>JANAVB010018994.1:4108026-5402849 GCA_029216955.1 Iris pallida | reverse complement strand
TCTACTATAATATATCTCAAGCATAGTATGGGCCTACAGCTCCAATCATCAAGTCGTTCTATCCACCAGATCAATCTATCAAGTGCCTTCCATCCATGAGGGAGTGAATATCACGTCAATAAAGACAACCACCAAATACCAATCTCATTCCCCCTAACAATGCTAGGCCCTCAGACTCACAAGAATCCTCCTAGTCAATGATCACAAGCCACTAGAAAACAAGCCCCTCAACTACCAAGACACAGCAATCAACCAGGTTCTCTAACTACCGGAATACAGAAAGGCACCGAATTTGGGCGTTTGGGAAGTCGAGTAAAAATCATATAATAATACCCTCGATATTCTCCTCGTTCCGCGAGACACTCGCACCAGTATCAAAATCCAAAAGTCCTCAAAGACATCTGATCAAATTAGACATCACCAAAGAACTAGCAACACTATCTAAGAATCCACTTAGTCTACCATAATCACTATCTCAATATCCTATCTCCTCATAGTCAATCCTCGAATAAGATCATAATCCCAACACACGGGTCAACACTAATCAACGCCGTCGAAAGATGGCAAGGATTGTGTGAACCACTCTGGATTAGATCCACAACCCTTAAACCAAACAAGGACCAGGGTTGCAGACCCTCACCCGAGTAGAACCACTCTCCTTACACAATCCGGCGGACAGGACAGACAATGGGATAACAAACTAAACTAGAACACCATCTAAAGGAAGAGTCACGAGTCAAGAGTCCAATGGGTGATACCATCGAAAAGGCAAGGATTGCGTGAACCCCTCTGGATCAGATCCACAACCCTTAAACCAAACAAGGACTAGGGTTGCAGACCTTCACCCGAGTAGAACCGCTCTCCTTACATAATCCGGCGGACGGGACAGATCAAGACGCTAGGCGACTAATCTAGTCGGAAGTCTGCCTAGCAGGCAATGAGATCATGGATACTATACCAAGAAGAACATGCATGAGTTCAGTCCAGCAAACCAAAGGAATGGTTGTAGCTCCCCTTCCCGAATTTTTTTTAAATATTTTAATATTATTTATTTGGGATTGTCATTTAATAATATTATTTCTATGTTATTTTATAGTCAGATAAATATTATATAAATGAATGTGTATAGATTAATAGGTATCTGTAAATGTGTGCAAGTATATATATATATATAAAGATATATCGGCCGATACTTTGATCCTTGCTAGAAGGTTGCTCGTTGCAATTTAAGTTTGCTCCCAAGTTTGTTGGTTAGTTTCTGCATAAGGATATTAGGGTTGCATTAATTCACAAAGAGACGCTGCGCCTTTCCTTTGACCTCCCGAGAATAGCAAAGTATCTCACTAGAGGAAGAGGAGTTGATGATTTTCGATAGTGATAGGAAACCTCTTCTAAAGATCACGAGGATTGTTGATGAACATGGTGGTCAATTAATTTTTAGGTGATTTTGAATTAATTATGCCACTTCTCATTTGATTAAGTACGAAGTTTTGTTCAAATTGGAAGTTAGTTGACTTTAATTTGATTACTTCCTTTATGGAATAAGAAGTTGACTTATCTTTAGATTGAAGCGAGTCTAAGAAATAAAAATCTAAATTTTGGTGAGATGACCAACTGGTCTTGTCCTCGAGAGAGAGAGAAAGGCATTCTAAGTCCTTGATCCATTTATTTACTCTTTGATTTGGTATTGAATGGAATTACTCTGAGATTTGATAGGAAATCTTCAAATCACATAAACTTAGTGAAACCAAAATTCCACATTATGGGCAGAAACGATCCAAACTGGGATTTGAATTCTTGGTATGTTGAAGTGCTATTAGCATAAGTTGGTCAATCTTATTGTTACTTACGTTTCAAATATATATATATATATATATATATATATATATATATATATATATATATATATATATATAAGAACTTGTACCTGCTTATGAAGCAATAGATTAATCCCAGCCCGGCCAATCAGTGGCCCCAGGCCCATACTTTCAGCCAGCCCACCAGTGGCGTGGTAGCTTATTGCTACAGTTACACGTGATGTTGACTTGGTACTACTGCATGCTTGCAGATAAGTAGGCCAACCGAAGTCAGCAACAAAGCAGCCCAGGCTCACTAGAACCCGAGCCCATGCTCAGGGCTAGAACCCGAGCACTTAAAATCCTCCCAACCCAGCGGATTAACCTCCACCCCCGATCCTGTTCTGTGCAATAACAGAGCTGTACGCTCGAGAGAAGGGAAAACCTAATTTCGTACCGCCAGTCACGCGCACCCCTCCGTCGCGCGCACAGCGCGCAGCCACCACGCCACCGCCGTGGTGGCCGAGGCCGCGGAAGAGCGCACGCGCAACAGAGGAACACAGCGTACAGTCGCGGGAGAGATGCGACGACAGCCACTGCCAACACTCATTTTTCGAGTAAGATTTCTCTCTCAATTCTTAATCGTTTTTAGATTTGTAAAGTGTTATGGAAACCCTAGACAACCCTCTAAGGAACCCAGTAGTTAGAATTAAGAGGAGTCGAAAGACCGGCCCGACAAATCGACTCAAAGTCGAGAATAATCTGTCTAAGAAACAGGACATCAATGCAGCCCCATAACACAACTTGGAAGACCATTTTTGAACCGAATAATATGAGTTTTTAAGAACCAATTAAAACAGTCCTAGAGGACCTATAGATCTTTAAAACTCTTTTACGGAAGATGAATTGATCGACCGAGCGCCGAAAAATCGGTGTCTCAATTTGACCAAAAACATGTTTTCAAAACTTAGAAATCCTCCGATACCACGTGCGTCCCGCCAAACCGGACGACTTGGTCGCGAACCGAAGGCATCGAAAGCTGTGTAACGGCTTCGTGGTCGTGTGGGCTTTGACGGAATTTAAATTGGTCGCGTGTGCGCGACGAATTTGATGCGTATCCGTCGAAATTCACCGTATCGTGCGCTTTGCAAATTCTCCAATTACTTTGTGCACGCTTGTCGGATCGAGACAAAACTTCCACTATCAGGACCGTATCATTTTTTTGGTCCCGTATGCCAAGTTTGGTCCGATTCTGAGACCATTGATAAAATCGTCGTTTTGCGGGCCCCACGGTCCCACTCAACGGGCGATTTTGTGCACGGGCCGCCGGAATCCAACTCTGGACATACGGTCGGGTTCGTATCGAAAAACTGGATCTTTAGACATGTAGTTTGACGACTTTAGAGACCTTTGACTCTGGCACGCTTTTCGGTGCAAAGCGGGTCCAACGGAGGATATCGTTTTTGTCCGAAATTACCGTTTTGCCCCTGTGTCCAGAATTGGACTTAAGGACAGGCAATCCTAGCTAATTTGACTATTCTGAAATTATTGGTATTGTCTATTTCAGCATTCGGGGACTGTTGTACGGGTTTTAGCTATTATGGCACATTGAGTAGTTCAGACTGTCGGTTTCACCAACAGAGGACCACAGGCGAGTACAGTTTATTGTCTGCATTTCGATATTGATCTTTACTATATTTCATTGATTAGTCATTGGTTATGTGATATTTTTATACTCTATTATAAATTATTGAGTCGGGAATGAGAAGTACCAAGGATGTGTGATCAGACCGTAGACCTTGTAGATCTCGTAGACATTGTAGATCTTGTAGACCTTGTTTACTTTCATGCAGTAGATCTTGTAGACCTTGTTTACTTTCATGCAGTAGATTTTATAGACCTTGTTTACTTTCATGCAGTAGATCTTGTAGACCTTGTTTACTTTCATGCAGTAGATCTTGTAGACCTTGTTTACTTTCATGCAGTAGATCTTGTAGACCTTGTTTACTTTATACAGTAGATCTTGTAGACCTTGTTTACTTTATGCAGTAGATCTCGTAGACCGTGCGGTGTAGTACCCCAGACCGATCATATGTCAAAGGTACTTCTAAAGGTGGAAAGTATATTGGTCTATTTAGTACTATTGATTTTCTTACGGCTTTACTGTTATTTTCAAAACTCATGATTAATGCCTAACCTTTGTTTTATAGTCATTTTCTTTATTTGAAATTGCATTCAGTGAATTGTGCTCGTTCCATTCATGACTGGAAACCAACATTTTCAGGTTAGCCGTGGATTCACTTAGCTTGGGGAGTGACGGGAATACTTGCAGACGAGCCTAGAAGACTAGTTAGATAGTCAAGTTATAGTCATTCAATATTTGTACAAGTTTATATTTTCCTGCAAATGTAAAACTTGTGATCATTGTAAATTAAATTAATTATGTGAATGAGCATCTTTGTGATTATGATCTTCATGGCCGTGACAGCGTTCTACCGCCGACACTGCGGCGTAGGCTGGCTTGGACACGTCTCGTATCCGTTTAAAAAAAAAACGGGTGCGGGTCGTGACAATGGTTCTGCCTAATCTTTCGAACCAAATTCCCAACTGGGAATTCTGATAAAATCCGGCAGAGTCTCCTTTGTAATCTGGATGGGAGCACCCTACGAATAGGGGCTAAAACCACTCGGCGCAACCCGTCGCAGAATCGCAGAATCGTGGACTCGCGGGCTGAGAACACTAAGTCTCAGCTACCAGTAGCACTACGATGCGTACTGGGAACAAATCGATAGCCGAGAACACTAAGTCCCGGCCTCCAGCAGCGCTACAATGCGTACTGGGCGCCAAACCAACACATGCAGCAATAATCGCCACGCAGGGCGCACCAAGACCCACAGTCATATCCAAGCCACAAATAAAGTCATAGAAACAATTAGCCAAAGCCGTTACCCGACCGCGAGTCGGACACGGGGCATATGGGGACAATCCGTACAAGTGAGTCGTGCTCGTGTCCTCGGAGGTGTGGATGACCCATCCGAGTCGTCCGATACGGTCTATCCCAGTATCGGACCAAGCTAATCTAGGTTATCATTATGGCAGTTCTACTACTAGGCTACACTAATCATGATTATACAATTTACAAGTACAAATTAATTAAATACAATAAAATCCAGGAGAGAGGGCAAGAGCCATCGATGAGCAAGAGATACTTGCCTAGAGGGCTCGGCTAGGTAAGCAAGTCTTCGGCAGTCGCGATCCAAGCTAGCACGCCAATCGAGATCCTCAGAACACACAATAAACAATCATTAGAATTAAATAATAAAATAATAGAATAATCACAAGAGATGGCAGAAGGCTATACCGTGTGGGTCCCGCAAGCAGTGCAGGGATCTCGCACGGAAACCGAGGCACGCGGACCGACACGGACACGCAAACCGAGACGTACACGTATATCGAGATGCGCACGAGAATCGAGATGAACAGGAGACAACGTGCACGTAGATCGAGGAAATCACGAATATCGGGATGGCGCACGAATCAATGCGACACGCAAATCGGGGCATATACGCAAATCGAGACAGAGCGAGATTCAAGGAAGCACGCAAATCAATACGACATATAAGTCGACGTATGCACGCAAATCGTTGCGGTGCAGAGTCCAAGGTGATACGCAAACCAAGGCGGCACGTAAATCGGTACGATTACGCAAATCGGAGCGGATGTCTCAGAAGCAGGGGTAGGAAATAGCCAGACGATCCTCTTCCAGGCGACTCGTGAGAAGGACACGCCTGGGCGGGGGATGAATTCGAGAAACATGGAGGAAGAGTGCAGGGTGTGTGAAGGGTACAGGGGTAGCGCCAGGAAGAATACCATTCCTACGCAGATCTTTGTGGTGTATTAAAGTCGAAAAAGGCATGCAGGCCCGCTGCTTGAGGACTACAATCGGCCGGTGCAGGATGTAAGGGGGAGTACGAAGGTGGAGGCGAGTTCGCAACAATTACCCATTGCTTCAAAAAAATAAATAAAATAAAAATAATACACACACACACACACACACACACACACACACACACACACACACACACACAAATATATATAATACACACACACACACACACAAATATATATATATATATATATATATATATATATATATATATATATATATATATATATATATATATATATATATATATATATATATATATTCGGTTGCAAACTAGCCATGGGGGTATATTAATGCACTATATGGTTTGGGTTTGATTCGGGTCAAGTTTAGGCTAGTTTGCAACCGAATATATATATATATATATATATATATATATATATATATATATATATATATATATATATATATATGTACTACATGGTTTGGGTTTGATTCGGGTCAAACTTGGGCTAATTTAGTGCAATCGAGTCTCCTAAAAGTCAAAAGATTCTAAAAATAATTATTTAAGCCAATTGTATGGTTTAAGTCACAACTTGACTTATTTACAGAAAAGGAACATAAATATGGCCAGGTCATCCCTACCATGGCTAATATGCTAGTCATGACACACGACTACAGTAGTCATGCCATAATTTATAGTCAACATGCATCTCAAAATTTAATTACCATGACTAAGACTATATATAAATAATAAATATTTATTTTTAAAATAAAAAAAAATCTAAAAATCACTATTTAGGCCAAATAAATAAATTATGTCACTACAATAGATATGGGATACGATAGCGTGCTCAGAACGCTGTAGAATGCCTATTATAGCGTATTCGGCCCGCTATAAATGCCCCCGCTATAATTGCCCCATGTACAAGAACGCTATAAAGTTATAGCGTTCATAAACTCTATTGATGGATTATAGCATTCCATGGCGCTATAGACAGGTTATAGCATTAATTAACGCTATACAAGTCTTATAGCATATAAGAACGCTATAGGTAAGTAATAGCATTCATGAACGCTATTTAGTTATTATAGCGTCCATGAACGCTATAGACTTGTTATAGCAGTGACAAATGCTGTAGAGTTTACATAGCATTTACGAACGCTATAGTTTCATAATAACGTTTGAATAGCTTTTCGATGCAAATTGGTTTTTATAGCGTTTCTTTTGTGCTATTATATGTGCACCAATATCATGTCAGAATGCTATTACAAAATACATTAGTGTAAAGAAATAATTCACATCAGAATAGTATTATAGCACATCAAAATAGCATTGAAGATATACAGAATGCCACAGATATCTATTACATATATACACAGAATGCGGGTATTCAAAAATTTAAATGCTTCTCGACGAATTAATCACAGAATGAATTTCGAACACAAGTAAATTCATTAATTTCACTGTCAAGAACATTCAAAATCCTTCATAATTTTTCCAAACTTAAACATTAACAGCATAGTCAGCATTTAATTATTTTCATACATATATCCAAAATGTTGCATATCCAAAATTTAGCTCGAATCCTTCGAGCCTATCCACAACCAAAGCTCCTCAGAAATCCTCTTACTTCATCCAACCTACACAAATATAGGGAGGAAACATTAGTATTCCTGGTTAATAAAAAAGCAGTTTAATTTATGAGTTAGCTATCAATAGAAAATTGCCTAAAATTCTATGAGTTATAATCAACCAAACAACTGGAATCCATTGTCAGTTGAATTTATTAGTGATCAATTCATATCCATGCATACTTAGCAAGTCCACAACTTGTGGCACACCCTTTCTTCATTGCTGGTTAAAATCATTATAATCCTTTGTCTTTTCTGTTTGAAATTAATGCAAGTGACCATCATGGAGTCAATTTCATGTCAGTAAATTGTTGCTATAAGAAATTCCATACATAGACTTGTGCTTGTATAAAATAACTGTTGCCATAAGAAATTCCTGGTTAATAAACAAGCAGTTGAGTTTATGAGTTAGCTATCAATAGAAAATTGCCTAAAATTCTATGAGTTATAATCAACCAAACAATTGGAATCTATTGTCAGTTGAATTTATTAGTGATCCATTCATATCCATGCATACTTAGCAAGTCCACAACTTGTGGCACACCCTTTCTTCATTGCTGGTTAAAACCATTATAATTCTTTGTCTTTTCTGTTTGAAATTAATATAAGTGACCATCATGGAGTCAATTTCATGTCAGTAAACTGTTGCTATAAGAAATTCCATACATAGACTTGTGCTTGTATAAAATAACGGTTGTCGATAACCTAGAAAAATTATGTGTAGTTCTTCGTACAAATATAAGTACAGTTCAAGTGATAATCACTCATCTAACCCTTAAGATGCCTGAGATGCAATAAGAACAGCACAATAATAGATAAAGTAATCAAAGAATCAAACTTTTCAGTTTCGAAACAGGCTCGTCGTCTCTTTTCCTACATTGTTTCTACTACGAGAAAATCAGTGCTGTATCCGTGCAGGGATGGTCAGAACCATATCAGTTGTGATGCACACTCCAACCTTTGACGCCTCATGATGATGTGTGTGCCACTACAACATTAGGTAGCTATCGAATGGACCCATCTGCTGATCGAGAGATGCCTTCTCACAATGTTTCCTCTCCATTTCTTTCCTTATGGTAATAAAAATTCCCTAAATTTTTTGGGGGTTTCTCAATCCATACTCAAAAGCATATAGAATTTCTTGACCCAAGTGATTATAAGCAAAAGGACTAAATAAGCTAAGCTCCCAATACTTCTCCAATCCAGGCACTGGATTGATCTGAATATTAAAGCTTGTTCGCATCCGCCACAGCTTGCTCATAGCTACAACATATTTTCATCATAAACCAAAAATTTTCATCTTTCTCCTAAATTGTTTTATGGTCGAATAATAGGATTTTCCAAGTTTCAAAAAATTAAACATATATATATATATATATATATATATATATATATATATATATATATATATATATATATATATATATATATATATATATATTGCACCAGATTTTCCTAAACCAGTGCCACCTAACACTAATATATCTGCAGATCTAGAATTCCAACATTAGTTGCATCTTCTCAACTAAGACATATTTATGCATTAACCTGACAATATTCTCAAATATACAAGAAATTGTACCGATGAAATTTTTGTGTGCCAATTACCTCATGAAATATCTAGAGCACCATGTGATCCCCTGCTTCTATCCCAATATTAGGTCCTACTTAATACTCCCAATGCAAATATAACATAGTTTGGTTAACACAATATATCTATGAAGATGCAAAATAAGAAGAAAAAAAAAAGGAGGAAAAAGAAGATGAGGGTCACCCCAGGCATAACCTCTCCATTAGTGCCATTGGTGTTGATTTCGGCATATAAGCATGCCTTGTCTTCTCCAACTGTACAGTAGTATGGTCTTTGGCCGTGACATTTCATAAGCTATATAAGAGAAGAAGATGGTAAAGAACCATATGTATACCAAGTGTATTCTTTGAATGGAAGATAGAATGAGGATAAGTAACCAAACAGAATCACGCTACCATTGTGCATGACAATGCATAAAAAAGATGATACAGACAATTTTTCACAATTTGTGTTGTAACGAACAGAGGGTTCTACCTATAAAGACTTTATAGAAGTAAAATGTTGAAACAACTATAGAAAATAATAATAGACTTTCCCTTCCAAAATTCATGGAAAGAATTTATTTAGATGCTACATGTTGAAATTACCTCACTTGTAAGTGGTGATTCTGTATAATAGTTGACCTGGTTTCAAATATTCTGCAAATATAACATTAAGCTTTCAAACCAAGTTTCATAAAACTTCAATATAGAAACAAGTATTTAGAATAATGAAAACAAACTTGCCCTCTCACAAAATTTAGGGGAGTATTTAGTATAAACTAATTTGCAATTATCTCGTCATTGGTAAGTAGTGATTCTGACAAAGATGTTCCAGTGTCAGAAAATATGCAGATTTATCTTGCTTTACAACATTATAATCAACCCAACTCCATAAAAAAATTCGGCACAAATGCAGGGTTTTTGAACGGTCCAGATGTACCCAGCCTTAAGACCCATGAAAATCCACATCCAACTGAATAAGGAGCACTAAATACAACATACATATCCCAGTGATGACATACCTAGTACACAAATCTTGACAAAGTTATTTCATCAGAGTGAATGATATACTCAAATCTCAATAGATATTCTAACTTGGTTAGACTCAAAAACATCTGACTGTGGACCATGAAACAAACATATCAAATAAAGGAAAACATGATACATTTCAATATCAAGGTAAGATAGATTACCAATAAATATATTTCTTAATAGAAGATGTTACAGTTGCTACAAAGGACAAATAGATGATACAAAGAAAATCCACCCGGTCCTAGATAATTGGAGGGGCAGAAATAGAAATTTTACAATGGTTGGTAAATCAGTCATGTAATTACGATAAAGTGCTTCCTGAGGAAAATTGGAACTCTTAGATGGAAAATTGGAAAATATGTTCCATACAAAACAAAAATATATAATTTTGAAATGCATTTTCCGCCTCAACCTTAGTTGCCTATACAAAAATAATTGTCAAGCAGGCAAAATCACTGACAGAATAATTTATTAGTCTTTTCATACAGAACTGGAATTTTGTTACTTTCTGATGATGACCCTAGTGTTACTATCCAGAAGGGACTACTGGTAGAAACCTAGATGTCCATATAGATATTCCTCAGCAATATATAAAAAACAAATAAGGTGCATTACCAAGGCCAGAATACCAAAAAAACCTATTAGAAATGTCTATGATAGAAGTAATTTTTATCCATCCACAAGCCTAAAACAAAGTACTCGATCATGAGATTATCAGAGAGAAAAATATAAGAAAAACTTATCCAAAATAGTCTATTAATTTTAGCTATACATATGACCTAGTGAAAATTGTAAGTCATACTAAAGTTTAAAATGAATAAATAATTGGGGACAAGTGTTAGAGAGGGAGAGAGATATGTGGAGTTCTTAGCAGTTAATAAGTCCTCTATTTGGTGAACACTTCACATGAAGGAGCTCGAAGAAAGAAAAAAAATATCATTTGCCAGTTCTCTTACTACGAACCTGCTAAGAGGGATATTTTCAATCATTACATCACTGTAAATTGAATATTGATCAATGAACGATGTAATAAGAAATAGAAACCACTTGAAGTTTTCATTTAGGACTTTAGGAATCACAATTCACAAGGGATATCAAATATAATAGTAACTTCACTGGTTAGCAGCATCACTAAAATTGTGAACCTTTGATGAAGCACTCAGACTGCTTTATAAGTCTCTGATGAATAGAAGGGGCAACGTTGTCCCATAGCCGCTCATGTCGTATTGTCCTAAGCTGCCACTGTCCTTGCGATCATAATAGCAGTCGAATTCATTATTTGCTGCACACACATGCACACAAAAACAACAATTATACATAATCACTTCTTTCCGAAAGCCTTCAAACAAAATAAAAACAAAATTTATTAGAGCTTCTAAGTCGAAACCTTGATGTCGATTTCTAGATTGTATCATTTCTTCGCCTCTGGCTTCCAGAAATCCAACAACGGGACTAGTGCATTAGGAAAAAAAACATCAAGTTTATTTACAGATGGATGGATTGATCAATTAGAAATTCGAAATCAATGTTTACCGGAAGGGAGCAAGAATTTTAAGAGATCCAGATTTGGACCAGAGTGCGCTCTTGCTCTCCTTTCTCTTATGGTTCGACATATGGATGACGATGAGGATGTCTCCATTGTCGAAGAGTTTGTCGATCGCCCACTCCAGAGCCCTCTCTTGCTACTCTTCGAGAAGTCCAGCGCTAAGTCGATCGTTTGTCCTTTTCCATTGTCGAGGAGGTTGAACCCACAGCCGCTGGAGCATCTTCTTTAACATTAGCCATCAAAGTTTCCCCAAATCGGCTTCCTAGGGTTTTAAAACCACAAAAATCAGTCAGTACTCCTCAATCTCTGACAATAACAAGAAGTATCAAAATAATTAAGACTTTTACCAGTTCCTCGGCCTCGATCCCCTTGATGTACTTGTCGATCGTTACTGTCTGGTCGCTCTCATCGTTAAACACGTCCGCCATCTCGAACAGAGGAAACCCTAAAAATTATTGCACATCTTCGACCAGAGGAGAAAAGGATGGAAAGAGGGGATGATGAGAGATGAGAAGTGGAGAAATTTTTTTTAAGAATGAGAAATTTTTTAGGAAAGGGTTCCAGCGGGAGGGAGGTCGGGGGTTTTGGTAAAATTTAGGAGCCAAAATTTTCTAAGCCAAAATTTCAACGAAATTTTGAAGTTAAACAACTATTTTAATCCGTCGAATCCATCCATACTACATTGGTGAAAGAAGTTTTGATATTATAATATGGTTTTAATCCGTCGAAAATACAACGACAGTTTTAGTACTTCGTTGTTGGACAACTCCAAGTATCGTAAATTGTCCATTTTGGTGTAGTGACAATCAATGCAGGGACATAACATAAAGTCTGGATTCTTTGCATTTGACTTGGCAAAATCCACAAACTGACGAGCATATTTATTATACAATGTCGTATTCCTAAAAAATACAAAAGAATTATAACATAAATAAGACATACATATGGATTTAATTAAGTGAACACATTAGTATAGAGAAAAGGATTTCAATACTTGTTAAGACGAACCCAATCTTTATTCATCATGTTGACACCCACAACTTGCTTATATCGAGTTTGATAACACCAAAAATATTTTGTACGGGGTCCTAAAGAGTTTTAAATCAAATAATTTAGACTTTGTACATGCATTAGTAAATAACAACAATTGTCACTTCCTGAAACAAACCAAAAATAAAAACAAATTATAAACGGAAAAGGAATGACTTACAGAGAGATAAGAATTTTGTGGAACTTTCTTCTTCTTCAACACTTAACTAATTTAGGGTTCCTAATGTTGGGAAAGAAACGCGAAAACCTTTCCCTAAACCGGAGAGTACCTGCGAGAGGACCGAGCAATACAACGCACGAACCCAAAAACAACCACACAAAACAATCCACGCAGACACAGAAAATTTTTGACGTGAAAAACCCTTACGGGAAAAAAAAACCACGGGACGATCGGAGTCCAACCCTGAGAAGCCTCCACTAATGGAATAGAAGAATTACACCCTCTACAAACTCCTCCCGATCAAAATCGGATCCCCACAACACTCAGAGATAAGAACAATGATTACAGGGCTACGAAGAGCGAGAACGACGAGTAGAGATTACCCGAACACGATCTCCTTCGAATAGCGACCTTCAATCCTCCGTCTTCTTCTCCGAAGTTGCAATGGCACTCTTGCCTCCTTCCTCTTTCAAAGTTGTGCTACTTTTTGTGATAATGTTGCAATCTTAGTTAGGGTTTGGAAATCCCAACTTAACTCCCTAATCTCGCAACAACCTGGACCGTTGGATTAGATCCAGTGGTGAAAAATCACCTAAATTCCCGTATCAGTCCCGACGACACAGAGTTCGGCCAGAACTCTGTGTCGGGCATCCAGCACCTACTCGCCAAATCCTGGAGCAGCCAGACCGATTTCGGCCAGAACTCGGCCTGGGACCGAGTTCGGGCCGAACTCGGCAGGCCCAGGCCAGAATCTCCCTTAGGGGCAGCAGCAGCAGTAGCAACTCCGCGTCGCCTACTTCCCGAGCTTCTTCGACATACGAACGGCGCTCGTCGCACTCCGGGGTCTTCTCCACATAGGTTGGGAACCCCACCCACTCCAACACCTAAAACAAACCAAGAACATCAAACCAACAAAAATACGTTAGGGTTTCTGAATTGTACATAGAAAAAGGATTTCTGTCAGAGAAATTCGTTTCGTTTTTCATTCATGTATAATATATTTTCAAGGATGATAATCATACGCCATAGAATTAGGGTTCCTGAAACAAAACAAAAAAAATCGAAAGAAGAAGATGAGTCGGCCGGTCAGTCGTCGGTCGGTCAGACGATGAGTGGGTCGGTCGGTCGATCAGTCTTTAGGATTTTCGTGAGGGGAGAGAGAGACATAGAGAAGAAGATGAAGGGTTTTGTGAGGGGAGCGTTACCTTTAGGGTTTCCTGAGGAAGAGCGGTTTTGTGACAGAGAGAAGGAGGGGGGAAAGTTTGGGAATTTTTGTGGAGGGTTTTCGTGAGGGAGGGTTTTCGTGAAGGGTTATCGTGAAGGAGGACTGCGCTGTTTGGCGGGTTTTGGGGAGTTGAAGGGTTGGGAAGAATACATTAAGGTTTCTTCAAACATAAAACATAGCATTTTGCTGTGGACGGTAGCGATTTAATTTCTGAATATCTAACGGACGGGAACGCCGCTATAGAGAACACTATAAATTATACAGCAAAACTGTATCGCTCCTATAGCAGTCACAACATGCTATAACTTATTTTTTAAATATCAAAAAAAACTGTGTTGCTTCTTTCATGATTGAAACAGTAGATAGTTCAATTGTGGGCATTTGATTAACTCGGTTAACCGAACCAAATTACCAAATAACAAATTCGACCGAAAATCGAATAACAAAAATTGAAACCAACCGAAATATCCCGTATCAAACCAAACAGAACGGAATAAATCTGTTCGATTTTCAGTTTATTTGGTTTAAACCAATATTTCAGTTTATTTATAATTTTTTTTGTCAATATATAGTTACTAAATATACAAAGATATATTTCGTATATATATATTACTAAAATTTTTTATTCGGTTTACCTGGGGAGAGGAATTTTATATAAAATTTCTGAAAGGTTAGTTTGATTTGAAGAGTATTCTGCAGACTCCTTGGCATAATTTTTTTTTACGGTAATGATTTAATCCCATTACGACGTTGTAACTTATATAGCATCCAAAATGTGCTATATTCTTTTTTTAATCATGTAAAATATATAGAATACGATGCTGCTCCTAATCGAACTGGATACCTTACTTTGACATACGGGCATAGCAACATAAGCAGCATCCAGAAAAAATTATACCTTTAACAGCGTTCATAACACGCTATATAAAATTCTGTTAACAACAAAATAGCAGGGAGCATAAATGCTATAGATAAACTGCTATTGTATAAACTTTTAATAGCACTTCACAATGAACACTATGGATGATGATATTATAATAGCAGGGAGGCTCGAATGCTATAGATAAACTGCTATTGTACGCTCTTTTAATAGCACTGCGGAATGAACGCTATTGATGATGACATTCTATAGCAGGGAGGCTTGAACGCTATAGATAAACTGCTATTGTATGCCCTATTTGTTGTAGTGTGTGGGGGTTTACATGGGCCAATACACAAACAACTAAAAATTTGTCCAATCAAAGACCAGGAGAAGGAGCACCATCGCACACCTGGATAGAAGGAAGTCATATACTACTCATGTGGAAGCGTCACTAATGCCGATGAAGGAGGCAGTGTAATCGATGGAGTCAGTGTCGATGCCGACGGACCAGGAGTACGTATATGCTCCAATGCTAGCAGTCGAACATTGTATGAATCCATGATAGATATCAGCCTCGAACTGCACTGAGCCACTGAATCCTGCATTCTCATCAGTTGATTGCCCATGGCCACCTGCGTCCCCTGCAGCATCGTCACACAGCGTTCTGTCGACGCGTCAAGATCAATAATGCTATGCTCCATCCTCTCGCTCATAGCCCTCAGCTCCATGATGCTGCACTCGAGCATATCAAATCGTGCGGTGAGTGTCACATCGTCCATCTGCGACTGAGGCTGTGGCTGCTCCGCAGCATCTCGTCATGCCGTTCAGCAAACTGACGGGCAACTCTCTGCTCAACTCGGGCCGACTCTTGTGAAGGCTATGGAGAACGAACACTGACAGGTGGGGCCCGGATGACTGTGTCATAACAAAGACTTCGTAGGATTCTGTATCAAAGTTATACTTATCCCTCTGAAGATCACCCGAGCTCGTCCGCCGAGGAGCCATAGAGGGATATGAGGAAGTACCAGCCTCTCTGCAGGTGCACTAGCAATCGTACTATTTTGGTAGTGGAGGAATGGTTTGGTGACTTCTCGATCGAGATAGAGTTTCTTCATGTTGGGTGGTCTTAGTGATCCTTTGCTCCTTTATCTTCACACTTAATCAATTGATGTTGTATGTCTATAACTTTATGCTTATGCTGTATGATAATAAAATGCTTCTAGATACCATCATGTGGAATATGAAAATGTTGTTTATGTTGCTATGTGTATCATAGTGTTGCATGTGATGTATCTAGATAGTGCATTGTATTGCTTCTGTAGGGAAGTTGAAGGTAAGGATGTGTGGCACGGTCCCACAACAGGATTGAGGAGGATGTACATGGTGCCACGATATGTTCGGGGCCTACGGGTCGCCTATCGGAACATTGATCGGAGTGATAAGTATGGCATGGTGTCACGATATGTTTGGAACCTGCGGTCGTCAATCAAAACATGGAATGGAAGTATGATATCATGGGTATTCAGATTATATACCATGGATATGTCTTATAGTTGATTTAATTGTTCACGCATATTGCATGGTCATGGACAAGTTGTGCAAGGGTTTATGCTTTCCCTCAAACGGTTTTCGGGGGCCACTGGACCCGATTCGGCCTAGAGAAAAATCATGTAGAACATACTTCAAGTACAGGATATTGCGGACCTGCAGTGGAGCTTGCTACCTGACTGGGAGGGCGCATCGCAATACAGATATTTCGGGACCTTCAATGAGACTAGCTACCTATACGCTGTCATATCGAAACGATCGGTCCAATATGCCTTGTGATGGCAGTGGCCTCATATAATTAGATTGCATACTAATATCATACGCTTCCAGGCTTATAACTATTTGGCTGCGAGGACGAATATACAGGCAACACATTTATGTGTAAACATTTTGAATTTTATTTAAAACCAAACAAACAAAATATATAGTAAAGTTTCCCTTGAATAGTAACATAACTTGCAGCCAATAATTAATTTTGGAAAGGAAAAAAATAACAATAAAGTAATAAAAACGGAACCAAGCGTCAATTGGCTGGCACATGCACCTGCTGGTGGAGTTGAGGGTGGAGTTTACTCGTCTCGTCATTAACCCATCCAAACCTTTCCAAGAATGGGTTATTTAGGGTTTGGGGAGGGTACTGTCCAATGCAGTCCCCCCACGCCCCTCCGTCCTCCTCCCCGAGGTCCCTCATCACCGCCCACAGGCAGCTGTGGCACTTGAACCCGGCTCCGAAGCTGATCATCAGCACCCTGTCCTTCCTCCTCAGCCTCTTCTTCGCCTCCATGTAGCCGAGCACGTACCAGACGCTGCTCGCCGACGTGTTCCCGAACCGGTGCAGCGTCATCCTCGCCGGCTCGAGGTCGTGCTCCGAGAGGCCCAGGCTCGTCCCGACCCCCTCGATCACCGCCTTCCCTCCGGTGTGCACGCAGAAGTGCTCCACCCCGGACTTCATGTTCACCTGCGGAGCCCCGCACTTGTCCTTCCTCGCCACGTTCGCGACGGCGTAGCGCAGCAGCTCCCTCACGGGCAGGATCTTCGGCGTGAACTGCCGCAGGTTCTTGAAGAACGCGCGGGCGGCCGCCTTCGGGAGGTCCTTGCTCAGGTGGAAGCCGCCGCGCCCCTCGTCGTCCTCCTTGTGGATCGCGCAGGCGTACGCGTCGTCGTCCATGCCGAGGTGCGTGCGCAGGAGCTGCTTCAGCTGCAGCTTCGCGCGGCCCCTGAGCCCCGGGTCGTTCGACAGGAAGACGGCGCAGCCGCCGGAGCGGAAGAGGCAGTTGCCGAGCATCATCGACTTGTGGTTGCCCGGGTACCAGTTGGGGGCGATCGACTCCGACGTCACCAGCAGCGCGAGCATCCTCCTGTGGCACCGGAACATGTTCTGCACGAGGTCGAGCGACACGAGGCTCGCGCTGCAGCCCATCCCGGAGAGGTTGTAGACCCTGACGTCCTCACGCAGCTTGTACCGGTTGATGATGCGGGCCGACAGCGACGGCGCGGGGGAGAACATGGACACGTTCACCACCAGCAGGTCGACGCGCGAGGCCGGTATCTCGGTCTTCCTGAACAGGTCGTCGAGCGTGGAGAAGAAGCACTCGTCCATCTCCTCCAGCGCGTCGCGGAGGGTCGGGCAGGTCGCCCGGCCCTGGATGATGTTGCGCGGGCCGTACGTCTCCTCGCCGATGCCGGAGCTGACGATGACCTTCAGGAGGAACCTGTAGTCGCCTATGCCGAGGGAGTCGTTGCGCATGACGATCTCCCCGCAGAGGTCGGACGGGAGCTTGCGGTCGTCGGAGGGCTTGAAACACGCGTAATCGATGAGGTAGCAAGCGCTGTTTCTCCATCGGTCCAAGAACTTCAAGAGCAAGACCAAAGGGAGCATGACGAAGAGGAGAGACATGGAGAAGTACATCAACATGTTGTCCATGGCAGTGGCAAGTATTGCTCTAATTAGCTCAAATAATTTGTAGTTACAAACATGAAGGGTTTTTAATGACAAGGGTTATGGGGGGGACTCAACAACTTTGGCTGCACACAACAATGGTGGTTATGGTTTTGTGACATAACTGCTCACGTACATATTTATAGTGTGGCAGAGTTTGCTGTGACAGTATGGTACGTTTCCCTATCATTAGTGCTGGTCTTGAGTTTGGTGTGCGGACACTATCAATGTGTGTGTGATCTTCTGGTTAGTTAGGGAATGGGGGATGGTGGTTGGCCCATGGCTTGATTGATGCATTCAAGTAAAAGGATTGATGATGATGATCATCATCATCATCTCTTTTTGCATCACTATTCAGCACTTAAAAGTAGAGGATTAGGACCATTATGGTGCTTCTTCTGCACACTCTCTAACATTATGGTGGCTTAACAAGCAAAATAATGTTTCTATCAAGCACTTCTAGGTATACATCTATCACTTGTGATGTTCATATGTAATCTTGACATTTTAGGTCATTTTCAAGGTAACAAGATAGAGACACAATGTTAAAAGCATTTGATACTAGTACATATATACGTATCTTGACACAAGTACAAAGTATCATGTATGTTTCTCAATATAAATGGGGTAAAACTACTTGCATTTCCAAGATGAAAAAATAATATATATATATATATATATATATATATATATATATATATATATATATATATATATATATATATATATATGAACGGGTCTTGAAACACTGAGACATCCTTCAAAATCACCAAATCCGCAGATGGCCAGAACCGCAACCAATTGCAACTGCATCCACACCTGGCTCCACACTGCACCGCAACCGCATCCGGCTCGTACTTACATTTATTCTCTCAAAAAAAATGTGTTTCCCCCGTTGCTCATTCTTACAACCTCTTGGAATGATAGGTCTTACTATATATATATATATATATATATATATATATATATATATATATATATATATATATATATATATATATATATATATATACACACACCATGTTATGTAAGTTGAACTTGCTTCATATTAGCCCATCGATTATGTTTGGTGGCAAGTATTCACAAATGCTATAATGATCTTGTACCTATAACTAACTAGGACATGAACATCTATTTCTTTCTACCCATGTTACTATTCTCCAAGTCCTCAACCTAGAGTTTAGTCGAGTTATTTCAACTGTTTGTAATCACTACTTAATTCTTCATGGGAGAATAGTACACATAAAAGGAAAAGAAAAAAATGAAGAAAGAAAAAGTAAGGCACATGCACTCATAAATTAAAGAAATTAATGAGGCACCCTGATTTTCTCATTTGGGCCCTCTATTTATATTTCTATTGAAACTACCAAAAAGAACTTCGTGCTCCAAAACCAGCCACTAAACCTAGAAACCCCAATTATGAGGAAAAGGGACAAAGAGGGCAATCACTCTGTGAAATAGATTGGACCTAAAAGTACCCAACTCTCGTCGAGTAGAATAAATCGTTTTCAACACGAAAGTATTTAGTTAGAGCATCTCCAACCCTATTGTCTTGTTAAGTGTTGTGAGTCTTAGGTGGCTCCTATGTGGCATGAGCTACAAGACAATGTTTTGTTTATGTGGCAAAATTATATCTCAAAAGACAATGAGATAGAAAAACTCTCTCCAATGCAAAAGTATTGAGAATACAATAAAAAGTATTGTTTCCAACTTCCAAGTCAACTTTTAAGACAACTACTCATCTTCTTTCTTTTTTCTAATATTTTTTATTCATAATTGATGACATGGAAGAGAAGACATTGTCAAGTGCATTGTCTAGAACAAGACAATCAATTTCACAATGTCTTCTTTAATTTTTGCCACATAAGCTTCACAATTGACTTGACAATTGCATTGGAGAAGAACTTTTGAATAAAATTTTGTCATTCCTATGTGGCAACAACTTTTTTCCAAAGTCACAATAGGGTTGGAGATGCTCTTAGGAGTGTAGAACGAAAAACTACAAATGTCCAATCACAAAGCCACAAAACATAATTGCAATCACAAAGAATTTTACGTAAAAAAATTTATATCAGAAAAAAAATCACGGGACAATATCTGGAGTCCAACTTCACGACTTCTACCAAACTTCACATGCCTATTCGAACACGAATCAACGCAACTACTCAAACAAAAATGGATTACAATAAAAATGGTACAGAATTATCGGAAAATAAGAACATGAATACTTTGTCAACGTCGACCATACATATCTCTTCAAACGATTTCCTCCGAAACAACTTGATCTCTGATCCTCTTGAAAGTTGCAGTAATTATTTCTTGTCATTAACAATGTCTCTACCTGGCTTAATATAAGCATCCCTCAAATCTTTCAAAGTCTGGAGCAATTCGGACTATCGCAAATTGAGCACACAAAACTAGACCGCTCGTGAAATATGTTCGAACCGGAATTGGTCAACCAGAATTTCTAGCGAGTACTAAAACAACACACAAATGTGCTAAATTTTTTTTCGAAATTTCCATCAGTTCCAACCGAAATTTCAGTTGTCAACAAAATAGCTGCTTTATCTCCAAACTAGTAAATGCACGTACTTTGCACGTATAATAAAGGATAATAAGAATATTATCTAATTATAGACAAATATTTTTTTTTAACTCATGTTGTTAAGGTGTGAGGTATTTTTCTTGTTTGGTTGAGTTGACAAATTTAAACTTTTTTCAATAATTTTTTACATTATTTTTTTTATAAATAAAATGGACCGTGATATAATGACGGCTTAGACGGCTCACTTTTGAGCCATTTTGAAGCCGCATTATATAGTGTAAAATATGAAAACATTTTGTCGTCGTCAACTTTTCCAAGCTTCATCTTTGGAGGCAGGCATTCTCCACATATGAAGTAACCTACTTCTAACACATCCAAATAAAATGCAATATACTCTGCTAAATTGTCCATCACTTATGCTGTGTTTGATTGGGCTTTTTTTTCCATGAAAAATATTTCCATCACAAATTTTCCACCAGTTGTAGTGTTTGATAGCATATATTTTTCATGGAATTATTTTCCAAAAAACCATCATTTTCCATATTTTCTTCTAGGAGGGTGGAAAATAAAACTTGTCCAATCCAAAGGAAAATATCATTTTCCATAAAAAAATAACTATTTTTCTAGAAAAATAATTCCATGAAATTAATTTCTTTTCCACATGTTTTCCAACTTACAATCAAATAATCATTTCCTTGGTAGCTTACTACTTAATCATTTCTTCAATAGCTCGTCATGCTCACAAGATTACAGTGCACAGTGGTCAAGAGTTTTTCTTTGGCTCACACTTGTGAACGGCGAGCGGCAACCAAAATGTCTTGAAGAATGACAGGGAAGTTAGTTTCATTTATTTTATCTAGTTTGTTAGTTCCTGAAGTACTTCTAAGATGTAGTTGATTTTGGTTCTGGATGGATCTTTAGTTGTTACTATATAATTTGAGATTATTTTTTGTTATTTCTCTTTGATTGAGACTAATGTATAAGAATGTTTCTATCAAGAACTTCTTGTGCACATATGTTGGCTACATCCTGAATAGAGAATTAGAACCTCAATTCTCAAACACAAGAATTGAAAAGATAGAACTCCTATGTGGCAACTCAAAATCAAAGCAATTCAATAATGTTCAACTTAACATGTCCCTCTTCTTCTACGTAGCTCTATTTATAATAAATAACGTACTTAAGTCCTAAGAAACTAATTAAAATCAAACTAGAAAAACAATAAAAAAAATTAATATAAAGAAATATAAAAGATATGAAAATCTTAGACCCAGATATATAGGCCAGGGTTGTCTCGAATCGGTATTTAGCCAACCGGATTACCTCTTTTTCTAACACTAAATATTGAGTAGGTGAGCACCAACCAGAATTTCGACGGATCACTAGAAGTCCGGTTCGAACCGAATCGCATTGACATCACATTTGGCCTAAAATATCATACTAGTAGGTATACAAGATGAAGGTATACAAGATGAATTAGTACATTTAATATATGGGAGTTAGACTGCGTACGTGTTGACCCTCCCCACATCCTATATAAATGAAAATTATGTGGCAAGCTGAAACATTATTATTATTTTTCCTTTAAATTGTTCAGTAATGTGAAATAAAACACATTTCTTGTTATCATCGAATTGAGCAAGTTGTTTGCTTTTACTTATCCTCTTCTGCAAGTTGAGGTTGTGTCAGCGTACAAATATATACATATATACCACTAGCTCTCAGTGTAACTATTATACTTGATGGCCAATATCCACAACATCTAATTCATTTGCATAAACATTTAGAAATGAAATATTTTGTGGATTAAAATATATAATTAAAAGTACAGATTGTCATATAGTAGAAAATAGAGGGCACTCACATGAATATGTTATTAAAACATAAACAGAAATTTTCATATAGGGTAAAGAAATTTATCCAAATTATAAAAAAAGTAAGAAGTTTATCGAAATCGTAATCGGAGTAACGAAACGACATTGGAGATGGCGTGTCGTAGTGGTCGGACGGGAGGGGGGGGGGGGTGACGCGCCACCACCCATGGCGCGCGCTAGGGGGACGCGCCACCACCCATGGCGCACGCTGGGGGGGGTGGTGTGTGTGTGGGTGGGTTGGTGGGGCTCACAGAGAAGACAGCAGGAGAGGGGTCTCTGGCGCACGCCATGACTCATGGTGCGTCTTGTAATGACCCGTTCCGTCCTAGCGGAACGCCGACTTAAACGGCAAGTGCAACGACTCAAGCGAGCCGTCGACCCGAAGAGTTGGCATCGACCAGATGAAGAATCGATGCAAGGCTTACATTGGCCCGCCAAGATGAATCCAGACTTAGACTTTCAAAAGCGCACTCGGAGTGTCGCTCGGCCGATGCGAACATCGCTAAGGTGGGTGGCTCCGATGAACCCGTCTTTGCTTAGCCTAGACACATAATAATACGAACACTATCACTGAAATCGCTAGGCGATAACACCGCGCATGCTAATAAATGACCCAACGCACCTAGCTAAGGGATTAATCCCATCTTGTATGCTTGTATAGAATATGGAAAGGAACATAGAAAATACGAGAACTCTCGCACCGCGCTCCACGCTCGTGCTAAGGCACAAGCTTACGTTCAAGTCCCTTATGCGTTCAACAATGAAAACAATGAATGGTTTACAACAATGAAACGGAAAGACTATCAACATAGTCGTTCCGAGTAGAGTTTAGCAACATTGAAAGACTATGGGACCGATGGGTCGCCAAGGCGACTCCCGCACGGGAAGTTGCATAATGTATAAATGAAAGAATGAACGAATAAACGAGTGATTGAATGAATCAATGAAAGGATGAATACGAAAATGAATCAATGAACGAATGGATAAGTGAAAGAAAGAAACGAAGGAATGAATAAAGGATAAGAAGGAAAGGAATGGTTAGCGACAGGTGTGACGGACACGTATAACGGGGCTCGCTACCCGCGCTGTACGGACGCCAACTTGGTCGATAACGCATTGTGGCTAAGGGTTAGCCTATGACGATAAAATACGAAATGGTCGTGGACGGACCCGTGCACGGGTGATACGGATTTCGCGGCATGATCAAAGGGAGGATCGTGGCCAGCCTAGGCGGGATCAAGTCATGGCTTACGGGCTGCCTGGGTGCGGACTAGGCCACCCGGGAGACGTAAGTGCAGGAGTATTTCAAGAGACTAACAGGGTGTGTGCCAGTCCTTACCCTATGCTAGTTGAGAAATACCACGGCTTGGATGTGTCCAAAATAGCTTGTGATGCCAGCGACCGGTGCATATAGATTTAAGTGGGCTTTGCTGGTGGCAATCCACATGCAAGTCCTTGCATTGAAATCAAAGTAGTCTGAGTAACTGTACAAAGCACTTTCTGAATAGGCTTGAATATAACACACAAAATGATCAAAGAGTACTTCGAGCAAACGAGTTAGAAAACGTGCTTACGACGTGCTAGAACCCTAGGCAAGGACACGCACTTGACATTGAATGCTTACATGAACTACGTTAAGTTATTTCATATGAATTGTTGACTAACTTGGTTTACTTTGGACAGGAAAGGCCGGACGGTAACTATGGGTAAGTCGTGCATGTATTTCCATGCGACACTTGTTTTACGCAACACGAGATAGGCTATGAAATATGCAATGAAAATGATCCTAAGGCAAGATTAGAAAGACAATGAATAATAGACGGTGCACAAAAGTAAATAGAACATGTTTGGTAATGATAGCATTGTGGGCGAGCTAGCCTCCCCACCAGTGCATAATAATGTACTGATAACCCCACAGTCTGCTTGCAGGATGCAGGAGACGCCGGCGGGTGCGGAGCTTCCATCGAACGTGCTAAGGCGCGAAACTATCTCTGGAGCCTTGGAGCGTTGCAAGGAGCTGAAGCACCATATACAGGACATAATGTATTAGAACATCGCCATGAATCATTCCATGTTGTAAGCCACTTGGCACGCCTCTTATGTTTCAGAGAGAGAGAGCTTGAGCGATTTGTAATATCGGCCTAGCGCCGCTTGTAAACTTCTTGAATATCAATAAAGAGGTTGAATTCGCTTCAATTTTTGTTCATATACTTTTCGCTGCAAATGGGGACACTCTGTGCGACTCTGTGGCCTAGCTCAAATCGGCCATTTCTGGACTTGGCCTTGCACAGGCGCAACCTAGGCCCGTGCGGTATCACGCCTTAGCGAGGACGATCGCTCCTACGGGAGCGGGGCGTGACAGATTGGTATCAGAGCACGGCTTTACGTCCTTGGACTTTATTTCGATTCTCTCAGTTTTGAAAGCTCGGTTTTGAAACAAAAGAAGTGTACGCTCTCTCTCGTTGTGCCTTGGGATGTTCCATACAATAAGTCTAATATTTTCAAAAGCTCATACAAGTGCTCGATTGAAGGGATCGATAGGCGAAGGCCTTTGTGCCGAACCACGACGTACTTGAGTTGGAAGGAACCGATGCTAAGAGTTAGCAAACGCAGTACGTGCTTGAATGAGCTTACGCTGATAGCAAACGAGTACACGAAACCAAAGTATAGTTCGAACGGGATGGTTATGCACGCAGCCTTTTGGCTAAGTTGTGCAGAGTATCGCGCACGTAGACCTTCTGGTGCAAACGAGTTGCGAATGAGATCGATTATCGCTCGAACGAGAATAAGTAAGCATGCGAACTCGAATATAGTCCGTACGGGATAGCTATACACACGGCCTTTTGGCTAAGTTATGCCGCGTGTTGCGCACCTCGACTCCTGGTGCAATCGAGTTGCGAGCGATATCAAGTACCGCTCGGTCGGGAACGGAGATACACTTAGAGTGTATATCGATAGAAATGCTATCAAACTAACGCTTAGGCGTGCATGGAAGATTTATTGGACTTTGAGGATTAGTACGAACGACTTAGTACGTCGAGACGACGTGAGCGATTACGCTAGATATTCGTCGAACGAATCTGAAGGATGTCTTAGAGCATGATGCAAATGTGACTTGTGGATTAAATAGGATGGCTTGAACCCGAGTGGTGTATGTGATAGGTTCGGAGAAGAATAAAAATGAATATCGACGACTAGATCGTATGGCTCGAATCCGAGTGGTGTATGGATGCTCTTGGAAAATTATTCGAGCAAAAATTGAGGATTACGAAACACAACGAGTACGTCGGCGAGGCGATGCGATCGCGCAAAGCCTTATAACGCGTCACGCTTAGTTGGTCGTGACTTCGAATGTCCCAAACGAGATGTCGTTCGGACAACTTGTCAATGGGCAACGCAAGTTAGAGAACGATTCGGAACGATAAATGAAAATGAATGGTCTTGATCGAGGAAAACTTAGAGGATCACGCGCACGATTTTGGATTGATTCAAATAAATTATGACTTGAGTTTGGACAACGATCTTGAAACAAGCTTGAGGAATAGCGATCAAACTTGATCTTGAATATCGAGGAAATTATGGAATATCCAACTCGGACAACAGCATCAACGCACGACTCGAAATCGGTTACAAAGGAAGATCATCAGGTTACGCATATCGTCGATGGTATTGAGGCGTATCAAAGATCGATATGCGATAAATCGGGGGTACTCTAACTCGGCGAATGACGATCGTGCAAATGTCATTGTCCCGTTGGATGCTATACTTGGGATGTTACAAACGTGTCGAGGAAAAGATAGATTTAGCTCGAGGATTTTCTAGTTGAACGTATGAAGGTTAGACTATCGAATTGATTTGGCTTGGATGAAAAACATGAATGCTTGGATTTGCTTCGTTGACAACCACAACGTTGACGTTCTTGTCTTATGCGAGCGCAACTCCAGCCTCGCACATGCGTCGCGCCGGATTATGGCGATCACTCCGCGTGAGCGCTGATATGGTGATTCATACAGCGGAAGTGATTGTCATGCCCCGCTCCCGCAGGAGCGATCGTCCTCGCTAAGGCGTGATGCCGCACGAGCCTAGGTTGCGCCCGTGCAAGGCTAAGTCCAGAAACGGCCGATTTGAACTAAGCCACAGAGTCGCACAGAGTGTCCCCATTTGCAGCAGAAAGTAAATGAACACAAATTGAAGCGAATTCAACTCTTTATTGATATTCAAGAAGTTTACAAGCGGCACTAGGCCGATATTACAAGTCGCTCAAGCTCTCTCTCTGAAACATAAAAGGGCGTGCCAAGTGGCTTACAATATAGAATGATTCATGGCGATGTTCCGATACATTATGTCCTGTATATGGTGCTTCAGCTTCTAGCAACGTCCCAAGGCCCCGGAGTTGGCTCCGTGCCCTAACACGTTCGATGGAAGTTCTGCACCCGCCGGCGTCTCCTGCATCCTGCAAGCAGACTGTGGGGTTATCAGTACTTTGTTATGCACTGGTGGGGAGGCTAGCTCGCCCACAATGCTATCATTACCAAACACGTTTTATTTACTTTTGTGCACCGTCTATCATTCATTGTCTTTCTAATCTTGCCTTAGGATCAGTTTCATGCATATTTCATAACCTATCTCGTGTTGCCAAATTCAATGTGTTGCATGGAAATACATGCACGACTTACCCATACTTACCGTCCGGCCTTTCCTGTCCAAAGTAAACTAAGTTAGTCAATAATTCATAGAAAATAACTTAATGTGATTCATGTGAACTTTTCAATGTCAAGGGCGTATCCCTACCTCGGGTCCTAGCACGTCGTAGGCATATTTTCTAACTCCTTTGCCGAAGTACTCTCGATTATCTTGGTGTGTTATATTCAAGCCTGTTCAGAAGGCACTTTATTTAGTTAACTTAGACTACTTTGATTTCAATGCAAGGACTTACACGTGGATTGCCACCAGCAAGCCCACTTAATCTATATGCATCGGTCGCTGGCATCACAAGCCAATTTGGACATGTCTTCTCCTTGGTAATTTCCTCACCTATCATGGCGTGCGGCTTGGTACACTCTGATAGTCTTTTGCAATACCCGGCCTTACGTCCCCTGGTGGCCAAGCCCGCACTCAGGCAGCCCGTAAGCCATATTTTGATTTCCGTCCGGACCGGCACGTCCTTCACACTTTGACTGTGCCGCTGGAAATCCCTTATATCTCCCACCTCCCGTATACTAATGGATCATCCACGACCATTTCGTTTTCTTTATCAATTAACTTAACGGCTGTCACCGAACCGTAGGCTAATCCTTAGCCATATTGCGTTATCGACCAGGTTGGCGTCCGTGCAGCGCGGGTAGCGAGCCCCGTTGCACGTGCCCGTCATACCTGTCGCTAACTATTCTTTCCTTTCTTATCTTTCATGTATTATTTCTTTTCTTTCTTTCTTTAACTTGTTCGTTCGTTTATTGATTCATTCACGTATTCATTCATTCATTCGTTGATTCATTCATTCAAGCATTACGCAACTCCCAGTGCGGGAGCCGCCTTGGCGACCCATCGGTCCCATAGTCTTTCAATGTTGCTAAACTCTACTCGGAACGACTATGTTGATAGTCTTCCCGTTTCATTATTGTAAACCATTCATTGTTTCATTGTTTGAACGCATAGGGAACTTAAATGTAAGCTTGTGCCTTAGCACGAGCGTGGAGCGCGGTGGCGAGAGTTCTCACATTTTTATATTCTTTTACCATATTCTATACAAGCATACAAGATGGGATTATTCCCTTAGCAAGGTGCGTTGAGTCATTTATTAGCATGCACGGTATTATCGCCTAGCGATCCTAGCAATAGTGTCCGTATTGTTATGTGTCTAGGCTATGCAAAGACGGGTTCATCGGAGCCACCCACCTTAGCGATGTTCGCATCGGCCGAGCGACACTCCGAGTGCGCCTTTAAAAGTCTAAGTCTGGATTCATCTTCGGCGGGCCAATATAAGCCTTGTATCGATTCTTCTTCAGGTCGATGCCAACTCTTCGGGTCGACGACTCGTTTGAGTCGTTGCACTTGCCGTTTGAATCGGCGTTCCGCTAGGGCGGAGCGGGTCACTACATAATACACCACTCAAAACAAGTCTCGTCCTCGAGACTTCCTGAGTGCAGGTCATCCTACCATTCCTTAACTCGCGTCGTCGTGTTTCTTAGGCAATCCCTATCGAACGGCTATCTTTCTATGGCACCGAACTATACACGATACCATTCCAAGTTCTGCGTCGCATACGTTTGGTCGATTTTGTTGAATGGCTTTTCATTCATTTTAATGTCACGCCCCAGAACCAGAATACTGGAGAGCGGGGGCAGACATAGCCAGCTACGTATAACGGAATGGAATCTACACCGCTATACGGTCACGGCTGTCTAGATATGTGAGGGTTTCACTACAATCCATCAGTCTCTTAAGGTCATAAAATAGCCTATTGTCTCAATCTCAACCAACTAATAATAATCACAAGATATCAGATCTCCAAATACACAATTGTAAGGCATCCCAAACATTACATATCCAGATGATCATGGAGCTAGTCGTTACAAAATGTGAGGACTAGCAAGAGTTCAGTCATACATGATCAACCCCCGGGGCTTGTCAATCATGTTACAGCCCGTAGGCAGACAGTAAGTAAGTACAATCGAGCTAACACTTGCTCGTCGGCTAAACGCCTCAAAAGAATAATTTACAATATTACAGTGGGAGAACAAAAGAAACCCACTCGATGCCCTGGTTACGCCTGGTGACCACCATCGGGCTGGAAGACAGGTAGATCCTTTGCTGCTGCTCCGGTATCTGGCCATACAAAACCAGCTGGGTCAGACCCCAGAAAGAGCAAGTGCCACAAAGGAGGCCACAAAATAAGAACCAAAGCCAACAAATTAGCACAATAATATAATTACATAATAAGAGACAGTAATTTAAGAAAAACATGATGGGTAATTATAAAAGACAATCTTGCATAGAATCGCTAAAAGACAGGACATATAGAAAAGCATGACAGGATGATATACGATGAGATAACCATGAGACTATTCAGATAGCTAGGTTACAACCCGTAAACCAAACAAGGACCGGGGTTGTAATCCTTCGTCTGAACGGAACTTGGTTTCTCTCACCATTTATCGGCAAAATAAATATAAAAAATCAGGTCAAGTAACAATCTGGAGTGACAATCATTATAGTGACAACCTGGAGTGACAATCCTTCAATCATTCTGGTACAATCCTACAATCAATCAATTCTAGACAATACTATACTGGACCAGACTCCATCCAAGCAATCACGGCCAATCATTGCCTACGGCTTTCTACATTAACTAACTAGGGTTATCACAATCCTAGTTACTAGCAAGATGCAATGAGATGCTCCAAGTAGTCACAGGCCCTGCAGCTATCCAGGTTATCCAGGCAATCATTATAGTGACAATCTAGAGAGTACAATGCATTAGAGTGACAATAGAGTTCAATTATTAAAGTGACAATCAAGAGTGCCCCACATAACAGTGGGCTGGAAATGTGCCCTACTCGTCGGCAGGCTAAAAGTCCAAACATTTGCGGCCGGGATAACGGGATCGCCTGTAACTGGGGAACATCTCTTCATGTCTAGTAAATTATATTAGTCATTAACCTTAGTCCATTTTAGTAGGTACTCCTGACCGTGGTACTCAGGAGTCCCCTCCTAGACATGATGTAAGACTTGGACAAGTGGATTTAACAATCAAGCAAGAAAGAACCACCCACGGTGTCAAGGCAAGTCAAGTTAAGTTATCAAGATAAATCATATCAGGGTACTTGTCAGGAGTGCGCCACGACGGGCCACTATCATGTCAGGTAGGTCATGTCAGGAGTGCACCACTACGGGTCACTGTCGTGTTATGCTAGTTCCTTGTTATACCATACCATGTACAATAGTCATTCCAAACATATTAAGTAAAATCAAGTTCATAACAAAAGGCGTAAGGATATAAAATGGGCATAAAATATCTAATAAAATATCAATATACAGGGCTATAGAAAAGCCAAGCTTAAAGAAATAAGACCAAAACTCCAAGAGTCAATGGGTTAAACAAGGGGGGTAGGGGAGCAGCGTACAAAAGTCACGCATGCTCAAGGGGACCAGCTGCGTGAAAAGTCACGCAAGCTCAAGGGAGCAGCTGCGTGAAAAGTCACGCAAGCTCAAGGGAACAGCTGCGTGAAAAGTCACGCCAGCTCAGGGGAGCAGCTGCGTAAAAAGTCACACAAGCTCAAGGGAACAGCTGCGTGAAAAGTCACGCCAGCTCCGGGGCAGCGTACATGAAAAGTCACGCACGCTACAAGGAGCAGTATGTGAAAGTCACGCACGCTACAGGGAGCAGTGTGTGAAAGTCACGCACGCTCAAGGAGACACGCTTCCAACAGGAAGCGTACTCAAGCCTGCGTACGCAGCGCTAAAGAGCGCGCGTAGCTCAGTGTGCGTAGCTAAACAGCTCTGCACACTGCTCACTGTCTTCTCCAAACAGCAAGAACACATGGCTGAAACCTAAACTTCAAAAGTTCATAACTTGGTCATCCGAACTCCAAATCCGGATTTCCAAGGCTCCAACTGGAGAGAAACTGAAAGCTCTTCCACATGGAGACATCAGAACTAAAGGAAACCAACCAAAAAGGATCAAAACATGCAAAATCCGAAAATAGCAATAACTTAGATCTACATCAACAGAGACTCCAAATCATAAAAACCCAAGAACTAATGTTGATCTCCATGGCCTAATCTAGCAAATGGACCAAGAAAATATGGTTCTCATGAAGTGGCAAGATGCACTTGCCTAGGGGTTGGGGAGTTGCGTGGAGGAAGAAGAAGAAGAAGAAGAAGGAAATTAATGGTGTTTATGAAGAGAGAGAAGAGGTTGGTGGAGTTATAAAGAGGGTGTTGTGGTGTTTTTGAGGGTGGAGCTTAGGGCTATGGTGTTCCAACACATAAACCAAACCAAACCGATTCCAAACCAATTAAAACCGAGCCATGACAAAACCCAAATACAAGAAATACCGAAATTCTACAAGTTGAGAAAAATAAAATACATGCCAAAATCCAGATACGAGTATAAGTACGAAATATAAGAAATACAGGAAATGAGGGTGACATTTAAACTTGATGGTTCTTATTCAATTGTCGTGTTTCCTTCGACTTGGTTGCTACTTCGACGTATCATGGGACAGAAAGCGGTCGCACGAGGTGCGTTATAATTCGTCAAATGCGAGTGTCGTAGGCTGAGGCAAACTCACTTTCGTTCATGCGCATCGCAACACCCACTTGCAGCTGTATTCGAGTTCATCATATCGCTGAATTTGGATCGTGCACGCATTCAAGGCGTCCCCCGAATACGTACATTTCAACCAAGTTTAGCGACTAGCAAAGTCGGACAAGCTACTCGTGATAGTTTTGATTTGCCGATCGTTTTGCTAACTTCGATTTAAAACCGAACTCATGTGCGTATCACACATCGTTTATCTCGGTCCTCGAGATGATTCGATTCGCTTCTCAAGTGTTATTGTCCACGAAATCAGTATGATTTCTTCTTAGCGGGGTCGACCAAGCCTAAGTAATTTCCGTCCGATTCAAAACCAAGTATTGCACCATCATCAAGTATTTCTTCGTATCAACGATTCAATTCGTTATCCCAACTTTTACTTGCGCATCATCCACCCCTATCATTCCCTTCGTTTGGGGCCAAATTCGTCGTCGTTCACGCACACTCCCAGTTTTCCGTCCTACTCTAAGTCTTATTTCCTAAAGTCTATCGTCCGTCCAGACGATACTGTAAATGCCATCGCATAGGTTCAATCACTCAGCATAGGGTCGTCCGCCTATCCGCTAGGTCATCTCACAAGGTCATAGCTACACATTAGGTCCGTGGCTCGTCGTGCAAGGTCGTTGCACGACGCTCTCTCCAAATCCTATAGTCAAACCATTTGTTCGCTTGTACGGAAGTTTCTACCCAAGTTCGTTTTACTCAAATTTCTAAACATCAAGCACGATCACCTATTCGCATCAACGTATACGTTACGCATATTCGAATCTATTAAATTACCCAATCGACATACTTCACATATCTATTCTAACCAATTCATGTATTCGATCATGAGGTCATCCAGCTCGACAATACATTGCGTCCCAATCTCATGCGAGTCCGATTATCCACGGTGGTTCATGAATTACCATACAACGCTCCCGTGGGATAATCATTCTCATCGGGGCATAACTCTTGTTTGAGCTTAGACTAACTCATTTTCGATACGCGGATTGGACCTACTCAATCCTCAAGTTTAATCATCAAGCACACCAAGTCATTCCCAAGTTTATCTTCGCGTCAAACCACAAGTCGAAGCAATCAAATAGCCACGCCATCCAAGTTCAATCACTCCTGCTGTATGAATCACCATATCAGCGCTCACGCGGAGTGATCGTCCTAATCTGGCACGACGCATGTACGAGGCTGGAGTTGCGCTCGAATAAGACAAGAACGTCAACGTTGTGGTTGTCAACGAAGCAAATCCAAGCATTCTCATTTTCATCAAAGCCAAATCAATTTGACAGTCTGACCGTCATGCGTTCAACTAGAAAATCCTCGAGCCAAGTCTATCTTTTCCTCGACACATTTTTAACATCCCAAGCATATCATCCAACGAAACAATGACATTTGCACGATCGTCATTTGCCGAGTCAGAGTACCCTCGAGTTATCGCATATCGATCTTTGATACGCCTCAATACCATCGACGATATGCGTAACCTGACGATCTTCCTTTGCAACCGATTTCGAGTCGTGCGTTGATGCTGTTGTCCGAGTTGGATATTCCATAATTTCATTTAATATTCAAGATCAAGTTCAACTGCTATTCCTCAAGCTAGTTTCAAGATCGTTGTTCAAACTCAAGTCACATTTCATTTGAACCAATCCGAAATCGTACGCGCGATCCTCTAAGTTTCCTCGATCAAAACCATTTATTTTTATTCATCGGTCTGAACCATTTTCTAACTCGCGTTGCCCATTGACAAGTTGTCCAGCGACATCTCGTTCGGGACTTTTGAAGTCACGGCCAACTAAGCGTGACACGTTCTAAGGCTTTGCGCGATTGCATCGCTTGCCGACATACTCGTTGTGTTTCATAATCCTCAATTTTTGCTCGAATAATTTTCCAAGAACATCCATACACCACTCGGGTTCAAGACATCCTATTTAATCCACAATCATATTTGTATCATGCGCTAAGACATCCTTCAGATTCGTTCGACGAATATCTAGCATAATCGCTCACGTCGCCTCGACGTACTAAGTCATTCGCACTAATCCTCAAAAATCCAATAAATCTTCTGTGCACGCCTAAGCGTTAGTTTGATAGCGTTCCTATCGATATACACACTAAGTGTATCTCCGTTCTCGACCGAGCGGTACTTGATATCGCTCGCAACTCGATTGCACTAGAAGTCGAGGTGTGCGACACGCTACACAACTTAGCCAAAAGGCCGTGTGTATAGCTATCCCGTGCAGACTTTATCCGAGTTCGCATGCTCACTTATTCTCGTTCGAGCGATAATCGATCTAGCTCGCATCTCGTTTGTACCGGAAGGTCTAGGTGCGCGATACTCCGCACAACTTAGCCAAAAGGTTGCGTGCATATCATCCTGTTCGAACTATACTCCGGTCATGTGTATTTCGTTTGCTATTGTCAGCGTAAGCTAATTCAAGCACGCACTGCATTTGCTAACTCTTAGCATCGGTTTCTTCCAACTCAAGTTCGTCGTGGTGGCGCAAAGGCCTTCACCTATCGATCCCGTCCAACCGAGTACTCGTACGAGCTTTTAAAAATATTAGACTTATTGTATGGAACATCCCAAGGTACAACGAGAGAGAGCGTACAATTCTTTTGTTTCAACGAGCTTTCAAAACTGAGAGAATCAAAATGAAGTCCAAGGACGTAAAGCCGTGCTCTGATAACAATCTGTCACGTCCCGCTCCCGCAGGAGCGATCGTCCTCGCTAAGGCGTGATGCCGCACGGGCCTAGGTTGCACCCGTACAAGGCTAAGTCCAGAAACGGCCGATTTGAACTAGGCCACAGAGTCGCACAGAGTGTCCCCATTTGCAGCAGAAAGTAAATGAACACAAATTGAAGCGAATTCAACTCTTTATTGATATTCAAGAAGTTTACAAGCGGTGCTAGGCCGATATTACAAGTCGCTCAAGCTCTCTCTCTGAAACATAAAAGGGCGTGCCAAGTGGCTTACAATATGGAATGATTCATGGCGATGTTCCGATACATTATGTCCTGTACAGGGTGCTTCAGCTTCTAGCAACGTCCCAAGGCCCCGGAGTTGGCTCCGCGCCCTAACACGTTCGATGGAAGTTCCGCACCCGCCGGCGTCTCCTGCATCCTGTAAGCAGACTGTGGGGTTATCAGTACATTGTTATGCACTGGTGGGGAGGCTAGCTCGCCCACAATGCTATCATTACCAAACACGTTCTATTTACTTTTGTGCACCATCTATCATTCATTGTCTTTCTAATCTTTCCTTAGGATCAGTTTTATGCATATTTCATAACCTATCCCGTGTTGCCAAATTCAATGTGTTGCATGGAAATACATGTACGACTTACCCATACTTACCGTCCGGCCTTCCCTGTCCAAAGTAAACCAAGTTAGTCAACAATTCATAGGAAATAACTTAACGTGATTCATGTGAACTTTTCAATGTCAAGGGCGTATCCCTGCCTCGGGTCCTAGCACGTCGTAGGCACATTTTCTAACTCCTTTGCCGAAGTACTCTCGATTATCTTGGTGTGTTATATTCAAGCCTGTTCAGAAGGCACTTCATTTAGTTAAATTAGACTACTTTGATTTCAATACAAGGACTTGTACGTAGATTGCCACCAGCAAGCCCACTTAATCTATATGCATCGGTCGCTGGCATCACAAGCCAATTTGGACATGTCTTCCCCTTGGTAATTTTCTCACCTATCATGGCGTGCGGCTTGGTACACTCTGATAGTCTTTTGAAATACCCGGCCTTACGTCCCCTGGTGGCCAAGCCCGCACTAAGGCAGCCCGTAAGCCATATTTTAATTTCCGTCCGGACCGGCATGTCCTTCACACTTTGACTGTGTCGCTGGAAATACCTTATATCTTCCACCTCCCGTATACTAATGGATTGTCCATGACCATTTCGTTTTCTTTGTCAATTAACTTAACGGCTGTCACCGAGCCGTAGGCTAACCCTTAGCCATATTGCGTTATCGACCAGGTTGGCGTCCGTGCAGCGCGGGTAGCGAGCCCCGTTGCACGTGCCCGTCATACCTATCGCTAACCATTCTTTCCTTTCTTATCTTTCATGTATTATTTTTTTCTTTCTTTCATTCACTTGTTCGTTCGTTCATTGATTTATTCACGTATTCATTCATTCATTCGTTGATTCATTCATTCAAACATTACGCAACTCCCAGTACGGGAGCCGCCTTGGCGACCCGTCGGTCCCATAGTCTTTCAATGTTGCTAAACTCTACTCGGAACGACTATGTTGATAGTCTTTCCGTTTCATTATTGTAAACCATTCATTGTTTCATTGTTTGAACGCATAGGGAACTTAAATGTAAGCTTGTGCCTTAGCACGAGCGTGGAGCACGGTGGCGAGAGTTCTCACATTTCTATATCCCTTTTCCATATTCTATACAAGCATACAAAATGGGATTATTCCCTTAGCTAGGTGCATTGAGTCATTTATTAGCATACGCGTTATTATCGCCTAGCGATCCTAGCAATAGTGTCCGTATTGTAATGTGTCTAGGCTAAGCAAAGACAGGTTCATCGGAGCCACCCACCTTAGCAATGTTCGTATCGGTCGAGCGACACTCCGAGTGCGCCTTTGAAAGTCTAAGTCTGGATTCATCTTCGGCGGGCCAATATAAGTATTGCATCGATTCTTCTTCAGGTCGATGCCAACTCTTCGGGTCGATGGCTCGTTTGAGTCATTGCACTTGCCATTTGAATCGACGTTCCGCTTGGGCGAAGCGGGTCACTACAGTGATTGAACTTGGATGGCATGGCAATCTGATTGCTTCGACTTGTGGTTTGACGCGAAGGTGGACTCGAGAATGAATTTATGTGCTTGAAGAATTGAACTTGAGGATTGAGTAGGTCCAATTCGTGTATCGAGAATGGGTTAGTCTAAAACTCAAACAAGAGTTACGTCCCGATGAGAATGATTATTCCGCGGGAGCGTTGAATGGTGATTCATGAACCGCCGTGAATAATCGGACTCGTGTGAGATTGGGACGCAATGTATTGTCGAGCTGGATGACCTCGTGATCGAATACATGAATTGGTTAAAACTGGTGATTGAATGGAATTGAATATATGCAACGTAAGTCTTGATGCGAATTAGGTGATCATGCTCGATGTTTAGAAATTTGAGTGAAACAAACTTGGGTAGAAACTCCCGTACAAGCGAACAAATGGTTTGACCATAGGATTTAGGAAGAGCGTCGTGCAACGACCTTGCACGACGAGCCACGGACCTAACGTGTAACTATGACCTTGTGAGCTGACCTAGCGGATAGGCGGACGATCCTATGCCTAGTGATTGAACCTGTGCGATTGATATTAGAGTATCGTCTGGACGGACGATAGACATGGGGCAGCAAGACTTAGAGTAGGACGGGAAACAGGGAGTGTGCGTGAACGACAATGATATTGGCCCCAAACAAAGCGAATGATAGGAATGGATGATGCGCAAGTAAAGTCGGAATAACAAATTGAATCATTGATTGGAAGACGTACTCGGTGATAGTGCGATACTTGATCTGGAATTGGACGAAAATTACTTAGACTTGGTCGACCCTGCTAAGAAGAAATCGTATTGATTTCGTTGGCAAGAGCGCTTGAGAAGCGAATCGAATCATCTCGAGGACCGAGATAAATGATATGTGATACACACATGAGTTCGGTTTTTAATCGAAGTTAGCAAAACGATCGACAAATCGAAACTATCACGAGTAGCTTGTCCGACTTCGCTAGTCGCTAAGCTTGGTTGAAATATACGTATTCGGGAGACGCTTTGAATGCGTGCACGATCCAAACTCAGCGATATGATGAACTCGAATGCAGTTGCAAGTGGGCGTTGAGGTGCGCATGAACGAATGAGTGAGTTTGTCTCGGCCTACGACTCTTGCATTTGATGAATTTTAACGCACCTCGTGCGACCAATTCAGTCCCATGACACGAAGAAATAGAACCAAGTCGAAGAAACACGACGAAGGAATAAGCATCATCAAGTCTAAAATGAGTGAACAATTATTCGATAAAATTCACCAAACGTATGAAACGTAAAACTTGGAAGGTATCGAGTATAGTTCGATGCCATCAAGCGATAAAGCTAGTCGGTAGGAATTGTCTACGATACGCACACGACATGAGTTAGGGAATGGTAGGATGACCTACACTCAGGAAGTCTCGAGGACGAGACTTGTTTTGAGTGGTTTATTATGTAATGACCCGTTCCGCCCTAGCGGAACGCCGACTTAAACGGCAAGTGCAACGAATCAATCTAGCCGTCGACCCGAAGAGTTGGCATCGACCAGATGAAGAATCGATGCAAGGCTTACATTGGCCCGTCAAGATGAATCCAGACTTAGACTTTCAAAGGCGCACTCGGAGTGTCGCTCGGCCGATGCAAACATCGCTAGGGTGGGTGGCTCCGATGAACCCGTCTTTGCTTAGCCTAGACACATAATAATACGGACACTATCACTGAAATCGCTAGGCGATAACACCGCGCATGCTAATAAATGACCCAACGCACCTAGCTAAGGGATTCATCCCATCTTGTATGCTTGTATAGAATATGGAAAGGAACATAGAAAATACGAGAACTCTCGTACCATGCTCCACGCTCGTGCTAGGGCACAAGCTTACGTTCAAGTCCCTTATGCGTTCAACAATGAAAACAATGAATGGTTTACAACAATGAAACGGGGAGACTATCAACATAGTCGTTCCGAATAGAGTTTAGCAACATTAAAAGACTATGGAACCGATGGGTCGCCAAGGCGACTCCCGCACGAAAAGTTGCATAATGTATAAATGAAAGAATGAACGAATAAACGAGTGACTGAATGAATCAACGAAAGGATGAATACGAAAATGAATCAATGAACGAATGGACAAGTGAAAGAAAGAAAAAAAGGAATGAATAAAGGATAAGAAGGAAAGGAATGGTTAGCGACAGGTATGACGGGCACGTACAACGGGGCTCGCTACCCGCGCTGCACGGACGCCAACCTGGTCGATAACGCATTGTGACTAAGGGTTAGCCTATGACGATAAAATACGAAATGGTCATGGACGGACCCGTGCACGGGTGATACGGATTTCGTGGCATGATCAAAGGGAGGATCGTGGCCGGCCTAGGCGGGATCAAGTCATGGCTTACGGGCTGCCTGGGTGCGGACTCGGCCACCCGGGGGACGTAAGTGCAGGAGTATTTCAAGAGACTAACGGGGTGTGTGCCAGTCCTCACCCTACGCTAGTTGAGAAATACCACGGCTTGGATGTGTCCAAAATGGCTTGTGATGCCAGCGACCGGTGCATATAGATTTAAGTGGGCTTTGCTGGTGACAATCCACGTGCAAGTCCTTGCATTGAAATCAAAGTAGTCTAAGTAACTGTACAAAGCACTTTCTGAATAGGCTTGAATATAACACACAAAATGATCAAATAGTACTTCGAGCAAACAAGTTAGAAAACGTGCTTACGACGTGCTAGAACCCGAGGCAAGGACACGCACTTGACATTGAATGCTTACATGAACTACGTTAAGTTATTTCATATGAATTGTTGACTAACTTGGTTTACGTTGGACAGGAAAGGCCGGACGGTAAGTATGGGTAAGTCGTGCATGTATTTCCATGCGACACTTGTTTTACGCAACACGAGATAGACTATGAAATATGTCATGAAAATGATCCTAAGGCAAGATTAGAAAGACAATGAATGATAGACGGTGCACGAAAGTAAATAGAACGTGTTTGGTAATGATAGCATTGTGGGCGAGCTAGCCTCCCCAGTGCATAACAATGTACTGATAATCCTACAGTCTGCTTGCAGGATGCAGAAGACGCCGGCGGGTGCGGAGCTTCCATCGAACGTGCTAAGGCGCGGAACTATCTCTGGAGCCTTGGAGCGTTGCAAGGAGCTGGAGCACCATATACATGACATAATGTATTGGAACATCGCCATGAATCATTCCATGTTGTAAGCCACTTGGCACGCCTCTTATGTTTCAGAGAGAGAGAGCTTGAGCGATTTGTAATATCGGCCTAGCGCCGCTTGTAAACTTCTTGAATATCAATAAAGAGTTTGAATTCGCTTCAATTTGTGTTCATATACTTTCCGCTGCAAATGGGGACACTCTGTGCGACTCTGTGGCCTAGCTCAAATCGGCCGTTTCTGGACTTGGCCTTGCACGGGCGCAACCTAGGCCCGTGCGGCATCACGCCTTAGCGAGGACGATCGCTCCTACGGGAGCGGGACGTGACACGTCCTGTAGGGACTCGACATGCGCGCGCCATCACCCATTGCGCGTCATAGCGCGCGCCATCACCCATGGTGCGTCTTGTGCCATGCCTCCTTTGCTGCCACCACGCGCCATCTCCAATGTCGTTTCGTTACTCCGATTACAATTTCGATAAACTTCTTACTTTTTTTACAATTTGGGTAAATTTCTTTACCCCATATGAAAATTTCTGAAACATAAATCATATGGTAGGTAGTTTTGTCAATTTGAATTCATGTAATCTTTTTTAAAGCCTATTATGATTGATATTTTTGGAGTATGTCTCTTATATATATTAGGTGTCATATATACGTCACATTCGTTACTCCAAATTACGATCATAAGCATGATCATTGATTTTTCAAGAGCTAGAACTTGTTAGTTTTCAAACCCACTAAAGAGCTAAAAGAGTTAGAACTTGTTAGTTTTAGAGCAGATTTCTTCTTTCCTCTTTTCAAAAATAGTTATGTTTGTGTTTTCAAGAGAAAGAAAATTAAAACATAAAGAATGTGAATACATGTTAACAACTCCAAGGCTCTAGCATCAACTGGAAATTGAAAAGATGGGGAAGGAAATGTTAATTTTATATTTTATTTATTAGTATCTTGTTCTTTCTATTTTTTGAGAGAAAGGACGGAAATCAAGTAGACACCAGCCAAATTTAGATGGAGAGGGAAATTTTATAACAAAAACTATTCACATTTACTTCAGAAGTTAACAAACATAAAATTTTGGTTTATTTATAAATTAATTTGTTTACAGTTTTTTTTAGATCATTCATTCTCTCTTATTTTCAGGTCTTACAAATGTAGTGAAACTACCCTATTATACATGTCCTTGATTTTACTTCTTGTGAGACTAGACTAGCTAAAATTACAGAAAAGCTTTGTGAACTGTGTGTATCGATGTTTTAAAGATCGGTCTGAGATTGCCCCAAACAATATACTAGGTTGGATCAAATTAGTCCAACCATGGATTAACTCGGATTGAACCAGTTTTATAGACTTAAACATTGAATATATTACATAGTACACAACCACATATATACGTACTACTTAGAAGTTATGTATGTTTACCATAGTATAATTAGTAAAGAAGCAAACATAGTATTTTGATTGCATGTAAAGTCAAAAATCAGGACCAAATCAGTTCAAAATTCAATTAGATTAGACGGTTCGGTGGTCTGACTGGCCGAATCGACTAGGTTTTTGAAAAATATTGCGTTGGTAAACCAATCCGAAAAAGCTACTGATTTATGGATTGATCGGTCCAAACCATCTGCTCTGGTCTGATTTTTAAAACATTGATGTGCATCTTTAGGTTTGCAAAATTCATGTTCAACTAATTCATTGTCCACTTACAACTGAATTTCTAAAAGAGTTATTTGTATTGATTTTCAATCTTGTCCCAAGTTGACAAATGGCACACAATATTCCCTACTTAATTGCAAACTAAACCATGGACCAAGAGGACACAAAGAAAGGAAGAGATTGGCACATGCACTCATAAATCAAAGAAATGAATGAGGTGACTCTGACATTCTTATATGGGTCCCTATTTATGATGAAACTATTCCAAAATAAAATCCCAAGCCAGACCTTAATCTCATGCGCCTCTCATCCTAATTACATGAGATGTCAACCCAATCACACTCACAAAAATCTAATTAATTATTAATTAATTGGTTGATTAATGTCAACAAATAATAATGAGTAGACCAATATACTTTGCTGAATCACGTGCCACTTCTCCTCCTCTTTGTATCCAGAAGCAACGGCCGAGGGCCGAAACTCTACATTATGTTTCTGTATGCTGACACAATCAGTAAGTAATTTAAGTTTATTCTCAAAAAAAAAATTCATGTGCCGGTTAATTATTATTTTTAATTAAGTAGGCCTGCAAATATCTTAGTATACTTTTAGCTATACCTATTTTTTTTTTTCTAAATTTTTGTACTGTGAACTTTCCTTTTGGAACTATAATCCTATATATATTTTCAAGCTCCCAATAATATATAGTGACAAATATATTTTTAAAGTAGATCAAATCTAGCAAATCTAAACAATTCTAAGTACATCAACCTGTTTTTCTTTTCTTGATTTGTCTGTGTCCTGTAGCAGACTACAAGCATCTTATTATTGATATTGCAAGAAAGGATTTATATTTCGACACTTGCTTATAACACTTTTATAGGCCCTTATTTTTTATTGGATACTTTGTATAATTTATTTATTTTCTGAAAAATATTTACTTTTATAGAAACAGTGTATTGGCCAAGTTGCTTGCCCTCATTCTTGTATTGTTTTCTGGTTGACCTCTAATAAATAGGTTGTGACAACTAACAATTAGGGCAAAGCAAGTTATGACCCATCACATAGCGTGCAAGTCCTAGAGTGTACATTTATGATCCAACTGATGCCAGACGTACCCACCATGCATATGAGCTCCTTTACGTACCTAATGTTGTGGGTCACAAGGCACAATGGATACATTATAAATTTGTAGGGGGGGGGGGGGGGGGGGGGGGGGGGGGGGTGCCATTAAGTGGAGGTTTAAGTGTTCCTTTCATGGCTCCACTAAACATAACTTCAACTTAACATCACCATCTCTTTAACCTACTTTATAGGCTAATAAATAAATTTAGGGTAAATTACAGAAACCCCTCACACACAGGTATGACTATTTTGACATTTTAAGGATCTCGTATACATATTTTTATAAAAATAAATTAACCGCTCTAGAAAAATGTTTTTTTTTCCTGACATTTTAAGGTTAATGTTACTACAATTTCAAAAATATGGAAGCTTAAATATAAAAATAATTTTTTTATATTAATAATATATACGGAGGTTAAAAAATTTGAATCTTCCGATTTGTTGTATATTTGTTTGAAAAAAAACCAAGCTCTTCATTACTCATATTTGATGACATTTAAGGTCCTGATTTTTTTTATTCATTGGACATTCATTTTGCAAACAATAATTTATTTTATGGCTCTTCAAAGCCAGGCTTAATAGATTCTTAATTTCTGACCGTTTTCATCATTGATATGGCCTATTAATCTTTGCTTAAATGATCCAATAAATCCTATTAACACTCCATTAAAACCTATTAAACCTACGGTATCTATATAATCTTCTTGAAGTGTTGTTGTGGGTAAGAGAGATAAAAATGAGCAACAAAATTCTCCATCTATTCATCCTATTTCCATTCACATCTCTTCTGCTCTGGACAAGAGCTAAGTTCTGGTCATTTTTTCGGAGATGTGCGCAACAATGGAAAGGAGGATTTTACCTCTAAGAGGGTTCGAGATAAAGTGTGTACATAGACCTAGGATAATCTCTTAGGGCGATGCTTCGTGCATGACTTCTCCGTATACCGGTAACTCTAACATTTTTAATATTTTGTTATTCTATTTTTCAGGATGGTAAAGAAATAGTTTCCAACACCTCACACACATGTATGACTGTTTCTGACATTTTAAGTATCTCGTATATATACTTTTAAAAAAATAACTGCTCTAAATTTGTTTTTCCCTAACATTTTAAGGTTAATGTTACTACAATTTCGAAAATATGGAAGCAAGTCTAAAAATGAAACTTTTACATTAATAAATAATCTATACGGAAGTTAAAAATTTTGAATTTTCCACATTTTTTTGTTAAGAAATTGATATTAGATTATTTGGCCACTCGAGTACGTATACCTTCCACGCCTTTATCTAGTTAGACATCCACTTAACATATTGAGTTTTTGCATGATCCGAATTTATAGGTTTACTTGGTGATGTTGGTATTTGTAGTCTTCTTCCTATTGTGCATCATTGAGTAAAACTACAGACTAAAGGGTCCAAAAGGCAATTATATTCCTGATTAATTTAAGTATAAGATAATGAGAATTTTTTTAGATATCCGTTGTCTACGTACAAAATTTTGAATAACACGTCCTCGTGGTTCATCTATTGATTTTTTGCTATCCAATCATGATCTTATATATCTTTTCGGTAACCATGACGATCACTTAGACATGAAGTAATTAAATATATTAAAGCTAAATAAATAAATAAGAACAAATATGATCCCGCCACCCATGGCAGGCCTCACCACCCTTGCATGTAGCACCACGTCCCCAAACCCATGACAACCCCTCCTTCGTTGGCCTTGGCAACTCCTCCAATCCCAGTACACACAGCAACCATGACAGTCTTCTTCCTCGCCAACAACATTCTCCCACCCATGACAACCTCTCCTTGCCATTTGCCAACCATGTCTGCCTCCACAACCCATGTAAGTCCCTTCTTCCACCCTTCTCTCCACTACAGTGAACACACCCTACCCATCCCATCCATGGCAAGGCCCTAGCTCCTCTTCTACAATAATTACACTTGTTGCCTCCTCCCCTTCTCGTTCGGCGAAGGACGGAACCAAAAATTCAAGCTCGGATGAACTGAAATAGACTATGATGTTTAGGTGTAGACTGGCTCATATGAAAAAAAATATTAAAAAATTAAAAGAAAAAAAAATTGAAGAAAGGATGATGAATTAGCTCTATGTGGTTCTGCCTCTAGCAACAACGCCGACGATAACAAGGTGGACAAACTTTGTTAAAAAGAGACATAATTAGATACATATCTATAATAGCATTTCGTATTTTGGTGCCTTAAAAAGGTGGGGTCCTAGGCAGCTGCTTCCTTTGCTTTAAGGATGAGCCGATCCTGAGACAAAGACAAGGGACGATGAATTAGCATTTTATTTTATTTTCATTTTTTTCGTATATATGTACATTTTAGTTAGTTTTTATATTTAGAGTAAGCTATAATGGTCACTTACCACCTTTGAACGAAGACACTAGTCAAAAGATGAACGACATAGGAGAATTCGTAAAATATCTAACATTAGTTGGAAACAAAATATCAAACTCGAGTGGCTCTTGTGGTTATTCAAAATAGGTATAAGATTTCGACTGGATGGCGAAAGATCAGTAGATCAAGCCAATGGACCGTATTATTCCTTCTATTTAATTGGTGGAAGTTGGAGACGGTGGACCCAACAGGCATACAATGCAGCATATACTAAGTCTCTTGCGTATCATCGGACATCTAAAAAAAGTTGGAAAAATATATGTAAATAGAACGTACATTATAGATGTTTTCTGTATTTTACCCATAAATTTATAAGGTCATTGCCAAGGAAATAGTGAGAGACCACTTTTAATTATTTTCTCTTTTTATTACTTCTAACAACGAAAAATTTTGCTACTAAAATTTTTATTTTTTGTAGTGTTATTTGTTATTAACCATCTTGGAAGAACAACTTTAATTGCTATTGATGATTGTACCTTTGAGAGGTTACAATAATGCAAAATTTTCCATCAAATAAGTTGGATGGAGCAGAAATAAAAAGTGGAAAGGACAATTAATGTTTGGTTAGTACTTTGCTTTTGGTGTGGAAATGAAAGGATGGAAAAATAATAATGTTTGGTTATTACTTTGCTTTTGGAGTGGAAATGAAAGGATGGAAAAATAACAATGTTTGGTTAGTACTTTGCTTTTGGAGTTCATGTTATAACTCACCTTTCAGAAAGCAACTAAAATCTCTTTTTCTAAAAGGTGTTTCCCCAAATATGTGACCCCAGCTCCCTGCATGATCCAGCCTCCCCGTCGAGCTGAGGATCCTGCCTGGACAAAGTCGACAACCGTCTGACGGGAGAGCTCAAGGATGGGGGGCTCGAGCCGCCGTCCTCACCACCACCAACCCCCTCTAACATCGACCTCGACGTCGAGGTCGGCCAGGGTCGGCCACCTTCAGGTTTGTTGGATTTTTGCCTTTTTTCATTGGAAATTTTAGTCCAACGTCGGCTAGGCCAAATGAGTTGTATTTCTATATATTAGCTATGTTATTTTAGAGATGCACATGTGGTGTGGAGGTGCACATGGGTGTGCCATGTGGGATTATTTTTCTAATGGAAAAAAGGCTAAATCAACAATTGAAAGCAATCATGCTTTTTGCTCTTGGAAAATTTATTTTCATTGGAGCTAAATCCCGTAGGGACTTAGCGACTCGGGCTCGGGATTGGACTCATGAGGCATTTTGTTGTTGTGCTAACCGGGCAGTTGCTACTCGGACCTATAAAAGGTATCTTCTCTCTCACAGGCAGATATACAGGCATATACTTAGAGTTACAAAAGTTTACAAGTATTTTTTAACACAAGCAAACAGAAGTCTTGAGAGAGAAGAGAAGTGTTGCACCAACGTTGCTTTTGCACGGGAGTCCGTGTATGATCTGAGGAGTCAGAAGAGCAGGAGTGTTCCCAAGTTCTCCGACGAACTTGCTGGTTCCTGGAAGCTATTCGTGCGGGGCGAATATAGCTTTGAGCAACGGTGATCATTCACCCAGCAGGATATTCATCCATCAATCGCCTGTCATTTTCTTCGCTGCTGTGGATTACGAAATCTTTTTAGATTCTCATAATATCGTATGATGCTGTAACGAGATCTTTTTATATCTTCATTATACTTGCGCAACTTTCCTTGAAGTGTTGCGTTGGAACGTTATTTTTACAATTGTTTTATCTTCTCAGTTTTCCATAAATAAAAAAATTGTGCCCCGACAATAACAATCTCAAAGCTATATTCCTATGATGGAAAACTTTAATGCTTCACTCCTCAATACTGACTTTTGTAAGTTAGAAAAGTTTGATGGAGAGCATTATCAAGTCTGGAAGATGAAGGTTTACCTCACCCTTCAACTCAGAGACGTTGATCACGTGCTTCTTGAAGAGGAACCTACTGTTCTAGATACTGGGTCTGCTGCCGTAATCACTACGGCTACTAAACTTCAGGCCAAGTGGAGAAGGGAGAATAACATTGGCAGACTGCTTATCATGAATGCTATGGAGGATTCCCTAGCAGAATCCTACAGTAAGAAGACTATTGCCAAAGACATAAGTGAGTCTCTGGAGAAATTGTACGAAGAAGACAAAAACATGAGCAAGATATGTGTGGTTGAAAAATATCACAAAAGGCTCTTTGAGGACGAGAAGTCCATGCTGCCGCAGGTGAAGGAATTCCTGAAGCTGCGACAGAAGCTGGAAGACGAGGCGATGCCCCTCCCCGACAAGTTTATTGTTGGAGAGATTGTCTCGAAGCTCCCCGCTGGGTAGTGGAGCAAGTTCTATGCAAACATGCATAGGAAGAAGCTTAAGATAAGCCTTGAAGATCTCTTGCAGAAAATTTATGTTGAGGACCAGATGTGGGCTCAACTGAAAGTGGACGCACTGTCCAAGAAATTGGCTAACGCCAATATGGTTCATACCAAGGAACCAAGGGAAAAGCAGACGGCTTCCCACAGCAAGAAGAAGGACCCTGATAATCTGAAAGTCAAGGAAACTTCTTTCAAGCAGAAGAAGCCAAAGTCTCATTTAGCTTGCTTCAAGTGTGGCAAGAAGGGCCACTTCAAGAGTGAATGCAAAGCAAAGACCAAGCAATCAGAGCAAGGAGAGCCTAGCAAGATATTTATGATCACTGACGTTGTTGCTATGATTGTGCAGGTTGATCAGGTAGAGACTGACTCTGACTGGTGGGTAGACACTGGAGCCACCTACCATGTCTGCTCCGGCAAGGAGTGGTTCACCACTTACACACCTACTTCTGAAGTGGTTATGGTGGCGAACAAGGCACAAGCTGAAGTGCTCGGGATTGGGACGGTGGTATTGAAGCTGACTTCTGGCAAGTCTCTGACGCTTAAAGGCGTAAAGCACGTACCTGCTATCGCCAAGAACCTAATCTCAGGAGGCCTACTCTGCAACACAGGCCTCAGGATGAACATCAATGCTGGCCAGATGGTGATGTCTATTAAGGGAACATATTTCGGAAAAGCTTTTTATATCGAAGGAATGTTCAAAATTCAGCTTGTAAATCAGTCCAATGTAATTAATGCAATCACTCCTTCTGCTTATACTTTTGAGTTGTGGCATAATAGACTAGGACATGTTCATTGTAAACGAATAAATAAAATTTTTAGTCTAGGGCTTATCTCCAAGTGTGGGGGGTAAGGTAGAGAAATATGAAGTTTGTGCTCAAACAAAGATTACAAGGAAATCCTTTCCTCGGGTTAATCGAAGTACAGATCTTCTGGAGTTGGTACACTCCGATATCTGTGACTTCAAACAATTCTCTACAAAGGTCGTGATGAAGTATTTCATAACTTTCATCGATGACTTCTCAAAGTATGCGTTCGTCTACTTGCTGAAGGCTAAAGATGAAGCATTCGAGAAGTTCAAGGAGTTTAGGGCCGAAACTGATGTCATACTCTTATTATTATTATTATTATTTTGTTTTCAAAAAAAAGAAAAAAAGAAAAAAAGGGGGAGCAAGCCATGTGTCCCTTGTGAACACCCTAGATGCAAGCCATGTGTCCCTTAGGAACACCCTAGATGCAAGCCATGTGTCCCTTAGGAATTTCCTAGAAAGGGACACATCACCTATTTCTTTTCTATAAAGCAATAACCTCTCTCTATCTCTCTCTCTCCATACACACATAAACCCACACACATAAACACTCACCACCACCCCATCTCCACTTATTGCTGCTGCTGCCGGTCGGAGCTCCGCCCGCCGTCGCCGTCCGCCGCCCGCCGCCAGGCGCCGGCCACCCCTCTTCGGCCACCTTCTCTTCATCCTTTTCTTCTTCTTCCTCCTCCTCTTCCACTTCAAAAAAAGGGGAAAAGAAAGAAAATCTAGGTAATTCCTAAACTATTTTTTCCTAATCTCTAATTCAACTTTAAACCTAGGATTAGAGTTGCTAACAAGATTTTTGTTGTTGTTGGGTTTAAAATTAGGAATTTGTGGAGAAAGCTAGGTTAATTTTCAACCCAAGGCAAGTCCTCTCCCTCTTTCCCTCTTCCTTGAGACTTATCTTTTTTTTTTTGCTCTAATTTTCATAATAGAATAAATTAGGGATTATTTCTATTTTCTGAAAATATATATTATGGTTAAAACCTACCATGAAATATTGTAGCATGAATATAGAGATGAGCATGCATCTTTGACACAATACAAAAATATATATTGGACACAATACAATACAATATATATATTAGACACATATAAATAGATACTTGGACACAAGATGATTTATATAAATGTATAAGTTGGGCACATGTGTTGCACTCAACACTATAAATATTTTGAATATGTATGGACACTTCAACTTTAAATTTTCAAGTGATATCATGTGGTTTCCATCTAAAGAATTATATATATGTATATATATATATATATATATATATATATATATATATATATATATATATATATATATATATATATATATATATATATATGGACACAACTTGACACAATATATATATATATATATATATGGATGGACACAACTTGACACAATACAAGGTACTTTGAATGTAAATACATATATGTAAGGACACTTATGCTCATATACACACATACATATATATATCTTGGCATATTTTATCTATGCAATTCATGTACTTATATACCAATGATTACTTTCCATTAAATTTTTTGATTGGTTGAAATCAACCTAGCACTATATATGTATACATCTCTCATACATGTACACCCCCTGACATGTTGTGTGGACACAAACACAACTACTTAAAATTTTCACGGACACCTATAAGTTTGACATACTTTAGGGATTCCATATATATGCTTAAAGGAAAATCCTTACATATGAATTTTATATTCTCGACACGTCATATGTAGATAAGAGTTTCTCCCTTATTATGGCATGTACAAATAAGAGTTAGTTTTAATGTTTAACATATTATTTCAAATCTGTCCCTACTTAAGATTGTACATAATTAACATGCCTCGGCATGATTATTGGTTAAAATAGGTATTTTTGGGTACCTATATATTATGGTAACCCTACCCCTATTAATTCTTAATTTTCTTTTCCTTAATTGCATCGTTAAAGGAGCACAGATAATAATTTGATATTTAGTGACATCGGTTGATAGTTAGATATTATATATTCTCATGTCGTTAACAATTTTGTTCCAAGATATTTGATTAGTTTATAAACAGAGCAAATCGCAACAATCAGAAAGAAAGATTAAAATGCTTGCTTGCTAAGGAAAAAAGTATAAACTTGCTTACTCGTTTAAGTTGCTTGCTAAGGTAAAAAAGCTTTAAAAACTGCACTTTATTAAATTGCGTGGGTATCCGGTGTTGAGGGTTGCTCCACCGAAGGGGTCGGCGAACCCGAGATATAATTGCGTGGTTCCGGTATTGAGAGTTGCTCCACCGAAGGGGTCGGCGAACCCGGTTTTTAGTTCTATCATATATTTATCTCTTGTGAATTTTCGGAGTCACCCGATACAAAGGAGAATCTGCCAAAATTTGTGGAAATTCCAAGAGATAGTCAAAATTTTTGACTTTCTCAAAAATCGGGTTATTCCCTAAGACCTAAAGTCATTTAGGAAAGATCCTTAGAAACAACTAGGAAGCATCGGGCGGGGGAGAACAACCTGGATATTCCTAAATAGTTCCATAGCATAATAAAAATAAAAAGCTGATCATTAAATATTCTACTCGTTCGTAGGGCCATGCGAATCGAGTTTGTGAGGCTTAGCTCATGTATTTTTGTTTGCTCAAGGGAGGCAAACTAAGCCCAGTGGAGGCTCTTATTTTCGTTTGCTCAAGGGAGGCAAGCTAAGCCCAAGGGAGGCTCCAGATTATTATCTCTATTTCGACAGTAACATCGAATAGATGATTGTTAAGACCAAGGGAGACTCCAGGCCGGATACTGAGCACCGTGCCGTCGAATTCACAGCCTGATCCCAGGTTAACGGGATTGTTGATGGGAAATCATTTAGATGAATATTCAGGGGTTGTTCTCCAATATTGTATTTCATGTTAGGTTTATTTTCCTTTTGAATTGCATTACCTGTCATCATGCCTATCTGGATAAGAGGAATATAATACTTACACATAAACATTATACTTCATTTAATATGACTACTTTACAAAACTATTTGTCTCATTCCATTTCATATTTCTTTTACTTGTCATCGTCCTTGGCCGAAGGCTTGCTTGTCGTTTCTAAACGACCTAGTATTTGTTCACTAGGGGAAGAAGACAATCCTGCTGAGGCATTGCCACTGTACGTCGAGGAGTAGTGACCTAAAGACTTTCAGTTTATGACTAGTGCTGTCGTAGTTACTTTTGTAAATTACTTTTGTAATAAACCTGTAAGACAATGTACTGTTAGATAAGTTGCCTGTATTATAATTACTATGTGTAATGCAATTTTTCTTGTATTTTCCATTCTGCTGATTTACGGGCGACAATCGCGATTTTGGCGCGTAGCCTGGGATGTGTTTTGACGTCACCGTTCAAATCTGGGAAGCGGGGCGTGACACGTCTTTTAGTGGTGGCCCTTGCAGGTCAGAGAGAATGGAAAATCTAGGATAAAACATAGGTTCAGATAGGACATAGGTTCTAGAATTATAGAGAGGACCTTGAGTCCCAATTGCGCCCTAGAAGTCCTTAAGGAAGATAGTATCCATAGTTAGTAGCATTGTGCTATGATTACCTCTTTCTTATCTAACCAATTATTTTAATCTTAGTAAAGGGATACTGACCCAAGGAATTCTTGGTATAGATCATGTCTCGATTCGCACCTTTTGCAAGACTAGGGATACTGACCCAACGAATATTATGCATTTGTAAAGAAGATGTGGCGAGTAGCACCAAAAGTGATGATAGAGGCCTATGGGGTACATTACGAGCTGAAACATCCGGTGGTAACGGATATAGTGGATGAAAGAAGAGTATATTATAATACGGTGCATTACTATGTCTTGATCAAGGAAGAACCCTCTGAAGGTCCAGAAACCGATCGCAACGGTACTATGGAGGAATGGAAGCAGACGTATCCAGAGGCAAAAATCCATAACATAAGGCGAATGTGGATTTAAATCCCCAGAATGTGGATGATGTGTAAATGTAGAAGTGTAAATAAGTATTAGATCCCCAATAGGTAGGTAAAGTATGAATGTAGGTAGTAGGAATGTAATGTATGAATGTATGTAGTGGAAATGTAATGTATGAATGTATGTAGTGGGAATGTAATGTATGAATGTATGTAGTAGGAGCATATTGTGCTGCCAATAAATAAAATATGCTTTTCCTATATTCTTGTATTCCTTGTAAGTACTTCTTACTTAAGGATATTATGAATGTAGGTATGGACCTGTTTATGTCGAATTTGGAATAGGATGGGAGTGACTATACTCTGTACTTATACCAACGCTATGCAAGAATAATGTGGAACACATCCGATTGGTACGACGTTCATGTCTACTAATTGTTTTATGGAATCAGGCGTCCCATCATCAGGGATATCAAGGATGGTGCTGAAGTATATTTTAAAAATATAACCTACTGCCTGGATGTCCGGGATCCAAACCGTATCTACATCAGACTACATGGCTATGAGGGCACACTAGACGACTTTGAAAGACTTCACCCAGAGGTCGAGATCCTCACTGAGGAAAGGATCCTCATCGAGGCCGTGGGATAAGAAACCCTAACCATGTGTATAGTATAGTAAAGAAGGAGTCCTTCTCTTTTGTCTGCTGTATTGTATTTTGGGAATCAGCAGATGTATAAAAGTATAGATTAGTGGAAGTAGAATAGAATACCATGTCACATTTTGGGGAGATGGGTGACATGTGTAGGCTAAGTTAGAAGAATGTCAATAGATGTAAAGTTGGGAGTAGAAACAACATTTTGTATTACTCTCATTATAATGAAATATATATAAATATATATATGGTTCTTGCTGTACACCTTGTTATAAATAAATATTGTGAGTCAATTTTCCCCTGAGGATCGTGTCTCTCAATTTTCAGGATATGGACAACCCGAATCAACCTAATAATCTACCACCTCAAGTATCAGCTGAACCAACCGTGGCTGATATGTTTTGATTGTTCCAACAAATACTGGAAACCAGTAGTCAGCATGCCAATACTGTCCATGCAACCAACACCTCAATATTGGAACAAATGCAGAATTCTAACAATACCAAGGATGGAGCCCTAAAGGAATTCAGGGATCTTAGGCCACCCAAGTTTAAGGGAACAAAAAATACAATGGAAGCAGGTCAATGGCTAAAAACCATTGAAGGTTTGATGAAGGCTGCAAAAGTTTGACCCGAGGATATGGTACCAGCAATTCGCATTCAGTTAGAAGATATTGCTGGATACTGGTGGAGTGCCGAATATCCAGAAGATTCTGATAGGGACATGTCCTGGGCTGAGTTTAAGAAGAAGTTTGAAGAGAGATTCTATCCTAAATCAGCAAGGATAGAATTAGAACGGCAATTCAACTATCTGAAACAAGGAAAACGCACAGTTGATGAATATGCTGCACAATTTTCCAGACTTATCGATTTGCCCCAAACATGATAGCTGACGAAGAAACAAAAATATCTAGATTCTCAGAAGGGCTTGGGACCCAACTGAAGAGCAGGGTTGCATCTTATCGATGTCTGACTTTTTCTGAGGTAACAGAAGCTGCTCGAGACCAGGAAAGGATTCTAAGAGAAGAGCAACCTTTTCGGTCATCACAAACAAAAAGAACCTTCGAGGAAGGGGCATCCTCCAACAAAAATTATTAGCAGGGACCACCTAAGCGTCCTCAAAATGGTAATCCAGATAGGTTCATTATTTGCAACTACTGCCAGAAACCAGGACACAAGAAAAATGTATGTAGAAAATTGTTGGGACTTTGCTTGAGATGTGGAGCAGAAAATCATCCAATTAATCAGTGCCCTCAGCTGCCTGCAATTGAGCGACGACACGAGGCTTCAATCAAGGGTATCGACCTCTGATTCAGGGGAACAAACCTCAACCAAGGATTCAGGCACCAACCTCACAGACAGTCATGACTTATGGGAATCAACAAAGGCCACCATATGCCCCTCAGGCATATCAGTTCCAACAATCACAAAGGGTGGGTCAAGCCCAAAATCACAACAAGAAGAGCAAGGGACAAGGGCAAGCATTTATGATGGGGACTGAAGATGCCAATATCCCGGGAGAAGTAGTTTCATGTACGATTCTAGTTTCTGCATATCCAGCATCAGTATTATTTGATTCCTGGGCTACCCATTCATTTATAGCATCTTCTTTTATATCGCAACGTGAAATAGAATCCCAACCTCAGCCTAAATCACTAAAGGTTCTCACCGGTAACGGAGTGGTAGAAGTCAATCGCGTATGTAGTAAATGTCCCATAAAGTTGGGTAGAGGAGCTTTTCGAACTCGGTTACTTGTTTTTCCCACAAGCAACTATGATGTGATACTAGGCATGGATTGACTAACCGCAACATTAGCCAATATAGATTGCGGTCAAGGAAAAGTTTCATTTCAACTTCCTGATGGAGAGTCTTATGAATTTGTAAGAGATCAAAATGAATTCAATATAGAAGAACTAGAGAAGTTTGAATTACCAGTTCAAGCAATGTTGCAAAAATCAGTAGAGCAACCATTCCCAAGGATAGTGGAGGAATTTAAAGACGTATTTCCAGAAGAATTACCAGGGATACCCCCAGATAGAGCTGTAGAATTCTCTATAGACTTAATACCCGGGGCAGCACCCATAGCCAAGAAGATATACCCAATGAACAAAGAAGAGCTAGCCGAGTTGAATAAACAAATAAAGGAATTATTGTCAAAAGGATTTATTCAACCCAGCGCGTCGCCGTGGGGTGCACCAGTATTGTTTGTGAAAAAGAAGGATGGTACCCTGCAACTAGTAATTGATTATAGAGCTTTGAATGAGGTCACCATCAAGAATAAGTATCCTCTACCTAGAATTGATCAACTATTTGACCAGTTAGGAGAGGCAAGAGTATTCTAAAAAAATTGATCTAAGGTTCGGATACCATCAAGTGAAGGTAAAGAAGGAAGACGTCCCTAAGACTGCATTTAGAACTCGATATGGGCATTACGAATTCTTAGTTATGCCATTCGGGTTAACGAATGCACCCGCCATATTTATGGACCTGATGAATCGGATATTCTATCAATATCTGGATAAATTCGTGATTGTATTCATTGACGACATTCTTATATACTCCAAAAGTGAAGAGGAACATGAAAAACACTTAAGGATTGTATTACAAACGTTACGGGAAGAACAATTATATGCCAAGCTTAGTAAATATGAATTTTGGCTGGACCAAATACCATTTCTAGGGCATATTATTAGCGGAGAAGGCATCTCGGTAGACCCGAGGAAGGTGGAAGCAGTTAAGTCTTGGCCAACACCTAAATCTGTAGCAGAAAATCAGAAGTTTCTTAGGACTAGCTGGTTACTACCGAAGATTTGTAGAAAATTTTTCAAGAATTGCAGAACCTTTAACCCGTCTTATCCGAAAAGAAGAAAAGTTTAATTGGACAGAGAAATGTCAAATGGCATTTGACGAATTGAAGGAAAGATTAATTTTGGCCACAGTGCTGGCATTGCCATCTGGTTCGGGTGGATATGAGATATAGTGATGCATCAGGTAAGGGTCTGGGATGTGTACTGATGCAGCATGGGAGAGTCATAGCCTATGCATCCCGACAATTAAAGACACATGAAGGAATTATCCAACTCATGATCTCGAACTCGCAGCTGTGGTATTCGCATTCAAGTTATGGAGGCATTATTTATATGGAGAAAGAATCAAAATATACACAGACCACAAAAGTTTGAAATATGTCTTCACACAAAAGGAGATCAATATGAGACAAAGAAGATGGTTGGAGTTACTGAAGGACTTCGATATAGAGCTGGAATATTACCCGGGCAAGGCTAATAAAGTGGCTGATGCTCTAAGTCGAAGGCCCGAAGCTTTCCTTATGAATATACCTAAGGAAATCCTTGAGGATTTAAGAAAAATAGGAATTGAAATAGTATGCCCGGTAACCCAAGGAATATGGCAAAACTTACAAGTGCAATCCTCCTTAATAGATAGGATTAAGGAAGGGCAGCAAAATGACTCAAAACTTCAGAAAATTTGGAAACAAACAGAAGCAGGGCTCCAGACCGGGACAGGGAAGCATCCGGATGGATCATTAAGATTCGGAGAGCGATTATGCGTGTCCAGTGGAGATTTAAGAACGGAGATTATATCAGAAGCCCATAACTCACAGTATTCTATTCATCCGGGCAGCACTAAAATGTATAAAGATTTGAAACAAACGTTTTGGTGGCACGGAATGAAAAGAAAAATTGCCAGATTTGTATCTAAATGTCTCGTCTATCAGCAAGTGAAAGCAGAACATCAAAGGACAGCAGGACTTCTTCAGCCTTTGCCCATACCCGAATGGAAATAGGAGCATCTCACAATGGATTTTGTGACATGACTGCCTAAGACCCAAAGGGGTAATAGTGCTATCTGGTTCATTGTAGATAGACTTACGAAGTCCGCTCGATTTCTGTCCTTTCGAGTTGGACAGTCGATAGAAGCACTGGCAGATATGTACATGAAGCAGATTGTCAGTCAACATGGAGTACCAGTGAGTATAGTATCAAATAGAGATACCATGTTCACTTCTCATTTCTGGAGAAGTCTACAAGAAAATCTTGGCACTCAACTGAAATATAGCTCCGTCTACCACCCCCAAATAGACGGCCAGTCGAAAAGAACCATTCAGACCCTAAAAGACATGCTGAGAGCGTGTACTTTAGATTTTGGAGGATCTTGGGATGATCATCTACATTTAGTAGAATTTTCATATAACAACAGTTATCATGATAGCATCAAAATGGCTCCTTTTGAAGCACTATATGGTAGAAAGTGCAGATCGTCGGTATGTTGGACCGACGTAGGAGAGAGACAATTACTGGGACCAGAACTAGTAACATAAACTGTGGATATAGTCAAAGCAATAAGAAGTCACCTGCAAGCAGCCTATGATAGACAGAAGATGTGTGCTGATAAGCATCGAAGAATATTAGAGTTCCAACCTGGAGATCACGTGTTTCTGAAGGTTCCACCAACCAAGGGAACTATCAGATTTGGGACCAGAGGAAAACTGAGTCCGAGATACATTGGATCCTTCGACATATTGGAGAAAGTAGGAAATGTATCATATCGCTTGCCTTACCACCAACGCTAGAGGGAGTTCATAATGTATTCTATGTTTCCCAGCTACGAAGATATGTGTCAGACCCGAGCTATATACTTGACCATTCAGAAATCACCGTCGGACCTACACTACGGATAGAACAGAAACCCATTGGAATCTTGGATCGAATGGAGAAGGTACTCTGCAATCGGATCATTCCATTAGTACGAGTCGCATGGAGCACGGATTCTCCTGGAAATTCAACCTGGGAGAAAGAAGAAGATATGAGGAGGCAATATCCATATCTATTCCCTAAGCCAGGTTAGTGATCAAATATTGTACCAGTTATTTCAAATTCCGAGGATGAAATTTTTCTAAGAAGAGTAGACTTGTCATACTCTTATTATTATTATTATTATTTTGTTTTCAAAAAAAAAAAAGAAAAAAAAGGGGGAGCAAGCCATGTGTCCCTTGTGAACACCCTAGATGCAAGCCATGTGTCCCTTAGGGACACCCTAGATGCAAGCCATGTGTCCCTTAGGAATTTCCTAGAAAGGGACACATCACCTATTTCTTTTCTATAAAGCAACAATCTCTCTCTCTCTCTCTCCATACACACATAAACCCACACACATAAACACTCACCACCACCCATCTCCACTTATTGCTGCTGCTGCCGGCCGGAGCTCCGCCTGCCGCCACCGTCCGCCGCCCGCCGCCAGCCGCCAGCCGCCGGCCACCTTCTCTTCATCATTTTCTTCTTCCTCCTTCTCTTCCACTTCAAAAAAAGGGGAAAAGAAAGAAAACCTAGGTAATTCCTAAACTATTTTTCCCTAATCTCTAATTCAACTTTAAACCTAGGATTAGAGTTGCTAACAAGATTTTTGTTGTTGTTGGGTTTAAAATTAGGAATTTGTGGAGAAAGCTAGGTCAATTCCCAACCCAAGGCAAGTCCTCTCCCTCTTTCCCTCTTCCTTGAGACTTATCTTTTTTTTTTTGCTCTAATTTTCATAATGGAATAAATTAGGAATTATTTCCATTTTCTGAAAATATATATTGTGGTTAAAACCCACCATGAAATATTGTAGCATGAATATCGAGATGAGCATGCATCTTTGACACAATACAAAAATATATATTGGACACAATACAATACAATATATATATTATACATACATAAATAGATACTTGGACACAAGATGATTTATATAAATGTATAAGTTGGGCACATGTGTTGCACTCAACACTATAAATATTTTGAATATGTATGGGCACTTCAACTTTAAATTTTCAAGTGATATCATGTGGTTTCCATCTAAAGAATTATATATAAGATATTATATATATATATATATCTATATATATATAATATATATATATATATATATAGATATATATATAGATATCTATATATATATAGATATATAGATATCTCTATATAGATATCTATATAAAATATATATATATATATATATATTATATAATATCTATATATATATATATATTAGATATATATAGATAGATATAGATATCTATATATATATATATATATATATATAGATATCTATCTATCTATCTATCTATATATATATATATATATATAAATATATAGATATATATATATATATATATATATAGATATATATATATATATATATTATATATATATAAAATATATCATATATATATATATATATATATATATAGATATTATATAGTATTTATTTATATATATATTATTATATATATAGATAGATCTTATATATATTATATAATATATATAAATAAAATATATATATATATATATATATATATATATATATATATATATATATATATATATATATATATATATATATATATATATATATATATATATATATATATATATATATATATATATATAATATAAAATATTTTTTGAAGATGGCTCTGCTCTCCTCTCCAGTGCTCCCCCTCATTCCCTCCCTGGGAAGCCCTTAGGGCTTCCCCCCTCCTCGGTGGTTCGTGTTGATGGCCAAGCCTTGGCCGGCCGAGTGCGTGGAGTTGATTCGTCAACTCTACGCCTCCCTCCCTCCTCTCTCCGCCCAGCCTCCCTCATACCCCCCGCCCACCCTCCCCACCCCGCCCTTTCCTCATCCTTCCGCCCAGGCACTCGATCCGCATCCCCCAGCACTCAGCTCAACCCCCACGCCGACCCCTCGCCTGCCGGCCCTCTCCTCGCCCCCTCCTTCGCCCCCGAGCTCGCCGCCGGGGCTGGTCACCCAGCGCCCGTATACGCCAGCTCCTCCCTCCATCATCCTCAGCTCGCGTCCAACCCTCTCCCTCTTCCTGCTTCGTATCGGTCATCGATCGGCGCAGATCTCTTCCCGGGGGGGACTCCCAACTGCGGCGCAGGAATGGCGAGCTTTTTCGCCCACCAATCTCAGCTTGCCTCGTTTCGAAATTCGAACGAGGCCACTCTCTCCTCGGGAGAGTCACCCTCCTGCGGTGCAGGTTTGGGAGGCCTCCTATATGGGCATCACGTGGGCGGGTCTGCTCCCGTACCCAGCGTGACTAGCTCTCTCTCCTTTTACGCAGGCGTGCGTAATCCCCCCCTATCTGAGGCATCCTCCGGTGGGACCCACCCCTTTATCTCTCTCTCCATTTACGCTCCCAGCAGGGATCTTCCCAACCCGGGCGGGACCCACCCCTCTCCCCCTAACTACGCTGCCAGCTTTGGAGTTCATCTCCCTAGTGGGGCCCCCCAATCCCATGCTTTTGACTCCTCCTACCTAAGCAGCGGTCTCCCGGGTGGGGCCCCCCTATACCAACCTTTTTGTGCTACCAACCAGAGCAGCTTTGGAGCTCATCTCCCTAGTGGGGCCCCCCTATCCCATGCTTTTTACGCCACCAACCAAAGCAGCGGTATTCCTATCCTGGGTGGGCGCCCCCAACACCAACCTATTTACGCTAGCAACCCCATGCATGGCTTTTTCGCGCCTCAGCTTGCGTTGTCTGCGCCCGTCCTGCTGGCAGCGTCAGCGTACTCCCAATCTAGTTCCCTCCCTTCTCAGCCCCTCCCACTCAACGCCCACCCTCCCTCCGTCATCGCATCAGCTCTCCCCGTCACCCTCTCCTCCCCCCACCCTCCTCGCGCGTCAACCCTCCCCCAATACATTCCGGCTCTGTAGTGGCCCCCCTGGCCCTAGTCGTCCCCTTTAGGGCTCCCGGCCCCCCCTCTGTGCCCCCCTCTGTCATCCACTCCCCTTCTCCCTTGCCTTCGTCGGACCGCAGCCTGGTTTCCATCATCCAGACCCCCGATGTCATCCTGACCCCCGCTGAGGTGGCCGCGAGGGATTCAGTTGATCCGGCGTCGACGCCACCTCCAGCCTTCGGTCCGAGCCCTGGGGGACCCTTCCTACCACCCTCTTCCCTCCGCTCATCCCCCAGTCAGCCCCCCCAGTCTCCTTCCTCCATCCCGAGCGGCCCTCCCTCGGCTGCCCACCCTCCTTCTGGTGGTTCTTCCTCGATCCAGCCTCCGCCTGCTCTACCCCCGCCGAGCTTCGCGGACATGCTTCGCCCGGACCTCGCTCCGACCAAGACTCCCCTCGTCCCCGACATCACCCTTCCAGACATCGAGTACTCTCAGGATTCAACGGTGCCCTCTGTTCCCTTCTCTGTCAAGGAGATGTCAGATCTGTCGAACTCGTTCCCCCACACGTTCATTCTCAAATTCTCCTCCGGATGCCCCAAGCTCTCTCGGGTGCAAGAGACGATAGCCAGTTGGAGACTCTCAGCGGACTATCGGGTAGCTTCCTTCGACCCTAAACACATCCTTCTTCACCTCTCCTCAGAATTAGACCATAAGACTGTATGGTCCAAGGGCGCGGTCCGGATTGATTCCCACCAGATGAAGATCATCAAGTGGTCAGCTAGCTTTAGCACAAAAGAAGACTCAACAACGGTCGCCGCCTGGATCACTCTGTCCAACCTGCCCCTAATCTGCTTCGTCCCAGGGGCTCTCAGACGTATTGCCAACTCCTTCGACACGTATGTGGCCTCAGCCCCTGAGACTAGCAACCTCACCAAAGCTCACTACGCCAAAATCTGCGTGGAACTCGACCTCACCATCGAACAACCCAACTTCATCAACATCGAACTGGGCAACCGGACCCACACCCAACAAATTATCTACGATAACCATATTTTGTTCTGTAACCACTGCCATTTAAGAGGCCACCTCCCCAAGCATTGTCACAGACTCCATCCAGAATTAAAGAAGAAAACACCCCGCAACGGAAGCAAGCCAAGCGAGAGGAGGACCCCCATGCCTTCCATCCTCCATCATCCAAACTCGTACACTCGGTTCGACTCCAGTGAAGACATGTCCGACAGGTGCGAATCTCCTTGCAAAGCTCTGATTCTCTACAGCTCCCATGCCATCACCCTATCCAATCAGTTCGACGCTCTCGAATCGGAGGACGCGAAGATCCAGGAGGTGCCAGCCGATTCCCTGAAAGCCGGCAACTGCACCGAGACACCCCCCAGTTCGGAAGACATAGAACTGTCCTCCGACGTTATCGAAGCCAATCATCTTCTCAACACCGAAGACCCAGCGGTAGAGGCCTTAGCTATTCTAGGCCCCGACCAAGTTCGGAGAGGGCTCCAAGTTCAGGCTGCGGGGTTCCCTCTTAAGCAATTCAACCTCCTAACAGGGAGCATCAGTGACTCCGTTATCATCCTAACAGATGATCCAATCCTCGACTCTGCAGGAGAACCGGTCAGTCAGCAACCAGCCACGAAGGAGAAATCAGATATTTACTCCCCTCTTCCCTCTTCCGAGGCAGGATCTTCTATCTCGGGTAAGGCCAAGGCCAACCACGGTCCCACAGAAATTGCCACCATCCAAACCAGATCCGCCGTCAAGCGAAACAAAACAAACCCCCCCAACAACTCCCTTAATGCTTAACATCCTATCCTGGAATGTCCGCGGCTTGGCTAACAAACCGACGTTACGGAGAATCATCAACCTGCAGAAAATCCACAAGATAGACATCCTCATTATTATCGAACCCAAAATCCCCCCCAAAAGACTTAAGTCTATTCAACTGCAGCTCGGCCTCCTCACGGCCACTGCTAGCAGACACGACATTTGGATCCTCGGCACGAAGGACGTCAAACTTGGCGTCATCCAGGACTCCCGACAGGCCCTCTCCTGTTGGTTTGATCACCCAGGCCTTACTGATCGCGCTATCCTCTCCGCGATCCATGGCAGCTGCGATGTTACGGAGAGAAAGCTGCTCTGGAACGACCTCCTTGACATCCATCACCTTCACACCAATTCCCCTTGGCTTTGCATCGGGGACTTTTATGCGATCACCTGTAGTGCAAAGAAATCCGGTGGGCGTTCACCGCCCGTCCCGGCCATGATTGATTTCAACAACTTCATCTTCAACACCCACTTGACGTCGCTCCAGTTCTCTGGCAATGCTTTCACCTGGTGCAACATGCAGGACGGTGATCGATGCCAATATTCCAGGCTCGACAGGGCCCTCACGAATGCCTGCTGGCACGACATGGGGATCTCCACCAACCTATCCCACCTCAATTCTACCGAATCAGACCACAACCCCCTGTTGGTTGAGATCAAAACCAAGACCTCCTCATCCAAAAATAATTTCCAATTCCTCGACTTCTGGACCGGGCACCCCCAGTTTCTGGGTATAGTTGCGGAAGCTTGGAACTGCGAGGACTCCCCCAACCCCCTTATCCGGGTGAGCAACAAGCTTAAGGCCACCAGAAAAGCCCTATCAGCTTGGAGCAAACTCGCATATGGGGACATCTTTCAAGCCGTTCGAGTTGCCGAGGACGACGTCACACGCGCCGAAGCCCTGGTCGTCACGAATCGCTCGTCAGAGGCTAGAAGATCCCTCAACCTCACCAAGGCTATGCTCAAATTCAGAATCAAAGTGGAGATCGATTTCTGGAAGCAGAAAGCGAGATTGAAATAGGACAGTGAGGGGGACAAAAACTTGAAGTACTTTCACGCCTGCGTTAACGGGCGCAGACAGAAGCTCTCGATCCACAGGACTACCGATGACAACGGGAACATCATTACTGACCATAAGAGCATCTAAGAGGCGGCGACGAAATATTACTCCAAGCTTTTATCCAAAGACACCGTCCACAAAGATAGAGCATTCCTGGATCAAATCCCTCTCCTCATTAACGACACAGACAACACCCGGTTGAACCAACCCCCCACGGCCCAGGAAGTTAAAGATGCAGTGTGGGCCCTGAATGAGCACAATGTACCGGGCCCGGATGGGTTCTCGGTAGTATTTTTCCGCACTTGCTGGGAGATTATCGAACAAGACATTACCGAAGCGGCTATTGCCTTCTTCGAAGGAGCCATATACCCCAAAGCTATATCGAGCGCCAATCTGATCCTGATCCCGAAAAAAGACAACCCGGAGACCTTTCGTGATTTTCGTCCCATTAGTCTTTGTAATTTCACCAACAAGATCATATCCAAAGTTATTGCTACCAGAATGGCTGGCCTTCTCCCGAAGATCATCTCGGAGGAACAGAGCAGGTTCGTCCGCGGTAGGAATATCCAGGACAACATTATACTGGCCCAAGAATTAATCACCTGCATGAAATTTCCAGTGAGGGGAGGCAACATTGCCGTTAAAATCGACATGGAGAAAGCTTATGATAGACTGGATTGGCAATTTATGATTTGGGTTTTCAGAGCCTTCGGTTTCTCAGAAACCTGGACTAATATCGTCTGGAGATCTATCAGCAACTCGTGGTTCTCCACTATCATCAACGGCCAAGCAGCCGAATTCTTCAAATCCTACTGTGGGGTGAGACAAGGCGACCCGCTATCCACTACCGTTTTCATCATCGCAGCCGACGCCCTGAGTAGGAACCTTAATAATATGATCCACACCCCCAACTTCCAGCACTATCACACTTCCAGTGGATGCCCTATCATCACCCACCTGGCCTTCGCTGACGACTTACTTATCTTCTCATCTGGGGAGGAAGGATCCGTGCAAGTGATTCACAACACACTCACGCGATACTCCAGATGTTCCGGCCAGAAGATCAACCACTCCAAGAGCGTCATCTACGCCCACCACAACACCAACAGAGAGCACGCCAACAATCTCTCCGAGATAACATCTTTTTTGGTCAGCAAGCCCCCGTTCAACTATCTCGGATGCCCTTTAGTGTACGGAAAGTACAACGTCAGCATATTCCAGGACTTAACCAACAGAATCAGAAAGAAACTGGAAGGGTGGCATAATGCCACCTTATCTCCGGGTGGCAAGATGATCCTTATCAATCATGTTCTTTCCTCTATCCCCATTCACACCCTAGCTGCCTGTTCGTCGCCTATTAAGGTTCTTTCCTCGATCGAACAAATCTTTTACAATTTCTTCTGGGGTCATAGCAACGGCCAGGATAAGCATCACTGGGCCAGCTGGAACTCTATGGCTCTACCAACAGGAGAGGGGGGTCTAGGTTTCTCCAAACTCACTCACATTGTTAAAGCTTTCTCGATGAAACTGTGGTGGAACCTTCGCACGAGCAGCAACTTATGGTGCAGGTTCATGAAAGCCAGATACTTTAAACACATCCACCCCTCAATGGCCATCTCCAACTGCAGATCCTCAGCGGCCTGGCGCCGCATCCTCATCGGTCGCGAGCTTGCCGAACCGACAATGAGACTTCAGCTGGGAGCAGGCGATTCGAACCCATTCCTTGACCGATGGGTTGGAGACAGCATGATTCCGAGCCTCACCGAGACCCCGAGAGATTGTAAGATCAGAGACCTGTGGGATCCCTCCACCGACGACTGGTACTGGGACCAGATTCATGAGTGGGCCGGTATCGACGTAGCGGAGAGCATCCGTGAGCTTGGTCTACGCGTCGGCAGCGAGGCGGATGAGTTAAAATGGTCCCTCGAGGCTTCCGGGGCTTTCTCGGTGAGGTCGACGAGAACCGCCCTCAGGAACACCAACCGGTCGCACCTCCCCATGGTGCACTTCTGGCACTCCTGCATCCCCAAGAAATGGTCCTTCCTATTGTGGAGAGTCCTCAGTAAGAGACTGCCGACAGATGACATCCTTACCACTATCGGGTTCAGCTTAGCATCAGCTTGCTCCTGCTGCTCCGCGCGCCAGTCGGATCGACCACATATTCCAACAGGAGGAGCTGTCGGACAGGACGTGGTCTTACCTTAACCAGCGTTTCAGCATGGAGCAAGGCGGCAAACGCTTCCACGATCTTCTGGTCTCCTGGGGTTATGCTTCCCACGGCCACCAGATCGTTGCAGCGGCTGCCACTTGGGTCATTTGGAAGAATCGCAACAAAGCGAGGTATGAAGGTCACCAGTACTCGGCGAACCAGCTCCTTCGGGAAATTGCTCGACAATGCAGCAAGCGGAGCACCCTGTGTTCCCACAGCCTGAAAGCATTTTGGTCGGTGCTACCCTGGTAGCCCCGGGCGATAGCTTCGCCCTTTTCCCTCCTTCTTTTTGTGGTTTCCTATATAGGCATCAGCATTTTGCGACTTGTATACGGTTTTATGCGGTCTTCGTGCCGTCTTTAATAAATTGAGGAGGTTTTTCTAAAAAAAAAATGAAAAAAATAAAATAAATATATATATATATCTCTATTCTACTATATAATAGGAAAACTTAGATGGTGAAACTTTTGAATTCTGAAAATATTCTTACATACTTATACTAATTAAAAATAGTTCATTAATTTTAATAAGGACAACTTAGTAATTAGGAAGACTACCCTTTGGTCTTCTTAAAGAATCTTCCTAAACTAATTAAGAAATGTTAAAATACGTGCAAGGCACGTGCACATATGCTAGTATATATATATATATATATATATATATATATATATATATATATATATATATATATATATATATATATATATATATATATATATGTATGTATGTATGTATGGACACTTATGCTCATATACACACAAAAAAAATAAATATATGTATGTATGTATGGACACAACTTGACACAATACAAGGTACTTTGAATGTAAACATATATGTAAGGACACTTATGCTCATATACACACATACATATATATCTTGGCATATTTTATCTATGCAATTCATGTACTTATATACCAATGATTACTTTCCATTAAAATTCTTGATTGGTTGAAATCAACCTAGCAGTATATATGTATACAGCTCTCATACATGTACACCCCCTGACATGTTGTGTGGACACAAACACAAGTACTTAAAAATTTTTACGGACACCTATAAGTTTTGACATACTTTAGGGATTCCATATATATGCTTAAAGGAAAATCCTTACATATGAATTTATATTCTCGACACGTCATGTGTAGATAAGAATTTCTCCCTTATTATGGCATGTACAAATAAGAGTTAGTTTTAATGTTTAACATATTATTTCAAATCTGTCCCTACTTAAGATTGTACATAATTAACATGTCTCGGCATGATTATTGGTTAAAATAGGTATTTTTGGGTACCTATATATTATGGTAACCCTACCCCTATTAATTCTCAATTTTCTTTTCCTTAATTGCATCGTTAAAGGAGCACAGATAATAATTTGATATTTAGTGACATCGGTTGATAGTTAGATATTATATATTCTCATGTCGTTAACAATTTTGTTCCAAGATATTTGATTAGTTTATAAACAGAGCAAATCGCAACAATCAGAAAGAAAGATTAAAATGCTTGCTTGCTAAGGAAAAAAGTATAAACTTGCTTACTCGTTTAAGTTGCTTGCTAAGGTAAGAAAGCTTTAAAAACTGCACTTTATTAAATTGCGTGGGTATCCGGTGTTGAGGGTTGCTCCACCGAAGGGGTCGGCGAACCCAAGATATAATTGCGTGGTTCCGGTATTGAGAGTTGCTCCACCGAAGGGGTCGGCGAACCCGGTTTTTAGTTCTATCATATATTTATCTCTTGTGAATTTCCGGAGTCACCCGATACAAAGGAGACTCTGCCAAAATTTGTGGAAATTCCAAGAGATAGTCAAAATTTCCGACTTTCTGAAAAATTGGGTTATTCCCTAAGACCTAAAGTCATTTAGGAAAGATCCTTAGAAACAACTAGGAAGCATCGGATGGGGGAGAACAACCTGGATATTCCTAAATAGTCCCATAGCATAATAAAAATAAAAAGCTGATCAGTAAATATTCTACTCGTTCATAGGGCCATGCGAATCGAGTTTGTGAGGCTTAGCTCACGTATTTTTGTTTGCTCAAGGGAGGCAAACTAAGCCCAAGGGAGGCAAACTAAGCCCAAGGGAGGCTCTTGTTTTCGTTTGCTCAAGGGAGACAAACTATGCCCAAGGGAGGCTCCAGATTATTATCTCTATTTCGACAGTAACATCGAATAGATGATTGTTAAGCCCAAGGGAGGCTCCAGGCCGGATCCTAAGCACCGTGCCGCCGAATTCATAGCCTGATCCCAGGTTAACGGGATTGTTGATGGAAAATCATTTAGATGAATATTCAGGGGTTGTTCTCCAATATTGTATTTCATGTTAGGTTCATTTTCCTTTTGAATTGCATTACCTGTCATCATGCCAATCGGGATAAGAGGAATATAATACTCACACATAAACATAATACTTCATTTAATATGACTACAAATATTTGTCTCATTCCATTTCATATTTCTTTTACTTGTCACCGTCTTTGGCCGAGGGCTTGCTTGTCGTTTCTAAACGACCTAGTATTTGTTCACTAGGGGAAGAAGAAGATAATCCTGCCGAGGCATTGCCACTGTACGTCGAGGAGTAGTGACCTGAAGACTTTCAGTTTATGACTAGTGCTGTCGTAGTTACTTTTGTAAATTACTTTTGTAATAAACCTGTTAGACAATGTACTGTTAGATAAGTTGCCTGTATTATAATTACTATGTGTAATGCAATTTTTTTTGTATTTTCCATTCTGCTGATTTATGGGCGACAATTGCGATTTTGGCGCGTAGCCTGGGGATGTGTTTTGACGTCACCGTTCAAATCTGGGAAGCGAGACGTGACAGCTGAGCGGCAAACTGTGTCACGACCCGTACCCTGAAGAGGGCACGAGCACGTGGTTACGTCCAGCCTACGCTGCAGAATCGGCGGTAGAACGCTGTATTGGTCATCTATAAATACTACAACTAAACAGTATAAAGGTACCTGTACAGTATATACACTCCGAATTGAGGTGACATAGCGATACAGTCTCAATCACAAAGTAAAACTAAGGTAGATAGCATGGAAAGGAAATATGATAGATGAAAGTAGGAAATAGTTCAAGATCCACACAAGCCCAAAGCTATACACAACACCATAGAGTCACATAAATATAATATAAACTACTACAGTCTGAAAGTACTAGCTGGATCGTAGACCAGGCAAACCTAACTAAGCTACACTACTCTGGGTGTGCAAAGTCTAGTGGCTCTACTATCAAGCCACGGTCCAGGTCTACTCTATCTAACCCGTCCCCATAATAGGTCGGACAATCTGCCTCAGAATCATCTGTAATATATCAACGGTATCCTGTCAGGAAAATGAGCAAGTACAAACACTAACAGCAGTTCCATATGAATTGATAAATTCTATAAGAGACAGTATAATGAAATACAAGACAAAATTAACAAGAATATATATATCAAGATGCGAGTACTGAATAAGACGACAATATATATATATATATATATATATATATATATATATATATATATATATATATATATATATATATATATATATATATATATATATGATGACTTGGGAACTATCCGGAAGCCGAGTTACGACCCTTAAACCAAACAAGGACCGGGGTTGTAACCCTTCTCCCGAACAGAACTTAGGCTCCTACGATAATAAATATAAAAGGTGCCTTGAATTATTAGTGCGTTATGTTATCGGCTTGGGAAAATATGTTCAGGCTTTCCATCTGACCGGCTATAAACAAGTAAAAGTACAAGTATGAAGAATAAGGCCGATCACCATGGAAAGTTATAAACAAGTAGGGTAAGGCTTTACCCGTTGTGAGGCGAGGGTATAGCTATGAACAAGTAATAAGTACAAGTGTATAGAACAAGTGGGAATTTGATCACACAACCACTAATAACTCCCTATTCCCGAATAGTATAAAGGATCCGGATATAACACGTCATGACACGGGATTCAAAAGCAGGTGATCAGCCCACTCCCAAGTCCATGTCTATACAAGTACAAGTAACAAGTTGAGTTATGAACCAATATACCAAGTAATCCGGGAACAACATCTCATGATAGGATCCGACAAATACTAGTCCGTGAACTATCGTGTCTGAAAATCAAGTAAGACACTACAACTGAATCGGATATAGCAGATATCAAGACAATAAAAACTATCAGTGAATGTACTCGCCTGTGGTCCTGAGCTGATAAGGTGAACAAATACTCAGAGTAATCACAAACCTATAGATGAGATGCCATGAGTCCAAACAGGGTTTAAATGATGAAAGAAAAGCTAATCTAGTCATGATATGCAAGTCTAAGTCAAAACTAGGTTAAACCAAGTCACACCAAGCTAAACTAGATCATACTAGGTCATACTGAGACAAACTAGGTCATACTAGGACAACCAAGGTCAAACAAGGTCACAGGAAGTCAATCCAAGACAAACTAGGTCAATCTGGGTCAAGGGTTGACTTACAGTTGACTTTTGGTCAAAAAGTCAACTCTAGTCAACTCTGGTCAACATTGAGTCAACCCTAGGTCAAACTAGTCTAATATTGACCAGCTATTGACTTTCAGTCAACTGGTCAACTCTGGTTTGGTTTCGGTCAATTCTAGTCACTTATAGGCTAAGTTTGACTATCGGTTGACTTTTGTTGACTTTTGGTCAAAATGGTCAACCGAAGTCAAAACTAGTCTAGGAGCACTATTTCTGACCATTACCAACCAAAAGAACCAAATTCTAACCATATCTTAAATCCTAAACTCACATACCTTAGCTGATGGCAATTACCTACATTACCCTTAACAAGGTATTCTCGATACCTTGCCCATTACAAAGAAAATCCCACTAATTCTCAAGATACTAGCCTAGGCTCCTTAGGGTAGCTAGATACTATCCTATCTAGGATTTACCTACCAAGAAGTATGGGTTTCCTAGACATCTAGTCCATCTATGATACATGTTGGTTACCCTCACATTACCTTATCCTTACTAACAAGGTAATTCCTATTACCTCTCATAGACTCTCACACACACACACAATCACATAGGGTTAAGGGACTGAAATTGATTGGATAACTGATGGATGAATGGATAGAAGAATGTATGGTAGATGGATAATATAAATGGATGGTGGGTGAATGAAGTGATACATGAATGGATGGAAGGATTTATGAATAATGGATGAATGAAAGGGGATGGATGAAATAGGTTAGTGAATAATTTAGTGAATGAATTAGTGAATGAATGGAATAGGAAAAAGAAAGGAAAAAATTAATGGGCGAATGATGAAGTATGGATAGATGGATGGATGAATTGATTGAATAGAAGAATATGAAGTGAAGAATGAATGGGTGTAAAGGGGCTTCTAAGTGGCTGCCCATGGGGCTTATAAGGGCTGATATTGGGGCTATTATAGGGCCTGCTATGGCTGTCAAGTTGCTGTCCAAATAGCTGAACATGGGGACAGATTTGGGGGTCCTATAGGGCTGCTAAGTGGACTGGTATGTGGGCTAATATGTGGGCTGCTCAATAGGGTTGATCCCCCCTCCAACACACTGCCAAGCAGTGTTAGCTGCTGCTACTGCTGTTATGAAGACAGTCCCCTTTGGGGACTGTCCAGCCTACCTAAATCAGTCTTCTGTATGGGGACTGATACTCCTATTGCTGCTGTGTAAGCCAGTAGCCCCCCTCCCCTTTGTACACTCTCTAATCACTCCATACTCACATTCCCACTCTCAATCTCAAATTCTAATCTCTCACTCTCTCTACTCTCTAATCCCTCACACCAAAACCAACTCTAACACCACTCCAACACTCTCTCCACCTCTCGCTTATTCCCGAATTCTCTGCACACCCAAATATGAATATAAAGACAATATTTACACATATATAATAAGACACAAAATATGAATATATAATAAAGACAATATAAAGACAACACTCTCTCCACCTCTCCCTTATTCCCGAATTCTCTACACACCCAAATATGAATATAAAGACAATATTTACACATATATAATAAGACACAATATATATATATATATATATATATATATATATATATATATATATATATATATATATATATATATTATATATATATATATATACACAATATATATATATATATATATATATATATATATATATATATATATATATATATATATATATATATGGACACATATTAAAAAAATATATATATAGACACACACACATACACACACACACACACACACAAAAATATATATATATATATATATATATATATATATATATATATATATATATATATATATATATATATATATATATATATATATATATTTTTAATATGTGTCCATATATATATATATATATATATATATATATATATATATATATATATATATATATATATATATATATATATATATATATATATATATATATATCGTGCTAGGGTTGCGTGAATTGCGGAGCGCTCCCTCTATGCGATTCGGACTTGATGATCTCTCCGGCGGGGGGCTCCGGCCCCCCTGGCTCCGGCGCGTCGGAGGTCCTTTCGGCGGATCTTCGCGCGGGAAGAGGCGGCATCAGGACCGACCTGGTTGCGGGGGGAGGTCTTTCAGGGTCGGCGGGAGGCTTTGTTCTTCCTCGGCGACTTGGTCCGGCGGGGGGTTCCGACCCTCCTGGCTCCTGCGCGGCGGCGGGAGACTCCGGCCTCCCTGTCACAGGACCGTCGGCAGGAACTTGCGCGGGCAGTGGCGGCCTTAGAATCGGCCTGGATGCGGGGGGGGGGGGGGGCTCGTCCCCCAGGATCGGCGAGAGGTTTCGGCCTCCCTTGGCGACTGGGTCAGGCGGGGGGATCCGGCCCCACGGGTTCTGGTTCCCGGCGGGAGGGTCTGACCTTCGTGGCAAGGGTACGTCGGTGGGCCGTAAGTTGGGAGGCGGCGGCTATGGGGGTGACCCGATTGTGTTGGGGGGCTCCGGCCACCTGGTTGTTGAGTCGGCGGGAGGCCACGTCCCTCATGGCCTTCGTGAGGGCGGTGATGGCCTAGGCGGTGACCCGGTTGCGGGGGGGGGGGGGGGAGGGCTCCGCTGGCCTTGACGCGGAGGTAAGGCCACCGACGGTTCCATCGGGCGCGACGACTTTGGCGACGGGGGCAGGAGGTGGAAAGAATGGCTTGGTTAGTTATGCCGCAGCGGTGGTGGGGCGATCAGCGACGGGTTTGGTGGGTGGATCGTCGAGGGTTTCATATCGTCCAGCTATTGCTGTTGACGGACGGAAGGTGGCCATTTTTCTTCGACGGATATGGAGGCACTCGCAGCGCCATACAATTTGGATCTTATCGAGAAGTTTGCTCGGCGGAGACTCCTGGCTGAGGCCATTAAGAAGGACTTTGCTTCGAGGGGATTCAGGAGTTTGATTGAAGTCAAGGCGATTGACGATCGTCACGTCCTCATCCGTCCTCATGAGGAGTGCGATTTTCTTCGACTTAGATCCAAGGACTGCTGGTTCGTGGGTCGGGTTCCGATGGTGCTATTCAGGTCTTCGGTGGATTTTTCGCCGATAAGAGAGAATCTGCGAGTTCCTATATGGGTTGCCTTCCCCGGGCTTCCACATTGCATGTTTGATAGCGGTTCTTTCCATTGCATCTGGGCTCGGCACTCCGCTCTTTACGGACCGGGCTACGGCTTCCTTCTCTCGGCCGGGGGTCGCCAGGGTTTTGGTTGAAGTGGATGTTAGCAAACCACTTCAACAGGAGGTTTTCTTCTAACTTCCTGATGGGGTACATTTGCAGCCGGTTGTTTATGAGCGGACTCCTCTATACTGTATTTCTTGTGGTCATCATGGTCACATTGAGAGTGCTTGTGGTCGACCCCAGGTGGAGACTCCTTCCGTTGGTGTTGATGACAGACCGCCCAACCCCGACGTCTCTTCTCCAGACGTTGTGCGAGAGGAGGACGGCCTGGTGGGTGGCCGTGGGCGTAGCAGGGGTCGTCGGAGGAGACGATCAAGGCTTGAGAAAGGAAAGGGGACACGGCAGGTGTGGAGGCGCATTGAGGGGCACGATGGTAGCATGGAGACCATGCAGCCTGGATTGCGTGGGAGTAATGATAATCGCGTGAGTTCCGTACCGCCATCCTGGCACGTAGGGGAGCCTTCTTTGGGCCAGTTGACTTTATGGTCGGATGTCGAGCGGCCCATACAGGGGGGTCGTAGTGCTCCGGGTTCTAGTTTGGACGGGCAGATGGGGCCGGAGCGGGGAGTTGGCCCAATAGTTTTATCGGATCTTCCTATCATTATTCATAGCCAGCTGGGACAGGGAGTCATCGCGGCTGATTCTGATACTGAAGATCGTAGTTTGGTGGTGCGGGAGGAGCCCGTCCCTGGTTCTTTATCCGACTGGGGTAATGATCCATCTCCGGGAGGTGAGATGGTTCCATTGCCAGAGGTCAGACCTTCCACTTCTTTTTCCGAGGGACATGAAGATGGCTGGCAGATGGTACCATTCAAAAAGGCGGCTGGTAGGCGGAGGAAGTCGATGGCACCTCAGTCGGATCGACTTCTTCGTTCACATGCTTTCCGGGTTAGGCGGGACCCCCAGAGGGTCCATGATTAAATTCCTTATTTGGAATGTTCGAGGGACGACGAACAGATTAACTTTATGCCGTCTCAGGTCCTTGTGTCGGACCAACTCTATTCAGGTTCTTGCTATTATTGAACCCAAGGTGATATCCTCTAAGGTTCTTTCTTATCAACTGAGGTTGGGTTTTGATGCTAGCTTTTGCAATGATAAGGGCAATATTTGGTTGTTTTGCAAGTCGGGTCTTGGGGTCAATTGTATTAATTCTTGTGATCAGGCTATCACGGTGAAGTTCTCTATGAGTTATTTTTCAGATACGGTACGGTTGTCAGTTGTTCATGGTGCAGGGACACGACAGGAGAGGAGGCGTATGTGGAGGCATCTTCTGGACGTCCAAGCCAGGGACATTGGCTTGCCCTGGGCGGTGGACGGAGACTTCAATATTATTGCTTCTCCGGAGGAGAAAATTGGTGGATGACCTCCTGACAAGAGGGCCATTGCGGATTTCTTCGACTTTCAGTTGGCTGCCGGGCTCTCCGATGTTGGTTTCAGAGGTAGTATTTATACTTGGGTGAATGGTCAGTCGGGGGCTGATCGGCAGGGATCCCGTCTTGACAGGGTACTCGCGACGGGCAGTTGGCTGGATGGTGTTCAGGTCTCTTACGAGCATCTTAATCGGGCAGAATCGGATCATTCTCCCCTATTGATATCCTGCCAGCCAGCTTCCTCCCCTCAGCGTCGAGGCTTCCGTTTTCTTGACTTTTGGACGTCTCATCCGTATTTTCTTACGGTTGTTGCTCGAGCGTGGACTTCTTGCTGGCATTATGATGCGCTTGAGCGGTTGGGCATGCGGTTGCGGACTACGGGTCATATTCTGGCTGGTTGGAGCAGAGCTACTTTCGGTGACGTTTTTCAGAGGTCCGTCAGGCCGAGGATGCTGCCTTGGCGGCGGAGCAGGATTTTGAGCTTCATCCTTCGAAGAGGGGAAGGGCTTCATGGTTGGAAGCCGTAGCCAGATTGAAGCAAAAGGTCCAGGTCGAGGAGTCTTTTTGGAAACAAAAAGCCAGATTGAGATGGGACTTGGAAGGGGATAAGAATACTCGATTCTTCCATGAGTGCACCAGGAGCAGGCAAAGAAAGGCGGGTATTCAGAAAATTATTCGGGCTGATGGTTCAAAAACTGGTTCTATTGGGGAGGTGGCGACGGAGGCTTCAGTTTTCTTCTCTCAGCTGTTCAGGGCTGAGCCTATTTCAGATGAGGACGCCTTTCTTGATGTTATCCCTAGCCTTATTTCTATGGAGGACAACTCTGAGCATGTTCGTTGTCCGGATAGACCGGAGTTGTTGGAGATTGCTCGGGGGATGGATCCGGCTAGTGGCGTCGGACCTGATGGATTTTCTGGGAGATTCTTCTCATTTTACTGGGATATTATCGCTGATGACGTGGAGGAAGCCATTGGTTCTTTTTTCTTGGGTGCACGCCTTCTGGGTTCCATTTCTGATACTTTCTTATTTCTTATTCCCAAAGTCGAGCACCCGAGGAATCTCTCTGATTTTCGTCCTATTAGTCTCTGCAATTTCTGTAACAAGATTATTTCCAAGATTATTGCTTGCAGGTTGCGGGAATTTCTTCCCAAGATTATTTCTCCGGAGCAAAGTGCTTTTGTTAAGGGGAGAGAGATAGTTGACAATATCATCATTGCTCAGGACATGGTGGCTTCTATGAGGGAATCGAATCATGGTGGAAATGTTGCAATAAAGCTTGACATGCAGAAGGCCTATGACAGAGTCAATTGGCATTTCCTCCTGCGGGTTCTTCGGCGATTTGGCTTTAATGAGGTTTTCTGTGATCTTATTTATCGTCTTCTTGCGGACACCCGGTATGCGGTTCTTCTTAATGGTGCTCCTACTGATTTTTTCCCGGCGTCTAGAGGGACCCGTCAGGGGGATCCTCTTTCCCCGGCCCTCTTCATTATTGCTGCAGAGGTGCTTTCTCGGAACCTTAAGCTTCTTCAAGATTCTAATAGGAGATCTTTATTTCATACTCCTATTGGAGGACCGCGTATCTCGCATTTGGCATATGCGGATGATGTTCTTATATTTACTTCGGGGGATATTGCTGGATTGCGTGCTCTTCAGCAGGTATTGCATCGGTATGAGGCTGTATCTGGTCAGAAGATTAATTATTCCAAATCTGTATTTTATACTGCGACTCCATTGGCTGAGGATCGTGCTCGGACTATTTCTTCTCTTTTTGGTTTCTGTACCGATTCTCTGCCATTTACTTATTTGGGCTGCCCGCTAACATGCGGGAGACGGAACGCGGGGATGTTTAGTTATTTGCTGGATAAAATCCGCTCGAAGCTGACGGGATGGCAGAACAAGATACTCTCTCCTGGGGGTAAGCTGGTTCTTATTAATAATGTTCTTTCATCTATCCCTATGTATACATTGGCAGCATGTTGTCCACCCCGGGCCGTTCTTAGGGCGATTGAGAGAATGTTTGCGACTTTCTTCTGGGTTAGCAAGGATGGGGTTGCTAAGAGGAGCTGGCTGGCATGGCGGTACGTTACTCGGACTAAGCCCGAGGGAGGCCTCGGGATCAAGTGTCTGAATGATATTATGGATGCCTTTTCTATGAAGTTATGGTGGAAGTTGCGGCATGGGAAGGGCCTTTGGGTGGAGCTCCTTAAATCGAAATATTTTCGTAAGCGCCATCCATGCGATGCGTTTATGACTTCCAAGTGCCCCCACATTTGGCGACGGATTTTGCGGGGGAGGAAATTGGCGGAACCGTTTATTTCTTTCAGACTGGGGAGTGGTGAGGGTTCAGCGAGGTACGAAGCTTGGCTTCCGGGAGGACCTCGTTTGGGTAGCACTGCTATTCCGTCGGATGAGGGAGTGGCTACTGGGACCAGGCACGGAACGGAGAGACGGACTCGGGGGCGACGGCGCACCCAGGTGATGGAGCCGGGTGCATTCGGCCAGGCGGGTCACTCTCAGACCGACATGAGGGACCGAGTTGGGGGGAAGAGCGTTGATTCGACGACGCCACAGCGTCAGGTGATCCCCGAGGTTCGGAGGTCGACCAGATTGGCCGGAAGGAGGGTGCTTCTTTCTCATCGACCGGTGATTGTGAGGGCCCTCTCGGATAGGAGGAGAAAGATCAGAGATTCTAGGGCGAAGAACTCGGACAATGGTGGTCCGGCTATCCGTTCGTTTTGGACAGACACTGGGTGGGATTTGCCTAGGTTCTTGGAGCAGTTTGGGGTCGATACAGCGAGGCGGCTCAGTATGGCTAATCTGTCTTGCTTTTCGGTTCCTGATTCATTGGTTTGGGGTGAGCGGTAAGGATCTTTCTTGCTGGCCTCGGCATGTAGGTGTTGTCGGATCTCCCACCTAGGCATCATCGTTATTTTCTAATATATGGGGCAAGTGTATTGTAATGCCTGTTGTCCGTATTACGTATTTTTGGAATACGTGTATGTATTTTATTCTGTATTGCATGATTTCTTGTTTAGCTTGCATCTTGGCTTGGTTATTTCTTGGCTTGGTTCGGTTTTCTTTGGTCTATCATGAACCATGGATGAACCCCCTACCTACCACCACCTTTGATATTTATTGCCATTTCTTCTTTCTCTCTCTTCATTACTCATCTTCTTCTTCCTCATTTACTTCTTACCTACCAGAGAGAGAAGAGAGAGGTCTAGGCAAGTGCAACTTGCTTCATGGAGGAACTCCGATTTTATTGCTTCATTCTCTTCCTTACAGCATTTTAACATACTTTAGAACTTGGCATTTTTACTTTCCATGGCTAGATTCTTGTAGATCTATATTTACTTTATTTTCAGATTTTTGGATTTTGATCTACTTAATCTTGTTATTTTCTAGTTTTGATGGTTCCATGTTGTAGAGAATCTCGTTCTACCCCATTTTGACCTATGGAAGTTCGGATTTGGGCTCCAGATGATAGAGTTATGCAGCTTGGAAGCCATGGCTTATGGGGTACTTCTTCTCGGAAATTTGGAGAAGAAGCACAGTTCCGAGCCGCATGATAGCACTTGACCGCATGAATATTCATGCGGCAAGTCAGCTTCGAAACCGCATGCACTATCAACTGGACTTGACTGCATGACAAGTTCATGCGGCAAGTATTTAGTTCGGCCGCATGGGGCCCTTCTTCCCGAACCGCATATGCACCCTTGCTCCCAGCCGCATAGGCATTGCTCCCCGCTACCGCATGGGACTTCGTCCATCCCGAGCCGCATGAACTCCAATACTCGCGAGCCGCATAGACCGCAGTCTTCCGCTGCCGCATGAGGACCCGAGTCCTCTCAGCCGCATGACTGACTGATCCCGAGCCGCATAGATCCTGATTCCCTTCAGCCGCATGAGACCCCTCCATTCCTGACCGCATAAGCTCCTGCAGTCGCATGCGCCGCACGCCCGCACTGCCTTGAGACCGACCTTTCCGAGCTGCATAAACTCGGATTTCGGGCCGCATGAACCCATATCCATTCAGCCGCATGGGCTGTTCTCTTCCAGCCGCATGTGATCATTCCTGGCCGTATAGGCCTTAGCCGCATGGCTCTTCTATAGCCCTAAATATTAATATTTGATTAGATATTTTACGTCCATTTTATATCCTTACGCCTTTTGTCATAAACTTGATAATCATGGATTTGTTTAATCTGTTTGGAAATGATACCTGAGCATGACACGATAGTGACCCGTAGTGGTGCACTCTTGACAAAAAAACCTGACATGACCTGATAGTGGCCCGTCGTGGCGCACTCCTGACAAGAATACTTGACATGATAAACCTGACATGATATATCTGATAAGCTGTTGCGACGGCTACCTGACATGATATGACATGACCTGTATAATAACATGGATACCGTGGGCGATTGTGCTTGTACAAATTAACCAGTCCTGTCTTGTATCATGTCTAGGAAGGGAGCTCCTGAGTACCACGGTCAGGAGTACCTATTGAAATGGACTAAGGTTAATAACTAGATTAACACATTAGTCATGAAGAGATTTCCCTGCTACAGGCAATCCCGTTACATGGGCGCGCCTGGGATCTGTAGCCTGCCGTCGAGTAGGGCACATTTCCAGCACACTGTCATGTGTTGCACCTTTCAAGCTACTTAAGGGTACATGCATTTCCTGGACGGTGTACCCACCTGAATTCAACCCCTAATTTTGACCTGGGTAACCTGGATGGACTGCAGGGCTTGTGGCTGTGGAAGATTCTCACTGCATCTTGTTAGTAATTAGGCTTGTGACAACCCTAGTTAGTTAAAGTATCAAGCCGTAGTTCTTGCTTGGCCGTGAAGTGAGTGGATGGAGTCTAACCTGTCTAGCCTTGTCCTGATCCTGTTCCAGACTACTGCATGACCAGAATGCTTGTATTTATTTTACCGATAAATGGTGAGAATTCCAAGTTCTGTTCAGACGAAGGGTTACAACCCCGGTCCTTGTTTGGTTTACGGGTTGTAACCTGGTTATCTGAATAGTTCCATGGTTATCTCGTCGTATATCATCCTGATGTATTTTCTTTATTTCCAGTTCTTACTTTTATTTATACTCTTGTGCTGATTGCTGGGTTTAGTTCCTAAGTGAAGCTTCCTTTGTGGCACTTGCTCTTTCTGGGGTCTGACCCAGCTGGTTTTGTATCGCCAGATTTCGGAGCAGCTCCAGAGGATCTACCGACCTTCCAGCCAGATGGTGGCCACTAGACGGAACCCTGGCAACGAGTGGGTTTATTTTTGATCTCCCACTTTATTGTAAAAATATTCTTTTGAGGCGTTTATCCGACGAGCACCTGTTTAGCTTGATTGCACTTTACTTACTATCTGCCTACGGGCTGTAACATGATTGACAGATCCTAGGGTTGATCATGTATGACTAAACTCTTGCTAGTCCTCACATTTTGTAACGACTAGCTTCATGATCAGCTGAATATGTAATATTTGGGACGCCTTATTATTGTATATTTAATAATCATACATCTTGTAACATTTACTTACTTGCTTGTGATTGAGACACTAGGCTTGTTCATGACCATAGGAGACTGTCGGCTTGTAGTAAACCCTCATGTATCCAGACAGCCGTGACCGTATAGCGAGATGTAATCCATTTCAATATACGTAGCTGGCTATGTCTGCTCCCGCTCTCCAGTATTCTGGTTCTGGGGCGTAACATGGTTTAAGTGGTGGCCCATGCAGGTCTTGTAAATCAAGATATGTGAGGGTTTACCGAATAGATGTCTCAATCAGTATTCGTCCTTGATCTCTGCTCGTATCTTCTGAATCCCTGAATTCTTGTCCTGATCATATGCTTGTATCGTTGATCTGTCCTGGTCCTTCCTTATTGTTCCCTATGTCGTCTTCTTCAGCGGCATTGTTCGTGGTCCTACCGACCAGCAAGGTGGAGCACCTCCCGCGGACCAGCAGCAACCTGGGGATCAAGCCCAGCATTCCGGAGTAGCCTCCAGAGTCGTGCCTTCTGATAGAGAGCCACCAGTCCAGCCAGTCCAGCCTGCCGAGCCTGATGATGGCACATTAGTAGGACTCGTCAGGACCTTGATAGCTTCTCAAGATCGTCGTGGAGATGCCTTGCAACAGGCAGTGGCGGATACTTTGACCCGGGGTGGTCATCAGGGTAACAACGCGGCCAACAGCTTCAAGCGCCTGAACCCTCCATTCTTTGACGATAGTGAAGATGCTATCGCAGCAGATACATGGCTTCAGGATACTGAAGTAATTCTCGACGCAGCCAAGACTCCAGAGAACGAGAAGGTGGCCGTTGTGCGCCTGCAGTTGTTAGATCTTGCCCGCAGCTGGTGGGCAGCGCAGGCCGTTGGATTAGCAACACCCAATTCTTGGACAGTATTCAGAGAGAGATTCTAGACCAAGTATTTCGATGCCATGGCTCGGTATGATCTGCAAACCAGGTTCACCAATCTGAAGCAAGGAGGCAGGACGGTCGATGGATATGCGGCCGAGTTTTCGAGACTTAGTCGGTTTGCTCCCACCTTGGTGGCAACCGAGTATGATAGAGCCCAGCGATTCCAGCAGGGGCTTCACCTGGAGATTTTGTTGGCAGTTGAACAGTTTGAGCATCAGACTTTTGATGCAGTCTTGAGAGCAGCCCAGAGGCATGAGTATACCTCCCAGAGGATTGTGGATAGGACCGGAGGTCGGAAGAGATCTCACGGCCAGATGAATCAGTCTTCAGCACCAGCCCCGGCAGCCAGGGCCTTGACTATTGGAGCTCCAAGGCGAGCGACCTCAGTAACGTCGGTTCAGCATTCCACCCCAACGTACCCTCAGCAGCAGCAGAAGCAGAAGCAGTCTTCCGCAGTGGGATGTTCTCATTGTGGGAAGCCAGGTCATGTAGTGGCAGAGTGTCGTAGGGCACAGGGATTGTGTCTGGTTTGTGGAGCACCAGACCATAGGGTTGGATCCTGCCCGAACAGGGGTGGTTCATCATCGTCCAACCTTTCTAGCTCTTCGGTGAGAGGACCAGCACCGGTCCAGCAGCAGCAGCAGTACCTATTGTCGAGGCCCTTGCCGCCTCAGTCCCAGATGTTCCAGCAGCAGAATCCCCAGCAGCATGCACAAGCCCAAGCCTTGAGTCAGAGCAGGCAGCGAGGATTCCAGCAGAGGGGACCAGCACCCCGAGGGCACGGTCAGGCTATGGTGATGACCGCAGAGGAAGGATTGGCACCAGGTGAGGTAGTGGCAGGTACTATTCATGTCAACTCATTTCCAGCTTCAGCTTTATTTGATTCTGGTGTATCGCATTCTTTTATGTCTGCACGATTCGCGACACGGATAGGATTGGAGCCCGAGTCATTATCAGTAAAGCTCAATATACTTACTGGTAACGGACTTGTGGGAGTAGATAGAGTGTTTTTCTCGTGTCGGATCGTAGTTAGCGGTAGAGAATTCCCCGCTAGATTGATAGAGTTCTCGATGGCCGATTATGATGTGGTCTTAGGGATGGATTGGTTGAGGAACCAGTATGCTAGAATAGACTGTCATATTGGTAGGGTTGTTTTTAGCATTCCAGGCGAGCCGAAGTTTTCCTTTTCCAGAGGAGCAGTTGAACCTTCTCCTCCAGTATTGCGGATGGCAGTAGCAGCAGTACAGTTGCCCAGGATAGTCGAGGAGTTTCCAGATGTTTTCCCAGAAGAGCTACCAGGTATGCCTCCAGAGCGGAAGATCGAGTTCACTATAGACTTGATTCCCCGGACAGCTCCAGTATCAGAGAGAGTCTACAGGATGGCGCCTTCAGAATTGGAAATCTTGTACAAGATGATTGAAGAACTCAGAACCAAGGGATTCATTTGTGCTAGTGGATCTCCTTGGGGAGCCCCGATGCTTCTTGTGAAAAAGAAGGATGGTACGTCCAGGTTATGTGTTGATTATCGTACCTTGAACTCAGTGACAATCAAGAACAGATACCCTCTTCCGAGGATAGATGACTTGTTTGATCAACTCAAGGGGGCTTCAGTATTCTCGAAGATTGATTTGCGCTCAGGTTATCATCAGATCAGAGTCAGAGAGCAGGACATCCCGAAGACAGCTTTTAGATCGAGATATGGGCATTAGGAGTTCCTTGTTATGCCCTTTGGAGCAACCAATGCGCCGGCAGTATTCATGGACCTCATGAATCGTATCTTCATGCCATACTTGGATCAGTTTGTGATTGTGTTCTTGGATGACATCCTGGTCTACAGCAAGAGTGAGGCGGAACATGAGCAACATCTCCGTGTGGTTCTTCAGATTCTCAGGGAGCACCAGTTATATGCCAAGTTCAGTAAATACGAGTTCTGGCTTGATCGCATTTCGTACTTGGGTCATATCATCACCAGAGGAGGAGTAGAAGTCGATCCCCAGAAGATTGTGGCTATTGAGTCGTGGCCGGTGCCCAGCACAGTTGCAGAAGTTCGCAGTTTCCTTGGATTGGCCGGCTATTATCGGCGGTTTGTATCAGATTTTGCTCGGATATCAGCGCCGTTGACCCAGTTGACTCGCAAGGATGCGCAGTTTGCTTGGACAGCGGAGTGTCAACGTTCTTTTGAGCAGTTGAAGCGAGGCCTGATAACAGCTCCTATTCTCACGCTTCCAAATGGGACCGGAGGATTCTCAGTGTACTGTGATGCTTCAGGCAGAGGTTTAGGATGTGTTCTGATGTAGCATGTGAAGGTAATAGCTTATGCGTCATGACAACTTCGTGATCATGAGAGGAATTACCCAACCCATGACTTGGAGCTGGCAGTAGTGGTGTTTGCACTTAAGTTGTGGAGGCACTACTTGTATGGGGACAGGGTGGAGATTTTCACCGATCACAAGAGCCTGAAGTATGTTTTCACCCAGAAGGATCTTAACATGCGTCAGAGAAGATGGCTGGAGCTTCTTGTGGATTATGATGTCAACCTGCAGTATCATCCTAGGAAGGCCAACGTCGTAGCAGATGCATTGAGCAGGAGAGCAGGAGTTTATTTCCTAACAGTGCAACCAGAGCTGTTAGCAGATCTTCAAAGATGGGTATTGAAGTTGTTCTCCCTTACAGTGTGGCATTGATGGCCAATATGCAGGTTCAGTCCACTATAGCCGAGAGGATCCGAATGGCGCAGTCAGCAGATTCCAAGCTTCAGCGACTCAGAGCAGAGTGTGAGGCAGGACGAAGACCAGAGTTGTGCATTCATGCGGATGGTACACTTCGACATGGTAAGCATCTTTGTGTGCCCAGTGGAGAAATCAGACAGGAGATCATGGCAGAGGCGCACAGTTCTCAGTATTCCATCCATCCTGGCTGTACGAAGATGTACCGTGATATCCGTCAGTACTTTTGGTGGAATGGCATGAAGCGGGAGATAGCTCGGTTTGTCTCTCGGTGTTTGGTTTGCCAACAAGTTAAAGCTGAACATCAGAGACCGGCTGGACTTCTTCAGCCTTTGCCAATTCCAGAATGGAAGTGGGAGCATGTGACCATGAATTTCGTGACTGGATTACCTAGATCCCCAGCTGGCAGAGATGCTATCTGGGTTATAGTTGATCGACTCACAAAGGTAGCACACTTCCTCCCGTTCAGAGTTGGTCAGTCGACGGCTCAGTTAGCAGAGATATATCTCCGACAGATTGTCAGATTGCACGGAGTGCCAGTCAGTATCACCTCGGACCGAGATTCAAGATTTACGTCGCACTTTTGGCGTAGCCTGCAGGAGAGTTTGGGAACTCATCTCCAGTTCAATTCAGCATATTATCCGCAGACAGATGGTCAGTCGAAGCGTACGATCCAGACTCTTGAAGACATGTTGCGGTCTTGCACACTTGACTTCGGTGGTTCATGGGAAGATCACTTGCACCTGGTAGAATTTTCGTACAACAACAGTTTCCAGGCTAGTATCCAGATGGCACCGTTCGAGGCACTATATGGTAGGAAGTGTAGATCCCCGCTAGCCTGGGATGATGTTGGAGAGAGACAGATGCTTGGTCCAGAAATGATCGCTCAGACAGTTGAAGTGGTCAGAAGGGTCAGAGATCATCTTAGAGTTGCCCAAGATCGTCAGCGCTATTGGGCCGATTTTCATCGGCGCCCTCTCGAGTTTTCGGTCGGTGACCATGTATTCCTGAGGATTTCGCCTAACCGTGGCGTCATTCGTTTCGGCGTGCGGGGAAAGCTTAGTCCTAGGTATATAGGGCCATTTGACATTCTGGAGCGAGTAGGAGATGTGTCCTATCTTCTCGCTCTTCCGCCGTCGCTAAGCGAGGTGCATGACATGTTCCATGTATCCCAATTACGACGGTATATCCCGGACCCGAGCCACATCCTAGATCATTCAGAATTGGTTGTTGGTACCAACCTTTCGTATGAGGAGAGGCCCGTGTCTATATTGGATCGGAGAGAGAAGATCCTCAAGAACAAGACTATCAAGTTAGTCCGGGTTGCTTGGGGTCATCACTGTTTGGGGGAGTCAACATGGGAGCGTGAGGATGATACCCGATCGCGATATTCCGACTTGTTTGACTCGTGAGGTATAATGTCTTTCTTATGCCTCATGCCTTCGATTCCTTGCTTGCATGATTGATTGATTGTCTAGTATAGCTTGCTTGTTATTAGTATAGCTTGTCATTGCTCCTCTAGCCTCTTGATTAAATTCCGAAGACGGAATTCTTTTAAGGTGGGTAGAGTTGTAATGCCTGTTGTCCGTATTACGTATTTTTGGAATACGTGTACGTATTTTATTCTGTATTGCATGATTTCTTGTTTAGCTTGCATCTTGGCTTGGTTATTTTTTGGCTTGGTTCGGTTTTCTTTGGTCTATCATGAACCATGGATGAACCCCCTACCTACCACCACCTTTGATATTTATTGCCATTTCTTCTTTCTCTCTCTTCATTACTCATCTTCTTCTTCCTCATTTACTTCTTACCTACCAGAGAGAGAAGAGAGAGGTCTAGGCAAGTGCAACTTGCTTCATGGAGGAACTCCGATTTTATTCCTTCATTCTCTTCCTTACAGCATTTTAACATACTTTAGAACTTGGCATTTTCACTTTCCATGGCTAGATTCTTGTAGATCTATATTTACTTTATTTTCAGATTTTTGGGTTTTGATCTACTTAATCTTGTTATTTCCTAGTTTTGATGGTTCCATGTTGTAGAGAATCTCGTTCTACCCCATTTTGACCTATGGAAGTTCGGATTTGGGCTCCGGATGATAGAGTTATGCAGCTTGGAAGCCATGGCTTATGGGGTACTTCTTCTCGGAAATTTGGAGAAGAAGCACAGTTCCGAGCCGCATGATAGCACTTGACCGCATGAATATTCATGCGGCAAGTCAGCTTCGAAATCGCATGCACTATCAACTGGACTTGACTGCATGACAAGTTCATGCGACAAGTATTTAGTTCGGCCGCATGGGGCCCTTCTTCCCGAACCGCATATGCACCCTTGCTCCCAGCCGCATAGGCATTGCTCTCCGCTGCCGCATGGGACTTCGCCCATCCCGAGCCGCATGAACTCCAATACTCGCGAGCCGCATAGACCGCAGTCTCCCGCTGCCGCATGAGGACCCGAGTCCTCTCAGCCGTATGACTGACTGATCCCGAGCCGCATAGATCCTGATTCCCTTCAGCCGCATGAGATCCCTCCATTCCTGACCGTATAAGCTCCTGCAGCCGCATGCGCCGCACGCCCGCACTGCCTTGAGACCGACCTTTCCGAGCCGCATGAACTCGAATTTCGGGCCGCATGAACCCATATCCATTCAGCCGCATGGACTGTTCTCTTCCAGCCGCATGTGATCATTCCTGGCCGCATAGGCCTTAGCCGCATGGCTCTTCTATAGCCCTGAATATTGATATTTTATTAGATATTTTACATCCATTTTACGTCCATTTTATATCCTTACGCCTTTTGTTATGAACTTGATAATCATGGATTTGTTTAATCTGTTTGGAAATGATACCTGAGCATGACACGATAGTGATCCGTAGTGGTGCACTCTTGACAAAAAAACCTGACATGACCTGATAGTGGCCCGTCGTGGCGCACTCCTGACAAGAACACTTGACATGATAAACCTGACATGATATATCTGATAAGCTGTTGCGACGGCTACCTGACATGACATGACCTGTATAATAATATGGACACCGTGGGCGATTGTGCTTGTACAAATAAACTAGTCCTGTCTTGCATCATGTCTAGGGAGGGAGCTCCTGAGTACCACGGTCAGGAGTACCTATTGAAATGGACTAAGGTTAATAACTAGATTAACACATTAGTCATGAAGAGATTTTCCAGCTACAGGCAATCCCGTTACCTGGGCGCGCCTGGGATCTGTAGCCTGCCATCGAGTAGGGCACATTTCCAGCACACTGTCATGTGTTGCACCTTTCAAGCTACTTAAGGGTACATGCGTTTCCTGGACGGTGCACCCACCTAAATTCAACCCCTAATTTCGACCTGGATAACCTGGATGGACTGCAGGGCTTGTGGCTGTGGAAGATTCTCACTGCATCTTGTTAGTAATTAGGCTTGTGACAACCCTAGTTAGTTAAAATATCAAGCCGTAGTTCTTGTTTGGCCGTGAAGTGAGTGGATGGAGTCTAACCTGTCTAGCCTTGTCCTGATCCTGTTCCAGACTACTGCATGACCAGAATGCTTGTATTTATTTTACCGATAAATGGTGAGAATTCTAACTTCTGTTCAGACGAAGGGTTACAACCCCGGTCCTTATTTGGTTTACGGGTTGTAACCTGGTTATCTGAATAGTTCTATGGTTATCTCGTCGTATATCATCCTGATATTTTTTTTATTTCCAGTTCTTACTTTTATTTATACTCTTGTGCTGATTGCTGGTTTTAGTTCCTAAGTGAAGCTTTCTTTGTGGCATTTGCTCTTTCTGGGGTCCGACCCAGCTCATTTTGTATGGCCAGATTTCGGAGCAGCTCCAGAGGATCTACCGACCTGTCAGCCAAATGGTGGCCACTAGACGGAACCCTGGCAACGAGTGGGTTTATTTTTGATCTCCCACTTTATTATAAAAATATTCTTTTGAGGCGTTTAGCCGACGAGCACCTGTTTAGCTCGATTGCACTTTACTTACTGTCTGCCTACGGGCTGTAACATGATTGACAGATCCTAGGGTTGATCATGTATGACTAAACTCTTGCTAGTCCTCACATTTTGTAACGACTAGCTTCATGATCAGCTGAATATGTAATATTTGGGACGCCTTATTATTGTATATTTAATGATCATACATCTTGTAACATTTACTTACTTGCTTGTGATTGAGACACTAGGCTTGTTCATGACCATAGGAGACTGTTGGCTTGTAGTAAACCCTCATGTATCTAGACAGCCGTGACCGTATAGCGAGATGGAATCCATTTCAATATACGTAGCTAGTTATGTCTGCCCCCGCTCTCCAGTATTCTGGTTCTGGGGCGTGACATGTATTCCGGCGAAGTGGAGTATTCTGATGTGGCGGGTTTGTCACAACCGGCTACCCACTGATGACAACATTCAAAAGATTGGAATCCATCTGGCTTCCAGGTGTCATTGCTGTCAGGACGGGCATGAGGAGACCCTTCAGCATATCTTCTTCTACGGGGATCATGCTATGACGGTTTGGTCTGTCTTCCGAGGTTTCTTCAAGGTACGGATGCATAGAGATTTTCTACCTTTTCTTCAAAGGTGGTGGCGGGGTCAGGGCAGTCACCATAGGAGATCTTTGGCCGGGTAATCATTTGGGTGCTTTGGAAGAACCGGAACAAGCATCGCTATGAGGGGAGAGGTGCTGGTTCAGATTTCTTGGTTCGGGAGGTAAAGCGGCAGTTTCGGAAGTCGTTATCGGGCTGCCATCATCTTCCGACTATTCCGTATTGGGCTTTAGAGTAGTGTTTTTCTTTTATTTTCTTTCTTTTTGTCTGTTACCATGAGGTCGGATGTACTCATTACCCTCTTTTTTCAATAAAGGTAACGGTTTGAATATATATATATATATATATATATATATATATATATATATATATATTTTATAATATATATATATATATATATATATATATATATATATATATATATATATATATATATATATATATATATATATATATATATATATATATATATAACAATGATATATATATACATATATATAGATAAATAGATTATGATACAATAGGATACCATGAAGAACACACTCTCTAATAAATAGAAATCTGAGATTAAAATCTAGATAAATTATTTACACAATATATATAAAATACAAGTGTCCAAAATAGGTTTTTTCCACTAGAACACAAAACCACACATAGGACACACCTAGAAGTCTCCAAATGGACACGAAATGGACACAAATGGAGACACAACCATGGGGTTCATTCCTATGGGCTCAAAACAATCCTATATGCATGTAGAAAGGAAAATGAGAAGAGATTATACCTCTCGGTAGATCGAATCTAGGAAAAACCCTCCCGATACAACACCAACACGTAGGAATCCCAAATGGACACGAACGAGCTCAGAATCCTCCCAAACTTGGCTAGCACCCTCTATCCATGGAGTAGAGAAGAAATGAAGAAGATTTGGTGGAAGAAGGAATTGATTTGGAGATGAAATCAATGGTGGTTGCTCTCAAAATTTAGAGAAGTACAAGAGAGAAATTTTGGGGATAATAACAAATGAATGGATGACTCAACCCCTCCTCCTATGGCTACCATGTGTGGGTGGTTTGTCCCTATTTACTAATGACCAAAATGCCCCCACTAACTCATATTGAATTAAATTAGGAAAAGGCTTTAGGTTGAGGCTAAATTAGTCTAGTTTTAAGTCTCTAGTTAACCTATCCATGAATAATTACTCTAACACACTAACTAAAATAATGTCATGTGGGCTATGCCTAACTAATGAGTGGGTCCCACTAGAGTCAAAACTACCCCGGGTCCCCGAAATAAGTCGGATTGAGTTAAAATTCGAACCCGACTCAAATAACCCTAAAATAAAATCATAAATAATAAAATAAATTTTAAAAATATTGTAAAGTGAAAAATGACCAAAATACCCTATTCATGAAAACTGGGGATGACAAACTGGACAACAACTCAAAAGAATAAAAAGTGATCGAGGTGGGGAGTACAGGTCTTATGAATTCGCATCGTTCTGCAAAGAACATAGAATTGTCAATGAGATTACGGCTCCGTACTCTCCTCAATCAAATGGAGTAGCAGAGAGTCTTCCTAAGTGTTACTGGGGAGAAGCTGCATTGACTGCCACTTTTATTTTAAATAGAGTGCCTCATACAACTTTAGACGTTACTCCTCATGAACTCTGGTTCAAGATCAAACCTAACTTGAATGTCATTCGAGTCTGGGGGTGTTTGGCATATGTCAAGCTTCCAGATCTGAATATTCAGAAGCTTGGGACAAGGACTACTAAGACGATCTTCTTGGTGTTTGCAAAAACAAAAGTTGATCTTTATTTCAACAAACTTTGTAAAGAAGATTACAAGAATTCTGGAAAAGTACAACTATAGGAATCCAATCTGAATGACCATCGCTTTATCCCTTGGACGATATGAACTTTGAAGACGATAGCCTCTGAAGATTGCAACAGCTCTTTGGTAAGAACTCCTGATCTCTGGTGATGATTCTGATCTCTGTGTATGTTTATATGATCCCCTCTAGGAAGGACTTGAAACTCTATTTATAGAGTTCTGGAAATAACTACTTTTTAGTTATTCTGGACTGTGCAAGCTGGATTGCGCTGCATTGGACCGCGCAGACATCAGACTGCGCTGGCAGTTATTTGATCGTGGGCCCACTGTATTGGACATATGGCATTATTTGATTGAAATATGCATGATCGTGTACAGACGGTTACCACGTAATGAGTCATTGATGGCATGAAGGCCACGTATACTTTGTTAGTTGTATTGATGGAGTACGCCACCCGAATTGCGCTAGCTTGGGATTGCGCTGGAATAGACCGCGCTGGGATGGATTGCGCTGCAGGCAGATTGTGCTGCATGTACAGCTGTCCTCGAGCGCTGTGCTGCACGATAAACGAACAGTTTCCTCGTTCTCCGTGCTGTCAGTTGTCAGAAGATCTGATCCAATGTCAGGTAATGATGACGAGGCCACGTCAGCTCGTGCACTTGGATAAGTGCGCAGTTCAGCCTGCACAATCAGATTATTGCGTAATCTGTCTTCTGCGCAGTTCACTTGAAGGATGTATAATTTGATTTTCATGACTTTGTTGATGGGTGCAACTTGATTTTTAGGACCTACAAGACCCCCTTCAAAGTTTTCGATGTTTGAAGATAGTCAAAGCTTCGAAATACTTTGAATTTTAATTTTAAAATCAAGTTGCGCATATGATGACCTGTCTGCGCAATCGGAGGAGCTAGTCCCTGTTTATTCGACACAATCTGAGGAGTTTGTTTATTGTGGAAAACTATAAATAGTTCTCCGTTCTCTCTCTGCCATTCTTTACTTGCTTTCAAACTTTCGAAAGAGAAAACTTCCCGAGCTTTCCTAACTCTTCTTCTTCTTTCCGTCGATCTCCATGGCTCCAAAGCGCTCCGCCGCTGAGAAAGGCAAGGCCCCCGCCGAGTCTTCGACTCATGCCGTACTGCACCCTTCTCGTCATGAAGTTGCACACCCAGCATTGCAAGGTAGTAAACCCGATCAAAAGACCCTTTTTAGGGTTCTTTAACACTGTTGATCCCTCAAACCTGTCTCTTTTTAGAGATTTGGTCATACTGTACCGCCCTGTTTAGGGTTTCGGTTGCACAAACCCAATAGTTTTCATTTTTATGAAGACTATTTTCCTGTGCAATCGGTTAGAACGCACTGGCAAAAGTCAGCGCAGTCTGCTGATTTGCGCGAGGCTGTCCAGCACAAACCGATGTTTTGCGCAAGTTATTCAGCACAATCTGATGGCTTACGCAAGAGGATGAGTTGGCACAACTGGACAGTTTGTGCATAGAAGCTATTGTTGCACAATCTGATGGTTGCGCAATCAGATGCTTGTGCAATCTGCTGACAGAATCTTTGATTTTTCTTGTTCTGAATTCTTTTTTTTTCTGTTTGATGCAATTAACATCAGAGAGGACCCTGAGTATGAAATATTTGCCGTGTCCCTAGCTGAGTCGGAATTTAAAGAAGATTTGTCCCATTTGCTCATCCCACAATATGCTCTGCCATCCTCCCGCCAGGCTATCTTGATAGCTCAGGACAATGAGACTTTGTTAAGTTTGATGAATGGACAGCCCCTACAGTCTGCTGACGCCATTACCCACAAGAAACCCATGTTCTTATTTGGCGAGGCCATTGACAAGAGTTCTCAGCCAAGCGTGTTGAGCAGAGACTCTTGCAAAGAAAGAAAAAACTAGTCTTGTTACCGGACATTGCTAGATGCCTCCCTCTAGCCCAATATGCTCATACAAGCCATCCCAGGAGGATGGACTGGGACATTACTCCCCTTCAGCAGGCACGGACAGGAAAGATTTGTGTCAAGAATGGACCAAACAACAGAGACATATTCTATAGCTCTTCTGAGCGACATAGCACTTTACTTAGAGGGTTGAAACCAGGCTGTATCCCTCCAGAGAACTCTTCTTTACTACTGCCGGTGAGGACACCAATCTTTGCTAATGAGTATGCAAAGGCGGAGGGCAGATATCCGGATCAGGATATCCGGCTGACTGCTCTGGTGAACCCGGAGAACAGGAGGTGGAACTGCATAGCCAACTGGATATTGGCTTAGTTTGAAGACAAACTTAAAGAGATCGAGCTTTATAATGCGGTATATGCTACCGTATATGGCTTCTACCCAAACCCTTATCTGTTTTTGGCCTTGGCAGAGAGGTATAATTATAGGACAGAGACGTTCATGACGCCCTGCGGGGAGATTGGATTAGCCCTCCATGAGATGAAGTACATCTCGTGCCTACCAACGGGAGACTTCCCTTATGAGGAGTATGTTCCCAAAAACGACGAGTTAGATAGACTACGTCGGGAAAATACAGAAATGGTGGCTGTCTTCGATGAACTATTGTGCCATTACAACATATGCTCCCTGTACTATAAGAGCGGCTCTTCCGGCATATGTTATTCCTCAAAGTGGTTGCCATATCTTTTTCTTAATCATATCATTGAGGAAAAGACTAAGGATCATGACAAATGCAACCCGACTTTCTTCCAATCCCTCAGCCACAGTAAAGTAATAAGACTGATGGAAGAAAAATAAGAAAATGGATATCAGAGTTACTGATGAACTTCAATACCCTCCGCTCAAGACTGGAGATTTTGTCGAGAGTTTTATAAGAATGGGCTACATGCCCATGTCAAGAGAAGCCCAACTGGCGAGATTCCTGACATACTGGCTCCGTCGATTTGTTGTACCCAGAGTAAGCGCCGTGGACCGCTTCCACCGCGGCGTACTTTTTGCTGCTGTCCGGTTAGTCTTCGGCTACCGGATGGATTTGCTATTAGCGATGACCTGTAGAATAAATGTAGGTCTTCGTCTGTATATTGACTTCATGATCAAATGGAAGGGTGAGAAGGGGAACTTCCCTCGACTGGAGTTGCCTTACACCTATCTATTCGGGTGGTTGCTTCTGCACCATCCGTCTTTGATGAACCCCGACATGGGAGCAGTCGGTGGTAGCTTTCTGCGTAGATTCTCCCGGAGCAAGTGGGTGTACGTTAGTCTGAAGGACTGCAGACGTGCCCTGAACCTTGGAAAGGGATAGAATTTTTACTGCTTTGCCCCTCCAGCCGGTTATGAACACATGTCAGCAAATTTAGTCGACCTTAGGAGCCAACCGTTGGGCCAAGCAGCATTTGACTGGCTGAAGGCGATCAGGCCATCGCATTTGGTGTACAGATTTGAAGAGGAGTGTTATCTGGAACCATATCTGCCAAGTCGCTTCGCTCGTCAATTTAGTTACGACCAGTTCCATGTAGGCAACACTATAACTTGCCTACAAGGAAAGGGGTATCTAATTGATGGTGCCAGAGCATGGGCCTACTACAACGCTCGAGACACAAGGACAGTGTTCTCGATGCCAAACAAGAATGATCATAGCCCTGGAATGTTATATACATATTCACTGTTTTACACAGCTGCAAATACTTTCGTCGAGAATTTCAGTCTGGTGGATAGCTTCGCGACGGCGACGCGTTTGAAGAAAGGAGCAACTGCTATACTAGCTCCAGAAAATGATGAACAACATGAACCAGTGGATGATCCCTTGGAAGCTTCAAGGGAAGCTAACTTTCCTGAGGAAGTTAATGAACCACTGAGGATTTCTTTGAAAGTTGTTAAGTCTCCGGCCAGGGAGAGGAAAAGAAGAATTAATGAGCCTTCCTCTCCGGTTGCCAAGAAGAAACTCCTCTTGGACCCATCAGAGAAAGTTACTACCAGGTCGCAGTCTCGGTAACTGGCCGAGTCGACCCGAGAAGAAGCGACCACACCGACTTCTCTTCTACAGCGGGTTGATGTGGTAGATGTGGAGAGTCCCGAAAGACCTCTTCATCGAAAGAAACTAGCTTTTAGAAAAATAAAGAAGGTAACCCTGTCCTCGGTGGTGGCCAGCGCTGCTGCTAGAATTACTATGTCATCTCCAACTCCTATCTCTGAGCATAGGTAGGAGACCCCTAGTCCAGAACGGAGGGACGAGACTGATCAGAGAGAGGAGGCTGCAGAGCCTATGGAGGATATTGTAGAAGAAGAGCAGGAAGCTTTACGATCTCCTTCACCAGCGGTAGAAACTACTCAACTTCCTGTTACACCAGGAATAATCCGCGAGGAGGAGGATCGTTTGATGATTGAAGCATTAAATGATTACGACTTTGGTCTATAAGAAGATGCTGACCATACCGCTGCTACTGCCATCGAAGAAGTACCTGAGGATAGCATGAGCACTGAAGATACATCAATAGAGGTTATTGATGATACTTTGAATCAAGAAGAGAACATGGATGTCCATAAATCTCCTGAAGTTGTTGAAGACACCCTAGCTCCTGAAAAGGATGTTGAGGTGGATATTGATGGAACTGGAGATTCCCAGGACCCTTCCTTTGGTGTACGTATTGATCGATAGAAAGTTAAACAGATCTAATACGTGTTCTAACCCTTTATAGGCGGAAACTAGGGTTCACGAATTATACCTGCGGCGGAAAGGAGACAAGTAATTCCTGGCAATCTCGAACGGACGACCCCAAGATCTTTTGCACGTATTCCTTCCTCGAGTTGGATGTCGTATGGGCGACGATCTCCCAACCTTTTCTTCTCCTTGGCAGCACTCTCTTTCTCTCCTTACGTGAATCACGAATTTAGAGAAAATTTCAGATTTCTGATCGGTAATCTGGCGGCCAGAGAATAGAGGATATATATAGGCTACGGCAGGGACCATGAGGAGAAATTAGGATTAGGCCTCCTAACGGATCTGGATATCCCGTGTTCAGCCCGAACACACAATTCAGGTCCATTAACAATAGCTCGGTCCACTAATGAGCTATTGTTGCACTACCTCCCTAATCCCAAATTATGTTTGTGGGCTCCTTTTATTATATTCTCGTTTGGCTCCTCATGTTAAGATATCGTATGTCCGTCGATCAATTAAGTTACTGACAACTATATTGATTCGACATCTTTTATCCTTAAGTAGTACCGCTCAACTTTATTTGTCATGTCGAATATAATCCACCTGTAGGGTTTACATGACAATCCTTATGAGCTCCTTAAGAGGACATCATCAACCCGATGTATTGGGACATGGATTCCATTTATAATCAACAGCCCATCATACATACAATGTTATTACCCAATTCATAGAGGTTGTTGATCCATAATGAATCTCACTCTTTTATGAGTCAAAGTAATGCACATTGCATATACATGTTCGTTATTATATCCGGATTAATAGTACAAGCATCCATAATAACAGAGGTGTTTGTTCTCTTATGTAGTCAGTACAAAGAGAACAACCTCAAGTGGTCCTGTTCAATACACACAAAGTGTACTAGTGTAAACCTATAGTCAAGATAGACTAATACCAGATTACACTACAACCTTTCCAATAGATTGTCCAAGTCCATCTAGGTTGTGAACTATTTATATACTCCATATGAAACTGATAATATGATCTTCTGTGTGACACCACACACCATATTATCTACAATATAGAATATCAGACATTTGCATTAACACTTGCAACAAATACAATATGCAAACATTTGCCCATATGATTCTCATTCAAAATTTAAGGAAATAAGGTTACTACAGAAGTGATGCTTTTAGTATATAACCCTAACAATCTCCCACTTATACTCAAAGCATTGCTTTTTAGTATACTGTTACAAATCTCCCACTTATACTTAAAACCATGCTGCTATACATCTGACTCCCATTCCCTCAATATGACTATCAAAAGCCTTAGCTGGTAAGCTCTTTGTAAAGGGATCAGCTATGTTGTCGGCTGATGCAATCTTGATCACAACAACTTTTCCTTTCTTTACGAAATCTCGTATCAGGTGGTACTTGCGCTCAATGTGTTTGCCTGTCTTATGGGCTCGTGGTTCCTTCGAGTTTGCAACTGCACCACTATTATCACAATAAAGTGTAATAGACTTAGGCAAACTAGGTACCACATCCAAGTCCAACAGAAAGTTTCTGAGCCAAACTGCTTCTTTGGCTGCCTCAGAGGCTGCCACATACTCGGCTTCTATGGTAGAATCAGCAATACATTTTTGCTTGATACTCCTCCACACAATGGCTCTACCTCCCAAAGTAAACACATAACCTGAGGTAGATTTCCTGGAATCCCTATCTGACTGAAAATCTGAGTCTATATACCCCAAGGGAACTAAACTATCTGCCTGGTAAACTAGCATATACTCTTTAGTCCTTTTCAGGTACTTTAAAATATGCTTTACGGCAGTCCAGTGCTCTTGTCCTGGGTTAGACTGATATCTGCTGACCATGCCTACAGAAAAGCAGATGTCTGGTCTCGTACATAGCATTGCATACATTAAGCTTCCTACTGCTGAAGCATAAGGAACTGCCTTCATGTTCTCTATCTCTTTAGGTGTCCTCGGACACTGCTCTTTTGATAGAGCAATTCTATGTCTAAAAGGTAAGAAACCTTTCTTAGAATTTTGCATACTAAAATGAGTTAGTACAGTATCGATATAGGAAGCTTGGGATAAGCCCAACATCCTTTTCTTGCGATCTCGTAGAACTTTGATCCCAAGGATGTGACCTACTTCTCCTAAGTCCTTCATATCAAACTGTTTGGATAACCATACCCTTACATCAGATAATACCTTCACATTGTTTCCAATGAGCAAGATGTCATCCACATAAAGTACTAGAAACACCACCACGTTTCCGTCACACTTTCTGTATACACATGATTCATCCTGACATTGATCAAATCCATAGGATTTTATCACCTGATCAAAACAGATGTTCCAAGATCTGGAAGCTTGCTTAAGTCCATAAATGGACTTTTTGAGCTTACAAACAAGATGCTCCTGGCCCTTTTCAATAAACCCGTCTGGTTGCTTCATATCGATGTCTTCCTCAAGACTTCCATTAAGGAAAGCTGTCTTGACATCCATTTGCCAAATCTCATAATCGAGATGAGCTGCAATAGATAAAAGAATCCGAATAGACTTAAGCATGGCTACAGGAGAAAAGGTTTCCTCATAATCGATACCCTCTCTTTGAGTAAAACCTTTTGCTACAAGCCGAGCTTTAAAGGTTTCAACCTTACCGTCTGATCCTCTTTTTCTCTTATAGACCCACTTGCATCTAATGGCTTTTACACCAATGGGTGGTTCTATAAGCTCCCAGACCTGATTAGAATCCATAGATTCTATTTCAGATATCATTGCTTTTTGCCAAGACTCTGCATCTTTATCTTGGAGTGCTTCATTGTAGGTACAGGGATCATAATTTTGTTCCTCAGGGATGAAGTCTGATGACTCTCCCAAGAACATATATCTATCAGGTTGTATCACAACCCTCCCACTACGACGAGGCACTATCGGTTGTGGTGTAACATTTGTGACACGTTGTGCAGTTATTTGTGGTTCATCCTCTTGTACTGTTGGTACTGAAGTACTTGGTGTCTCACATCTCAGTTCTTCTAGAACAACTCTACTTGTGGGTTTATGGTTCATCACATAGTCTTCCTCTAAGAATCGGACATTGGTGCTAACAATGACCTTCTGATCCTTAGGACTATAAAATAAACCTCCTTTCGTTCCTCTTGGATAGCCTACAAACAAGCGTATTTCTGTACGAGATTCCAACTTATCTGCTTTCCCATTCATCACATGTGCTGGACTACCCCAAATGCGAACATGTTTCAGACTAGGCTTATGCCCAATCCACAGCTCTGTGGGAGTAAGAGGTACCGACTTAGAAGGAACCAAGTTCAAAATATAAGCTGCAGTCTCTAAGGCATATCCCCAAAACGAATCTGGCAAATCCGAATAACTCATCATTGATCTAACCATCTCCATAAGAGTTCTATTCCTTCTTTCGGCTACACCATTCTGTTGGGGCATTCCAGGTGCAGTCAATTGGGATACAATCCCAGCCTCTGATAAATAATCCCTAAACTCTCTAAAGAGGTACTCGCCACCACGATCTGATCGTAATGACTTGATACATTTTCCATGACATTTCTCCGTTTCAGCCTTGTACTCTTTGAATTTCTTAAAGCACTCAGACTTACGGCGCATCAAATAAATGTATCCATACCTTGAATAATCATCAATAAATGTGACAAAATATTCAAAGCCACCTCTAGCTTGGATAGTCATGGGTCCACACAAATCAGAATGAACCAATTCCAACACATCTTTGGCCCTATACCCCTTTGCCGTAAAAGGCCTTTTGGTCATTTTACCTTCCAAGCAGGATTCACAGACTGGTAGTGCCTCCACTTCCAATGAACTCAAAGGTCCATCTTCAACCAGTCTTTGAATTCTTCTTAGGTTAATATGCCCCAATCGTAAGTGCCAAAGATATGTTTGGTTCATACAAGAAGGTTGTTTTCTCTTATTTAAGTTAGATGACATATTATTCATTTCCATAAGTTGCATTGTGGGCGAAATAGGATTAATGACATACAAATTATCAACCAATGCACCAGAACAGATAAAATGTTTATTCTTTCTAATAACAATATTGTCATTAAAATAAACTGAATATCCATCCTTAACTAACATAGAAACAGAAACTAAATTCCTTCTAAGTGAAGGTGCATAAAGACAATCTCTCAATGTCAAAGACTTATTTCTACCAAAAGATAAAGTAACATCTCCTAACGCAACGACCGATACTTTTGTAGCATTACCCATGAACAAGCATATCTCTCCATCACTGAGCCGTCTGGTTTCCTGGAACCCCTGCAATGTATTGCAGACATGATTAGTGGCTCCTGTATCTACACACCAGGTGCCGGTAGATAACACCGCTAAACATGTTTCAACTACTAGTAAATGAGATATGCCTTCTTTGTTCCCTTGTTTGAGAAGTGGACAATCAGTCTTCCAATGTCCTGACCCTTTGTACTTGAAACATTTGCCTTTCGACTTTTTCACCGCGCCTTGAGGTCCCATGCCCTTCTTTGCTAAGTTTGCCTGTTTCTGAATATTATTCTTCTTCTTACCGCCTTTTGGCTTAGAAGTAGAAGCCTTTTCAGAAACAAAAACATGACCACTCTGCCTAAAGAGAGATTCAGCATCCTGTAGCTCTTTTGTAAGTTCTGCCAAACTATACAACCTTTTGTTCATGTTGTAATTAAGGCACAAATTGTCAAAACTTTTAGGCAGAGTCCCGAGAATGATATCGACCTGGGTTTCCCTATCGATTTCAGCACCAAGGATCTCCATCTCATTCAGATGACCCATCATCTTGAGAACATGATCCCTTACTGGTGTCCCCTCAGCCATTTTTGTATTCATCAAACATTTTATAGCAAACTGCCTAGCTGCTCTACTCTGATGTCCGAAGAGTTCCTTGAGGTTATACATCATGTCATAAGCTGTGGTCATGGCCTGATGCTGATGTTGCAGTACATTTGACATAGATGCCAGAATGTAACACCGCGCCATCTCATCTGCCTTTTTCCACTTCTTATAAGCCTCTTTGACCTCTTCATCAGAGTTAGCATCAGGCTTGGATGGGCATTCCTCAACAAGTACATATTTGTACTCCTCAGCAGTCAGAACAATGTCCAAATTACGTTTCCAGTCAATATAATTAGGTCCAGTAAGTTTGTTTTCTTTAAGAATCACCATAAGTGGACTGAAAGAACCCATTTTTTGAAATCCTGAGAGTCACATAAATAAAATTATGTAGGACAAAAAACTTTTTGTATTAACTAAATATTGATTCCCTCAAAATAATAATAAGAAATTCACCAACACCTTGAACACCATGAATTTAGCATGTCACGATAGTGTGGACGTATACAAATTCAACTTTGTTCAAGTAGATTTTTCTTATTAATTTTACTATCATGTCAATATAACTTTATGATAAATAAAATTAATATGCTGGTCTTGCTCTGGTCATACAAATAATAGCAGTGACTCCGATGGGGAGGATACCATTATTTGTATCTAAGTGTATACCATTACTTAATACTAAGTCCATTACCTTGTAATGAGTTCCTTCAGATGGAGAAGTGAACACATACTAGGTAACTTTCTACAATTATCCCTAAGGAAGTTTGTACTGGTGATCCATAATTATACTCATCCGATATGGAGGAAAGCACTAAAGCCAACACGCAAGTATAATTACATCACCTACAAACCAGTAATGGAGACCATAGGATTTATACTAAATAAAAATCCTCTCCCACTTAGTTATTTAACAATGAGGGTTTTTCCACTAGTTGATATTATGTCCATGTTGTCCATTATTAATGTAGGCTTGGTTTTTCAAAAAAAACAACCACACAATAATAAACATGCATAATTAGAAAAAGCAAAATGACAAAATTTAGAGAAAATATCCAACTATTATGGTCATCTTTGCTGCTCCGTCCTCAACTATCCGAATCCAAAATCTGGCGCTGCGCAGATCTATACGGGGTTCGACCTGCCCGGTCAGGTCGCGGGGTTCGGGGCAGCGCCCCAATTTTTTTTTTAGGTTTTGGTTGTCGATTCCTTCATCGAAAATCATCTGTCTGCCTCTGGATTGCTCAAAACCAGCATCTCGTCCGGCGTCAGAAACAGCCACCACCGCCATCACGATTGATCAAAAATAATTAAAATTACATCAATCCTATGCCTCCCGAAGGAGTTCACACATAATCTAGATTGAAAAATTAAATTAATAAGCACGATCAACCCTCGTGATTTTAATTACATCCACAGCAACAACAACATCCACGACATGTCTGTGGTTTAAACAACACAATCAAAAAACATGCATTGGACCATAATAGTTGGATCTAAGATGCCTGCAAAACCGAGTTAGAACAGATCTACATCTACCGACTGTTACATAGCGCAAGTTTTATTTGGACAACATGGACGTATCAATCAATACGTAGATCCAAAGTGGCTCTGATACCAATTGATGGAACTGGAGATTCCCAGGACCCTTCCTTTGGTATGCGTATTGATCGATAGAAAGTTAAACAGATCTAATACGTGTTCTAACCCTTCATAGGCAGAAACTAGGGTTCACGAATTATACCTGCGGCGGAAAGGAGACAAGTAATTCCTGGCAATCTCGAACGGACGACCCCAAGATCTTCTGCACGTATTCCTTCCTTGAGTTGGACGTCGTGTGGGCGACGATCTCCCAACCTTTTCTTCTCCTTGGCAGCACTCTCTTTCTCTCCTTACGTGAATCACGAATTTAGAGAAAATTTTAGATTTCTGATTGGTAATCTGGCGGCCAGAGAATAGAGGATATATATAGGCTACGGCAGGGACCATGAGGAGAAATTAGGGTTAGGCCTCCTAACGGATCTGGATATCCCGTGTTCAGCCCGAACACACAATCCAGGCCCATTAACAATAGCTCGGTCCACTAATGAGCTATTGTTGTACTACCTCCCTAATCCCAAATTATGTTTGTGGGCTCCTTTTATTATATGCTCGTTTGGCTCCCCATGTTAAGATATCGTATGTCCGTCGATCAATTAAGTTACTGACAACTATATTGATTCGACATCTTTTATCCTTAAGTAGTACCGCTCAACTTTATTTGTCATGTCGGATATAATCCACCTGCAGGGTTTACATGACAATCCTTATGAGCTCTTTAAGAGGACATCATCAACCCGATGTATCGGGACATGGATTCCATTTATAATCAACAGCCCATCATAGATACAATGTTATTACCCAATTCATAGAGGTTGTTGATCCATAATGAATCTCACTCTTTTATGAGTCAAAGTAATGCACATTGTATATACATGTCCGTTATTATATCCGGATTAAGAGTACAAGCATCCATAATAACAGAGGTGTTTGTTCTCTTATGTAGTCAGTACAAAGAGAACAACCTCAAGTGGTCCTGTTCAATACACACAAAGTGTACTAGTGTAAACCTATAGTCAAGATAGACTAATACCAGATTATACTACAACCTTTCCAATAGATTGTCCAAGTCCATCTAGGTTGTGAACTATTTATATACTCCATAGAAAACTGATAATATGATCTTCTGTGTGACACCACACACCATATAATCTACAATATAGAATATCAGACATTCGCATTAACACTTGCAACAAATACAATATGCAAACATTTGCCCATATGATTCTCATTCAAAATTTAAGGAAATAAGGTTACTACAGAAGTGATGCTTTTAGTATATAACCCTAACAGATATGTCTCCTGAAAAGAATATGGGTGAGGAAGTAGTACCGGAGGAAGCTACTACCGCTGATCCCAAAGGTATTAAATGAAATTAGTAATCTTCTTTTCATAGATTAACAACTGACATCTCTGTTTTTGATCCATGTAGAAATCGAATCATCTCCGGTTCCTCCTTGCACTGATATAGTACTGATAACAGTAATAGCCAGTGGCAGCCGATATCTGTCTGGAGGTTCTGAGGCCGGAAGTAGCCAGGCAGTGATGTCTGAGGCTACCTCTGCTAGACTAGAATCTGTACCTAAAGACGAAAGGCTTGTTGCTAGGACAAGTCATGGTAAGATTGCCTTTGATCTTTTGATCCTTTTTAATTAATTGTTAATGACAACAACAATCAATGATAGGTTCATTTGTCCTTGCAGAAGAACAACCGGAAGGAGCAACCAGTTCTACTTTAGCTCCCTTGTTTAAAGAACCATCTATTCAAGTGCAAGAACGTCCATCTGCCCAGGCACATGCTGCTTCATCATCAACGGGAGTAGCTGCTACCCCTGGCACTTTGGCAACTAACCAATTCATCATTAGTTCTTTCAGCAACCTGTTCTTCAATGCATTGGGACCCCTAGTAGATAGGGTACTAGAGAAAGAAGTTGTTGATTTTACTACTGTTAGAAGCCTAACCTCTCATTTGATAAATGCCATCCGAGGTCAAGGAGATGAAGCTCAAGCTGTTTTTCTTGAGCACATATTGGATGAGGTAGAAGCATTGGTTAAGATCTACAAAGATCTTAATCGAGGGACATTGGACTCCTTAGTACAAGCTGAAGTTGAAAGGATGTCCCAAGAAGTTGCCATTGAGAATGCTAAATTCCAGGCTTTCATAGACACTTAAATGGAGATAGCCACCTCTGCTGCTGGAGAAAAAAAAGAGAAAGTTACTGAGTTGAAAGCGAAATCTGTTCGTCTTCAAGAGGAGATTTTTCGTCTCTAGACAGAGTTGAAACTGGTTCAATATACTCTAGAAGATGAAGTCACACAGCATCAAGCTGCCACTCAGCAACTGGAACTTCTAACTCAGGAATGAAATGAATATGTCACGACTCATCAGGCTGAAATCTCCCGCCGCTTAGTGACCTTACCAACTTTTAATGAAAAGTCTGGAAGGGAGGAAGCCATGAGGCGTGTGATGGACTCCCGTGAGGAGCGACTGAAATCTTTAAAGCAGCAGATGGTTAACTTGATGACACCACCAACTGAATAGAAAGATTTTCTGCATCTTCATATTTTGTAATATGTATCTTTGTAATGTCTTTCATCTTTGATCAATAAAAAGACATTCTTGTGGCTCTATTATTTGTTGCATATCTTATTCAGATATAAATAATAGCGATAGAAAATATATTCAGCGGTACAAGAAATGATATATTTCTTGATTCTGGAAAATAATTATATTCAATTATATCTGCTCAGAGGTAATATGGACATGGCAAATATAATTTATCGAATATCATTATTTCAATAGACAACTTAATCAAAGATGACAAGTTGCTGATATGAACGAACTTGATGATTCGTCAAAATGTGTGGACGAAATAAATGAACGAAATGAATCGTCGGGATGAATGTGACGAACGGGTGAACCGTCGGGTGAATGAACGGGCAAACCGTCAAATGAATGTGATGAACGGGTGAACCGTCGGATGGATGGAATGAACGGGTGAACCGTCAAAGGGATATGATGAACGGATGAACCGTCAGATAAATGTGATGAATGAACGAGTAAACCGTCGGATGAGTGTGATGAACGGATGAACCGTCAAAGGGATATGATGAACGGACGAACCGTCAGATAAATGTGATGAATGAATGGGTAAACCGTCGAATGAGTGTGATGAACGGATGAACCGTCAAATAAATTTAATGAACGGATGAATCGTCAAATGAATGTGTTGCTTCATAGTCTTACGACTCTCTGTCTATAAATAGAACAGAGAATCAGATGGGATGGTCACTTTCATTTTTTAACATAAAGATGTCGTCTAGAGATGCATCCAAGAAGGCTGAGATTGCCTTGAAGCTGAAAGCGGGTACTGAGGAACGTCCAGTCGAACCGGCTCAACCAAAACAGATAGCAGCGGGCGAAGGTTCGTCTGCCCCCAAACCGCCCAAGGACATCTTGGACTTCCTTCTTGAACCAGGGAAAACTGAAGAAGAAGAAGCCATGAGGATGGCTGCATGCAAGTTCCTGGTGGGTTCCAGCAGGAATGTTCTTGACTCTTTTGCTGATAATGTTTTTGATAAGGACGGTAGTGGCCCATGTCCCAATTTTGAGAAAGATGATAGTGACCTTCCTTGATATTATGTATTATCATTCAAGATGAAATAAAACTAAATTTTATTTATGAACTTGTTTGATAATTACAAGCAATGTCTGTTACATTTATACATAATACTTCTTGAGAAACTTGCCATTGATAGGCATCATTGCAACTCGACCGTCTAGTTCTGTGAGTTGATAGGCTCCATTTAAAAAGACTTTGCTCACGATATATGGCCCTTCCTACTTTGCATCGAACTTGCCTTTGCTCGAGTGAGTCATAGTCATAGGACGTCTGACGGTTAGAACAAGCTCTCCTTTCTGAAAGGTCCTGACCTTAACTTTGCGGTTGAAAGTCTTTGAGATGCGGGCTTGGTATAACTCAATATGCTGTTGAGCCAATAGCCGCTTCTTATCGAGTGCTTCTAATTCTTGGAGTCGAGGAAGGTCGTTGTTCTCTGTAGTGAGCTCGTTGGCGATGGCAATCCTTAAAGACAGAATTTGGAGTTCCAGGGGTAGAACTGCTTTACAGCCGTACACCAAAGAGAAGGGTGTACAGCCTGTAGGGTTGCGGACCGTAGTACGGTAGGCCCAAAGACATTCCCCAAGCTTTTCACTCAAGTTTCGTTTGTTAGTAGATACAAACTTCTTGAGGAGCTTGATGATAGTCTTGTTGAAAGCTTCAGCTAAGCCATTAGCAGCATGATTGTAAGCTGTCGAAGCGACATTGTTAATCCGATGATCGTCACAGAACCTTGTGAACTTTTGGCTGATGAATTGAGGTCCATTGTCGTGGATGATTCGTCGAGGTACACCAAATCGATAGATGACATAGTGTTTGACGAAGTTGATGACGCTGTTGGTCTTGACTTCAGCCAATGGTATAGCTTCGGCCCATTTGGAGAAGTAGTCGGTTATTGCTAGTATAAACCGATGTCCTCTAGAAGAAGAAGGATTGATGGGACCTATGATGTCCATGCCCCATGCTTCAAAAGGCCAGGAAGCAGCAGTAGGATGAAGGAATTCTGATGGTTGATGAATGAAATCTGCGTGGATTTGACAAGCTCGACATTTCCTCGCATATTCGATGGCATCAGATACCATAGAGGGCCAGTAGTAACCCATGCGTCGGATGCGATCCTGTAGCTTAGGACCGGGTTGATGTGCTCCGCAGACACCGTCGTGAGCTTAACGCAATACTTGCTTTGCTTTATCACCAGCAAGACAGCACAAGTGTAGGCCGTCATAAGTTCGTCGGTAGAGAGTTTTGGTGGTCTGATTGTAGTAGAACCGCAGAGACCGCCGACAAATACTCGTAGCCTCCTTGGGATCTTCAGGGAGTATGTCATGGACCACGAAGTCGATGAAAGGAGTTCTCCAATCTTCATTGATAACATTGGTTTCAGTAAGATTACTGAACTCAATATTACGATTGTTTTCAATGCAGAACAATTCCCGATTAGAGACGACCACCACTTGTTGTCTTTTGATAGGGATGGCTAAAACTGCTACAAGATTAGCCAAAGCATCTGCCTCAGTATTGCAAGCTCGGCGTACATATTCGATAAAGAAGGCTTTGAATGATGCAGCCATGTTGATTGCCGCTTCAAAATAAGGCACTAGATCTTGATGGCGAACTTCATAAGTCCCTCTAGCCTGGTTAACAACCAACTTAGAGTCACCATAGACTTCAAGATACTCGACGTCAAGTTGTTTGGCTAGCTGAAGGCCAATGAGTAGAGCATTGTACTCTGCTACGTTGTTGGAGCAAGGCTCATCTAGAGAATATGCTCTTTGAATAGCTGACCCGTCTGGAGAAACAAGGACAACTCTAACTCCTGCGACAATGGCACCATTGGGTCCAATCCTGGATGCACCGTCAAAGAACAGACGCCAAGTAGAAAATTCTTCAGAGATTATATTAGATTCCAAAGTCTCATCTGAAATTTTGTCATAGAGTTTGGATGTCTCTGGAACAGGATGAGCTGCTAAGAAATCCGCCAGTGCTTGACCTTTGACAGACTTTTGAGGAACATATGCCATGTCATATTGGGCTAGCAGAATGGCCCATGTAGCCAGCCGAGAATTGAGTGCGCTAGGCTTTTTCATCAGTACCCGAAGAGGATTAACTCGGGATATGACATGAATAGTTTGACCAATGATGTAATGCCGAGTCTTTTGAACAGCGAACATAAGAGCTAGACATTCTTTTTCGACCGGACTATAACGGTGTTCAGCACCAATCATAGTACGACTGAGATAGTAGATGGCTTGTTCGTGGCCTTCTTTGTTCTTTTGGGCAAGTAAAGCACCTAATCAATGATCCATAGCACGGACATACATTAAGAATGGTATGCCAGAGATTGGTGGCACCAAGACTGGTGGATTCATGAGATATCGCTTGATGTCGTCAAACGCTCGTTGACATTCTTCGGTCCAGATGAAAGATACACCCTTCTTCATTAGTTGAGTGAATGGTCTGCAGCGTCCAGACAGATTCGAAATAAATCTCCTGATGTATGTAAGTCGACCTTGGAATCCTCGTAGCTCTTTTAGGTTACGTGGAGGACGCATCTCTTGAATGGATTTGATCTTCTCGGGATCCACATGTATACCCTTAGAGGTAATGACGAAGCCGAGAAATTTGCCACTAGAGACACCCAAGAATGACTTGGTGGGATTCATTTTGAGTTGATGTTGGCACATGAGGTTGAAGATAGTTCTCAAGTCTTGGATGTGATCTTCCTTTAGACGACTTTTGACGACAATATCGTCGACGCAGCATTCGACAGTCTTGCGCAGATGATCTCGAAATATGGTACTCATAGCTCATTGATATGTTGCACCAGCATTCTTGAGACCAAATGGCATTGCAGTATAGCAATAAACTCCGCGAGGAGTGCGGAAAGAAGTATCCTTTTCGTCTTCAGGATTCATCCAAATCTGATTGTATCCGGAGAATCCGTCCATGAAAGATATTCTTTCGAATCCACAGGTGTTGTCAATCATGACGTCCGTGATAGGGAGAGAAAATTCATCTTTTGGACATGCTTCATTAAGATCCCGAAAGTCGATGCAGACTTGAACTTTGCCGGTTTTCTTTAGAACTGGGACGACATTGGCTACCCAATCAGGATGTTGCTCTTCTCGAATAAAGCCACAAGCGATGAGCTTCTTGACTTCATCGTCGATTGCGTCCATCATTTCTGGCTTGAAATACCGTTGTTGCTGTTTGACCGGTTTTGTATTCGGCAAGATGTTCAATTTATAAGTAGCAACCTTAGGATCTAGACCTGGCATGTCCTCATAGCTCCAGGCAAAGACATCAATGTATTCTTGAATAAGAAGAATTAATTCTTGCCTATCTGCATCTGGAAGATTCTTGCTGATAAATATTGGACGAGGTGACCCGCTCTCTCCTACATCAATTTGAACTAATTGATCTTCGATAGGAGGTTCTCTTTGTTCGAATCGGAGTTCCCATTGGGTATCCATTCGTTGAGCCCAGGGATCTGTTTCAGGACTTTCTTCAATATCCTCGTCATAGCCTTCTGGAAGTTCGACGGAGACCATGTTAGAAGATACAGTCAATCGATGAACTTGACCGATGCTGGTGTCAGAATCCCATGATCTGGAATCAGAAGAGTTAGAGCACTCTTCACTATCGGATTCAGAGGCTGCTGGGAATAATACTGGGGGTAAATCATATCCGAGACCTCTTTTGGTCCTGCTATAATACATTTCTGACTTTCCTTTCGGCACAGCCGTACGGATAGGAGTTCTTCTACCTTTACCGTAGTTGAGGCCACTCTTGAAGTCATAACCCATCTTTCGGATGATGTGTTTTGATTGTTGACTGTAACGACGGAGTTGAAGATGCCCCGTATCATTACTTTTGCTATCATCCGTATAGCTGAATTGTTGTTCTGGTCCTTTACTAAAAAGTATTGGACTCTCGCCTTTCTTACAAGCGGGAGCAATACGATATGAATCCTTTGGGTGTTCAAATAAGACTTCTATTTGAAGAGATTGTACAACTCCCATTGTAAATGACTGAAAGCTATATAACATATCCAAATAGCACTTAGCATAATAAATGACATCAGTATACTGGAAAGTAGATACCTTTTTATTGATTTTTATATTTGTATTTACAGCAGGACCTTTAGCCTTAGCAGGCTTGGTCAGATTGATTACAAGAGGGGGAAAAGAAGAACGTGGAGGAGGATTGGCTTTGTTACGACGAAGGTCGATAACAAGCAGCTCAGAAGAGGTGATCTCCCTTTTATCCTTGTTATGAGATAAATCAATAACAAGTGGCTCAGAAGAGGTGAGCTGCCTTTTTTCTTGTTATGAGATAAATCAATAACAAGTGGCTCAGAAGAGGTGAGCTCCCATTGATCCTGATCATCATCAGTTGATTGCTTCTGAACTGGCAAGTGAATAGCCAGTGGCTTGGAGGACTGAGGACGAGAAACACGCCCTTTGACAGGTATGATGAGGGTGTCATTGGGCACTGTTTCTTGCTCTTCTTCAGTGTCCAGAGACAGGACAACCTTCATGAATTCATGTACATACGAGCATCGTTGCAGTATGCTTCGACGCCTTTGAAAGGATAAAGATCAGCAACCTCCTTTTGCACTTCTACATTGTCATCGACATATTTGAAACATTGATGGAGAGTCGAAGGAAAAATGTTATGCTCGTGCAGAAATGGTCTTCCCAACAGAGCATTATAAGAACAACCATGGTTGTCAATGATGTAAAAGGTCACCTTTGTACAAAGATTGCCTATTTGGAGTTTTAGGCGAATCTTCCCCAGAGGCTCACTCCTTTCCTGGTTGAACCCGAGGATAGTGGTGATTGTACTGGAAAGACTATGCACTGGGATCTTCAATGCATCCAACATTGTCTTCGGCATGATACTAAGAGCAGACCCTGGATCTATCAGAATACGATCGACTTTCATCGAGTCGACGTATCTTGTATAGTAGAGAGGACGGTCGTGCCTGTTGTCTTCCATCAACATGTCATCCTGTGTGAAAGTTATGTTTGGAACTAACTCCAACACACTATGACAATGGAGGCAAGATACTGTCTCTGCTTTTGGCTTCTTTAGCAGGGCTAGACAGGTTTCTGCCTGCATGAGAGCCTCGCTCAGAGTTTCCCGAGTCTCTTTGGAGAGGCGCAAGAGCTCGAAGATGGACAGCCGGGCCGGTGTATTAGCTAATTGAGCCAAGATATCAAAGTTGTAAGGCTTTTCAAGTCCAGAAGGAGATGACTTCTTCAAAGGTTTGTCGAAACGGACTTGTTGTTTGCCTTTATCAGCGACCGTCGGCTTGGGAGGAGTAGACTCTACAACTGGTGAAGATATAGTAGGAATATCCTCAGTAGAAGCAGGCTGCACTGGAGCAGGTTCAGAAGAAGAAGCATGATTCTCTTGAGCTTCGGGGTAATCTTTTAGATAGGCTTTCCCTGATCTGGTGCCCAACAAGATTTTCTCGTCAACTATGGGGTCAAAAGACACCATATTGCAAGTCTTTGTCTTGCCCTTGGAGCGGTCTTTCTTCTTGGAGGAAGAGGAAAGTTCAAACTCTGAAGCAAGATCTGGATGAATCCACATAATCTCGCCATTGTCAAGAGACAAGGGGACGATACCTTCACTTCGTGGAGGAGGAAGATTCTCGATCTCAAGAGTAGCTTTGGGGATAGGAATGACACCATACTGTACCATCTGTGGAGGGAAGTCACCGAACTGAACTGAGACCATATTTGCGGTAATAGTCTTCTCATCTTGCTGTAAAGTGACAAAACCAGCGTTGACCAGCTCTTGAATCTTGCCTTTGAGCATATAACATGCTCGAGTAGGATGCCCAATGAACCTGTGATAGACACAGTACTTGGGATGATCAGTTTTACCGACTTCATCAGGCTTCTTGGGATCTGGGAGCTGGAGCTTATTGCTTTTGATCAAGCAATCAAATATGCTCACTGTGTCATTCTCGTCAAAAGAGTACTCTACTTTCGGACGAGGTTCCCTTGGTGGAGGTGCTGAAGGAGTAGAAGTGGACGTAGGGGGAGCTACGTTGACCGCCAGAGATTCTTTGTTCTTATTCGTCAAGTTGATATTCAAAGTTTCTTTTCCCTTACGGTTGTTCTGGCGATTACCATCACCTGTTGTCTGGTGTTCATCCCTGTCGGGGTTAGACATTTGTACCCCTAACTGCTTGAATTTGTCAGCGCTAACTTCAGTTGCTTTAGCGTTGACAATGAAGGATGGCCAATCTTGGAACTGAGTAGATCCCGTCCACATGCTGATGATAGGCAAAAGGTTTGCCTTGCAGGTGTCTATGGTGACAGTGGTCGGAGTTCCAGGAGGTATTTTCAAAGCTTTCCGGCATAATCTTTCAATAAAACTCTCAGCAGTTTCATTGTGTCTTTGTTTGATTTTATTGAGGGCTAACATAGTCATGTCGTTGATTCCCTCATAGAATCGTTCCAAGAAGATTTGTTTTAGACCATAGAAGGAGGTGATACAACCATCGGGCAAGCTTCTGTACCAATCGTATGCTACGCCGGCTAAACAGCCAACGAATACTCTTGTAAGAAGAGCGTCATTTGGTTAAAGTTGGACAGTCATAACCTCAAAGTGGTTAATGAACTGACTGGGAGAAGTGCTGCCATCAAACAGCGAGATTGTTGGAATCTTGTACTTAGGAGGAAATGGGACTTCCTTCCATTCAACTGGGTAAGGTTGCTTGATCCCCAACCTCTGCAAGTTGTCCTTCTCTTTGAAAGCTTCGAACTGAGTGCGTAGGAGCTTGACAACTTCATTGGCATTTCTACTGATGTAGAAGGAGCAGGCTGAATCACAGTGTTAGGGGGAGGAACAATGTGGTAAGCACAACCCCCAGTACCTGATTGACTGGGTGTAGGTTGGATCTGTACAGGAGGTACTGGAAGAGATGCTACCTCCAACCTTGCATTGACAGGTACCGACGATGCTATGATTTTAGGATTTGTAGAAGGTACGATCGGTGGTACTGTATGCTGGGCCACAATGATGGAATGCATACTTGCGACCATTTCAGCCATTGTCTTCAGCTTGTCTTCTAGCGCAGCTATTCGTTGTTCTTGACTAGCTGAACTGGAAGCATCGGGATCTTCAGTGACAACATAAGCTGTCACTTCTCTAGGTACAGTGGAGGACACTGTCTGTTCTAAAATTTTGCTGTATGCATCGTAGTCGGAGAAAGAATCATCTCTGAGTGAGAAAGAGGAAGATGACCAGAAGGATCTTGAAGATTCCTTTGACCGATTGTGTCTCGGCTTCGGGATCGGGTATGTTGGAATACTCTATCAGAGGATTCTTGGAGTAGATCCAAATACCGCTGGCTTGGCTTGCGAGGCTTCCCGTGCTTGGAGCACTTCCTACCCCCAGTGTCTCTGGAAGTCATATTGACAGAAGCATACAAAACTTCGTCTTCATCTTCTGACATAGGTTCAGAGTTTGAAAAGTTCAAACGATCGAAGACAGATCGTCTGGTTGTCTGACAACAACACTTGATGACCACTTTGTTATTACAATGATGTCCAAGTGGTTGCACTGGGGATGTTGAGATGTTGTCCCGTTTTTGCTTGTCTCGGAGATCGGGAACAGCAACGGGACGAGAAGAAGTTCGAGGGATGTGTTCTTTGACAATATTCGGAACATGGTTTCGATTCTTCAAATGTTTTGTCCCTTGAGTGTACAGGGAAGTACTCATTTCATTGGCATAGGTGTCCGAATTTTTGATCCTGAAAGTTTGCTTCTGATGCCGGTTGGTCTTCGGCATTGGCTGTTTACGTTTCACCGAAGTTGGTCGATTGAGATACGTTCTTAGATCACCAAACTCACCCCCAGCGGTTTTTGTCTGAGACACTAACAATTTTCCTTGTCTTGAACGGGATATCTGAAGAGTTGGGAGATCTTGGAACTCTGCTACCAGAGTAGGCAGAATACCTCTCTGATCAGTACACTTCCCTTTGGCAAGGAGGGAAGAAGAACCCTTGTGAGAAAGAGTTCTTGTACTGACTGGTGCCGGAGCACGTTCAGATTGATCTTCTACGGTAAAAACCGAGGAAGACTGAGAAAAGACCAAAGGGCCTTTTCCTTTGTTTAGTGAATAAGGGTTAGCTAAAGAGCGTTTCCCTCTGTTGTCTTCCAAGTCATGGGACGAGGAAGTTTGAGAAAAGACCAACGAGCCTTTTCCTTTGTTCTGGGGAGGAGGAGGAATAGCCAAAAGACTACCCCCAGTGGATTGTACAGGAGCAACAGAGTGCTTGAGAGGAGGAGCAGAGCTTTTCCCCTTGCTGTGGGAAGAGAAGAGATTAGCCAAAGGGCTGTCTCTCTTAGTCTGCGCTAGCACAGTTTGCGCATGGGTTGATGGCGCACTAGCAGGTTGCGCATGAGGAGTTCTGGCAGAAAGTCTTTTGGCTTCAGTCACAGTGGCATGCGCAGCAGGAGTCTTGTTGCCAGAGTGCTTGGCTTGTACTCTGGTTGCTGGAGTAGTGGATTGCGCAGGCAGAGTGGCAGCCAATTGCGCCAGAGGAACATGAGTCTTGCACTTTGACAGGGCAGCATATGAAGTCTGTTGTGAACTGGCAAGGGAAACAGCATACTGTGCATGAGCAGTAGTAGTAGACTGCACAACAGAGACAGTAGACTTAGGAACAGAGGAAGTGGACTGTACAGCAGGCTGAGCAGCAGAAGTAGTGGACTGCATAACAGTCTTGGGGACCCACACTGGATGAACTTTGCTCGTGGCAGAAGTTGTTGCAGTGCGAGGGGTGGTACTGGAGTTGATCATCGCCTCGTAGGCCGTCTGGTTGACCTTTACAACCAGCGTCTTCTGCGTCTTTCCGATAGACGCAACGTCACATTGAGTTTTCACTTCCTCGTCGGAGGAGAAAGTCGTCCCCAGCAGAATCGCCATTTTGTTTGCAAAAACAAAAGTTGATCTTTATTTCAACAAACTTTGTAAAGAAGATTACAAGAATTTTGGGATAGTACAACTATAGGAATCCGATCTGAATGACGATCGCTTTATCCCTTGGACGATATGAACTTTAAAGATGATAGCCTCTGAAGATTGCAGCAGCTCTTTGGCAAGAACTTCTGATCTCTGGTGATGATTCTGATCTCTGTGTATGTGTATATGATCCCCTCTAGGAAGGACTTGAAACTCTATTTATAGAGTTCTGGAAATAACTACTTTTTAGTTATTCTGGACTGCTCAAGCTGGATTGCGCTGCATTGGACCGCGCAGATATCAGACTGAGCTGGCAGTTATTTGATCGTGGGCCAACTGTATTGGACACATGGCATTATTTGATTGAAATGCGCATGATCGTGTACAGACGGTTACCACGTAATGAGTCATTGATGGCATGAAGGCCACGTGTACTTTGTCAGTTGTATTGATGGAGTGCGCCACCTGAATTGCGCTGGCTTCGGATTGTGCTGGGATAGACCGTGCTGGGATGGATTGCATTGCAGGCAGATTGCGCTGCATGTACAGCTGTCCTCGAGTGCTGTGCTGCACGATAAACGAACAGTTTCCTCGTTCTCCGTGCAGTCAGTTGTCAGAAGATCTGATCCTCTGTCAGGTAATGATGACGATGCCACGTCAGCTCGCGCACTTGGATGAGTGCGCAGTTCAGCCTGCGCAATCGAATTGTTGCACAATCTGTCTTCTGCGCAGTTCACTTGAAGGATGTATAATTTGATTTTTATGACTTTGTTGATGGGTGCAACTTGATTTTTAGGACCTACACTTGGGGTATGCTGAGAAGAGTGATCACTACAACAAAAATAGATTTTAATGACGGCTAAAAAGTGTCATTAATTGCAAACCATGATATTTTTTTCTCAGTCCAAGCGTTATGAAATTGGGTGTTATAAATGTTTTTATAAGCGTTATAGATAATTCATCCAAAATCGTCATTAATATGTTGAATTTCTGCTACGTTTTATTTTCAAAGCGTTATGGATAGTTATGAAAAACCGCTGTATATGGTCGTTGTATCACATTTATAACGCTCTATACTGCATGACATTCCAAACGCTGCTCAATTCAATTCGAAAACAACCACTTTGAACCATATTCATAACAAAGCATTGAAATATAATATAAAGTACCATTCTCCATTTCATTGTCTCAAAATAGAGTATTTTAGCTACCATTCTACATTTCCATTTCATTATATACATCTTCTCAAAATATATAGAGTATCCAATATAGAGTACACTTTAGCTACATCAAAACTATCGACATCAAAAATCTCACAGCTACTGTAGCGAAGAAGCACACTTATAACGCTTCAACTTGGTCACATGAAGACTGTCCATAACACATGTACGTATAGCAAAACCCTGAAAAAGAAAGCAAAACTCTTACTTTTAGATTCTGTCAATTTTAGAGTCTGTGATTTATATCGAAAAACTGAAAGTATCAGAGTACTCTAATAAAAACCGAAACCGACAAATAAAGTAAAACATCTAGGCATGGCATAGTGGACGTAGTCCCAAAATCAACGATACAGGCAAGCTAATGGAGATGTCATTCCCGAAATAGAAATACTCTCAACTAATATATACCCGCATATGATTTATATCGAAAAGCTCCCAACAAAAACACCCACAGTACCAAGTTAAACCCATCATGCATAATAGATACCCAACCAACAATTTTAATCCAAATAGCAAAACATCTCCTACAGCAAAGAAATCTTTCCCAACCGAACATGTATAATAGGGAAAACCTAAACCAACATCCTACAACAAGTATAGGAAGGAGAACCCAAGCAACAATTTATACAAGAAACCCAAACCAACAATGCATGCATCTCAAATAATTTCAACAGCAGCTAGGTAACCCAAAACCGAAAATGATCCAACAACAAGTAAAGAACCGAACATGATCTAAAGATCATTCCCGCTTCACAAACAAAGACAATCGTAGGATCGTCAGCCAAAATCGAACCCAACACGTATCAGTCGATCGAAACCCTTTTTATGTAGGGATCGAGATCCAACAACATCATCGACAAACAAAATAAACCCAAAAACTGAAATCAATCGAGAGTTTAGAATTTATACCCCAGAATTTGGTGTCAGAATCCGAAGGGAGCCTTCGAACTCGGCTCGCAGGCACGCACAGTGCCTCGCCGGGTCGCGGCTGCAACTGTGGAGAGGCTACATCATCGACACGAAGGTATCCTCACATCCGTGTCCAGTATCGACTCCTACAAACACGAGCATATCTGCACCCAGAATGAACAACCCAGTACCAACATACAAACTACGACCAACGACAAGAAACGAAATAAGATATATAAGATGTCTCAGATAAGTATCAATCATCATTTGTTGTACTAGCGTGCCATAACACGTATAGGACACGTCCCGACACAGAGCCAGTGTATCCGATACGATCTGCATTGCTTTGGTTCATTTGGTCGAATGACCATCACCAAGAGTATCAGAGTACTCAAATAAAAACCGAAACCGAAAAATAAGGTAAAACATCCAGGTATGGCATAGTGGACGTAGTCCCAAAATCAATGACGCGTGCATGCTAATGGAGATGTCAATCCCGAAATAGAAATACTTCCAATTAATATATACCCGCATGTGATTTATATCGAAAAGCTTCCAACAAAAACACCTACAGTACCAAGTTAAACCCATCATGCATAATAGATACCCAACCAACAATTTTAATCCAAATAGCAAAACATCTCCTACAGCAAAAAAATCTTTCCCAACCCAACATGTATAATAAGAAAAACCTAAAACAACATCCCACAGCAAGTATTGGAAGGAGAACCCAAGCAACAATTTATACAAGAAACCCAAACCAACAATACATGCATCACAAATAATTCCAACAGCAGCTAGGTAACCCGAAACCGAAAATGATCTAACAGCATGTAAAAAACCGAACATGATCTAAAGATCATTCGTGCTTCACAAACAAAGACAATCGTAGGATCGTCAAGCCAAAATCGAACCCAATACGTATCAGTCGATCGAAACCCTTTTTATGTAGGGATCGAGATCTAACAACATCATCGACAAACAAAATAAACCCAGAAACTGAAATCAATCAAGAGTTTAAAATTTATACCCCAGAATTTAGTGTCAAAATCCGAAGGGAGGCTTTTGATTCGGCTCGCAGGCACACACATCACCTCACCGTGTCGCGACTGCAACTGTGAAGAGGCTACATCATCAACACGAAGGTATCCTCACATCCGTGTCCAGTATCGACTTATACAAACACGAGCGTATCTGCAGCCAGAATGAACAACCCAACAGTACCAACATACAAACTACGACCAACGACAAGAAACGAAATAAGATATATAAGATGTCTCAGATAAGGATCAATCATCATCTACTGTACTAGCGTACCATAACACGTATAGGACACGTCCTGACATGGAGCCAGTGTATCCGATACGATCTGCAACGTTTTGGTTCATTTGGTCGAACGACCATCACCAAGAGTATCAGAGTACTTTAATAAAAATCGAAACCGACAAATAAAGTAAAACATCCAGGCATGGCATAGTGGACATAGTCCCAAAATCAACGACACATATATGCTAATGGAGATGTCAATCCCGAAATAGAAATACTCCCAACTAATATTTACCCGCATGTGATTTATATCGAAAAGCTCCCAACAAAAACACCCACAGTACCAAGTTAAACCCATCATGCATAATAGATACCCAACCAACAATTTTAATCCAAAAAGCAAAATATCTCCTACAGCAAAGAAATCTTTCCCAACCCAATATATATAATAAGGAATACCTAAACCAACATCCCACAGCAAGTATAGGAAGGAGAACCCAAGCAACAAATTATACAAGAAACCCAAACCAATAATACATGCATTACAAATAATTCCAACAGTAGCTAGGTAACCCGAAACCGAAAATGATCCAACAGCAAGTAAAGAACCGAACATGATCTAAAGATCATTCGTGCTTCAAAAACAAAGTCAACGTAGGATCGTCAAGCCAAAATCGAACCCAACACGTATCAGTCGATCGAAACCCTTTTTATGTAGGGATCGAGATCCAACAACATCGTCGACAAACAAAATAAACCCAAAAACTGAAATCATTCAAGAGTTTAGAATTTATACCCCAGAATTTAGTGTCAGAATCCGAAGGGAGGCTTCGGACTCGGCTCGTAGGCACGCACAGCACCTCGCCGGGTCGCGACCGTGACTGTGGAGAGGCTTCGGACTCGGCTCTCCAAATGCAATTACACTCCCTTGAACAAGAACAAACAGAAAAAAAATCAAAGAACACAAGCATTTGGTACTTACAATTATTTCATCGAACATGAAGCGCACATAGAACAATTCCCAACAAAATCTTTTTTTAGGGAAAATAATCCAAATCCAAATCACTCACTTAATCGAAAGAAGTCAACGATGATGCAGCCCTTTTCGGATCATCGTCGACGTGGACGGAGACGTCGAGAAACCATAAAAGAACCATAATTTTGGAGAGATGGATGCATGTATGGTTGTCAAAAATTAGAAGATTTTACTAAAATCATGTCGAGGCAAAATTTAGGGCATAGAATAAGCAATGATCGAGATTTTAGGACAAACCGGTGGTGAAGGCTTCGCCGGTGACAACCTTCCCTCTGCGGTAGAGTCTGTAACCGAGGAAGGCGAGGAACGGGCTGAGGGAAGTTGGGGAGCAGGGAGCGGGCTGAGGGGAGTTGGGGAGCGGGGAGTGGGCTGTGGGGAGTTGGGGAGCGGAAGGAGAAGGAGAAGGAGAAGGAGAAAGAGAGAGGGTTTAGAATTTTTCTTTAGTGCAGGAGAATTGCGGGGGAGTCGAGATTTTGACTTAAATTTTTGTACTTTTTTATAACGCTTGTATCACTGGGGCACTATCAATAACATTTTTAATATAAATCGCTATAGATTCTAGTCTTGCTGAACTTTGATGACGCTTCCACATCAGCCGTCATGAAAACCACTTATCAAGCATCATTAATAGATCTTTTTGTTGTAGTGGATTCTCGGAGATTTCTTGATATTGAGTCAAATTATATCATTGAATCTCACGACGCAGAATATTTTGAAGACAAATTTGCAAGGCACAAGAATATTGTTCTTGCGGATATACCGGAGAACAATGAGGGTGCACAGGAAACTGAAGTCTTCAATGAAGATGTGGTCCAAGAAGATGTTGTTGTTGAAACAACGATTGAACCAGAACAAGCTGAGCCGTCAGCTAAGCGTGTGAGGTGGCCGAAGGACTTCAAAAATGACTTTGTCACCTATCATATGGAAGCAGATCCACTTACCTATGATGAGACGATGAAGACCAGAGACGCAGTTTTCTGGAAGGAGGCGATTGACAATAAAATTGATTCTATCACCTCAAATAACACTTGGGTGTTGGTTGATCTTTCTGAAGGAGCGAAACCCATGGATGCAAATGGATCTTCAAGAAGAAGATGAAAGCAGATGAAACTATTGATAAGTTCAAGGCTAGATTGGTAGCCGAGGGGTTTTCTCATAAGTAGGGGATTGACTACTTTGACACGTATGCTCCAGTAGCCCGGATGACCACCATCAGAATGTTGATTGCTCTCGCAGCAATACATAAGATGATGATACATGAGATGGATGTGAAAAATAGCTTTCCTAAATGACGAGCTGACCGAAGAGATTTACATGCAACAGCTAGAGAAATTTGTCGTCAAGGGTCTTGAAGACAAAGTCTGTAAGTTGGTGAAATTTTTGTACGGTCTTAAACAGGCTCCCAAGATGTGGCATGAGAAATTTGACAAAGTTATAAGGTCAAATGGCTACATGGTCAGCAAGACGGACAAGTGTGTTTACACGAAGTTCGCTGATGGAAGAGGTGTGATCGTTTGTCTATACGTAGACGACATGCTTGTCCTAGGTACGGATATGGATTGTTTCACGGAGACAAAGAAATTTATCTCGAGCAAGTTCAGTATGAAGGACTTGGGGAAAGCTGATGCGATCTTAGGGATCGGGATCATCCGGACAGACACTGGACTAGCGTTGTCACAGTCTCATTATATAGAGAAAATGATCACTCGTTATGGGTATCAGGATCTTCCAGGGATCGATATGCCGTACAGGTGTGATCTGAAGCTGAAACTTAATTCAGGAAAAAGCGTCAGGCAGCTGAAATATGCAAGTGTAATCGGGAGTTTGATGTATGCTACTACCGGCACAAGACCGGACATAGCTTTTACCGTGGAAATGTTGAGTCGTTTCACGAGCAACCCAGGTATTGAACACTGGAAAGCTGTGAAACGGGTTATGAGATATCTCAAGAAGACTCAGACACATATACTGTACTACAGCGAAGATCCTTCGGTAGTGGAAGGCTTCAGTGATATCAGTGGTGCTCAGAGGTGGAGAGCGAGAGGTCCACAGGTGGATTTATTTTCACTATGGGTGGAGCTGCTATATCGTAGAAGTCAAAGAAGCAGACTATGCTCTCGCGATCATCCATGGAATTTGAGTTCTTTGTACTTGATACCGCAGCCGAGGAAGTAGAACGGCTTCGAGAGCTCATGTATGATCTTCCAGTGGTTGGGACGCAAATACCGGTGATACCGATATACTGCGATAACCAGGCGACTACGGCGGTGGAATCAAATGACCTCTTCAACGGAAAGAAGAGGACTGTGCGATTGAAGCACATGGCAGTACACGATCTTATCAAGAGAGGTGTTATTGTAGTGATTGATATTCGGAGTCAGGAGAACCTGGCGGATCCGTTCACCAAGGGCCTCAAGCGCCAGCTGGTTGACGATACAGCTTGTAAAATGGGCTTGAAGGTATTCTGATATTGTATTACTGTATTCCTACCATAAAGTTTTATGCTATTAGTTCAAAGAGAAATCTACTAGGCATCTAGCTTTTGGTTCAAGGGAGGACCACTAATCGGAACAATATCAGGAACGGTGGGTACATGTTCTATTGGGCATGGAAAGGTAACGGACCTATAACCACTGTTGTCTACTATTGTTTGTAGAAAACGGATCCAATGGGAAGGTTGGCTTAAATACCTTAATGAGTTCTCAGGCAGAGTGAATGCCTGGTGTGCTTTACAGGAAGCACGGTAGATCAGCACTATAAGGAATGAAACTACATACTGCTGTGGGATGACTCCACCATGAGGTTCCCAGGCATGGGGTAATGCCTCGACCTTGCTGGTCAAGTCACAGTGGCGTAGCACCGCAAATAGACAGTTACTCTAATACTGTATGTCGAAATAAAGAGGGGTGTAGTCAGCACTACAATGGGGAGGAGTTCCTCATGTTACAGTGGCATGACACCACGATGAGGTACCCGGTTAGGGATAAAGCCTCGGCCTTGCAAGCCATGTCGTTGCGGTGTAACACCGCAAGGGAGCCTAAGGCTTCATGTTGGATAGTTTGGTACTACAAAGAGGCGGTGGCCTTATGCTACAGTAGTATGACACTACGATAAGGTTTCTATTACGGGGTAAGGCCTCGGCTTTAAGCCATGTCATGGTGGCATAGCACCGCCAGGGAAGCGCAAAGCGCTTCATGCCATGTCTCTTTATAATGAACTCACCTATATTGTATGGGCAGAGATCTCAGGCCGTCTCTTGAGGGTAAACTTGTAGACGCCCAAAATTATACACTGAAACCAGGCTAGCACAGGGCCTTTAATGTGCAAGCCAGAAGCACATGTAACAATATTATGTGAGTGGAAAGAATTTCAGCTATGGTGCAGAATTTAAGGCTTAGTCCATTCTTGTATTATAGTCTGTTGTTTGACCCATGCGAAAAGATTCAAGTCATCAGCGACATCTCTCCTAATGCATGATGGACAGTTACTGTGGGAAATACTTATACCCATATATAGAGATATGTAGGGGATTGTTGGGTTTTGGACTTTTTTCATTGGGAATTTTAGTCCCACATCGGCTATGCCAAAGGAGTTGTCTCTATATATATTAGCTATATTATTTTAGAGATGCACATGTGGTGTGGAGGTGCACATGTGTCACGACCCACACCCGAATATACGGATACGGATACGTGGGCCACGCCCAGCCTACGCCGTAGTATCGGCGGTATAACGCTGTCTAGTACCCAATAAATATACACTACATCTAGAAGGTCCATGAACTACAAATGTACTCAATCACAACCCAACATCTAAAGAAGATAAGATAGGAAAGATAACTATGGAACAAGAACAATTAGAAACTACTAGAAGAAATCATAAGACAGGAAAATAAAGAAGAAAAACAAGACAAACTAAGGATAAATACCAGATAACTCACATAGAAGAATAGTGAGATCCATCTTAGCTAGCAATATCGTGAAGTCCAATAATGGCATAACAACTCCTAAAATATTATCAACGTATCCAGTCAGGATGGCAACGAGTACATAAACTAACAACAGTTTCATAGTATTGACAAATGCTGTAAGAGACAATCATAATAGAATACAAGATGATATATCAAGACTGTAAGTAAAACATGATATATAAACTGAAAATCATGTCAAGGTGAATCACGCAGGGAAAGTAAGCTGAACTGTAATATGTAACTGATGTAATAAATATAAAATGTGCCTCGAATATTATAGCATAATGTGATCGGTAAGGGTCAAGATCAGGCTTCTAGCCGACCGACTACAAGTACGTGGACTCGGCCCGGCCGGGATGGCAAGCTATGAAACAAGTAGTAGCACTGGTCAGGCTATACCCATCGTGAGGTGAGGGTATAGCTATGATACAAGTAGTAACTCAAGATGGGCATTGATCATACTATCTATAAAATTTCCCATTTCCCCAAATAGTATACGGATCCGGACATAGCACGTCATGGCACGAGATTCCCTAAGAAGGTAGCTACTCCTTCTCAGGAATCGATGTCAATACAAGTACAAGAACAAGATCGAGCAAGTACCAGTATCCCAAGAAAATCCAAGAATGACATCTCATGACAGGAATCCGGTATATACTAGTCCGTGTACCATCATGACGAGAATCAAGTAAAACACTATAACTGAATCGGATACAGAAAATATCAAGGCAAGGAAGTACTATAAGAGAATGTACTCGCCTAAGATCTGGTGGAATATGTCAAATGTGTAATCTGGCTCAGAGTGAAATCGCAGACCTAAAGATGAGATATATATAAGCTAATTAGGGTTCAATAGTGTTAGGCATGATTAATCTAGGTCAATCTCAGTCCACTAAGTCAAACTAGGTCACACTAAGTCACACTAGGTTAAACTAGGTCACAGAACGTCAAACCAAGTCAAACTAGGTCAAACTGGGTCAGAGGTTGACTTACAGTTGACTTTTGGTCATTTGGTCAACTCTAGGTCAAACTAGGTCAAATGTTGACTCTACTTCGACGTTCAGTCAAAGTAGTCAACCATGGTCAAACAGGGTCAAGTCTAGTCTCTATAAACATCTACAGGGTCAACACATTCAATTTCAGTGGTTGTGAAATCACTGGAATCGATGGATCTCAAAATACAAAAAAAGGAGAAAGATTATAATAATAGGGTAAAAACCTACAGATGTTGTCGGATGGTGAAACAAACATCACCAACGTGTCCAGAATGGTCAAATCAGCTAGGATAACCTATCCATAAGTCCAATTTGGATACAGGGGCAAAAAGGTAATTTTGGGTCAAAATGGTGTCCGTGTCGGTACAAACTCACCGGTATATCCAAAAATCCAGAATGACGATACAAACTCAACGGTATATCCAAAATTGGATTCCGATGACCCGATCTCAGATTGGTCCGTTGATCCGGATATTAGAATCTGATTTGCACGGAAAAGTGTGTCGGAGCCAATGTCCTCAAACTCAGCAAATTATATGTCAACGAGTCCAGAATGACGATACAAACCCAACGGTATATCCAGAATGGAATTGCGATGAGCCGATCTCAAAATGAACCGTTGACCCGGATATTGGTAACCAACTTACACCGAAATGCGTGCCAAAATTAATGTCCCCTAAAACCTAGAAAATTATATGTAACGAGTCCAGAATGACAATATGAACTCAACGGTATATCCGGAATTGGATTTCGATGAGCCGGCGTCAAAAAGTCCCGTTGACCCGGACTGTGGGGTCCGTTTTGCACCGAAATACGTGCCAGGGCCCACATCCTCCAAGTCTAACAAACTTTATATGAAAACGTGCCAGAACAATGCCACGAGTCTATTGGTGGTGTCAGAAATTGAATCTGGAGTCCCGGGTTCAAAAATAGAATTTAACAAGTTGGAAATTACGAATTTGGACGGCCAACTTTGGCGTCGAATTCAACCAATCAAACGTGCTCATAATAAAACAAACTTATGGGACAGAAAGAGAGTTATACAAGCTACGTACAAGAACTGGTGGCACGCCAGACGGAGCTGTAACGGCGGAGTTACAAGTTGACGAAGTCGGCTCCACAAAACTGTCCAAAAATAACAAAATTTAAAGCGTCAACTTGGTGGCCGGTTTTGATGTACCAAACGACGAAATTAACGGAGAAAACTTGAAGGGAGTGAAGAGCTAAATACCGAGATTGTGACGGAGCAAAGAGTTCGCCGATCCAACGGTCAAATTTCTCGAAAAATGTGCACGAAGTCGCTGCAATGAGGCACCATTTCTGGATCTCGTTCGCGCGCGCGTCGACGGATTTCGTACAAAACGCACGAATCGCCTAGACGGCACATCTCGGAGGAAGGTGGCCACCACGGGAAGGTGCGCCCAGAGTTTGCCCGGCCAGGGGCGCTCCCCGACGACGGCAACGGCGCACGGCTGCCGGTGCGCGTGTGCGACTGCCATGCGCTGCTGCTGCTCGCGTTGTTGGCTGCTGTTGCTGGTCGTTGGTTACACAGCATGCTGCCATGGTGGCAGCGGCGAGGTGGCGCAGCGGCGGGGCCTCGTCGGCAACGGTGGTGGCGGTTGAGGGTGCGGCGCACGATGGAGGAGGAGAGGAAGAAGAGGTGGTGGCACGCGGTGCTTGAGGTTGTGGTGGTTGATGGTGATGGTGGTGGTGTGCACGGGAGGAGGAGATGGTGGCGATGCTCGACCCGGTAGGAGGAGGAGGTGAAGTGGTAGAGGTGGAGTGGTGATGAAGAGGGGTCGGCTAGGCATGGGCTGCTGTAGGGAGAGGGGTGTGTGTGTTGTAAGGAGAGAGAGAGAGAGAGTTAGATATAATATATATATGTGTGTGTACATATTATATAAATAGAGAGATATATATTAAGAGAGAAAATAAAGAGAGGGGGTGATGTGGTCGGCTGATGGGAGAGGTGGTGTGTTTGTGGGAGTGGGGAGAGAGAGAGAGAGAGAGAGAGAGAGAGAGAGAGAGATTTAAATGAAAAGAGAGAGGGTGAGTGTAATAAATATATATATAAATATATATATATATATATATATATATATATATATATATATATATATATATATATATAGAGAGAGAGAGAAAATAAGATATTTGTGTAAAGAGGAGGATACTTTATAGTAGAAAAAAAGGCAAATACAATAGTGGTGTGTATGGGCAGTGATGATAGGGCATGGACCAAATTGGATTGGGTGTTGGACCTAGTTTGGACAAGCTTGGGGCCAAGATTTAATTAAAATCACAAATTTAAATCAATTAAAATCGTAGATGAAATGGGAGCACAAGGGAGATCAATTTGGGGGCACGCAAGTGGCACATGCATAGTAGACTCATAACAGGCCAGGGTCATATATTAGGTTGACTGGATTGGACCGATATCGAGCCCAGAAATTAAGTTAGAAGTTAAGTCACGAATTACAGCAGACGATAAATTGGTCTAAATCGACCTGAAAGTTGCACGAAACAAAAAGAGCACAAGGAAACAAGTTCGAGTGGGACACGATATATCAATATGAAGATAATCTTGTCTAATACAAACTTCAAGAAGAAAGTTTCCAGAGACTGGCATCCCTGATGCTTTAGAAATCAAAGTCACGGTAAAGAGCATTTAATGATCAAAATTAATTAAATCTAAATAAATTATCGAAAATAATTCATTTAGAAAATTCGAAAATAAATCCCGAAAATTCAGGGGGGATTACAACATGGGTGTGCCATGTAGGGTTATTTTTCTAATGGAAAAAAGGCTAAATCAACAATTGAAAGCATTTATGCTTTTTGCTCTTGGGAAATTTATTTCCATTAGAGCTAAGTCCCGTAGGGGCTTAGCGACTCGGACTCGAACTCGAGCTCATGGGCTCATGAGGCGTAATGTGACATTTTGTTGGCACATTTTGCACTTAGCACGTCAGCATCGTCGCTAGGCGTCCGCTTAAGTTGCGATCGTTGCACGAGCCACTTGTGCGGCCAGGCGTGCTGCCAGGTTGCGCAGGCCAGGTTGTACGGCCTGGTGCGCTGCCAGGTTGCGCGGCCAGGTGCACTACCAGGTTGTGCTGCCAGGTTGCGCGGCCCAGGTTGCGCGACCAGGTGCGCGCTCAGTGGCACAACTAGTTGCACGCACAGGTGCGCACCCAGTTGCTCGGGTGGCACAGGGTGCGCAGGGCGCGCAGGTGGCACAAGTGGCTCTGTGCGCGTTCAACGTACGGTGTACAAGACGTATGTGGTACGCGAGGTGTGGAACTTGCTTCAGATCGTGCCTGTGCATGATCTGAGCGGTTACTGCAAGTTCGGAGTAGTTTTTACCATATCCCGAATGTTGTGCTAACCGGGCAGTTGCTATTCGGGCCTATAAAAAGTCTCTTAATCTCTCTCACAGGCAGATATACAAGCATATACAAAGAGTTACAAAAGTTTATAAGTGTTTTTAACACCAGTAAACAGAAGTCTTGAGAGAGAATAGAAGTGTTACACCAGCGTTGCTTTTGCACGGGAGTCCGTGTACGATCCGAGGAGTCAGAAGAGCAGGAGTGTTTCAAAGTTCTCCGACGAACTTGCTGGTTCCTGGAAGCTATTCGTGTGGGGCGAATATAGCTTTGAGCAACGATGAACATTCCCTCCAGCAGGATATTCATCCATCAATCGCCTGTCATCTTCTTCGCTGTTGTGGATTACGAAATCTTTTTAGATCCTCGTAATATCGTTTGCTGCTGTAACGAGATCTTTTTAGGTCTTCGTTATACTTGTGCAACCTTCCTTGAAGTGTTGCGTTGGAACGTTGGAATGTTAGAAATATTTTTATTCGTTCCATTTAGGTGAAGTTGGGTACAGTGAGTTATACAATGTAGTGTGCACAAAATATTTCCAACATTACATCGAACATCGTAAAAAAATTCGAATTTTATTATGGGTTTCTAAAACATGAGTCAGCCAACATTATAATCCAAAAATCTTTCCACAAATAAAATCTATCATGTTGTCAAAATGAGAAAGAAAGAAAAGAAACTGGTAGCCAAAAATCTGTATGTAGCTTTTCTTATTAATAACATATATAGAGGGAATAAGATAGAGGTTGTTGTGGGTATGGATAAGGCCATCCATATTTGGATTTATCCAAATCACAACACTCCCCCTTGGATGTTTACTTTAATTATTGCCCCATTAGAAACTTTTCTAAGAAAAAATCTTTTGGAAAAAATTCATAGAAAAGAAAATAGTACAATAATATTTTTCAAGAATATGATTCTTTAGGAATCCAAGTGGGTGCGACTTACATTGTCTCGTTAAAAACTTTTTGAAGGAAAAACCAGTAAAAAAAATCAACGAAAGAAAAGGGTACAATATGCAAAGACATGCAAGATGTCTCCATTAGCATCTTCAGGATGCTTGCATCTACATGATGCCCCCCCTCAAAAATATTACATTCTTCTTCCTACATCATTTCAAAATAAAAAATCAACCCCCAATACAATTTAAATATTATATGTCATCCCAACACTTTATTTATCTATACATTATGAAGAGGTTGCAGGCTTTATTTGTGATTCCTGAAAGCTCGCAACTCCCCCTGATATGTTGAACTGTTGAAAACATATCCATGCATATTCTATGTTCGCTTTGATGAAATTATTGCAGTAATTTGATTTATTCTCTCTAAAATAACTGTAATATTATTTATAAAACATACCTTGTTTGTGGACTTACAACATTATTTATAAAATATACCTTATTTGTGGTACCCCAAAATGCCATTCATCTGCATATCTTATTTGATCAAAACATTCGTCATGAATAATTTATGTGCCTAATGTTATTCTAGAATATTGTGCTGGGTGAATGACAATAATTTCTTTTATATTCCTTAAATACGGTACTTCAGGACCCATAACATGTTCTGTTGGTTGTAAAAGATCATATTGACATGATCATTATAGGTATATCATTCATATTAAATTTCTACAGGAGATTTATCTCTACAGGAGATTTATCTCTACAGGCTATTTATAGTAGATATCTTTCTAGAGATTCATCTTTTCATCAAACCTCTTTTGGAGATTCACTACTAAAATATTGGTATTTAGCGATGGATTTATCCGTCGCTAAATACGCCATTTCTGTCGTTAATAACAATTACCGACGGATTACCGACGGAAACGGTACGTCGATAGTTTCAACGTCGCTATGAAAAAATTATCGATAATCTATCGCCATAGCGATGTTTTATTGACGGATACGTCGACTAAAAGTAGCAACAAATTAGCAACGAATATAAACTGTCGGCGAACTCTGCGACATATTAGCGATGGAATACTGATATATTTTTGTGAGCCAAAATTATAAATTTTCCAGAAGCTTAGCGACAGATATTTCCATCGCTAACTCATGTCATACGCTTTTGGTATCAGACAGAACGTCAGCGGCGGATACTTCCGTCGCTTGTTAGTCGCTGGCCTACAGAATTTTCGTCGGTGGCTGTCGGCAATCCGTTGCTAGCCTGCAGATTTTTCCAGAAATTCGTCGTTATTCCGTCGCTGGTCAGTCGCTAAGCTTCTCATTATTGCCAGACTAAATGGTTCCAGCTTTGCTCAAACCTGTCGATATATATATATATATATATATATATATATATATATATATATATATACACAATTATAGTAAAATGATATACAGTAAAATAAACTCCAATATATACATAATTCATCCAGCACCAATATATACATTAAAATGAACTCCAATATATATCCAAACCTGCGCAATCCATACAAACTCATCCAGCAGCCGCAATATAGTACATCTACACAAAATTTTTTAATAATTCAAAAACATTCTAAATTTCATAAAAACTCATTGATCAAATGCAACCAAAAATTATACAAACATCAAACTGATGGTGGAGGAGATAGTGGAGACAGAGGTGGCTGTCCGTAAGCATATATCTGTCCCAAGACCAAACTGATGATCCACTGTACATCATGGACAGGAATGCCTGCAAGAGTTGCCGGCATGACAAGAGGCGCCATGGTCGAAGTCGAAGCTGGGGTAGTAGACGCTGTGGTCGGAGGAGCCGGTGTAGTAGGCATTGTGGTCGAATATTCCTAGGCTTTGCAGCAAATCTAGGATGACATCGATCAAAATGCTTCCATGCTTCTCCATCGGATGGATGAGATAATTCTCTTTCATCTATCTTCCGTTCTTTGCTATGCTATGTCATGTGTTCTGTAGTATTCGAGGACATATACATCCTCTATAGCCTTTTTGTGATTAGCAAACCTGTATGTATTTGTAGGGGCAAAATCTTGCTCGTACAATTGATTTTCCTTTGCCCCGAATGGGATTGTACTGGTCCTTATGACAGAAAATGCATCTGTCTTTATTATTGTTCTCCTTGTAGTACAACATGCAGCTGTTTTGACAACAATCTATCTTTTCGTAGCCTAATTCGAGTTTTCATATTATTATCTTCGACTTATAAAATTTTTCTGGCAAGTCCTTCGCTCTTTTTGGTAGCAACTCTCTAACAAACTAAATTATCCGGTCGTACCATTTATGTATTAAGTTAAAATCAAACTTGAGATTCAACAGCCGTATCACCATCGATAAGACAGAATGAGAATCACATCCCGGATATAACGGAGTATCGGCATGGTTGAACATATAGACCTAGCTCCTTTGCAGCAGGATTAGGATCCTCCGGATCAAAACTTGGACTGGCATAAGCCGCTTAAATACCAACTCACGTGCCAAGTTTTGATGTCGATATTCGAAGTGATCTCCAAGAGTGGACTCTCCTACCTCCGTATTGAACGAGGACTGATATTGCGGAACCAAAGGTTCTCCTTGAGCCATCTACTGATTGTAGTTCGGTACGAAATCTTTCTTGTAGAGGTACTATCTCACGAGATCTACCTCTTTGAATGGTATATTATGACAATTGACACTATGGCACATTATGAGCCTTTCGTCCATGAAATAAGGTTGGTTACTGGCTGTCAACCCCTTGACCAAATTGTTCTCGAATTTATCAATTTGAAAACCATTCTTTTTTTTTCTCTCTCATGTAATTGTTATGTTTTATATTTGTTTTTACTTAAAATATACCAAATGAGGACCAAAAGGGTATATTTGGATAAACAGGGGGCTTTGTGCAAAAACCCTAAAGTTTAAATCCAGTTCTGAGCCGACTCCCTTACATGTTCAAATCTCCAAATAGGAGATAAACTCAAATCCATAAGAATCAAAACCAAGACTGATTTGAAGTAGGATCTCCCTATCCATTTTCCCTTGGATCAAATCCAAACCCTACTTATTTATAGGGAGGAGATGACAGCCGACTTCGTTCCCTTTGAAGAAGAGTAGCATCATTGCAGGAACCTGGAGGAAACCTTCATGTGTTCGACACCAACACTTGTATCGACCACACAGCAAGCACTGCCGAGCCCTGACAGATAATCCTATCTGTCATTTCAACCAATGCCATTATGCCTACTACTGTTCGATGTAATGGCTAATAGAGTTGTGTCAAGACAAGTAAAAGTATCATAGAGAACCACATGCCTTGCATATGGGTGGTTCTTGCACACTTTTAATCATATAACAGTATTATATGGAGGAGAAGGGTCCCTGCACCCATTAATAACAGCTATGTAAGTTCCTTGCAAACCAACGAATGTTAGCAGTAGACCATGGATATCTGTGTACAGTCCCTACCATCGTGTATATAGGTGTGATAGAGGATGGGCAAGGGTAGGTGTATCAGAACACCCCAGCATTACCTGGCTAGCCACAGAGACACAAGCTATATTGATATTGTCATATAGTCACTTCAGGATGGAGATAGATATATAAGGAAATACAATATTTATATTCACATGTAGGTTCCTTGTAGGTGCCATGACCTGCATACCCTTATCTATGTGTGTAAACCTAGTACCAGTGAGTTTAAGGGTGTGGTGCAGAAGCACATGATAATATCAGATCATGTCTGACAATGAAGTGTCAGTTTTGGGTTAACTTGTGTCAGTTGATTCGTAAGAATGGACATGATAGACCATGGGATGACACAGTTGGGTGTGGAGCCATGTTCCTAGAGACTTAGGCAATACCCTGTACTCATGCCTACCTAAAAACCCGGATATCAGAGACATCCTTAGAACCTGAGCGTTCAATTCAAGCTTATTTGCCACTTAGGCTTTGACAGGAGGCCAATAACCTGTATCGTTCCTCATCACAGTGTGGAAAACCAATACACTCAGGTAATGGTATGGTACTAGAAAGGACTGAGAACAGAGGTTGATAGGTCAGATTTCCCAAGAAACTAGTATACTCAGGTATGGAAAACCAGTACACTCAGGTAATGGTATGGCACACTAATATAATCCTAGGCTAGTTGATAGGTCATATTTCCCTAGAAACTGCTACTAAACACTAAGATGTGTTGGTGACACCAGATAGTATCCTAGAGTAACCTAGGAAGAGTTGTACAGGTTGCAAGTTCCCTGTATCAACCAGGATACCAAGACATAGATAAACCCCTGAGAACAACTTATGGCAGTCCCTAATATTTAAGGGATTTCGATATGATTCTTCTGAACAGCCCTTAAGGAGAGAGGAGGGACCAATACCTAGGTAGCCTGAGAACCATAGCCAATTAGGTTGAAACACACACTAGCTAACTAAATACCAGGGTGGCAGGGAGTTTGTGTAACCTGCAGATGGGTGTCCCGAGGACAGGGCATCCTAACAAGGAAACAATAGGAAGTACCAGTCAGGACTGTGGTGTTGCCCTGCATTCAGATCCATATTACTTGTAAATGCCATTTTTCACATGTTGGGACAACTAATTCCATCTCATAGAATTGTTAGTAATTGCCATGTCCCTTTTAATCCTGTACCTGCCATTTAAAGTTCAGCTGTGGGGCTAAAACTAGCAGAGCATCCTTTTTTCTGTGGTTAAGCCTACTCCTCTCCACTTTTTAGTTGTTCCTATAGTGCGTATCAGACCCAGGGGCCTATATAGTGGATGTTGGGTTCTAGAGCAGTTGGTTTTGGACTCTGTTCAAAAACAACAGCATTGAGAGTCCTCATGGCTAATCACTCAAGTACATGAGTATCAGGAAAGAGTCATCGAGATGTATGGATGTTTGGGATAGAAGATGGGGTATGCAGCCATGAGTACTAAGAACATGGGTGTACATGAGTTAGGTGTTGGCAGGAGGCAAGTAAGGATATGTGTCAAAGTTAGGAGTAATGTGTGATAGTAAGGTAAACCAGTACACAAGTGCCCTTGTGACAGAACCAGTGTGCAAGAGGATAATTGCTAGGGAAATCTTTGTGAACTGATGAACCTGTGAGGACAGGTTCTCAAATAGCAGCAATATTCATGTTAATGGGATATGGAAATCTGCAATGGTACTGGTTCAATTAGGAACATGCCAGACTAAGTATACAGAATACATTTGCAACATGAAACATAGCTTATGATGGACTTGGTAAGTGATAGAGGTGCCTGGCTTGTAGTTGGCTTGGCCAGGTCTATAAAAATGGGGAGTGGCTTCCTGATTTGGGTTCCTATAGATAATTGAAGGGCTCACAGTGGTAAGTGGATGTAGTAATATAATTATAAGGTCTTAGACAGTTGATTTAGAGTGGTATTTGAGTAGCAGATGTGACACTTGAAACTCTTACATCAATATTGAGATACAGATAAGTATCATATATACGAAGAGCAAAGGTAGACACACATGAGTAGGCACTAGATAAGAACTAAGTAATTTAGATAACCAAGGAAAACAAGTTAACTTAGGAATGACCTAGAAACCTCATGAATTAAATAGATAAGCTAGTTTGTACCCTTAAACATTGTGTATTGATTCCATAAAATGCATAAACAAGTTATTTGGATCTCCATGCGGGTTGTAATCCGTGACAGCAGCTCAGGACCAAAGGCAAGTATACCTTGCCTTTCTACACAGCTTTATTTACATGCACTGTCTTTTTATTATTATCCAATTTTTCTCATATTGTTGGCATGCATCTTTCATATCCCACTTGTATATTTAAACATTGCTATATATACCGTGTTCACAGTTAGCTTTGTGTCTTATTGGATGTATTCACTTGTTCCTTGATTGAGTCGTGTCATGGGTCGAAAAGTCATAAGCTGAACTGCTATACCTCCTTGTCTTGAAATCCTGAAGCTAACCTATGAGTCCACACTAGGGACGAGGGTTAGTAGTTATTGGTCCACACCTGCGAGTTCACACTAGGGACGAGGGTGATGCTAACCTGCGAGTCCATATTAGGGACGAGGGTTAGTAGTATATGGTTCACACCTGCGAGTCCACACTAGGGGCGAGGGTGATGCTAGCCTGCGAGTCCATACTAGGGGCGAGGGCTAGTAGTTGTTCAAACCTGCGAGTCCATACTAGGGACGAGGGTTTGAGTATTCGATTTGGTTATCCGTTGACATCTTGACATGAGTTCTCTCGTCCTCGTTCAGCAGTTCATTTATGTGTAGTCAGTGTACAGATTCATGTTTTATTTATTGCTCAATTTTACTTGTTTATTCTGTATTTTTTTCCATGCATAATAAACTGTTAGAAAGGTTCGTTTTTATGTATCTTGCTAGTCCTCTGAGGACCTGATGATCTCTTCAGGTTAGCGGAGTTTGAGTTAGGAGCAGACAAGAGGGTTGAGTCAGCATCAGACCGCAGTGTCTTGTATTAGAAGTTGTCTTGATTAGTAGGTCGTACTCAGTTAGTGTATTTTTATGTACTTTTCTCTTTTCGTATATTGGTAGTAGATTTGTGTCCACCGGACGTGACATTGATTCTTGGAGATATTCAGTTATATTCATTATTGTCTAATTTTATGATCTTGATTATGATTTGATTATTCTGTGGATGAGATATAGATTACCATGAGATTCTAGATTGTCGTGACTTGTGTATATTAGACAGCGTTCTGCCGTCGATACTGCGGTGTAGGCTGGGCTTGGACACGTCTTGTATCCGGAAAGCGGGTGCGGGTCATGACACTGGCATATCCCAGAAATTCCTCGACGCCCCCTTAAAATCATCCGTCAAACCAATCTTGCTCTCATGTCGCCGATTGTACATCCATGAACGGTCAAATAAGTATCGACTCATTGTTCAAACCAATTCTGCACCATGTACCATATATTATGTAAATACAAGTATCAAAAAACATAAATAATAAGAATATTCTAATTAAGTACCTAATTGTAATAACCAACATTAACTGTATCGGTATCATAATCAGACGTATCGACTTGGTATCGGCCTATCCGGATTGGTATCGGCCTTATCGAATTGGTATCTGCCTATCCGATAGGTATCGACCGTATCGGATTGGTATTGGCCTTATCGAATTGGAATCGATCGGCCTATCCGATAGGTATCAGTCGTATCGGATTGGTATTGGCCTTATCGAATTGGTATCGATCGGCCTATTCGATATGTATCGGTCGTATCAAATTAGTATTGGCCTTATTGAATTGGGATCGTCCTATCCGATAGGTATTGGCTGTATAGGATTGGTATTTGCCTTATCGAATCGGTATCGGCCGTATTCGATAGTTATCGACCGTATCAGATTAGTATCGACCTATCGGTTTGGTATCGACCTTATCAGATTGGTATTGGCCTTATCGAGTTGGTATCGTCCTATCCGATAGGTATCGGACGTATCCGATAGGTATCGGACGTATCGGATTAGTATCGGCCATATCGGATTAGTATCGACCTATCGAATTGGTACCGGCCGTATAATATCGATATCTGCTGTATCCTTATATTATAGTATCGACAACCCTATAACACAATCCTAGAGTTAAATAATATTTTGAATAATATTTAGTTATCATAATCCAATATTAACGGATTCGATATGTTAATGTGTCACGCCCCAGAACCAGAATACTGGAGAGCGGGGGAATGACTCAGCCAGCTACGTATTACGGGTAGATGAATACCGTATAATACGATCAATGCTGTCTAACCAGACGAGGGGGTGCATACTACATGAAAGTCTTACTAGGGTCACTTCACATCTGTTGTCTCAATCATTCAAATAAGAAACAGAAATAGAGAACATGTAAGATAAAGCAGTAAGGCGTCCCAAACGCTCAGTTAAAATGTTCTTGATATCTGGCTTTACAAAACATAGCCAGATGGTATAGTAACATATACACAATTGTTATCAGCTGCAGTCTGACTTAATTACAATCATGTAAAAGCAAGTGCAAGACAATCCGACTAACATGTCGGTGCCAAACGGCTAAGTATAAAGTAAATAACAAAACGAGCGATGAAGTAAGAAACCCACTCGAGTCCTCCTGCGATCATTCCCCTAGTATTGACCATCTTGGAGGTAGAAGTAAGCGGGATCCTCGGGGACCGGCTCTAAATTTGGCCATGCAAAACCAGAGAGGTTAGACCTCTAATAGCAAGTACCACAAGGGAGCACGGTATGAAGGATTAAACCAGTAAGGAAGAGAATATAATAATAGATCTCTGCTCTCCACTGGGATGCACATAACATCACGACACTTCGAACCAACCTCCCAACCAAACAAGGACAGAAGTTGGCCCGTCATGTCCTGACATTCTGATCATCTCAGTTAGGCAGCAGGGTAGGTACAGTACACAAACAAATCATCTTGAACGGCCAATCAACTACTACGGCTTGCTATTGTGAGTCCCAAGTTATCCTGAAATTATGCAATTAGGGATTCCTCAGTTCTTACTATGTGCGAGCAAGGCTAGTCTATCCAATCAATCAATTGCGCCAATCATGTAATTTGACGAGTCCCAGCGGGACGCCCGCCGTTAATATAGCATGTACAATTATATAAGCAGATACCGTTCCCTGCCCGTGTGACAGATTTACAGTATCTGTGGGAACCAGCCGGCCTGTCGGGCACTACTAGTCCCAAGAGGGCTGCCATGTAAGAACTCGGGAATCCATTCTCTCCATGCCATCATTATTTTATTTAACTTAAAGCCTCTATGTTAAGCGAAATCCTATGCCGTGGATCATGGTCATTCAAATAAGTACTTTCGTACGGGGTACGATATGCGCAACTCTACAACGATACCCGTACGGCTATGTTGTAGGTCTTACATAGCGTAATGCAACAATCAAATCTAACCACGGAGTAATCATGCCTTGACCATAAAGTACACATGCTATTTTTGTAAGATAAATAAATAACTAAATAAATAAATAAATAATTTGAAACCTGTATGTGCCTGTATGCCAATATTTGGATCGGCTAATCGATTGCAATAGTTCATTTCATGAACGTGTCTCATTCATTCAATTCAATAAGACGACTAGCCAGTCTCTTAGTTCCAATTAGGAACGCATGATCAATTATTAGTCAATGTCACAATCATTATCAATGGTGACAAGGCATGAAAGTCAATTAGTATTACATGGGGTCGAGCCTATGACTCCTCAGAGTTAAGTTCTAGTCATACTGGGTATCCATGGATCAATCAAGACACATGACACATTCCACATAATAATCTGTATTAACAATATTAACATATCATGATTTATCAAGTCCATGCAAAAAGGCGTAAGGATATAATAGAAGAATTATCATGCCATCATTAAATGAATAAGTTATAGAGCAAATAGTAACCCCCAGGTTAGAAAGTCACGCCAACAAGTCTAGGCTAAGGCATACAAGTCACGCCAAGTCTAGCAGGTTGGAGTGAGCGTGTAATAGTATGAGCGTGAAAAAGTAATTCACGCTGGCACGCACAGTATAAACGTGAAGGAAAATTCATGCACTCATAAGTGAGCGTGAAGAAGTGTGACAAGGAATTAACGCCCGTATGCAGAGATGGTGCGTGACTCAAAATTCACGCTGGCATGTAAGGGCGTAAGCGTGACTAAAATTCATGCTGACACGTACAGACGTGAGCGTGACTAAAAATCCACGCAAGCTCCTGAGAACGTGTGCGTGACTAAAAATTCATGCACGCTCATGAGAACGTTAGCGTGACTAAAAATATACGCACGCTCATGAGAACGTTAGCGTGGCTAAAAATACACGCACGCTCATGAGAACGTTAGCGTGACTAAAAATACACGCCAACACGTAGAGACGTGTGCGTGACTAAAAATCCACGCAGACACGTAGAGACGTGTGCGTGACTCAAAATACACGCAGACACGTAAGAACGTGTGCGTGACTCAGGAACCTTCGTCCCAAGCCAGAAAATGAAGTTCCCAGCCAGAAGACACGCTAAGTTGGGAGATCAAAACCCATAAATAACCGAATTACAACAACTTAGATCTAGAGAAAACAAGCCATAGAAATCAAAAATGCCAAGAACTAAACTCTCTCAGGATCATGAGAGGAAGAGAAATGAACCATAAAAATGGTTCTCCAAGCAAGAAGCAAGATTTGCACTTGCCTGCTGATGGGTTGGTAGGTGGAGAAGTGATGAGAGGAAGAAGAAGAAGTAATCGTGAGAATGAGAGTAATGAGGTGAGAGAAGGAGATGAAAGCTTTAAATAGGGAGGGTGGTGGTAGGTGGGGTTATTGGGCCGGGTTTAATCCACCATGAACCCGAGAAACCCATCCTAGGCCGAACCAAATAAGCAAGACTAAAAGCAGGAAATAAAATTGCAGGCATAAAATTGCAAGAAATTAATTAACATGAAAATTAAAGGGCAGATAATTAATTAACATGAAATTATAGGAATTTAAATACAGGATAATACATGATAAATACTAAATAAATACTTATGAGTTGTACAGGTATAAAAATACGTATTCTGGGAACGGGGAGTGACATCTCTACCCACCTTAGAAAAATTCCGTCCTCGGAATTTTAAATCCAAGCAGGTAGAAATATCGGAGCTAAACTAATACAAGCAATTCTAGTGAGCAAGCAATCATTTTTACCATGTCGAAAGCAAGTACTATATATATAAATTAATCATTCTACGATATCAATCAGTCCTACCCATAAGGTGATAAGCATGAAGAATCCAGAAAATCAAGGTGTACAGAAAGAGATATACCTTGTGAGTCAAACAGGTGTGGATACCGTGATCGGATATCATCCTCACGTTCCCACGTTGACTCTCCCAAGGAGTGATGACCCCAAGCAACACGGACAAGACTAATTGTTCGGTTCTTGAGTATCTTCTCTCTTCGGTCCAAAATGGACACAGGCTGTTCCTCATAAGATAGGTTGGTACCAACAACCAGCTCCGAATGATCGAGGATATGGCTTGGGTCCGATACATACCAACGTAATTGAGATACATGAAACACGTCATGCACCTCTCGTAACGAAGGCGGGAGTGATAAACGATAAGCAACATCGCCCATCCGATCAAGGATAACAAATGGGCCCACGTACCGCGGACTCAATTTCCTGCGAACGCCAAATCTAATGACCCTACGAGTAGGTGAGATCCGCAACAATACGTGGTCCTTAACAGAGAACTCTAACGGCCTACGATGCTGGTCCGCCCAATGACGATGCCGGTCTTGCGCAACTCGAAGTCGCTCTCTAATTCCTTTAATCACTTCAACCGTCTGAACAATCATTTCCGGGCCTAACATCTTCCTCTCTTCGATATCGTCCCATGCAAGCGGCGACCTACACTTCTTACCATATAGTGCTTCAAATGGCGCCATCTGGATACTGGCTTGATAACTATTGTTGTATGAGAACTCGACTAAGTGCAGGTGACTCTCCCAAGACCCTCCAAAATCTAGAGTGCAAGCTCGCAACATGTCTTCCAAAGTCTGAATCGTTCTTTCTGATTGCCCATCCGTCTGCGGATGGTAAGCCGTGCTAAATCTTAACTTGGTACCCAGACTATGATGAAGCTCTTCCAGAAATGTGATGTAAAGTGGGTATCTCGATCCGACACAATACTGACAGGGACTCCATGCTGCCTGACCATCTGTTGCATATACAACTCTGCCAACTTTTCTGTAGATTGTCCTACTCTAAAAGAAAGAAAATGCGCTACCTTTGTAAGTCGGTCCACTATTATCCAAATAGCGTCCTTACCACTTGGTGATCTCGGTAAACCGATCACAAAGTCCATTGTAATATGCTCCCATTTCCATTCCGGAATAGGAAGCGGCTGCAATAACCCAGCTGGCCTCTGCTGTTCTGCCTTCACTTGCTGACATACCAAGCAACGAGAAACAAATCTAGCTATCTCCCTCTTCATCCCGTTCCACCAGAAATACTGCTTGATATCTTGGTACATCTTGGTCCCTCCAGGATGAATAGAATACTGAGAACTGTGAGCTTCTGCCATAACCTCCTGTCTGATATCTCCACTAGGCACACATAGACGTGATCCAAACCTAAGTGTATCATCTTCATGAATTCTCATCCCCTTCCTGAGTCCTGACTCACATTCTGCCCTAAGCTTCTGAATCATTGGGACTTGTGCCTGAGCTGCCTTGATTCTATCTACCAAGTCGGATTGAACTTACAGACTTGTTAGAACTCCTATATCACTAGGAAGTATAACTTCGATGCCCATCTCCAGAAGGTCTTCTAAGATATGCCTCTGTGTTGTTAACATAAATGTGCCGCCTCTCCTGCTGAGAGCGTCTGCTACTACATTCGCCTTGCCTGGATGATACTGAAGCTCCACATCATAATCCTTGATCAACTCCAACCATCTTCTCTGCCTCATGTTTAGCTCCTTCTGAGTAAAGATGTACTTCAGACTTTTATGGTCTGTGTACATGTCCACTCGATCACCATATAAGTAATGCCTCCATAGCTTCAAAGCAAATACTACTGCCGCTAACTCCAAATCATGAGTTGGGTAATTCTTTTCGTGGTCCCGAAGCTGCCTAGATGCATACGCTATCACCTTCCCATGCTGCATACGGACACATCCAAGTCCTTTACCTGATGCATCATAAGAAACTGTAAAACCTCCGGGTCCAACTGACAATGTAAGAATAGGAGCTGATATCAACTTCTGCTTCAAAGTCTCAAATAATGCCTGACATTCTGCCGACCAAACGAATGGTACATCCTTCCGGGTCAAGCGGGTCATGGGTGCTGAAAGCCCTGCAAAGTCTGACACAAACCTTCTGTAATATCCTGCCAATCCCAAGAAACTCCGCACATCTGCTACGGTCTTGGGTACTGGCCAACTTTCTACTGCTTTTATCTTCTTGGGATCTACTGCTACTCCAGCTCCTGATATGATATGACCCAAAAATGAAATGTGATCCGACCAAAACTCACACTTGCTGAGCTTGGCATACAACTAGTTCTCTCTCAGAACCTGTAACACTTTCCTGAGGTGGTCTTCATGCTCCTCTTCACTAGCAGAGTATACGAGAATGTCGTCGAGAAACACAACGACAAACTGGTCTAAGTATGGCATAAAGATACGATTCATCAAATCCATGAATATAGCTGGAGCATTGGTCAAACCAAACGGCATTACTAAGAATTCGTAATGCCCGTACTTCGACCTGAATACTGTCTTGGGAATATCTTCCTTCCGAACCCTCACCTGATGGTACCCTGAACGAAGATCTATCTTGGAAAAAACTCTAGCTTTGCTCAACTGATCAAATAAGTCATCGATCCTGGGTAATGGGTACTTGTTCTTCACTGTTGCCGCGTTAAACTTCCTGTAGTCAATGCACAATCTGGATGACCCATCCTTCTTCCCCACAAGTACTACTGGTGCTGCCTATGGTGACACGCTAGCTTGGATAAACTTCTTCTCCTTCAGTTCCTCTATATGCTGGTATACCTTGGCCTGCTCTGAATCCGTCATTCTATAAACTCGATCTGATATCGGTTTAGTTCCTGGTGCCAGCTCTATACTGAACTCAATATCTCTAACTGGTGGTAGACCTGGAAGTTCTTCGGGAAATACGTCTAGAAATTCTTCAACTACCTTCGGAATCTGAACTTCTTCCATTGCCGTTACTACTCCCTGCTCTCGTTGAGTTGCCTCTGATCTGACTAAGGTGAACCTCTTCATGCCTGGAATATCAAAAGATACACTCCCTCTACGATAATCTATTGTCGCATGACTGTCTTTCAGCCAGTCCATGCCTAAGATAACGTCGAAATTTCCAACAGGAAATTCTATCAACCGGGCGGGTAAGGAATGCCCGCAAACTACAACGCTACATGCTAGAATAACTCTACTAACTCCTATGAGCCCATTACCAGTGAGTATATTCAACCTCCCTGGCAATGCCTCGAACTCCATTCCTAGTCGTGTCGCAAATTGTGCAGATATAAATGAATGGGATGCTCCCGAATCAAACAATGCTACTGCGGGATATGAGGCGACGAGAATGTTACCTGCCACAACATCTCTCGATGCTAATGCCTCCTCCAAGGACAGAGTGAATGCTTGCCCTCGACCTGCTTGCTGGTTTCCATGCTGCGGCCTAGCCTGATGCTGCTGCTGGCCCCTTCCTTGATGATGCTGGGGTGGTCTATGCTGGTGTTGCTGCATCGGCAGTCCCTGCTGCCGAAACATCTGAGCCTGCGGACGCTGTGCCAACGGCCTCACTGCCACTGCTGGTCCTCGATACTGGCCTGCCCCTGGTGCTGGCTGAGCAGAAAACTGCTGCCCTGGTCCTCCTGCCCTCGAATTCATGGGTCATGTGGTAACCCGATAATCTGAATTTCCACATATCAGACACAGTCCATTCAATGTCCGACACACATCTCTAGTGTGTCCCATCTTCCCACAATAAGAGTAGCCCGCCGGGGGTTGCTAGTTCTTCCTCTGTTGCTGTTGCTGCTGCCTGGGTGGTGGTGCTGGTCCTCGTATTGCCACATCGTGGATACGAACACCAATGGATGGTGCTGTTGTTCGGGGTGCTGCTCCCCCTCCTCCTTCAATCTGACTGTGGGATCTCTTCTGACCCCCAGTCCTCACCGCGAGCCTCTGAATGGTGATCTCATGCCTTCGAGTTGCCATTAATATTTCGTCAAAAGTTTGGTAATTGTGCCCCTCTATCAATTACAAGAGCTCAAGATGAAACCCTTGCTGAAACCTCATGGCCCTCTGGCGCTCTGTTGCTACCATCTCTGGGGCGAATCTACTCAATCTGCAGAACTCCGCTGCATAAGCATCTACAGTCTTGCCGGCCTGCCTGAGGTTGATAAATTTCTATTGTAGCTTAAACTGTGCCACAACTCCATAGTACTTGGTCTTGAATCTTACAGTAAAATCGTCCCAAGCCACAGGACGTCTGATGCCCACTTCCTCTGATTCCCACCAATCACGTACGAGATCCTGAAGTAACAACTTTACTAGATCCACACGTTCTGCTGTCGGTACCTTAGCTGCTTTCAGAATAGCCTCCATATCCTTAAGCCATGCATCTGCTGATATGGCATCCTCCGTGCCCTCGAAACGGCGGGGGTTGTACTTGCAAAACCTGGCTGATGCTCCTGAATCTGGCCTTGCCCCTCTTTCCAATGCTGTCTGCAATCCTTGGTTGAGCAACACATTCTGCTCTTGTAGCTGAGTGTGCATGCGTTGCTGGGCCAACATCTGATGTTGCTGAGTAGCCATCATTCCTCCCATGATCTCCAGAAGGGCTGGTGTGTCTACTTGGGTAGGTGGAACTGTTGGTGGTGGTGGAACATCCGGATACTGCGATCCAGCTGCTGGTTCCACTATTACTTCTTCCTGAGTAGCCTCCTGAGGTGAGACTGGCCCTTGTTGCTGACCAACCTGGTCAGGTTGTCCATATTGCTCTTGTTGTTGCTGCCCAGCTCTGGCCGATGCGGATGAAGTGCCCCTAAGAAAAGGAACAAGAGAACAATCAAACAATCGGACATGAAGGATCGATGAAGTCAAAGAATACCGGAATGTCAAGCAAGGGTTGAGAATAACGAATCATGAGATCAAGGAGGAAAATACGTGTGATTGAGACATCCTATAAATCAAAATACCCCACAAGTTTGAATTCAGACCTGCATGGGCCACCACTAAAACCTTGTCACGCCCCAGAACCAGAATACTGGAGAGCGGGGGAATGACTCAGCCAGCTACGTGTTACGGGTAGATGAATACCGTATAATACGATCAATGCTGTCTAACCAGACGAGGGGGTGCATACTACATAAAAGTCTTACTAGGGTCACTTCACATCTATTGTCTCAATCATTCAAATAAGAAGCAGAAATAGTGAACATGTAAGATAAAGCAGTAAGGCGTCCCAAACGTTCAGTCAAAATGTTCTTGATATCTGGCTTTACAAAATATAGCCAGATGGTATAGTAACATATACACAATTGTTATCAGCTGCAGTCTGACTTAATTACAATCATGTAAAAGCAAGTGCAAGACAATCCGACTAATATGCCGATGCCAAACGGCTAAGTATAAAGTAAATAACAAAACGAGCGGTGAAGTAAGGAACCCACTTGAGTCCTCATGCGATCATTCCCCTAGTATTGACCATCTTGGAGGTAGAAGTAAGCGGGATCCTCGGGGACCGGCTCTAAATCTGGCCATGCAAAACCAGAGAGGTTAGACCTCTAATAGCAAGTACCACAAGGAAGCACGGTATGAAGGATTAAACCAGTAAGGAAGAGAATATAATAATAGATCTCTGCTCTCCACTGGGATGCACATAACATCACGATACTTCGAACCAACCTCCCAACCAAACAAGGACAGAAGTTGGCCCGTCATGTCCTGACATTCTGATCATCTCAGTTAGGCAGCAGGGTAGGTACAGTACACAAACAAATCATCTTGAACGGCCAATCAACTACTACGGCTTGCTATTGTGAGTCCCAAGTTATCCTAGAATTATGCAATTAGGGATTCCTCAGTTCTTACTATGTGCGAGCAAGGCTAGTCTATCCAATCAATCAATTGCGCCAATCATGTAATTAGACGAGTCCCAGCGGGACGCTCGTCGTTAATATAGCATGTACAATTATATAAGCAGATACCGTTCCCTGCCCGTGTGACAGATTTACAGTATCTGTGGGAACCAGCCGGCCTGTCGGGCACTACTAGTCCCAAGAGGGCTGCCATGTAAGAACTCGGGAATCCATTCTCTCCATGCCATCATTATTTTATTTAACTTAAAGCCTCTATGTTAAGCAAAATCCTATGCCGTGGATCATGGTCATTTAAATGAGTACTTTCGTACGAGGTACGTTATGCGTAACTCTACAACGATACCCGTGCGGCTATGTTGTAGGTCTTACATAGCGTAATACAACAATCAAATCTAACTACGGAGTAATCATGCCTTGACCATAAAGTACACATACTGTTTTTGTAAGATAAATAAATAACTAAATAAATAAATAAAAAATTTGAAACCTGCATGTGCCTGTATGCCAATATTCGGATCGGCTAATCGATTGCAAAAGTTCATTTCATGAACGTGTCTCATTCATTCAATTCAATAAGACGACTAGCCAGTCTCTTAGTTCCAATTAGGAATGCATGATCAATTATTAGTCAATGTCACAATTATTATCAATGGTGACAAGGCATGAAAGTCAATTAGTATTACATGGGGTCGAGCCTATGACTCCTCAGAGTTAAGTTCTAGTCATACTGGGTATCCATGGATCAATCAAAACACATGACATATTCCATATAACAATCTGTATTAACAATATTAACATATCATGCCATCATTAAATGAATAAGTTATAGAGCAAATAGTAACTGTCACTTCCCAATCCTGGAATACGTATTTTAATACGTAAACCGATAAATTATATTTACTTTAAATTTATACGATATTTATTATGCAGTATTTCTTCATGCATTTCCCAAAAATATTCGATAAAATATTATTTCCTAATTTATTTTCTGCATTTGGGCCTACAGTTTTGGCTCATTTGGGTAACCTATTCTTGGTTCACCAATGGTTCATCTTGGACCCTTTGGATCATCATGAACCCATGGGTCCAAGATCTTTATATATAACTCATCTCATTCTCTCTCCTCTCATTTACTTCCTCTCATTTATTTCCTCCACCAACCAAGGCAAGTACCAACTTGCTCAAGAGATGGATCCATAATTTTGTCAATGATTTCTTACAAAACTATTTGCCAAAACATGTTCTTCTCCTCAATCTATACTCGTTTAGAAGTTAAAAATTTCCATTTTGAAGCTTTGATTTTTTTAGATCTAAGTTTTAATCATTTTCGGATTTTTGTATGGTTTGATCTACTTTAGTTGGATTTTATAGTTTTTGATGCTTCCATGTGGAAGAGCATTCAGTTTCACCCAAATTGGAACTTTGGAAATCTGGATTTGGAGTTCGGATGGCCAAGTTATGATGTTTTGAAGCTTTGAGGTTCAACCATGGTGTTCTTGCTGTTTGGAGAAGACAGTGAGCAGTGTGCCGAGCTGCTTAGCTTACGCACACTGAACGCATCCTTGAGAACACTTCATGTTGGAAGCGTGTCTCCTCTTGAGCCTGTGTGACTTTTCATGCAGCTCTCCCCTCGAGTCTGCGTGACTTTTCACGCAGCTCCCCCCTCGAGTCTGCGTGACTTTTCACGCAGCTCCCCCCTCGAGTCTGCGTGACTTTTCACGCAGCTCTCCCCTTGAGCCTGCGTGACCTTTCACGCACGCTGCCTTGAGTGAGCCTGCATGACTTTTCACGCAGCTCTCCCCTCGAGTCTGCGTGACTTTTCACGCAGCTCTCCCCTTGAGCCTGCGTGACTTTTCACGCACGCTGCCTTGAGTGAGCCTGCGTGACTTTTCACGCACGCTGCCTTGAGTGAGCCTGCATGACTTTTTACGCACGCTGTCTTGAGTGAGCCTGCATGACTTTTCACCCCTTGAGCGTGCGTGTTTTTGTGCGTACGCTTTTGATATTTTACTAGATACTATATGTCCATTTTATATCCTTACGCCTTTTGTCCCGAGCATGATATGAGCACTAATGTGACCCCGGAGAACAAAGTGCTCCTACCCGATACATGTACCTGAATGTCCCAGTTCTTGTTCATGCTCGACAAATGACTCGTAACTCCACGTTGCGTATTTACAATGATGCATTACACTAAGGAGGATAGCACATGTTGACATACTGATTGACATGGATCATCTTTGGGGTACTCGTACTAAAGTACGACTTTAGGGCGATAATCATGCAGGCCACAGCATGTGAGTCCAAGATTTCACCTAGGGTTAAATTAGGCAACTAAACATACTAGATGCATGGGGAGGGCAAAATCCCGAGATCGTGTTACACCAGCCGCCTTGAGATATTGTTTTGACGCGCCGGCTGGTCTCCACGGATACTGTATCATCTGCAATGAGTGGATGACTGTATCCGATTAATTCCTGCTATATATTATATGTTTTAGCAAGGTGACCTTACGAGGGACCTGTGCTCAATCATACCTGTCTACCCGAACCCCTGGGTTGGCTAGCCTTGCTGGAAAGATACGATCTGAGGATTTTCTAATAACATGACGCGAGGATAATCTCGTCCCACTAGAAACACGTAGACTTGATTGGCCGTGAAAATGACTTGTTTGTATCCTAGTACCTTCCGCGAACAACTGGGGGAAGCGGACTGTCATGGTATGTGATCCAACCCATGTTCTTGTTTGATTGTTGGGTTGGTTATCGTACTATGATAGGCTGTGGATCGAAGTTATGAACGGAAGACTTATTCTGTTTGTGAAGTGCTACTTCTGTGAATGACTAAGGAATATGGTCTATCATGGTACATGATCCAACCCATGTTCTTGTTTGATTGTTGGGTTGGTTATTGTGCTGCGATAGGCTATCGACCGAAGTCACGATCAGGAGATTTTAATGTTTATACCTTTTGACTTATGTGAAAGTTATAGAGTACGACACGTCCCGACTCCATGCGGCACCTTTTGTCCTTGTTTGGTTGTAAGGGTGCCATATGGGTTCGAGGATGTTGCGCTATCCTATAATAATAGCATAAGTATTACAATTATCAATCATTCTATTATCTGGGTTTTTAATCTTAACTCTTGTGCCCCTTTGGCGGTACTTGCTATTCGGGGCTGACCCCGCTGGTTTTGTTTGGCCAGATCTCGTAGCAGAGCCGGAGGACACGATCTTCCTCCCTGACATCCATGGTGCATACTAGGAGCATGGCGGTTCGGGGACTCGAGTGGGTTTCTTCTCCACCACTCCTGCTTATACTTTTGCGGCGTTTAGCCACCGGCACCTGTTAGCCAGATTACTCGATATTTTGGTGTCAGTACATAATTGTAATTAAACAGACTGCAGCTGTGTATAATTTTGTACTTCTGACTCTCTGAGATAGCTAAATTATAAAGCTAGTCTCTCATGACCATTTTGATGAAGCGTCGGGGACGCCTTACTGCTTTATCTTTAATGTTCATTTAATTGCTGATGTGACTTGATTGATTGAGACATAGAACTCTGTGGGACCATAGGAGACTTGATTGTAGCATGTACCCCCTAGTCTCTCGATAGCCACTATCGCCGTATGACGTTACGTACCTCATATGGAGTAGCTGGCCTAGTCCGTCTCCGTATTTCGGTACTGGGGCGTGACAAGGTTTTAGTGGTGGCCCATGCAGGTCTGATTTTCAGACTTGTAGGGTATTGCAAATTATTAGGAGTCTCAATCAAAACTTGTTCCCCTTGAAATTCCGTTTCGAATTCTCCGTCCTTGCCTTGATCTCTAACCTCACTTGCATCCTCGAAATCTTCCTCGTTCGGACTTGATAATCTTATATCTTTCTCTATAGGGGTGCTTTATTCTCAGTAGCGGGTGAGGCCCATGAGGAAGAGCAGCAAGAGCATGGCTCGACTGGGTAGCAACAGGGGAGAGAACCTTCCCCAGGGCAGGCACAAGCAGAAGTGGAACCAGAGGCAGTGCAGCCGCAGGTTATTGAAACTCCTGCAGCACCAGCAGCGACGGCAGTACCAGACGCCGTAGCACTCCTGGAGATCATCCGGGGGTTTCTTGTCACTAACCAACAGCAACAGACTCGGCAGCAGGAGCAGAACATGTTGCTGAACCAAGGGATTCAGTTAGCTCTTGAGAGGAGTGTCGGGGCTGACTCGGGAGCATCAGGAAGGTTTCGTCGCTTGAACCCGAGGTATTTTGATGGCACGAAGGATGCCATCACTGCGGATGCCTGGATTCAAGACATCGAAGCCATTCTTGTGGCAGCCAAGGTTCCAGATGATGAGAAGGTTGATCAGGTCAAACTGGTACTTCAGGATCTTGCCCGCGACTGGTGGGCATCAGAAGAAGTTGGTGCAAGATGCCCTGTTCGTTGGATCACCTTCAGTGACAGATTCAAGGCCAAGTATTTTGGCGTAGTAGCTCGATATGAGCTCCAGCAGAAGTTTATCAGTCTCAAGCAAGCAGGCAAGACCGTAGATGGGTATGCAGCAGAGTTCTGCAGATTGTGCCGTTTCGCACCAGCAATGGTGGCAACGGAGCCAGAGAAGGCTATGAGGTTCCAGCAGGGACTTCATTTGGAACTATTACAGCTTGTGGAGGGATACGACTACCAGACGTTTGACGCTGTTTTGACGGCCGCTCGGAGGCACGAGCTTACCCAGCAGAGGTTGGCATCGAGGACAGGAGGTCAGAAGAGATCTCATTCCCAGGTTGGAGGAGAAGCAATACAGCGAACATCGACACCAGCACCCGGTGTGCGTATTCTTGATATAGGAGCACCGCGAAGGACGGCCGTGTCAACTAATACAGTGCCAGTTCGGCATCAGCAGCCGAGGAACCAACAACAGCGTCAGGGAGCACCCCAGGGCTGTACATTCTGTAGGAAGGCAGGGCACACGAGGGAGGTGTGTCGGTCAGCGAATGGCTTATGCTTGAGGTGTGGTAGTTCAGACCACCGTATCTCTACTTGTCCTGTGATGCAGAGGCCAGGAGGGCCAGCTCAGCAGTTTCCAGCATTGCCAGCTCCGGTGGCAACCTCGAGTGGAGGGCCAGTATTAGCAGTAAGGCCCCTAGCCCAGCGTCTACCAACGCAGGCTCAGATGTTCCGCCAGGCACAGGAAGCCGAAGGCCCTCAAAGGCAGCAACAGCATGGTCGAGGAAGGCCGTAACAAGGAGCTCAGCGGGGACAGGGACGGGCTCTCACATTATCCTTGGGAGAGGCTCTAGCGTCTAGTGACGTGGTGGCAGGTAAAATTCTCGTCATCTCATTTCCTACTGTAGCATTATTTGATTCAGGCGCTACTCATTCATTCATCTCTGCACAATATGCTACACGGATTGGATTAGAGTTTGAGGCATTGCCGGAGAAGGTGGATATACTTACCGGTAATGGGCTCGTAGAAGTTAGCAGAGTGCACTTTTCATGTTCGGTGGAGGTATGTGGGCATTTACTGCCCGCATCATTGATTGAATTCCCTATGGGGAATTTTGATGTCATTCTTGGCATGGACTGGTTGAGAGACAGTCATGCGACAATTGATTGTAGAGGAGGTAGGGTCATATTCAGCGTTTCTGGGATGGAGCAGTTCATCTTTACTCGAACCTTGAAGAATCAGGCCGGAGGCGTCATCTCAGCAGCAGTGTCAGAGCCAGGACAGATTCCGAGAGTGGTCGAAGATTTTCTCGACGTCTTCCCTGATTAGCTTCCAGGGATACCCCCAGTCAGAGAGGTAGAATTTAGCATTGAATTGAACCCTGGAACGAGGCCTATTGCAGACAGAGTTTACAGAATGTCGCCGTCAGAACAGGATAAGTTGTATCAATATGAAGAAGAGTTGAAGTCTAAGGGATTCATCCGAGACAGTAAATTGCCCTGGGCTGCGACAGTGATTCTAGTTCCCAAGAAGGATGGGTCGACGAGGATGTGCTTCGACTACCGCAAGCTGAATGCAGTAACAGTGAAGAATAAGTACCCATTACCAAGGATTGATGACCTGTTTGACCAGTTGAGCAAGGCCAGCGTCTTTTCCAAGATCGATCTTCGGTCAGGATACTATCAAGTAAGAGTCCGGGAGCAAGACATACCGAAGATAGCATTCAGATCTAGATATGGGCATTATGAGTTTTTAGTAATACCCTTTGGACTAACCAACACCCCCGCAGTATTCATGGATTTAATGAACCGCATCTTTCTGCCGTATTTGGATAAATTTGTGGTGGTGTTCATAGATGACATTCTTGTCTATTCCAGCAGTGAAGAGGAGCATAAGAAACATCTTAGGACTGTCTTATAGACATTGAGAGAGAATCAACTTTATGCGAAGCTCGACAAGTGTGAATTCTGGTTAGATCACATTTCGTTCCTGGGGCATGTAATTTCTGATGCATGAGTGTCAGTGGATCCGAAGAAGATTGATGCCGTAGAGCATTGGCCAGTCCCGAGAACGGTTGCAGAAGTGCAAAGTTTCTTAGGATTAGCTGGTTACTACAGAAGGTTCGTGGCAGACTATGCCAAGATCTCTGTGCCCTTAACACGTTTGACGCACAAGGACGTAGAGTTTGTTTGGTCAGCTAGCTGTCAGGCATCATTTGAAGAATTGAAGAAGAGATTGATCTCAGCCCCGATCATGACGCTTCCAGTAGGAGCGGGAGGCTTTACAGTATATTGTGATGCCTCTGGGAAGGGTCTTGGATGTGTATTGATGCAGCACGGAAAGGTGATAGCATATGCATCTCGGCAGCTTCGAGACCATGAGAAGAATTACCCGACTCACGATTTGGAGTTAGCAGCTGTGGTGTTTTCACTCACGTTGTGGAGGCATTATTTATACGGGGATCGGGTAGAGATCTATACTGATCATAAGAGTTTGAAATATGTATTCACGCAGCAAGATTTGAACATGAGGCAAAAAAGATGGTTAGAACTACTGAAGGATTTTGACTTAGATCTTCAGTATCATCCACGCAAGGCGAATATAGTTGCAGATGCACTGAGTAGGAGAGACAGTGCCTTTATCTTGACCTCGCAGAAGCATATTTTAGAAGACCTTCAGAGTATGGGAATCGAAGTAGTTTTGCCAAGGGATATAGGAAGAATGACCAGTATACAGATTCAGTCAACCTTAGTAGAGAGGATAAGGGCAGCACAAGCAGGAGATCCACAGATTCAGAAGTTGCGATCGGAGTGTGAATCAGGCCGTAGGAAGGAGTTAGTGATTCATGAAGATGGTACGCTCAGGTTTGGAAACAGACTCTGTGTACCGAGTGGAGACCTTCGGCAAGAAGTTATGTCCGAAGCTCATAGTTCTATTTACTCCATTCATCCAGGAGGAACGAAGATGTATCGAGATATCAGGCAGTTCTTTTGGTGGAATGGCATGAAAAGAGAGATAGCAAGATTTGTATCCAAGTGTCTGGTATGTCAGCAGGTGAAAGCCGAGCAGCAGAGACCAGCAGGGTTGCTACAGCCGCTTCCTATCCCAGAATAGAAATGGGAGCACATCACGATGGATTTTGTGACCGGTTTACCTAGATCCCCGACTGGTAAGAATGTAGTCTGGGTAATAGTAGATCGACTCACGAAGGTCGCTCATTTCTTTCCCTTCCGAGTTGGACAGACTACTGAGCAGTTAGCAGAAATGTACATAAAGCAGATAGTAAGGCAGCACGGTGTTCCAGTTAGTACAGTATCAGATCGGGATACGCGGTTTACTTTCCATTTTTGGCGGAGCTTACACCAAAGTTTGGGAACCAAGTTAAGATTCAGTACTGCTTATCATCCACAAACTGACGGACAATCAGAAAGAACCATCCAGACGTTAGAAGATATGCTACGGGCGTGTACCTTAGATTTTGGCGGATCTTGGGAGGACCACCTTCATTTAGTAGAGTTCTCCTATAACAACAGCTATCAGGCTAGCATTCAGATGGCCCCGTTCGAAGCATTGTACGAAAGGAAGTGCAGGTCCCCTTTGGCATGGGACGACGTCGGAGAACGGAAGTTGTTGGGACCAGAGATGATCACGCAGACTGTGGAGATAGTTAAGTTGGTCAGAGAACGCCTTCGAGTTGTGCAGGACCGACATCGTCATTGGGCAGATCAGCATCGTAGGCCTCTAGAGTTCAGAGTTGGCGACCAAGTGTTTCTACGGATTTCGCCTACTCGGGGTATCATCAGATTTAGAACCCGAGGAAAGCTTAGTCCAAGATACGTTGGTCCTTTTAAGATTCTCGCTCGGGTAGGCGATGTGGCTTATCGACTTGCCCTTCCGCCTTCGTTAACTGGCATACATGATGTGTTTCATGTGTCCCAATTACGTGGGTATGTTCCGGATCCGAGTCATGTCCTCGATCATTCTGAGTTAGTCGTTGGTACCGACCTAACTTACGAGGAACAACCCGTATCTATTTTAGACCGGCGAGAGAAGGTACTCAAGAATCGGACGGTAAGCCTTGTCCGTGTTTTTGGAACCATCACTCTTCGGGAGAATCAACCTGGGAGCGCGAGGACGAGATCAGATCTCGATATCCGTATTTGTTTGACTAATAAGGTATATTTTTGCACCTTATTGACACGATTCCATGCTTATCTGCACCTGCTTGTTTTGCACTTTATGATGTATGATAATAAGCGCTATGATAGTTAACTTGTATACGATTGTGCCTTGCTCGACCTGATTTCACTATCCTATCTTGGCTGGAATTTCGAGGACGGAATTTTTCTAAGAAGGGTAGAGATGTCACTCCCCAATCCAGGAATACGTATTTTAATACGTAAACCGATAAATTATATTTACCTTGAATTTATACGATATTTATTATGCAGTATTTCTTCATGCATTTCCCAAAAATATTCGACAAAATATTATTTCCTAATTTATATTCTGCATTTGGGCCTACAGTTTTGGCTCATTTGGGTAACCTATTCTTGGTTCACCAATGGTTCATCTTGGACCCTTTGGTTCATCATGAACCCATGGGTCCAAGATCTTTATATATAAATCATCTCATTCTCTCTCCTCTCATTTACTTCCTCTCATTTATTTCCTCCACCAACCAAGGCAAGTACCAACTTGCTCAAGAGAAGGATCCATAATTTTGTCAATGATTTCTTACAAAACTATTTGCCAAAACATGTTCTTCTCCTCAATCTATACTAGTTTAGAACTTGGAAATTTCCATTTTGAAGCTTTGATTTTTGTAGATCTAAGTTTTAATCATTTTTGGATTTTTGCATGGTTTGATCTACTTTAGTTGGATTTTATGGGTTTTTGATGTTTCCATGTGGAAGAGCATTCAGTTTCACCCAAGTTGGAACTTTGAAAATCTGGATTTGGAGTTCGGATGGCCAAGTTATGATGTTTTGAAGCTTTGAGGTTCAACCATGGTGTTCTTGCTGTTTGGAGAAGACAGTGAGCAGTGTGCCGAGCTGCTTAGCTTACGCACACTGAACGCAGCCTTGAGAACACTTCCTGTTGGAAGCGCGTCTCCTCTTGAGCCTGCGTGACTTTTCACGCAGCTCTCCCCTCGAGTCTGCGTGACTTTTCACGCAGCTCCCCCCTCGAGTCTGCGTGACTTTTCACGCAGCTCCCCCCTCGAGTCTGCGTGACTTTTCACGCAGCTCTCCCCTTGAGCCTGCGTGACCTTTCACGCATGCTGCCTTGAGTGAGCCTGCGTGACTTTTCACGCAGCTCTCCCCTCGAGTCTGCGTGACTTTTCACGCAGCTCTCCCCTTGAGCCTGCGTGACTTTTCACGCACGCTGCCTTGAGTGAGCCTGCGTGACTTTTCACACACGCTGTCTTGAGTGAGCCTGCATGACTTTTCACCCCTTGAGCGTGCGTGTTTTTGTGCGTACGCTTTTGATATTTTACTAGATACTATATGCCCATTTTATATCCTTACGCCTTTTGTCCCGAGCATGATATGAGCACTAATGTGACCCCGGAGAACAAAGTGCTCCTACCCGATACATGTACCTGAATGTCCCAGTTCTTGTTCATGCTCGACAAACGACTCGTAACTCCACGTGGCGTATTTGCAATGATGCATTACACTAAGAAGGGTAGCACATGTTGACATACTGATTGACATGGATCCTCTTTAGGGTACTCGTACTAAAGTACGACTTTAGGGCGATAATCATGCAGGCCACAGCATGTGAGTCCAAGATTTCACCTAGGGTTAAATTAGGCAACTAAACATACTAGATGCATGGGGAGGGCAAAATCCCGAGATCGTGTTACACCAGCCGCCTTGAGATATTGTCTTGACGCGCCGGCTGGTCTCCACGGATACTGTGTCATCTGTAACGAGTGGATGACTGTATCCGATTAATTCCTGCTATATGTTATATGTTTTAGCAAGGTGGCCTTACGAGGGACCTGTGCTCAATCATACCTGTCTACGCGAACCCCTGGGTTGGCTAGCCTTGCTGGAAAGATACGATATGAGAATTTTCTAATAACATGACGCGAGGATAACCTCGTCCCACTAGAAACGCGTAGACTTGATTGGCCGTGAAAACGACTTGCTTGTATCCTATTACCTTCCGCGAATAACTGAGGGAAGCGGACTGTCATGGTACGTGATCCAACCCATGTTCTTGTTTGATTGTTGGGTTGGTTATCGTACTATGATAGGCTGTGGACCGAAGTTATGAACGGAAGACTTATTCTGTTTGTGAAGTGCTACTTCTGTGAATGACTAAGGAACATGGTCTATCATGGTACATGATCCAACCCATGTTCTTGTTTGATTGTTGGGTTGGTTATTGTGCTGCGATAGGCTATCGACCGAAGTCACGATCAGGATATTTTAATATTTATACCTTTTGACTTATGTGAAAGTTATAGAGTACGACACGTCCCGACTCCATGCGGCACCTTTTGTCCTTGTTTGGTTGTAAGGGTGCCATATGGGTTCGAGGATGTTGCGCTACCATATAATAATAGCATAAGTATTACAATTATCAATCATTCTATTATCTGGGTTTTTAATCTTAACTCTTGTGCCCCTTTGGCGGTACTTGCTATTCGGGGCTGACCCCGCTGGTTTTGTTTGGCCAGATCTCGTAGCAGAGCCGGAGGACACGATCTTCCTCCCTGACATCCATGGTGCATACTAGGAGCATAGCGGTTCGGGAACTCGAGTGGGTTTCTTCTCCACCACTCCTGCTTATACTTTTGCGGCGTTTAGCCACCGGCACCTGTTAGCCAGATTACTCGATATTTTGGTGTCAGTACATAATTGTAATTAAACAGACTGCAGCTGTGTATAATTTTGTATTTCTGACTCTCTGAGATAGCTAAATTATAAAGCTAGTCTCCCATGACCATTTTGATGAAGCGTCGGGGACGCCTTACTGCTTTATCTTTAATGTTCATTTAATTGCTGATGTGACTTGATTTATTGAGACATAGAACTCTGTGGGACCATAGGAGACTTGATTGTAGCATGTACCCCCTAGTCTCTCGACATCCATGATCGCCGTATGACGTTACGTACCTCATATGGAGTAGCTGGCCTAGTCCGTCTCCGTATTTCGGTACTGGGACGTGACAGTAACCCCCAGGTTAGAAAGTCACGCCAACAAGTATAGGCTAAGGCCTACAAGTCATGCCAAGTCTAGCAGGTTGGAGTGAGGGTGTAACAGTGTGAGCGTGAAAAAGTAATTCACGCTGGCACGCACAGTGTAAACGTGAAGAAAAATTCACGCACTCATAAGTGAGCGTGAAAAAGTGTGACAAGGAATTCACGCCCGCATGCAGAGATGGTGCGAGACTCAAAATTCACGCTGGCATGTAAGGGCGTGAGCGTGGGCGTGAGCGTGACTAAAATTCACGCTGACACGTACAGACGTAAGCGTGACTAAAAATCCACGCACGCTCCTGAGAACGTGTGCGTGACTAAAAATTCACGCACGCTCATGAGAACGTTAGCGTGACTAAAAATACACGCACGCTCATAAGAACGTTAGCGTGGCTAAAAATACACGCACGCTCATGAGAACGTTAGCGTGACTAAAAATACACGCCAACACGTAGAGACGTGTGCGTGCATGACTAAAAATCCACGCAGACACGTAGAGACGTGTGCGTGACTCAAAATACACGCAGACACGTAAGAACGTGTGCGTGACTCAGGAACCTTCGTCCCAAGCCAGAAAATGAAGTTCCCAGCCAGAAGACACGCTAAGTTGGGAGATCAAAACCCATAAATAACCGAATTACAATAACTTAGATCTAGAGAAAACAAGCCATATAAATCAAAAATGTCAAGAACTAAACTCTCTCAGGATCATGAGAGGAAGAGAAATGAACCATAAAAATGGTTCTCCAAGCAAGAAGCATGATTTGCACTTGCCTGCTGATGGGTTGGTAGGTGGAGAAGTGATGAGAGGAAGAAGAAGAAGTAATAGTGAGAATGAGAGTAATGTGGAGAGAGAATGAGATGAAAGCTTTAAATAGGGAGGGTGGTGGTAGGTGGGGTTATTGGGCCGGGTTTAATCCACCATGAACCCGAGAAACCCATCCTACGCCGAACCAAATAAGCAAGACTAAAAGCAGGAAATAAAATTGCAGGCATAAAATTGCAAGAAATTAATTAACATGAAAATTAAAGGGCAGATAATTAATTAACATGAAATTATAAGAATTTAAATACAGGATAATACATGATAAATACTAAATAAATACTTATGAGTTGTACAGGTATAAAAATATGCATTCTGGGAACGGGGAGTGACATAATGTCCAAAAATATTCGGATATCTGATTCTAATATCACGAATTTCGAATAATTTACTAAAACCCAAAACCTTAGCTAGTGCCATGAATCCAAAACCCTAGCTACTCCATTGTGTCCGTGTTCGTGTCCAAAACCCTTGCTAATATTTACACAATTAAATTACAATGTCATAATTTTTGTGTCCAAGTATATGTTAGAAATAATCTAAAAATTATGACATATAACTATAACACAATATAAATATGAAAAATGTAACACAATTAAAAAAATTACTGCTGAAGAGGGGGCAGAGCTCAAGGAGGAGGGGATCGAGGAGGAGGAATGCGTGGGTCATCGGGGAATGAGGAGGGGGCAGCGGAGGGGGAGGGGATCGGAAGGGGAGGAAGTGGGAGGGGGAGGAAGTGGGAGAATGAGGGCATCGGAGGGGGAGGGGATCGAAGGAGGAGGAGGTCGTCGAGAATGAAGAGGGGGAGGAAGTCAGAGGAGGAGGTCGGGGGAGGAGGAGGTCGCCAAGGAGGAGGAGGGGATCGGAGGGGGAGGAGGAGGTCGGAGAAGGAGGAGGTCGGAGGAGGAGTCTTTAAAGAAAATTGGGGGGAAACGAAAGTTTGGGTAAAATTTTGAGAATGGAAAGAAAGGCTGTTGTGTTACTTTTATAGCACGTCAGCGATGAAACTTTTTGTCGCTAAGTCGTCGCTAATTAGTTAGCGACTAATTACCGACGGAACTAGCGGCGTTTAGTTATATTGTATTTTACATAATAAATTAGTAGCTAGTCAGTCGGTAATCCGTTGCTAAGTAGCGACATTTTTACTTCCGTCGGTAAAATCAGCCAGTATGTAACAGTATTTTTGTAGTGATTTATCTTTATCTCTTCTGGCGATTCCTCTCTTCAGGAAATTTTTGATCCCTTCGAAAGATTTTTGATTTCTTCGTGATATTCCAATCTCTTTGAGAGATTCCTTGTCTCTTCGGGAGATTCCTTATCTCTTTGAGAGATATTTCAAATCTCTTCGAAAGATACTGCCATATTTTCTCTCTTCAGGAGATTTTTTTCTTCAGGAGGTGCTTTAATCTCTTCAGGAGGTGACCATTGTGATGAATCTGTTCAGGGATTGCTCCATCAACTCAATGAGCCTATCACATTCTTCTGGATGGTTTAATCCATATATGGCTTATTTGTAGATCCTTCGGGGATAACATGGTAATATTAAATCATTCAAGGATATACTTGAAAATTTTAAATCAACGACTTTCGATGATATATATTATTGTCTAGATTATCATGATCGGAGAATATGTTTATTTATATTCTATTCATGATCATTTCGTGAATCCTTGAGCCAAAATTTCTCTTATACATTTTGATCTCCATTTGTTACAAACATCCATTCAAAACCTACCGAATTTATTCCTTTTGGGTTTTATAATGTAGGGCCGAATTCCACATCTTGTGAGAGATATCGCATCTTTTCATTAGATTATTCATGGTTTTAGTGTTTCTTTTAATTTTCATCACCATTTTTTTCTAATTTATAAGAGATTTACAACATTAAAATATATGAAAAATATACCAACATTCTGGTTGCCATGCATGCACACATTTAGATGCTCCAAAATATATGAAAGCAGTCATGTTTAATCATGTCAAGTACTATATTCTGAAAAAATGATCAATGCTATTATAAATCATTTGAGAATGTAGGTAACAAATCATAGCATTATTTGTTTGAGACTAGCTACCACCGACCTGTCTCAAAATAATCCGGTTCAAAATTCATCCCCAGTATTTTGGTTCAAAAATCTAACAACCAAAAATCCTAGTGATTCAAAATCTAACATATTCTATCAACTTTGTATTCTACAAATATTTGGGTGGACATAGACATGTATCATGAAAACAAAACTACTAGTTTGCCATCAAATTGTTGTTGGCGCATATCTAACTTTATAGTGTTATCATCTATTGAAATGGATCTCTTAACCTACTCTCCAATGTAGAGATTAATTCAACATCAGTGACTCCAAAAATATTATAATTGTGAAATACATAGTAATGACGAACCAAAGCATTCACATAAATATGAATCAATTTGTGTAATAAAACATGAATGTCATACTTCTTTCGAGAGTGCATAGCTTAACTCTGCTTATGAGAATAGAGCAGAAAAGGATGCATCTGCAGCTAGAGTAAATCAAACGTAGGAATAATATATTGTACTTTTGCATGAACTTGTAGAAATTGTAAATCCACCAAATATGTGAACTTATGATCGCCAACTCACAAATAGGTTAAAAAATATATGGAATCAAAAGAAAATGTACTGATACAAAAAATAAATAAGCCCAACTATTACATTTGAGCTTTAGGCCAAAATAATTTCCTTATTTCCTATAATAAGAAACCGCGGCAACGCTTGCATCCCTCTATCTCGTGCAGCCGACAGGGCCTGTCAGGTCCACGCCGTGCACAAAAATTCTTCGTGTGCGCAGTAACTGTTGCAGCGCTTGCGTTTCTGCGTCCCGTGCGGCCGATAAGGTGTGACAAGCCCATGCCGTGCACAGAAACTGTTTGCGTGCACAAAAACTGCAGCAGCTATAGGTTACAATGACAAATTGATGATGCCAGCACAAAATAGAATTTGGTAATATTTTGAAAGTATCATTTCCTTTGGACTAATCTAAACAATATGACAGCACAGCCGGTGAAAACGCATGAGTGAGACTCTGAGCATTCAAAATCCATACAATTCCTGGGAGACTTGAAATATAACTGGCATCCATTTATAGTAACATCACTTAATAAACTAAAGAAAAACTATTGCTTCCTTCCCAACTATTTCACGTGAATAGTGGCTTCTTTGTTTCCTTTTATTTACTTGACATTAGTTATCTATTGATGCATAAGTCTGTCATAACAACTCGGGCCATACTAGTTCCAATATATTACTTACATATTATATTTATAGTTTACACGGGCGGAAGAGTTGGAACCCTCAACCTACAATAACAGGCTCTTTTTATTTATACATTTCAAAAAAAATACTCTATCTACATTTCCTTTTTCTTTTTGTTTTATTTGATGTAGTGTAGCAATGGCTTAATAGATAATTGATACAAACATATATATATATATATATATATATATATATATATATATATAAGAAAGAACCCGAATTTTATTCAGTAGAGGCTCAAAATGCCGCAGCCTGTACAGTATACCTTAAGGCATAAAATGCCAAGGCCTATACAAGTATACCAACAAAACCCAAAAACTAAACATAAGCCTAGCCGAGGATAGACTCCCAAAAATTAGTGTGGCCATGCGAGCAGACGGCCCTGATCTTCCGGCACTGCCTGAGCACCTCCCGAATCAGCATATCCGCGTTGAACTGGTGGCCTTCGTATCTCGCCTTGTTGCGATTCTTCCATAATACCCACATGGCCGCAGCCGCTACGATCAGGTGACCGTGGGGGGCGGATGCCCACCTAGCTAATAGAACATGTAGGCTCCCCTCCTCCCTAGTCTGTCTGCAACGCTGGGATAACGCTGACTAGACCAGAGCTGGGAGATACCTCTGACAGAAGATATGGTCGATGGTTTCCGTCTGACGTTCAGTGTATATATATATATATATATATATATATATATATATATATATATATATATATATATATATATATATAAGTTTGGTCGATATGTCATTATCATACACTTATTTCAACTTTATCATGTAGGACTTAGATGAGCATAATCCGGAACTAAAGATGCAATATACTCGGGCCAACTCAATTAGAATGTTGAACAAAATGATATCACTAATTAATTCGATATTAATGGTTCTGTTTCCAATATGTTATACATGGAGGAAGGTAGAAATAAACATACCAATCTAATCCAATATCTAACAAGCATGAGTCATCCATAGTTGTTTTCGTTGTTGTTACTATTGATTAAGGACATGGGATATGTTCTTCTAACTTGTAGAGAGCAATCTATGTTTCCCATAATATTTGCATATATAATCTTCTCCAAAAGTTTGACCTTTCTTAAAATTAATAAATTATTTTGACAAATATCAATTATTGAGTATAACACAAACTTTTATCAAAATAAAATATGTATAATCTTGACAAATATCAATTATTGAGTATAACACAAACTTTTATCAAAATAAAATATGTATAATATATGAACCTGGTTGGATTGTTCAATACAATTTTATGTTCCGGTGGTAACTTGAAACTCCTTGAGCGATGGTGTTCCTCAAAGCAACGTGTTGATAACGTGTTGTGAAAATGAGAAAGAAAGGAAAGAAACTGGTAGCCAGAAATCTGTACGTAGTTTTTGTCATTGATAACATATATAGAGGGAATGAGATAGAGATTGTTGTGTGTATGGATAAGGGCATTTATATTTGGATTTATCCAAATCAGAACACATCACATGTTACTATATTACTACATCATTCAAATAAAGAAAAGAACTTGTTTCAATTATAATAAAAAAAACAACAACTTTATTTCAATTATAATAAAACAATGGTTTTTGACATGGAAAAGGAATGACGCCATTGTCATACACGATTTTTTGCTCTATACTCTATTTGTACGGAATATATCCCTATTGATGGTTACCGGTATGAACAAAATAATATGTGTATCATGGTGTTAATTGGGTCAGGTTAGGCGGACTCGGACCCGGTTTTGACCGAGTTTGATCGGGCATGGGTCGGGTCAGGCTCAACCCGGTTTGGCAGACGGGCCGATCCGGACCAGCTCGGGTCGGCGAACTCCGAATCCAGCTCAGATCACGGCCCGGTTTACAGCGGGCCGGGCTGAACCGGGCTTGGGCCGGGCCGGTTCAGGGTTGGACCGCCCGGCCCGGATTTTCTTTTAAAAATTTAGAAAAAATGGGAAAAAAAGTCTAAAAAGTTTAAAAAATTAAGAAAAACAATTTAGAAAGTAAAAGTTAATGTACAACAATACAAGTATTTTCTTCCATAAAAAAGTAGAAAGTAAATTATTTTTTTTATTAATGTCAAGATAATTTAATGTACAACAGTACATGTACTTTCTTCCATTAAATATAAAATGTAAAAATTATAAATTGATATTTTATTTCTAAATGAATTGTAAAAAATGTACAAGTATTTTTTTGTCGTCCATCATCCTTCGTTCGTCTCTATATTTCTTAGCTCCTCATTCAGTAGTGTCCTCCAAAGTAAGAGACTAAAAGTCCAGCTCACTGATTTCGGCACTTTCATCTCTTGAGTTTTGGGTTCGTCCTTCCGCACGAACCAATCTTGAACGCAGACGCAACCTTTCAAGATATCCGTTAGCATACTGCTTCTCTTCTTGCTCAGTATCCTTGAATATGTACTAAAACAAGATGTTGATGCTACTGTGGACACCGGGACCATTCGTATATCGCGTGCTATAGAAGAAAGTATAGGGTACATTTTTAGTGTCTTTTCTACCATTCTAAAATGGAAAAATAAATTAGAGTTTCATCATATTCTTCATAAGAATTTAGATACAAGGACAGTTCTTGAGTTGGTAGGAAAGTTTATTTTGTTTCTTCCTTTGCAGTACGCTGACAACATGTGATAAGACATAAGACCGGAGCTACTACTACCAACTTGAAAGGTCGTACCGGGTCGTACCGATACAACTCGTTCTTCATACAAACTAATTAAAGAATCTAACCATCTTTAATCTCTACTTTTAAGTTACTGATATCTACATTCACATTTTCATAAAAATCATCTAGCAATATGAATACGCCATCTAATTTGATTCACTACAAAAAAAGTGTCTTTCTGGGACGCCAAAAATTCGTCTTAAAAAGACCCAAATCAGTCCTAAATTGTAATTTGGGACGAATTTTAGGACGGTAAGTGACAGTGCTATTAGGGTGGCGTGGCAAAAAGTTTTAGGACGAAAAATACCGTCCTAATTTGCTTTTAGGGTCGAAAAATCTAACCGTACCAAAAGAGTTTGAATTATTATATGTTTATGACGGTTTACAAAACGGTCCCAAAATAAAAGAGCTTGTGACGAATAACACCCGTCCTAAAAAAATGTCAGCGTTACAAAAGGATGTCGTTTATATCTAGGACAATTACATAACTGTCCCAAAAGTAATACTTCTGAAATTATTGTTTGTATTTTTCAGCTATAAAACATACAATTTAAATACACATAATTCGTATGATCATGGCCGTTGTCAAGCTTGTCCTCAGATGTATTTCCAGGTATCAGAGCTCCAATACAAAAAAAAGCTTAACAACATCAAGCATTCTTTACCATTAAGTAGAAGACAACAAAATCCATATATAACTATATATGTTCAATTGATAAACAACAAAAAGCTTAACATTAAGCATCCTTAACCACCATTTCCAAAATAAATCCAAAACACTATACATCACCCACAGCATCAGTTACAAAATGAACCCATTGTCTCCACCATTACATATAAAATGTTAAACCCATTAAGCATTAACCACCTTTTCCAAAATAAACCAAAACACTATACCCACAACATCAGTTACAAAATGAACCCATTGTCTCCACCATTACACCATATTTTTAGTATATCCAACATGAACCCAAAAATTAACCCAAACTTTTTATCATCACAAGATCGTCGTCCATCATTTTAGCATATCCAGAATGCTTTTGAAGGACCTGCAAATGAAGATATGCCAATATATTAGCAACCTGCTAACTGTACACGAACAACCAGAAAAGAAAGACAAGTTCTTCTAAATTGTACAGACTAGACCACATTAGTTTGTGAATGTTTAAACAAATTGTACAAACCTACTAACAGTTCTTCCAAACTGTACAGACCTGCGTACAAACAAATGGAAAAAAAATAATGTACAGAAAAAGCTTCAAGTGACGAAGGAAGCTTCAAGTGAAAAAGGAAGCTTTAAGTGAAGACAGGAAAAATTGGAAAACATTTTAAATGGGAACTACAATTATTCTAGCAAGAATTACAGTAACAAGCTGGAAAAAACTAATGTAAAAGTTAAAATCTGTACAGACAATATAAAAAGTTAAGTCCAAAAATCGGTCCAGGAAAAAGAGAAAACAGAGAATTCTATTAACCCCATGACACCCAGGACATGCATATGAAGGAACCAAAGCATGGGAAGGAACCAAATATCTGATGGTTGTCATTAACCCCATTCTATTAACCCCATGACATCCCTTGAGGTTTTGTCCCAATGTCTGATGGTTGTCATTAACCCTATGACACCCAGAACATGCATGGGAAGAAACCAAAGCAAAGACAAGCTCAAGACCTCATTTTACTTATTCCTTCACCAAATGCCAATCCACACACTAATTGGTCAAGTTAATAGAATTTAAGTAATACATATGTGACCTATACTATTGACACTTGCACGTTTTAACTAATTGCCACTAGTTGTTCCCTGAGCAACGGGAAAATAAAAGTTCACCTTTATCATGTAATCGTCACAACTTATTCGTAGACATTGAAAGTGGAGTACAGTTTGATGAGCTACTCTTTTTCATTTTAACCATCATTGGTCACGATTATCGTTGTTATTATTAGTACCACTACCATTGTTGTTATCGTTTTGTAGCTGGAAAATACATGCTATAATTTTTGAAAGCTATGCATCATGCATGCTACAATTTTTGAAAACTACCCGCTTGCGAACGTCGTCCTCAAATCATCCTATGACCAAGTTGGTTCAGGAATATTGTCATTTCAATTTCAAATGACTCTCCGATTACTGTTTATTGTTATTTCAATTTTAAATGGCTCTTCGATTTCTCTCCGATCACCTTATGTAAGGGGGGAAACAACTTGAAATTAAGTTCAAGACAAGTATTCATTCTACAGAGTATATTGACAAATGAGGAAAAGAATAGCACAATAATGAACTGATATTTTGTAAAAAAAAAAGTGTGATAGGCATATCGAAAATGACAGAGAACAAGTAATATATGACTCATACCTTATCTGCCACATTAATTTTCTAGATGTAGTGTCTTGAAGTATGCAGGCAACCACCTGAAAGTTGAGTGATCAATACATATATCACAACAAGAATTGGACATATAAATAAGATATTTCTAGATAGTGAAGACATCAATGAATGCTCATTAGAAGCCAAAATTATGCTTGGAGTTATCTACATTGGTCCTTGTACCATTATTTAACTGGAGTTGCATTTGTTAATAGTTCTTCCATGTTGTTGGGCTTTACATGGCTAAGGTAGTGCATATTTTGGTTGTGGAACTTACATCATCTCTTATGCATGAAAGATGAGACTGAATAAATGAAAATACTTTATCCTTTATGAATAACATAACCAAGTATAAATAAAACAATATGCTTATACTAATTAGTATTGCATGCATACCTAGTATAAAACTTCAACCTCAGAACCCAAATAGCCAAGAGAAAGAAAATATAAACAAAAGAGGGTAAGGTTTATGAGCATCAAACTTGAATAATATTGTGCTGTAGGAGCAGACACCATAATTATATCCCAAAGTTTAAAGATGTATATTTTAATTAAACGATGTATAGGTGGTGGCAGCCGAATTTAAAACGTTTCTGACACGCTATGCTAGGTTACCCAATACGAACCCTTTTTTGTGTGTATTGCATATTAGTTGGATCATGACCAATTGAAAACCCAATCAATTTTCCAACTCCTTGGATATTCGAGCAGTTACTATGATTCAGATGATATAATTATTTCTCCATATTTTTTTCTTACAACAAAATGTTTACTCTATATATCAGTCTCCACTTTTTGCCAACAAATAGCCTTCTTATAGTATAAAAAAGGACCTATTGTATCATGTGGCATGGAATTTTCAGAACCTAGCTCCATGATTCACATTTGGGGCCAATAATAGTAGACCAATCATCAATTCAAGACCTTAAACCAATTACACCATAAAGAAAATAGAAATTACACCCGGTAATCAAGAAAAGACGCATTATTGAGCATCAATGAGAACAAAATACATAAAGTAGATGAAGACACGAAATATTTGAACTATGATTCATATGTACTATTCCGACCCTATAACCAGATTCAAAACAGATTCAGGAATATATTTTATAAATCAAAAGAAATTTGGAGAGATTTTTTTGAGTCATTATAAGTAAGCCCACTGGATGACCAGATTTATATCAAACTAATACCCATAACCATTGTTCTTAGTTGGCAGGCCAAGTTTGAAAATATCAGCCCGTATCGGTAACAATGGAAAATATAAATTGGTTGGTATGCAATATATGGAAAATTTACATACAAATATACAATGCCAACAAGAACACTGCCATAATAAGTGAAGCAAAAAACTTTTGACCTTTAGAAGCATAACTCCATGACATGCACAGTGAAGAAGAGGATGTAGGAATTTACTGTAGGATGAAAGGATAAAAAGAGTCAAAGAAAATATGCACACCTTATCGTATACTCCATAAGTGGACTAAGGTCCACCAGTAGGCAATGAATGTGATAATAAATCCTTTTTAGAACCAGAACTAGTACCTGAAAGGCAGAAAACTATTCACTCTTCAAGCTGCCCTCTATTTTTAGTCTTTTTTTCCTGCAAGGGCCCCACAAATAAATGATATTAAAACCATGAAAGCCAGACCCCTCACTCTCAAACCAAATACATGTTTCCTGAAACTACATTCTAAGAATAGACAAAAGTGACAACCTTATTACAAATAAATTATTTTAATAGCTTATAATAGACAATCAAAAAACATCTAGGACTTGGTAAATAGGAAGCAAGGCTTAAAAAAAAGGAAAAATATGAATATAGCATGAGAGGGACACTCTTCATGGTAAGCAAGGCTCAAAAAATCAGCCCACACTAATACCTAATGTTCACATCAAACTGGATTTGTATAGAGCCAACCTGAAATTGCACAAAATTACGAGATCCACCTTATATTGGCAAAAACATGACGAACCAGACTTAAATTAGCATAAACAAGCAAAATTTTGCCAAAATAGGACCTACTTGCCAAAATTATGAATTATATATTTGATTTGTCTTTACATTCATTTCATGCTTGAAAAGAAATTTTAAAACTTTATACCGTATGTTGTGTATTACATTGTGAAATTACCATGTTATAATTCCATAGAGATCGTTTAATTATTTACCAACACCACCATATAACTACATACATAGTTCATGAATTATACAACTTGGGACATCATTTCTTATGTTTTGATAAGATTCTTTAAAACAATTTTGTAAGTGTTTAAACAGAACATTCTAATGGTCCAATCAAAAACAACTGAAACTGTCAAAACTACCAATACCAGGTACTCACAAAATGGATCTAAAATTGATACCGATGCAGAGTTTTACATATTGTGAGCAAGGTAGTGGATTCTAAGAAGAAAGAGAATAATAATCGTCAATGAGATGGTGTGGATACGGGATACCATATTAGAAGCCAATGCCAAAATAAAAATGTATGTTAATAAAAAAGACAGAAATCAGATATATGGAAAAATATGTATAGTTAAAAATGAAAACATGCATGACCTTCTATGAGTTCCCATAACAATTACAAAGTTTCACACATTGCCCAAGTTTCTACAAATTTCCCAAGTTGTTCTTTTGAGATTTCCAGCATTTACAGTCTGTTCCCACAAGTTAACTCTGTATTTCATAATTGTTCCCCATGTGTTTACCTAATGTTTCAAGAAACAATTGTAGTAGTCCAACTCATCTACCTTTCCACAATATTGCCAGCCATTCATGCTCGAACCGGTTGCCATCCCATAACTCATCTACCTATCCACAACATGTGTTTAGTTATTATAATTATTATGTTAAGTGTTCAATTCTTATGAGAATTCTATTAAGGTGTATCTATGTAAATACTTACCAAGAGACTAACAATCCAAACTTGGCCGTTGAATTTGGCCAACAATTGGTTCCTATCAGCGAGGTCCCGATAATCTGAGCAATAGTCAAGCAAACAACTGCAACAGTCAAGCATGCAATTACTAACAATAAGAGTAATTAAAATTATTTCTTTTGCTGCAGAAACATCTATAATTATCCTTTGGCAGTGAGGTTCAATTAAATATGGAATAATAAACATGATGGAGTTCAAGATGAAAAAAAATTAAGTACTGGAGTTTGCTTAGCTCGCATCCTTCTTGACATTTTTACAAAAAATAAGTAACCATTAAGATAATCAGAATTTGGGATAGGAACTAGGAGAAGATTTTCAATGCGCCATATTTCCAAAGACTGTATTGTCATTTCAATCAGTAGAAATACAACTCAATATTTAGCTTAAATTATTTTAACTAGCAATCATGAGAAACTAGCCTTGCCTCCACCTATGTTACTTTCGTAGCATTGTAACTTATTACCAAACAATTAGAAGCTTCTTGACAATATTGAATTTGATATCAGAAAACCATTTCCTCTATTTCCCCACGCATGATTTAATAATCATGACCTTTATACTTGTTTTCTGTATTTGCAGTAGTCACCATATGAATTTTACTGCACCCATGTACAATCTTACTAATAGTAAAGGATTGAGTGTGCTGCCAAGTTTAGAATTTAGCCCTTTCTTGTCCATGACAACCCTTCATAAGTGGAGGAAACCACAAAGCACTCATTAACTAATTGTCAAGTTAAAATACATTAGTTCAAGTTCAACATTGCTATCAAAGTTTTGTTTATCTAACTAGGGTTTATTTGTGAATGTAGAAGCATATTAAAAGTTTTGAATAAAGCTCATATAATAGGTGGGTTTATTTGACAGTCATAATCTTGGAAATGCATGATCCACATCACTCAAAGTGGTCTACATATTTTAAAAGATGTACAAATATGAAAGGCCCTGTGGATTTCATCCATGCTTTATGACCTTGACATGAACAAATGGCACTGCTACCTTAAAGCAGAGCTTACTAAAATAATTATCTCATATGACTAAATATTAGGCTAAAATAATAGTAACCTTGGAATCAAATTTTATAATAAATATAAAAATTAGTAAGCATATTACTGACGAAGAAAGAAATAAGGCTTTCACAAAAGGTAAAAATTTACCAGAATGTCACTCCAACCAAGTATTAGTGTGTGATTTTTCTCTATAACTTGCACTTATGCCCTTCCTCAATGAGTCAAAGTTATCTGAGATTGCATCAGAAACAAAACCTAGCATTATTGCAAATATAAGCATCCTTCCAAAACTTATACAAATATAATAGGTTTAGACCAATATCAACAGAATTTGCATGGTTACCTAAATCTGCAACAGAACTTGCATGATGAGCACATTACTTTCCCATGAATCATTTTTTAAATTTTATCTACCAAGATCCAACCATTTTTGTGGAAGAAAATATTTTAAAAAAAGAAAAAAGATTGTAGTGATTAAAGAGTAATTATAATCTGCCCAGTTCTTGATACTTTGCAAGGTGTCCTACTGCCACAAAGTTTCTGCTAATGCACAGGGTCTGGGAAGTAACAAGATGTAGCAGCCTTGCCCCTATTTACAGAGAGGCTGTTCCAGGTCTCAGATTCTTGGAAGCTTCAATTCTTCTACAAGACTAAATAAAGTAATCATCATTAATAGACACAAACCAACTACGTTTGCACATATGTAAACAATGCTGCATGACACAATACCACTTTTTATTTATCCGTAGCCACATCCATATAGGATTCAGGCTTTGTCGAGGTTCATGTATACATAGACATGCACATATTTTGGTGCATCCATGCTTCCAAGCTCCTAAGACTAAAACTATTGATAAATTTAAAATATGATATATTCAAAGTTATAGGGAAATCTTACCAAGTGCATAACCAAGAGAAACAAATAGCTCATTTAATTGATCTAGCTTCAGTTTCTCTCTCTTAGCTTTGTATAATTTCTTCAAAAACTTCAGTTGGTTCTTTTTATTGGGAAGAGACCTGGACCATGTCATAATGAGGCAGACAAAAGAGAGTAGCAGGACATAGCATGGTCAGGATAATTGAATAAGAAATATAGCAGAACTATCGATGGCACAACAACTATAATAATATCTTGAAGTTGATTATAAGATTGACATTGGTTTGCGAATAAATATAATTGGTATTTTCATATTATCTGCTGATAACATAAAGAGTAGTTGAAACCAAACATATAAATAACATTGGAGGCATATAGAACCGAAGGATTTTGGTGGAACTTGGCTGAAGATTAGGACAAAGATATGATTTTATAGGCTAAACCTCTTTGCTAAATTAGTTTCATATAGTATCATCCATAATGGAATTTTCTAATTTCACCGACCATATTATGGAATTAGAGACTTAAGTCTTGGTTGGATCCATCATCAACCACAATCCATGAGAATATGACAGGTCCTATGCAAACAACCAGTACCTGAAACACACAAAATAATTCCATATTCATCAGTCAATCTGCTTCAGAAAAGTACAATATATGTTTATCGTTGAGTTTCAGTGATTCAATAAGAAAACTCTAAACACGATTAAAGTTTTTAAAGACAGTAAGATTGATCGATGGCTAGAATACGACAAGGTTAAAAATATATCATGTTGAGAGTGATTGTGAACTGACCCAACTACTGGTTCTCCAGCCATCACATTGCCTTCAAGAACCATCAAAGATGGTGGCTCCGAAAATATGCTCAAAGCTATAAACACATGCATCATATAAACATTAGATCATTAGTGTCAACGACGTAACATTCATACAGCTAAGTAACAACTCTTAAAAAACCCTATCAAGCCCAAAAAAATCATATAAAAATTTATTTTTTGAATAATAACAGTAGAATTACACTGTATATAATTTTAGGAGTTCTCATGATATGAAATAATGAGTGAGAACTCAACTTTTTAATAATTTTGGCATAAAAACACAATTGTAACAATATTCATAACATATTTCGTTTGCACATATATGTACTCACAATCAATCCCAAAAAATGCCAAATTTGACCTAATTAAGCATAAAAACCCTAGAAATAGATCAATCCGATTAATCGCATTAGATTCGGTTGATGGGATGGTACCTCCTTATTCTCGGAGCAGGCGAGCATTGGCTTCTTCTTTGTGCCAGCGATGGGGAAGACGGAGCTAAAGTACTGGCGCTTCTGGTCCGACTCGTCGATGCCCCCCATGGACTAAGCAAAACCCCCTTTCCTATTCAAAATCAAGACCAAATGAACATCAGATCGATCCGATTGAAAAAATAGAAGAAGAAGAAGAAGAAGAAGAAGAAGAAGAAGAAGAAGAAGAAGAACTTCTTACCTAGTGGTCATTCTCAGAATCTATCACGATGATGAATGAAAGAGAGAGAGAGAGAGGTGGTTGGAGTGGTGGCGCCGATGAGATGAGGGCGGTGGTGGCGGAGGCCTGGCTCGGGGTCGGAGTGGCGATAAGGGGAAGAGAGAGAGGGTTTGGAGCACCGTTGATTTTGATCGGAGAGAGAGGGTTTGTAGCAGCCAAGTTTTTGATTGGAGAGAGAGATATTTAGGTTGATTTTGATCAAATGGTGAATAAGTTGTGAATGATTTTGGGATGGACGGTCTGGATTAATCCATCCGATCGAACGGTTATGATGGGAACACGTGGAGGTAAAACTTTCCCCCCATAACTTTGGCAATTAGCCGCCAAATGTGTGGTATTCCCGCCGTCCTATTTGGGACGGAAATATGTATTATTTGGAACAGAACTTTCCATTAGTCCTAAATAATGATCCATTTTCACAATCTGTCCCAAAAAAATGCAACTGTTTGTTACTAAAAATATACCCGTCCCTACAATTATACTTTTAGGACTTTTTAAACTAGTGTTCCTTATAGTGTCGTCCCAAAAAGATACTTTTTTTGTAGTGATTTTCGGATCAAAAATCGAAGCCAAACAACATAAAAGAGGTATTTCACCCCAATATTTTCAAAAATTTGTTTTTATTTTGGAAACAACATAATCAAAACCAGGAACATTTCTATATTTACAAAATAAACGAGGCATGTTAATAATTTTTATTAACGCTAGTGGAAAAGTTGGATAATAAATGCCATATAAAATACATGTAACATTGTAAAATAATTCTAAAAAAAAATCAAAAATAGATACATCAATTAACCAATCATTTTAAGTAACTTGATAATCAAAACCTGGATTAACATTAAAATAATGAGTAATAACATCTTTAAATTTAATGCAAGATTTCAATATTAAATATGTAAAATTTCATCTATGCGGTGCATCCTTAACAAATCTTCTAAAAGTTATACCATATTGTTTACATAAAATTTTGAAAGCTCGTTGTCTACTTGCAGAAGTGTTCAAACCTTATAGATATAATCTAAGAGTTTTTAAATTTGCATGAAAAAAGACATTCTTGTACAACTAAATTAATAATATGACAAGCATATCTAACATAAAACAATCGTCCTTCTAATATGGGCAAAAATTGTGAACTTAAAATACTAATACAAGAAGTGTTATTGCTAGCATTATGAAAAAAAATAGAAAAAAATATTGTGAATATCATATTCACGTAAAAATTGCATGATGGCACCACCGAGGTATGTGAAAATTCCAAAGGACGTAGACAAATAATACGTTTTTGCAACATCTACTTTGGATCTATATAATGTGCCGTGATACAAATAAATATATAGTTTTGTTTTGTAGTCCATATAAGAAGTTAGAGCCAACTTACTAACATTTACAAAGCTTTGCTTCAAAGATTTCTTTCCATTTGAAATATTTTGATAGTCTCTGATCTAGTTGTCGATCTAGAAACTTTACTAGAACATGGGTTAAGAGTAGTACTTATATACTTATAATACCGAACACTCTCACCGCGAATGTGAAAGGTTGTTCATCACAAATAATAAATTTGGTTAGCTCGATTTGGTTAGGAGCGTCAGAATAAGTGAAAATACCTACAGAAGATCCTTGAGGACCGATTCTTATCTGTGATTGCCTAGCTTGCAGTGCGTCATTACCATAACAAGTGTCATAGTGTCTTTTTAATGTGCATGTGCCCTCATTCTTTTTTCACTTAAATATTTTCTTACATTTCTTACACTTTGCACCTTTAGCAATTGGTTTATGATTTTTGGGATCTAAAACCGGTGCACCTTCACTATCAGTGAAATTTATTTCTCAAAATATTGTCATACATTTGATTTCTTCCTATTTACAACATTTGTAGCCATGCTGTTAATTTCAGGAGGTGACATTTGTGTCGGTGGCACAAAATCTGGAATATAATTATTTTCAAATAAATCATCGTAGTAAGCAAAATTTTGTTCTGAATCACCTTCGTAAGAGTGGTTAGAATCAGTAGCATCCATATTTTTAAAATTATTTTTTTAGAAAAAGAAGAAAGAAGAGAAAAATATTATCTATTAAAAAAAGAGAAAGAAAAATCCAAAATCCAAAAAAAAAACTCTAAAATTAAAATTACTTGGAAGGTCAACTTCAGGGAATAGATGTTCCAACTCCAAATTTTTTTGCAGAATTTGAAATCTCAAGAACACTGCACTTAGGCCTCCAGAAAGTTGCACTTCAAAGTCCAGAAACTTGTTGCTCAATCTTCAGAGAATTGCTTAGCTTGAATATTTTGTAAGAGATGAAAGAAATGGTTGTATATAATTTTCATGAATCTTAGTCTATTTATAGATTTTTTTGGGGTGCAAAATGACCTATTTTACGTCCAAAAAAGAGTTGTTATAAGGATATTTTAGGTCATTTTTAGCAAAATAACCAAAATACCCCTCAAACTGTCTAAAAACAGCCACTAAAATGGGGTAAAAGGGTCTTTTTGGCCTCCCAACGGTCTAAAAAAACCAGCCGAACCAGACCTGGACCCGGCTTGGACCGGGCCGGTTCAGTCGGACTTTACGGGTTTGACGGGCCCGAACCCGCTGTCAAACCGGGTCGGGCCGGTTCGGACTTTCGGTTTCGGATTTGGAACCCAGCCCGAACCCGCTGGGTTAGTGGGGGCGGGCCGGTCCGGGTCGTTTACTGGGTTTGGGCCGGTCCAGACCGGTTTTGACCGGGCCGCCCGACCCAACTTACACCTTGATTTGTGCATGAGCAAATATTTAGAAAGACAAAAAAAATATAAATTAGGAATGCATAAATTAATTAAATATCCATTAGGATCATCTAGCATGATTCAATGATTAAATAAATAATTTTAATTAATTAGATCAAGATATCAACATCTGTTTAGTTCATTAGTTAATGAATAGATCGAACTACTCAATGAGAAATCCAAAACAGAAGATCAATAGGAAGGAAAAAAGAAGAAGGAAACAGATCTATCTAAATATAGTATCTGAATCAACAAAGCTATCTCCTGGAGATGATCAATTTCTTTATGGTTTATATTACAATTTACAACAAAATTTCACATTATATGATTGGTACATGGGATATATGGGGTTGGCGAAGGTAGAAAGCAAAAGAAGCAAACCTCTAAAGATTTCCTTTCACTGACTAATAGTTAAAACTTTAACAAAAACATTTTATTATTTATTTGGATTGGTCTCATGTTTCTTAATTCAAAAAGAAAATAAAAATGCAAGAAAAAGATGGAGAGATTAATTGTTTAACCAAAAAGAATACAACTTCATAAAATAATGGTTTCATTACAACAAATAGGGCCTACAATAGCAGTTTTTTATAGCGTTCAAGTGTCCCCGCTATAGAACATTATCAACAATAGCGTTCTTTCTGCAGTGTTATAAAAATATATATCTATAACATTTTCTGAATGCTGTAGAATCTACTACTATGTTTGAATGTCAAAGCCGATCTCATGTTCCAAAAAAAAATTCCAGCGCCTGGACCCGCTCAATTTTTTGGGTTCCGCTCGATTTTTTTTAAATCCATTCACTAAAAAAGAGTAGACTTTTGGCTGTAGCTTTCCCCCCAAAGTGAAATAATTAGTGTTATGGGGGGAAAATATTTTATTCCCCCCAATTTTTTCCCATGAACCCATAAGAGTTCATTTTTTTCTCTTCGGCTGTAGCTTTTCCTCCAAAGTGAAGAGTTCTCTTCTCTTCTCTTTGGCTTGAGCATCCCGTGTGCTTCTCTACTCTTCGGCTGGAGCTTCTCCTGTGTGCTTCTCTTCGGCTGATGCTTCTCTTGGCTGGAGCTTCTACCGTGTGCGCTGGAGCTTCTCTCGGTTGATGTTCCTCTCGTCTGGAGCACCTATCTCTCTCTCTCTTTCTTCCCGAAGGTGAACCTGCCCTCTTTGAAGTAAAATCCCTAACATTTTTGATTCCCCCCATTTTTAGGGTAAATATAATTTTATGGCAAAATTTTCTAATTGTAGAAAAAGATTTTGAAGGTATGCCCTAACATAATTTGATATAAAGATATTTGATGGTGATTTATGTGAATATTTTCATAGTTTCTGATTTTGAAGGTACTCCCATAATCTGATTTATGTGTATAGTTTCTTTGATTTAAAACCTTTGAAATCTTTTCAAGTGTTTCATGTGCATGTTTAGTGTTAGAAGAATGGCTTATTGGAGGGATTGGAGCAACTGTATTCATCTATACTTTCTATGTGGTTTTACTTTTGTCTTCTTCAACAATCTTGCTTGCGGCGGTTGATTAGGTTTTGACGGAAGAAAAGAAAGGAAAGAAATTTGTAGAGATTCTCATGTCTGCCACTAAATGGATATGTAACATATTTTATTCATACACACAAACATTTTCCCATTTGGGAGGCAACAAGGAGGCCACCCGTTTCAACCGTACCACTACTCTAGCCTCATTCTTCTGCTCTATTTGATTTAACAAGAAGGTATGATGGTCACCGCCACCACTTCCGACGCAGGGGAGGTACCTGCATGTGAGTGGTATGAAGGAAGACATGATGGTCGAAGCCTCATTCTTCTACTCCATTTGATTTAGTATGAAGTAAATTTGATTTGAAGAAGTCTGTGGTGCACAGACGCGGCTGCGCTTGGGGACGTAAGCATGAGCGAGTAGCATGGTATGTGTTTGTGGTAATTTCTTACCTAACCCTTAATTCAAAAAGATGAAGATAGCCTATATATTCATATTTTTAAGTGTATTGATTGTTAACCATTCATGGTTCTCTTCCTGTAGATGCTAAGCCATGTGATGCACAAGTGCAACCATGACAACAATACATGCTTGGTGTTTATCTGCTTTAATTTCTCCATAGATGACATTGTGAATATATCATTGATAGATTTATATGGTTACGGTGATCAAAATGTTTTTTTCTTTTGATGTTTACAGGTTTGGAATCGATGACTTCGAAGCAGATTTTGAAGGAACAGAATGATTTGCAGAAGGATCCATATGTTTCTTGTAGCGCAGGTAGCGCATGTTTGAGACTCTAAATTAATTTAGGAATCTTTCATGACCGATGGCTTTAAGTGCTTTATATTATATACCGTCACATTTTATTTATTGTTTGTGAATTAGGAACACTTAAGTCTGTGACATAAAGTTGCCCTTCTCGAACGATTGGTAATATTTGTTTTACTCCAAAGGCTGACTAGAGATAGCTGAGCAATGCTTAATAGTCAATATCTTATATGCCATAAGTCATGTCGAATGCTTGATAATATAATTTTCATTTGACATCTAGATAATTATAGAGACATTAGAAAAGATTGAAATGATAAAGAGAGTACAATTTTTTGTTGAACACATGTCAATGCATTATGATAAAAAATGTGCAGGCTTATGCTCTCTCTTATGCTAACTGGATCATTTATGTTGGACTTGGGTATTCAAGTGCATTGGTAGGCATGATTTCAACCCTTTGACATGGTACTGGAGAAGAAAGTTTGATACAATCTGGCTCATTATTATGTAGGAACCCCATTCTGCACTCGTGCCTCCATGAATGACATACGTAGCCTTGCAATGCACGATGCCGTCTAGTTCTAGAATTAACCTATGAATGTTTGGAATGATAAGACTTGAACTTTGACGTGAACTAGGTTTGTTCTTTCTTTCATGATGTCATTTCTCTAAGACATCCCCCTGAAACAGCTTAGTCATCTCTTCCTTTCATTCATATTCTTATATGACTTTGGAGAATGTGGTTTGAAGATGTTAATTATCTTAGCACTAGTTTATTTAAGTTCAGAAGGACACAATTTATTTATTCATGAAGAGAATGTTGTAACTGTAACCATCAGAGTTCTATATATATATATATATATATATATATATATATATATATATATATATATATATATATATATATATATATATATATATATATTTTATTTATATATATATATATATATATATATATATATATATATATATATATATTTATATATATATATATATTTTATTTATATATATATATATATATATATATATATATATATATATATATATATATATATATATATATATATATATATATTTATATATATATATAAATATATATATATAAAAATATATATATATATATATATATATATATATATATATATATATATATATAGTCTTAGATGTTAACTTCCTCTTTGAGTTTTAGTTTTAACCATAAGTCTATGATGCAAAGAGAGTATGTAGAGTTTAAGTTCATATTAATGACTGAATTGCAAAGGCATAGAAAGTTCCTAATAAGGGTTGGATCGATCATACAAGACAGAACACCTTGGCCTAGAAATATCACCACAAATCATCCTGGCATGATTCAGGTTGGTAAGCTTTATTTCAGTGGGTAGTGTTGGTGAACTCAAAGTTGGTGAACATTTCTTATATTCATCTTATTGTTGGCACAGTTTTCTTTTCCTTTCTACAATTATCTTATTTCCGGAGTTGGCCATTTTTGTATTGTTTCCAGGATTTAGGGTACTCTATTGGTTATTCATAAATATCATGGTATGCAAAATACATCATAAGAGGATTTTCACTTATAACTCAATTTCCTAGCACTTGCTCTATCTTTGTGCGGCTCTATTGAGCTATAGCAGGTCTTTCTGAGATACCTTTCTGTGTGTCGTGTGCATCAAGTATGCCATTGAAAAAACAACATTTTTTATTGTACTCTTTTTCTGTTGTTATGTTCCTCATTTTAAAATGGTATAAGATCATTTCTGCAAATATCAGTTAGCTTTTTAAGTTTCACTTTATGAGCTTTCTATATGATTAATCTCTCTCTTCTCGACATGCTCATGCTCAATTTGCTATTTGACCTTACATTTATATCCTTAGGACCTTGCATTTATATCCTTAGCACCAGATATTAGTTCCATTACATATGTAGAGTACTTAAGATGCAATCTTATGATATCAATAGGGAAGGATGATTCTGGCTCACCTATGTGATGAATTTAAAGGATTGAAATCTGGAATGTGCTTGGTATCATTCTTCCTCTAAATCTGTGATTTAAGTCGTATTCAAGTATATCATGAATTTTGTAATTGTATGTGATTTAAGACTGTGATGCTCCTTCCCTTGTCATAGGCTTTATGCTTCCTTCCGCTGGCTATTGCAAATGCACTTAGTGGCAGACTCTCTGATGGGTAAGTCTTCTATATATCAAGATAGACATGTCTCATTTCTCTGAGGTTATTCTTATTCCTGAACCTATTTTCGCGTGGAAGCTAACAATTTGCACTTTTGGTTGCAGAATTCCGATGTTCGATGAGCATTCGGTTCTACTCCTCTTCTGTCTATCATTAGGTAAAAGAAACTATGGTACATGGAGGCACTAGTTTTTTTTTACTATGTTTCTTTTATTAAATTATCATATATGTTAATTAAATTCTTTCTGTTCTTTGTCTTTGGACTTAAGTTCATGAAGCTGCAGTCTAGGCTTATTTCAGTTTAGCTACATGTAGTAGTTTTTGCTTCAAACTTTCTTTAAACTGACTTGTGCTAGAGTTGAAGGAAATGTTTACATATGTTCCAGTATTAATACTCGTATGGCTATCAGCTTTACATTAACTATTATAAGAATGCTAATGTATTTTCTTCTCAATTTTGTGTAGGTTGGCTGTGGATATAAGCTAGAAGGAAAGAGTCGATCGAGCTGCATTTGGCCTACATACATTTTGTATGGAAATGGAATGGTTTAGTTGAATTTTGGACTAGCGTTAGTTTACGAATATTTTGTACATCTTGGATTCTCTTTACATGAAAAATTTATTTTGGACTACTATTTCGATCGCTTTAGGCGTACAATAACATTTTGTACATCTTGAATGTTTTAATAAAAAATGTATAAATTTATTTTTTTGGCAAACCTTTTCTATATCGTGATTGATCGAAATGGAAGTTGCGATTGAAATTGTTGAAATCAAAATTGCAATTCAGCATGAATTTTTATGATGCACAGGTTAATTGTATGTGATGCAGAATATGTTATTCAGATATGAAATTATGTAGCAGATTTATAGCACTCAAAATGCTATAAGAAATCGACATCGTTCAGAAATGCTATAATAAATCAACAACATTAAAGAATGCTATGCACCATCTACAACATTCATGAACGCTATTATTCATCAACAGAATTCAAGAACGCTATAGACCATCCACAACATTCATGAACGCTATAATCTATCTACAGCATTCACGAATGCTATAAACCATCCACATCATTCATGAACGCTATAATCCATCTACAGCATTCAAGAACGCTATAATGTTATAGCGTTCACATGTCTTGACATACTATAGCGTGGGCAATTATAGCGGACAGAATATGTTATAGAAGGCTTTAGATAGCGTTTTGCGCATGCTATTGTAGGCCATATTTATTGTAGTGTTTCAAAAATTCAAACACATGAACAAACAATAAAAGAAAAGAGGTTTAGTAAATTCGAGGTTGTGGATTCTTAAAATTTAAAAGAGAACAACACATCTTTCTAACACAAAAAAAAAACTTTGCAAATGTAGTTATTTTCCCTAAATAAGAAGAAGATGCCATAAACCATTCTCATGACAACAAAAAGTAATATTTGGCTCATAACAAAGGATAATGGGTTCAGATGTAACCATTCTTATGAAAACAAAAAACAATCTTAGGCTGATGATAAAGTATCTTTGAACAAATCAATGAAAATCCAATAAAAAGTGAACATAAACAAAGATATTTTACGATTACAAACTACACAAAAAACCACAAGTGAATACAATTTTATAAAGAAGTAACAGAAAATTTTATCCTCACAAATTTAAAACAAATTAATGTACTCCAATTTTATTCAGAGAGAAAAAGTGATAATTATATATGGTTTTAATTGACCTTAAGAGCCTATGATAGAGATCCGAGGAAGATAATATGGTGGGTTCTGAAGAGAAAGCAAGTTCCTATTAGTTATATTGAGACTGTTAAGGATATATAATGATAAAGATATGTCGAATATCGAACCATATGAAAAGATAATAAACTATTTTTTACTACCATTGACTTAACATCAATATTCGACATGGTACTTACCTTTTCATGCTTAGTTATTAATGAAATTACTATAGATATCTATGAAAAAGTTTCATGATGTATGATGTTAATTTGTTGATTGGACGATGAGAGCAGAGAAAAGTTGGATGCTAAAATAGAAGTATCGAGAGACAATTTAGAATCTAAGGAATTTTAAAATTAGTATGACAAAATATATATATGATATATAACGTCAACCAAAAGGCAAAGAAAAATGATAGGAGAATATATACATATAGATGGATAAGAAATACCAATAAGTGATGGTTTTTGATTTTTTGATTAATCATCCATCGTGACGTAGATTGGGAAGTGTCACTCCCCGTTCCCGGAATGCGTATTTTTATACGTATACCGCTTGCCTGAATTTATTTAGTATCTGTCATGCATTTAATTTGTATTTAATTCTTTTAATTTCATGCTAATTATTTTTCTGTACTTTATTTTTTGCTTTTTCTTGGCTCTTGGTTCATTTCGGTTCATGGTAAACCAACTTGGTTTGGTTTGGTTCAACATGGAAAGGAATGGATGGCTTGGATTTGGTGGAGAGAATGAATGGTGGAGATCCACTTGACCTTGATATAAAACTTCTTCTTTCATTCTCTCTCTTTATTCATTCACATTTACTCCTCCACCAAACCCTAACCCACTTGTGAGAGGCAAGTACATCTTGCACATCATGGAGGATTTCTTGCATCTCCATTTATTTTTAGTCCATTGTGTTTGTCTCTTCTTTCTTTACATGTTTAGGTCTTGTAGTTTTTGTTTTCCATGGTTAGCTTTGTGTAGATCTAAGTTTTTTCCCCTTTTTGGTTTTCTTGGGTTTTGATCTATCAAACTTCATCATTTCCATATTTTGATTGTTCTATATTGTAGAGAATTCAATTATACCCAATTTTGGCTTTTAAAAAGTTAGATTCCGACTTGATTTGAGGAAGTTATGGCCAAAATAATTTTGATCAAACTTCTATGTTCATCTGTCCTGATTCTGGCAGGGACGATGAATAGTGTCTGGCCGCATAAGAATTTTGAGCCGCATAAGAATTTCTGGCCGCATGAGCATTTTTGAGCCGCATAAGAATTTTTGAGCCGCATAAGAATTTCTAGCTGCATGAGGCTGATTTTTGGCTGATTTTGATTGTTTGATGCTCTTTTTGACTGTTTTCTGGCCCGAAATTCTCCTAGCTTCCAACATGAAAGTTGTAGATCTTTTCCTTGGCTTCAAGAATATGTTACCAACTATTTTATGTAAGTTTCTCTTACTCTTGATATAGAACTTTTGACTACCATGCCTTGTCACGAATTGACAATGATTGTTATCCTGACTTAATATTGATCATGCGTTCCTATGTCTGGAACTAAGAGACTGGCTAGTCGTCTTATTGTACTGAATGGGACACGTTCATGTATGAACCATTGAGAACGACTGGCTGATCCCGATCATTGACAATGTAACCGTGCTGATCTCCAACTTATAATTATGTACATGAATTTGAGTAGGTGCTATGGCACCGATAATTAATTTCGTATTACAAAAGCAGCATGTGTATCCTACTGTCAAGGCATGATTATCCCGTGGATAGGTTTGATTGTTGCATTACGCTATGTAGGACCTACAACCCAACCGCACTGGCATCGTTGTAGAGTTACGCATATCGTACCTTGTACGAAAGTACTCATGCGAAATACTCATGATCCACGGCATGAGATTTCAATTAACATAGGGCCAACTAAGTTAAATAAAATAATTACTGCATGGAGAGAATGGATTTCCGAGTTCTTACATGACGACCGTCCTTGGGACAAATAGTGTCCCGACACGCCGGCTGGTTCCCACGGATACTGCATATCTACCACACGGGCAGGGAGTGGTATCCGGTTTACTTTTCCCGATCGACGAGCGTCCCGCTGGGACTCGTTTCCCCGCATGGCGCAACTGATTATTGGATCGACCAGCCTTGTTTGTCTATAGTAAGATCTGAGAAATTCTCTAATGCATGGTTCCATGGTAACTTGGAGCTCACTAGTAGTAAGCCGTAATAATTGTCTGGCCGCTTAAACTGATTTGATTGTGGGTTGTATCCTACTTTGACAACTATTGTCACGCCCCAGAACCAGAATACTGGAGAGCGGGGGCAGACATAGCCAGCTACGTATAACGGAATGGAATCCACACCGCTATACGGTCACGGCTGTCTAGATATGTGAAAGTTTCGCTACAATCCATCAGTCTCTTAAGGTCATAAAATAGCCTATTGTCTCAATCTCAACCAACTAATAATAGTTACAAGATGGCAGACCACCAAATACACAATAGTAAGGCGTCCCATACATTATATATTCGGAATGATCATGAAGCTAGTCGTTACAAAATGTGGGGACTAGCAAGAGTTCAGTCATACATGATCAACCCCCGGGGCTTGTCAATCATGTTACAGTCCGTAGACAGACAGTAAGTACAATCGAGCTAACACTTGCTCGTCGGCTAAATGCCTCAAAAGAATAATTTACAATATACAGTGGGAGAACAAAAGAAACCCACTCGATGTCCTGGTTATGCCTGGTGACCACCATCGGGCTGAAAAGCAGGGAGATCCTTTGGTGTTGCTTCGGTATCTGGCCATACAAAACCAGCTGGGTCAGACCCCAGAAAGAGCAAGTGCCACAAAGGAGGCTTCACTTAAGAACTAAAACCAACAAATCATTAGCATTCAACACGTAAGAAAACAACAATAAATAGCACAGATTTAGGTTTGTGCACTACCAATGCACTTACCCCAATCAGAGAAAATAATTAAGAGAAGCATCATTGACATAAAAGAACTGGAGAATCGTGCTAAATAAATTATAGCTGGACAATATATGAAGAGAAGACGAATATACTATTCCGGAAGCCAGGTTACAATCCTTAAACCAAACAAGGACCGAGATTGTAACCCTTCGCCTGAACAGAACTTAGTCTCTGATCATTTATTGCTAAAGGTGCCAATCATTATCGTAAAAAGAGAGAGTACAATGATAAAAGTGACAATGAAGAGTGCAATATGCTAGAGTGACAATAGAGTACAATCGTTATAGTGACAATCTGGAGTGACAATCATTATAGTGACAATCTGGAGTGACAATCATTATAGTGACAATCTGGAGTGACAATCATTCAATCATTCTGGTACAATCTTGCAATCAATCAATTCTAGACGATACTATACTGGACTAGACTCCATCCAGGCAATCACGGCCAATCATTGCCTACGACTTTCTATATTAACTAACTAGGGTTATCACAATTCTAGTTACTAGCAAGATACAATGAGATGCTCCAAGTAGTCACAGGCCCTGCAGCTATCCAGGTTATCCAGGCAATCATTATAGTGACAATTTAGAGAGTACAATGCATTAGAGTGACAAGAGAGTTCAATCATTTAAGTGACAATGGTGGGTGCCCCACATAACAGTGGGCTGGAAATGTGCCCTACTCGTCGGCAGGCTACAAGTCCAAACATTTGCGGCCGGGATAACGGGATCGCCTGTAACTGGAGAACATCTCTTCATGTCTAATGAATTATACTAGTCATTAACCTTAGTCCATTTCAGTAGGCACTCCTGACCATGGTACTCAGGAGTCCCCTCCTAGACATGATGCAAGACAGGATTGGATTATTTGTACAAGCACAATCGCCCACGGTGTCCAGGTTACTTATACAAGTCAGGTCATGTCAGGTAGCCGTCGCAACAGCTTATCAAGATATATCAGGTCAGGTTATCATGCCAAGTGTACTAGTCAGGAGTGCGCCACGACGGGCCACTATCAGGTCATGTCAGGTTATCATTTCAATCGTGTCAAAGTTCAGGACAAAAGGCGTAAGGATATAAAATGGGCATAAAAATATACAATAGGGATAAATGTGTACTCAAGTTATACTGAAGTTAAAAGATAAATATAACATTAATAATCGAATACAAATAATAAGACAAAGCTCGGGAAAGACTCCATACGGCTCAGGAATCCGAGTCCATGCGGCTCAGAAAATGAGCAGGGTTCTATGCGGTTCAGGGAGTCCTAGCCTTATGCGACTGAAGGGGGAATCGGGCTTATGCGGCTGAGACAGCACATCTCATGCGGCTTAGGGTGACGGGTCTCATGCGGCTCAGAGAACGAGCCTCATGCGGCTGGGTCCAAGCAAGGGTCATGCGGCTCAGGACGGGTGTTTATGCGGCCAGCGGGAGATGGGTCAAATACGGCCGGAAGAGACAAGTCCTTATGCGACTGGGAACGAGTAGTCCCATGCGGCTCAGGAAATGAAGGAACTCATGCGGCTGGGAACTCAGAAGTCCATGCGGTCAAGATAACATGGACTCATGCGGCTCAGTCTGAGCAAGGCTATGCGGCTGGATCCAAGTCAACTCTCATACGGCTGGAAAAGACTTGCCGTATGATTGTTTATGCGGTCAAGTACTCAAGAAGTCTTATGCGGCTGGGGAATTCCATGCTGCCAGTAGAACTCGCCGCATAGAGTTATGCGGCTGAGTCCATGCGGCCAGACTGTTCTTCTTCTCCAAGTTTTTCGAGAAGAAGAGCTAAGCAACCATGGCTTCCAAGCAACGTAAAACTTCCATCCAGAGCCCAAATCCGAACTTCCATAGGTCAAAATAGAGTAGAACGAGATTCTCTACAACATGGAACCATCAAAACTTGGAAATAACAAGATTAAGTAGATCAAAACCCAAGAAATCTGAAAATAAAGTAAACTTAGATCTAGAAGAATCTAGCCATGGAAAGTGGAAATGCCAAGTTCTAAAGTAAGTTAAAATACTGTAAAGAAGAGAATGAAGCAATAAAATTGGAGTTCTTCCATGAAGCAAGTTGCACTTGCCTAGACCTCTCTCTCCTCTCTCTGGTAGGTGAGGAGTTAATGGTGGAGAAGAAAATGGTTAATGAAGAGAGAGAAAGGAGAAGGGGTTAATAAATGGTAGTGGTGGTGGTAGGTAGGGGGTTCACCCTTGGTTCATAATGAACCAATAGCAACCCCAAACCAAACCAAGCCAACCCGAACCAAGAATAACCAAGCCATGAAGGAAGAGCTAAGCAAGGAATCATGCAATACAAGATAAAATACGTATACGTATTCCAAGAATACGAAATACGAACACAGGTATTACAACTCTACCCTCCTTAAAAGAATTCCGTCCTCGAAATTTAATCAAGAGGCTAGAGGAGCAATGACAAGCTACATTAATCACATGCAAGCTATAACTAGGCAGACAATCACTCATTCAAGCAAGGAATCGAAGGCATGAGGCATAAGAAAGACATTATACCTCACGAGTCAAACAAGTCGGGATATCGCGATCGGATATCATCCTCACGCTCCCACGTTGACTCTTCCAAGGAGCGATGAACTCAAGCAAACACGAACTAAACTAATAGTCTTGCGCTTGAGGTCTCTCTCTTTGGTCAAACATGGACACGGGCCTATCCTCATACGAAAAGGTTGGTACCAATAACCAGTTTCGAATGACCTAGGATATGGCTCGGGTCCGAGATGTACCGTTGTAATTAGGATACATGAAATACGTCATGCACCCTGCATAACGACGGTAGAAAAGCAAGATGAGAGGACACATATACCTCTCGGCCAATTCTGAACCTGAGCCTGGGCTAAGGCAAACTGTCGCGGGTTCTGTTACTGGAAAGTCTGGGCCTGAGTTGGCAATGGCCTCGGGAACGGGAACTGCTGTTGCTGGTGAACTGGAACTGGGGCTGGTCCCCTAACCGAGGGACTAGATACTGTCGATGCTGAATCAACTCTGAATGGGCAGGTCCCCACCTTATGGCCCGGTGCTCCACACAATAAACACAATCCCAACGCCTTGCGACACTCTGCTTCCACGTGTCCAGGCTTCCTACAATAAGAACAGCCCACGACGAAAGACTGCGCTTGCTTCTGTTTCTGCTGAGAGTACGTCGGGGTTGAGTGCTGAACCGACGTCACTGAGGCCGCTCGTCTCGGAGCTCCAATAGTCAAAGCCCTGGCTGCCGGGGCTGGGGCTGAAGACTGATTCATTTGACTATGGGACCGCTTCCGACCTCCGGTCCTGTCCACTATTCTCTGGGAGGTATACTCGTGCCTCCTTGCTGCTCGCAATACCGCATCATAGGTCTGATGCTCGAACTGTTCTACCGCTAATATAATCTCCAGGTGAAGTCCCTGCTGGAACCTCTGCGCTCTGTCAAACTCGGTTGCCACCAAGGTGGGAGCAAACCGACTGAGTCTGGAAAACTCGGCCGCATAACCGCCGACCGTCCTCCCCATCTGCTTAAGATTACTGAACCTGGTCTGCAAGTCATACCGAGCCACTGTATCATAATACTTGGTCTGGAACTTTTCACTGAACACTGCCCAGGGGACAGGTGTTGCCAATCCCACTGCTTGTACAGCCCACCAACTGCGGGCTAGATCCAATAACTGTAGGCGCACCACAGCCATCTTCTCCTCTTCTGGAATCTTCGCGGCTTCGAGAATCACCTCTATATCTTGTAGCCAAGCATCGACAGCAATGGCATCCTCGCTGCCATCGAAGAAGGGAGGGTTCAGGCACTTGAAACAGTTGACCGTACTGTTCCCTCGGGGACCACTTCTATTCAGAGCATCTTGTACTACTTGGTGCAGGGCATCTCTCTGACGATCTTGGGACGCAAGTAACTCACGGATGAGTCCTACCAAGCCTCCATCCTCTGACCCTGCTGGCTGGACGGGCTGAACTGGCGGTACTGGTTCTCCAGGAGGCACGGCTCGGGAGGCTGCTGCTGAGTGCTGGGCCTGATCTTCTGGTTGCTGCTGGTCCATGGGAGGTGATCCGCCTTGTTGATCGGCAGGTCCAGGTTCAATACCGCTGAAGAAGACGACATGGGAACAATAAGGAAGGACCAGGACAGATCAACGATTACATGCATGTGATCAGGACAAGAATTTCAGGAATCAAGAGGATACGAGCAGAGATCAAGGGCGAGTACTGATTGAGACATCTATTCGGTAAACCCTCACACATCTTGATTTAACAAGACCTGCATGGGCCACCACTTTAACCATGTCACGCCCCAGAACCAGAATACTGGAGAGCGGGGGCAGACATAGCCAGCTACGTATAACGAAATGGAATCCACACCGCTATACGGTCACGGCTGTCTAGATATGTGAGGGTTTCACTACAATCCATCAGTCTCTTAAGGTCATAAAATAGTCTATTGTCTCAATCTCAACCAACTAATAATAGTTACAAGATGGCAGACCACCAAATACACAATAGTAAGGCGTCCCATACATTATATATTCGGAATGATCATGAAGCTAGTCGTTACAAAATATGGGGACTAGCAAGAGTTCAGTCATACATGATCAACCCCCGGGGCTTGTCAATCATGTTACAGCCCGTAGGCAGACAGTAAGTACAATCGAGCTAACACTTGCTCGTCGGCTAAACGCCTCAAAAGAATAATTTACGATATTACAGTGGAAGAACAAAAGAAACCCACTCGATACCCTGGTTACGCCTAGTGATCACCATCAGGCTAAAAAGCAGGGAGATCCTTTGGTGTTGCTTCGGTATCTGGCCATACAAAACCAGCTGGGTCAGACCCCAGAAAGAGCAAGTGCCACAAAGGAGGCTTCACTTAAGAACTAAAACCAACAAATCATTAGCATTCAACATGTAAGAAAACAACAATAAAGAGCGCATATTGAGGTTTGTGCACTACCAATGCACTTGCCCCAATCAGAGAAAATAATTAAGAGAAGCATCATTGACATAAAAGAACTGGAGAATCGTGCTAAATAAATTATAGCTGGACAATATATGAAGAGAAGACGAATGTACTATTCCGGAAGCCAGGTTACAATCATTAAACCAAACAATGACCGAGATTGTAACCCTTCGCCTGAACAGAACTTAGTCTCTGATCATTTATTGCTAAAGGTGCCAATCATTATCGTGAAAAGGAGAGAGCACAATGATAAAAGTGACAATGAAGAGTGCAATATGCTAGAGTGACAATAGAGTACAATCGTTATAGTGACAATCATTATAGTGACAATCTGGAGTGACAATCATTATAGTGACAATCTGGAGTGACAATCATTATAGTGACAATCTGGAGCGACAATCATTTAATCATTCTGGTACAATCTTGCAATCAATCAATTCTAGACGATACTATACTGGACTAGACTCCATCCAGGCAATCACGACCAATCATTGCCTACGGCTTTCTACATTAACTAACTAGGGTTATCACAATCCTAGTTACTAGCAAGATACAATGAGATGCTCCAAGTAGTCACAGGCCCTGCAGCTATCCAGGTTATCCAGGCAATCATTATAGTGACAATTTAGAGAGTACAATGCATTAGAGTGACAATAGAGTTCAATCATTTAAGTGACAATGGTGGGTGCCCCACATAACAGTGGGCTGGAAATGTGCCCTACTCATCGGCAGGCTACAAGTCCAAACATTTGCGGCCGGGATAACGGGATCGCCTGTAACTGGGGAACATCTCTTCATGTCTAATGAATTATACTAGTCATTAACCTTAGTCCATTTCAGTAGGCACTCCTGACCGTGGTACTCAGGAGTCCCCTCCTAGACATAATGCAAGACAGGACTGGATTATTTGTACAAGTACAATCGTCCACGGTGTCCAGGTTACTTATACAAGTCAGGTCATGTCAGGTAGCCGTCGCAACAGCTTATCAAGATATATCAGGTCAGGTTATCATGCCAAGTGTACTAGTCAGGAGTGCGCCACGACGGGCCACTATCAGGTCATGTCAGGTTATCATTTCAATCGTGTCAATCAAGTTCAGGACAAAAGGCGTAAGGATAAATATAACATTAATAATCGAATACAAATAATAAGACAAAGCTCGGGAAAGACTCCATGCGGCTCAGGAATCCGAGTCCATGCGGCTCAGGGAATGAGCAGGGTTCTATGCGGTTCAGGGAGTGTCACGTCCCAGAACCAGAATACTGGAGAGCGGGGGAATGACTCAGCCAGCTACGTATTACGGGTAGATGAATACCGTATAATACGATCAATGCTGTCTAACCAGACGAGGGGGTGCATACTACATAAAGGTCTTACTATGGTCATTTCACATCTATTGTCTCAATCATTCAAACAAGGAAACAGTAATAGAGAACATGTAAGATAAAGTAGTAAGACGTCCCAAATGCTCAGTCAAAATGTTCTTGAGATCTGACTTTACAAAATATAGCCAGATGATATAGCAAGTATACACAATTGTTATCAGCTGCAGTCTGACTTAATTACAATCATGTAAAAGTAAGTACAAGACAATCCGACTAACATGTCGGTGCCAAACGGCTAAGTATAAAGGTAAATAACAAAACGAGCGGTGAAGTAAGGAACCCACTCGAGTCCTCCTGTAATCATGCCTCTAGTATTGACCATCTTGGAGGTAGAAGTACGCTGGATCCTCGGGAACCGGCTCTAAATCTGGCCATGCAAAACCAGAGAGGTTAGACCTCTAATATCAAGTACCACAAGGAAGGACGATATGAAGGACATACACCAGTAAGTAAAAGAATATAATAATAGATCTCTGCTTGCTACTAGGATTCACATCACATCACGACACTCCGAACCAACCTCCCAACCAAACAAGGACAGAAGTTGGCCCGTCATGTCCTGACATTTTGATCATCCCAGTTAGGTAACAGAGTAGTACAGTACACAAACAAATCATCTTGAACGGCCAATCAAATTCTACGGCTTGCTATTATGAGTCCCAAGTTATCCTGGAATTATACAATTAGGGATTCCTCAGTTCTTACTATATACTAGCAAGGCTAGTCTATCCAGTCAATCATGTGCACCATGCATGAATTAGACGAGTCCTAGCAGGACGCCCGTCAATATACAATATACCATAATAATAAAAGCAGATACTGTTCCCTGCCCGTGTGGCAGATTTACAGTATCTGTGGGAACTAGCCGGCCCGTCGGGTACTACTCGTCCCAAGGGGACTGCCATGTAAGAACTCGGGAATCCATTCTCTCCATGCAATCATTATTTTATTTAACTTAATAGTCCCTACGTTGAGTGAAATCCCTGTAGGAACCCTAGAGGGGGGGTGAATAGGGTCAAGCTAACTAATCAAGCACTTAGCACAAGCTAATTGGCAATTTAAAAATATAAGTGCAAGAGAAGAAGCAAACACAATACCGACACCCGATATATCCTGGTATCCTCCTAAGAGGCAGTCCAGTCCCGGAACTCTCTCCGGCTTTAATCCACTATTTGAGCAAATAGTTACACACGAGTTTGGATCCGAAGAACTCGCCAACTTCTTACACAAGAGCTTTAATCCGAAGGGCTCTCCAACTTCAACCGAGAGTTTGGATACGAAGACTCCCCAACTTCAACCGAGAGTTTGGATACGAAGACTCCCCAACTTCAACCTTTCACAATAGGTTTTGATCTCCTTATATAATAGGATAAAGATCTCACTTTTCAACTCAATAACTCTAACACAATTTGTAGATGGCAAATGAAGGCTTTGTAGAGTTGTATGTGGATAAGCTTTGGTGGTTTGGAAATTTTTAGGCTCAAAGCATCAACCTTGAATGAAGGGGGTTCAAGGCTATTTATAACCAAAGCAAAGGAAAGTGCAATAATGCAACTTTCTCAGGCTGACGGATCATCCGCCGGATTTCCGCGGAAATCCGCCGGATCATCCGCCTGAATAGTCCAACGGCTATAAAAAGAGCCGTTGGGATCAATCGTTCGTAAAATCCGACCGTTGGAATGCAAACGGTTATATAGCGGAAAATCCGTCGAAATTTCGTAGTTTTCCGCCGGATAATCCGAACACTCACAGAAGGTATTCTGTGAGACCATTCGGATCTTCCGCCGGATTTCCGCGAAGATCCGCCGGATTATCCGCCAGGATTCCGAAGATTGTCCTGGGTTATTATCTACCCTAGCTTTCGATTTTGCCATCCATTTCTTGTGTTTACAATGGTTCCTAAGACTCATTACAGACTCCAGATATACTGTAGCAGGTGCAGGCTTCTTCAGAGTCTTGAAATGATGATGGCATGGCTTGGCTTCTTCCTTTGATAGGTGCTGGCTTTTTCCCTTGGCGGCAGCTGTCCAAAGATATCCAGTTTCCCTTGGCGGCAGCGGAAACCCCGGTGCGTGGCTCCAGAGATGTCGTCGGGTGGTTCAGAGAAATCTTGTGGGATCCGTCGTCTTTGGCCCACCATGATTTTTTCATTGCATATGTCCACGTTGATCTTGCTTATTGTTTTTCTGCATGTACATGTTAGACGAACAAAGCAATATCCATAGTAGCAAGTATGATAAATTAAAGCACATTAGGACTATGCAAAGTTTAAGTATAAGTGCTAAGGTGATGGCATAAAAGTTAGTGATATCAGAATGATTAAACTTAATTGAATGACCACAATCAAAAACATAGTTTTGATTTTGGCAACCCAATTAAATTTAAGATAGATAAGCTCATATCACTAAGATGTAAACCAATGGGCACATATCACCAAAGATATAAGTATAAGTAGAAATGCTATAGTGATAGTATGAAGATTAGTGATAATGAAATGCTAAACTTAACCTATTAACCATATTCAAAAACATGATACAATCATTGGGCCAATAATCCCATGCCGTGGATCATGGTCATTCAAATGAGTACTTTCGTACGGGGTACGATATGCACAACTCTACAACGATACCAGTGCGGTTAGGTTGCAGGTCTTACATAGCGTAATGCAACAATCAAATCTAACCACGGTAATCATGCCTCGACCATAAAGTACACATGCTTCTTTTGTAGAAAATAAATAAATAAATAAATAAATAAATAGATTGAAGCCTGCATGTGCATGTATGTCAATATTTCGGGATCAGCCAGTCGATTGTAATAGTTCATAACATGAACGTGTCTCATTCATTTCATTCAATAAGACGACTAGCCAGTATCTTAGTTCCAACTAGGAACGCATGATCAATATTTAGTCCATGTCACAATCATTATCAATGGTGACAAGGCATGAAAGTCATTTAGTATTACATGGGTCGAGTCTACAACTCTCAAGGTCAAGTTCCAGTTATACTGGGTATCCGTGGATCAATCATGACACAAAGCACGTTCCTCATAACAATCGTTATTTGACAATATTAACATATCATGATTTTATCAAGTTAATGCAAAAAGGCGTAAGGATATAATAGAAGAATTATCATGCCATCATTAAATGAATAATTATAAGACAATTAAAACACCCAGGTCAAGAAGTCACGCCAACAAATCTATGCTAAGGCCAAAAGTCACGCAAGAAGTCTGTGCTTAAGACCAACAAGTCACGCTAAGTCTAGCTGGGGTGAGCGTGAAAAATGGGCGTGAATAGTGAGCGTGAAAAGTGACACACGCTGGCAAGCGTGAGCGTATGAGCGTGACAAATAATTCACGCACGCACACGCAGCGTGAGGGTGAAAAGTCACGCACGCCAAAAGTCACGCACAATATGATCGTGAAAAGTCACGCACGCAAGCTCAGGGACAGGAGCGTGACCCAAATACACGCAGACAGCGCGAGCGTGACAAATAATTCACGCACGCAAATGCGAGCGTGACTAAAAATACACGCACGCTCATAGGAACGTTAGCGTGACTAAAAATACACGCTAACATGTAAGAACACGAGCGTGACTAAAAATACACGCAGACACGTAAAGACGTGTGCGTGACTGAAAATACACGCAGACACGTAAAGACGTGTGCGTGACTGAAAATACACGCAGACACGTAAAGACGTGTGCGTGACTGAAAATACACGCAGACACGTAAGAACGTATGCGTGACTGGGCTGATGTTTACGCGAGCACGTAAGAACGTGTGCGTGGAACATCTCCCAAACTCTAAGTCCTATGGAGCCTTGTTCCAGTGCCAGAAATACACGCTAATATTGGTGGTCCAAGAACCCATGAACAGCCGAAATACTATAACTTAGATCTAGAGAAAACCAACCGTAGAAATCAAAAATGCTAAGAACTAATCTCTCTCAGGATCATGAGAGGAAGGGAAATGAACCAAAAAAATAGGTGATTGAGAAGCAAGTTTGCACTTGCCTACTGCTGCTGCCGGTTAGGTGGAGAAGTAATGAGAGGAAGAAGAAGAAGTAATGGTGAGAATGAAGTAATGAGGAGAGAGAAAGAGATGGAAGCTTTAAATAGGAAGATGGTGGTAGGTGGGAGTTGGGCCGGGTTCTATGGGTCGGGTTGCACGGGTCCAACAAGGCTAACCCGAAAGTAAAACTAAAGCAGAAATTAAAATGCAGGAAATAAAATTGCAGAAATATAATTACAGAAATAAAATTGCAGGAAATAAATTAACATGAAAATTAAAGAGCAGCTGATTAATTAACATGAAAATTTAAAAAGCAGATAATAGAATTACAGAAAAATAAAGTACAGAAAATAAAATACAAATAATTAATTAACATGAAGTTATAGGAATTTAAATACAGGATACTACATGATAAATACTAAATAAATACATTCAGGCAATATACGTATTAGAATACGCATTCCGGGAACGGGGAGTGACATCTCTACCCTCCTTGAAAAAATTCTGTCCTCGGAATTTCAAATTCAAGCAAGATGGAAACATCGGGGCTAAACTAATCTAAGTACAAACAATTTAATAAAGCAATCATTTTACAATGTCCATAGCAAGTAACATATCCATATTTAACAATCTACGTTATCTAGCAATTCTACCCATAAGGGGTTAAGCATGAGGAATCAAGACAATCAAGGTACACAGAAAAAGATATACCTTGTGAGTCAAACAGGTGTGGATACCGTGATCGGATATCATCCTCACGTTCCCACGTTGACTCTCCCAAGGAGTGATGACCCCAAGCAACACGGACAAGACTAATTGTTCGGTTCTTGAGTATCTTCTCTCTTCGGTCCAAAATGGACACAGGCTGTTCCTCGTAAGACAGGTTGGTACCAACAACCAGCTCAGAATGATCGAGGACATGGCTTGGGTCCGATACGTACCTACGTAATTGAGATACATGAAACACGTCATGCACCTCTCGTAACGAAGGTGGGAGGGATAAACGATAAGCAACATCGCCTAACCGATCAAGAATAATGAATGGGCCCACGTACCGCGGACTCAATTTCCCGCGAACGCCAAATCTAATGACCCCACGAGTAGGTGAGATCCGCAAGAATACGTGGTCCCCAACAGAGAACTCTAACGGCCTACGATGCTGGTCCGCCCAATGACGATGCCGATCCTGCGCAACACGAAGTCGCTCTCTAATTCCCTTAACCACTTCAACCGTCTGAACAATCATTTCTGGGCCTAACATTTTTCTCTCTCCGATATCATCCCATGCAAGCGGTGATCTGCACTTCTTACCATATAGTGCTTCAAATGGCGCCATCTGGATACTGGCTTGATAACTGTTATTGTATGAGAACTCGACCAAGTGAAGGTGACTTTCCCAAGACCCTCCAAAATCTAGAGTGCAAGCTCGCAACATATCTTCTAAAGTTTGGATTGTCCTTTCTGATTGCCCGTCCGTCTGCGGATGATAAGCCGTGCTAAATCTTAACTTGGTACCCAGACTATGATGTAAGCTCTTCCAGAAATGTGATATGAAACGGGTATCTCGATCCGACACAATACTGACAGGAACTCCATGCTGCCTGACTATCTGTTGCATATACAACTCTGCCAACTTTTCTGTAGATTGCCCTACTCTGAAAGGGAAAAAATGTGCTACCTTCGTAAGCCGATCTACTATTACCCAAATAGCATCCTTACCACTTGGTGATCTCGGTAAACCGGTCACAAAGTCCATTGTGATGTGTTCCCACTTCCATTCCGGAATAGGAAGCGGTTGTAATAACCCAGCTGGCCTCTGCTGTTCTGCCTTCACTTGCTGACATATCAAGCAACGGGAAACGAATCTAGCTATCTCCCTCTTCATCCCGTTCTACCAAAAATGCTGCTTGATATCTTGGTGCATCTTGGTCCCTCCAGGATGAATAGAATACTGAGAACTGTGAGCTTCTGTCATAACTTCCTGTCTGATATCTCCACTAGGTACACATAAACGCGATCCGAACCTAAGTGTACCATCTTCATGAATTCTCATCTCCTTCCTGAGTCCTGACTCACATTCTGTCCTAAGCTTCTGAATCCTTAGGTCCTGTGCCTGAGCTGCCTTGATCCTGTCTACCAAGTCAGATTGGACTTGTAGACTAGTTAGAACTCCTACATCACTAGGAAGTATAACTTTGATGCCCATCTCCTGAAGGTCTTCTAAGATATGCCTCTGTGTTGTCAACATAAATGCGCCGCCTCTCCTGCTAAGAGCGTCTGCTACTACATTCGCCTTGCCTGGATGATACTAAAGCTCCACGTCATAGTCCTTAATCAACTCCAACCATCTTCTCTGCCTCATGTTCAGCTCCTTCTGAGTAAAGATGTACTTCAGACTTTTGTGATCTGTGTATATCTCCACTCGATCACCATATAAGTAATGCCTCCATAGCTTTAGAGCAAACACTACTGCCGCCAATTCCAGATCATGGGTTGGGTAATTCTTCTCGTGGTCCCGAAGCTGTCTAGATGCATATGCTATCACCTTTCCATGTTGTATAAAGACACATCCAAGTCCTTTACCTGACGTATCACAGTATACTGTAAAACCTCCGGGTCCAACTGGCAATGTAAGAATAGGTGCTGATATCAACTTCTGCTTCAAAGTCTCGAATGATGCCTGACATTCTGCCGACCAAACAAATGGCACATCCTTCCGGGTCAAGCGGGTCATGGGCGCTGAAAGCCTTGCAAAATCTGACACAAACCTTCTGTAATATCCTGCTGTCACGACCCGCACCCGGATATACGGATACGGATACGTGGGCCACGCCCAGCCTACGCCGCAGCATCGGCGGTAGAACGCTGTCAAGTATACTATACTAACTACAACATCTAAGAATCCATAACTATAAATGTACTCGTGTCACATCACGAAAACTAAGGAAGATAAGACAAGAATTAATAGCAATATCACTAGAACAACTAGAATCTATAATGATCATAAGACAGGAAAATAAAGAAGGAACAACAAGACTAACTAAAGATATCTACCAGGCAACTCATAGAGAAGAATAGTGGGAACCACCTCAGCTAGCATCAACATCTGTAATATTTTCATAACATATCCAGTTAGGAGCGGAACGAGTACAATACATCTCACGCAGTTCATATCATGTTGGGAAATGTAAAGCATGCATAGAGTAAGATACATGGACTGTAAAGAATATATGTAAAAATGAGAGAGATTTGATAACTGGAAATATCTATATATATGATAAGTAAGAACTGTAGGTAACCTGTGATTTAGAGCATGATATGGTTATATAAACGGGCTTAGGACATATACAAGATTTCACAAGATTTCACAAGAGTTTGTACAAGATGGGATTTTGATCACATAACCATTTCCTACTTACCCTCCCCAATCAATACACAAGGATCCAGTCAAGTTACGTTACCTTGCACAAGAGGTTTTTATCATGTTTGCTCACGTGATCATGAGAGTACAAGATTGCACAAGAGTATACATGAAAGCGGTGTACATGAAATACAAGATGTTCGTGAAAAGCACATGACAACTGTATCTGATGCACCCCGAGGGAGATAACATCGCATAACAAGATCCATATAGTACCAATCCGTGATAATGACGTGACAGCATCATGTAAAGTAATCTAAAGCAAGAATATAAGTCCTAACAAGCATGAAAAGATCAGAGAATGTACTCGCCTACGGTCCTGAGCTGTTAAATGGGGTCGATGCTCAGAGTGATGCCACAAACCTAGAGATAAGATATATATAAGCTAATTAGGGTTCAACAGTGTTAGGCTTGATTCTATAGTATAAGCTACGTAATCTAGGTCAGACTCGGTCCACTAAGTCAAACTAGGCTACAATAAGTCAAACCAAGTCAAACTAGGTCAAACTGGGTCAATGGTTGACTTACAGTTGACATTTAGTCAACTGGTCAACTATGGTCAACTCTAGGTTAAACTAGGTCAAATGTTGACTCTACTTCGACGTTCAGTCAAGCAGTCAACCATGGTCAAACAGGGTCAAGGCTAGTCTCTATAAACATCTACGGGGTCAACACATCAATTTCAGTGATTGTGAAATCACCGGAATCGATGGAACTCAAAATACCACAAAAGGAGAAGGATTATAATAATAGGGTAAAAACCTACAGATGTAGTCGGATGATAAAATAAATATCACCAACGTGTCCAGAATGGTCAAATCAGCTAGGATAGCCTGTCCAAAAGTCTAATTTGGACACAGGGGCAAAACGGTAATTTTGGGCCAAAATGATGTCCGCCGTTGGACACACTTTGCACCGAAAAATGTGCCGAAATAAAAGTGCACAAAAACTAACAAATTATATGTCCACGAATCCAGAATGACGATATGAACCCAACGGTATAACCAGAATTGGATTCCGTTGACCCGATCTCAAATTGGTCCGTTGACCAGGACATTGGAAACCGATTTGCACGAAAAAGCGTGTCGAAGCTAATGTCCTCAAAACTCAGCAAAGTATATGTCAACGAGTCCAGAATGACGATACGAACTCATCGGTATATCCGGAATTGGATTTCGATGAGCCGGCGTCAAAAAGTCCCGTTGACTCAGAAAGTGGGACCCGCTTTGCACCGAAATGCGTGCCAGGGCCCACGTTCTCCAAATCAAGCAAACTTTATATGAAAACATGCCAGAACGACGCCACGAGTCTACTGGTGGTGTCAGAAATTGAATCCGGAGTCCCGGGTTCAAAAATAGAATTTTACAAGTGCAACACTAAGAATTCGAACGGCCAACTTTGGCGTCGAATTCGACCGACCTAACAAGCTCAAACTGAAATGAAATCTAAAGGGGGCAGGAAGAGGGTTATACCAGCTGTGCACCAGAACTGGTGGCGCGCAAAACGGAGCTGCGACGACGAAGATACGAACCCGCGAAGTTGGCGTCGCAAAACTGTCCAAAAATAGTACAAATTAAAACGTCAACTTGGTGGCCGGTTTTGATGTATCAAACGACGAAATTAACGGTTCAAACTTGACAGAGGTGAAGAGGGATATACCGAGATTGAGACGGAGCAAGGAGTTCACCGATCCAACGGCCGGATCTCCCAGAAAATGCGCACGAAGTCGCTGCGACGAGGTGCCAATTCTGGACTTCGCGCGCGCGCGTCGACGGAATTTCGTGAAAAATGCACGAATCGCCTCGACGGCGCGTCCCGGAGGACGTTGGCCGCCACGGGAAGGTGCGGGGGTGTACGCCCGGTCAGGGGGCCGGCCACGCGGTGGCTCGCGGCCACCCACCGGCGGCGGCGGCGCTGAACCGCCGGCCAGGGCGCACGGCCATTTCCGGCGCTGCCATTTGCTGCTGCAAGCGCGCTGGCTGCTGCTGCTGGCCGTGCGGGGGCGCGGCGGCGGCGAGCGGCGCAGCCCGACGGCGGTGATGGCGTGGGGAGGAGAGTAAAGGAAGTGGTGGTGGAGGTGGCTCGGCTATGATGGTGGTGGTGCGTGGAGGATGATGATGTGAAGTGAAGAAGAAGGAGAGGGGAGTTCGGGAATGGGGGCTGAGGTGGTGCTCGGGTGGAGGCTGAGCTCGGCCAAGAAGGAGGAGTGGTCGAGCTCGGCCAGGAGGAGGCTGTGTGTGTGTGTTAAGAATAAGAGAGAGAGAGAGAGTTTTGTTTGTGTGTGTGAGTGAATATAATAGGGAGGAGAGAGAGAGAAAGGAAGATATTAATGTGAGAGAGAGAGAGAGAATGAATAAAGAGAGGGAGGGGAGTGGGCTGCTCGTACAGGAGGAGTGAGGTGATGGGGGTGTAAGGTTTTAATGTAGAGAGAGAGAGAGAGATACTTATATATTATATATGTATATATATATATATATATATATATATATATACATATATATAAAAGAGAGAGAAATAGAGATATTTTTAGAGAGAGAGAGAGGGTGATATTTTAGAGAGAGGGTGGGGAAGGTCGGCTGATAGTGTAAGGGGGGATTTCTTGTGTGGGAAGTGTACATGAGTGAGAGGAGAGAGATAACACATGTATACATGTAGGTATATATACATAGAGAGAGAAAGAGATAATAATATAAAATAAAATAATTATATTTTCGAGTAGGCAAAAATAGGAAAACACCAGTGGGGTGTATGGGCAGTCATGACAGGGCCCACACTAAACTGGGTTGGGTGTTGGGCCAAGTTTGGACAAGTTCGGGACCAAGATTTAATTAAAAATAATAAATTAAACAATTTAAATCATGGATGAAATAGGAGCACAAGGGAGATCGAAATTTTGGCACGCAAGTGGCACCTGCATAGTTTACTCAAAACAGGCCAGGGCCATATATTGGGTCGACTGGATTGGACCGATGTCAGGTCCGAAAATTAAATTGGAAATTAAATCACGAATTACGACAGACGATAAATTGGTCTAAATTGACCCGAACTTGCGCGAAGCAAAAAGAGTACAAGAGAACAAGTTGGAATGGGACATGATATATCAACGTGAAGGTAATCTCGTCTACTACAAACTCCAAGAAGGAAGTTCTCAGAGACTGGCATCCCTGATGCTCTAGAATTCCAAGTCACGGTAAAGAGCATTTAATGATCGAAATTAATTATATAGAAATGAATTATTGAAAATAATTCATTAGAAAATTCAAAAAATAATTCGGGAAATTCAGGGGACTTACACCTGCCAATCCTAATAAACTCCGTACGTCAGCTACGGTCTTGGGTACTGGCCAACTCTCTACTGCTTCTACCTTCTTGGGATCCACTGCTACTCCAGCTCCTGATACAATATGACCCAAAAATGAAATGTGATCCGTCCAGAACTCACACTTGCTGAGCTTGGCATACAACTGGTTCTCTCTCAGAACCTGTAACACTTTCCTGAGGTGGTCTTCATGCTCCTCTTCACTAGCAGAGTATACGAGAATGTCGTCAAGAAACACAACGACAAACTGGTCTAAATATGGCATAAAGATGCGGTTCATCAAATCCATGAATATTGCTGGAGCATTGGTCAAACCAAACGGCATTACTAAGAACTCGTAATGCCCATACTTCGACCTGAAAGCTGTCTTGGGAATATCTTCCTTCCTAACCCTCACCTGATGATACCCTGAACGAAGATCTATCTTGGAGAAAACTCTAGCCTTGCTCAACTGATCAAATAAGTCGTCGATCCTGGGTAATGGGTACTTGTTCTTTACTGTCACCGCGTTAAGCTTCCTGTAATCGATGCATAATCTGGATGACCCATCCTTCTTCCCTACAAGTTCCACTGGCGCTGCCCATGGTGATATACTAGCTTGAATAAACTTCTTCTCCTTCAATTCCTCTATGTGCTGATAAACCTTGGCCTGCTCTGAATCTGCCATTCTGTAAACTCGATCTGATATCGGTTTAGTTCCTGGTGCCAATTCTATACTGAACTCAATATCTCTAACCGGTGGAAGACCGGGAAGTTCTTCGGGAAATATGTCTAAGAATTCTTCAACTACCTTTGGGATCTGAACTTCTTCCATTGCCGCTACTATTCCTTGCTCTGGTTGAGTTGCCTCTGATCTGACTAAGGTGAATCTCTTCATGCCTGGAATATCAAAAGATACACTTCCACTACGATAATCTATTGTCGCATGACTGTCTTTCAGCCAGTCCATGCCTAAGATAACGTCGAAATTTCCAACAGGAAATTCTATCAACCGGGCGGGTAAGGAATGCCCGCAAACTACAACGCTACACGCTAGAATAACTCTACTAACCCCTACGAGTCCATTACCAGTGAGTATATTCAACCTCCCTGGCATTGCCTCGAACTTCATTCCTAGTCGTGTCGTAAATTGTGCAGATATAAATGAATGGGATGCTCCCGAATCAAACAATGCTACTGCGGGATATGAGGCGACAAGAATGTTACCTGCTACAACATCTTCCGATGCCAATGCCTCCTCCAAGGACAGTGTGAATGCCTGCCCTCGACCTCCTTGCTGGTTCCCATGTTGCGGCCTAGCCTGGTGCTGCTGCTGGCCCCTTCCTTGATGATGCTGGGGTGGTCTATGCTGGTGTTGCTGCATCGGCGGCCCCTGCTGCCGAAACATCTGAGCCTGTGATACTAACGGACGCTGCGCCAACGGTCTCACTGCCAATGCTGGTCCTCGATACTGCCCTGCCCCTGGTGCTGGCAGAGCAGAAAACTGCTGTCCTGGTCCTCCTGACCTCGAATTCATGGGACATGTGGTAACCCGATGATCTGGGTTTCCACATATCAGACACAGTCCATTCAATGTCCGACACACATCTCTAGTGTGCCCCCATCTTCCCACAATAAGTGCAGCCCGCCGGGGGTTGCTGGTTCTTCCTCTGTTGCTGTTGCTGCTGCTGCCTGGGTGGTGCTGGTCCTCGTATCACCACATCGTGGATACGAATGCCAGTGGATGGTGCTGTTGTTCGGGGCGCTGCTCTCCCTCCTCCTTCAATCTGACTGTGGGATCTCTTCTGACCCCCAGTCCTTACTGCAAGCCTCTGTATGGTGATCTCATGCCTTCGAGTCGCCGTCAATACTTCGTCAAAAGTCTGGTAATTGTGCCCCTCTATCAATTGCAAGAGTTCAAGATGAAACCCTTGCTGAAACCTCATGGCCCTCTGGCGCTCTGTTGCTACCATCTCTGGGGCGAATCTACTCAATCTGCAGAATTCCGCTGCATAAGCATCTACAGTCTTTCCAGCCTGCCTGAGGCTGATAAACTTCTGTTGTAGTTCAAACTGCGCCACAACTCCATAGTACTTCGTCTTGAATCTTGCTGTGAAATCGTCCCAAGCCACAGGACGTCTGATGCCCACTTCCTCTGATTCCCACCAATCACGTACGAGATCCTGATGTAACAACTTCACTTGATCCACACGTTCTGCTGCCGGTACCTTAGCTGCTGTCAGAATAGCCTCCATATCCTTAAGCCATGCATCTGCTGAAATGGCATCCTCCGTGCCCTCGAAACGGCGGGGGTTGTACTTGCAAAACCTGGCTGATGCTCCTGAATCATCCCTCACTCCTCTTTCCAAAGCCGTCTGCAATCCTTGGTTAAGCAACACATTCTGCTCTTGTAGCTGAGTGTGCATGCGCTGCTGGGCCAACATCTGATGTTGCTGAGTAGCCATCATTCCTCTCATGATCTCCAGAAGGGCTGGTGTGTCCACTTAGGTAGGTGGAACTGTCGGTGGTGGTGGAACATCCGGATACTGCGATCCAGCCGCTGGTTCCACTATCACTTCTTCCTGGGTAGCCTCTTGAGTCAGTACTGGCCCTTGTTGCTGACCAACAGGGTCAGGTGGTCCATGTTGCTCCTGCGGTTGTCCAGCTCTGACAGGTGCGGACGAGGTGCCCCTAAGAAAAGGGACAAGAGAACAATCAAACGACCGGACATGAAGGATCAATGAAGTCAAAGGGTATCGGAATGTCAAGCAAGAGTTGAGAATAACGAATCAGGAGATCAAGGGGAAACATGTGTGATTGAGACATCCTATAAATCAAAACACCCCACAAGTCTGAAATCAGACCTGCATGGGCCACCACTAAAACCTTGTCACGCCCCAGAACCAGAATACTGGAGAGCGGGGGAATGACTCAGCCAGCTACGTATTACGGGTAGATGAATACCGTATAATACGATCAATGCTGTCTAACCAGACGAGGGGGTGCATACTACATAAAGGTCTTACTATGGTCATTTCACATCTATTGTCTCAATCATTCAAACAAGGAAACAGTAATAGAGAACATGTAAGATAAAGCAGTAAGGCGTCCCAAATGCTCAGTCAAAATGTTCTTGAGATCTGGCTTTATAAAATATAGCCAGATGATATAGCAAGTATACACAATTGTTATCAGCTGCAGTCTGACTTAATTACAATCATGTAAAAGTAAGTACAAGACAATCCGACTAACATGTCGGCGCCAAACGGCTAAGTATAAAGGTAAATAACAAAACGAGCGGTGAAGTAAGGAACCCACTCGAGTCCTCCTGCAATCATGCCTCTAGTATTGACCATCTTGGAGGTAGAAGTACGCTGGATCCTCGGGAACCGGCTCTAAATCTGGCCATGCAAAACCAGAGAGGTTAGACCTCTAATAGCAAGTACCACAAGGAAGGACGATATGAAGGACATACACCAGTAAGTAAAAGAATATAATAATAGATCTCTGCTTGCTACGAGGATTCACATCACATCATGACACTCCGAACCAACCTCCCAACCAAACAAGGACAGAAGTTGGCCCGTCATGTCCTGACATTTTGATCATCCCAGTTAGGTAACATAGTAGTACAGTACACAAACAAATTATCTTGAACGGCCAATCAAATTCTATGGCTTGCTATTATGAGTCCCAAGTTATCCTGGAATTATGCAATTAGGGATTCCTCAGTTCTTACTATGTGCGAGCAAGGCTAGTCTATCCAGTCAATCATGTGCGCCATGCATGAATTAGACGAGTCCTAGCAGGACGCCCGTCAATATACAATATACCATAATAATAAAAGCAGATACTGTTCCCTGCCCGTGTGGCAGATTTACAGTATCTGTGGGAACTAGCCGGCCCGTCGGGTACTACTCGTCCCAAGGGGGCTGCCATGTAAGAACTCGGGAATCCATTCTCTCCATGCAATCATTATTTTATTTAACTTAATAGTCCCTACGTTGAGTGAAATCCCATGCCGTGGATCATGGTCATTCAAATGAGTACTTTCGTACGGGATACGATATGCACAACTCTACAACGATACCAGTGCGGTTAGGTTGCAGGTCTTACATAGCGTAATGCAACAATCAAATCTAACCACGGTAATCATGCCTCGACCATAAAGTACACATGCTTCTTTTATAGAAAATAAATAAATAAATAAATAAATAAATAGATTGAAGCCTGCATGTGCATGTATGTCAATATTTCGGGATCAGCCAGTCGATTGTAATAGTTCATAACATGAACGTGTCTCATTCATTTCATTCAATAAGACGACTAGCCAGTATCTTAGTTCCAACTAGGAACGCATGATCAATATTTAGTCCATGTCACAATCATTATCAATGGTGACAAGGCATGAAAGTCATTTAGTATTACATGGGTCGAGTCTACAACTCTCAAGGTCAAGTTCCAGTCATACTGGGTATCCGTGGATCAATCATGACACAAAGCACGTTCCTCATAACAATCGTTATTTGACAATATTAACATATCATGATTTTATCAAGTTAATGCAAAAAGGCGTAAGGATATAATAGAAGAATTATCATGCCATCATTAAATGAATAATTATAAGACAATTAAAACACCCAGGTCAAGAAGTCACGCCAACAAATCTATGCTAAGGCCAAAAGTCACGCAAGAAGTCTGTGCTTAAGACCAACAAGTCACGCTAAGTCTAGCTGGGGTGAGCGTGGAAAATGGGCGTGAATAGTGAGCGTGAAAAGTGACACACGCTGGCAAGCGTGAGCGTATGAGCGTGACAAATAATTCACGCACGCACACGCAGCGTGAGGGTGAAAAGTCACGCACGCCAAAAGTCACGCGCAATATGATCGTGAAAAGTCACGCACGCAAGCTCAGGGACAGGAGCGTGACCCAAATACACGCAGACAACGCGAGCGTGACAAATAATTCACGCACGCAAATGCGAGCGTGACTAAAAATACACGCACGCTCATAGGAACGTTAGCGTGACTAGAAATACACGCTAACATGTAAGAACACGAGCGTGACTAAAAATACACGCAGACACGTAAAGACGTGTGCGTGACTGAAAATACACGCAGACACGTAAAGACGTGTGCGTGACTGAAAATACACGCAGACACGTAAAGACGTGTGCGTGACTGAAAATACACGCAGACACGTAAGAACGTATGCGTGACTGGGCTGATGTTTACGCGAGCACGTAAGAACGTGTGCGTGAAACATCTCCCAAACTCCAAGTCCTATGGAGCCTTGTTCCAGTGCCAGAAATACACGCTAATATTGGTGGTCCAAGAACCCATGAACAGCCGAAATACTATAACTTAGATCTAGAGAAAACCAACCGTAGAAATCAAAAATGATAAGAACTAATCTCTCTCAGGATCATGAGAGGAAGGGAAATGAACCAAAAAAATGGGTAATTGAGAAGCAAGTTTGCACTTGCCTACTGCTGCTGCCGGTTAGGTGGAGAAGTAATGAGAGGAAGAAGAAGAAGTAATGGTGAGAATGAAGTAATGAGGAGAGAGAAAGAGATGGAAGCTTTAAATAGGACGATGGTGGTAGGTGGGAGTTGGGCCGGGTTCTATGGGTCGGGTTGCACGGGTCCAACAAGGCTAACCCGAAAGTAAAACTAAAGCAGGAATTAAAATACAGGAAATAAAATTACAGAAATATAATTGCAGAAATAAAATTGCAGGAAATAAATTAACATGAAAATTAAAGAGCAGCTGATTAATTAACATGAAAATTTAAAGAGCAGATAATAGAATTACAGAAAAATAAAGTACAAAAAATAAAATGCAAATAATTAATTAACATGAAGTTATAGAAATTTAAATACAGGATACTACATGATAAATACTAAATAAATACATTCAGGCAATATACGTATTAGAATACGCATTCCGGGAACGGGGAGTGACAGGGAGTCCTAGCCTTATGCGGCTGAAGGGGGAATCGAACTTATGCGGCTGAGACAGCACATCTCATGCGGCTCAGGGTGACGGGTCTCATGCGGCTCAGAGAACGAGCCTCATGCGGCTGGGTCCAAGCAAGGGTCGTGCTGCTCAGGACGGGTGTTTATGCGGCCAGCGGGAGATGGGTCAAATGCGGCCGGGAGAGACAAGTCCTTATGCGGCTGGGAACGAGTAGTCCCATGCGGCTCAGGAAATGAAGGAACTCATGCGGCTGGGAACTCAAAAGTCCATGCGGTCAAGATAACAGGGACTCATGCGGCTCAGTCTGAGCAAGGCTATGCGGCTGGATCCAAGTCAAGTCTCATACGGCTGGAAAAGACTTGCCGCATGATTGTTCATGCGGTCAAGTACTCAAGAAGTCTTATGCGGCTGGGGAATTCCTTGCTGCCAGTAGAACTCGCCGCATAGAGTTATGCGGCTGAGTCCATGCGGCCAGACTGTTCTTCTTCTCCAAGTTTTCCGAGAAGAAGAGCTAAGCAACCATGGCTTCCAAGCAACGTAAAACTTCCATCCAGAGCCCAAATCCGAACTTCCATAGGTCAAAATGGGGTAGAACGAGATTCTCTACAATATGGAACCATCAAAACTTGGAAATAACAAGATTAAGTAGATCAAAATCCAAGAAATCCGAAAATAAAGTAAACTTAGATCTAGAAAAATCTAGCCATGGAAAGTAGAAATGCCAAGTTCTAAAGTAAGTTAAAATGCTGTAAAGAAGAGAATGAAGCAATAAAATTGGAGTTCCTCCATGAAGCAAGTTGCACTTGCCTAGACCTCTCTCTCCTATCTCTGGTAGGTGAGGAGTTAATGGTGGAGAAGAAAATGGTTAATGAAGAGAGAGAAAGGAGAAGGGGTTAATAAATGGTAGTGGTGGTGGTAGGTAAGGGGTTCACCCTTGGTTCATAATGAACCAATAGCAATCCCAAACCAAACCAAGCCAACCCAAACCAAGAATAACCAAGCCATGAAGGAAGAGCTAAGCAAGGAATCATGTAATACAAGATAAAATACGTACACGTATTCCAAGAATACGAAATACGAACACTGGTATTACAACTATTGAGGTAAGCTGAACGTCCTGACATGACGGGCCAACTTCTGTCCTTGTTTGGTTGGGGAGTTGGTTCGGAGTGTCAAGACGCTAGGCGTACCTTAGTAAGAGGCAAAGATCTATTTATCTTATTTATATCCTTAACCCTTATTACTGGTTTTAATTCTTCATGTCGTGCTTCCTTTGTGGTGCTTGCTATTGGAGGTCTAACCTCTCTGGTTTTGCATGGCCAGATCTAGAGCCAGCTCCCGAGGACTCAGCTTACTTCTACCTTCAAGATGGTCAATACTAGAAGGATGACCGCAGAAGGCCACGAGTGGGTTCCTTGACTCCCTACTCGTCTTGTTCTTTACTTTACTTTTGCCGTTTTGGCACCGACCTTTTAGTCGGACTGTCTAGCACTTGCTTTTACATAATTGTAATTAATTCAGACTGCAGCTGATAGCGATTGTGTATACCTTATCATATCATCTAGCTATGTTTTGTAAAGCCAGATCTCAAGAATATTTTGACCGAGCGTTTGGGACGCCTTACTGCTTTATCATATATGCTCTTTATTTACTGCTACTTGATTCATTGATTGAGACAATAGATGTAATGTGACCCTAGCGAGACTTGTATGTAGTATGCACCCCCTTGTCTAGTTTACAGCATTGATCGTATTATTCAGTATTTCTTCTACCCGTAATACGTAGCTGGCCAAGTCCGTCCCCGTCCCCCGGTGTTTCGGGTCTGGGGCGTGACAGGAAGGATGTCATACATAGGGTTAAAATATGATGGCTGAAATAAATGGGTTCTTCAAAAATACTATTGAAATATACTTTTAAATTTTGTAACAAAATTTTAATAAGATGGCTATAAGACAAGTTATGTTAGAAAGTTGGACAATTAAGAAATAAAATGTCAAAAAAAGTTAGTGTTATAGAAATGAGAATGCTAAGATTAAGTTATATTAAAAATAGGATAAGAAATAAATATATTTTTGGGAAGTTAGAGGTGGATTGTATATATACACGTAGATGAATAGATACTTCGATAAGAAAGACGATAAGTTAAAAGGAGCTATTAGAAGTAGAGGTAGGCTGAATGAACATGGATTGACGTTTTACAAAAATACATGAGTTTTGATAGTAATGGTATGGGTCACACTCAATCCCAAATATACCAGGACTGCGACGACGAAGGCCAATTATGCCATATGACAAACTCCTGAAGGTCCTATGACGATCACAACTATCCAAAGATAAATGGGGAGACTGTATCATGCAAAAAAATAGCAATTCTAGGGTAGGCATATGATGTCCAAATATGAAATAACAACACGCATCAAGAGTAAACGATAATACGAAAACTAGTTAGACATGTTAAATGCTATACGTACATGATCATGAAGCTAGTATAGCCAAAATACTACACCAACAGAGTACATCATCATACATGATGATATTGCTAGCCAAGATCTAGATCATGTCATTCAAATGCAGAGGGAACACGCCCCCAAAAAAACAAGGATTAAACACTTGCCATGGGATAAATGCCATAAAATAAATATATACACGTGAGTGCGATGTGAAGAATCCCACTCATGCTACTTAGTTGTTGTCCTATGAGGATGGGCCATTCAAAACGAGATATGGCTGAGCTTCGAACTTCGCAGGTAGATATGGCCAAAAAAAAACTAGTGGGGTCAAAATATAAAATAGTAAGTACCACAATGGAAGCTTGAGCTCGAAACATAATAATAGCAAAAGAAACACATAATGAAAAGGACTCTCGAATTGACTTTTAGTGGTGACCTACAAACAAGGACAAGAGGAAGAAAACCTTCCTATAACAACCCACGTGTTCAAGTCAAACCCATGCCACCACCACACAACAACAAAAAATAATAACAACGAGAATGAGCAAGTTGAGACGAATCGATACTAACGCACTTTCTTTAGACTAGATACTTATAAATTTAAATATTATGGTATAAATTAGGAGAAAAATTAGGTAATACGGTCGAGGAAACGAAAGAGTATGCGTGAACCACTCTATAGCAGGACCTCGACCCCTCAATCAAATAAGAACCAAAGTTGCAGAACGTCCCCAAGTAGAATTACAATGCTATACCACACACCGACACATCACATAACAAGCTAACTACATACCAGAATACAAACAAGTAGAATAAGCACGCAAGGACGATACAACAACCAAACAAAACCTAGTACAACTTGATAGAAGCTAGTTAACTTATTAGGATTATCACAGTCCTAATTATAAATAAAATGCAAAATATCATGTAGTTATACGCCATGCAAACTCCTGATCTCCAAGGTTCTTGTACTTGTCATGTCAAAACTTGTCAACAATACTTGTAAAGTATATACATGATCAATATCATGTAATAGGATTATTTGCACATGCCAACTGGGTTTCAATGTCTCGGGCACCCTAGCCGACGGGGTTGCGTATAAAAATACATGCCATCTTAGTGCACTATATGATATATTAGTTATTTAACCTATTATGTTTCTCGTGATCAATTCTCATGCTATGGATACTGGAGAATCGCCCTAGTATGATGTTCATAGGTAGAAAGATACTCATGAGCTAGCACTATAGAGTATTCGGCAACCCGGCAACATGTGCTACACTAAACAACTCCTTGTATCTAGTTTTGTTATGGGGTATCTGCCTTGTACTACATTTCGATATCAAAAGTTATCTAGTGTCAATAATATTATTAAAGGCAAAAAACCAATTCACGACACCAAATCTTATCTAGTCCACTTAGGCTAGAAATCTACGAGTATACCACACGAGTATGGGTACGAACTTGAACTAGATGATATTGACCATACATGTCATAATTCAAGCTTGTATGCGTATATAGGTAGAGCCTGTATAAGCCTATACACGAGGGTTTCTAATCGAGAGTGAGCATGCTTGATACCAGGGGCGGATCCAGAGGTAGGGTGGGTGGGCTGGTTCTATACAAATTTTTCTTTTATTTTTTTTATATTGATTTATCTACTTCCAGCCCACCCTAATTTTTGCCAGCCCACCCCAACTATAATTTCTGGATCCGCCCCTGCTTGATACGAGCATGCTACTCGAGGGCTTGTCACGATTGTCATGAGCGAGGTCATTACCTATATACCAATCAGGCAGACATCCATATTATGACGATAGCTGGGGGCTACTATCTGCGCAAGGTTATGCACATACCCAAAAACATTTTTATCCATGGAGAAAGCATATAAGATTGTGTCCGCCCTGTAGTACACTTGCATACCCCACCAAAAACCTAAGAAAGAGGTAACTGATAATCATAAGAGATGGTTGTTCTCTTACAAATCACATTCGAATATAGGTCAAAGCAACTCACAACAACCGCCCTTTCACTACCAAAATAAGTCATATCAGCGACGAGTTTAGCGGCGTTTTCATTAAAACGTTGCTATTATTTGGCAATTTAGCGACGTATAATTCTTACGTCGCTGGACGTCACTACTACCGACGTTCAGCGACGTATTGCGACTAATTTTTTATAATAAAATTTTACGTCACCCAAAAGTCGGTAAACGTCGCTATTCTTTTACTATTAGCGACGTTTTTGCGACACTAGAATACGACGTTGTTATATTTTTAGAATATAGCGACGTTAAGCGACGTCTTTTACTGACGTCGGTAAATCTTTTCCATTAACCCGATCGAGTTTTCCTTTTCCCCCATTGTAGGAGCGTAAAAAGTGCTTCATAAGAATGAGTCAAAGATAAGGATCATTCCATTCAAATCAATCCACTTTACGACTGGGTCAAAGCTAATAATTTTACGCCCAAGACAGGCTAGCCACTTTTACGCTGGACAAAGCTGTCAAGTCTTGCATTTAATGCAAAGTCTGACATGAAGATTTAATGATGGCATATATCACAGAAATTAAAGGGATTTGTTTTACACAGAGGCCCATTTGTCGTTTAGTATGTGGACTGAGCCACTTTACGCTCATAATATGGCTTCTTTTACGCACATAGACTATACGAGTTTTTACGCTAAGGTTTATTTGAGCTACTTTTACGCTCAAGGTTATTTAACAACCACTTTACGCGGAAAGTCTACATCAGGGCTATTGTACGCCTAGTCTACCACTTTACGCTCAGGGTATATTTGGGTTGTTTTTATGCCCTATTCCAATTCAGAACGTGGTTTGCCTACATGGCTTTCATGCCACACATCTCGAAGAACGTGTGTACGTGCATCCTATTCTTATTGAAATGATAGGACACGTGTCAACGTATGCAGAGGATGACTTTGGTCATGGGTGGCAGTTGTTAGCGTAAAGACGGAACTTTTGCTGAGTTTTTACGCACAAGAAGCCAAGTCTATAAATAGACTAATTTTTCTCATATAGACAGATAGAGAGAAAGGAGAGAATACATAGAGATCAGAGCCCAGAGACTTTGATTTTTCGGAGCATTCTTCTTCAACTTTTCTTCCAGAACAGAGTGAAGCAAAGCAGGAAAGCATTCGGCCTCGCCATCAGTGCCCAAGTGCGTCGATACCTTTCTGGTGACTTAGTTCTTCCAATTGTTCATCTTCTAGCAGTGATCTTCATCATCATCATATGGTCCAAGGAACAAAGTGATCATTTACATATCAGACTTCCATAGCAATACTTCCCAGAATCAAATTTGTACTTCGTATACATTTTTTCGTTTTAGTTTCAAAATCCGATTTCCAGGCATTTTGTTAAGTGAAACAAAAATGACGACTCTGCTGGGGAAGACCTTCTCCTCTAACGAGGAGGCAATTGCTCAATACGATGATGTGTCGATTGGATCGACAAAGAAGACTCTGGTTGTACACTTCGACCAGACTGCTTATGAAGAAATGCTCCGAACTGGGGGTTGTTCTCGCCTCTCCAATGTTCAAAAATCTCGCAAAGCACGAAAAGTTTGGATTCCTAAATCCAAAATAGCTTCTGATCTCTCTGTTGTTCTGAGGGCAAGGGAATTCTTTTCACTCCTGTCGTAGGGGCTCCAGTTCGTAATGATGCAGTCCTTACTTCAGCGTTGCACTCTAAGTGTGGCAAGTTATCTCCCGTATGTGACGGTGAAGATAATCAGGTTTTACGCCCAGTGGGTAAAAACCAAATTTTACGCTCAGTGCATAAGAACGAGTCTCCCATTTGTAATGAGGCAGACTCTAATGCTTATGCTTCTAAGAGTAAAATTAAGTCTCCCGTCTGTGACATGGTAGACACACAAAAATTATGCTCTTCGCGTAAAGGAAAATCTCCCGTCTGTGACGTGGTAGATAATCAATTTTTACGCTCTACGCGTAAAGGTAAGTCTCATGTCTGTGACAGTGTAGATAAAATTTGCAACGATATTTTTACATCTAATGTGAATGTTCCTAAATGCATACAACGTAAAAATGTTGTTGGTAAAGCTTCCGTTCTACACCAACAGCCTTCTTATACTGCTCTACGCAAAGTACCAAACCTATAAATCACACGCAATGAAAATGGAGTCCTTCGTGCTCAAAAATCTCAAGATTTGCGTACACAACTCCAAACGCGTAGAAATGTACAGTTTGGTTCTGCGAATGCAGCCAGTAATCTTCTTTATACACAAGGGACTAAACGTTTTGCTACCCCAAATGTAATAAAGAAGACTACTCCTTCTACTCCTTCTGATTTACGTGAATTGCTAATGCAAAAGCGTAAAAATAGACAATCTCCCGTGACGCTTCCCCAAGAAAATCATCACTGTGAGTGTCACCAGATTGTGATCAAATGTTGTTGCTCGGCTTCCAGACGGTCAGTTTTTGATCGATTGAATTTTAATGCACCCCAACAACAAGCTGATGAGTTATCATATGCGTCAGTCAACATGGCATCTCACACCAACAGAGGACGATGTCCTAGACGGAACACGTCCTAAACCCCAGGTCAACAACAATTCAACAGACTTCTTGATTCCTTTGAAGGAGTATATCAGAATACTCGATCAAGAAGACAAAGACAATTGCAGACTTCTGATTCTGAAGCTGGGGGTACTCAATCTCTTGAGTCCGAAACTGATAGTGTTGATTCATACTTCTATACTAATCCTTTTGTATCTTCGAGAGAGGTTGAATCCTACGCTATTGCAGATGAACCAGAGACGTCATCTGTTAATACAGAACAACATCTCACTGTTGTTGAGCAATCATTGAAAGACATGCTTAACATGATGCAAAGCATGCACCAGATAATAACGGCTCAGCAAACTGCTCAACCAGCAATTGTAACACCGGTTCAGGCAGCAGTACCAACTCAAGATAGCCAAGGGGTTGATATATCTTTGAATATCTAAGAGCCTGCTGTTAACCAAAATTTTGCATCTCCAGATCCCATCATTCCAGAAGATGTACCATCTCCGGACGGGAATACGGTACAACCGACAACTTTTCAATCAAATGTGCTTCCACAAACCAGTGAAGCCATTCAAGTAGTGTGTGAGCTCGAAGCACAGTTTGAAGTTTTGAAGCAAAAGGATCAACTCCAGAGGTTAGGGATTAAGCAACCTTATCCTCCTCATTGGAATGATGTACCTTTTCCACCAAAATTCAAGCCACAGTCCATGGTATTGTTTGATGGAAAGGCTTCTCCTAGTCAGTATATCAATTACTTTGATATTATGACTGTATATTTACAGAAAAATGATGCTCTTCTCACTAGAGTATTCATTGGATGCTTGACGGGTTCAGCTTACGACTGGTATCGTAGTTTATCCAACAATTGTATTTCATTTTTTGACGAATTTAAGGCAATGTTTCTCTTCCGTTTCTATGAAGGAGGTATGGACATGAATATGTCCTCCTTAATAGAAATTAAGCAAAAGGAGAAAGAAGATACTCGGACGTTCATTCAGCGTTTCCGACAGGCAACTTTAAAAATGCCCCCTGGTATGCCAGATTCAGCGCTGATTGATACATGTAAGATGAATCTGCGACCATCCATCGCTGTCTTCACGGGTTTCCAATTCACAGATTGGGCTTCGTTTATCATAGCAGCAGTTTCCACCGAGACCAATGGTAGGTTGGCTCGTGAACATGGGATGATTTTTGCCTCTAAGGATAAAGGAAAAAAAAGTAATCCTGGTAATAATTCCGGCAATCGTAATATAAAAGGAAAAGACACTCTTATGGTCAATCTTTCCAAGAATAAAACGACGCCGAATAATCAGGAATCTTCTAGGCCAAAAGAAGAATACTCTTTTGACGAAAGTGATATCCCAGGGATATTCCAATGTCTGGTGAAGAGTGGCAAACTTCAGATTCCGGAGCCAAAGAGGCCCAATGAGGTGAATCTGACTGACAATCCCAAATATTGTATCTATCATAGATACATTAATCATCCTACCAGTGCTTGCTATGTTTTGAAGAAAAAAAATCCAAGAGCTGATAAATGGTGGTGCCATTGCTTTAACCAATGATGACCATACGGTTACAACCAATATGGTTTCTCTTCAATTTGGAGATTTTCCTCCACAACAAGTACCAGATGAAATTGTCCCAATTCCGAAGGCGACGATGAAAATTTTGAATATCCCGCCTGCCAAGGAGGAAAATGAAGGATTGTTGTCTCTTATATTAAAGAATGGTGAGATTATGTGGGTACATCCTGACTTAATACCTGAAATGGAAGATGAAGGTAAAACTTCAAAATCTAAGAAAGGTAAGAAAGTCAAAACCTGTAATATGCTTTCTCATGTTATTCCAGATCCTGATGATTTGGATCATCTATGGGATAGTACTCCTTTGGAAGATAGACTAAGAGGATTGAACATATGTCCTTCAAATCTAGCTCCTCCTACCAAGCTCAAGCTTACTCATCAGCAGTGGTTAGCCATGAATAGTGTTCCCTTATACAGAGCACAACAAGTCTTCGCTGCTTATGAAAAGGCTCCTACAGGGATTTTTCCTCGTATTCCGAATCCTTTTCCTTCTGTAGCTGCAGAGACGGTTATTCCTCAATCTCCCGTAGCTACAGGGATTTCTTTTTCTTCCTCTATGGAACCACCTGTTGAAAGTCCACTGCCTACTCACTTGTACAGTCAACAATCTATCCTTCTCATGAAGAAGATGGGTTATAATTTTCAAAAGGCAGAAGGTTTGAATTATGATAAAGGAATACGACTTCCTTTACAAATTCAAAGTCAAAAATCCACTATTGGATTGGGTTCTGAGGTTCCTCATAACAATCCTCACAAGAAGAAGGCTAAGGAAAGGAAGATTAAATCCTGCAATATGGTACTTCCTTCTTCTGAGTCTGAAGAAGAAACTTTTGCTGGTACAAGATCTGAAAAAGAGTACCACAAAAATTATGAGGGATCCTCCAAGGAAGCTGAGAAAGTTGAAACACCATCAACTCAACCGTCTCTTGCTCCTGCTGTGGTTGAAAAGGGACAACAGAAAGCGGTACGCTTCGATGTCCCGTTGAAGTCTACTTCCATTCAGGAGGTGGTGATGAAACCCAATAAATTTGATATTTTAGCCCAGTTAGCTAATACTCCGGCTAGATTATCTATTTTCGAGTTGCTTCGCCTTTCTAGAGAAAGCCGCAAAACTTTGAGTGAAGCTTTGCTACAAGCTGATTCCTGCTTAGCTCAACTCAAGACTCCTGACAATATACCAGTATCATGCCCGCAATGTCATAGTGTGATGGAAGCAATTCCCAACATCACCTTCACACAAGAAGATATGATGTTGAAGCATAACAAGCATGATAGGCCTTTGTGTTACACTGGGTATATCGAATCCATTGAAGTTGACAGAATTTACATTGATCCTGGGTCTTCCATTAGCATAATTCTTCAAAGTATGCTAAGACCATTGAGGATTCCTACTAGTGATCTGACTTACACTAGTACCATTATAGTTGGTTTCAACTCTGGAAAGAGCAAACCGCTGGGGAAGATTCGTCTGAAGATTCAGATTGGCGATCTTCGAACTATGGCAACATTTTGTGTTATTAACTCAGACGTATCCTACAATGGTTACATGAGCATAACATCGTGCCTTCGACTCTCCACCAATGCTTCAAGTATGTAGATCTCCAAGGGGTTGTAAAAACTGAGTTTGCTGATATCAATCCTTTCAAAGGTGTTGAAGCCTATTTTTTGACTCAAGGCTTTACAAACAAGAGCATGTGAAAGAGATATCAGATATGGCTGAAGATCAATCATCTGCTGAAGATCAGTCTATTAACGAAGATCCGCCAAAAGAGCAACCTTTGAATATCAAAGTCAAAGGGCGAATCCAACCCTAACTTGTCAATAATCAACCTTTGATGATCAGGGTTAAAGGAAGAACTCAAGCTTCATCTGAGGAATCAGTAAATATTCCTGTTAAAAGCCAAGTTTAACCTCTTGTGATCAAAGTAAAAGGGCGTACATTTTGTACGAATGATCCAGAACCTCCTCTGATTGTCAATCTTGGCAAATCTATGCAGAAGACAGATGATAATCCACTAGTGATTAATCCGAAGCATAGTAGTCAAATTGTAAATGATGTAAATATTGATCATTCTGTACTTTTTGATATCAATGAAGATTTTCTTTTCGAGTATATGGCTGTCAAGTTTATTGAAAGAATGACTTTATCTTTTGATAATCAAAGTCATCAATATAAAGACGACATAGACACAGAGAAAACCTTATACATTGACAATAAGGAAAATTCTTTTCCTCCTCATGTCGATATTGGACCGTATGCTCAAAGGTTTCTATCATCTTTTCCATATCTTCTTCCTGTAGCCGCTTCATCGCAAGCTTGTGTAACTTATAGACGTCATAAAGAATCTTATTTCGTGGTTCCGTCTAATAAGAAAAACAAGCACCAAATTGTCTTTGGCTTGGCTAGAAATATCCCTATTGCTCAGACAGATGATTTGAGAGATAAAGATAAAGAAAGAATCTGAATTGACAGATATAGTCAATAATCTCTCAAAATTATCTAGGACATGGGATATGATTTAAAGACTATGCAAGGTCTCAATCAAGGTAAAGGTAGACGACTACCATTACATGGTGATCCATTTTACCAAAAAACTCGTCATAGATTGGGATATGATCCATCCCATATGTTTAATGACGATATACAAGAAGAATTCTTTTCTAGCTCTTCATCAGATTCAGAAGAAGTCCAATTCATTAAATCCGATATTTCTCACTCCTTGTGTGTTAAAGGAGACTATGATGATGAATCTGAGCAAATATTTTCAGCTTACATGGTTCAAATTGATGACGAATCCGAGCCATTTGAGAATGATCCTTGGGCTCAACAGATGGACACTCAATGGAAACTTCGTTTTGAACAACGACAACCACCTACAGAAGACGAGATTGTCCAGATTGACGTTGGAGATGGAACTACGCCCAAACCAATATTCACCAGTAAGAATCTTTCTGAAGATGAAAAGGAAGAATTGATAAAACTAATCAAAGAATATATTGATATTTTTGCATGGAGTTATGAGGATATGCCAGGTTTAGATCCCAAAGTTGCTACTCATAAACTTAATATTCTTCCTAATGCTAAGCCTGTAAAACAACAGCAACGGCATTTTCGGCCAGATATGATGGATGCAATTGAAGCAGAAGTCAAAAAGCTGATCACGTGTGGTTTTGTTCGTGAAGAACAACACCCCGATTGGGTTGCCAACATTGTTCCTGTTATAAAGAAGAACGAAAAAGTCCGAGTTTGCATAGATTTTCGAAATCTTAATGCAGCTTGTCCAAAAGACGAATTTCTACTTCCAATTACTGATGTCATGATAGACAATACATGTGGTTTTGAACGCATGTCTTTCATGGATGGATTCTCAGGATATAATCAAATTAAGATGCATCCAGAAGATGAGAAGTATACCGCTTTTCGTACACCCCTTGGGGTTTACTGCTATACGGTGATGCTGTTTGGTCTTAAAAACGCCGGTGCCACATATCAACGGGCCATAAGCAACATCTTTCAAGAACATCTACGGAAGACAGTAGAATATTATGTAGATGACATTGCTGTTAAGAGTTGGTCAAAAGATGATCACATTCAAGACTTGAAGACAGTATTTGAATTGATGCGCCAACATCAATTGAAAATGAACCCTACTAAGTCTTTCTTAGGGGTTTCCAGTGGCAAGTTTTTAGGATTTGTCATTACTTCTCAGGGTATCCATGTTGATCCTGATAATGTTAAAGCAATTCTTGAAATGCGTCCTCCACGCAATTTAAAAGAACTCCGTGGCTTCCAAGGTCGCATTGCATATATCAGGAGATTCATATCTAATCTCTCTGGAAGATGCCAGCCTTTCACCCGTCTATTAAAGAAGGGTGTATCATTTGTTTGGGATGAGGCATGTCAGAAAGCCTTCAATGACATCAAGCAATATCTTACAAATCCACCTATTTTGGTACCTCCAGTGATAGGAAGACCATTTTTGCTATATGTTCGAGCTTTGGATCATTCACTTGGTGATCTTCTTGCACAAAAAAGTGATATAGGGCATGAACAAGCGATTTATTATCTTAGCCGAATGATGGTCGGAGCATAACACAGGTATACTCCTGTAGAAAAGGAATGTCTGGCCTTGGTTTTTGCTGTCTAAAAGACAAGACATTATGTGACAGGACAGACTATCCATGTCATCTCCAGAATAAACCCCATTCGGGTATTGATGAAAAAACCAAGCATTCTTAACTCTAGGTTAGCTACCTGGGCGATGCTGCTCACCCCTTATGACATGGTTTATATACCTCAAAAATCAGTGAAGGGTCAAGCATTAGCTGATTTCTTAGCTGCTCATCCTATACCGGAAACATCAAAGTTATATGAGGACATTCCAGATGAAGTTCTAGCTTGGAATATGACTTTAAAAAATGACATTTGGCAATTATATTTTGACGAAGCATCACGGGTTGGACCTAAAGGTAATATTGTCTCTGGGGTAGGAATCGCCTTGGTCTCTCCTGACAAAATGGTCATATACCGTGCCTATTCTCTCAATGAACCATGCTCCAATAATGTAGCAGAATATAATGCTCTATTGATTGGTCTCCAAGTCGCAAAACAATTGGATATTGAATTCCTGGAAGCCTATGGAGACTCTCAGCTGATTGTTAATCAAGTTAGAGGGACCTATGAAGTCAGAAACCCTGATCTCATCCCTTATTATCAAGTAGTAGTCGAATTGGTCCTTTCATTCAAAGGATTCTTCATTGAATTCGTACCACATTCTCAGAATGTGGAGGCTGATGCTCTTGCTAGCCTAGCTGCAGATTTGGCTGTTCTAATCCGAAGGCAAAATATAATTACTTTGTTGGACCGAGATTTATTCTGTGTCAAGAATAATTTGTGTATTGAACAGAGTTATACTACAGAATCAAGCTCTCAGCAAAGGGATTGGAGAACTCCATTTATTGATTACGCGGTTCATAAGATTTTACCTGAAGATCCAAAAGAAGCTGCATCAATTAAAAGATGATCATTTCGATTCTATTATGATTCATCTTTACATATGTTATATCGTCGCTCATATGATGGATTCTTGCTGCGCTGTCCCTCAGAAAGTGAAGCTAAACTGATACTCCGTGAGGCTCATAATGGTGTCTGTGGTGCTCATCAACCAGGTTCGAAATTACAGGGTCGCATTCGAAGGATGGGATACTATTGGCCTTCCATGATAGCAGATGCTGTGGATTACGCCAGAAGCTGTAAAGCATGTCAGATTCATGCCGATTTTATTCACCAACCCTCTGAATTTCTACATCCTATAGCAGCTTCTTGGCCCTTCGAAGCTTGGGGTATGGATGTCATTGGTCCTATTAACCCTCCTTATGTTAAAGGACATCGGTTCATATTAGCTATAACCGATTATTTTTCTAAGTGGGCAGAAGCAGTCCCCCTTGCTGAAGTGAAAACATCTAATGTGATCAACTTCATCAAACATCATGTCATTTATCGCTTCGGGATTCCTCGACGGATAATTCATGACAATGGTCCACAATTTGCCAATCAGACATTTTATCGGTTCTGTGATAAGAATTAAATTCAAAATTTGGCTTCTACGGCTTATAATCCAGCTGCTAATGGTCTAGCCGAAGCCTTCAATAAAACTGTCATTAAACTTCTCAAAAAGTTCGTCTCTTCTAATAAATGTGATTTGAATGAGAAACTTGGAGAATGTTTATGGGCTTATCGAACAACAGTCCGAACTCCTACTGGTTTTACACCATTTTTATTGGTTTATGGATGTGAGGCTGTTCTTCCCTTGGAAATCCAGATTCTATCTCTTCGAATAGCTATTGCTAATGAGCTAACTATAGAGAACAATGATCGCTTACGACTCCAAGAACTTGAAGGATTGGACGAGAAGCGTCTTCAAGCACAACAGCATATTGAACTATATCAAGCCCGTATATCTCGAACTTTCAATCATAAAGTTAAAGAGAGGGTATTCAAGAGTGGCGAGTTAGTATTAGCCGTACGAAGACCGATGATTATGACTCACAAAAGCAAAGAGAAATTCCAAGCGAAATGGGAAGGTCCTTATGTAATTGAGATCGTATTTTCTAATGGTGCCTATCGGTTATCAAAGCCTAATGGAGATCTACTCATGATGCCAATCAATAGCAAATTTCTTAAGAAGTACTATGTATAAAGAAAAATGATGATGAAAATAAAGTTTCTTTTATTATTTTTGTTCAAGACAAAAGATTAAGGACGAGGGCCACTGCCTTCGCCTTCCTTATTGAATACATAGTCAGCCAATGCATAGAAAGCATCGTTGCCAGAACTCATGAAAAATTTACAAACAGCCATCCTCAGTGCTTCTTCTTCAGGAGTTTTCCATTGCTCCACTAAGAAAGCAAATATATCTTGTGGTGGCTTGGGCGTAGAAGAGTTCTCGCTTACTTCGGTTGGACCTGACACAATTGGCTCGACGGGGTGTGTCTCGATGACGTCCTCAACCTTTATGGAGACTTCATTCTTTTGCTGCATATCCTTGGAAGACATTTCCAATAAAGGAGTGGAAATAAGAATGAAATGTTACAAAGAGTTTTCGCATGTTTATAGGAGAGATCTGTTGATGAACTGGTCTTTGAAAATAACCTTTCATTCCCGAAAAGGTCTGTCCGTTCATTTTATCAGGTTCATCCATTTTGGAATTGAATTAATATTTTCTTTTTTCGAGAGTTATGTTGGTTCATTCATCCATTAATATGGACATATATGCTTATGACGTCTGTCTCCTTATTCCCAGCTATCAAGGTTTGGTTAAGCTGATTTCTTGTTTCCTTGGAGAGGAATTTTAAATCTTCTATTTTATCAATTGATCAAAAAAAGTAGGATTCGTTATTTATTATGTTTTCATGACCTCTGGATAAATATTAAATCCACTTACTTTTCTTATCTATCATCTTCATTTGACCTCTGCATAGATATTAATCTACTTTTTTTTCTGAGTTCTTACATGCTGTCATGTCCATAATACCTCTGATAGTATTGTATACTCTAAACAGAAAATAAGACTTTATTATCTATCATGTCCATACTACTTTTGGATAGATACAAATCATTGAGTGTAGAAGACTTGTCATTTCTATTCTCATTTCATCATAAAACTCTATTATATTTCTTAGACTTTCTTACAAATCATAATGGAAATCTATTACAATCTTGGATTTTCATTCTATACAACAACGATGACCTAATCAAGATCTATTTCTTCTTTGGATCTCCTTCATCGGATTCGTTGTTGGTGTCAATTCCTTACTGTCTGAGCCTCAATAGCGATCAGAACAGAAGGAATCAAACTCTGGTATTCTCTCTCAGACGAGAGGAGAATCCCAGAGTATGGCAGCCCGAAGACGTGTTGCTGCCAATACAACTGGTGGAGGAGTGGCGGCCTCTCAAAGGAGATAGAAATGTATCCAGCATTGGGATACGATTCCTAGTTCTGCCGTGAAAAGAACTCTACTACCCAATTTCTTGGGTTAGAGTTGACTCCACCATCCAACTCTCCGTGTATAAAGGCTCTTCCTACCAACAGAGGAAGACCCTTCTATCCCACGAAGAGTTCTGAGTTGTCTAATTTGTGCGTCAAAAGCGCATGAGCTCCCTGATTTTGATGTCAGAAGAACGCTCCTCACAGCGTCAAAGTCGCCAATACCGGTTCTGGAAAAGCTCTTTAGCCAAACTTCTGCAGAAAACAACAAAAAAGAAGTATTTTAGACAGAAGTATCATCAGACGCGTATTAATTAATTAAAACTGAAAACAGATGCTTACGCATCTTGTTTTATCTTCAACAGGCAACAAGACTTTACGCTTGATGTTTTTTACGCCCGTGATTCATGAGCATTCAATCAACAGGGCTCTCTATGCCAGTGTCTCATGTGCACCCTATTCAACAAGGCTTTTTACGCTAACGTTTAAGGAGTATATTATTCAACAAGGCTTTTTACGCCTGTGCTTCTTTCCTATGAGATTCTATATCTATCAAGGATTTACGCTCGTGAGTATCTGTTTTTCAACAAAAAGATCAAAGGCAAACAATGGTTTACGACCAAACTTACCATAAAGGCCAAATGGTTCGGCTCTGGTTGAATCAATCGCCATTTGTTGAAGAGTGAATTCTTGCAAAGAGGCAGAAAGCTATCTCCAGAAAAATGACAATGAGAATGAGGATGTATAAAACATTCTCTAAACTCAGCTATTTATAAGGATTGAGGAAACAGTTGGCATGAGTCTATTTCGTGAAAGATCCTACTAGATAGGCGCTCGTGACCACAAAGCAGATGCCATGTGTTGTTTTGTTTCCCTTGAGAATAAACAACCATAAATGCAGTTAAAGAAGTGTTGAACAATTCTATGTACCAACAAATGAGATTAACATCAAGATTTTATTTATAAAAAGGGGGGAGTGGACCCCTACACATAAAAGAGTCGCAATACATGGAATATTATTTTTTCTCTCCTTCGTTGGGCTGACGAAGGGAGGCACCTAAGTCGTGCATATTACGAATTCCGGAGCGACGCATCAAATTAAGAAACACTTCTGCATCTCCTGATCCCTCATACGCAGTTGGAGGACCACCATCAATGCGACTGAAGACTACTGGAGTCAGTCCAAAGCACCCTACAAAATTGCGTGCTCGCTTAAAATCAAGCCTGGAGCTAGAAGCCTCTTCATTGTTAATCTCTTTCTTTGGCGCCATGTCACTACGAAGATGAATGGCAAGAATGAAGAATTCTACTTTATTTATACAATCAAATCAACTCTTCATATTCCTTATGGGAAACTGCTCATTATTAATGCAAACTCGGAGAGGTGAAAAGGCATTCGAAAGTTTTGAGAAGAAAATTCATTGTGACGGTTAAGTGTTGACCGACACTATTTCTTGATTTTATGCCGACTATTGGATATCCCCACTTTTACGTGGATGACTGTTGAGTATCCCGAATTTTACGCTGACTGGTCAAATCTCAACTTTTACGCTTCTGTTCAAAGTGTTTCAAATTTGAAAATATTTGAAAACTTTGGAGGAGGTCTTGTAGGAGCGTAAAAAGTGCTTCATAAGAATGAGTCAAAGATAAGGATCATTCAATTCAAATCAATCCACTTTACGCCCGGGTCAAAGCTAATGATTTTACGCCCAAGACAGGCTAGCCACTTTTACGCTGGACAAAGCTGTCAAGTCTTGCATTTAATGCAAAGTCTGACATGAAAATTTAATGATGGCATGTATCACAGAAATCAAAGGGATTTGTTTTACACAGAGGCCCATTTGTCGTTTAGTATGTGGACTGAGCCACTTTACGCTCATAATATGGCTTCTTTTACGTACGGAGACTATTCGAGTTTTTACGCTCAACGGTTGATGTGTGCGTAAGGTTTATTTGAGCTACTTATACACTCAAGGTTATTTAACAACCACGTTACGCGGGAAGTCTACATCAGGGCTATTGTACGCCTAGTCTACTACTTTACGCTCAGGGTATATTTGGGTTATTTTTACGTCCTATTCCAATTCGGAACGTGGTTTGCCTACATGGCTTTCATGCCACACATCTCGAAGAACGTGTGTACGTGCATCATATTCTTATTGAAATGATGGAACACGTGTCAACGTATGCAGAGGATGACTTTGGTCATGGGTGGCAGTTGTTAGCGTAAAGACGGAACTTTTGCTGAGTTTTTACGCACAAGAAGCCAATTCTATAAATAGACTGATTTTTCTCATATAGACAGATAGAGAGAAAGGAGAGAATACATAGAGATCAGAGCCCAGAGACTTTGATTTTTCAGAGCATTCTTCTTCAAATTTTCTTCCAGAACAGAGTGAAGCAAAGCAGGAAAGCATTCGGCCTCGCCATCAGTGCCCAAGTGCGTCGATACCTTTCTGGTGACTTAGTTCTTCCAATTGTTCATCTTCTAGCAGTGATCTTCATCATCATCGTATGGTCCAAGGAACAAAGTGATCATTTACAGATCAGACTTCCATAGCAATACTTCCCAGAATCAAATTTGTACTTCGTGTACTTTTTCTCGTTTTAGTTTCAAAATCCGATTTCCAGGCATTTTGTTAAGTGAAACACCCATTCTCACACAAAAATTTTCCAAAAAAATTGTTTTCCCCCATTCTTCGCTGTCGCCCAGCCTCCTCCTCCACCGCCTCTTCGAGCTCCTCCTCCTCCTCCACCGCTCCTTCTCCTCCACCGACCTCCTCCTCCTCCTCCTCCTCCTCTGCCGACCGGCCTCCTCCTCCTTCTTCTCGTTGCTGTGTGCTCCTCCTCCTCTCCGAGCTCCTCTACCGACCCCTCCTCCTCCTCCACTGCGAGCTCCTCCTCTTCCTCCTCCTACTCAGCCATCCCAAGATCCCCTCTTTCTCCAACCGAGCTCCTCCACCGAGTTCCTCCTCCTCAAACCGCCTACACGGCCACGGAGCTCCTCTACCGCGAGCTCCTTCTCCTCCTCCTCTCGGCCACCCCTTCCTCTATCAGCCCCAAAGCTCAGGTAAATCCTAACCCGATATCTCTAGTAGCCATTTGACATGGACACGACACAGACACGAATATGACACGAACATATATAATATATGTGCTAATTCTCTTTGAGCAGTTATGTCATTTTGTAACTTTACTAAAGCAAAGTTATCTGTAGTTGAGGGTGGACCTCTGTCAACTTTGCTTCTGGCAAAGTTTATCATTGTGGCGATGCTAGCGATGTGACAAGACTAATACCTATGCCATTTTGTTAACTTTGTTTCTAGCAAAGTATATTGTCGTGATGATGCTAGCTATACGGCAAAGTTAATGTCCTAGCCACTTTTATTAGTGTATTACGAACTTCAGATTCTTATGAATTGGTAAACTGCATGTTCAAGAATCAATTTACAAACCAAAGGTTTCCGATGGTATGTCGAGGCTAAGTCCCTAGTTATATTTTTGTTTCTGTCAAATGCTAAGCCTTTGCGGGGTTGTTGAGCCGAGCCAATATAATAGGTTCCGTTTGTTCGGTTGAATATTTTCAATGTTTAATAGACTTGACCTAATATTGAACTTTTGTCAAAAATATAAATTTGATAAACATACACTAAATTTTTACATTTAAATCATTTACAACAAAATACATCACTAAATTGTTACATTTCAATCATTGGGTATGTAATATCACAGAATTGTGAAAGCGTTGGACAAAGGCCTCGTTTGGTTCACGAAATGGAAGGAAAAGGAAATCAATTCCTTGGCATTTCCTTTCCTTTGAAAAATTGCAATTCCCACTGATTTTCTTTTCCATTGTTTGGAAATGGCAAGGAATTTGGAAAGGAAAGTGAATACTTTAATGTGGAAAAGTGTTTCCCTGCTTGGATGGATGTAATCACTTTCCCCCCTAATTTCCCTTCCATTGGGAATCATTTTCCTTTCCTCCTCAATTTCTTTGGCATCCAAACATAGGAAAGTAATCACTTTCCTTTCCCAATATACATGATTAGAAATGATATTCCAAATTGAGGATACCTGAATATTTTAGTTAACCATAGTGAATATATATCTGAAATTCTTAAGAAAGAACATACATACTAAGACTGAGATGAATTGAACTAGAAAGAAAACATATTTTTTTTAGAGAAATCTAAACTGAGAGGAACATGTATTTAAGTACTGTTCCCAACTTGAGATTTTGGAAACACTTGAAAAGGATTTCCCTTTTGAAAGTCTCATATGTAGTTATGTTTCTCTAAGAGAAGAGCCTTGTCCAACTTTGTACTAATTCTTCCTAAATCGAGTTAGTTATCCTTCTTCCTTCATAATTAAAGTTCGGTCATCATAGTCATGATTATGGATATCCGATATCTTAACCGAAGTGAAATATATCTGAAATGTTAATAACATACATCTTATGAATTAAGCAAGGAAGTAAACAAACACAAATGATCCGAGAAATTGTATACGAGCACATTGGACTTGGACACGAGCACATTGGACTTGGACACGATACATTAGACTTGGACTATTAATCTAACATATACTTCATAGGAATGGTCGATATTACCGATTTCGATATCGATACTCACAGGAATGGTATGTTACCGATTTCGATATCGATGCTCATAGGAATGGTCTGATACCGATTTCGATATCGATACTCATAGGAATGGTCGATATGACCGATTTCAACATCGATACTCATAGGAATGGTGTGATGCTGATTTCGATATCGATACTCATAGGAATGGTCTGATACCGATTTCAATATCGATACTCATAGGAATGGTGTGATACCGATTTCGATATCGATACTAATAGGAATATCCTCAAATGGTCCCCTGCAGTAGGCAGTAAGGGCATTTCAAGTATATATTTCCTTACCTTATTGGTGTGATACCAATTTCGATATCGATACTAATAGGAATATCCTCAAATGTTATTACTTTCACAAGTGTTTCAATGATGTGCTTGTATCTATCTTACAGAATTATCCTCAAATGGATATGGAGCTAAATTACTATCTGCGAAATCGTTCGTGGATGTACAACCGTCATCCTGATGACATGTGCGGTATGCGGGATGAATTCATAGAGGGTGTACACCAGTTCCTGCAGTTTGCCAAGGCGTTCCCTCAGTACATGGACGGTACCAAAATTAAATGTCCGTGTGTGAGATGTCGCAACTTGAAATATCATCCAGAAGTGGATGTCACGTATCATTTATACTCGAAGGGTTTCACGTCGAATTACTATCAGTGGAGAGAGCACGGAGAACTTGTGTCTTTAGCATCGGAGTACGAGCCTTATGTGGATGTCCACAACAACGTTCCTTATGACGATGGGTTGGTGAACGTGGTTTTTGACGCAGCCGGGCCAAGGTTCGATCAGGATGATCATGATGCACCTGAGGAGGCACCGAACCCCGATGCTGCACAGTTCATGGAGTTGATGGAGAATGCAAGGACTCCATTATATCCTGGTTGTGAGGATCATTCACCGTTGGAGGTGGTTACAAGATTGTTGAGCATCAAGTCCAATTTTAACATGTCGTAAGATTGCTACAACCGTCTTATGGAGTTGCTTATAGAAATATTGCCTGAGGGTGCGAAGTTGCCTAAAGACTTTGTCACGACCCGCACCCTAGAGTAAGGGCACGAGAAGTGGGTACGTCCAGCCTACACCGCAGTGTCGGCGGTAGAACGCTGTCCTAGGTAAATCATCTAACAGTATAAAGGTACCTGTACAGTTCATACTCTCCGAATGGAGGTAACATCACAACATATAGTCTCAATCACATCTAAGATAGAAGAATGAAGAACAGATAGATAGTAACTCAAGGAGAACCATAGCATAGATGAAATAAGACTAAGTGTCTAAGATACATAACATCCAGAATGTCAACTCATAATAATAAGTCTAAGAGTCTATACATCTCCACATCTCAAAATACAACTCAGAATGTGAGACAAAATGATAATATAGAAAAGACTGCCTAGACTAAACTGGTCTAGACTACTGGAACATCCTCCTCAGCTGTAGGTGGATCCTGCTGAGGGTCCACAACATAAGTATCATCTAGTCCTGCTCCGTAGTAGGTAGACACCAGGGCCTCATCCTCATCCTCTGTAATATTTTCAACAGGTCCAATCAGGACAGGAACGAGCACAATACATCTCACGCAGTGCATATCAGGTTAGGAAATACGATACAGGCAATAGAGTAAGATACATGAACTGCTGAAAGGAAATGTACGCTGTAAAAGAGATAGCTGTAATGAAATATCTACTGTATATAGAGAACTGTAGTGACTAGTGATGTAGAGTACAAGATAGGCATGTGAATGGCTAGAATTTATACATGATCTACTGAGTTTGCACATGACTACTTTGGAATTATTCACATGTCCACTTCTACTCCTCCGTTTCCCCAATCAATACACAAGGATCTATACAAGTTACGTTATTATACATGATATCACATGGGGCCCATGAAAGGGTGCACATGATAGTATACATGAGGGCTCAGTAAACATGAGAGTACATGATCACATGAGTGCACATGAATAATAGAAGCATGGGAGTACATGATGATAGTGAAACACACATAACATGAAGTACCCGATGCTCCCGAGGGGGATAACATCTCATGTAAAGATCCATATAGTACCAATCCATGTTACCAACGTGACAGCAACAAGTAAAGTAATCTAGAGCAAGAAGTAAAGCCTGAACAAGTATGAAATGGTCAGAGAATGTACTCGCCTGATAACTGAATGTCTGAAGAGGATGTACTGCCTGAGGAGAGGTGTAGGGCTCCTAATCAGAGCAATACAAGTCACAATGTATCCACAATGGTAAAAATAAAGTATACAATGCACATTACATTATTCTAGGTCAATCTGGTCAAAAGTCAACTCTTGGTCAACTCTAATAGTCAAACTAGGTCACAGGAAGTCACACTAAGTCAAATGAGGTTAAACAAGATCAAACAAGGTCAAACAAGTTTAATCTAGGTTGAAGTCAACTCCTGGTCAACACTCTAATCAAACTAGTCAAATACTAGTCAACATGATCAATCTGGATCAAGTCTAGATCAAACTTAGACCAACTAAAGTTTTGGTTGGTCATAGACTAGTTAACAGGGTAATTAGGTCAAGGGTCAACTATTTAAGTCAAACTCTATAAGGTTACTTAACTAACCATAGGCTAACCTGTTTTAGGATACCTAGGATACCATTCTATAAGGCTAAGGTATAACCAACTTCCTATACAAGTACATCACATATAAATATATATAGTACAACACCAAACTTAATCTTATGATCAAGCTAAACCATAGTCTAACTCAATCAAGACTCAACTCTAAGTATCCTACTTTACCCCATGCATATCTTCACTCTATATAGGGCTATCTATATAACCAAGTCATAAATAATACCCTTATATAGGTCAAAGTCTAAACCAACTAGTCAATAGTCTAGGGTTTAGTCAAACTTAGGTCACCAAGTCATTTAGAGCTCATCTAAATCCTTTCCAGGTCAATTAGGTCAAGGTTTGACCTATAGTTGACTTTGGTCAACCCTGGTCAACACTAAAAGTCAAACTGGTCAAACTAGTCCAAGTTAGGTCAAACAATGTTAAACTAGTTAGGGTTAGTCAAACTAGTCATTCTAGGTTAGTTTAAGTCAAAACTAGGTTAAGCTAGTTCAAATTGACCTAAGGTTGACCTTGGTCAACACTTAGTCGAATTGGGGTCAAACTAGCTAAGTCTTGGTTTACTAGTCAATTAGGGTTAGGCCTAATGGCCATAGGCTAGTATCATAGCCCATAGGTTAGTATTCCTAGGTCAAGGCTAATGATGGGGTTTTCATATAGACCTATAACTAGGAGTCACATATATATATATCTATATAATACCCAATATCAATATAGGAATAATACATATAATACAACCCACATATTTATATGTAATGATAACACTATATATATATATCTAATACAATATATATATCATATATATATACATATATATATATATATGTAAACAAAACCTATATATATATATAATCATATATATAGAGAGAGGAAAGAGAGACTTAATGAGAGAGAGAGCTAATCAGTGAGAGAGGGAGAGAGACTGAACAGTGGGGGGGGTGTGTCTCAGGTTTCCTGAGACAGGAAACCCCCACAGAAAACACACACACACACCACATATACATACATATGTATATACACATATATACACATGTATACACACCCTAATCCCTCATACACCCTCACATACATATATACAATACGTATACATACTAAAAACATATAATAACATGTATAAAAATGCATAAAATGGCAATTGAAATTGGTTTTGGAAAAACTGGAATAAATTCCAGAAATCTGGAATTGGGTTTTACCCAGGTTTTGGGGGTAATTCGATTTCGAACCACAAAATCAAACTAAGGTTAGTGTCCATTGGTTGGTAATGGTAGGGTAGGGTCTATACTAGTGTCCTAGGTGCCTGAGACACGACCACGACACGTTTTGGTGTGTCGGACACGCAAAAATCAAAATCAGGTAAAATCTAGGGCACGCGAAGGGCTGATGTTTGTGTCTCGTACTCACGACACAAGACACGTCGTGTCTCGTGCTCATGGGGGAAGGTTCGCCTAGGGGTCCCCTAGGTGTCCACGGTCCTGATTTGTGTCCATGTGTGTCCGTGTCCGAGATACGAGCACGTATCAGTAGCTCTGATACGTGTGTGCGCAGTATAGTGTAGGGTCATTGCGAGTGTGATTTCTCACTCGACACGACACCAACGTGTCTGAAACTTTGGGAGGGGTGTGTCAGACACTGCCCCAACCCTCAGGCCAAGTTTCGTGTGTCCACGTCGCGTGTCGTGTCCGCACGAGAAGTCTGGTAGCAAGGGAGGCTGTACAGTCTCGTGCGCGCGTGTCGAGGGGTCGTGTGCTCCACACGGGGCACGTGGGGCCACGTGCTCGTGTCAGGGGGTCGGCCTAGGGTCTAGGTTTGTGTCCTCGTGTCTGTATTGTGTCCATAATGGGTGTGGACACAATACACAGCATCAAACAGTTAGGTTTTACAGTGTGTCAGTGTGTGCTGAAATCAGTGATTTCGTGTCCAATTTGGACACGAAACGTGTCCTGTTTTGTGCTCAGTCAAGTGGAAAAGTGACCTAGGGATCTAGGGCTACCCAAATATCAATTTTGTTTTAAAAACATTAACAAAATGTTCTATGTGGCATTTCACCAAACACCTAGTTTCAAACATAGATACGTGTCCGATACGGACACCAAACCACATAAAAATCCTACCAAACTTGACCTACATGACCATGGTATCCTAATGCATGCAACCATGAAGAGAAATCACTATTTTGATAGGGTTTAGAACACTTTACCTATATGTGCAAAATCATGAAAATCAACCTTCTTGGGGGGGTTTTCTCTTCACTTTGGGGTGTCCAAATCCTTGTGCAACCTTGCTACTAAGCCTCCTTTAGCATCCTCAAGTGTAGGGGGTTCCAACGCAACAAACGGGGCTCAATTTGGTGAAGGAATGAAGAAGTTATGGCTTTGTGAAGTTGAGGGAAAAATGGGTTTTCAATACATTGAAAATGAGGCTCTTTGTGAAGATGGGGGTGTTCATATAGGGGGGGGCATGCTTGGCCGGCCATGGGGGTTGGTTTAGGGTTAGGATCAATGGTTGTGGGCTCTCCAACAAGTTTCAAAGCTATCCTATGGCTAGGATTCATTCTACATAACTTTATGTAAAATATCTAAATAAAATATCTAATGTAAATATCTAACATGAAATATCTAGATATTTAGCTCTAACATTACTTTAGTTAAACCCATCTAGCTTAGTCTCTAGGTCATGACTAACATCTAGATTAGGGCTAAACTAGGTTAGTAACTAACATGACACTAATCAATTAATTAAATAATAATAAATCACATAAATCCAAATAATTCCAAATAAATCCTAGAAAATTACCAAAATACCCTTTAGGCTAAAAATCACTAAAATGATATTCTAAGCCTATGGTCAAGTTCTCATGGTCATGGCAACTTCTAGGTTAGAGAAAACTAGGGTTTACACTAAGTTATTCTAACCAAAATCACAAAGTCATAAGTCATGACTTAGCATGACTTAGAAAATGGTTTTATCACACTAATAATCACTATAAACCATATCATGCCCTAATACCATTATTAAATAATAATAAAAAAATAATAATTCTTCAAAAATCTCTAAATTCTGAAAACAGGGTGTTACAAGTCTACCCACCTTAAAATAATTTCGTCCTCGAAATTTAGATGGTCGTACTCCTCTTAGGTCAAACCTCCAACAATCAGGGACGAAGCCACTACCTAGGCAACATACAAGGTCAAATAAGCAAAATATGGGTAGTAGACCTATACTGGGTCATGTCCAAAAATTGGCTGGCAGTTTTAGGTCATAAGGTGTCCTCAATTTAAATCGAAGCCAAAAGTAACTCCATAGGGTAAATCAAGATGGAGTCTCAGGTCAGAAAAATCGTACTAAGCAAATGAAGCACACAATGGTATGCCTGAGTGGGACACTAAGGTCATGGGTGTAGTATGTCATGTCTAGGTCAGGTATGTGAAGTCAGTTTTGAGAAAACAACTAGTCTTGTGCTCCTAATTTAAAAGTCACGGTAATGTACCTATGATGATCATAATTTAGAGTGGGAATGGTCTAAATTAAGCCAGAAATTGTGGTGCAATAGTAGTACCAGGGGAACAGGTTAAATGGAACAGTCTGTGGTCTCATCTAGATGCACTAGTCATTCTAGATCAATACTGTCCTATGGTATCAAAACGTACAAGCAATCTAGGATGTCCTAATTGGGAAGGTAAGGGAACAACAATCATCAAGGCTATAGGGTCGTCTACCATCCTATATGAAAATAGGTCATTAACAAGTGAGAAATCATTAAAGTTACCATTCCATAAAAAGAAAATTGAAAATTTAGGTACAACAATCACAAATAGATTTTTGTCTTGACATGATCTAAGTTGATCAATTTCAGGATAAATTGAGACTTGGGCAAGATAAAAAATCAATAAAATCGAGTACAAGCACGAGCATCCAATGATGAAGATCTAGGTCATGATTAAAGTTAATTTAACTGGATACGAATACGAGGTTCATAGGTGATAAAATAATTCCAAGGAGAATTGTCAAGGCTGTTGCGGACAAGATTCTAGGGCAAGTTTAACTATCTCCATCCACGTAGATTAATATATGAAAGGGCGAACCAAAATACAATAGGTTGATCAGACCATCATGCGCCGGTTCTGATTAGACAATATGTTAGTGGGTGTGCACCCAATAAAATATATCATGATCAAGCTCGAAAAAGGATAAGCTTGTAAAACTAAGGATAAATTCATAGCATAAGATATAAGTAAGGGTGGAAATGATGAAAGAAGATACATAGTCCAAGATTCTTAACCAATCGGGTCAAGCATTCAAGGTAAGGTACAAGGTTAAGTATTTGAGGGTTCAAGCAGAACACCATCACATGCCAGGTCGAAAGAATTGAGCCAAGGTGGATCTCTAATTGAAATAAGAATTAATTTAGTATCATGGTAGAGGTTATAGTTTAGCCATTTGACCAAAAAATCATATCAAGATAATGGAGTACAAGGAGACGGGTTTTTGTAGGACATGGAATACCTACATGAAGGTAGGCTGGTCTAGGTCTTACATGTGAAGTTTGTTGGAAGGTAACAGCTAGTATTATACTCTGAATACCTAAGTCATGGTAAAGGACGTCCAATGATCTAGAATAAAAAGTGGGGGTTCAAGACGTGATAATTGATGCAAAAATTGAAGAAGATCAAATTAACCAATGAAATAAAATTAATCAGGAATCCAGTAAATAATTTAGGAACACAGTCCTAAGGATAGATAGGCTACTAGATGAATATATTTAGGGTTCGACCAATCAAGGGTCGAGGTTAGAAGGTCTCAATAAGTCTTGATTTGAGGAATTGTCGAGTAAGTCAGGCTTTGGATACAGTCACATAGTTTGGTAGAAAGAGTTTAAGCAAGATGCAAAATAGAGAGGACAGTTCATTTTAATGAAAGGCAATTAGCAAGAGGATTAGATGGCAAGAAACAGATAAGAGTTTTCTCATAAATGTGATTGAGTACCCTAAAATAAAAGATATTAATCTAACACTAAGAAATTAAAATCAACAACTACAAAAATTTTAAAATTATCAACTAACACCAGGATTCAAAGTTCTACAGTGAATCCTCCAAAATCAAATTTAATCAAGGGAGAAGGAGTTTAAATCGTAATTCAAAATGAGATTCTCAAGGGTCATCCCCGGAATCTCTCAAGGTATCCTATCAGTGATTGAGTATCCATTCTCTCTAAGCCTATTCCTTAATTCTATCGCAGGCTGTAGTGATACTCTAGTTCGAATACCACTACATAAACTCGACCTGCATGGGCCACCACTAAAAACGTGTCACGACCCGCACCCTAGAGTAAGGGCACGAGAAGTGGGTACGTCCAGCCTACGCCGCAGTGTCGGCGGTAGAACGTTGTCCTAGGTAAATCATCTAACAGTATAAAGGTACCTGTACAGTTCATACTCTCCGAATGGAGGTAACATCACAACATATAGTCTCAATCACATCTAAGGTAGAAGAATGAAGAACAGATAGATAGTAACTCAAGGAGAACCATAGCATAGATGAAATAAGACTAAGTGTCTAAGATACATAACATCCAGAATGTCAACTCATAATAATAAGTCTAAGAGTCTATACATCTCCACATCTCAAAATACAACTCAGAATGTGAGACAAAATGATAATATAGAAAAGACTGCCTAGACTAAACTGGTCTAGACTACTGGAACATCCTCCTCAGCTGTAGGTGGATCCTGCTGAGGGTCCACAACATAAGTATCATCTAGTCCTGCTCCGTAGTAGGTAGACACCAGGGCCTCATCCTCATCCTCTGTAATATTTTCAACAGGTCCAATCAGGACAGGAACGAGCACAATACATCTCACGCAGTGAATATCAGGTTAGAAAATACGATACAGGCAATAGAGTAAGATACATGAACTGCTGAAAAGAAATGTACGCTGTAAAAGAGATAGCTGTAATGAAATATCTACTGTATATAGAGAACTGTAGTGACTAGTGATGTAGAGTACAAGATAGGCATGTGAATGGCTAGAATTTATACATGATCTACTGAGTTTGCACATGACTACTTTGAAATTATTCACATGTCCACTTCTACTCCCCCGTTTCCCCAATCAATACACAAGGATCTATACAAGTTACGTTATTATACATGATATCACATGGGGCCCATGAAAGGGTGCACATGATAGTATACATGAGGGCTCAGTAAACATGAGAGTACATGATCACATGAGTGCACATGAATAATAGAAGTATGGGAGTATATGATGATAGTGAAACACACATAACATGAAGTACCCGATGCTCCCGAGGGGGATAACATCTCATGTAAAGATCCATATAGTACCAATCCGTGTTACCAACGTGACAGCAACAAGTAAAGTAATCTAGAGCAAGAAGTAAAGCCTGAACAAGTATGAAACGGTCAGAGAATGTACTCGCCTGATAACTGAATGTCTGAAGAGGATGTACTGCCTGAGGAGAGGTGTAGGGCTCCTAATCAGAGCAATACAAGTCACAATGTATCCACAATGGTAAAAATAAAGTATACAATGCACATTACATGATTCTAGGTCAATCTGGTCAAAAGTCAACTCTTGGTCAACTCTAATAGTCAAACTAGGTCACAGGAAGTCACACTAAGTCAAATGAGGTTAAACAAGATCAAACAAGGTCAAACAAGTTTAATCTAGGTTGAAGTCAACTCCTGGTCAACACTCTAATCAAACTAGTCAAATACTAGTCAACATGATCAATCTGGATCAAGTCTAGATCAAACTTAGACCAACTAAAGTTTTGGTTGGTCATAGACTAGTTAACAGGGTAATTAGGTCAAGGGTCAACTATTTAAGTCAAACTCTATAAGGTTACTTAACTAACCATAGGCTAACCTGTTTTAGGATACCTAGGATACCATTCTATAAGGCTAAGGTATAACCAACTTCCTATACAAGTACATCACATATAAATATATATAGTACAACACCAAACTTAATCTTATGATCAAGCTAAACCATAGTCTAACTCAATCAAGACTCAACTCTAAGTATCCTACTTTACCCCATGCATATCTTCACTCTATATAGGGCTATCTATATAACCAAGTCATAAATAATACCCTTATATAGGTCAAAGTCTAAACCAACTAGTCAATAGTCTAGGGTTTAGTCAAACTTAGGTCACCAAGTCATTTAGAGCTCATCTAAATCCTTTCCAGGTCAATTAGGTCAAGGTTTGACCTATAGTTGACTTTGGTCAACCCTGGTCAACACTAAAAGTCAAACTGGTCAAACTAGTCCAAGTTAGGTCAAACAATGTTAAACTAGTTAGGGTTAGTCAAACTAGTCATTCTAGGTTAGTTTAAGTCAAAACTAGGTTAAGCTAGTTCAAATTGACCTAAGGTTGACCTTGGTCAACACTTAGTCGAATTGGGGTCAAACTAGCTAAGTCTTGGTTTACTAGTCAATTAGGGTTAGGCCTAATGGCCATAGGCTAGTATCATAGCCCATAGGTTAGTATTCCTAGGTCAAGGCTAATGATGGGGTTTTCATATAGACCTATAACTAGGAGTCACATATATATATATCTATATAATACCCAATATCAATATAGGAATAATACATATAATACAACCCACATATTTATATGTAATGATAACACTATATATATATATCTAATACAATATATATATCATATATATATACATATATATATATATATATATATGTAAACAAAACCTATATATATATAATCATATATATAGAGAGAGGAAAGAGAGACTTAATGAGAGAGAGAGCTAATCAGTGAGAGAGGGAGAGAGACTGAACAGTGGGGGGGGGTGTGTCTCAGGTTTCCTGAGACAGGAACCCCTACAGAAAACACACACACACACCACATATACATACATATGTATATACACATATATACACATGTATACACACCCTAATCCCTCATACACCCTCACATACATATATACAATACGTATACATACTAAAAACATATAATAACATGTATAAAAATGCATAAAATGGCAATTGAAATTGGTTTTGGAAAAACTGGAATAAATTCCAGAAATCTGGAATTGGGTTTTACCCAGGTTTTGGGGGTAATTCGATTTCGAACCACAAAATCGAACTAAGGTTAGTGTCCATTGGTTGGTAATGGTAGGGTAGGGTCTATACTAGTGTCCTAGGTGCCTGAGACACGACCACGACACGTTTTGGTGTGTCGGACACGCAAAAATCAAAATCAGGTAAAATCTAGGGCACGCGAAGGGCTGATGTTTGTGTCTCGTACTCACGACACAAGACACGTCGTGTCTCGTGCTCATGGGGGAAGGTTCGCCTAGGGGTCCCCTAGGTGTCCACGGTCCTGATTTGTGTCCACGTGTGTCCGTGTCCGAGATACGAGCACGTATCAGTAGCTCTGATACGTGTGTGCGCAGTATAGTGTAGGGTCATTGCGAGTGTGATTTCTCACTCGACACGACACCAACATGTCTGAAACTTTGGGAGGGGTGTGTCAGACACTGCCCCAACCCTCAGGCCAAGTTTCGTGTGTCCACGTCGCGTGTCGTGTCCGCACGAGAAGTCTGGTAGCAGGGGAGGCTGCACAGTCTCGTACGAGCGTGTCGAGGGGTCGTGTGCTCCACACGGGGCACGTGGGGCCACGTGCTCGTGTCAGGGGGTCGGCCTAGGGTCTAGGTTTGTGTCCTCGTGTCTGTATTGTGTCCACAATGGGTGTGGACACAATACACAGCATCAAACAGTTAGGTTTTACAGTGTGTCAGTGTGTGCTGAAATCAGTAATTTCGTGTCCAATTTGGACACGAAACGTGTCCTGTTTTGTGCTCAGTCAAGTGGAAAAGTGACCTAGGGATCTAGGGCTACCCAAATATCAATTTTGTTTTAAAAACATTAACAAAATGTTCTATGTGGCATTTCACCAAACACCTAGTTTCAAACATAGATACGTATCCGATACGGACACCAAACCACATAAAAATCCTACCAAACTTGACCTACATGACCATGGTATCCTAATGCATGCAACCATGAAGAGAAATCACTATTTTGATAGGGTTTAGAACACTTTACCTATATGTGCAAAATCATGAAAATCAACCTTCTAGGGGGGATTTTCTCTTCACTTTGGGGTGTCCAAATCCTTGTGCAACCTTGCTACTAAGCCTCCTTTAGCATCCTCAAGTGTAGGGGGTTCCAACGCAACAAACGGGGCTCAATTTGGTGAAGGAATGAAGAAGTTATGGCTTTGTGAAGTTGAGGAAAAAATGGGTTTTCAATACATTGAAAATGAGGCTCTTTGTGAAGATGGGGGTGTTCATATAGGGGGGGGGGGCATGCTTGGCCGGCCATGGGGGTTGGTTTAGGGTTAGGATCAATGGTTGTGGGCTCTCCAACAAGTTTCAAAGCTATCCTATGGCTAGGATTCATTCTACATAACTTTATGTAAAATATCTAAATAAAATATCTAATGTAAATATCTAACATGAAATATCTAGATATTTAGCTCTAACATTACTTTAGTTAAACCCATCTAGCTTAGTCTCTAGGTCATGACTAACATCTAGATTAGGGCTAAACTAGGTTAGTAACTAACATGACACTAATCAATTAATTAAATAATAATAAATCACATAAATCCAAATAATTCCAAATAAATCCTAGAAAATTACCAAAATACCCTTTAGGCTAAAAATCACTAAAATGATATTCTAAGCCTATGGTCAAGTTCTCATGGTCATGGCAACTTCTAGGTTAGAGAAAACTAGGGTTTACACTAAGTTATTCTAACCAAAATCACAAAGTCATAAGTCATGACTTAGCATGACTTAGAAAATGGTTTTATCACACTAATAATCACTATAAACCATATCATGCCCTAATCACCATTATTAAATAATAAAAAAAATAATAATTCTTCAAAAATCTCTAAATTCTGAAAACAGGGTGTTACAGACTTCTATCGGTCTAAGAGGATGGTTAGATCGCTCTGGATGGGATACGAAAAAATTAATGCTTGTCGCAACGAGTGCATGTTGTACTACAAAGACGACAAGGATGAAGACGCCTGCAGATTTTGTGGTGTCGATCGCTACAAGGCATGTGGTAGAGAAAAGTCTGTAGGTGCCATGAAGCCTACCTCCTCGATGCACTACTTGCCATTGACGCCACGGTTGCAGCGGTTGTTTATGGTGAAGGAAACTGCAGAAAACATGAGTTGGCATAAGCGAAAACATACCGAAGAAGTGTTGGATCACCCATCTAATGGAGAAGCATGGAAGCACTTTGATCGAGAGTATCCAGATTTTGCTTTTGATCCACATAATGTCAGATTGGGTCTCTGCTCCGACGGTTTTACCCCATTCGGACTTTCGGGATCCCAGTATTCGTGTTGGCCTGGGATCGTCATCTCGTACAATCTATCGCCTTGGATGTGCATGAAGACTCTGTATATGTTCCTCACCATTATTATCCTAGGTCCGAACAATCCGAAAAGGAACATCGATGTGTATTTACAGCCATTGATTGATGAGTTGAATTATCTGTGGAAAGTAGGTTCCAACACGTACGATGTATCTAGAAAACAAAATTTCCAGATGCGGGCAGCACTTATGTGGACCATCAATGACTTTCCGGCCTATGGAATGTTATCTGGATGGAGCACGTATGGTCGTCTTTCATGTCCGTATTGCATGGACAGCACTAAGGCTTTCTATTTGAAACACGGAGGCAAACCGTGCTTCTTCGATTGTCATCGATAATTCCTGCCGAAGGATCATCCGTACCGGAGGAACAGGAATCTTTTCGTGCTGGCGTTGTGGAGAAGGCTAATCCCCTGTCAAGGTAGCCCGAATACACGATATGGGAAGAGGTAAAAGATTTACCAAGAGCTATTGAGCAGCCTGCTACGGGCTACAAGTGTGACGGATTTGGTCGCACTCATAACTGGACGAAGAAGAGTATATTCTGGGATCTTCCATATTGGAACACCAATCTGATTAGACATAACATTGATGTCATATATATCGAGAAAAATGTGTTTGACAACATAATTAATACTGTAATGGACGTAAAGGGGAAAACGGAAGACAATCCAAAGGCTAGATTGGACTTAGAAGAAATATGTAGACGTCCTGCATTGCATTTGATAGAGGACGGGAATGGGAAGTTGAAGCAGTCTAAGGCAATTTTCTCACTGGAGAAGGAGGATAAAGTGAGTCTTTGTAGGTGGATTCAAGGTCTGAAATTTCCAAATGGGTATGTTTCGAACTTGAGAAGATGCGTCGACCTCAAGGAGAACAAACTGACAGGTATGAAGGGCCATGATTGTCACGTATTCATGAAGCAGTTAATTCCGATTGTATTTTGGGAATTCTTACCGCAGGCAGTTTGGGATCCATTGGTGGAGCTTAGCATATTCTTCAGGGACCTTTGTTCTAAGAAATTGCTCATTGATCGTCTAAAAAAACAAGAGAAGGACATTGCGGTAACACTGTACAAGCTAGAGAGGGTGTTCCCTACTGGATTCTTCGACTCTATGGAGCATTTGCCGATTCATCTTTCCTACGAGGCACGTGTTGGTGGACCCGTCAAATATCGATGGATGTACCCGTTCGAGCGACATTTGAATCACCTAAAAAGAAAGGTGAAAAATAAGGCTCGGGTCGAGGGTTCTATTTGTGAAGCCTATATTCTTGAGAAGATTACAAATTTCTGCTCCTTCTATTTCAAACCTTATGTTTTTACGAATAGAACGAGGGCTCCAAGAAATGACGACGGATATAAAAAATTTAATGATGGAATACTGAAAGTATTCAATGCATCCGGAAAGCCTTCGGGGAAAATGAAGAAGAGATATTTGAATGACGAAGAGCTAAGGGCTGCTCAGTTGTATGTATTACTCAATTGCGACGAGGATGAAGTGGAGAAGCTAGAGGGGTAAGTAAGGAATGATGAGTTTACGTTATCTTAATGTAATAGTATAAGCTAATATTATTGTACTAATCGGCGGTTGCTTCGTTGTTTTCCAGCACATATAATGATGAGTTGAGGCTGGTTAGACCCTATCTAACAGACGAAGCATTAGAACAAGAAATGAGATGTCATTTTCTTTCTCGGTTGAGCGAATATGTAAGTAGCTCAGTAATTACTGGCCTCTTCTAATGCAACTGCTCAATAAATAACTTATTATCTCTTCTTTGATATTCAGGTCGATCGTCTAATTTCACCCGAGATTGAATTAATTAGAACTTTTGCCAAGGGACCAATTACTTTTGTTAAAATATGGCCAAGTTACTGTGTCAATGGCTTTCGGTTCAAGTTGACAAATGCTCCGATCAGAGACAGCTTCCTGGATCTTGATTCCACGAAAAACAGTTGTTTGTGTATCAAGTCTTCGAACTACAAAGATGTCGATCCAGGAAATAATTTCTTTGGCATCTTACGAGAGATAGTGGAGTTGTCATATAATAATGGCAGAGAACCTACAAAGATCGTATTGTTCAAGTGTGAATGGTTCGATCCGATTGAAAATCAAGGTTGGAAAATTGACAAGCATGGTCTTGTGGATATAAACTACAAGCGTAGATATCAAGGCTACGAACCGTTTGTCCTAGCAACTCAGGCTCAGCTCGTGTACTTCACAGCTTATCCGAGACGGGGAGCAACAAAGTCTGACTAGTGGGCTAAAGCTAGAGATACTTTTGATGTTGACGAAAAAGCTTACCAGGAGGACGAGCTACCTCTTGTAACCAATATTGTCGATGTGGACTCCACGGAAGTTACGCATTACATGACACATAATGTAGAAGATGTAGAATTATCCGAAGAGAAAGACGAAGCCGACGAAGGCAAAGATGAAAGTGAAGATGAGGAGGAAGAGGAAGATGAGGTCGAGGAAGACGAACAAGATGATTATTCTGAAGATGATTGAGAGAGATATACTTATCTGAACTTAGATGTTTCTTCTAGAATATATTATCTGGACTTAGATATTTATTGTTGAATGTATCATCATATGTTGTCTTGGTTATTATCTTGTCTTTGTTGTACTTTCATATTTCTAGTCTCTATTATTTGTTGTACTTTCATATTTCTAGTCTCTATTATTTATTGTATTATCATCTGCTGTTATCAGGTATGGCAGGTCATCGCGGATCGTTCCGAAAAGGGGGACGACGAGGTCATAATCCTCCGGTACTTCCTACAGGTACTGCTAGAGGAAGTGATTTTCCTTCGGTACCTTCTACTGGTACTGGCTCTGGATCCTCGTTGCCGATTATTCCTCCATATTGGACAGTAGCTGGGCCTGCTGGGACGACGTCACGTGGCATATCTCCTGGGACGAGTAGTTCTAGGCCTAATGAGAGTGCTCGCCCGTCTAGCGTTCCTGCTGCTGATACGACGATGGAGACGGATGAGCAGATGGCGGAGGCTGCGCCGACGACCGAGGCGGCTGCGCCGACGGCCGACCAACATCATGCAGATGATGCGTGCGCACCTCCAGAGGAGAGGAGGACGGAGATCTGGGCTGACGGTACAAAGTAGGTGTTTTGGTTTATAATTTTTTTTCTGTTTTTATCATAAATTAACTATTTTCATGAATATAATATGTCTGTATAGATATCGTCCCCCAGAGGTACAGAGACGCCTAGGCCATATGCTAAGGCATAATTATGGTGGTCCTTGGATTAACTACTCTGATGCTCCAAACGAAAGGAAGAACTACTGGTTTACGTGCTTCAAGGTTAAAATAGATTTGCTTTTAATATGAATCATATAATTAATTCATATTATATATAACTGATAAATATTTGGTTTGCGCTCTTCTATGATATATTTTTCTATCTACCGTACCGGGCCGAGCTTATCGAGGGGATGTTTTCTGCCGTCGCTGCCAAGCTGATCCGTGACGCTATTAATAATCAGAAGGATCATGATCATGCCGGAAAGCCGATCCAAGGTGGGATCACCCCTGATCAGTGGAATGCAATGAAGGCTCGATTCGACGAGCCAAGGTACAAGGAGAAGTCGGAGAAGGCCAAGGCGGCTAGGCAACATGCCTCGAAGTGGTGCGGTGGGTCGATTCCGATGACGGAACATTTCCGTCGTCTGGTATGTCTTCCTCTTTTAGAAATATTATTTTAATATAAATCCGATAAATTATTACTAAGATAATATATTTAATTACAGGTAAGGAAGGTCTGTAACGCCGACATGGTGACCGTCTTCCTGGCCACCCATCGGAAGGGTGAAGGCCTTATTGACGAAAGGGCCGAGCAGACCTATGTAAGTATTACAATACGTTATCTTAATTTAATACTTCGTGTTCATTTTAATATAACTTAGTAAATATGATACAAATAAATATTCATGTAGTTAGTAATAATAAGTACATTATTTAGAAATTAAAAATTATAGAGTACTATCCATACTTTCTAGGCCGAGTATCAGAGGCTGCGGGAACGGGCGGCTGCTAGTGCACCTAATGCAGGAGAGGCCGGTACATCCTCGCAGCCCACTCAAGCTTCGTCGGCGGACGAGCTGTGGATGACCGCCGCTGGTGGACTCCATAGGGGTACGTACTACGGTACGGGATCCTATGGCGCCCTAGTTGCGACCCAGTCCTCTAGGGCTTCTCCTGCTAGTGTGCATGGTCCACAGCCGTCCCAGGAGTCTGTCTGAGTCCACCAGATGATGGAGTCTCTCCGTGACGACCTGCTACGACGGATCAAGAAGCAGTCTCAGCACCCTACGGACGATCCTGTGCTGCTAGCACGATTGGATGCGCTCGACCGCGATATTATGGAGCTCATTGAGATGACTGAGAGGACAGAGCGCAACGTTGGAGGGTTAGAGCGCACGGTGACGGAGCTGCAGACAGCACAGGTGACCATGACCGATAGGCTGAGATTGGTGACGGATTCGATGGTCCAGAGCAGTTATGGACTGTTATCTACCATGGATTCATACAACCAGCGACTTACAATGTTGGAGCGTGCTGGTCCTTCGGGTGTGCCTTCATCGTCGTCGACTCCGCCGCCTCCACCGCCTTCTTCATCGACACCGACTCCACCGACGTCACTGCCTGCTCCATCGGTATCGATTTCACTTGAGGAGTATGAGTTGTTCTTATTCCTTCATCGCGGCGGTGTCCCTCCTGCACCAGATCCCTAGTAGTCCTAGTTAGGACTGTTTGTTTGTGTTTGTTTGATCCTTTGTTTGTGACTTGGATATTTGTTGGTTGTGTAGACTTGGATGTTTGGATCCTATTTGTTGGATCCTATTCTATTTGTTGGTTGTGTGTAGACTTTGGTTATTTGGTTGTAGACTTTGTTATTTGGTGTAGACTTGGTTATTTGGATACTTGTTGGTTGTGCCTATTCTATTTGTTGGATCCTATTCTATTTGTTGGATCCCATTCTATTTGTTGCCTGCTATATTGTGTTATACTGTTGTTTATGTTATTATTCGTTTCAATTGGATGTTAATGTGCTTCTGTGGTTTACGTTTACCGGTGTTGAGTGTTCCACCGAAGGGGTCGACGAACCCAGGGAGAAAAAGATATCTGTTATACTGTGTCTTTATTGTTATCTTTTTAAACTGCAGAAAGAAAAGGACATTCTGTATTTTTTTTTTTGCAGATTTAGCGACGTTTACCGACGTCCATCGACGTATGTTTGCGTCGGTAAACGTCGGTAAATCTGCAAAATTTTCCAGGGTACCGACGTTTACCGACGTCCTTATACATCGGAGACCGTCGGTAAAAGTCGGTGAACGTCGGTAATAATCCCAGGAATTACCGACATTTAGTGACATAATAGTCGTCGCCAATCCACCGACGTAACGACGGTAAACGTCAGCAAATTTTCAGTATTTTACCGACGTTTTGCGACATTTTCAACGACGTTAATTCACCGACTAAACGACGGTAAACGTCGGTAAGTTTCCAGGATTTTACAGACGTGTAGCGACTTTCAACACGTCGCTAATCCACCGACGAAACGACGGTAGACGTCGGTAATATCCCAGGATATACCGACGTAATCATACGTCGGTGAACGTCGGTATTTGCGACGTTCGGCGACGTTTTAAAGATCAGCGACTTACGTTTCCGCGACAAGTCCAAAACGTCGGTAATTGCGTCGGTAAATATTTTTAGCGACGTAATTTGTCGTTTTAGCGACGTCTTTAGGCGTCGCTAAAACGACTTATTCTGGTAGTGTTTCAAAAGCATGAAAGGGAATCAAAATTCATCGATAAAGAGTTATAGAAATGTGTCCATCAGAGAAAATATGTATAATGAGGGAGTATGACCTCGTGTCGCAAATAAAAATAAATGGAATTCACGGCTAAACAAACCCAAATTGTGAGAAAATATAAGGAAAATCATGCAACCATATAAAATAATTATTTACCTATAAGATTTTGGCAAATCATGGGTGAAACCAATGCATATCTCAAATGAAACCCATGAAAAACAGGGCTTGCTATAGCTCTTTTATGCACGAGCGATATACCGGAGGTATGTGGGGCTAGTATGCTACTGCAACCAGAGTCACCCATAGTCGATTGAAATTTGCTTGTTTAGCTTGCACTTTTTGCCTAAATTAAAATCCGAAAGAGGGTTATGCTTGAAATAATCTACATGACGTGTGTATCAAGTTTTACGGTGATCTACCATGTATAAAAGAAAATTTCTAAATCCAAGAAATTTGGCACGTATCGAAAACCAAAGCCAAATCTGACTGCTGCACTACATGCATAGATCTTAGGGCTCGACATCTAGAATAAAAAAAAATCAATGAAAAAAATGAACCAAAACCCCAATTCATGAGCAAGGAATGCTTGCCTAAGGGATTCCGAAGCGAGCATGGTCATAACTTCTAGTCCTCCTCCAAAACAACATGTGTATGTACATGTCTCATTATCCTCTCGCAATATGTAGTCATGTCAGGTCAAGCACACACATTATGTATGGACATAGACAGGGACGGAGCCAGGACTCGAGTTGGACAGGGGCCGAACACGAAAGTTATTGAACCATGTTAAAAAAAATCGGTAACTACATAATTTTTTATAGTAAAAAAAATGTTTCGTCCCTGGTCAATAGTATGTATCATATGAAAGTAAAAGCTGAGTGCATGCATGGCATTTTAATATTGATACTAGCAACTCTTCAATTATCTGTTGGTAGAAAAAATACAAGTTAAATGTACAAAATTAAAATAGTTTAGAGCATCTCTAACCCTATTGCCTTGTTTTTTGTTGTGATTCCTATGTGGCATGAGGCACAAGATAATGTCTTTCCTATGTGGCAAGATAATATTCACACAAGACAATGAGATAAAAAAAGTGTTCTCCAATGCAAAAGTTTGAGAAGACAATAAAATTACTTTTTTTCCAACTTCCAAGACAACTTTTTCGCTTCTTCCTTTTTTTATAAATATTTTTATTGATAATTGATGATGTGGAAGTAAAGCATTGTGAAGTCTATTGTCTAGATCTAGACAACCAACTTCACATTGTCTTTGACATGTTATTGCTATGTCAACTTCACAATTTATTTCACATTTGCAATGGAGAAGGAATTTTGAAATAAGAAGTAGAAATTCCTATGTGGCAACCATTTTTTTCAAACTCACAGTGGGTTAGAGATGCTCTTATAGTTTGTTTGTTTGTAGAAACTAATAACTCTTTTAATTGTTAATTATATAATACTTTGTCTAAAGCAATGTGCATACCATCAATAACTAATCAATATTTTTTTTAGACTTTTTTTTTCAAAGTCAGGGGGGGCCAGGGTCCCCTTTGGCCCTAGCATAGTTTCGTCCCTGGACATAGAGATCAAGAGGAGCTCTGGAGACGAAAGAAATGAAGGATAAACTGAATAAGGAAAGACAAGAGAGAGAGGGATTTATATAAAAGCTTGGGCTCGATCGTGGCCATTCGATCTCGATCAAACAGTCAAAATTGGCCCGAATCAGCATTGATACTACTGATACTAGTACCAACGGCAAGCATACGGTCTACTGCCGAATCTAATAACTTGGGATAAACTAATTAGGATAAATCAGTCTGGGTATCTTATTTTATCGATGGATCAAAGCCAAGGTCTACGACAATGTCGAAGGTGTCTACAAGTCCAGGATGGGCCACCGGTTAGCTTGGTAATTATACCATAAATTCATAGAAACTCCAATTATCTTCCACTATATAATGAGGTTTCAAAACGGCTCAAAAGTGAGCCATCTAAGCCGTCATTATATCACGGACTATTTTATTTTAAAAAAAACCATGTAAACAAATGTTGAAAAAAAATTAAAATTGTTATATATATTCAAAATGGGGAATCGAACTCAACCAAACAAGAATAATACCTCTCATCTTAACCACATGAGTTAGAAGAGATATTTGACTATAAATGAATAATGTTCTTATTATATATTATTATACGTGCAAAGCACGTACATTCACTAGTGTTACATAAGGGTCTGCTTGGCAATTGTAGGGTTAGCAGTTATGAGATGTTTCTAGAGTACCAGTTATGAGCGGTTATGAGAGGTCTATGTTATAATTTATTGTACCCTGTCGATTCATGAGATGAAGAACATAATAAAAATTGTGGAAGCATACCTGAATCCATTGCTAGGCTTGATGGATCTTGAAGCGATCATCTCTTTATTGGGTTCGATCTTCCAACTTGCTACGACCCTTAACGACAAAGGTGAATCCGCATCCTTTGTCCCTCTCTTTCTGTTGATGGGGATACAGAAGAGAAAAAAGAGAAAACTTCTCTTTGATAGCTGTATAAGTTGGGGACCATAACCCTAATGAATACACATATTTATATATGTGTTGATATTTCTAATTTGGCCCCTCATCAAATTAGAATTATCTCCGGTATCTACACATTAATTTCATGACAATTATACCCTTAAGCCAATTTCCAAATAAACCACTTTAATTTGGCTTAATTATTTAGATAGCCTAAACACAATTAATTTTACATGTGTGGTCCCTTAATTATTGAATAATTCTAACAATCTCCCACTGGACCGCATATGTAACCTTATAATTGTGTTAACTTTAGTGAGCTCATAAATTGCTATCTTAATCCTTAGGGTATATCCGGACAATCTCGTCCATTAACCATATCAACATAGGATCAAAGCGGCATTCGTCACATATAGCGTAACTAAATCATCAATGGTCACATATACCAATATAGCTAAACGACATAGATCAATCATGGATGTGTAGTATAGAAATTACACGAAATGTGATCAATACATGTCTATTTCCAACTGGTCCTCCTTAACTTTAGTGAGATCAAATACTTTAACATAATGAAAACAGAATGAACTGAATTTCCATATATCTGATCAGATAAATATCCAAAATACTTTAATACATAAATGTGTCCAAAACCAAATAGCACCTAAATACATAAAATACAAACTCCCACTATATTACCATATTCTTAATTAACACCCATATAAGCAGTATGCTCATGAAAGACCCTGGGTGATAATGCTTTTGTGAGCGGATCCGCTAACATGGAGTTTGTCCTAATGTGCTATATGGACACTATAACCATTCTGAATTCTTTTCTTCACAACTAGAAACTTTATGTCAATATCCTTGACTTATACAAGTTTCTGTTGTTATTGGAATACATTACTGCTGATTTATTGTCACACTATAATTTAAGTGGTCTTTCAACACCGTATTGTGGGCGCAGCCTTATGACAAAATTTCACAACCATATTTCCTGAATAGATGCCCCACAGCATGTTATAAACCTTGCTGCCATGGTGGAAAAATTATGAGTGCATGTTTGACACTCATCCAAAATATATCTCCATTAGTCAGCATAACCTGATATGGATCTCCTACTGTATTGACATTCTACAAAATCGGAGTCGAAATACCTTATGATCTCCAGAATTATCCGATCTCCTACAAAGAGCATATAATTTCTTGTTCTCTATTATATTATTTAAGTAGTTTGGCTGCTACCCAATGATCCATCCATATTTATTAAATATCTGCCTAACATCCTAATATGTACGCAATATCCTGACACGTACATACTTGAGAATACATTAGACTCCCTACAACTGATCATGAAGGAAAAATCTATTGTATTTTCTTAATTTCAGGGCTATTCTTAGGGCACTGATTGAGACTGAACTTGTCTCCTTTAGCGACTGGGGTGTCACCTGATTTGCATTCCTGCATGCAAAATCTTTTAAGCACTTTATCGGTGTAGCTCTTTTGTGATAATCCAAGAATACCTCGAGAACAATCTTTCATCTTAAAGTTATTTGATAGAAATTTCTTAGTGTCATGCAATATGCCTATATCATTTATGGCAAGCAATATGTCATCAACATACAAAACTAGAAAAATAATTTTACTCCCACTGAATTTGTGATACACACAATCTTCAACAACGTTAACCTCAAAACCAAACGAGGTAACAACTTGGTGAAATTTATAGTACTACAGACGAGAAGCTTGCTTGAGTCCATAAATAAATTTTGTCAATTTGCAAACCATATTATTTGGATCTTTTGACACAAAATTTTCTGGCTGCACCATATAAATAGTTTCGTCAATGTTACCATTGAGAAACGCCGTTTTGACATCCATTTGATGTAACTCAAGATCAAAATGTGCAACATGTGCTATGATTATTTTAAAGCAGTTTTTCAAAGTTACCGAAGAAAAAAACTCTTTAAAATCAATCCCAAAATTTTGAGTAAAGTCACTAGTTACAAGACATACTTTATACTTCTCCACATGACCCTTCGAATCCTTCTTGGTTCCAAATGTCCATTTGCAACCAATGGATTTAATACCTTTTGGTAATGGGACAAGTTCTTAAACTTTATTGTCTTGCATGAACTTATACTCCTTATTTATTGTATCAATCCACTTTGAGAACTGAAACTTTCCATGGTCAGACGGAAGTTGATTAGATCATCTTTCAGTATCCACAGTCTTTTCCACGTTCCTAGAGAAATATGACAATATTATCCGAAATTATATTTCTCCTTTCTCTGGTGGACCATCTTAATATTACCGGTTCTTGAGGTGGTTGAGTTTGTTCCTTAGGAATAATTACCTTATCTTGAATGGGGTGCCGCTACGTTGTCGTTGTTAAGGTATCTCAACAACGACTTATAGAGGTTATTCGACATTGTCTTATTGAGACTCCGAATTTACTTTTTGATCATGACAGGTATAGAATCCTGCACATCGTCAAAAGTGATAGTAGGAATCGTAATTGATTCTTTCTCAAAGACAATGATCCTGACTTTATTTCTCCCCCAAACTCAACATCCTCAAAAAATATTACACTTCTCGTCTCAAAAAAAAATTTTAGTGTGGGATTGTATAATTATCAACCCCTTGATCTGTAGCATAACCAATAAAGTAGCTGCTTACAATTGAACTTTGGTCTATATTTTCTTTACACATTAATTTAGACATTAAAGTCTATAAAGTCAATAAAATCCAAATCTCATCAGACACAAGTCGTTCAACTCTATTTCTAGAGATGTGACCTAATCGCTTATGTCATAATGAGGCTAAAAATATTTATTGTTAATTTTGCGTTTAGTACCACATGACTCCACTTGTAAAGTTTTATTGTATTAAGATGCAATAGTTTCAAGTGAATATAGGTTATCATAAATCTTAAAGGAACCGTTACCAATAATATTTGGATTTAAAGATAGACTAAACTTATTATTTTGAAATGAACAATGATAACCAGATTTGTCCATTAAGGAAACTGAAACTGAATTTCGTCTAAAAGACGGTACAATAAAAGTGTCTACCAAATCCAAATAATAATCGGTTCCTAAAAATAACCTAAAATGTCATATTGCTTTCACTTCTACCGAATTGCCATCACCCACATAGATGTATCTTTCACCATCAATTGACTTTCGGTAACTCAGGCAACCTTGCCTAGAACATTAATGTGGATAGTCCAACCAGAATTTAACTACCATGAGTTTCTTTTTTTTAGGTACTAAAACTAGATTAACCTCAGAACAGATCAAATTTAGAAATGTACTTTTCTTTTTACGCCATGCATGGTACTTTGTACATTTCTTCCTTATGTGTCATGTCTTATAAAAGAACAACTCTTAGTTTTATATTGTTGTTTCTTTTGACCTGGACCCTTAGCAGCTACTATATTCATTTCTTTTTGCCCTTAAAGTGTATCCCATTAAACATGAAAATTAAAATCTTATTGACAGATATTTTAACAACATTAACTGAAAAGAGAACAAAAATAAATAAACAAATATGCTCTAATTAATAACCAAAAAACAAAAGATAGTCAAACAAATTCAAATAATGGTGAACCCCATCTCAAGATACCTAGTACATCGAATATCAAGTCTTTGGACAGTGATATTAACTGCAAGTGGTACTCTTGGTGTAGTGATCAAACGTTGACAATAAGTCATGTCAAATAATAAGACTATCTTTGGGTTGGGTTATTATTCACATGTAAACCGTATAATTGTCACACATTTATCACCACAAGTATGTATGTAATTCCGCCAAGTGTTAACCTTCCTTTGGGCCGGCTAATACCCGTATGAATATACACACACAAATATCTGACATCCCTCATAGACTATCTACACAAGAGAGGTCACTTTGGCGACATCTTGTTTCAATGGGCCTATTTAGAATATTAGACAACTATTGCTAGTCATAAAAGGTACCAAAAATTTGAAAGTTGACTAAATTTTACAAAACTGAATCACGTCCAAATCCTTCTGCTTATTTAAATTAAATAAACATAAATCCTTATGAACTTGCATATTTTTAAATTTAAATAATCAACCGATTAAACTCTAACAAATATATGCATCAACAGATAATATCAAATAATTCATAAGGATGACTTTAAATAGAATAATCTATAGAAGACCAAATATATGCATCAATAGATTACATCAACTAATCCACAATGATTACTTCAAATAAAATAATCTACTGAACACAAAATCTGAATTATATATAATATATTTCCATTTGTGCTTTTAGCGAGCACCATATCAGTTGATTATACCAAGAAAATACTAGCAATTAATGATTTTCTTAATGCTCAATATTCCAGAAGATTTTCTTATATTTGTGCACAGTAATTGACGGATGAAGTATGTTTGTTTTGGTGGAGAGATTCAAATACTTTGAAACTCGAACCACAACTATATATATCATGCAAAAAGAGTAGCTACAATTAATTAATAAAAATATATCATACAAAACTCAGTCATCAATCATCCGCACCATCAAAATATAGAATAACATAAGACAAAATATTGATTCATAGCAGCAATCTTTATGTAAGCCAATTATGTACAACACAACAGAAAACAAATAAATTACTCCACTATGTGTAAAGTGCTGAATATAATCAAACAATGCAAACATAAGTTATGCTAACATTAGTATCACATAATACCGGCACATGGACGACATGGGCGGCACCAATTGGACGTCCAAGTCTAATATACTGTTTGTCGTTTGGATACGTGTCCGGACAACAGGATCAGAACAAGTGATGGTATAACTAAATATGATGCCTCTGTTATATAACCTTAATCCACCGCAATGTGGAACCACCAACTTTATATGTTATTATAAATATTCCAGGACAAAAAAAAATACAAAAGCAATCTGGAGTTGCCTCTTAACAGTATATATTGACATAAATAAATAAATAATATATCCTCAGATTTCTTGTCCGTTCATCTAAGACCAACCCAATATAATATAAACTCTAAATTAAATTAGATCGAACAATCTAGGGTTTCTGAATAACAACAAAAATATTTATGAAACTTCGATCTCATAAATCAAACAGGTGGGCTCTGATACCACTTGTTATAAGTTTTTGTACCATGTCGATTCATGAGATGAAGAACATAATAAAAATTGCAGAAGCATACCTGAATCCATTGCTAGGCTTGATGGATCTTGAAGCGATCGTCTCTTTATTGGGTTCGATCTTCCAACTTGCTACGACCCTTAACGACAAAGGTGAATCCGCATCCTTTGTCCCTCTCTTTCTGTTGATGGGGATGCAGAAGAGAAAAAAGGGAAAACTTCTCTTTGGTGGCTGTATAAGTTGGGGACCATAACCCTAATGAATACACATATTTATATATGTGTTGATTTCTAATTTGGCCCCTCATCAAATTAAAATTATCTCCGGTATCTACACATTAATTCCATGACAATTATACCCTTAAGCCAATTTTCAAATAAACCACTTTAATTTGGCTTAATTATTTAGATAGTCTAAACACAATTAATTTTACATGTGTGGTCCCTTAATTATTGAATAATACCAACAGTCTGGTTTTGGTGGTTTTAAGTAGCGTCTTTTAAACCAGTCCAACCCAATACTTGGTAATTCATTAACAAGTCGTTGTAAAAGTTATTTACGGGAATAAAATTACCTATATATATGTCTATATATAAATAAAACGGTCCCGAGCACGGGAACTGACACTCAGTCCACGCCTCGATAGGGAAGTAGAAGTCCATATTTGATCAAAATAATAAAAATACATGAATAATAGAAATGTCTGGTTGAAAGTAGGAGAGATATTTTAAATACTCACAGGAGAAAGTATCCATAGCTTGGAAAAAATAGAAGAGAAACACAGATGAGAAAGAAAAAATAGGATAGAGTATTAGTAGTTATAATTATATATTTTCGGTGATGATATAAATGAAATAAAATAAAAAATCCCCCAAAATCCACCGATTTGGGGCGTTTATAAAGCCACCTAAAATTATATTACACCGGTTTTGGAGGATTTTTTAGCCGACCAAAACCAGTACCTCAAAAGAATTAACAAGTATAGTTTTCCTAAACGGTCGGTTCAAAAATATTCCAAAATCGGTAAAAATACTGTTACCAAGCAGATCCTAAGTTATTATTCCGATTTGAAAACTTATTATCACATGAGTATCTCTCCCGTGAGATACTTGAGACACGAAAAGCAAGAAAATTCAAAAAATAAACTCCACGATCGAAATACGAATCAATGGTACGTTGGACATCAAAACTCAAGAACCCGATGCGGAAGCAAGAAAATCGAGAAAAACAATTGAAATATGTAATAGGGGATAAAAGTATGCATTACAATAAAATTTTGAAGTTCAGAAATATGGAAATACGTTAATAATAAAATGGATTCAAAATATGGCTCTTAATAGAATATGGAAGAAAAAGATTAAAAGAGCCTAAAAATTTGGGATAAAGACTTTGTTATTGTTGTTGTAAATATGCATATTCTACTGTTGAAAAAATATAGAAAGAAATTGTATAATACTACTGAACCAAATTATGGTCTGTTTGGGAACCTTAATCCTTGAATTTGAATTCAGTAGTTTGATCCAATCCTTAATATTCAGCTCATACGAACTTGGAAATGTCATAGAAATCCATATTTCCACTTCTGAAAACAATTCAGTAAGTTATACGCTCAACATTTGTCCATTCTTTACAATATACTATTTGCTCGTTTATTTCCAAGTTCATATCTGGAAAGTAACTGTCAGTTCCTGCCAATTATTTGCACGAAAGATTTCTAATGTAAGATCTACTATTCAACCAAACACACTATTGGAACTATAATTCATGATTTTTAATTCAACAAATCCTAATTAAATAGAAAAATTATTCAGTAGGACGGCTCGCTACGTGATAGTGGTAGTGGTGAACCGTCCAACAGTGTAATGACACATGGTAAATACTTTTACTCAAAATCCTTGAGTTGTACAAGGCTAACCAGACATGTAGTTTTGATGTCGTAACTTTATTATTTTCTTTCAAAACCCTTCAGAGAAATACAAACTTATAAGTATAGTCTAGAAATTTAAAATTAGGACTTCATTTCCTCTTGAGGAATTATCCAAGAAACAGGCAAATGCTTAAGTAGGCTTCTTTTAAGATTGTGGTATATTTTTCTTTCAGAAATGAGTAAAATTTAATTCGTTAGCAATAGTATTAGTTAACTGAACGCCTATGTGAGGATAACTTGATTAAAAAGAGGAAAAATGAAGAAGAAAGGGCCTATATAAGAAATACAAACTTCCTCAATAAATTTTTAAAAGAATAGATATGGCCTTAGATCATATATATATATATATATATATATATATATATATATATATATATATATATATATATATATATATGTTAAAAAAAATATTTTTTGTGTGTGCATATATATATATATATATATATATATATATATATATATATATATATATATATATATATATATATATATATATATATTGTTATTTCCGGGAACGCCGGGGCACGCTTTTCGATGGAAAATACAGAAACTGAAACAGTTGTAATGACAACGTTTCAAATGCAATTCCTTAAAGAAGGTTTTGCAACAGAGATCCAGAAGGATTCTGCAAATTACGAGATCTAAAAAGATATCGTAATTCACGAATAATCTAAAGAGATTTTCGTGATCGTAGCAAACTGGCAGTAGTGCCTTCTAAAAAGAAGATACTGACAGAACTGCTAAAGGCAACAGAAGGGTGACAGGCGAGAAATGGAATTGCTGGGGTGAATGATCACCGTTGCTCAAAGCTTTATTCGCCCTCTGCGAACAGCTTCCAGGAACCAGCAAGGTTGACGGAAAACCTTGGAACACTCCTGCTCTTCTGACTCCTCGGAAGACGGCGAACTCCTCTGGCAATGGCTCTACTCTTCTCTCTCTGTTTCTGAAGTAACAGAACCCACGCGTACTAAAAAGTACTAGTGTTTGTGTTAAAAAACACGCTCACTACTCTGTTGTGTTAAAGAACACTTAGAGTTTTCTCTCTGGAATTCTGATTTCTCAAACCCTGAGAGAGAGGAGAGAACCTGCATATATAGCCCACGGGGTGGTTGCCAAGCAGTTGCCTAAACTTCAGGGTAGTGGCCGAACCACTACTGAACGTGCAGCAACTGCTGTAACTGTTCCCGCTCTAATATGCAGCCAGCCATACGCACATACGTACTCTACGCACACTGCGTACGCTGCGCACACTGCGCACTCTACGCACGCTGCGTACGCTGCGCACACTGCGCGTACTGGGCGTACTGGGCTGCGTACTGGGCTGCGTAATTGGGCCAGCGTAACTGGGCTCGCGTAACGGGCTGCGCAACGTGGTCGCGCAAGTGGCTCGCGCAACGAGCGCAACTTAAGCGCACTATGCGCCTAGCGATGATGCTGACGTGCTAAGTGCAAAGTGCGCCAACAAAACGCCACATTACGCCTCATGAGCCCTTGAGCCCGAGTCCGAGCCCGAGCCCGAGTCCGAGTCCGAGTCCGAGTCGCTAAGCTCCTACGGAGCTTAGCTCCATGGAAATAAATTTCCAAGAGCAAAAAGCTTACAACTTCTTAATTGTTGATTAAGCCTTTATACCATTAATAATTAATCCCACATGGCACACACCCATGTGCACTACATGTGCATCTCCATAAAGAGCAAAGACTCATATATATGGAGATACACATTCCTTTCTAGCCGATGTGGGACTAAAAACCAAAATAAAAGGCTAAAAACCCAACAATCCCCCACATATCTCTATATATATGAGTACGAGTGTTCCCCACAGTATCTGTCCATTATGCTTTTAGGATAGATGCCACTTAAGACTTGAATCTTCCCACGTGAGTCAAAAATCAAACTATAATACAAGAATGGACTAAGCCTTGAATTCTGCATCATAGCTGAAATTCTTTCCACTCACATAATGTAGTTACATGTGCTTCTGGCTACACATTAAAGGCCCTGTGCCAGCCTGGTTTCAGTGTATAATATTGGGCGTCTACAAGTTTACCCTCAAGAGACGGCCTGATATCTCTTTGTCCATACACTATAGGTGAGTTCTTTATTAAAGAGACATGGCATGAAGCGTCCAACACTTTCTTTGTGGTGCTACGCCGCTATGACATGGCCTTAAGCCGAGGACCTTACCCCGAATCACCGGGAACCTCATTGTAGTGTCATACTACCCGTAGCATGAGGTCTAGCCCCTTTGTAGTGCCAAACTACCCAGCATGAAGCCTTACGCTTCTGTGCGGTGTTACGCCGCTACGACATGGCTTGCAAGGCCGAGGCTTTGTCCCTAGCCGAGTTTACCTCATTGTGGTGTCGTGCCACCCGTAACATGAGGAACACCTCCTCTTTGTAGTGCTGACTACATCCCCCTTTAATTTAATATACAGCATTAGGCCAACTGCCTATTTGCGGTGCTACGCCGCTGTGACTTGGCTAACATAGCCGAGGCTTTACCTCCTTCGAGAACCTCATGGTGGAGTCACCGCCACACATAGCATGGAGTCACACTCCTTGTAGTGCTGTGCTACCATGCTTCCTGTAAAGCATACCAGGCATTCACTCTGCCTGAGAACTCATTAAGGCAATTAAGCCAACCTTCCCACAGGAACCGTTTTCCGCAGAAAACAATAGTAGACAACAGTGGTTATAGGTCCGTAACCTCTCCATGCCCAATAGAACATGTACCCACCGTTCCTGATATTCTTCCGATTAGTAGTCCTCCCTTGAACCAAAAGCTAGATGCCTAGTAGATAAATCTTTGAACTAATAGCATAAAACTTTATGGTAGGAATACAATAATACAATATCAGAATGCCTTCAAGCCCATTTTACAAGCTGTGTCATCGACCAGCTGGCACTTGAGGCCCTTGGTGAACGGATCCACCAGGTTCTCCTGACTCCGAACATCAATTACTGCAATAACACCTCTCTTGATAAGATCGTGTACTGCCCTGTGCATCAACCGCACAGTCCTCTTTTTCCCGTTGAAAAGGTCATTTGATGCCACCGCCGCAGTCGCCTGGTTGTCGCAGTATATCGGTATCGCCGGTATTTGCGCCCCAACCACTGGAAGATCATACATGAGCTCCCGAAGCCATTCTGCTTCCTCGGCTGCAGTATCAAGTGCAAAGAACTCAGATTCCATGGATGACCGCGAGAGCATAGTCTGCTTCTTCGACTTCTACGATATAGCAGCTCCACCCATTGTGAAAATGTATCCACCTGTGGACCTCTCGCTCTCCACCTCTGAGCACCAACTGGCATCACTGAAGCCTTCCACTACCGACGGATCTCCGCTGTAGTACAGTACATATGTCTGAGTCTTCTTGAGATATCTCATAACCCGTTCCACAGCTTTCCAGTGTTCAACACCTGGATTGCTCGTAAAACGACTCAACATTCCCACGGCGAAAGCTATGTCAGGCCTTGTGGCAGTAGTAGCATACATCAAACTCCCGATTACGCTTGCATACTCCAGCTGCCTGACGCTTTCCCCTGAATTAGGCTTCAGCTTCAGATCACACCTGTACGGCGTATCGATCCCTGGAAGATCCCGATACCCATAACGAGTGATCATTTTCTCAATATAATGAGACTGTGACAGCGCTAGTCCAGTGTCTGTCCGGATGATCTTGATCCCTAAGATCACATCAGCTTCCCCCAAGTCCTTCATACTGAACTTGCTTGAGATGAATTTCTTTGTCTCCGTGACACATCTAATATCCGTACCTAGGATAAGCATATCGTCCACGTACAGACAAACGATCACACCTCTTCCATCAGCGAACTTCGCGTAAATACACTTGTCCGTATCGCTGACCATATAGTCATTTGACCTTATAACTTTGTCAAATTTCTCATGCCACATCTTGGGAGCCTGTTTAAGACCGTACAAGGATTTCACCAACTTGCAGACTTTGTCTTCAAGACCCATGATGACAAATCCCTCTGGCTGTTGCATGTAAATCTCTTCGGTCAGCTCGCCATTTAGGAAAGCCGTATTCACATTCATCTGATGTATCACCATCTTATGTATTGCTGCGAGAGCAATCAATATTCTGATGGTGGTCATCCGGGCTACTGGAGCATACGTGTCAAAATAGTCAATCCCCTGCTTCTGAGAAAATCCCTTGGCTACCAACCTAGCCTTGAACTTGTCAATAGTTCCGTCTGCTTTCATCTTCTTCTTGAAGATCCATTTGCATCCGATGGGTTTCGCTCCTTCAGGAAGATCAACCAACACCCAAATGTTATTTGAGGTGATGGAATCAATCTCATTGTCAATCGCCTCCTTCCAGAAAACTGCGTCTCTGGTCTTCATCGCCTCATCATAGGTAAGCGGATCTGCTTCCACATGATAGGTGACAAAGTCACTTTCGAAGTCCTTTGGCCTCCTCACACGCTTAGCTGACGGCTCAGCTTATTCTGGTTCAACCGTTGTATCAACAACAACATCTTCTTGGACCACATCTTCATTGAAGACTTCAGTCTCTTGTGCACCCTCATTATTCTCCGAAACATCCGGAAGAACAATATTCTTGTGCCTTGCAAACTTGTTTTCAAAATATTCTGCATCGCGAGATTCAATGATATGATTTGACTCAATATCAAGAAATCTCCGAGCATCACTCTTCTCGGCATACCCCAAGAAGATCGTCTTTGTAGTCCTTGTCCCAAGCTTCTGAATCTTTAGATCTGGAAGCTTGACATATGCCAGACACCCCCACACTCGAATGACATTCAAGTTTGGTCTGACCTTGAACCAGAGTTCATGAGGAGTAATGTCAGAAGTTGCATGAGGCACTCTATTTATAATAAAAGTGGCCGTCAATGCAGCTTCTCCCCAGTAGCACTTAGGAAGGCCAGCAGTCAACAACATTGAATTTATCATTTCTGTCAACGTCCTGTTCTTCCTCTCAGCTACTCCGTTTGATTGAGGAGAGTACGGAGCCGTAGTCTCATTGATAATTCCATGTTCCTTACAGAACGATGCGAATTCATGAGACCTGTACTCTCCACCTCGATCACTTCTTATCCTTTTAAGTTGTTGTCCAGTCTGCCGCTCAGCTTCGGCTCTGAACTCCTTGAACTTCTCGAATGCTTCGTCTTTAGCCTTCAGCAAGTAGACGAACGCATACTTTGAGAAGTTGTCGATGAAGGTTATGAAATACTTCATCCCGGCCTTTGTAGAGAACTGTTTGAAGTCACAGATATCTGAGTGTACCAACTCCAGAAGATCTGTACTTCGATTAACCCGAGGAAATGGTTTCCTTGTGATCTTCGTTTGAGCACAAACTTCACATTTCTCTACCTTACCCCCACACTTGGAGATAAGTCCTAGACTAGACATTCTGTTTATTCGTTTACAATAAACATGTCCTAGCCTATTATGCCACAACTCAAGAGTATAAGCAGAAGGAGTGATTTTATTAATTACATTAATTACATTGGACTGATTTACAAGCTGAATTTTGAACATTCCTTCGGTATAAAAAGCTTTTCCGAAATATGTTCCCTTGATAGACATCACCATCTGGCCAGCATTGATGTCCATTCTGAGGCCTGCATTGCAGAGTAAGCCTCCCGAGATCAGGTTCTTGGCGATAGCAGGTACGTGCTTCACGCCTTGAAGCGTCAGAGACTTGCCAGAAGTCAGCTTCAGAATAACCGTCCCGATCCCTAGAACTTCAGCTTGTGCTTGGTTCGCCATCATAACCATTTCAGAAGTAGGTGTATAGGTGGTGAACCACTCCTTACTGGAGCAGACATGGCAGGAGGCTCCAGTGTCTACCCACCAGTCAGAGTCAGCCCTTACTGCATCAACCTGTGCAATCATAGCAATTACGTCAGTGATCATAGATACCTTACTAGGCTCTCCTTGCTCTGATTGCTTGGTCTTTTCTTTACACTCATTCTTAAAGTGGCCCTTCTTGCCACACTTGAAGCAAGGCATTTCTGACTTTGGCTTCTTTTTCTTGATAGAAGTTCCCTTGACTTTTAGATTGTCAGGGTTCTTCTTCTTGCTGTGGAAAGCTGCCTGCTTTTCCTTTGGTTCCTTGGTCTGAACCAGATTGGCGTTAGCCAATTGCTTGGACAGTGTGTCCACCTTCAGTTGAGCCCGCATCTGGTCCTCAACATAGATTTCCTGTAGGAGATCTTCAAGGGTGATCTCCAACTTCTTCCTATGCATGTTTGCATAGAACTTGCTCCACCCAGCGGGGAGCTTTGAGACAATCCCTCCAACAACAAACTTGTCGGGGAGGGGCATCGCCTCGTCTTCCAGCTTCTGTCACAGTTTCAGGAACTCCTTTACCTGCGGTAGCATAGACTTTTCGTCCTCAAAGAACCACTTGTGATATTTTTCAACCACAAATATTTTACTGCGGTTCTTGTCTTCTTCGTAGAATTTTTCTAGAGACTCCCATATGTCTCTAGCGATATTCTTCTTAGAATAGGATTCTGCTAGGGAATCCTCCATAGCATTCAGGATAAGCAATCTGCAAATGCTATTCTTCCTTCTCCACTTGGCCTGAAGTTTAGTAGCCGCAGAGATTGCGGCAGCAGACCCAGTATCTGGAACAGTAGGTTCCTCTTCAAGCAATACGTGATCAACGTCTCTAAGTTGAAGAGTGAGATAAACCTTCCTCTTCCGGACTTGATAATGCTCTCCATCAAACTTCTCTAACTTACAGAAGTCAGTGTTTAGGAGTGAAGCATTAATATTTTCCATCGTAGCAATAAAGCTTTGAGATTGTTATTTTCGGGAACGCCGGGGCACGCTTTTCGATGGAAAATACAGAAACTGAAACAGTTGTAAAGATAACGTTTCAAATGCAATTCCTTAAAGAAGGTTTTGCAATAGAGATCCAGAAGGATTCTGCAAATTACGAGATCTAAAAAGATATCGTAATTCACGAATAATCTAAAAAGATTTTCGTGATCGTAGCAAACTGGCAGTAGTGCCTTCTAAAAAGAAGATACTGACAGAACTGCTAAAGGCAACAGAAGGGTGACAGGCGAGAAATAGAATTGCTGGGGTGAATGATCACCGTTGTTCAAAGCTTTATTCGCCCTCTGCGAACAGCTTCCAGGAACCAGCAAGGTTGACGGAAAATCTTGGAACACTCCTGCTCTTCTGACTCCTCGGAAGACGGCGAACTTCTCTGGCAATGGCTCTACTCTTCTCTCTCTGTTTCTGAAGTAACAGAACCCACGCGTACTAAAAAGTACTAGTGTTTGTGTTAAAAAACACGCTCACTACTCTGTTGTGTTAAAGAACACTTAGAGTTTTCTCTCTAGAATTCTGATTTCTCAAACCCTGAGAGAGAGGAGAGAACCTGCATATATAGCCCACGGGGCGGTTGCCAAGCAGTTGCCTAAACTTCAGGGTAGTGGCTGAACCACTCCTGAACGTGCAGCAACTGCTGTAACTGTTCCCGCTCTAATATGCAGCCAGCCATACGCACATACGCACTCTACGCACACTGCGTACGCTGCGCACACTGCGCACTCTACGCACGCTGCGCACACTGCGCATACTGGGCTGCGTAACTGGGCCAGCGTAACTGGGCTCGCGTAACGGGCTGCGCAACGTGGTCGCGCAAGTGGCTCGCGCAACGAGCGCAACTTAAGCGCGCTATGCTAAGTGCAAAGTGCGCCAACAAAATGCCACATTACGCCTCATGAGCCCTTGAGCCCGAGCCCGAGCCCGAGCCCGAGCCCGAGCCCGAGTCCGAGTCCGAGTCGCTAAGCTCCTATGGAGCTTAGCTCCATGGAAATAAATTTCCAAGAGCAAAAAGCTTACAGCTTCTTAATTGTTGATTAAGCCTTTATACCATTAATAATTCATCCCACATGGCACACACCCATGTGCACTACATGTGCATCTCCATAAAGAGCAAAGACTCATATATATGGAGATACACATTCCTTTCTAGCCGATGTGGGACTAAAAACCAAAGCAAAAGGCTAAAAACCCAACATATATATATATATATATATATATATATATATATATATATATATATATATATATATATAAAGACTTTGGTCGAGCATGGATGGACTTTGGTTGAGCTCATTAACCTAAAATCTAATAAAACATATGAGAATCACATAGAAACTAAAATTTTCAAAAAAAAAAAATCCTAGAATTGGAAGAGGAAAAAAAATTGTTCAAAAGTAGAGAAGAAGAAGAAGACGAGAAATAGAAAATTACACTGATTGAGTAGTAGCCTTGGAGTGTGCCATCTTCTATGATCGGAAGAGGAAGAGGAAGAGGAAGAGCAAGAGGAAGCGAAATGGGGAGAAAAAAGTATGAAGAAGAGGAAGAATGGTATGTTATAACGTTGCCCTAAATTAGTTTTGTAGCTAGTCCCTAACAACAAAATAATAATAATAATAATAATAATAATAATAATAACAATAATAAAAACCCATACTAGTCCCTATAGTGCTACCCCCTAACAAAGGGGATTGTGCCTTTATATAAATGACCATCATATAGGAATTCATTCTTATGGTTAACATGGAAATATGATGATATGACAGGTTTCTTCAAATCTCAACAATCATCCAATTTCCTCTTCACTTGTTTTCCGGATTTCTCCGTTCCCACCTTCTTTTTGTTCCACTCCATCACCATCAAGTGGAGAATGTTATTTCCGGGTTACAAAGAACATACAAACATACGTAAAAACTAAATATATGTAACAGATTGCAGCTCTTTGGACTTATGCAAACAAATTACAGACTTAGCTCTGACTAGACTACAACTTTGAACGACAATAAAGATTACAACTCTTGGAATGAGAAAACTAGCAACAACAAAATGCTAGAAATAAAAAGCAATAAAACTTATGTAGACGTAGTTGCTACAACGAAAAATAGAAGTGGAAACACGATGAAGAATAAGACAACTCGTTAGGGTAATGAAGATCATTGTTGCTCAAAGTAACATTCGACTCTTTCTGTCGATCTACTCTTAAGAACTAGCAAGTTCTGGAACACTCTTGTCACCCTCGATGTCGATCTCAAACTAGATAAACGGACGAACTGATGGTACTTTGTGGATCCTTCTAGCTGCTGTTAACTCGTAGCGATATATTTCTCTCTTTTTTTGAAGAGAAGATAATATATATGAGAAAGTACTGACAGTCCGAAGGAGAACTGAAACCGGAATCACGGCGGATGTGTTCCCCCCCTCCCCCCCCCCCCCCCCCCCCCCCCCCCCAGCCTCCTGCAAACGTGGGTTCCAACCCCGACGAATGGGGAGGTGCCACATGGCCGCGGTTTCGGTTCAAACCCCCTCCCCTTCGGTCTGTTAGGAACCGTTCAATATATAGAGGGGAGGCATAAGTCAAACCATAACCAGCTAGCCGCCACCAACATAATTCGAAGGTAATCCCACGGATAAGGGACGCTTACTAATCATTAACTCCAAATCCCCAAGGATAAGGAATGGTTACAATAAATTATCCACTCAAACAGCCGTATTGCGCAATATTCGCGTGAGTACTCTCCGCGTGAAAATCTAGCACGTCTGCGTGTACGCGGCTACGTGCGAAGTGTAAAGTGCACAATCAAAGCGACACTTTGTGCTCTTCGTCCGAGTCGCTAAATCCGAGTCGCTAAGCTCTCGAGGAAAATTCTAAATAAATGAGTGACAAAAAAACATAAATATTTCTTGGATGTCTTCATCTTTGTCCTCTAGAAAAATACTTCATCATGTCTACCACATGGATTACCACTCTCTATGCACACAAATCAATAAAAAAAGAATTTTATAATAAAATATATACTTGGATTGCCACATAAGTGTGAGACTATTTTCTTAGAATTCAATATCAAAACCCCAACAGAGAAGCCTTCGTCCGAGTCGCTAAATCCGAGTTGCTAAGCTCTCGAGGAAAATTCTAAATAAATGAGTGACAAAAAAATAAATATTTCTTGGATGTCTTCATCTTTGTCCTCTAGAAAAATACTCCATCACGTCTACCATATGGACTACTACTATCTATGTACACAAATCAGTAAAAGAAGAATCTTATAATAAAATATATACTTGGATTGCCACATAAGTGTGAGACTATTTTCTTAGAATTCAATATCAAAACCCCAACAGAGAAGAGGTTCGATGGTCATTCCAATGAGCCACCCTGCAAAGAAATGGTTTGTATAGTGGCATAATCACAATGATGGCTGTCAAAGTATTATTCAGTGATCTAGCCTCACCACGTGGCAGTTGTGAGATATTGATTGTTGGAATTATTCAATAATATGGACCACATATGTAAAATTAATTGTGTTGGGTTATCTAAATAATTAAGTCAAATTAAAGTGGTCTATTTGAAAAATTGGATTAAGGGTATAATTGTTATAAAATTAATGTGTAGATACCGGAGATAAATCTAATATGATGAGGGGGCAAATTAGAAATATCAGAACATATAAATATATGAAATCATTAGGGTTATGGTCCCCAACTTATACGGCCACCAAAAGAGAGATTTCTCTTTTTTCTCTTCTGCATCCCCATCAACAGAAAGAGAGGGACAAAGAATTTGGATTCATCTTTGTCATTAAGGGTCGTAGCAAGTTGGAAGATCGAACCCCACAAAAGGACGACAGCTTCAAGATCCATCAAGCCTAGCAATGAATTCAGGTACGCTTCCGTAATTAATTTATGTGATCTTCATCTCATTAATCAACAGACATTAATTTCTAACAAGTGGTATCAGAGACTCCCTGTTTGATTTATGAGATTGAAGTTTTTAAAATCTATTTTTTTATTGGATTCATGAACCCTAGATCGTTGAATCTAATTTAATTTAGGGTTCCAATTGTTCGATCAATTTTTTTATGGATTCAGCACTTTAGATTCTTCAGCATCCCCCGATCCCTTCTGTTTAGAGGTATTCGGTTTCTTACTCATTGAGGAATACTTCTAATTTCTTCCTTCTAATTATTATTTGAACCTACGGAACTGCTGATGCATATAGAGAATCACCATACTCGGATACGGACCATGGAGTTTGACAAAAACATAAAACAAATTGCTAACTGGAGTTGGTGACGTTTTAGTATAAAGAAAAGATGTGCCAATTATCACATAAATTTAGATGGTATTAACGATAGTAAATGGCTTTAACCCATGGCAACTTTGTCTAATGAGACTGGAGTTTTAGTTGGAAGCCAACTTTGCCTTACTTTCTGTTGTTATTGATGTTTTGGCCATGGATTCAGTTGTTTCGTGAGAGGCTTTTAGGTGAACATTTTTTTTGGTGGGATTTGAACCCACAGCCTTTTGGACCAGCACCTTAATCTGCAGCATTAGAACAACTCGACCAAATCTGGCAACTTGTTTGGTATTGAAATGACAGAACTAAAGTTTTTTTTTTATGCAAGTTTTTTTTGATTTTTTTTATGTTAAAAAAGAATATTTGAATGTTCTTTTATTTAAAGTCATACAAAGAAATTACATGTTTATGATTAAAGAGATATCTTTTGGCATATTTACGTGATTCAGTCTACAGATAAAGTTAGGATTTTGTCTTCAAAAGATTATTTTATTTGATGTAATCTGTTGATGTACATATCTTCAGCAGATTATTTAATATAATTTTTATGGGTTATTTGAAGCAATCTATTGGTCCATATCTTCAGTAAAATATTACGTGAATTTTATTATGATGACAATGCTCAGTTTAGTCAAATTAAGAACTCTTGTTTGAATCATGTAAAGAGATTCACATGCTTATGATTATCTTATTTGAATTGTAATATTTTAAATATGCATGTACATAAAGTTTTGGACATGATTCGGTTTTGTAAATAAATTTAGTCAATATTCAAAAAATTTGGTTCCTTTTGTAACTAGCAATAGTCGTCTAATATTCTAAATAGACTCATTGAAACAAGATGTCGCCAAAGTGACCTCTCTTGCGTAGATAGTCTATGAGAGATATTGAATATTTGTGTGTGTATTTATGCGAGTATTAGCCGGCCCAAAAGAAGGTTAATACTTAGCCGAATTGCACACATATTTGTGGTGATAAATGTGTGACAATTATAAGGTTTACATATGAATAATGACCCGATCCAAAGATAGGCTTATTATTTGACATGACTTATTGTCAATATTTGATCATTACACCAAAAATACCACTTGCAGTTAATATCACTGTCCAAAGACTTGAAATTAATGATGTACTAGGTATCTTGAGATGGGGTTCACCATTATTTGAATTTGTTTGACTATATTTTACTCTTTGGTTATTAATTAGAGCATTTCTATTTTTGTTTTGTTCTCTTTATAATTAATGTTGCTATAATATCTGCCAATAAGATTTTAATTTTTATGTTTAATGGGATAAACTTTAAGGGCAAAATGAAAATGAATACAGTAGCTGCTAAGGGTCCAGCTCAAAGAAACAACAATATAAAACTAAGGGTTATTCTTTTGTGATAAGGCAGGACCCACAAGGAAGAAATGTACAAAGTACCACGTTTGGCGTATAAAAAAAATATTTTTAAATTTGGTCTGTTCTGAGGCTAATTTAGATTTAGTACCGATAAACACATGGTGGTTAGATTCCGGGGCTACTACCCACATTAGTGTTTATAGACAAGGTTGTCTGAGCTACCGAAAGCCAATTAATGGTGAAAGATACATTTATGTGGGTGACAAAAAATCAGTAGAAGTGGAAGCAATAGGACATCTTAGGTTATTTTTAGGAACCGATTATTATTTGGATTTGATAGACACTTTTATTTTACCGTCTTTTAGACGAAATTCAGTTTCAGTTTCCTTAATGGACAAATCTGGTTATCATTGTTCATTTGGAAATAATAAGTTTAGTCTATCTTTAAATTCAAATACTATTGGTAACGGTTCCTTTAAGATTTATGATAACCTATATTCACTTGAAACTATTGCATCTTAATACAATGAAATCTTGCAAGTGGAGTCATGTGGTACTAAACTTAAAATTAATAATAAATATTTTTTAGCCTCATTATGACATAAGCGATTAGGTCACATCTCTAGAAATAGAGTTGAACGACTTGTATCTGATGAGATTTGGATTTCATTGACTTTATAGACTTTAATGTCTATATTAATGTGTAAAGAAGATACAGACCAAAGTTAAATTATAAGCAGCTACTTCATTGACTATGCTGACAAATCGAGGGGTTAATAATTATACGGTCCCACACTAAGAATTTTTTTGAGACGAGAAGTATAATATTTTTTGATGATGTTGAGTTTGGGAGAGAAATGAAGTCAGGATCATTGTCTTTGAGAAGGAATCAATTACGAATCCTACTATCACTTTTGACGATGTGCAGGATTCTATACCTGTCATGATCAAGAAGTGAATTCGGAGCCTCAATAAGACAATGTCGAATTACCTCTATAAGTCGTTGTTAAGATACCTTAACAACGACAACGTAGCGGCACCCCATTCAAGATAAGGTAATTATTCCTAAGGAACAAACTCAACAACCTCAAGAACCAGTAATATTAAGATGGTCCACCAGAGAAAGGAGAAATATAATTACAGATAATATTTGTCATATTTCTCTAGGAACGTGAGAAAGACTGTGGATACTGGAAGATGATCTAATCAACTTCCGTCAGGCCATGGAAAGTTTCAGTTCTCAAAGTGGATTGATACAATAAATAAGGAGTATAAGTCCATGCAAGACAATAAAGTTTAAGAACTTGTCCCATTACCAAAAGGTATGAAGTCCATTGGTTGCAAATGGACATTTAGAACTAAGAAGGATTCGAAGGTATGTGGAGAGGTATAAAGTACGTCTTGAAGCTAGTGACTTTACTCAAAATTTTGGGATTGATTTTAAAGAGTTTTTTCTCTTCGGTATCTTTGAAAAACTCCTTTAAAAACAATCACAGCACATGTTGCATATTTTGATCTTGAATTTCATTAAATGGATGTCAAAATGACATTTCTCAATGGTAACATTGATGAAACAGTTTATATGGTGCAACCAGAAAACTTTGTGTCGAAAGACCCAAAGAATATGGTTTGAAAATTGACAAAATCTATTTATGAACTCAAGCAAGCTTCTCGTCAAAGGTACTTCAAGTGATTATCTCGTTTGGTTTTGAGATGAACACTTTGAAGATTGTGTGTATCACAAGTTTAGTGGGAGTAGGAATAATTTTCTGGTTTTGTATATTGATTAAAGTATTCAATGCAAATCAGATGATATCTCCCGTTAAAGGAGACAAATTCGGTCTCAATCAAGTGTCCTAAGGTTAGCCTTAAAATTAAAAAAATACAATAAATTTTTTCTTCATGATCAGATGTAGGGAGTCTAATGTATGCTCAAGTATGTACACGTCAGGATATTGCGTATATATTAGGATGTTAGGCAGATATTTAGGCAAATATAGATGGATTATTGGGTAGCAACCAAACTACTTAAGTAATTAATAGAGAACAAGAAATTATATGCTCTTTGTAGGAGATCGGATAATTCTGGAGATCATAAGGTATTCCGATTCCGATTTTATTGGATGTCAATACAGCAGGAGATCCACATCAGGTTATGCTGACTAATGGAGATATATTTTGGATGAGTGTCAAACATGCACTCATAATTTCTTTCACCATAACAGCAAGGTTTATAACATGCTGTGGGGCATCTATTCAGAAAATATGGTTGCGAAATTTTGTCACAAGGTTGCACCTACAGTACGGTGTTGAAAGACCACATAAAATTATGGTGTAACAATAAATCAGCAGTACTGTATTGATCTAATAACAACAAGAACTTGTATAAGTCAAAAGATGTTGATATAAAATTTTTAGTTGTGAAGGAAAGAATTCAGAATGGTAAAAGTGTCCATATAGCACATTAGGACAAACTCCATGTTAGCAGATCCGCTCACAAAAGCATTATCATCCACGGTCTTTCATGAGCATACTGCTCATATGGATATTATCTTAATTAAGAATATAGCAATACAGTGGGAGTTTGTATTTTATGTATTTGGGTGCTATTTGATTTTGGACACATTTATATATTAAAGTATTTTGGATATTTATCTGATCAGATATATGAAAAATTCAGTTCATTCTGTTTTCATTATGTTAAAGTATTTGATCTCACTAAAGTTAAGGAGGACCAGTTGGAAATAGACATGTATTGATCACATTGTATGTAATTTTCATACTACGCATCAATGATTGATCTATGTCGTTTAGCTATATTGGTATATGTGACCATTGATGGTTTAGTTATGCTATATGTGACGAATGCCGCTAATTTGATCCTATGTTGATATTGTTAATGGACGAGACTGTCCGGATATACCCTAAGGATTAAGATAGCAATTTATGAGCTCACTAAGGTTAACACAATTATAAGATTACATATGTGGTCCAGTGGAAGATTGTTGGAATTATTCAATAATATGGGCCACATATGTAAAATTAATTGTGTTGGGCTATCTAAATAATTAAGCCAAATTAAAGTGGACTATTTGAAAAATTGGCTTAAGGGTATAATTGTCATGGAATTCATGTGTAGATACCGGAGATAAATCTAATTTGAAGAGGGGCCAAATTAGAAATATCAGAACATATAAATATATGTATTCATTAGGGTTATGGTCCCCAACTTATACAGCCACCAAAAGAGAGGTTTCTCTTTTTTCTCTTTTGCATCCCCATCAACAGAAAGAGAGGGACAAAAAATTTAGATTCATCTTTGTCCTTAAGGGTCGTAGCAAGTTGGAAGATCGAACCCCACAAAAGGACGACAGCTTCAAGATCCATCAAACCTAGCAATGGATTCAGGTACGTTTTCGCAATTAATTTATGTTCTTCATCTCATTAATCAACAGACATTAATTTCTAACATTGATGTCCTCCAATAACAACATGATACACATAATATTGACATGTTATTGGAGGAAAGCAATATCTTACAACTGTCACGTGGTGAGGCCAGATCACTGAATAATTTCTGAAGTATCACAACCTGAAATCTGAATTCGAAATTAATTGACTGCATGGGTTGTTTTAGGCATCAATGGCATCGAGTGTCAGATTCACCGATTGGTATCCAATCATGTTCATGATACTATCATAATAGATGCATTTATCTGGTGAAGATAAAGAATTAATGTTCCCTTCAGTGTTTAAATTCTTATGGTTTAGTATGTCAGAAAGAGAAATTAAGGTACTCTCGTTGACATTATATATAATTATGTTTCAAACAAACAGCTTTTTTTCTGAAAAAAAAAATATATGGCATATGTAGTGCAGACTGTTCAAACAGGAACAAACATTTCCCTTTAAAAGACGGATCACAATTTGTACTGTTCCGCTGTGTTAGTCTTCCTAGGGATGTTACAAATAACATAGAAAATCAAAAAAATTTACAATGGCCTGATGCTTACACCTTTGCAAAAAGGAAAGGAAATTACAACCGACTTGTAATACAAACTTCTGAAATATAAAACTTGTACAATCGCAACATAGTTGCTCATACAAATTTGTTACTAACACAAACGGAACACTTAGAAAAATGAACAAGAGGAAGAAGATAACTCGTTGGGTGAATATCAAAAACACCGTTACTTAAAGCAAAATTCGACCTTATTCATCGACCTGCTTTCAGGAACCAGCAAATTATGAATTACGAACTTCTGGAATGCTCACTTGTTTGTCCATCATGGACTGATCTTGGACTCGTCGAAATGGAAGGACTTCGTTGCTCCGAATAGTCGCTCCTAACTCCTCACGTAATATATACTCCCTCTTTCTCACTTGCAAAAGGGAAGAACAAAGCAACCCCCTTACCAGCCCACTACTTTTGATGGGCAATAAATTCAGAGAACAACTCTCCATTAGGTCGACGGTTACAACAGTAACCCCCACTAAATGGTAGTTACGTATGCTACAAGAGCAAACGAACAACCAATTTTGCGCCTAAGCGCCTATCCGTGCCTAAGCATCCAGCACCTTCGCGCTTTCTCTTTGCACCATTCGTCCGAGCCCGAGTCCGAGGGCCTTAACTCCTAAGAAAAATTCCAAAGAAATGAGTAACAAAAAAATATATAAAAGTTTCTATGAGGATTTAAATCTTGTCCTTTAGAAAATATCCCGTCATCTCAACTATATGGGCTACCACTTTCCATATGCACAAGTCAATAAAAGACTGAACTTATATTGAAATACACAATTGGAGTTGCCACATGGATGTGGAATTATTTCCTAGATTACAAATTCAAACCTAACACTCATTTCATCATTTTCATTTTCACCATCAGATTAAATTTATACACCCAATCAAAACAATCCTGATAGTTTCTATTAACTTAATCTAATGTCTAGAATTGAGTTTTGCTCATTTGCTCAACCAAAGTCCATGTTGAATATATAAGCACTCTACCCTCCATTTATCAAATCTTGCACTAAGTACATGTTTGGTATGATATAACCGGGCTGAAAGTGGCTCTTTTACTACATATGCAGGAAAGAAATCTGAAAGTTGACGTTTGGTATTGAATTGCAACTGGGTTGAAACTGGTGGCTATATGACATTAGACTTCATATTATATAGAATTATATTATTTTTTTTTCCCATTTGTATTTTGTATACAAGTAATTTTCCATGTTGTCGAAGATATTTAGGGTGAACGTGTAACCCCCACCGTACGGTGTATTACGTTCAATCATTGATTTGAAGAAGTTAAGTTGACCCAAAAAATATTAAGTTCAATTTGGACAAGTATTAAAATCGATTTAAAGAAGTATTAATTGAGTTGGTTTCACGTGCAGGCCTTTATGCTGAGTTTTCTGAGGTTGACATTTTGTCTTATTTGCAACAGAGTCCGCCAAAAATCAAAGTATCACCTCGCAACGGGCTAAGGCATATGTATAATAGGTCGATCGGTCGGTTAGTTCGAAGGATTACGAAGTGCTCGAATGGTTAAGTTCGATGAGATGATCGTGAAACAAAGTTTACGAATCGAGTTGCATCGGTTGGACGAAACGATAGGTGAATCGGCATAGGTGAGAGGACTTTGATCCTTCTCTCCTACTCCGTCATGCCTTAATAAAATGTACCATTGTATACTAAGTAGCTTCATGGATTTTTCATGTGCATGGCTCGAATAAATAGAAGTCGTATTGTATGTTGAATACTAAGATATAACATTGAACAATTGAAACGAAACGTGCATCAAGTGCACGATGTCGCATTAGAACATTGAATCACCATATCGGCGAGTGCCTCTACGCACGAGTCGTAGAACATTGAATACTCTATTGAGACGTGCTCAGTGCACGAGACGGAGGGCAATGAACACTTAGAACATCGTTGGATTATATCGACGAGTGAATAAATGCACAAGTCATAGAACATTGAACAACCGTATCGAGGCGTGCATCAAGTGCACAACTCAGAGAACAAGTCGTAGAACATCGAAGGATTATATTGACGAGTACATCAGTTTACGAGTCATAGAGCACTGAACTCTAAGTTGTAGAATATCGAATGGCTATATCGAGGCCTTTATCGAGTGCATGAATTGGAGAACATTGAACACTAAGTCTTAGAACATTAAAGGTATACTTCGCACATGAAGTGAGCAGTTAGGGCACAAATGTCACGAAACTGCTAATATACAAATGATAGGCTTCATCAGCGAAATGAACGGTTATGGTTCGAAACCACAAGAAATGTTGGATGTGGCATGTTGCCACGGAATGTGCGTGACCTACGACATTAAGTTGGTGCATGGTGCCACAGAACATTGAATCGAAGTATGGAACATTGGATGGAAGAATGGTAATGTGAGTTGATATGATTTTTGAGTCTCGGACTCAGACTATGCTTATGTTTTTATATACTCTCCTAACTGTTCACGCGTTTTGCATGATCACGAATTGCATGTGCACAATGTGTTGGGTTTCTCGAACGAGATCGCCGGGGCACCAGGACGGTTCGACGTAGGAGGAACATTATGAATTTATCGTGTCAAAGGATCGACACCGGGTGTTGCGGTACCACCAGTTGGGCATGCGACCCAATCGGTGGGTGCAACCGTAATACGGCTAGATGATGCCTTCGATGGGGCTAGCAACCCCCTGCGATGTGTGAGTCATCTATCCATTGAATATTGTCCTAAATGGCGACATGTGTGTCGCCATTGACCTTTATATAGATAGGGTTGGCGGACTGACATTATGTCTGGTGCAGGAATACAGATCCTGACACCCTTATAGTGAAAGGTTACCTTTAACATGACAGGAAAGGATGGTAAGTATTCACCTTGCATCAGCGCAAGGGTGAGTGCATCAGGTTGGTAAGAAGTCGATGCAACGTGAGGCGATTATGATATGTTTTCTGCTTTTGCTATGCTATCAAATATAACATATTTACCATGAGTACATGCTTTTCTCATTTCATAATATGCCATGAAACGAATCCTAGCTAAGGCAAAATAGAAAAATCACCAAGTAAGTCGCATGTTTTACATCATTACTCAGTGTCATTTTAGGCGAGTGATTCTTTCATTCACTAGTACGAGATGTGTACTGATACCCCAACCCCCAATGTACAAGCGAGTTGGACGTGTTGAGACATTAGGGCTCAGACTTGAAACATGAAGATATGACCGGGATATAGAAGACATGATATATGGAACGACGAGATCTCTTGTGTGCTAGAGAGATCATGAGTGTTGTAAGCCAATTGGCATATTCAACGGGACTATTAAGAGCCTTTGTATTCCACTTTTTATCAATAAAAGATATTGTTTCGTATACTCTGGTTAAACTTCAATATGACTCAGTTTCTTCTGCTGCAAATGTTGTGAATTAAGATAACCATTGAAAGATTCATCTTCTTGCCTTATACGAGTACAACTCCAGACTAGTACAATATCACGCCCTTGAGAGGACGATCGATTCTGCATAAATCGATGCGAGGACGAACGAATTCGTGGGTCGGAACATGACATAACGTTCAGTTTATTCGGTTTCAACCGAATCGAAATAGTCAAAATCGAATAAATATAAATTCTAAAAATAAAAAATCGAAACCAAACCGAAATTAGCCAAAATCGTACCGAACCGAATAATCAATTTGGTTTATTCGATTGGAATTTTTTTTGTTTAATAGATCGGGTCCAAAATTGGAATTGTGGTTGAATTATATTAAAAATGATAATTTTTATACACAAATTTGTTATTTTTATCGTTGGGTCAAAATTGGACTAATTATTAAATTAGCAAAGTTGGATTTCATAGAATTGTTGTTTCAAAATATAAATATTTTTAATCACAAAATATACATAAAATTGAAAGTATTTACATAATTGCATAAGTCTTATTCAGTTTTCGGTTTTGGATCGAAACCGAATAATTTTTTTTAGTGTTTTCAAAATCGAAACTAATTTTCTTTTTTAAACCGAACCGAATCTCTTATTTGGTATGGTTAGATTTAGTTTTCGGTCTAAAACTGAATAATGCTCACCCTAATGATATTGTAGTTATTTATTTAAATTTAGATGTTATACAAAATTCTACATGGTTATATCTTTTTTGTTTGAGGACTTAATTCTCCACGTTAAGCATACAAATAGTGGTAAGCATACCATGGGGTAACTCTGTTAGCTTGGCCAACAAAAAAGAGTGTCCAAATGGACACTAACAACTTGACTTTTTCATTTCCATTGAAACTAGGGCATTCGGTTCATTCGGTTTAAACCAAATCTAATAGCCCAAAATTAGATTGGACCAAAACCAAATAAGCAATACCGAAATCGAACCGAATTGGCCCAAAACTGAATCAAATCGAATCGAGTTAAATCGGTTTGATTTTCGGTTTGTTCGGTTTATTCGATTTTTTGGTTTTCTTATGCTTTTTTTGTTAATATATATAGTAACTAAATATACCTAGACATATTTAATATATACCTATAGTATATACTATATATATTTAGTATATACCTATATATATTAATACTTATATATATAGTACACACACATATATATAGTAATTAAATTTTTTTATTCGGTTTTCAGTTTTGGACCGAAACCGAATAAGAAAATTGTGTATTTTCCAAACCGAAATCGAACCAAATTTTTTTTAACGGAACCGAACCGCTTATTCGATTCGGTTCGGTTCGGTTCTCAGTCCAAAACCGAATAATACTCACCCCTAATTCAAACACATGAACTATCTAACTTTGTCACTTTCAGGGGACAATATATAGCATGTCCAAACAAGATTGGTAACTTAATTGTGGTTTGCATATGCATTACAGTTGCATATGATAGAAACTCCTGTTTTATACTTGTTGTAACTTATAAGCATCCAAACAAACCCACAGAAACTCAAAAATAATAATACCTCAAAGTTTCATTCCCAACTTTTACGATAAACCAAACACCAAATATAGATCAGGTGTCTATCGTGTTGATCAGATTTAGGTCGGACCGGGCCGGTCCAGGCCAATCGGATTTGGGCTGGGCTGGGCTAGCCCGGAGTGGAGGTCGGGCCAGGCCAAGCAAACCAAAAACCCGGCCCAAAACCTGGAAAACTGCCAACTGGATTTTATCGGACTGGATTTGGACCAATTTTGGGTTGGCCTGTCGAAAAATAGAAGGTTTTTTGCCTTTAGAAAATGGGTTGGGCCAAGTTGTTTTGGGAGGGCTTTAAAAGATTGAAGTTTGTAGAGAGGGGGAGAGTATGGGCCACGTTTTCTGCCTAAGCCCAAAGTATAATAATTCCCTAAAGGCCAAAAAAGTGGTTTGGCCGAAAACATTTGACTTTTGACTAAAATTTCAATAAATTATGGATTTGGGCTAAACAAACGAAAATATTTTTTAATAAATTATTAGATGTTTCAATAAATTACGGTTTTGGACTTTTGGAGGGGAGAATATGGACTTTGAGTCTTTCATTATATTCATACAAAAGTTGTAAGGAAAAAAACAAAATATTTAATTAATAAATTTGCAATATGTATTATTCTTGTTACATAAATCAGTGTTTGTTGATACAATTACACTTGAGTTTTTGTTTTCAATCTTTTTTCAAATTTTCATAGGAAGTTTGTAGAGAGGTTGAATAAAACAATATACCTATCTAACAATAATAACACATTAAAATATTTATTTTTTAAGAAAATGCAAGATCTAGATACACTGTTTTAGATGCCTAAGTAAATTTTCTATACCACAGTTAGGTTTATTTTTGTAGTCATTTTCCATAGTGCTAGCATACAACAAGAATTTTGTGAGATTGTTCTTTCGGTATCATGATCATTATAAACTCCGCTAAAGTGATGTCAAATTTCTGATCACAACCTATTATGGTTCGTTCCTTCTTCGTAGCCTAGTTCCAACTGAGGTTGCGTGGGATGAGTCCATATACCCCTTCAGGTTGGGGCGCAGGTTGAGGCCCTTGTACCCCTTAGGCTGCGGTGCGAGTTGAGTTTCCTAATCTTGCAGTTCCTGTGATGGATGTTCATTTTTCATGGCAGTCAAAAAGTAGCATATTCATCGAATATCGCTAGATTGCTTGTAAGTATTAGAATAGAGAAAATACAAATTGTTGTGATAAATTTGGATGAATTATGTCATATTTAGAAATTTTCGGGTGTCATGACTGCCAATATCCTTAGAATATAGCTGTTATAGAAATATGTTGGTCATTTGAGCAAAATGAGCATAATATTCCTTATTAACATTTGAGTTTGAAAACCGCTAAAATTTAGGGGTATTTTGGTAAAATATTTTTCTCCATTTTATTAAAATGGATGTTGTGAGATTTTTTTGGCTAAATTATAACTTAATACCCTCAACTATTTCAGTTTTTTAACTTAATACCCTCAACTTTGATAGGTACTAACTTGATACCCTGAAAAAAAAATTTGGACAAAATTGTCCCTCCCCTCCAACTCCCCCCCCCCCCTCCTGCCTCCGGCCTCCTGGCCGACGACCCCCCCCCCCCCCCCCCCCCTCTCCCGCCGACGACCTTCCCCCCCTCCCCCCCCCCCTCATCTCTCCCGCCGGTGACCTCCACCCCCCCTCCTGCCTCCGTCGGTGACCTTCCCCACCCCCTCCCCCCCTCCCTCCCGTCGGCGACCTCCCCTCCCCCTCCAGCTCGCGAACTCCCCTCCCCCCACCCCGCGTTGGTCCGCCCGGAGTTGCGCGAGGCGGTGGGATCGCGCGCTTGGGAAGCAACCGGAGGCGGGAGGGGGGGCCACGGGGAGGGGTGCACAGGGGCAGGGCCGGGGGCTCGCGGGGTGCGGGGCACGGGGTGGCGGGGCGCGCGGGGCACGGGGCGGCGGGTTCGTCGGTGTTCGTCGGGGAACGCCGGGGCTGGCATGGGAGTCGGTCGCGGTCGGAGGGGGTGCTGCCGGAGAAGAAGGAGGGGGGGATAATTTTATCATTTTTAAAATTTTGGGTATCAATATAAAATTATTATATAGTTGAGGGTATTAAGTTACTACCTATCAAAGTTGAGGGTATCATATTGAATTTTTTAGATAGTTGAGGGTATCATATTGTAATTTACCTTTTTTTTTATCGAAATATATATCACTCCCAACATTATACTAACCGTAATAAAGGAGGATATTTGGGTAAAATATCCTCCAACAAGTTATTGGGCTGGTGTCCGGGTCGTGGACTGGCCGATTATGACCGAGTCAACCAGGTTGCGGAGTCGGATCCGGTTCGTTCTAGATTTTTGATCGTGCCGGACCTATGGGCCCGGAGCTTTAGTTCAGTCCGAATCCGGATTGTATGTGAGCCGGACCGGGCCAATCCATTGACCGGCTCCGGATCAATCCAGCCAGATTTGACCATGGTTCCGGGTCGAATTCTAGACCGTCCGGCCATTATACACCTTGAAATATAGCACATTCAAAATTTAGTTTATGTCAGATGCCACATGATCCGGATTCAAATACATCAAACCAAACAGCCCCTTTAAACCCTGGAACCTTAGGCCACTGATATCCAAAGAATTTCTTTTGTTCCATATACACATTCAGGTTGCTGTCTTCTTGTCTTTGCATGTTATTTTCAAACATAAAACCCCCAAATGTAAGCATTTGTCCTTTAGCCTGAGTGATGTACACTTGCTGCAACTTGTGTTGCATTTTCAGCTACCACATTCAAGACAAACCGATCTAGAAGATGCCAGTAAATAGTCCTGTCCCAGACCTTCAACTACAGTCTTTCTTAACCTCTCTTTTTCTTTAATCATTTCCAACAATCAAAATATATTTTAGGGTTTTTCTCACAGGTCCCTCAAGCTTTTAGGAAATAGTTCAAGCTCCTTTCATCTCTTCAAATTTTTTTTTTCATCCATGCAACTCTCTCAAACCCCTTTCCACATCAAAGTCACCAAGTAAAATAATAAAAAAATTATAAGAGTGAATTTACAAAGATTCGCGTAGAAAAAAACGGTTTAGAAAGTTTACCAATATAGAGATGGAACGCCAACAGAGTTGGCGTATTCTTGGAGCCATGCGCACTAACTTAGTTGACTCATTTTCTAGTGGTGGAATGGTGCATGAGCCAACTAAGTTGTTGTATCATTATTGACCTAGCAGAGTACGCCAACTCAGTTAGTGCCACAGCAGTGGTGTTGATCGTCCCCAAGTGCACATATATATATGTAGTTGCATGTGCAATAACATTTTTGTGTCGTACAAATTAAGAGTATCCAAGTGCACATGTATAACTTCAATGCCTCTCCCTTAGTTTGGGAGTTATTTTTGTGCGGGAGTTTATTCAAATAATTCTTGCCCGCTCTGCATATGTGGGGGTGGGGGTGGGGGTGGGGGTTGTTGTTGTTGTTGTTAAAAAAAAAAGACAAAAGAGAACATGCATGCCTGTTGTAGTCATATATTGATTTGGCAAACAAACAAACAAACAAATTTTAATAATTTAATCATATCTTCTCTATTTTTTCTCATTGCCACCACTAACACAGAGTTGGCGTGACGTCTCATTCCATCCTTTAGAAAATGTGCCAACTCAGTTGGGGTATCACTCTTGGCTCAAAGAGTTTGCCAACTCTGTTGGTGTCCGATCCCTAAAGTTGTAAATTTCTTACTCTTTCCTTTCTACGCAAATCTTGCAAATCTTTGTAAATTCATTATCCCTAATGATTTCTTTTATAATAGATCACATAACGTGCAATAAAATAACATGTCTATTATATGTATTGCCTAAACCAACTTCAGAAAGTTTCAAAGATTTAGACAAAAGAAAATACAAATCAATCAATATTGGGAAGATTTATGAAATGCCCAAAAACTAAAAAAGTTTTATGTAAAACCCACCGCTAAAAAAACTTTCATCGCGTGCCCAGAATTAGAGAAACTTATCCAAAACGGGTTCCAAATGACCCTTTTGCCCTTCCTTTTAATTTATTGGAAACACCCACAAAACTGCTCTTAAAAAAATGTTTCAATACTCCATCTTCTTCCATACGCTGCTCACTTTCGAATCTAGGTTTTCTCCTCAAAAATCTTCAAAAACTCGTCGAAAAATTTCGGAAAGACCGGGACGAACGACAAAAGTGCTAAAACGGAGGTCCAAACATCATTTTTTTGCGAATCTAAAATTTCGGAAGGCCGTCTAACGGTGAAGCGGTTACTTTCAGTCTCCTCGACGATACGCTCATTTTGCGACAAACGGGACCTCGTTTCGACCTCCCAGTCAAAAGTTATGGCCCTCCAAAGTTTCAGCTAACCATAAAATGCAGGAGAATGGCATTCTTCGTCTTAATTTACACGGAGAATGACCATTCTCCGTCTTAATTAGGACGGAGAATGACATTCTCCGTCTTAATTTACACGGAGAATGATCATTCCAGTGTTAAAACGCAGGAGAATGACCATTCTCCGTGTTAGAAACACGGAGAATGCCATTCTCCGTGTTAAATGAAACGGAGAATGTCATTCTCCGTGTTAAATAAAACGGAGAATGGCATTCTCCGTCCTAATTAAGACGGAGAATGGCCATTCTCCGTGCTAAATTAAACGGAGAATGACCATTCTCCGTCTTAATTAGGACGGAGAATGCCATTCTCCGTGTAATTTATCACGGAGAATGGTCATTCTAGTGTTAAAACGCAGGAGAATGACCATTCTCCGTGTTAGAAACACGAAGAATGCCATTCTCCGTGTTAATTAGGACGGAGAATGCCATTCTCCGTCTTAAATAAAACGGAGAATGCCATTCTCCGTCCTAATTAAGACGGAGAATGACATTCTCGGTCCTAATTAAGACGGAAACAGAGAATGTCATTCTCCGTATTAATTAGGACGGAGAATGGCATTCTCCGTCTTAAATAAAACGGAGAATGGCATTCTCCGTCCTAATTAAGACGGAGAATGTCATTCTCCGTCCTAATTAAGACGGAGAATGGTCATTTCCAGTGTTAAAACGTGTAATTTAGTTTTTTCAGGAATAAAGAGTTTCGTTCTTCTTTCAAAGCGATGATAATTCTTATGGAAAAGAAGAAGAAAGATCTTCTCTCCACAATTGAAGATCTGAGTTCAAATGTCTCCATGATGAAGATGATGATGATGGTGATGATGATGACGAGCGATGATCTGAGTTCGACTGAAGAAAAACACACCGAACTACGAACGATCTTTGCGATCTCTGCTGAATATGAGAGCAATGGAATTCAGATTTCCCGTGAAGAAGAAGAAGACGAAAATCGCAATCCAAATCTGAGTTTTTTGAATTCAAATACATATAGATGACCAATTCGCGCGGAGGGGTAGTTTCGGTATTATAAAAATAACAGTTTCTAGCGGATGGCATCTAAAAGGGAATCTTGGAATATTTAACGTGAAAATACTTAATTCTGGGTATTTCATAAAACTTATCCAGCGGGTGGGCATTTCATAAAAGCCCACCCTGAAATTGGATTTCTCAGCAATTTCCAGATCAATATATGTACTATACAGAGAGAGAGAGAGAGAGAGAGAGAGAGAGAGAGAGAGAGAGAGAAAATATGATACATCTCCTACTTCCTGTCCAGACCAACACATATTTAATGATTGACCAATAAAAAGCTCATAAATTTCAACCCCATTGTCAGAGGATGGCAACTTGCATGCAGTGCAAGTAGCTGCAGCAATCAAAGATGCATGGTCCCATGCACAGTGCAAGTAGCTGCTTCCTAGCTTTGAATATCAAAAAAATCCACAGAATAATTGACTGGGAAGAATTATAAGAACTATTATAACATATTTTTCTTCTTCTCTTTTCCATTATTATAATAATTGTTTTGAGAATGTTAATTATAACAATTATTATGGCCACAAACAAATCAACAATTACAATATTCCAATGCTAATTACTATATCCCTTCTTCAATCCATTAAACACACATGCACGTACGGTTCCATACTCGAGCTTGCTAGCTAGCTAAGTAAGCCTAGCCAGTCATGACGTTGACTATGCTGTCGTCGTAGATCCATCCGTACTTCTCCATGAAGGGGTTGACCAGGGTTCGGGGAGGGTACTCGTCGATGCAGTCCTTCCACGCCCCTCCCCCGTCGCCCCCCTCCAGGTCCTTCGTCGCCACCCAGAGGCAGCTGTTGCACTTGAAACCTCCCCCGACGCTTATCATCATCACCCTGTCCTTCCTCCTCAGCCTCCCCTTCGCCTCCATGTAGCCGAGCACGTACCACACGCTCGAGCCGGACGTGTTGCCGAACCGGTGCAGCGCCATCCTCGACGGCTCCAGCTCCTCCTCCCCCAGCCCCAGCCCCCTCCCGACGCCGTCGATCACCGCGGTGCCCCCGGTGTGCACGCAGAAGTGGTCCACGCCGGACTTGAGGTTCACGCTCAGCTTGTCGCCGCTGGCCTTGTCCCCGCCGCCGCCGCGGCTCGCCATCAGCCTGGACAGCGCGTAGCGCAGTATCTCCTTGATCGGCAGGACCTTCGGTCCGAATATGAGGAGGTTGCGGAACAATGCCTGCGCCGCCGCCTTCGGGAGGTCCTTGCTGAGCTCCATGCCGCTGCGCCCTTCCTCGTCCTCCGTGTGCACCGCCGCGTTGTGCGCGCGGTCGCTGCTGCCGAGGTGGGTGCGGACGAGGTGCTTCAGGAAGAACTTGGACCTGTGCTTGAGGCCGGGGTCGTTGGTGAGGAGGATCGAGCAGCCGCCACACCGGAACAGGACGTTGCCGAGCATCATCGACCTCTTGTTCCCGGAGTACCAGTTCGGGGAGATCGACTCCGACGTCACGACCAGGGCCAGCATCTTCCTCTGCACCTTGAAGAGGTTCTTGACGAGGTCGACCGCCACGAGGCTCGCGCTGCAGCCCATGCCGGTGAGGTTGAAGGTCCTGACGTCCTCCCTCATCTTGTACCGGCTGACGATCCTCGCGGTGAGGGAGGGGGCGGGGGAGAACATGGAGACGTTGAGGACCAGCGCGTCGACGTCCGAGGGGGAGAACCCGGTCCGGGCGAAGAGCTGGTCGAGGGTGGCGAAGAAGCAGTCGTCCATCTCGGAGAGGGAGTCGGCGTGCGTCGGGTGGTCCTCGCGGCCCTCGATGATGTTGCGGGGGCCGTAGGTGCGCTCGCCGATGCCGGAGCTCACGATCATCTTGAGGAGGAACTTGTACTCGTCCAGGCCGAGGTTCTTGTTGCGGCGCACTATATCGCCGCAGGAGTTGGTGGGGAGCTTGCGGTCGTCGGGGGGCTGGTAGCAGACGTAGTCGAGGAGGTAGCACCCCTGGTTGCGCCGGCGGTCGAAGAGGTTCCATAGGAAGGAGAGGGAGGAGAGGAACACAACTATGGTGATCAAGTACACTACAATTAGCTCCATTATCAAAATGAACGAGCTCGCTATAGTAAGAGTGAAGTGAGAGTTTGCATGAAATGTTTTGATGTTAGGGCAAAGCTATATATAGGGGTGGGTTTGCAAGTGAAAGTGAAATTTGGAGAAATGTTAATGCATTTTTTAGGGAGTCACATCCGCTTGCCAACAACTTCGCTGCAAATGCATTGAGGAGAAGAGATTAAATGTCCCCCCACCTATATATGAACACACACATACAACCTAGCTTAGCATAGTTTTACTTATATATACATAGGCATTCTTATTGTTTGGACATAGTTAGTTACATATATGTAGATATACATAAGCAAGACCTAGAAGAGGAAATGCTATGTGTAGCTAGGTGAAAACATTTTGCTGAAAAAATAGCCTTAGCCTATAGAAACAAAATCATGTGCTTTTGCCTAGCTTTTATGAGCATTTTTATGTGTATACGGTAACTAATTTTGACTTCTAATCCCATCTTGGGAAAGGATCGACACCCCGAGATCATGTCGTGACACTTCATTTATAATAACTTAATTGTCGCAACTTTTACTTGCATATTGAAACCATAGTTTGGAGCATCAGCCAATATCGATACAGTTTGATATGTCCTCATGTGATACCGACTGATATCGATACTGGCCGATACTGGCATTGAGGTTTCATTTTCAGTTAATTCGGCAAATTTTTTTTGAACGAAATAGACCAATAAGCAAGGGTAAATTTTTAACAAGTGTAAAATTTGTGACAAGTGTAAAATTAATTTGTGACAAGTGTAAAATTTGTCACTGAAAGGAATATTTCTATGACAAGTAAATTATGTTATCACTCATAATTTGATTCGGTGACAACAATTGCTTATTGTCACACAGCTAAATCATTCAGTGACTATATTTTTATTGATCGTCATAAAATATTGTCAATGAAATAAAATTTTAATTTTTCACTCATGTCGAAGGTAAGTTTTATGTGACAAATGAAACCTCAATTTAAATAATTATGTGACATCTGTGACATCCTTAAATAATTGTGACAATCTGTGACATCCTTAAACCTCAAATAAATCATTCAACTAGCTTTTATGAGCATTCTGTGACATCCTTAAATAATTGTAACAACAAGTTTTATGTGACAATTGAAAATACTTATCATTTAAGGTGTATTATATATGACAAGTAAAAATTATTGTCACTTAAGGTGTGATTTTTTTTTTTTAAAGAATTGTAACGATAAGTTCTTTGTGACAAGTCAAATACTTGTCACTTAAGCTGTATTATGTGACAAGTAAAAATCGTTGTCACTTAAATGTATTTTGTGACTTTATCATAGAATTGTAACAGTAAGTTCTATGTGACAAGTTAAATACTTGTCACTTAAGGTATATTTTGCGACTTCCTTAAAGGATTGTAACAGTAAGTTTATCACTTAAGGTGTATTATGTCATTTAAGAAGTATTCTTGCAGAATTTATATAGATTTTCTCTTCTTCAACAGACTAATGGTTGTGGTGTAATGGTATAATATTTGATTTTGGAGTAAAAGGTTGCATCTTCGAATCACATAGGATCAAATTATATACATTTATTTCTTTACAATAAGATGCTATTTGTGACAATATCGTGCATCACCTATAACATTTATGATGACGATGTATGTTGTCATGAAAAGAATACTATCAGTGACATGATTTGCTTGTCACATTTGAAAACTTGTTGTGACACCATAGTGACAAGGTTTGCTAGTCACAGTTAAAAATATTTTGCGATGCCATATTTTAGTCGTCACTTTTTCTTTTAGCTACGGAGTATGTAATGGAAGTAAGTCATCACCATATACTCATCACAGAAGATATATTGTAACAAGTTTTACAACTTCTATGACAACTTTACTTGTCACCAAAACCATATTTTTTTGTAGTGGGTGTAAAAGCATAGTAAGGTTGTAAAAGTATGCAAAAGAAAAAAACTTATCTATTGCAAGTAAACATATCGACAAGGGTGACTACTATTTTACTTAATTCCAAAACTACTAAGACACAATACAGAAAATACTTAAAATTATGCTCAAATATATATAAAAAAATCAAATATTTTAACATTTCTAATAATTATTTGTTTTTCGATAATAAAATTCGATACTCCGATCTGAAATGTCGATACTATCAATAACGGCCACCGATCCCGGTAGTAATGAAGAATAGAATATTTTCTTTGTATCTCTTCATTAGAGGTAAGCCTCAACTTATAGATATTACAATAAAAGAAAATATATAATGTGTAAAATGGTAATATTCTAAAGAAGGAAAAAAATCTAAAATGGAAATCATATAATGAGCAATACAACTATATGTATAGTTTGCATGATAGAGTATACTTGGCTATTGCTTAACATTCCACCTTAAACTCAAGATGGTTTAGAAAACAAAATGAATGTGGATACTAGAAAATTCAACCGAGTCAAGGATGTGTCTTTATTAAAAAAATCTACAATTTGAGTTTCTAAAGTAATGCAAAGTAGGTGGATTGTTCTTTTTGTAAAACGATCATTAACAAAATGACAGTCAACTTCAATATGTTTTGTGCACTCATGGAAGACATCATTATAAGGAATTTGAATACTGTCAGAAAATAGAGGAGTAGACGATGGATGTTCAATGCCTATGTCACAAAGAAGGCAGCGTAACCATACAGTCTCGGATGTAGTGTGAGCAAGAGCTCTATATTCAGCTTTAACACTTGAGCGGACAACTACTTTTTGCTTCTTGCTTTTCCACGAAATGAGAGAATCGCCAAGAAGTATGTAAATGCTGTTGGCACATTTTATTTTGATTATTAACAGCATCTTCGTAGTTTAGTCTTCTGTTCTTCAGATTCAAATATTCTCAGAAGATCTACTACATGGAGTTCTTCCGTTCAAGCGCAATCTCTTTTACATTGAAGACTGAAGCAGTTACCGGCGTTCCCTGCATAAGACGGCGTCTTCCTGCTTAGAGTCTCTGTGTCTGTACAAGTCTAGGTATATTTGTAAACACCTAAGGACGGATGACAAGTAAAAAGAACAAGTCAAAAATCAAATACATACAGAGCGGCATACCGGCGGCATGCTCCGGCTTACCGGCGGCATGCTCCGGCATACCGGCGGTATACCATTTTTAGAGCTCAGAAAGTTGCTGTGACAAATTTTTGGCATACCGGCGGCATGCTCCGACATACCGGCGGTATACCGATTTTTATGTCCAGAAAGTTGCTGTGACAAATTGTCGGCATACCGACGGCATGCTCCGACATACCGACGGTATACCGTTTTTAGCAACCCAAAAATTGTTGTGACAAATTGTCGGCATACCGACGGCATGCTCCGGCATACCGGCGATATATCGCTTTGAGCAACCCAAAACTTGCTGTGATATTTTGTCGGCATATCGGCGGCATGCTCCGACATACCGGCGGTATACCGAGTTTCAAATGTTTGGTTTTTGAATTACCCTGACTAGCATTAATAGTAGCATTTAATGCTCTCAAACGGTCATTAATATGATCGTTACTATTTGACCGGTATACCGACGGTATGCCGCTGCATACCGACGGCATGTCGGTCTGTCTGTATTCAGAGCATTAAATGCCACCAACTCTTGGTTCTTCTATAAAAGAAAGCTCTCTCTTTTGAGCCTTCTCACCAACTCTTACCATAAATTTTCCAACAACCAAGAGCTCCACCATTAATGTTCTTCCAAGCTTTTCATTGTCATCCTCTCCCAAAGTGCTAGAGTATTAAAGAGTTGTATATTTCGATCTTCACGTGTTAGAAGATCAACAAGTTCTCTTCTCTTTTGTTTGAAGTTGGCGAGCCTTCGTAAGAAAACTCGTGTGTAGAAGTTGGCGAGTCTTCGGATCCAAACTTGTGTTGAAGTTGGCGAGTTCTTCGGATCCAAACTCGTGTGTACTATTTAGTTAAATAGTGGATTAAAGCCGAAGAGAGTTCCGGGACTGGATTGCCTCAAAAGAGGATACCAGGATACATCCTTGCGTTTGATCTTTCTACTCTTTACTTTCAATTGTCTTTATTGCATCAATTGTTGTAGTTTATTTTTAATTTCCCTATTCACCCCCCCTCTAGGGTTCTACAATTGGTATCAGAGCTTCGTTCTCTTGATTTGGATTTACACCCTTGAGTGATCCATGGCCTCTAACCCTAGTATCAACACGTTTCACAATGAGGGGCACTCCACAAATAGGTCTCCCCTATTTGATGGTACCAACTATAGCTACTGGAAGATTAGGATGAGCATTTATCTGAAGTTCATAGATTTTGACTTATGGGATTGCGTGATAAATGGTCTTCCTACTCCTTCCAGAGCTATTGAGGATATTGCTTCTGACACCCTTCGGGACACTCTCTCTGAAAATATCAAGAAGCTTGCTAGTCGAGATGCCAAGGCAATGAATGCTCTTTATTGTGCTCTCGACCGTAGTGAATTTAACCGAATCTCTACTTGCAAGACTTCCAATGAGATTTGGAAATTACTTGAAGTCACACACGAGGGAACTTCACAAGTGAAGGAGTCTAAGATTAGTAGACTCACGCAAGAATATGAGTCTTTTAAAATGAAGCATGATGAATCTATTACTTGCATGTTTACTCGATTTGGTGATATTATTAATCCTCTCTCCTCTCTTGGTAAGGAATATCCGGCTCATGAAAAGATCAGAAAAATTCTTAGAGGATTGACGAAAGTTTGGAGTCCTAAAGCTACCGCAATTATTGAGGGGAACGATCTAACTATCATGAACCTTGAGACCCTCATGGGTAAGCTTATGACTCACGAGCTCGATATGAAGGATCAAGAGGAATCCTCCACACAAGAGAAGGAGAAGGAGAAGACCAAAGAGAAGGAGAAGACTCTTGCTCTCAAAGCTACAAAGTCTTACTCCAAGGAGAACTCCGACGACAATGAGTCGGATGATGATGAAGAAATAGCTCTCACAGCTAAGCACTTCCGGAAATTTCTCAAATTCAATAAAGCCAATCGCTCCAGACGGGAAAATGAGGAAGATCCGGCGTGCTATCAATGTAGAAGACCCGGACATATCAAGAGGGACTGTCCGATGATAAGAAGAGATTCAAGCAAGTACGAGAAGCCAAGCAAAGGAAGCTCGTCCTCTAGAAAATTTGCCAACACTAGCATTTGGTGTGAGAGTGATGCTAGTGACTCCGACAATGACAAGGAGTGCAAACACAATACAAATATTTGCCTCATGGCAACTGATGAGGTACTTGATGATCTTTCCTTAAACACTCTTACTTATGATGATTTGGAAAAAGCTATCCTTGAATTACACGAAGAACATAAAGGTGTTAGGAATAAATACAAGAAGTCTCTAAAAGATATTGATGCCCTTCAACTTGAAGTAGAGAGACTCTCTAATATCATTATTGATATAAAAGGGAAATCTTTCGCATCTGACACGGATGAGATAGAGTCCTTAAGACTCAAATATCTAGAATCTCTTGACACCATCAAGAAAAGGGATGATGAGATTCTATCCATGAGAAGTTCTTATGAATTTGCTATGCACAAATGTCAAGATGCTAATAGAAGAGAATATGACACTTCTATTAAGTATAATGATCTTCTTACACGGAGTAAGAATTTAGGTAATAAGAATACCACTCACATGCATGCACCAAGACACCCCCACACTCATCACAATGCTAGGTATACCCCTTTCATGAACACTACACACAACTCCTTTTCTAACACAAGAAAAGGACCTTTTGTTAAGAAGAACACCTCACATCATGCATTTTACTATCATCCTCATAACACTCATGGTAGAACTTCTCACACTAGAAACTCACATATGCACAACACTCATACTTCTTCTTCTAAATCTTCTTTGATGTGCAATTATTGTGGTTTGATCGGACATACTTCTAATTTTTGTTATACAAGGAAACAAGTTGACATGAAAGTTCTTAAATGGGTTCCTAGAACTAACAATCAAGGACCCAAACAATCATGGGTACCAAATCGTTCATCTTCAACTTATGTTGTAGGTGACGAATCCTTCTCATGCTAGAAGCAAGTGGATTCTCGATAGCGGTTGTTCACGGCACATGACCGGTGATGCTTCATTTTTTACAACGCTATCGATGAAGAAGGAAGGACACGTCTCCTTCGGTAACAATCTTAAAGGTTATATTATTGGAAATGGTAATATCGGTTCTCCTCCTTATCCTTGTATTAATAATGTATGTCTTGTTACTAATCTCAAGCATAACCTCCTTAGTATTAGCCATCTTACCGATAATGGCTATGATATCAAGTTTGTTAAACTCAAATGCTACATTACCGATAGTTCTAATGGAACTATTGTTTATGAAGGCATTAGAGAAAACAACATTTATGTTCTTTATCTTGTTGAAGGTACTAACAATGACAGATTCCTAGTTGCAAAGAACGATGAGAGTTGGCTTTGGCACATGAGGTTTGGACACGCAAACATGGATACCATCTCTCGCCTCGCCTCCAAGAAGCTTGTACGAGGACTCCCAAGTATCCCATTCAAAAAGGATATGGTATGTGAAGAATGCGAGAAAAGTAAGTTGACCAATTCATCCTTCAAATCAATCAACTCTGTGAGTACTTCTAGACCCCTTCAACTTATCCATATGGATCTTTTTGGGCCTAGTAGAGTTGCTAGCCTTGGAGGGAAGCTTTATGCTTTTGTTTTAGTTGATGATTTTTCGAGATTTACTTGGGTTATTTTTCTTGCTTGCAAAAGTGATACTTTTCGTAAATTTGTTGCTTTTTGTAAACGTGTTCAAAATGAGAAAGATTTTTCTATCAACAAAATTAGGAGTGATCACGAAGGGGAATTTGATAATGTCGATTTCAAAAGATTTTGTGAAAAGAATGATTTTGGACATGATTTTGCTTGTCCATGTACTCTTCAACAAAATGGTGTTGTGGAGAGAAAGAATAGAACCCTGGACGATATGGCCCGGGTCATGTTAAACCAATATAAGCTTCCCCAATATTTTTGGGCGGAAGCCGTTAATACGGCATGTCATGTTATAAATAGAGTCTTAATTAGACCTATTTCTAAGAAGACTCCCTATGAGCTTTGGTTTGACAAAATTCCCTCTATTGAATATTTTAAAGTTTTTGGTTGTAATTGTTTTATTTTGAATACCAAGGATAACCTAGGCAAGTTTGAAGAAAAAGCCTATGAAGGAATATTCCTTGGATACTCTACTCATAGTAAAGGTTTTCATGTTTTTAACAAAAGAAGTCTTGTTGTCGAAGAGTCAATCAATGTCTCTTTTAATGAACTCAACTCTTCTACATTCTCCTCTTCCGAGGATATTAATGACATCTCGTTTGGGTTGGAGAACTCCTCTATTGAGGATCGTCCTTCTTCATCTAACAATGAAGTTGTGACCCCATCAAAAGAATCTCCTCCTCTCGAGCCTCCTCAAAAGGATCTCCCAAAAGAATGGAGATTTGTCACTAATCATCCTAAGAAGCTTATCATTGGAGATCCTTCCTCCAGTGTTAGCACAAGATCCGCCACTCGTGATCTTTGTATAAATGTGGCTTTTATCTCTCAAATAGAGCCTAAAAATATTAATGATGCTTTCCTTGATGAGTTTTGGATGATAGCTATGCAAGAGGAGCTTAATCAATTTGAGCGAAGTAAGGTTTGGAAACTTGTCCCAAAACCTAGCAATCATCCCATTATTGAAACAAAATGGGTGTTTCGTAACAAACTTAATGAAGATGGGTTAGTGACTCGTAATAAAGCCCGATTGTTTGCTTAAGGCTATAACCAAGAGGAAGGCATTGACTACGACGAAACCTATGCTCCGGTTGCACGTCTTGAATCCATTCGTATGTTGTGTGCTTTTGCTTGTTTTAATGACTTTAAGCTATTTCAAATGGATGTTAAGAGTGCTTTTCTAAATGGTATTATTAAAGAGGAAGTTTATGTTAAACAACCTCCCGGCTTTGAAGATTTTCAATTTTCTAATCACGTGTTCAAACTCCATAAAGCCCTTTATGGCCTCAAACAAGCTCCCCGTGCTTGGTATGAGCGTCTTAGCTCTTTTCTTGTTTCTCACAATTTTTCAAAGGGGAAAGCTGACACAATACTTTTTATTAAATCCCATGATGGGACTCTCTTGTTGGTTCAAATTTATGTCGATGATATTATTTTTGGTTCTACTAACAACACACTTTGTGTAGAATTTGCTAAAGTTATGCAGGAAGAGTTTGAAATGAGTATGATGGGTGAACTTTCCTTTTTCTTGGGGTTACAAATCAAACAAGGACCCAAAGGAACCTTCATCAATCAAGCGAAATTTATAAAGGACCTCCTCAAGCGTTTCAACCTCGACTCATCCAAATCAATGAGGACTCCTATGGCTACAACAACAAAGCTTGACAATGATGAAGATGGCACATCGGTCGACATTCGTAAGTATATAGGTATGATCGGTAGCTTACTTTATTTAACTGCTAGCCGTCCTGATATCATGTTTAGTGTTTTTTTGTGTGCTCGATATCAAGCCAATCCAAAGGAATCACATTTGAGTGCCGTTGAGCGCATTTTTCGCTATCTCAAAGGCACCATTAACATGGGTCTTTGGTATCCGAAATCCTCATCCTTTGAGCTTCTCGGCTTTTCGGATACGGATTTTGTCGGATACAAGATTGACCGAAAAAGCACTAGTGGCACATGTCATTTCCTCGGGAAGTCCTTGGTATCGTGGTTTAGTAAGAAGCAAAATTCTGTTGCTCTTTCAACCACTGAGGTAGAATATATTGCGGCTGGTTGTTGTTGTGTACAAATTCTTTGGATGTCACAAACACTTTTAGATTATGGCATTTCTCATTCTTGCACACCTATTAAATGTGATAACACTAGCTCTATCAATCTCACGAAAAACCCGATTTGTCACTCACGTACGAAGTACATTAAAATTAGACACCATTTTCTTCGTGACCATCAACAAAAGGGAGACATCCGTCTTGAGTTTATTGAGACCAATTCTCAATTAGCCGATATCTTCACCAAACCACTCCCGGAAGATCGCTTCTCCTTTCTTTGCCAAGAATTAGGCATTTTATCCATTGACCCTTAAAACTGTTCTTTGATCGGCACACCGGCGGTATACGGCGGTATACCGGCGGCATGCCGTTTTTCGTTTCAGAATTTGGTTCTGTCTTGAAACTCGGTATTCCGTCGGTATACACCGGCATACCGACGGTATGCCAGTTCGTGGCGGACAGGACATCAAATCAGGGTCCGGGCCCACCTTCCTTCTCTACTTCCTTTATTCCTTTTTAAACTCTTTTATTCCCTCTCATCCATCTAATCTATCATAACTACCCATCTCTTCACATCCCATCTCATTTATTACTCTCTCTTCACATCTTCCCTTTCACTCCTCTTTTTACTCCACCCTCATAAATTCCAACCCACCTCCTTTTCAACTCCCCTCTTTAAACCTCCTCTACAACCGTTCCCACCCTCCCCCCTTTCAAAATCCATCTCTTCATCTTCCTCCTCTTTAAAATCCTCCTTCCTCAATTACTTCTCCTACTTCTCCTTCATCCACTCCAAAAACCTAGTCTCTCTTCATGGCAAACCCTAAGCGTCCCCACTCCTCCTCCTCCTTCTTGTTCAACCCCTTCATCCCGGTGGCCCAACCTCACGGGTACGACCAACGGATCTTTTCCAACTCTTTAGCGGCCGAGCTATGGTTCCAGCACTTCGTTCATCATAATGTCTTCAAAGGACGGGCGATAAATTGGAACCTCTTCCCCAGTCACGTCTCCTTGTTTGACGAGGCCGGACTCTCCTCTCTACTTCGGCACCAAATACCCGTCTATCCCGCTGCTGTCCGACTATTCTATTGCAACTTGGTCGGGGACGACGATCACCCCGCCATTCAGTCTATGGTCAATGACCGTCACTTTCGTCTCATATCTCGGGACATCGGGCACATCCTCGGCATCCCGGACAAAGGGGAAGCCTTGCCATCCTTGGCTGCTCTTCATTCCTCGGCGGTGTCACCATTCGACGAGTTCTGCCGTATCATCTGCAAGGGCCCCAACCCTCCTGCCATCCCAGCCCTCTCTGCACAGCTGGAGCCGTTTTACTACGAGCTCCATAGGATAGTGTGACATACACTATTTCCTAAGGGCGGGAACTACGACACCATTACTGGCGATGCCCTCGTCTGCATGTATTATCTCTATGCCCGGAAGCCTTTCTCCTTCCCGAAGACTCTTCTTCTGCTCTTCTGGCGTGTCATGCCTGCGGGAAAGCAAAACCTCTACTACGGCTCCTTTATCACTCTACTTCTGGAAGCCCGGCAAGTTGACCTATCTCTTTGCTCCTCGGATGGCGTCCCCTCCTATCTTGCTGTCTCCCGTTTCCTAACTGGCGCATCTACTTCTCGTGCCTCGTCTTTCCAAGAGCCACCGGCATCCTCTCCTGCTGCTCCCACACCTACTCCTCCCGCTTCGGGCCGTTATATGCCGTTGACTCAGCAGCACTTTGATATGCGGATGGCCCAAGCAGAGGAGCAGATGCGGGCCAACAGTCGTGGCCTTGGTGCCCTGATCCAGTCCCGTTTCCACGATCAGGGGTACTTTATTCAGCGCACGCTCCAGGATCGGGATGCTTTTCTGGATCTTAATCTTCAGGATCCTATGTACCGGGCACCGCGCTTCTCTGATCCCAATGCCTATGGGTTTATGTACCCTGACGACATTGATCCTTTTGGCGCCTTCCAGCAGGCTCAGGGTGATGGTGACGATCCGGCCGATGAGTAGGGACGGATTCGCTTTCGGATGATGGTCTCCTTTTATGCGTATTTTAGTTTTCTGTGTTTGTTTTTATGTTGTCTTTTGTGGTCCTTCGGGGACCGGTGTGTGGTTGGTACCAGTTATTTGCAGTCCTTCGGGGACTTTATCTGTGGTTATCTCTAGTATCTGGCTCTCGTTGTGGAGAGTCTTTTTCTTTACCTTATGCTATGTGTGTGTCGGGCATGTATTCACTTTTCACTTCAAAATATTAATACATTCTTTTCTTTATATACTCTTGTCATTGTCATTATGCACTTTTTCTATTATTATCCCCATCCTTGACTAAGTGACAAAGGGGGAGAAATCGTATTAAGGGGGAGCTGTCTACCTACGGGGGAGCTACTCCCTGAAGATGCTATCTCTCTATTTTGTCAATTATCAAAATGGGGGAGTTTGTTGGCACATTTTATTTTGATTATTAACAGCATCTTCGTAGTTTAGTCTTCTGTTCTTCAGATTCAAATATTCTCAGAAGATCTACTACATGGAGTTCTTCCGTTTAAGCGCAATCTCTTTTACATTGAAGACTGAAGCAGTTACCGGCGTTTCCTGCATAAGACGGCGTCTTCCTGCTTAGAGTCTCTATGTCTGTACAAGTCTAGGTATATTTGTAAACACCTAAGGACGGATGACAAGTAAAAAGAACAAGTCAAAAATCAAATACATACAGAGCGACATACCGGCGACATGCTCCGGCATACCGGCGGTATACCATTTTTAGAGCTCAGAAAGTTACTGTGACGAATTGTCGGCATACCGGCGGCATGCTCCGGCATACCGGCGGTATACCGATTTTTATGTCCAGAAAGTTGTTGTGACAAATTGTCGGCATACCGACGGCATGCTCCGGCATACCGGTGGTATACCGTTTTTAGCAACCCAAAAGTTGTTGTGACAAATTGTCGGCATATCGTCGGTATACCGCTTTGAGCAACCCAAAACTTGCTGTGACCTTTTGTCGGCATACCGACGGCATGCTCCGGCATACCGGCGGTATACCGAGTTTCAAATATTTGGTTTTTGAATTGCCCTGACTAGCATTAATGGAAGCATTTAATGCTCTCAAACGGTCATTAATATGACCGTTACTATTTGACCGGTATACCGACGGTATGCCGCTGCATACCGACGGCATGCCGGTCTGTCTGTATTCAGAGCATTAAATGCCACCAACTCTTGGTTCTTCTATAAAAGAAAGCTCTTTCTCTTGAGCCTTCTCACCAACTCTTAACATAAATTTTCTAACAACCAAGAGCTCCACCATTAATACTCTTCCAAGCTTTTCATTGTCATCCTCTCCCAAAGTGCTAGAGTATTAAAGAGTTGTACATTTCGATCTTCACGTGTTAGAAGATCAACAAGTTCTCTTCTCTTTTGTTTGAAGTTGGCGAGCATTCGTAAGAAAACTCGTGTGTAGAAGTTGGCGAGTCTTCGGATCCAAACTCGTATTGAAGTTGGCGAGTTCTTCGGATCCAAACTCGTGTGTACTATTTGGTTAAATAGTAGATTAAAGCCGGAGAGAGTTCCGGGACTGGATTGCCTCAAAAGAGGATACCAGGATACAACCTTGCGTTTGATCTTTCTACTCTTTACTTTCAATTGTCTTTATTGCATCAATTGTTGTAGTTTATTTTTAATTTCCCTATTCACCCCCCTCTAGGGTTCTACAAATGCCAGTGGTCGAGCAACGATTTATGACATTTTCGCCTAATCGTATTCAGAATAAGCATGAAGGGTAAGTATGGAGGTAGATGATAAGTGTAGTCCTTGATATAAAGTGGCATTCAATAGCAGAAGATTCGAAGAACATTTGCATAATAAATAAAGGGAGGTGAAGACATGAATTGACTTACAATGTGAACTACACGGCCGATATCTGATTTAGTGATATTATAATAATTAAGACTTCCTACGTACAACTTGGCTCTACATAGTAGGATCATAGAGAAAGGTGTTGTTAGATACATAAAGTTTGACATTCAACTCAAGAGGAGTATCTGCAGATCGGTTTACCTGCGATAGATAAGTTTTCTTGCTTATATATACATAGACATTATTATTGTTTGGATATAGTTACATACATACATGAATACATACATAAATACATACATAAGCAAGGCCTAGAAGAGAAAATGCTATGTGTAGGTGAAATTTTTTTGCTGAAAAAATAGCATGAGCCTAGCAACAAAATCATGTCCTTTTGCCTAGCTCTTATGAGCTTTATGTATCTACTTTTGCTATTGATGTGGTAACTAATTTTGATTTCTACTCTCATCTTGGCAAATGATCGACATTCCAAGATCATATGGAGATCATCTTTGTTAGCCCAATAATTACATCGTGTTAGCTAATCAATTAAGTTTAACATAATGATGTCACTAATATTCATATACTCACTATCATGTTGCTACTTAAACTTAGCATTGTCCTAATTGTCCTATATCATATTGCCATGCTTGTATCGTACTACAACATATTTTGCTTACCTAACATGTATTTGTAGACATGCAGTAAGCATGATCAAATATGATCAAACCAGGACAGGTAATGAAGAATTAATGATGGACCAAAGGCGGCGTCATACAAAAAGATTTCTCTGAACCGCCTAGCGACCTATTCGGGGCCTCGCATCGGGGGTTCCGCTGCTCGATCAGCGGACAGGGTTCGAGGGGGCAGCGCCCCCCTTTCGGGGTTCGGGGGCGAAACCCCCGAAAGGGATTCAGATTTTCAGATCTGTTTATCTTTGGACGACTGCTATCAAGAAAAAAAAAAGACGTCTTTAGGTCTGCTTAAATATCAGAAGAAAGCGTCATCAAAGGGCTCTTGGTTTTTCTATTTGTTCCAAGTCTGTAATCTTCAATTTATTTAGTCTAGGAGAATGTGTACGTTGAGTCGCACTGTGTCATCTCAACCCCTAGACATCTCTCTCCAAGCTCTACCATAAAAACAGACCAATTCTTGAACCAAACCAAACCACCATAGCCCATTGAGAACTTCTGTCCCATGAAAGACAAAGTTCGGACCGAACTCTGTCTAAGGCAGAGTTTGGGCCGAACTCTGTCCCTTGATTTTTAGCACCCTAATTTTTAGGGCATGTTTGATACAAGCTGTCCAACGTTCAAATTTTTTTTGAATTCTTGGGACAGAATTCGGGCCGAACTCTGCCTTCCCAGAGTAGTATAAATAGAGTTTGAATTCTCTCATTTCAAATCATCTCTCACCTTCAAATATTCAAGCTTTCTAAGCTCTACTACTTCAAGTCTCATTCTTCTATATCTCATAATCCACAACTCTCCTTAGCCCAAGGTGCTCAGTACGATATCAGCTAGAAGTTGTGTGCAAGAGTGAAAGAAAAGTCACTTGAAAAATTCTAAGTTTTGCTTTCTGCGAAGTTGAAGTGTTCGAGCGCTTCGATCTAAAAGCTCATGTTCTGTAAAAAAGTTTGCGTGCTCTTCGGACTAAAGGCACGTGGTGTATGCTATTTCCCAAATAATAGATTTCAATCCTGAGCAAGAGTTCTCAGGCCTGGACTAGTCCTCCACGAGGGAAACCAGGTTAAAAACTGCTGTGTCTGTGTATGCTCTTCTGATCTTTATTTACTTTCACATTTCTCTCTGATTTATTTACTATCTTGATAGTTATTTTGTGGAGGTGATATAGAGTTAATTTTCATTTTGTGATTATCGACACAAACTCTATTCACTCCGCTCTAGAGTTGCCTACACGTTATTTCAATCTTGTGATTAGGAGGGATTATCTTAGAGTACCATGGAATGTAACTTCTCATTTACAATAACTCAATATTTGTAACTTTTACTTGCATATATGAAATTGACATTCTTTTGTGAGATACCTAATGTATCTTGAATAGTAGATGACATCAACTGAAAAATAGGAAAGATAACTCCTGTCATGAATTCAAGATTTCTTACTAAGCTTACTTTCTCTACTAGATTGGTCAAAAAGCATCACGAAAATGACACTAACTCACTTGAAGATACAACACTACCAAAATAAGTCATATCAGCGACGTATTTAGCGACTCCAAGGTAGAACGTCGCTAATTTTTGGGGGTTTAGCAACGTTTAACTAAAACGTCGCTGTTTGTCGCCAACAGCGACAAACAACGACGTCTAGTGACTGCAATTTGTTAACTAGGAATCTGCGTCACAAGTTCGTCGGTACACGTCGCTGATGTAGCGACGTGTAGCGACGTACTTTAAGCGGCGTCGCCGTTTATTAAATATCAGCGACGTTTAGCGACGTCCATTTCGGATGTCGCTAAATGTTTTATATAGACTGCGAGGGTTTCCTTTTCGATCATTTACAAATTCTTCCCTTTAATTTTTCATGCGCGCGCTCCTCCGACGATTTCCCTCCTCCGGCCTCCTCCTCCGTGGTGCTCCTCCAGCGATCTCCCTCCTCCGTCCTCCTCCTCCTCCTCCTCCTTAGGTAGCTCCCCCATCTCTCTTTCTCTCTCTCACACACACACATACACACTCTCCCCTGTCCCCGCTTTCCAGTTCCCTCCTCCTCTTGGATTGGAATTCCAATTTAGGGTTCGAGCCCTATTTACTGATACTGGAAAAAATGATAATATATCTAATTTAGGGTTTGAGCCCTATTTACTAATACTGGGAACAATTTAGGGTTATCATGATAACTTCTATGAAAAATGTTCTTTAAAAGAGCATTTTGTGTATTTCATGATAATTTTCAGAACTTCTTTACTTTGGGAGCAATTTTAACGAAACTCAATGCTATATATATGCAATTTTCTGATCTCAGAATGACCCAACACATATTTTGTTGGGGATTGATGTATTGTTGGTGATTGATGTCTTGTCTCATAATTAGCTTGTTATGAAGAGGTTCACAGGAACAGGCAAATATTGGTTGGTTGGTTTCAGAACAGTGGAGATAATGTTGCAAATTTATGTATGATATCCATCCATATTTGCTAGTGTAGTGTGTGTGACCACAACCCACAAGGAGTAGCTCCTTCTTTTTCTCTCCCCCCACCAAGCATCCCCCACTCATGTCACATGCGCACCAACCTGGCATTTTGCCCATGTCTTGGTCTCCAATGCCATCAAGTTCCCATCATTTCCTAGTGGTAAGAAAGAAAGGAAGAAAGAAAGAAAGCATGGACTGTGTTGCCCAACTTTCTTTTTCTTCCTCTTGGGTGATTCCACTTTTCTTTGGTTTTTAGGAGGGGCACTCAGGTGCTTTGCACACTCAGAGGTAGGATAAATCCAGTACAAATTAGGGACTGTCATGTTCAGGAAGTTGGTACCAGTGTTTAAGACTAGTTTGATTTGTATAATTTATGTTAAAGGCAGATAGGTAGGTCCTGTATGAGAGACTGGATACCTAGGTATGATGGCTTGGCTAGTTCATGTTACCCAAAGGAAATTTGTCTATTGATATGGACTTAGATAAATTCCTATTGGGAAATGATATTGGAATAAGGATTAACCTGAGAATAGGCTTAACTGGACAGTGATATCAGTTAGCAACTATTTTCTGAGTTTGAATGTCAAGTATTTTGGGAAAATGGTGAGATATACCAAGTCAGACACTGTCCCTACAGCCATTCGACTGGCGAGGTAGAAATCTATGTACGACATTTGCTATAAGGACTTTGTATTAATCTACGGTACGACATCGTGATCAAGATATAGTCCCTGCAGCTATTTGACTGGCGAGGCAGAAACTATGTAGCCGTAGATAAAGTTGACTGCCCTCCGACCCCCATCCCTCGGCAATGATGATACGACAACCTATCACTACATCTTTTAGTAGTAGATAATGTCTTAGTATTACATTTTGTGTGTTCATCTTATTGATTCTGTTACATCCTTCAAATATTATATTCGATAAGAGCATATACTACACCATACCAGAGCGACCCTCCAACCACCTCAGGACGAGATGAGGATGGAGATTTGGGCCGACGGTCCTATGAAGTAAGTTAAATGAATATATATATGTATATATATATATATATATATATATATATATATATATATATATATTATGCAAGTCTGTATATCTATATATATTCATTAATACGTCGGTTATCGTTGTATACAGATATCGTCCATCATCGGTACAGAGAGCGTTGGGCTCCTTTCTAAGGTCCAACTATGGGGGTCCGTGGATCAACTACTCGGATGCCTCGAAAGAGAGGAAGGCATTCTGGTTTATCCACTTCAAGGTAACTAAAGATAGTTAATTTAGTATGATTAATATAATTTTAAGCATTTTTTAGAACTTATTATTTTAATTTATAATTCTTGTAGAGGACTTATTTTTATCATCCACACCGGGCCGAGCAGATTGAGAGGCAGTTTCCTGCCGTCGCCGCCAAGTTGATCTGTGATGTAATTGACGATCAGAAAGCTCGTCAGCGCTCCGGAAAGCCGATTGCTGGTTGGATCACACCTGACCAGTGGACCACGATGAGGGCTCGATTTGAGGAGCCCCGGTATAGAGAGCGGTCGGAGAAGGCGAAGGCGGCTAGGACGAGGGCCGAAAAGTGGTGTGGTGGATCGATTCCTATGACGGAGCATTTCCGTCGTCTGGTATGTAATTTATTACAAAATATAAGATTTTATTGATAGTAGGAGTATGTAATTTTCTATTTTACTAAAGAATAAAATATAACAAACACGCAAGTAAAGAGGGATGAGGACGCAAACATGGTGACCGTCTTCCTGGCCACCCATCGGAAGGACGGAAAGCTCATCGACGACCGGGCTACTCAGAGCTATGTAAGTACTAATTTAGATTTTGTTAATTTTTAACACAACTTGAAGAATATACAGATAACCATATAGTTAATAATAATAAAATACTTTAGACGTTTATTAGGCTAATTTAGGTAAGTACTGATTTATAGAGATGCACAATGATTTATAGGAAGAGTTTGTTAGGCTACGTGATGAGCGTGCGAGTGCTAGTGTACCGGCAGAGGAAGGGGTTGGTACATCGCAGCCCTCTCCGCCTCAGTCGGAGGACGAGCTCTGGAAGACCGCTGTTGGTGGTCTTCAGAGGGGTACGTACTACGGTACGAGATCCTACGACGCATTTGTTACGACGCAGACATCCAGGGCTCCCTCTACCAGTGCGCATTCACAGTCGTCACAGGCCGAGTCATCCCGAGTCGAGGGTACCATTGCCCGCCAGATTGCTGAGCTACACGACGATATGCTGAGGAGGATTTCTGAGCAGCCAGGGTCTCAGGCGCAAGGGGATGCTGCGTCGGTCACCGCACGCTTTGACGAGCTCGAACGCACCGTACGGCTCGTACAGGGGACGCAGGAGTCCATTCACGACACCGTTACTAGGATAGCGGCTTGCATAGAGCAAAACAGCGCCAGACTGCTAGCCCTAGAGGAGACGCGGATGCACAATCTCCAACGGTTACACTGCCTCTTTCTCCAGCGGTTACACTGCCTCCTTCTCCAGCGGTTGCATTACCTCCTTTTTCATCGTCGTCGGTGGTTCTTACACCGGAGCAGTATGCTTACCTTCTTTCCAGGAGCAGTGATGCTCCTCCTGATCAGCCGTAGTCGACATATATATATGTATTGTTGTGTGATGGCCCATTGTTGGGTCTTTTATGTGGTTATACATACATTATTCTTATGTGGAGCATTATGTTTGACAATGTTGTTATAATTTTTCATATATCTGTGTTGATTGATGAGATTGTGTTTCAAACGTGTTCGTGATTGTGTGTATCTATGTTGTTTGATATTGTGTTCATGATACACACCGTCGTTGTTGTAACAAATGGTATAGGGGATGCTGCAAATGCTGCAAATGCTGTATTTTTTTAATTTTTTTTCAAAATTAGCGACGTTCAACGACGTTCAGCGACGGAAGTTAACGTCGCTAAGTAAGTATCGAAACGTTGCTAACTGTGATTAAAACCGTCGCTGATCGTCACTAAACGTCGCTACGTATGATGTCGCTAAACATCGCTATATGTCGGTACTATAGCGACGTAACAAAGTCGCAGAACGTCGCCATTTGGCTCTCAAGCCAGGTCAGCATCGATGCATGTCAAGTCGCTCAACGTCGCTAGGTTACATCGGTAACTGCTGACGTTTTACGTCGCTGGTAGTCGCTGAATTAGCGACGTGTACGTGTCGCTAAGTATCGTCGTAATAGCGACGTATTGCGACGTCGTGTTGTTTAGCGACTAGGTTAATCGCGACTACATGCAAATGTCGCTAAATACGTCGCTAAATGAAATTAGCGACGTATTTTTCCTATTTAGCGACGTCCTGAGGCATCGCTGATTTGACAGATTTTAGTAGTGCAAGCTCCCATCTCACGCAAGCACCAAGACATATCTAAAATATTATATGTTCAGTGACTACATCAATGGGACAAAATGTAATATATATATATATATATATTTTAATATATATCTCAATAATACAAAATTGATTACAAATACATCGAAACCTTTGCCTCCAAATTCAACCCTTCACAAATATCAAGAAGAAAGAAGAATATACATAATGAAATCAATTACCCAACCCTGTAATGATCTCCCTAAACGAAGAAGACGACTCTCTAAATAGATCTTTGCTTCCAACTGTCTTGTAGAGCGAGCCCTAAGAGCAAAGTATAAACTTTTTCTTAGATTTTTGTGGACTTGACGTCCTTGAATCTCTCATATGAGCTTCTATTGAAAACTCCACTTAGTCTCTTTATATAGGTTAATAAACCGTAATTTAGTATTTTAAAAAATCCCTAATTAGCCTAACAATAATACTAGTTGTCCAGATTTGATCATATGGTCAAAACACATGCTGACTTAGGCCCACTTGTGAACCAAATTTTGACAGGCGGTGTACCGACGGTATATTGTGGTGTACCGTCGGTATATTGCGGTGTACCGCCAAAACATTAGAATAGGTTCTATGACAAAACTCTAAAAATACCTATATACCTCCGGTATATTGCCACCGACATGTCATCGATATACCACCACTAGTGTTTTGGCTCTATTTGAGTTCCGATTGAGCCATCGATCTTTCGTCGCCTTTGTCATAACTACTGTTGATGCTTCATGACGTCCATACCATTCTTTCACACACCTCAAATTGAGGCTGGAACCTAATAAACTCCTCCTTCAGTCTGATGCGAGGTGTTGATCCCATGGCTCCTCAACTAGACTACATGCCTGTCGCCATGCGATAGAGTTTCTACTTTCCCTCGTTATTGATCTTGAGTCCCCAGGTTGCTAAGCATCTTCCTTTGTCTCTAGCACCTCGACCACAATGTCGATGCTAGATGCCATGTATAGCACCTCTCTAACGACTGGAATCTCACCAACATCAATAAGTCGGTCAAGACTGAAATCCTTGACTACCAGCATCACTGTAAGTATTAGCTTCCTATCCCCGACTTATGTCTTTTATCGGAAAGCACTCTCATTCCTTTGAGCTTCTTCACCTTTGGTCGGCCCAACCAAGCGGGCGGTACGATTTTCTTGAGATTCGAGCTCCTGAATATTTTTACATTTCTGTCCGGCACTGAAGCTCCCCTATACACTATTATCTTCGAGCAGAATATCATGTACTTTGCACGCCGTTGATGACCCACAACTTCTCCTGAACTGTACAAGTGGAGATATACCCATCTTAGTTTGATTTTGCAGCACTTCTCGATCATCTCCCCGGCTTCGAATTGTTGATACTGAAGTCACTTCGTTAAGCTTTGGTAAATCATGTGTCACAAAATTGGATCCATAGAACAACCCCCACCTAGAGATTGACCACCTGACGTGAGACCAACAAATTACTAACCCCCAATCTTTAGTGCACCTCTATTCATCGTTTTGTTCCAACGAACCGAATCATCCATATCTCTCAAATCATCTTGAAGGCTCCCCTCAACAATTATTTGATGATCCACAAACTTTTGTCGAATATCCTTTGAGCCTCATTCGATATATGTGGACTTCTTGTATGTCTCAGCAGCTTGATCCTTTACATACCACAACATATATCTTCTCAAGCCAGAAGTTGGGCACCCTTTGTGCCAAATCTTTATCCCCAAACATACTAAGCCAACCATCATCTAATAGCTTCCCTATCGATACTAAGTTGTAGCTAAAACTTGACACATGACAAACCCTCTTGAGAACGAGCTTCTTGCTAAGCACCAGAATCAAGTGCACGTCACTAGTGCCTACAGCTACAGTCGTCTCCTTGTCGTCCATCTTCATACGTCCAAACCAACAGTTATGATATGCCATAAAGATCCTCCTTTGTTGAGTGGAAGGATACGTCGCCTCTTGTCCAAGACTCAATCGCTATCATTATACATTCTACAAGATTCCTCTCTATCGATTGCTACAATGATGAGATCTCTCATAGCTATGAAATCTACTTCATCATTCTTTTCTTTAGTCTTCTCATTTTTTAGCTTCATGCAGTCCAATTTAAAATGATCCTTTTTGCCATATTGATAGCAACCTTCCTTGCAGTCCACCCATGCAAGATTCTGAGAACTCCTTCATGTTCTTGAATGTGATTTAAGCCTTCTCTTCTCATATACAACTAAGACGGAGTCATGCAATAATTTTGACTACTTACGCTAGATCTTCTTATTCAACAAATTGCTTTTGACTACCTCTATCATGACAAATCCATCATGTACGGAGGTTCTCACAGACACTACCAAACGTCTCTCAACTTTTTGGTAGAAAATTCAAAAGAAGTATGACATGAAACTCATCCTCAATCACAATCTTCGTAGTTGATAGTTGTCACGCCCCTGTCCCAAAACTCATGGGACCAGAACGTGACTCGGCCAGCTGGTACATACTCAAGGGCAAACCTATTCTGTGGAACCCTCAAGCATGCACTTAAGCTGTCTATAAGGTCGACTATCTATACAACTAAATAAAGATCTCTATGTCTCAGTCCACAATAATACATGGTACAAGAATGGACAATATAAATCATGATGTGCACCCCATGCTACACTTGTCCGAATAGACTCAAAAGAATAACATGAGTGTAAAAATACTAGGCTACCATGCAACATATATCACGATAAGAATTAGAAAGCACGAGAGAATGGTAAAGTAGTATCACTAGAAATACCTGAATTTCGTTGATACGATCATAACCAACTATCCATCTATCTATAATTGCAGCTCAGCAAAACCTGGAGGGATCACCAGGTCCTCATGGGTCTTAGCAAGATACATAATATACAAGTCTATCGTAACATTAAAAAAACATGCATAAAAGAAATGACAGGAATATGGTACTTTGCTTCTACATGAAAACACAACATCAAGGACAATACCCGACACTTTGGCTAACATATATGGGTACATCACAACCGTAGCTCATTCGAAACTAACGACCAATAAAATAAACACAATCGCATCTCATCCGAAATTAACAACCAATAGAGTATCACAATCATAGCACAAAACTAACTGCCAACAGAATCATTAACACAACCGTAGCTCATCTGAACTTTCGGCCAACATAATACAATCATATAGCTCACATGCCTAGTGACTGGCCTCTATGTCTCAATGAACTATACATGTGTCCAATCAAGTCAACTCAAGTCAAGTTATACAAGTAATAGGTCAAGACATATCAAGTGATGACACATGACTAAGCAGCACTATCAGGATCTATACATGAAATAACAGTGATATATAGAATAAATAAAATAATGTACGTGCACGTAAATTGAGAAAAATAGCAATAGCATGGATATGAGTAGCAGGTAACCAAGTATGTAGAAAAGAAACAACAATATAGAAAATGTAAGAAATATTGTACAATTCGGTAATGTATACTTGACTGTCATCCAAGTTTCCACTGAATCCCAATAACAAAGCCTATCAAGAGTTCATGTGTAATAAAATAATTATTACCAATATTCTAATTATACATATGGCACAAGGGTTTCCTAACACAACAAGGCTACATGTTTATAGAGAATGCCTAAACCTACTTTCATGGTTTTTGACCTCAAAAATTAAAGGTTAAGTCTCTAACACAAGGACATGTATGTAAATCATAAAAATATCATAAAATATAATTTATACTAAACCACTGAATTTCAAATTTAGGATTTTAGTTATAATTCATGGTTATGGCTAAACTATACGTACTAGTTTGGTTTGAAACTTATTCAAAATATTACCAAATAATGACCATGACCTATATCTATCAAACTCATATAAAAACATGTTAAAACATGATTATTAATCTGAAATAAATATTATTTTTAACCCACAAAATTAGTACCTATTTATGGGCCAAACTATGCAAAAAATCCCTATAAGCCTAGTTTAATGGCACACAAATTAAAGGTTCAGATTTGGACATGTAGATACTATACATATATGATAGAAGTACTTTAATTCTGGATTTAAAACGCACACACACACACACACACACACACACACACACACACACATATATATATATATATTCAGATTTAAAAAAAATATATATATATATATTCAGATTTAAACTTTGTTGACAAACACACAAACTATTTCACAAAAACTAGAAAAATATGTGCTACTGTAATTTCTAATCTTCCACCAATCTAACATGCAACCTATGATGGGTTTCTATCAACACATGGTTCCAACATGACAAAAATATAGTTTTGAAGAGGTTGGACTCACATGAATCTCAAATTAGTTATGAGATATTTAATTTACAAGTTACAGAATACGGTTCGGTGGATCCCTAATTGTCTACAACTTTTATTATCTAACAGAATATAAAATAATTAATTGATTTATGAATTTTTTTAATATGTTATAGATCCCAGTTTCAGATTTTTAAAACATTAAACGGATTGTGAAAACGAGTTCGGGATCTCCTGAAACCTCAAAAACAGTGAAACATTATCATATTTTGAATGATTGAAACTAAAACAATTTTACAGAATTATTGATTTCTAAATAAGTATATTAAAATATACATTATGAAAGCTTACCTCGATACGATTTTAACAAAAAATAGAGTTGAATCGGAGTTTGGAACTAGGAGATATGACACTTCCAAGTCGAAGTAGCTGCTGAAAAACTGAACTATACTTTTTTGGACAAATTTTGGGACTATTTTTGACAAGATGCAGAGGCAAATTTTGAATGATATGAAGAAAAAGTGAAAGAATATTTTATTTATTAATTTTAGATTTTATATACTTATATTTAGGTTTCATAGGAGTTGGTTATTAATGATAAGATACTGATGAAGTTGCTTTCATAGTAGATTTATGATTATGATTAATTTAAAATATACTTTAGATTTATCTAAATTATTTATAATCTTATTTATAATTACCATAGATAAGAGCATATATATAATCCATAATTGTATATTATTTGAATAATCCATATCTAATTCTAAATTTAAATACAATGTAAATCTAAATTTAAATACAATCAAAATCTAAGTCTAAATTTAAATACAATGCAATCTAAATTTAATTAAAATCTAAATCTGAATCGAATATATCAACCATCTATACCTTGTTACATATTTGTTGAACGATTCATCTATATACAACATATTAAATAACCATGGTATATATTAACTATATATATATATATATATTAACTATATATATATATATATATATATATATATATATATATATATATATATATATATATATATAATATATATATATATATATATTAATTATACTACAAACATGTTATATATATATATATATATATATATATATATATATATATATATATATATATATATATATATGTGTGTGTGTGTGTGTGTGTGTGTGTGTGTGTATAGTTAATATATACCATGGTTATTTAATATGTTGTATATAGATGAACTATACTACAAAAAAAAAAATATTAACTATACTACAAACATGTTATATATATATATATATATATATATATATATATATATATATATATATATATATATATATATATATATATATATATATATATATATATATATATATATATATATATAACATATTAATGATGGCCGGGTACTGGGCTTGGTTCCCCCCGTTTGGCGCTCGCTCGCCGGGCCTCCCTCCCGCTCCCGGGCGGTGGCCGGTCGCCCCCCGACGACTCGCGCCTCACCGCGAGGCCCCATGCCTTCCTGTCTTTCCCGATCTCGGCGGCTGGCCGGGACTCTCTCGGCCGATCCCCCCGTAGGGAGCTCCTGCTCCAGGCGGCTGCCCATGGTACGGCGCCCCCCCCGCTCCTTTCCCGACCGCGCAGCCGCCAGCGCTCGTGGCGACGTGGGCGCCGTCGGTCTAGGCGCCTACGGCCTTCATCTGCCCCCTCCCTCATTGGCCCAGCCCCGCTTCCTCCAGCCGGAGTTGCTGCTGTCTCCGGCGCAAATTCGCCGTCCGCCCTGAAGCCGCAGCCCCACCCCCACTTCCCCCGCCCCTGATCCCCCTCCTTCTCCTCCGGTGCTCGGCACTCCGTCGCTCTCCTCCACCCTCTCCTACGCCCTTGTGTTGGCCCCAACCCCGTCGCTTCCCCTCACCACCCCCCACCTTTGCCCCCCCGCCGGCCCTCTCTCAACCCGGTCCCTCCTCCCGTCGCCCGTCCCGCCTCGTCTCCCCCCCAGGCGGACTCCCTCCCTCAGCCAGTCCCCCCTTGCCTCCGCGCCCCCTTCCTCGACGGTCTTCATCCCAGAGTCCTCCCTCGACGCGCATCCTCCGTCCTCGAGCGTGGCTCCACCTCCCCCTACCGTTCCCGTTGCCTAGCCTGCCGCAGAGGTCCCTTCTTCTCCGGCGACGGCGGGCGCCTACCACCAGGACCGCGCCTCGGCCAGAGCGTACTGGCAGGTGTTGGAGTGGGTGGGGTTCCCAACCTATGTGGAGAAGACCCCGGAGTGCGACTAGCGCCGTCCGATATCGGAGAAGCTCGGGAAGTAGGCGATGGAGTTGCTGCTGTTGCTGCTGGAGCTGCTGGAAGCAGGGGATCCGAGTTCGGGCCGAACTCGGTCCCATGGCGAGTTCGGGCCGAACTCGGTCTGGCCGTTCCAGGGTTTGGCCAGTAGGTGCTGGTTGCCCCACACAGAGTTCTGGCCGAACTCTGTGTCGTCGGGGGCTGAAGCGTTTTTCAGGATGAGTTTTTATCATTGGATCTAATCCAACGGTCCAGGTTGGTTGCGGGATTAGGGAGATATATTGAGTTTTCTCAACCCTAATTCATTATCGTATTATCGCATTGGACAACACAAGTTTGAGAGAGAAGGAGGCAAGAGTGCCATTGCAACTTCGGAGAAGAAGACGGAGGATCGAAGGTCGTTTTCGAAGGAGATCGTGTTTCGGGTAATCTCTACTCGTCGTTCTCGTTCTTCGTAGCCTTGTGATCATTGTTCTTGTCTCTGAGTGTTGTGGGGATCCGATTTGGATCGGGAGGAGTTTGTAGAGGGTGTAATTCTTCTATTCTATTAGTGGAGGCTTCTCAGGGTTGGACTCCGATCGTCCCGTGGTTTTTCCCGCAAGGGTTTCCACGTCAAAAATTCTCTGTGTCTGCGTGATTGTTTTTGTGTGGTTGTTTTTGGGTTCGTGCGTTGTTTGCTCGGTCCTCTCGCAGGTACTCTCCGGTTTGGGGAAAGGTTTCCGCGCTTCTTTCCCATCAGAGTGGTATCAGAGCATAGGTTTTGTTCTGGCTGATACCAACAGAGTGGTATCAGAGCTTTGGGTTCAAAGGGTATCAGGAGTTGACAGAGGAACCAGAGAGGAGAGATGGACGCGAAGCCGGTGCGCATGGTGAACCTTAATGGCATAAACTATCATTATTGGCGGAGCAAGATGAAGGATTTGCTATTTGTCAAGAAGCTGCATCTACCTGTGTTTGCATCTGAGAGGCCCAGTGATAAATCCGAGGAGGACTGGAAGTTCGAGCACATACAGGTGTGTGGGTACATACGGCAGTTTGTTGATGAGAACGTGTACAACCACGTTGCCAATATTGAGCACGCGAAGACGTTGTGGGATAAGCTGGAATCCTTGTATGCGAAGAAGACCGGGGTAAACAAGTTGTTCCTGATCCGAACGATGATGGGTCTGCGGTACAAGGATGGGGCGTCTATTACGGATTACTTGAGTGATTTTCAGGGCGTGGTTGACCAGCTATCTTCTATGGGAGTCAAGTTCGACGACGAAGTTCAGGGACTGTGGCTGCTGTGTACCTTGCCAGACTCGTGGGAGACCGTACGAGTATCTATGATCGCTTCTGCTCCAGAGGGCGTGGTCAGTCTGGAGTTTGCCAAGAGCGGGGTGTTGAATGAAGAGATGCGGAGACGTTCTCAGGGCACTTCATCCACATCCCACCACTCAGAGGCACTTGTTTCAGAGAGCCGCGGAAGGGGAAAAAGCAGGGGTCCAGGTGGTGGCAGAGACAAGAGCAGGGGGAAGTCCAAGGGTCGGTACGAGGACTCAGAGTGTTATCATTGCGGTAAGAAGGGCCATATCAAGCGGAATTGTTTCGCTTGGAAGAAGGAGAAGAAGGGCGACAAGGGGAAGCAAGAAGAGAACACTACAGCGGCGGCCTCGGTACATGGAGGAGATGTGATCGTCGCAGGTGATGAGGTCATTACTAACCTCGCCTGCGATGACAATTCTTGGCTGGTGGACTCAGGGGCTTCAGCACATGTATCTCACAATAGGGCACTGTTTGCCACTTACACGACAGGCGACTGTGGCGTGTTGAAGATGGGCAACGGAGATGTGTCGAAGGCGGTTGCCATTGGAGATGTGCATTTGAGAACGAAGACGGGTGCGGTTCTTGTTCTCAAGGATGTTCGTCATGTCCCTGATATCTGTTTCAACCTGGTATCGGTTGGAAGGTTGGATGACAAGGGATTCTTCAGTCTCTTCGGGAATAGTCAGTGGAAGCTTTCCAGAGGTTCGATGGTGATTGCCAGAGGAAGCAAGAAGTCCGGTCTCTACTATATGGAGGGGAGCGCAGAGGGGGCACAGGAGGTGAACGCCGTCAGTGACGCGTCTACCGAGTTGTGGCACAGGCGGCTCGGCCATATCAGCGAGAAGGGGATGAGCTACTTGGTGAACAGGAAAGTGATTCCGGGGCTCAAGTCTACAAAGTTGGAGAAATGCACGCACTGTTTGGCTGGGAAGCAAAATAGGGTGTCTTTCCAGAGTCACCCAAGTTCGAGAAAGCCGGCGTTGCTCGAGTTGATTCACTCGGATGTCTGCGGTCCTATGAAGGTAAAATCTCTTGGTGGTGCTTCTTACTTTGTGACTTTCATTGATGACTGTTCCAGGAAGGTTTGGGTCTATGCCTTAAAGACCAAGGATCAGGTGCTGCCTACTTTCAAGGAGTTTCAGGCCTCCGTTGAAAGGGAGACGGGCAAGAAGTTGTTGTGTGTTCGGTCCGACAATGGCGGCGAATACATCGGTCCCTTTGATGCGTATTACAGAGAGCAAGGGATACGACACCAGAAGACTCCGCCAAAGACACCTCAGCTCAATGGTGTAGCGGAGCGCATGAACAGGACACTGATGGAGAGGGTGCGGTGTTTGCTGTCAGAAGCAAACTTGCCGGGCAGTTATTGGGGTGAGGCTCTTCTCACAGCTGCTTATATTATTAATTTGTCTCCTAGTGCTCCTTTGCAGGGTGATGTGCCTGATAAAATATGGTATGACAAAGAGCCGTCATACAGTCACCTGCGGGCGTTTGGTTGTAAAGCCTTCGTGCATGTACCGAAGGACGAGAGGACCAAACTTGAGCCGAAGACGAGGCGATGCGTCTTTGTCGGCTATGGTCGGGATGAGTTTGGCTATAGACTCTACGACCCAGTGGAAGGAAAGCTCTACAGAAGTAGGGACGTGGTGTTCGTCGAGGATCAGACCATGACCAACACTCAGAATTCCGAGACGCCTTCTGAGGCTGAGGAATTGCCTGAGTTAGAGTCATTTTGCTTCGAGCAGTTTCCAGAGGACATCGCAGAGGATCCAGTTATGGGGGAGCCGGTACATGGAGTTGCTCCCAACCTTGATCATCAGTCTGCTGATGGTGGTCAGGGTGTCCCTCAGGAGGATGAGCATGCCGGAGAGGTAGTTCCTGAAGGGGAGGAGGCTGTCGGTATACAGCCAGCACCAGTGGCTCCACTGAGAAGGAGCAACAGGGATCGTCGACCATCTACGAGATACTCGCCGGATGAGTATGTGCTACTGACTGACGGGGGAGAGCCCGAAAGTTTCGCAGAGGCTATGGAAGATGAACACAGGCAGGAGTGGATGGTGGCTATGCAGGAGGAGATGAGTTCCTTGCACACCAATTCCACTTATGATCTGGTGCGGTTGCCAAAGGGCAAGAAGGCTTTGAAGAATCGATGGGTGTTCAGAGTGAAGCAGACGGATGATGCTACTCGCCCTCGATACAAAGCGAGGCTGGTAGTCAAGGGCTACGGTCAGCGGAAAGGCGTGGATTATGATGAAATCTTTTCGCCTGTCGTCAAGCATTCGTCTATTCGGGTGGTGCTAGCATTAGCAGCCAGTTTCGACTTGGAGGTCGAGCAGATGGACGTGAAGACGGCATTCCTCCACGGTGATCTTGAGGAGGAGTTGTACATGGAGCAGCCGGAGGGATTCTGTGAGAAGGGCAAGTCATATTTGGTCTGCCGGTTGAAGAAGAGCTTGTATGGTCTGAAGCAGGCTCCGAGGCAGTGGTACAGAAAGTTCGAGTCGTTTATGGGGGAGCATGGTTATGCACGGACGACGTCGAACCATTGTGCATTTGTGAGGTATTTTGCCGATGATGATTTTATCATCTTATTGCTCTATGTTGATGATATGCTATTAGTGGGTCGGAATGCCACTAGGATAGCGGAATTGAAGCGCCAGCTGGGCGCGGCCTTCTCTATGAAGGATTTGGGCGCAGCGAAGACTATTCTTGGGATGGAGATCAGCCGAGAGAGAGAGTCCAAGCTGCTACACTTGTCCCAAAAGAAGTACATTCACCGGGTACTTCAGCGTTTCGGGATGGACGGGTCGAAGAAAGTGAGTTCCCCCCTCGCGGCTCACTTTAAGTTCACTGAGGAGCAGTGTCCATCTACCGAGGACGAAAAGGAAGATATGGAGCGGGTTCCATATGCTTCAGCTGTGGGAAGCCTTATGTATGCCATGGTGTGTACGAGGCCAGATATTGCTCATGCAGTTGGTACGGTTAGCAGGTATCTTTCGAATCCTGGAAGGGTACACTGGAGTGCGGTCAAGTGGATTCTACGATATCTTCAGGGCACTGCTGGTTGGAGACTTTCCTTTGGTGGTGACGAGCCGAAGCTGGTTGGGTATACCGACGCTGATATGGCTGGAGATGTAGACACGAGGCGATCGACTTCGGGCTACGTGATGATGTTTGCGGGAGGAGCAGTATCGTGGCAGTCGCGGTTGCAGAAGTGTGTTGCCTTGTCGACGACAGAGGCAGAGTACATTGCGGCGACGGAGGCTTGCAAGGAGCTGTTGTGGATGAAGAAGCTGTTGCAGGAAATGGGACTGAAGCAAGAGCAGTATACTTTGCTTTGCGACAGTTAGAGTGCTATCCATCTTGTGAAGAATCAGACGTTTCATAGCCGGTCCAAGCACATCGAGACCCGGTATCATTGGATACGGGATGTGGTTGAGAAGAAGGATGCGGAGCTTGAGAAGGTGCATACAGATGACAACGGAGCTGATATGTTCACGAAGATTCTACCAAGAGGGAAGTTTGAGTACTGCAGGCAGGTCGTCGGGATGACGACGTCCTTCCCATAGTTGTGAAGGGGGAGATTTGTTGGAGTGGGTGGGGTTCCCAACCTATGTGGAGAAGACCCCGGAGTGCGACGAGCGCCATCCGATATCGTAGAAGCTCGGGAAGTAGGCGACGGAGTTGCTGCTGTTGCTGCTGGAGCTGCTGGAAGCAGGGGATCCGAGTTCGGGCCGAACTCGGTCCCATGGCGAGTTCAGGCCGAACTCGGTCTGGCCGTTCCAGGGTTTGGCCAGTAGGTGCTGGTTGCCCCACACAGAGTTCTGGCCGAACTCTGTGTCGTCGGGGGCTGAAGCGTTTTTCAGGATGAGTTTTCATCATTGGATCTAATCCAACGGTCCAGGTTGGTTGCGGGATTAGGAAGATATATTGAGTTTTCTCAATCCTAATTCATTATCGTATTATCGCATTGGACAACACAAGTTTGAGAGAGAAGGAGGCAAGAGTGCCATTGCAACTTCGGAGAAGAAGACGGAGGATCGAAGGTCGTTTTCGAAGGAGATCGTGTTTCGGGTAATCTCTACTCGTCGTTCTCGTTCTTCGTAGCCTTGTGATCATTGTTCTTGTCTCTGAGTGTTGTGGGGATCCGATTTGGATCGGGAGGAGTTTGTAGAGGGTGTAATTCTTCTATTCCATTAGTGGAGGCTTCTCAGGGTTGGACTCCGATCGTCCCGTGGTTTTTCCCGCAAGGGTTTCCACGTCAAAAAATTCTCTGTGTCTGCGTGATTGTTTTTGTGTGGTTGTTTTTGGGTTCGTGCGTTGTTTGCTCGGTCCTCTCGCAGGTACTCTCCGATTTGGGGAAAGGTTTCCGCGCTTCTTTCCCATCAGCAGGATCCCTCCTCCCAACGGTGGTTCTGGGTCCCTTCCCAGGCGGCCGAGGAGCCCCACACAGACTGCTCCCCTCCCGGCGCATCCCCCTGCCGCCCCTCTTCCCGCCCCCGCCTCGGCTCCTCCTCGGCCGGGGCTTACTGTCAAGATCCCTCCACCATGAGGTGGTATTGGGTCTCCGCCCCACCCCCGACGGCCGCGGCCCACCATGGCTCCTCCTCCGTCGCGCAGTGGGTGGCATACGCCCTCTCCCTGGGTGCGAGGCGCTACTTCTAGCGCTCCGCCTCAGCGCGCTGGCCGTTGCGGCCCTCCCTTTCGGCCGTCTCCGGCCCCCGTGGCTCTTGCGGATCACCTCCCCCTCCCAGCCGTCGGTCCGCCCTTCCCAGCTCCCCTAGTGTCCCCTTCTGCTCGGTAAGCTCCCACCCTCCTCGCCGTCGTGGAGTCCCTCTTCGCCTCCCTCGCCTGCATCCCCTCTCCCGGTCTGGCCTCAGGAGATCCCAACCGCCGCCCTTCTGTTTCCAGCTTCCGGCGTCGATCCCGTTGGCCTCAGTCACCTCCCAGGCGGATCCCCCTCCTCGCCTCCGCATCCTCAGCTCCCCCCTGCGTCGCTTCCTCCGTCGTATCGCGGCCCTTGCTCGCCGTGGCCCCGCGGCCCCCTGGCCCCCGCCGTCGCTTCCCGCCGTCGTCGGAGCCCCGAGGCGCGCCCTCGGGCGGTGCCCCCTCGGGCCCCGTGGCTCCTCGGGCCCTGCCCCAGCCATCTCGGGACTTGCGCGTCGGGTTGTGTGCCCTTCGGGCCACGCGCGGTGAGCTGGCCCCCTCGGGCCCCGCGTGGACCGCCACGTGCCCCCCCAGCTGGCGATTTCAAATTTTAAATTTTCTTTTGTTTTTCTGTGTGGGCTCGGTCCGGATATGTTGTTTTGTGTGTCTGTTTTCTTGTCTTCAATAAATTTTTCTTTGAATATATATATATATATATATATATTAGTTTTATTTATCTAATACATCACTAATGATATTTAAAAATATTAATATAGAACTAAAATAAATCATATGATATATTATTTACACTATATACGTGTACAATTTATGTACAATATTTCATATCAAACAATTCAATAACACCTAATAAATAAATAAAATAAAATAAAAATTAGTTTTTTAAAAATATATGACAAAATTTAGAGAGTTTACAATAGTTGATTGATGATGCCCTGAACCTCATTTAGATGTTGTGCCGCCAAGGCACCCTTTGTGTACTTTGAGTTATAAAAAATGCAATGTTCCATGCAGTCGTCTTACGTTCGTACAATGAATGCAATTGAACCCATAATTCTTTCGCAGAACTCTCCATGAACATGTGATGAAACACCAAATTGTCAGCCATTGGCTGATGAATCCAATCCTTTTGATCCAACCTTTTCCAATCTTCATGAATATATTCGTTTGATGGCTTGGCTTTATCACCTTCCAACGTAACATGCAAATCTTTGTACGAGAGTAATACTCCATTCTTGGATTTCAAAATGCCCAATTTTTCCTTTTGAGGGTAATATACGTGAGTTCATCTTCTTCAGAGAAATGGTTGTACCTTTCCTCTTGAAAACCATAGATCTCTAATACTAATTGCTGGTCACAAAACGCTACAAAAATTATGCCAACCCACATGAAGTTAACAAACTTGTTGGCCCATTGGTCATAGTCACACCTGATTTTGATAATCAAAGTAAACTTTGATCGATACACAAATAATAGGTAGCTACATGTGCAAAAATAGAATGTCTACTTCCCACTGCTACCACTCATCATCTTCATCAAACAACAACTTCATATGCTGATCAAGACATATTTTTATATTTTATTCCGTATTATTCATTTTATTGAGTTTAGAAAAAATGTTAGGCCGATCGGATTGGCAATTGCTATTAAAGTAAACTCCACATTCAAAATAGCCTACCTATCTACTCCATATTCTACACTAGCCAATACCCAATATCCAATAACTAAAAAGCCCACTACCAACTACACCCAAAAATCAATCTTCAATCTTCATAAATATACCACAAACTGGTTAGGGAACTCAACCCAAGAGTTTGGCCAGAGTTCGGCCCGAACTTTGGCCGAGTTCAGTCAGGTTGTTTCCTGATTGTTAGTGGTCTTCCTGAAGATCTCAACTAATTTTTCAAATTACGAAAAATATGGACCTGAACTCATGCCGAGTTCTGTCCATAAAAATGTTATAAATATATGAGAAGTTCTCACTCCAAATCACTCACTCATTCTTCTTTTCTCTATCTATTCAAAGGTGTTCCATAGCTCTACACTTTTGCATCTATCCTTTAAACAACTCCCAACCAAGCCAAATGTCTTTTCGGTTCGATCTAGTGTTTGGTTCGAGTTCGTAAAGAAGACTTTCCAAAAACGTCCTATTTTTTAAAGTTCGCCTTATTGAAGTTACGAGTCCTTCGGATAAAAACTCGTGATTATAAGGAGCTGCAAGCGCTTCAGATTCAAAGCTTATGCCATAGTGGATTAACATCAAGCAAGTGTACTCGAAATTGGACTAGTCCTCTTAGAAGGATACCAACATACATCGTTACGTCATGAGTTTGCTTTTCTGATGCTCTTTACTTATTTAATTTTTATATAGTTTGTTATCATCTGCTTAGCACGGACTACCTGTGACACGACATTTTTTTAAGTTTGGTGATTATCTTTCTGATGCACACACGCACTCTATTCACCCCCTCTAGAGGTGTTCAACGTTCCTACAAAACTCTCATCTCATGCAAGCACCATGACAGATCATATACATTATAAGTTTGATAGTTATGTCACCTGGACAAATCCCAATATATATCTCAGTAATACAAGATTGATTACAAAGTTCAACCTTGTTGGGAAAGAAACGCGGAAACCTTTCCCCAAACTAGAGAGTACCTGCGAGAGAACCGAACAAACAACGCACAAACCAAAACACCAAACACAATCACGCAGACACAGAGAATTTTTGACATGAAAAACCCTTACGGGAAAAAACCATGGGACGATCGAAGTCCAACCCTGAGAAGCCTCCACTAATGGAATAGAAGAATTACACCCTTTACAAACTCCTTCCGATCCAAATCGGATCCCCACAACACTTGGAAGCAAGAACAATGATTACAAGGCTACGAAGAACAAGAACGACGAGTAGAGATTACCCGAATCCGATTCTCCTTCGAAAAACACCTTCGATCCTCCGTCTTATCTCCCAAAGTTGTAATGGCATTCTTGCCTCCTTCCTCTCTCTTTTCTTGTGTGTTCTACAATTGTGTTACACTTGATTAGGGTTTGGAAATCCCAACTTAACTCCCTAATCCCGTAATAAACCTGGACCGTTTGATTAGATCCAATAGTAAAAAATCACCTAGATTTTTGCCTCAGCCCCGACGACACAGAGTTCGGCCAGAACTCTGTGTCGGGCAAATAGAACCTACCAGCAACATTCTGGAATAGCCAGACCGAGTTCGGCCAGAACTCGGCCTGGGACCGAGTTCAGCCCGAACTCGGTGGCTCCAGTCCAGAACCCCCTTCGGGTTAGCAGCAGCAGCAACAACTCCTCGTTGCCTACTTCTCGAGCTTCTTCGACATCGAACGGCGCTCGTCGCACTCCGGGATCTTCTCCACATAGGTTGGGAATCCCACCCACTCCAACAAATCTCATCCTTCACAACTGTGGGGAGGATATCGTCATCCCGACGATCTGCCTGCAGTACTCAAACTTCCCTGGCAGAATTTTTGTGAACATATCAGCTCCGTTGTCATCTGTATGAACCTTCTCAAGCTCCGCGTCCTTCTTCTCAAACACATCCCGTATCCAATGATACCGAGTCTCGATGTGTTTGGACCGGCTATGAAACGTCTGATTCTTCACAAGGTGAATGGCGCTCTGACTGTCATAAAGCAAAGTATACTGCTCTTGCTTCAGTCCTATTTCCTGCAGCAGCTTCTTCATCTACAGCAACTCCTTGCAAGCCTCCGTCGTTGCAATGTACTCTGCCTCTGTCGTTGACAAGGCAACACACTTTTGCAACCGCGACTGCCATGACACCGCTCCTCAGTGAGCTTAAAGTGAGCCGCAAGGGGGCAACTCACTTTCTTCGACCCGTCTATACCGAAACGCTGAAGTACCCGGTTAATGTACTTCTTTTGGGACAAGTGTAGCAGCTTGGACTCTTTCTCTCGGCTGATCTCCATCCCAAGAATAGTCTTCGCTGCGCCTAAATCCTTCATAGTTAAGGCCGCGCCTAGTTGGCGCTTCAGCTCCGCTATCCTAGTGGCATTCCGACCCACTAATAACATATCATCAACATAGAGCAATAAAATAATGAAATCATCATCGGCAAAATACCTCACAAATGCACAATGGTCCAACGTCGTACGTGCATAACCATGCTCCCCCATAAACGACTCGAACTTTCTGTACCAATGCCTCGGAGCCTAATTCAGACCATACAAGCTCTTCCTCAACCGGCAGACAAAATGTGACTTGCCCTTCTCACAGAATCCCTCTGGCTGCTCCATGTACAACTCCTCCTCAAGATCACCGTAGAGGAATGCCGTCTTCACATCCATCTGCTCGACCTCCAAGTCGAGACTGGCTGCTAATGCTAGCACCACCCGAATAGATGAATGCTTGACGACAGACGAAAAGATCTCATCATAATCCACGCCTTTCCGCTGACCGTAGCCTTTAACTACCAGTCTCGCTTTGTATCGAGGGCGAATAGCATCATCCGTCTGCTTCACTCTAAACACCCATCGATTCTTCAAAGCCTTCTTGTCCTTTGGCAACCGCACCAGCTCATAAGTGGAATTAGTGTGCAAGGAACTCATCTCCTCCTACATGGCCTCCATCCACTCCTGCTTGTGTTCGTCTTCCATAGCCTCTGCAAAACTTTCGGGCTCTCCCCCGTTAGTTAATAGCACATACTCACTCGGTGAGTATCTCGTAGACGGTCGACGATCTCTGTCGCTCCTTCTCAGTGGAGCCACTGGTGCTGGCTGTATACCAACAGCCTCCTCCCCTTCAGAAACTGCCACTCCGACATGTTCATCCTCTTGAGGGACACCCTGACCACCATCAGCAGGCTGATGATCAAGGTTGAAAGCTACTCCATGTATTGGCTCCCCCATAACAAGATCCTCTACGATGTCCTCTGAAAACTGCTCGAAGCAAAATGACTCTAACTCAGGCAATTCCTCAGCCTCAGAAGGCGTCTCGGAATCCTGAGTGTTGGTCATGGTCTGATCCTTGACGAACACTACGTCCCTGCTTCTGTAGAGCTTTCTTTCCACCGGGTCGTAGAGTCTAAGCCAAACTCATCCCGACCGTAGTCGACAAAGACGCATCGCCTCGTCTTCGGCTCAAGTTTGGTCCTCTCGTCTTTCGGTATGCACGAAGGCCTTACAGCCAAACACTCGTAGGTGATTATGTGACGGCTCTTTGCCATACCATACTTTGTCAGGCACATCACCCTGTAAAGGAGCACTAGGAGACAAATTAATAACATAAGCAGCTGTGAGAAGAGCCTCACCCCAATAACTGCCCGACAAGTTTGCTTTTGACAACAAACACTGCACCCTCTCCATCAGTATCCTGTTCATGCGTTCCGCTACACCATTGAGCTAAGGTGTCTTTGGCGGAGTCTTCTGGTGTTGTATCCCTTGCTCTCTGCAATACGCATCAAAGGGACCAATGTATTTGCCGCCATTGTCGGACCGAACACACAATAACTTCTTGCCCGTCTCTCTTTCAACAGAGGCCTGAAACTCTTTGAAAGTAGGCAGCACCTGATCCTTGGTCTTTAAGGCATAGACCCAAACCTTTCTGGAACAGTCATCAATAAAAGTTACAAAGTAAGATGGACCACCAATAGATTTTACCTTCATAGGACCGCAGACATCCGAGTGAATCAACTCGAGCAACGCCGGCATCTTTGAACTTCGGTGACTTTGGAAAGACACCCTATTTTGCTTCCCAGCTAAGCAGTGCGTGCACTTCTCCAACTTTGTAGACTTGAGCCCTGGAATCACCTTCCTGTTCACCAAGTAGCTCATCCCCTTCTCGCTGATATAGCCGAGCCGCCTGTGCCACAACTCGGTAGACGCATCACTGACTGCGTTCATCTTCTGTGCCCCTTGTGCGCTTTCCTCCATATAGTATAGACCTGACTTCTTGCTTCCTCTGGTAATCACTATCGAATCTCTGGAAAGCTTCCAATGACTGTTTCCCGAAGAGACTGAAGAATCCCTTATCATCCATCCTTCCAACCGACACCAGGTTGAAACGGATATCAGGGACATGACGAACATCTTTGAGAACAAAAATCGCACCCATCTTCGTTCTCAAATGCACATCTCCAACGGCAACCACCTTCGACACATCTCTATTGCCCATCTTCAACACTCTACAGTCGCCTGTTGTGTAAGTGGCAAATAGTGCCCTGTTGTGAGATACATGCGCTGAAGCCCCTGAGTCAACCAGCCAAGAATTATCATCGCAGGCGAGGTTTGTGATGCCCTCATCACCTACGACGATCACATCGTCTCTATGTATCGAGGCTGCCGCTGTAGTGTTCTCTTCTTGCTTCCCCTTGTCGCCCTTATTCTCTCTCTTCCAAGCGAAACAGTTCCGCTTGATGTGGCCCTTCTTACTATAATGGTAACTCTGAGTCCTCGTAATAACCCTTGGACTTCTTCCTGCTCTTGTCTCTGCCACCACCTGGACCCCTACTTTTGCCCCTTCCACGGCTCTCTGAAACCAATGCCTCTGAGTGATGGAATGTAGATGAAGTGTCCTGAGAACGTCTCTACATCTCTTTATTCAGCACCCGCTCTTGGCAAACTCCAGACTGACCACGCCCTCTGGAGTAGAAGCGATCATAGATACTCGTACGGTCTACCACGAGTCTGGCAATATACACAGCAGCCATAGTCCCTAAACTTCGTCGTCGAACTTGACTCCCATTGAGGACAGCTGGTCAACCACGCCCTGGAAATCACTCAAGTGATCCGTAATAAACGCCCCATCTTTGTACCGCAGATCCATCATCTTCCGGATCAGGAACAACTTGTTTACCCTGGTCTTCTTCGCGTACAGAGATTCCAGCTTATCCCATAACGTCTTCGCGTGCTCAATATTGGCAATGTGGTTGTACACGTTCTCGTCAATGAACTGCCTGATGTATCCGCACACCTGTATATGCTCGAATTTCTAGTCCTCCTCGGATTTATCACTGGGCTTCTCGGATGCAAATACGGGCAGATGCAGCTTCTTGATGAACAATAAATCTTTCATCTTGCTCTGCCAATAGTGATAGTTGGTGCCGTTCAGGTTCACCATGCGCACCGGCTTCGCGTCCATCTCTCCTCTCTAGTTTCTGTCAACTCATGACACCCTTCTGAATTTCAGAACCTGGCTCTGATACCACTATGTTGGGAAAGAAACACGGAAACCTTTTTCCAAACTAGAGAGTACCTGTGAGAGAACCGAGCAAACAACGCACAAACCAAAACACCAAACACAATCACGCAGACAAAGAGAATTTTTGACATGGAAAACCCTTGCGGAAAAAAAACCACGGGACAATCGGAGTCCAACCCTGAGAAGCCTCCACTAATGGAATAGAAGAATTACACCCTCTACAAACTCCTCCCGATCCAAATCGGATCCCCACAACACTTGGAAGCAAGAACAATGATTACAAGGCTACGAAAAACAAGAACGACGAGTAGAGATTACCCGAATCCGATTCTCCTTCGAAAAACACCTTCGATCCTCCGTCTTCTCTCCTAAAGTTGTAATGGCACTCTTGCCTCATTCCCCTCTCTTTTCTTGTGTGTTCTACAATTGTGTTACACTTGATTAGGGTTTGGAAATCCCAACTTAACTCCCTAATCCCGCAACAAACCTGGACCGTTTGATTAGATCCAATGGTGAAAAATCACCCAGATTTTTGCCTCAGCCTCGACGACACAGAGTTCGGCCAGAACTCTGTGCCGGGCAAACAGAATCTACCAGTAACATTCTGGAACTGTCAGACCGAGTTCGTCCAGAACTCGGCCTGGGACCGAGTTCGGTCCGAACTCGGTGGCTCCAATCCAGAACCCCCCTTCGGGTTAGTAGCAGCAGCAGCAACTCCTTGTTGCCTACTTCCCGAGCTTCTTCGACATCGAACGACGCTCGTCGCACTCCGGGATCTTCTCCACATAGGTTGGGAACCCCACCCACTCCAACAAACCCCTCACAAATCTTAAGAAGAAAAAATATACACAATGAAACCACTCACCCAACCATGTGATGATCTCTCTGAACGAAGAAGATGACTCTCAGAACTGAACTTTTCTTCCAACTGTCTTGAAGAACGAGCCCTAATTAAGAACAAAGTATAATTTTTTTCTTATATTTCTGTAGACTTGACCCTTGAATCTCTCGTATGAGCTTCTATTGAGCAACTCCCCTTAGCCTGTTTATATATGTTATAAAAAAAATCCTAATTTAGGATTTAAAAATCCCCAAATTTGTCCATCAATAATTATAGTTGTCTAGATTTGGTCACACGGTCAAAATACATACGTTCTGACTTGGGCGCCACTTTTGAACCGAATTCTGATAGGCGGTATACCATCAGTATATCGCGGTGTACCACCAAACATCAGAATAGGTTATGTGACAAAACCCAAAATATCGATATACCTCAGGTATACTGCTGCTCAGGTATATGGCTGCCGGTATACCTTAGGTGTACCGTTGCCTATATATCGTTGGCATACCACCATTGTTGTTTTGGTTCTGTTTAAGCCCCGGTTGAGCCACCAGTCCTCCATTGCCCTACGCAACAACTTCTGTTGATGTTTGCACGACGCCTAGACTATTCTTTCACAAACCTCGAATCAAGGATGAAACCTAGCAAATATGTGTTGATTGTGTTGATCTTGATTTATTTCATGGATATCCATATTTTTCTTTACATGTAATTGTCTGTAAAAAGAGTAATTTATATCAAGGTTCGTAGTATTGATAACGTATTATTCCTATAAGTATTGGGATCGGTGTCGACAGTATCGACTGTTTTGGATTGGAGTATCTGACTTATTTGTATTGAAAATCAAATAATTTTTAATACAGTTAGAGAAAATACTATAGGCATTTAGCTGTATTGTTAAGTATTTTCTATGTTGTTTCATGGTGGTTATGAAATTGAATGAAATAATAGTCATTATTGCTGATTGATTTGCCTATGATAGATAAGTTTTCTTCATTTACATGCTTTTATATCCTTATTGATTAGTATTTTTTTCAAATTTTTTTGCTGACTGGGGAGGGGACCCCCAATGTCGGCATCAGCAAGTATCGATATCGGTTAGTATCGAATCAGGACATGCCAAAGAGGGGGTATTCGGTTATATATATATATATATATATATATATATATATATATATATATATATATATATATATATATATATATATATATATATATAAACGTGAGCGCGTGGCGGTTATCGAGGAAGTGCTCAAGATCGTGGGTACAGGCCAGACGTCTATATAAGGAAGCTCTGATGACTCAAAGAAGGATCCTCGATCAAAATCACGTCTATATAAGGAAGCTCTGAAGACTCAAAGAAGGATCCTCGATCAAAATCACGTCTTTATCTTTCTCCTAGGAGTCGCTATAACATGGCTAGGAGTAGCTGTAACTTAATTAGCCTATATATATATATATATATATATATATATATATATATATATATATATATATATATATATATATATATATATATATATATATATATATTTTTGTTTTTTTTTTTTTAATTAGCCTATATATATATATATATATATATATATATATATATATATATATATATATATATATATATATATATATATATATATATATATATATATATATTTTTGTTTTTTTTTTTTTTTTAATTAGCCTATATATATATATATATATATATATATATATATATATATATATATATATATATATATATATTTGAAGCAATGGGTACTTGTGGCGAACTCGCCTCCACTGAGGCTCGAACTCCCGACCACTTGGGCCGCATGCATCTCTCTTAACCACTAGGCTAGAGGTCATTTGCTATATATATATATATATATATATATATATATATATATATATATATATATATATATATATATATATATATATATATATATATATATATATATATATATATAACAAATCTTAATTTAAATTTAAATATTCAAATTATATTTTGATAATATTAGAAAGAAAAAATAATTATTTTACCACGTGCTTTTTATAGTTTAATTAAGGAGTTGTTACAAATGCAAATTTAAGATAATTCATAACATTTTACTCAACTTTTTTTTTTCGTGAAGAAACCTTTACTACTTAAACCAGGTATATCCAAGCGCTGGTTGGGTCCTATTTTAGACTACACATGCCATTCGGATTATTGTGGCTGAGGTATACGAGACGATGTACGTAGTTCACTGTAGACGAGCGTAACCTTATCTACAGAAAAATACTTAATTATATAGCGAGTGTTGGTCCTTCCATTTCTGCAAAATACAATTAATATATGTTACATCGTAGCTTGTTTAGTCAGATATTGACAGTAAATACATATGTACCTAGAGAGAAAAACTCACAAACGTATTACTCTCTCTCGAATTGTTCCCGTAGAAATTTACAGTACGAGGGAGTACCTGTTGGGAACGGAGACAAAATTTATGAAAAAAATGTTGTTCCCCAAACAGAAGAAACATGTTGAGGACCGAAGATAAAGGTACAATCCAGATACAATTTCAAATCCAGACACACAGTGATCATAACACAAACATAATGTATTTACGTATAAAATTCTGACGAAAAATTCACGGGACAATCGGAGTCCAATTCGCAAAACTTTTACTAATGAAATAAAAAGATACACCGACTCCTTATAAACTTCTTCATCGATCCACCCGGGTCACACAACACTTCAAATAACAAGAAAAATTAATTACAAATCATGTAGGGGATTTTTGAATATAAGTGGACGAGGAAGTACCAATACAAAACTCCTCAAAATGATCTCTCTTCAAATAAATCCTAAAAACTTTGAAACCCTTCTTCCTCTTGGTTAAAAGTTGCACCCTTGAGAAAAACTCTCATTTCTGTAGAAAATAATAATGCCTTGTTCTTATTGCTAGGATTTGTTACAATATATATAGTGTCTACATGTGGGCTTATGGGTTATGGGCCATATTTACATTACAAATATAATCTAATAATCTAACACCCCCCCCCCCCCCCCTCAAGTTGGAGCATGCAAGTCACAAATGTCCAACTTGGGAAGGAAAGAATCAAACACATGCTTTCCAAGGGGCTTAGTGAAGATGTCAGCCAGTTGAGTAGAAGTAGGAACATGCGAGGCTATTACGGTGCCATCTCTAATTGCATCACGAACAAAATGTAAATCCACCTCAATATGCGTACTGCGCTCATGAAATACCGGGTTCTGAGCCAGGTGCAGGGCTGACTGACTGTCACAATACACCGACATAGCAGACTCCTGGCGAACGCCCAAACACACCAATAATTTCTTCAACCATTTCAACTCACAAACAAGCGCAGCAATAGATCGGTATTCAGCTTCAGCGGAAGATCGGAAAACAGTTGGTTGCTTCTTGGTCTTCCAAGAAATATGAGACCCTCCCAGAAACACCAACCAGCCCGTAACAGAGCGGCGAGTCAAGGGACAACTTACCCAGTCGGAATCACACCAACTAGAAAGACGGAGATCACAATCAGCTTTCAAAAGAATACCTTGTCCCGGGGCATGTTTGAGATATCTGACAACTCTCAAAGCAGCATGCCAATGATCTTGTCGAGGCTCCTGTAAGAATTGAGATAAGATATGCATAGCATATGCTAAGTCAGGGCGAGTAAATGATATATAAATCAACCTCCCAACCAGCCTCCGATAAGGCTCTGCATCCTCCATCTTTGGACTAGTCGATTCTGCCAGCTTGTGATTGGGCTCCATGGGAAAACCAGCAGGTCGAGACCCCATCAAGTCGTATTCTGAAATGATGTCCAAAGCATACTTCCTTTGACACAAGAAAATTTCTTCTGCACTCCGAGCCACCTCTATACCAAGAATGTACTTCAACACACCAAGGTCCTTCATGTGAAAGCATGAACTAAGGTACTTTTTAAAAGCATCTAAAGCACCTGAGTCATTACCAGACACAATCATATCATCCACATAGATCAGAACATGTAACTCTACCGTCCCTTTAAAAAGAGAGAAAATGGAATAATCGGAATGAGATTGAACAAATCCATAGGATATTAGAGAAGCAGCAAGCTTAGCAAACCAACAACGTGGTACCTGTTTCAATCCATAAAGAGACTTACGCAGGCGACACATTTTATTGGGTTCACTATGCAAAAAACCTGGCAGCAACTTCATATATACTTCTTCTGTCAGATCTCCATGAAGAAAAGCATTGTGCACATCCATCTGGTGCAAAGTCCAGCCTCTCACAGCTGCAACAGCCAAGAACGTCCGAACTGTAGGCATCTTAGCTACCGGGGAAAATGTCTCTGAATAGTCGATCCCCTCAACCTGATGATTACCTAACACAACCAACCGTGCTTTTAAGCGCTCAATACTTTCGTCGGATTTGTACTTGATTTTGTACACCCATCGATTTCCCGATGCTTTCTTCCCAGGAGGCAAATCGACAAGACCCCATGTTCCATTATCTTCCAGAGCCTGTATTTCAGTTTACATAGCCGCACGCCAGCCTGAATCTCGTGAGGCCTGGCGATATGATGTAGGCTCAACACCTGCAGTGATGGCTGCAAAAAAATCTCTGTATCCAGCAGTAAATATGTCATAACTTAAAAATTGTGTTAGAGGATACGAAGTACCTGAGGAAGTGACGGGAACAGATGAACTGTGGTGAAGGGGGGACTTTTACTTCGAACATCATTCGTCACAAAATCCTGTAATCGCACTGGATGTGATTTCCTTCTCATTCCTCTTCCCAACACTACCTCGTCGGGCACCTCTGGCAACACAGTATCCCCTGTATCATCAGTAGTATCCGCATTACCCCCATTGGATTCTCCTGTCAATACTTCTGCAGCTACCTGTGCATCCTTGCAACTCGGTACCGAGCCACCAGCAACCACTCCGGCCTCAGCAACCGTAGCCTGTACCATCCCAAAAGTCTCTATATCGTCTTCCGGTACCTCAACAGATGTATGGCATGTCGTAGAAGATATCTCGCTAGCAGAGCCACACCCAGAAATTTTTTTTTCATAAAAAGTTACATCACGGGACACAAAAAATTCACCAGTCTCCAAATCATACAGTTTCCATCCCTTTTTATCAAGTGGATACCCAACAAAGATACATTTTCTACTCCTGCTAGCAAATTTATCATGTCGGGATTTCAAATCATACGCATAGCACAGACAACCAAAAATATGTAGATGATCATACGAAGGAGCCGAACCATATAAAAATTTATAAGGAGACTTAAAATGCAAGATACTAGAAGGTGTTCTATTTATCAGATAACATGCACCCAGAACACATTTCCTCCAAAAATCCACAGAAAAAGAACTCTAAAATCTCAATGCCCTGGCGACATTTAAAATATGTCGATGTTTTCTTTCCATCCTTCCATTCTGTTGAGGTATCCCAACACAAGATGTTTGGAACAATATACCATGAGATGAAAAATAATCTCGTAAACAATTAAATTCAGTGCAAAAACTTATCACGACCGGCACCCGCTTTTCGGATGCGAGCTCGTGAACAAGCCAGCTAGGTATCGAGCGGACTCCAGCCCGACTCGAGTACGTACAAGCTGTCAAGGTCATGATATCATATCTAATCTAAACTATATCTCAATCCACATGAATCATATAAACAAGAATGAATAAGTATGGGTCATGGTCTGCAGCCCACTAGCATAAATGTCCGATAAGACTCTAAGGAATATAACAAGAGTCTACAACTGAAACAAAGAACATGATATCTCATTATAAGAAATGAAAAGCACGAGTGGATAATAAACACAATAACGGTACCTGAATCCCGCAAGAACCACAAATCCTCCGCCATCCAGAAGTACTAGCTAACTCCATGCAATCGCTAAACCTGAGGAGATCATCAGGTCCTCAGAGGACATAGCAAGATACATAATATACATGTCTATCTAACAGTTTTATCATGCGCAAGAAAATAAACAAGAAGAAACAGGAACTCGATAAATGACTACGAACGCAAACATGAACACGAATACGAACACTAATACGAACACTAGAACAACTACGTATAAATAAACTGCCGGATGAACGATAATCACGAGATCAATGGAAGAAACCAAACCCTCATCCCGAGTGTGGACTCACGGGTTTGAACTAAACACTAACCCTCGTCCCGAGTGTGGACTCTCTGGTTAGTACTAACCCTCGTCCCAGTGTGGACTCTCTGGTTAGTTCACGGCAAGGTACCATCATCCCGAGTGTGGACTCTCTGGTGCAAATACTACATCCTCGTCCCGTGTGTGGACTCTCTGATGTAAATACCCTCGTCCCGAGCGTGGACTCTCTAGTGTAAGTCAAGTCAAGTCAAGTCTACACCCTCGTCGCGAGCGTGGACTCTCTGGTGCAAATAATCGACATCCTAGTCCCTAGCGTGGACTCACGGATGTAAACAGATCAAGGAAAACACCCTCGTCCCGAGTGTGGACTCTCTGGTGCCAAGTAAACAATATCAAGGATTTAGCAGTTCACTTACACGTACTTGTTCTATGACACGACTCAAGCAAGGTACTGACGAGAACTCCAAATGTGAAACATAAGGCTAAAACATGAACATGGCTATAAACAATAAAAACAACTCCATAAAAATAACACGAAAAGTACATGTCCATAAACAATCAAATAACTGAAAAATTAAAGAAAATACATGTAAGTAAAATTGTAGAGGAGGCAAGGTATACTTGCCTGGTGGCAGTGCGAAGAATCAATAAATCCCGTCAACTGGTACACCATAACGTCCAAGTCATCACAACTGTCTCCAAAAGCTGAAATAAATATCGCCAACATTTTCAGAATAGTCAAATTAGCTAGGATTGCCTGTCCTTAAGTTCAATTCTGGACACAGAGGCAAAACGGTAATTTTGGGCAAAAACGTTGTCCGCCGTTGGACCCACTTTGCACCGAAAAGCGTGCCAGAGTCAATGGTCTCTAAAGTTGTCAAACTACATGTCTACGGATCCAGTTTTCCAATATGAACCCAACCGTATGTTCAAAGTTGGATTCTGGCAGGCCGTGCACAAAATCACCCGTGGAGTGGGACCGTAGGGCCCACAAAACGGCAATTTTACCAATTGTCTCAGAATTGGACCAAACTTGGCGTATATGACCCAAAAAATGATACGGTCCTGTTGGCGCAAGTTTTGTCTCGATCTGACGAGCGTGCACGAAGTAATTGGAGGATTTGCAAAGTGCACGATACGGTGAATTTCGACGGATACGCATCAAATTCTGCATCAAATTCGTCGCGCACACGCGACCAATTCGAATTCCGTCAAAGCCCACACGACCACATAACCATTACGCAGCTTTCGATGCATTCGGTTCACGACACGTCGTCCGGATTGGCGTGACGCACGTCGTGTGGATGAATTTTCTAGTTTTTGAAACAGGTTTTTGTCAAACTTTGGAATTCGATTTCTCGGCAAGTAGTCGATGAATTCAAATTCCGTAAGAAAGGATTCTAAGCCCTACATGTTGTCAAAAAGTGTCTTCAAATATATTTTCTAATATGGCATTAGATCGATCAGAATCGATCTTCAAACAGAGAGGGTTGGACTGGACTAGTGCTCTGTTTTTGGACAGATTTTTAGGGTTTTTGGGTTTGATTTCTCTTCTAGTACAGGCGACTTTGATTCCAACTAATCGACGGAGATCAGAGTTGGTTAGATGGTAATCATACCTGCAAAATCGGAACGAGGTTTCGTCGACCGAGGAGGGAGAACCGCGATCTCAAACCTCGGAGTTTGAACTATCGCTGTTGTCATTCCTCCGCGTATGTGCGCGCGTTTCCCGACGGCTCGGCCAACCGACGGTGGCCCTGTGGTGGCGCACGGCTGCGCCTGGTCGTCGGGATGTGGTGGTACGGCGTTGGTGTTAGGCTAGGGTTTCGATAATCCTTCTCCTCTCTCGCGCTCTCTGCTAACTGTTCGTTTATATCTTCTATTAATAGCAGTTGGGGGGGGGGGGTCGGGTTCTTATGGGTTGTGGGAAGTAAGGTCAGTCATGGGCCTGGGGGTGTTGGGCCCGGCCTGCTATGGTGGGCTGGGCCTGGGATGTTTAGCCATTTATTTTGGTTCTTCTTTTCTTTTTGTTTTGGCAATCTATATATATATATATATATATATATATATATATATATATATATATATATATATATATATATATATATACATTATATATACAATATATATATACAATATATATATACGATATATATACAATGGCTATATATACACCCTATAATATGTATTTATATATATATACCTACATACATATATATTATTTATATTTATATATACATACAAATACCTACATCTATATATTATATACATATATATTTATTTGTATATACTCACATATACATATATACATTTATATATACATACCAATATACACCTATATTTTTTTTTTTTTTTTTTACTATAAATCAATTCAATAATAATAATAATAATAATAATAATAATAATATACACCTATATATAAATTAAATTTACTATAAATCAATTCAATAATAATAATAATAATAATAATAATAATAATAATAATAATAGTAATAATAATAATGATTATTTACTCACAAAAATTACTTTAATAATGATAAAATAATAAATTTAATAATACTAAAAATAAACCATTGATAGTGTTTGGTGAACGTAACCTACGCACTCCTCATTTGGCTCCATAAAATCATACAATGCTGTCAAATACCTAAATAATATTAATACCAATATTGTACAATATTTAATAATTAGGAATACAATATCAAATTGTAAAATAATTTAAGAAATATTTGCACACATAAAATCTACCTACACGGTCGTCCTTGGTCTCATTATATGCCCACATAGGCTTGGATTCGGTTCGGGCTCAACTCGGGCTAAATCGATACAAACGGATCTCCTACAAGTCAATAAATATAATAATAATTAATTAAACTTATTTATAATGGTCATGCTATAACTTGGCCTGGTTTTCTTAGTTAGGACACTCCTACGGCTCGACATTTCCCTTACCATGGCTAAACACTAGTCAAAGCACGCTACTGCACTACCCGTGCCATGATTCCTAGTCGTCTGGTACTTCAAAACTCAACCATGGCTAAAATCATCTACCGTAAAAACTAACTAAATAATTATTTATAAAAATTCTAAAAATCAATATTTAAATCAAATAAAAAAATATTTCAAGAATTTTCGGGAAGGGGAGCTACACATTGTCACTCCGCATACGACGTACATCGGCCCCAAACTGACGCTTCACCATAGCAATGAATTTAAGAAACATAGAATAGACAGCACACTTATCCTTCAACAAAATAACCCAAACAGCTCTAGAATAATCATCCACCAAAGTCAAAAAATATCGTGCCCCATTAGATGACGGAACACTATATGGTCCCCACAGATCACAGTGGATAAGGTCAAAGCATCTCAAAGCACGACTAGTACTATCAGGAAAAGTATCACGAGTCTGTTTAGCTTGATGACAAATATCACAAGCCTTATGAGAAAATACACTACTACCAGAGAGAAAAGGTAAAGTCTACAATACTTTATCTGAAGGATGTCCCAGTCTACTATGCCAAACCTCGGAATCACTTTCTCTGCATGCCAGGATCACCGAAGCCAAAGAAGCTGGAACCTCCCCTAAGAAGTAAAGTCCACCCTTTTGTTCACCTGCTCCAATCACCATTCTCGTACTTCGGTCCTGAAATAAAACACAAATTAGGAGTAAATAACATATCACAATTTCTGGCACCAATCAATTGTGAGACAGAGATCAAGTTGCAAGTCAATGTCGGAACGTAAAGAACATCCGTCAACACCAATGAAGCAGTCAAAAATACTTTGCCTCTTAGAACAGCCTCAATAGTGCTCCCATCAGGCAAAGTCACAGGACAGACAGGGCCCTCAAAGCAATCAACTAAACAAGCACGAGAACCTGTCGCATGAAGAGTAGCCCCAGTATCGAATATCCAAGTGACAGAAGTATTCTTACCCATCAGGCGATCAGAGTTTGAAATACCAGGGTTGGAAGGATTGTCGTTACCCAGCAAGCTCATCAGTTTCTGCCATTGTTCACCTGAGAGTGGTGAATGATACCCTCCATGCATCATATCCGAACTCCCAGCAAGACCAGTAGGGACACCATGACCAGCAGCGGTGACATGATGAACAACCCCTGCACCACTAGCACCACGTCCCCTATCACGTCTCTGCTGTGGTGCCGGGCCTCTGCCACCACCAGCACCACGTCCGCCCTCACGCCTAGGACGAGTCTTCCACCACTCTGGATAGCCAATATTGGCAAAGCAAGTTGCAATATCATGACCTGTTTTCATGCAATGAGTACAAATCATACCTGATTTGTCCCTGGAATCTGAGGTTCTACTATTAGAAGTAGTAGAAATACGAGGTGAAGTCTTGATAGCCAGCGCCATCACCTCCTCAGTAGCGGATTGGACTTGAGATTTTCGTATATCCTCCTCCGCACGGACTGCCTGGTATGCCCGATCTAAACTTGGCTGAGGATCCTGAGCCAGAAGATTAGATCGGATATGACCATACAACTCAGCATTCAACCCATACATAAAGTCCTGAAAGTGGTCTTCATCCCTCATAGCCTGTAGCTTTGCAGCAAGTTCACCACAGGCACAAGTAGGCAATAGAAAATAAGCAGCTTGTTCATCCTACAGAGACTGTAAATTGCCAAAGTAGGTTTCCGCAGACATCGACGTCGTTTGTTTGCACTCGGCCAAAGCCACCTTAATTTGTTGCTTCCGAGTGCCATTGCTAACAACAAACCTTTTCTTCAACAAGTTCCACAATGAATAAACCTCCTCAAAGTACGGCAAAGATTTCTTCATAGACGGATCAATGGTATTAAGAATCCATTGAACCAATAATGCTTGCACACATCTCCAATCAAGCAATTTACTAGCATCATTAATAGGTTTGATTTCAGTACCTTCCAGAAAGGTGATATTTCGCCTAGAGATCAGGGAGAGACGTATCGACCGAGACCACTCAGCATAGTTCGGTCCACGAAAAACAATAGAAGTAATGATATTTTCTGGTTGATCAGCAGAACTTAGAAAATATGGATCCTTCGGATTAGGATAATTGGGGTTGTAGGCAGCACCACCCCCAGTCGTGATGGAGTAGCTGGACGCAACATCATCAGCCATCGCCAAAGTTGGGTGTACAAAATAAAGTACAACGCCGACGGATCGGTCGAACGAACGGCGAATCGGCCGCTATCGGGGCGCCGGAACTGGCGCGTAGAGGTCTGGGTCGGTGGCGGGGTCAGGCGCAGTCAGGCGCGGGATCGTCGCGGGATCGATCGCGTACGGTCAGGCCGTAAGGCTGGCACGTACGACGGCGGATCGACGAATCGGTGGATCGGCACGGGATCGGGCAGGGCGGATCGGCTGCGTACGGTCAGGCCATAAGGCTGGCACGTACAGCGGTGGATCGGGCGGATGTCGACGGTCGGCGCGCGGAAGGGCGCGCGATCGGCACGGGAAAGCGGCGTGGGAGGGCGCGAAGTCGGCGCGCGTCGGCGCGTGGTCGGCGCAGGAGGGCGCGCAGTCGGCACGGAAAAGCGACACGGTCGAGATCGGCGCTGTCGGCGCCTTGGGATCTGGTCGTCGGATCGGCGCCGGATCAGTCGGCTTGGACGGCAGGCACGATCGGCGCTCGGCTATCGCGGGCGGTCTGCACTCGGCTCGGGTGCGGTTGGTCGGCGCTCGGCGCGGGCGCGTGAATGACGGGGTCGGCGCGGGAGCGGGCGTCGGCCGCGATCGGCACGGGAGCGAGCTAGTATTTTTTTTGGGAGATGGCGGCTAGGTTTTTCGGGAGGCTCTGATACCATGTAGGAAATAATAGTGCCTTGTTCTCATTGTTAGGGTTTGTTACAATATATATAGTGTCTACATGTGGGTTTATGGGTTATGGGCCATATTTACATTACAAATATAATCTAACAATCTAACAATTTCTTAATGTTCTATTGGGGTTAGGAATCTAGGGTTAGAGAGCTTCTATTTGGAGCCCCCGCGACTATAAACTGACGGTGTACTGCCAAGTCATTCTGGAGCCGCATCAAGAGTAGTGATATACTGTTGTAAAGAAATAAAATACAATTATGCTATTTGTCTCCCAAAAAAGTTGGGTGGTGCCATCTCCCATTATGTGATATCAGACATATCAGTTCACATAGTAGCTGACATGGCAAATTATAACCCAAAAAATTAATTACCCATTTTTTAAATGTTATTGTTAATGCTAATTTTAATATTAATGTTAATATTAATGCTAATTTTAACGTTAATTTTAATGTTAATATTAATGTCAATGTTAATATTAATTTTAATGTCAATGCTAATATTAATATTAATGTTAATATTAATTTTATTAATGTTAATTTTTGCCATGTCAGTTGTCATGTCGGCCACCATGTTATATGCCACCTAATGGGAGATGGCATTAACAATTATTTTGGAAGACAAACAACATTTTTGAATAAAATATTCTGGAACAATATACTATAAGCGGCATACCATGGTATATCGACGGTGCACGCTTCCTATGATATGCGTGATCTCTAAAAACTTTGATACATGCTCGAAGCTTACCAGCCTTGTCGCCATCGACTCCCCAAACTTTTCTGACACACGGATGACGTCTTTGCACTCCAAAATATTCTCCGCATAGGTTGGAAATCACACCCAACACCAATATGGTACTTGGCAATGCAAATATATATAACACCACTAGCAATCTTATGTGATTATTTATTTATAATATACCTTATTGGTAACCATTGCGTGTGTATGACTCGTGCTCAACTATATAAGTACTATGACGATTGTGTGTATGACTTGTGTTCAACTATATAGTATGATGGGCACTACTCGAGAAATTATAGAAGTCCGAGAGGAGTCAATACATGATTTTTTTTTTGGGCGAAACAACAACATTATAATGTTATGTGCGGTTCAGATCTAAGGTGATGTAACCAACAGTCAAAATTATTTCTGACTCTGGGAAAGGTTGGAGATCCTATTTAAGGATCTCTTCCAACCCTAGGGATGGTTGGTTAAGGCTAAGTTTTTGTACTTGAGGTCGTTAAGGAGGCTATCAAGAGATCGGGTAGTGTTGCCAATAATGGGATCTTTAAGAGGAGGAAGATGAAAGCTTGTTGGAGATATGTAAAATGAGAATTTTACATTACGATATTGTGTGTAATCCTTCAGTAAAGTTATTTCTTATCATACACCATGGAAATAATCGAATAGATTGATCTTGACCGAACCATATTAAATATTTGTGTTCTTGGTTTGTTCTTTATTCGGTTATTTGTTCTTTGCTATTTTTCTCGTCGTCACAAGATTATGGATTATTTATTTTAGGATTTTGTATAATATTAAAAATTTGCGTTTAGGTCTCCATATTGCTTTGAAGAGAGTTTGGGTTTCGTCCTAATGGTTGACTTGGACTGATCGTCCAAAATGGAGACATAAAAGCAAAATTTGAATATTATACTAAAAATAAACATAAATATGTGAGGGTTGTGTGACTTGGGTCATTTAGTTTTACATGGTGGGAGTTGTGCAACTTAGATTATTTAATTTTGTCATGACCAATCGAGAATAAGACATGTGACAATGTTGTATGTCTTGATCTCAGAAGCCACATAATCCTTCGGGGCTCTTGAGTTGTACGCATTCAACAATGCGGCTAGTACTAGAGATATATAACGATACACGATGTCCATGAAGTTGTTCCCATCGAAGTTGCCGTCAAGAGAGTTGTGTGGCTATTGAGATCGGAACAGAAGCAAACAACATTGTCACAAGTCTCATTATCGATTGGTTATGATGAAACTAAATAATCAAAGTCACACAATCCCCACATGCAAAACTAAATAATCCAAGTCACACAACCCTCACATATATTTCTCTTTTGTTTTATGATCTCATAAAATGTTCAATTTTGTATTTAGATCTCAATTTTTGATGTCAGCCAAATCAACCGTTATGACGAGATCAAAATTCTATTTTGGACAATACAGAGACCTAAACATATATAAAATTTTAATATTATACAAGAACATAAAACTAAACAATTCTAATTAAGCTTATTGTTGTTTTCGTTGCTTCCCGTGTGCTCAACTCTCACAAGAGTAACCATGTTTTGATTCTTGAATCTTTAAGGGTAAACCATTATAATAAGATTCACTATCACTTTGTCTGCTAGGAGTAGCTACCAACCAGTGTTCTTTGGACATTGATCTACTATTGGTGTCCACGTGCCTAAATTTAACTTAGGGTAGTTCTTTCTCATTACCTTCAATTATTTCTTGCTCTCTATCTTGTAATACTCTATATGGGTGAACTTATTGTATGTATCGGTGTTGTCAGAAACGAACCGGATCGACGGTCCAACTGGGCCCGATCGGTTTTGCCAAAAAAAAGGAGTCCGATCTAACGTAAAGCGAATTTTTTTAAAGAACCGTCGGTTTTTTTTCCTTCCAGAACCGAGTTTAACCAGTGAACGGTTCACAATTGATCCGACCAATTTTGATTTAAAAAAAAAACTCAAAAAATTTATCGTGTGAGATTTGAAACATTTGATTCTTGGTTTGGTTTTGATAGACCTTATAGTTGTAAAATTAAAACCAAACCAAGTATGCTAAGAACCAAACCAAAGCAAGAAGTAAATGTGAATATATTATCTATTTGAATAAAACGAGCTAGGGAGTGTTGGCCAAGTTGTCATCTCTAACATTATATACTACCAGTACGGATCAAAGAGTTACAAATGAAAATCATATAGATTGCTATAGCTAGGGAGTGTTGGCCAAGTTGTCATCTCCAACATTATATAATACCAGTACTGATCAAAGAGTTACCAGTACTGATCAAAGAGTTACAAATGAAAATGATACAGATTGCTATAGCTAGGGAGTGTTGGCCAAATATTGTCATCTCCAACATTATATATCACCAGTACTGATCAAAGAGTTACAAATGAAAATGATACATATTGCTATAGCTAGGGAGTGTTGGCCAAGTTGTTATCTCTAACATTATATATTACCAGTACTGATCAAAGAGTTACAAATGAAAATGATACAGATTGCTATAGCAAGGGAGTGTTGGCCAAGTTGTCATCTCCAACATTATATATTACCAGTACTGATCAAAGAGTTACAAATGAAAATGATACATATTGCTATAGCTAGGGAGTGTTGGCCAAGTTGTTATCTCTAACATTATATATTACCAGTTCTGATCAAAGAGTTACAAATGAAAATGATACAGATTGCTACAGCTAGGGAGGGAGGAGCCATAAAAAAAATATTAGAGGGCACTAAAAAAAAATCATGTTATAGCTTACATCTTTCAAAAATAAAAATAAAAAAGTACAAAACCACTAGTTTATTGGCTTCAAAAGATTTTTAAAAAAAAAAGAAAAAAAAAACCCTACAAAACAAAGACCTGGAGGATTCGAACCCAGGACCATCTATATAAACAGCCACTGACTCAACCAATTAAGCTACCTCCCAGTATTTATTTTTATAGCCCGAGCTACAGCCCGGGACAACCCAGCTTATGCTCCGCCACTGCTAGGGAGTGTTGGCCAAGTTGTCATCTCTAACTGTGGATAGTTGGTAATTTGCTGATAGAAATATTGCAACTTCTTATTTTGTTACAGATGCAAGCAATCCCTTGTGCTGCCAATGTAGTTATTGAATAGCTACCAACAGCAAGGCATTCACAACCAATTCAATGACATCTTTTTCCTTTTTCAATTTGGCGTGGGTAACATTTACGGGAAGGCGGGGGACTGCGCCAGTACTTTTTTGGTAGATATTTTTCACGAGGTCAATAATTATTCGTGTCGACCGGCGTTTGATGAATGGAGATGATCCACACACCGAACAATGATCGGTGTTTGATGAATGGGATGACCCGCACACCGAACACTGGTGCAATTAGTTAAGAGTACTCGACAAATGCTCGAGGTAGCTAAGTAAGAATGGGGTTCTTCTCCAGGTTGCAGGACTACATGTGTTCGACATGAACCCGCGAAAAAAATATATCATGAAATAGAGGAGTTGCTAGTGAAGATTAGGTAAAAATCCACAGCTCCTGCAGTGAGGACAATGACAGTGCAATATGGTCTGCAGGCGTAACGCCACATTGATGACAGCATCGCTCGAATTTCCTTTGCATCTGCCAACAGTTCTCGAGTTAGTTAGGGCTATTAATTGAGCGTGATTAATCTCGAGGGGTCCCGGAAAGCTAGCGCTTGTCCCCTTGACAAAGTCTAGTGTAGCTAGCTAGCAGCATGCATTCATCATTGACTTGATTAAGAATGCCTTAGTCTTGAGGACATTGAACATACAATGTATTGATCAACTTTCGGTGATCGAGATGTCTACAATGATTAAAGTCAGTTAGATATGGACTTAATATAAGCTTGAATTTTCATCATTGACTTGAACATAATTGATTCTTGATAGGATATGATGTGCTAAACACTATATAAAATTAAAAATAAAATTAATGTTAGATTGCGACAACAAGCGTGACTCGATCTATCCTTAATGTTGCATTACGCACTAACGGCTAGTATGATATGCAAGACTTAAATTTCTACCACCAACAGATAAGGGTGAACTTACCGGTTTACTGAACGTTTGGATTGTTGGGGCCATATTGAAGGAGATGAGCATTGATACATGATGCATATATCCTGGGAGCAGATACGTTGTCTCATTTAATTCTGTCCATTTCTGTCCCTTTCTGTCCCTTTCCCTATTACATGTAGGCCATGGGTGTAGATATATAGATGGTGACCCACATGTAATAGAGGGAGAAAAAAAGGACAAAATTAAATGGGACATCAGATCTGCTCCCCAACATACTTGATTTGACATGTTTAAGTTTTCGGTTATGCTTCAAATTACTGAATGTGAGAATAAACTCTAACTAATTTTTCACGACATTGTAACAAGTGAATCTGGATGTGAGAAGAACACAAGAAATGGTTGGAAAAAATATGTTCCGTGCCCAAAAGAAATTTGATACAGATGACTCCCTACTTAATGTAAGTCACCTCGCAATTCACTACAGAAATAATATAAATTAGCGACTGAATTAGCGTCGGCGATTGGTCGCTTACTAGAACGGAAAAGGACTGAATGGCAAAGGATCTTTGGTTCACAATCACAAACCCAATATTTCGTCGCTATTCCGCCGCTAAGACGTCAAAATTTATGAAGCCATAGCGACGCCACTAATTAGAAGCGCAAAATTGTCGGAACTAATTATTGTCCACATTTCTAGAATGAAACCAAAATTGTAATCCCCACCCCACACCCCCCTCCCCAAATAAAAAAAAACTCCCTCCTCCTGACCCAGGTGGTCGCGATCCCCTCCTCCTCCTGACTTAGACGGAGATCCTTTGCCTCTCAGTCCGACAATGTCACGTCCCGATCCTGTAAGACCAAAATTTGTCACTAGACGTGATGTCGTATAAGTCTAAATTTCACTTGTACAAAATAATAACAAACACGATCGATAAAACAATATCACAAAAGTCATTGTAGCAAAAAAATAAGCATAAAATTTGATAGCCAACAAGATATATGAAAAATGATTCTCTTTATTGAGAACTTGCAGCGGAATTAAAATGACGCTTAGGCCAAAATAACAACTAGACTACGTACACACTGGATATTATTGTTAGCATCCATAATATATAAATGTGTACACGCATCAATTGTTAATCCTGCAGGATAGTTGCCAATAGCATGAAGCTTAACTTATGACGGTAATTGGTTAATCCGACACCATAAAGGTACATCGTATTGTGATTGGTTTTTCCAGTTCGAGTAGCTAGTTCCACTGAACGTTCCTGTAGAAACATGAAAAATACTAAAAAAGAGACGCATAGATTTCATGCGCCTAAAATATACATGATTCATAGTTAAACCAGTTTCTGAAGCAATATGAGTTTTTGAGATGCATACTTGAAGATGAGTCAGAGAGGCGCATGGTTTGTTCGACGCATGGCGTGTTTTTGTCACTTGTATGAAAAGCTGAAACCTCGTGCAGTGTGCAGTGTTCATACAACGAGGAAGATGTCAGTAATTTCGTCACTTTCATCATTACACTTTATCATCTGTAAAGGGAGCAGTTGTATGCGACTACTTCCACAACAATATTTGCAGTATGCAGTTGAAAAACTATGCGTTCAAAGTGTTGATATGTCACATAGTTATTCAAAAAAAAGATACTATTTGCAGTAAGCAGCCAGACGCTATGCGTCTAAAGTAATTTAACGCATAGTCGACCCACAGTAAACTGACCGTGTGCTGACATGGCAGTGTTTCGTGCAGCGCGTCTCAAAATACATGACGAGCTATACGTGAAGGAGAGACTGCATATGCTGCTTCTTTGCTAATAGTGTATTTTCTTCACATATGCACATACGCACATGGCTATTCCAATAAAGAAAAGCTATAAATAGAGGACAATTTTTCCTCGCGGAGGACACACGGGCAGAAGGAGAGACTACGTATGCTGCTTCTTTGCTAAGAACTTTCAGAGAGAGAGAGAGAGAGAGAGAGAGAGAGAGAGAGAGAGAGCTTTCAGTGATAAAGTTTCCCTTACTACCGAGAGTTCATCAACCACAAAGCTTCGTCAACTTCCACATCAGATCGTTAATGGAGTAAAGAAGTCGAAGTAGACTTAATCTCCATCGCCCCAATTCCCAGATTCTATTATACTCGGAGTTCTTATTTAAGATTCTTGTTGTACTTTTTGTCTACAATAATACAAAATATTCTACGGTTTCGGACTCTTTTTGTATTGAAACAGTCCCGTAATACCTCGTGTGTGAAGCACGTTTTACATAAAGTTTTTTCTAGGTCGAATCGATCTCGGTGCGCAGGACCCCAATCGAGAAAAGTTAAAGCTTGTGCACAATTTCTTCATGACCATGCAAATGCATGAACAATTTAACTATAAAATATATGTATGGTACAAAAATTGAAATAAAGAAAGATAAATCTCTACTTGTACAACCTTTTTTTATCATGAGAATCTCAATCTCCACTTAGTGTTATCCCGATTGGTGAGCCATTGGTCCCAAAACATTCCAAACCACACCCGACAATTCCATGGTACCAAACCACATCTATATCGCTTCCCATATAAAACTCTTACCTCATGAATCTACTGCATGTATGTACTTAATAGCTTACAGTCTAATGATCCAATTCTTAGCATTTACAAATATTTTATGTCTACAACAACAGTAAAATGTTTGGTGCTGGGACACAGATCTTGATACGCTTAGTTTATAAGTGATATCTTTGAAGTGACATAGAATAATGGTAAGTATAGAGTAATATCAACTCTTGTATATGCTACAAAGACACATCTTGTTATGTCATAAAATTGATCCTAAGGCAAAATTAGAAATACCACATATACCTGCCAGCACTCACCTTTTTAACGACATTAGTTTTTGTCTGAGTCAGCTAGAGACCACTTACTAGTAAACGACAATATACTGACCCCAATGTCCTAGGTGCATAGATCTACTTGGGTGTGTTTAGGACTTGGAGCTTGGTCGGGCAGGTGGTGTTCAGCTAGAGATGATGCTTTGTTTATAGATGACAGAATGTATGGAACAATGTTGTATTGTGTAGATCTTGAATTATAAGCCTTGTAGCATGTTTCAATGTATCGAGAGAGAGAGAGAGTGCTTGTAATCGAGTGTTCCTTGGACTGATGCCTTTGTAATTCTGCTGCAAATTAACAATAAAGAGAATAATGTTATATATATATATATATATATATATATATATATATATATATATATATATATATATATATATATATATATATCGTGTTTATTGACTCTTTTTTTTATTTTCGCTGCGATGACTTGCATTTGAGCTGTTTTGTAGACCGTGCCTCGTTTCGTCTTGTACAAGCGCATGTTTAGACTTGTACGACATCACGCATAGTAACGACTTTTTGTCCTGCAGGATCAAGGTGTGATAGTTTGGATTAGGACCAAAATTTCATATGCTAACAACCAAATTAGGAAAAATAAAATTTTACAAGGTACAAAAGTATTAACAAAATGATACAATGGAGGACCAAAATTGAATTAGTTATATTTAGTTTGTTAGGACTAAAAAATTTAATGAAAATTGTATTCCTTTGAATTATATAGGATTTTCCTATATTTGAATTACTTTATTTTCAATTTAAATTAGAATATTAATATATTTTTTCTTGTCCATTATTAGGATTAGTTTAAATTATTTGTATCATGTAAATGATTTCATTATGCCTATATAGGCATGAAACAAATGTAGAATGAGGGAGAGGAAAAAAAGATTGAATTTTGTTTTATATAGGTTGCTAAGTTAAATTTAAGGCTAAATTATCCTATTAGCATCCAAACTATAGAGCTTGAGCGTTTTTAGTACCTTAACTTTCCACTGCTCAATTTTGGTACCCTACTTTCTTAAATTGCTCTTTTGAAGCATCTTATGTCCAAATTTAGTTGCAACTAAGTGTTCATCATGAACAAAACAATATTGTTATTCATTTTATTACATAAACCAACACAACACCCAATAAGCAATTTATGAAATTGGGGTGCCAAATTCAAAAAAGTCAAAGCACTATAGTTATGGTGTCACTAGAATAATTTAGCGTAAAGTTAATTTTTAAAACTTGTTTCGTCTACCATAAATATTCTTCTGGACGCTCTTCATCAACAGCTCTTCGACATTGGATTCCGGCACGATTGCGAGTTATCTATTGCTCCAAAAGTGTACAACTCTTCACTATATTCCAAAAGTCACATTTAATTTCATTTACAAATCCTTGCATCTTAGGATAATTCTTGTAAATTATATCAATATTTTTTGTTCATAATTAATTAGGCTCTTTCTTCAATAATTAATCTTGTTGATTCGATCATAATCCGAATAACAAATAAGTCCAACTGAATCCTACCGGTCGCTAGTCGGATACCATTACGCTGTGTTTGGGAACCTAGGAGGGGGAGGGAGAGGAAAATTTGAGGGAAAGAAAAATGGAGGAGAGTAAAATGAAGGTAAAATTAATTTTTTCTTCACTTGTTTGGATAAACAAAAAGTAGGGGAAGAAAAATTCTAAAAATAATATTTTATTTATTATGAAGAAAGATATAATTACCATTTAGTCCTTGATTTTTTCAATTCATAATTAATAACTACTTTATTGAAGGGTAGTTGGGTAATTTATTTCACAATCCTCTCATCTCTTTCCATTTTTCTTCCACTTTTGGGGAGAAAATTTTTTGAGTGGGACCCACATGAATTTTTCTCCCACATTCCTCTCCCTCAATTCCCCTCCCACTTCCCAAACACCACTACTTTTAATTTTTCTCCCATTTTTCCCTCAAAATTTTCCTTCCTCCCATTTTCCTCTCTTCCCAAACAATACCTTACGCTGTGTTTAGGAACTTTTGTGAGGAGAGAAAGGAAAATTTGAGGGGAAAGAAAATGGAGGAGGGTAAAGTGAAAGTAAAGTTAATTTTCCCTTCCTTTGATTGGATGGACAAAAAGTAGGAGAAGGAAAAGTTTAAAAATAATTTTTTATTTATTTAGGGATAGAGATACAATTACTATTTAGTCCTTGGTATTCTCAAATGATAATTTATTATTATTACCTTTATGAGGGGTGGTGGAGTAATTCACTCAAATTCCTCTCATCTCTCTCCATTTTTCTCCCACTTTTGGGAGAATTTTTTTTTAGTGGGACCCACCTACTTTTTCCCATCAAAATTTCCTCCCCAATTTTTTCTCCTCCTTTCCAAACACCATCACTTTTAATTTTCCTATCACTTTTCCCTCATCTTTTTCCTTCCTCCCATTTTTCCCCTTCCCAAACACTACCTTAAGGTGGTGTGGATTATGCATGTTCCAAAAAAAGGTAGTCAAGAGCATGGATCCACACTACCGCCCGGCTTCAAGACTGTCGAGTTCAATTTATGAATACGAAGGGTTCGAATAGCTTCTTGTTGATTCCAATATTGTCAATTCAAGAGGCTATCATCTCCCAGTTCTGCAACCTGATAGCCTTTGAGCTCGGGAAGCTACTTCACCAGTCACGATACACTCATAAAAAATCTCACGCCATTAAGCACAAACATGTGATCGTCAGTAAGCTCGGTTAGGATGAAGAAGAATGATGTGGGACGAAGATCCGATTTTGGAATGGCGTGTAGTGGCATCGTATTGCTAGGCGTCGACATCGAAGGCAGAAAGGGAAATAAGATCGAAAGATCTACTTTAGGGGGGCTGGCACTAGTTAGTCATGTACACCTGCTAGGAGAAGCAGTTTATGGGTACAAACTGTTAGAAGAGGAAGGTCGACAACGTGTATCGTGTTGGAAATCGGACACACCCTCCTTTGTTTCGATACCGAGTCTGAAATGTTGTTGCAGTAAAAACTTAGGCCAATCCACTTGAAATAACCAATCCCCGTTTAACAGACACCATGCACAACTAAAGACAAGTATATGGCAGTGACTATGTCACCTGGATAAATTACAATCTCTATAACTCAGATAAAATTATAATATTGACAAAAACAATGTTGAACCCATTGTCCTAATATGTTCAACCCCCTCACAATCCATAAGAAGAAAAGAAAGGGATTACAATCAAAATCGCTCACCAACTGTAGCAATTTCCCTAACCGAAGTTGACGACTCCTCGATTATATATCTTCTTCCTTCTATCTTATACGGTAAAGTCCTAAGAGCAAACCATAGACTTTCTGTTAGATCTTATGTGGACGAGCACCTCAAGTCTCAACTTTGTGCTATACTTTGTGCCTCCACCCTCACCCCATATATATAGGATGAGAAAATTATATTCTAGGTCATAATAGAATTTTCCAAATAGGCCAAAAATTAGAATCAAATTATACCTAAAATATTCCATCAATATCATATTTTAAATTATAATAGGATATTCTAAAAATAAAACCCTCAAATAAGAATCCTATTACATCTAAAATTGTCCAGTATCAATTATGGACATCCTATAAATCAAATATTTAACTAAATTTGGATTCCACAAATATGTTGTTACCAAATCTAGACTTGACTCCAACAATCTCTACCTCCAGTCCGATGAGAGGGTGTTAACCCCATGGATCCTCAACTGGACTTCATGCTTGTCGCATCACGACAGAGTTCCTGCTCTTCCATGCTACAGATCTCTGATTCCCCCGAGGTACTTTGCATCTTTATTTATCTCCAGCTTCTCGACCATCACGTTGATGCTAGCTGCCATGCTTAACATCTTCTGCACTACTAGGATTCTGTCGATGTCAATAACACGATCAAGACCTAAGCTCCTGACAATCAGTCTCACCGCAAGTCTCGGCTTCCTGTCTCCGACTTTCGTTTTCCACCGGAACGTGCTACCGTTCTGTCGAGCTTCTTCACCCTTGGCTGGCCCAACCAGGCGGACGGTGCAGTCCTCTTAAGATTCAAACTCCTGAACCTCTCCACCTTCATGTCCGACACTAAAGCTCTCCCGTACACATGCATACTCGAGCAGAACATCGTGCACTGTGCACGCCGTCGATGACCCACAGCTCCCCCTAAAATGTGTCAATGGAGATGCACCTACCTCAGATTGAGTTTGCTGCAAACCTTGATCTCCTTTCTAGTTTCAAACTGCTGAAACCAATTTTGCTCCGCAAAGCTTTGGCAAAATACCCGTCGCCAAAACCAGATCCGTAGAGCAAACCCCACCTGGAGGCCAACTAACTATCATGGGACCGACAGACTGGCCCTCAATCTTTGACTCACCTCCATTCATCGTTTTGTCTCGACGAACCGAATCCTCCGTAACCTTCAAAATATTTCGAAAACCCTCCTCAACAAGTTTTCGATGATCCAACTCCTGTCGAATACTCCTCGAGCCTCCATCCGGTGTCTGTGACCTTCCTGCACAACTCAAGCTTGAGCCTGTACATGCCACAACATAAATCTCCTCGAGCTAGCTATTGGAAATCCTTCGCAAGCATCCAATCTTTGTCTCCAAATAAACTACATCTTTTATCTGCCAGCGTCCCTACCGAAACTAAATTATAGGGCAAATTCGGTACTTATTGCACACCCTTGAGGACGAGATTCTCACCAAACTTCGTCGTCAAGTGTACATCGCCGATGCCTACAACTGCAGCAGTCCCCTTGGTGCCCATCTTCACACGTCTAAACTTGCCTCCGTGGTATGATGTGAAGATCCTCCTCTCGGAGTGGCATGATAAAATGCCCCCGTGTCTATGACTTAGTCACCGTCATAATACAAGCCACAAGGTTCCTTTACGTCGGTTGCTGTGATGATGATATCTTCCATTGTTGTAAGATCCATCCGATCATCCTTGCATTTGGTCTTCTCAGCTTTGAGCTTTATGCAGTTCCTTTTGATATGACCTCTTTCGCCATAATGATAGCAGCCTCCTTGTGGTCAACAAACACAAGATCCCAAAAAGTCTTCCGTGTCCTCGCCTGTGACTTGAGTCGTTCTTTTCCGTGTAAAGCTACTAGAATGGACTCATGTGGAGATTCAACTCGCTTATGCCAGATCTCCTCATTCAACAAGCTACTTTTGACTGCCTCTATCGTGACAACTCCATCCGACGCGGAGTTGCTCATCGTCACCACCATTGTCTTCCAGCTTTTCGTTAGAGAACTCAAAAGCAATAGAGCTTGAAGCTTATCATCAATCACCATCTTCATCACAGACAACTGATTGATGATATCTTGAACTTCGTTCAGATGTTGTCCCACCGAGGCACCCTCAGTGTATTCGTGTTGACGAGTTGACGAATAAGAAGCGCCTTGTTGTTAGCTATCTTTATTTCATACAATGAATACAGCTTCTTCCGTAATGCTTCTGTCGAACTTTTCATGGACACATGGTGAAACACCGAGTCGTCCAGCCATTAGCGGATGAATCCAACGGCCTTCCAGTCTAGTCGTTTCAGTCTTTACCAGCTTTGTTCGATGGCGCTGTCGTCCTCCAACGGACCATGAAAGTCCTTACACCAGAGTAGATCCTCCATCCTTAGCTTCCAAATTGTCCAGTTTCTCCTGTAAGAGTGATCATACGAGTGTTCATCTGCTTAGTAGACATGGTTGCCAGAATCCTAAAAGCTCTGATACCAAATGTTGGTATTAGATCAGAACGAACGAACCTTGCTCTGATACCAAATGCTGGAAATTGAATACGCCCTCCTGCGCTCCAATACCGATCCTGAGACGTTGTCGCAGTAGAAACTTAGGCCAACCCACATGAAATAATCAACCTCCGTCTAACAGACACCAAGTACAAATAAAGGTAAGTATATGACGGTGACTATGTCAACTGGACAAATCTCAATCTCTATAACACAGTTAAAATTACAAGATTGACAAAAACAATGTTGAACCCTTTACCTTAATAGGTTAAACTCCCTCACAACACTCAAAAAGAAAAAAAAAAGAGATTGCAATTGAAATCGCTCACGAACCTGTAGCAATCTCTAATCTCATCTCCCTAACCAAAGTTGACGACTCATCGATTAGATCTCTTCTTTCTTCTATCTTGTATGGCAAAGGCCTAAGATTAAGTACGGACTTTCTCTTAAATCTCATGTGGACGAGCACCTCGAATCTCAACTTTGTGCCTCCACCCTCACCCTATATATATAGGATGAGAAAAATCGTATTCTAGGTCATAATAGGATTTTCCAAATAGGAATAAAATTGGAATCCTATTATATCTAAAATATTCTATCATATCCTATTTTAGATTATAATAGGATCTCCTAAAAAGAAAACTCTAAAATAAGAATCCTATTACATTTAAAATAGTCCAACACTAATTGTGGACATCCAAATCTAATTAATCCAGACTTAACTCCAATATATGGTACTGAGTCATTAGTGTCCCAACCGTCGGTATATTCCAAACTTTCTCTAGCTGACTATTATGCTACCGGTGCTTCTCCTCCTATTTCTTCTAGTCGTATGGATTAGATGAAGAGTACGATAGAGGATATTCAGAGGCAGATAAGATAGCTTTCGGAGAGGATATTCTGAGACAATTGACTACTCTACAACGGATTTGCAGAATATAGGGATATTACATTTAAAAGATTGTGTTGTCAAAATTTGATGTGGGCAAAAAATAGTATAAAATCTAGAATCTAGAAAGTTTGGCTCCAAATTGGGACTTACTATTCTACAAAACGAGTTTCTACAATCTATAATCTAAAATTGGGAGGCCCAACCCTTAGCACATATGGGTGGGATGGGACTGAAATAGTAGAAATTGGGATTAGGGATGGGACTTACTATTCTACAAAATGAGCTCCTACATATTAGGCACTTCATGATTGCGACATACATTAGTTCGACTCGTTATTAAAGAAAAAACTTAAGTTGTTAATCATATAGTTAACTACACATGATGGTTTGAACTGTCATACATGTAAACATTTGCCCAGGTTGCAAACAATTTGCTAAGACATTCATACTTGAGTATTTACGCGGATTAAGCAACAGTGACTACTAGCAGTCGCACCAGCCGCGCCGATCAATTACTGCACTCGGTTAGGTGCTGATACAGAGAGGCCCCGGCCAGGCACGAGACACAGGACACAGACATGTTAGCATGAGCTGGTGTCAGGCATGCAGCATTGCCCTTGCATTTGCAGGGAATACCCTATATACCTGGGACCGACATGGTTTGTGTAAATATACAAGTGGGATATATTGACTACGGAGGCATCAAGTTGGTTAGATCATTGTCATCTTTTAAATATAAGGTTAAGTGTTGAGTGTGATCGATCATTCTGTGAAGCCTTATGGAGTAATTCTTAGAATTCCTAAATTTTCAGAAAATGTAGTGTGTGTCTGTAATCGATCGCGTTCCTACTGATATTATGTCAAGGTTCGACGACAGTCTCCTTCCTCCTTAATTTGGGTACGTCCTCCTTTGCTCATGAAGTCGGCAATCTTCACTCAAACCTTGAAAGACACACCAACAAGTTTGAGGTGTATAGAATGGATGAACTTAATTAGGATTTTTATGCCACACTCAATATGAAGCAGATGCATGTGGCTGGCAAATTTGAATTTATTAACAAGGGGAAATTATTGTACACTATGCTAGCAATGTTGGTGTACACTATCAAGAAAGATACTATGTGGGCCGGGGGCTCATTTCAGACTCTGAAAAAATTTCAGGACTGACAACAACATAATTGCTTGATACTAAGTTTAAAACTTTATATATATCCTTCCTGACTAGCATAGAACTTGAAGACGTACCATGCTGAAAGGAAACATCCCAAACGTGTTGGTAGAATATAATGTTACTAGTTGTACGTAGCCAAATTCATAATTCACTAAATAGAGTTCTCTCAGCCATTTAGGAAGGCAGTCAGTCACCTGTGCAGTGATTTCTGACCTCTGCAAAGAATGTGTTGGTAATAAATATTAAATTCAGATAATCCAAACAAAAAAGATATCTAGAATGATTATCTCACAATTTGATTAAAATGTTAGGAGAGTGATATCTGCTAGGTGTAACTAACTTTGGTTACGCGAAGTAGGAAAAATAGATGAATTCCATGTAACATATCTGGGGTGCCAGATTAACAATGATTAACTCTCATTTTTGTCATTCATCTTTACAATCGAGTTACTGCGGAGATCATTTTTTATGAAATTCATCTGCTGAGTATCTCATCTTTGAAGTGTCTAGTTAATATATAGAAAATCTGCATAAAAATGAAAAAAAAAAAGGAAAAAGAAAAAGAAAAGTTGGTTTGGGTATCCTTAGATTTGAAGCAATTCCATTTGTCCTTGTAGGTAAATAGAGGTGAAAATTAATAAAAGACTATAAAGCATCATGGGTCAAATTGGTCTTGTAAAATGATTAACAAACTTACCGAACTCAGCTGACCCTTGTGGTCAACGAGGAGAGGTATAACCTCATTGGCCAGGCGGACGGTCTCGGAATCGAACCGCGGGAGAGGCGTGGATGTGTGTGCAAAAATTGAGAACAGTGGACCTAAATATGACATGCAACGCAACGTGGACAAAGTCCCGTACGTTACGTCGAACATTTCAAAAAACCAACTATTAACTAACTTCCCTTTGGGATTCGTCATAACATGCTCTCATTGCAACTTTTTTTATTTTTGGAAGGATGTTATTCAAACTGATTAATTTATTGCACTAAGATACCTATTTGAAATGTGGAGATAGCATATATAACTATCAAATTCTAGAAGGATTCATGGGTTGGCAGGATTTTTACATTAATATATATCCTCAGTGTAGCCGCAAACCAGGATGCTATTGTGTCATATCTGGAATTACCCCTTAAATTGGGTAAAGTTCAAGAAAATAATTGGTTGCGTATAGTAAAAAAATTGGTGACAACTACAGATTGGCCGGTTAGAAAGGAAAATTATTATCTTGGGGTGCCAGGTTAACATTGATAAACTCGTCTTATTTGTCATTCATCTTTACAACCGGTATATATATATATATATATATATATATATATATATATATATATTAGAACAAGCAATTGTGTTACAGACTCCTGGCCCGAAGGCCCGTACCCATATTTGTATCTCACAGCATCAGGCTTTACAACCAGTGGATTTTTTTTTCTTTTATATATATTGGAACAGGTAATTATGTTACAGACTCATGGCCTGAAGGCCTAATAACGCGGTCCGAAGGCCTAATAATGCGGCCCGAAGGCCCGCACCCATACATGTATCTCACTGTATCAGGCTCGATCCAAAGGCCCCCACCAGTACCTGTAGCTTACCGCATCCGGTCCGCACTCACAGTTTTCATTTACATGAAATTAAATGTACTTCTCTTGTTGCTCGAACCTGCAACCTCTTGGGAGGATGTGCCTCACTCTAACCACTTGAGCTAGAGGTCATTGGCATATATATAAAAGGTAATATTATTCCAAATGAGAAGTCAGAAATAAGTACACTCCATCAGTATAAACTGATATCACTCAGTTATGCATCACTAAAACATCATGTTTGATATTATGCTCAATCCCTATCATAGGGGTGCATAGACCTTTGAATATGTGATTATTTTGCTCCTTTCATATATGCCAGAGAGTAGCCGCCAGCCAGATTCTCACCTCCTTTATCCACCGTATACCCTTGTACCCCAACCGTGTGATCTCTCCCGTAGTCCCTCCCAATATCATAGCACTTCGAAGCCGTATCCCAAGCTTCCTGTGTTGATTTTGCCAAACTTGCCAAGTCCACGGACAAAGGAAAAATAAATGATCCACAGTCTCGTTCTGAGTTCGACACAACACAGATACACCATCAGTCAGAACACCAAACCTTCCTAATATATTAGTCAATAGTCTCACCAGAACCAGTCTGAACACCAAACATTTCCAATCTATCCATAGTCAATAGTCTCCCTGATGTGTGGGGAGTCCCCGATGCTCCCAATTATATGTCCTAGGTGTGTGGCCCATTGGGAGCACAGGGCTCCCCACGCAGTGGCGCGTCAAGGTGCAACTTGGGCTGGGCTAGGCCGACCCGGACCCGATTTTGACCGGGTTTGACCAGGCCTGGGCTGGGCCGGGTAGGGTTCAGCCCGGTTTGTCAGACGGGCCGGTCCAGGCTAGCCCGAGTCCGCGTACCCGAACCCAGCCTGGACCCCCGGTCCGGTTTACAGCGGATCGGGCGGAACCGGGCCGGTTCAGGGTTGGACCGGGCCAACATGGTTTTTTCGGGAAAAAACCAAAAAAAGAGAAAAAATTCTTAGTAGAAGTTAACAAATTTTCTTAACAATTTTTTTCCATTATAATTTAAATATGCTATAACATTAACTAAAAAAATTGAGAAAATAAAAGTTAACAGAATTTTATTAATTGTCGTATATTTTGTATAACTACCGTTTATGTTAAAATGAATATCGATTGATTGTTATATACAAAAAATGATCGTCTTTTAATAATTAGCATATATGCTAATAATTTGAATAACTATCAATTAATTTTTATAAATAGATTTAATTGTCAAATACTAAAAATAATCAATGACATGATTTGAATAACTACCATATATACTAATAATTTGAATGGTTATCAATTAACTTTTATAAATGGATTTAATTGTTATATACTAAAAATGACCAATGACATGATTTGAATAACCACCATAAATAGTAATAATTTGAATTACTCAATTAATTTATATAAATGAATTTAGTTATCATATATTAAAAATGACCGTCTTTATACTATCAGCAGATTTAATTGTCATATAATTTGAATAACTACCATTTATGTTTTGAATGACCATAAATTAATTGTCATATACAAAAAATAACCGGCTTTAAATAAACACCATATATATATGCTAATAATTTGAATGACTATCAATTATTATTTTTCAACAGATTTTATTGTTATATACTAAAAATAACCAATGATTCTAAAAATAAACAATGCCACATATATATATATATATATATATATATATATATATATATATATATATATTGGATCGGGTTTGAACCAGGCTACATAGTAGGCCAGGCCTGTCCGGGTCGACCGGACTTAGCGGCCTAAACTGGTTCGGACCGGTTTCTGAACCGAGCCGGGCTTTCGGGCCAAAAAACAGAACCTAGTCCGACCAGCTAAAGTGGTGGGCCGAACCGGGCCAGGCCGTTGACAGGATCCGGGCCGGGTTGTGGCCGTCCGACCCATCTCACACCTTGAGTGGCGCAGGTTCGAGTCCCTCCTGGACACTGGTTGAGTGGCTTAGGGCACGCGCACACACACACATCAAAAACTTGGGGAATATAAATATATACACCACGGGGAAAGAACCAATAATACACTCTTAGCCAGCTAACCCTTGGATATTACTTGGTGAGCCAAAATAATGCCCCTCACACAATAATCCATAGGCACCACCCTCCTTTCAGAGTTGCCAAGACTATAAAATATCTGCACGTTTCGTTCTCTCCAGAAATGTCACACGGAACACAGTAGGCTAATCCTAGCAACTCTGAACCACTTGTCCCACAGCTCGCTTCTATTAACGTCAGATCTTACTCCGAATTTGATCAACTTGCCGAGCGTGAGTAGCCTCCCCTTTACCGCCTTTATCATTTACAATTGGAATTTGAAGGCCGCTCCCTTGCACCAAATGAAATCAGCCCATTCTTCCTTCGGGCTCTTACTTGGTAGTCGTACACCTTGTTCAGCCTGAAAGAGTCGTCCGTACCCAGGCGACACGTCACGCACAAAATTTTATGTTCCAACTGAGACATATTTGTATAACCCTCCACAGACCGGATTTTGCAGGAAGCTTCCAAAATTTTCTAGAAGGTGGTGGACTCTTCCTGAAGATTCATGATCTTTCTAGATACTCTAGAAGCTTCTTTGTAAATAGCTAGGTTCTAGAAAATTTTCCAGAATAATTCCTGTAATATGTCGATTTCCGAAGTTTCATGTAAGACTTGTGAAGCATTACGAATAAGTGGGAAGCTCATTTGTTCATCACCACAAAAAATTATAAGCATTCTTCAAGTAATAGGAAGTGTTTCAAGTTCCCAATATTACTCCACTATTCTCTAATCACAACATTCTAGCAAAGTCTATCGGGAAGGCTTGTACGGGACTTCGAGTAGGAAGCGTGTGCGCTTCACGGATCAAAATGTAGGCAAAAACACTAAGTCCATTACAAATGGTATCAGGATAAAAGTCCATCATCGCTATGTCAACATCTGAGCCCGCTCACAAGGAACATCCCATCCCGTCCAAGGAGAAAGGCAAGGCCAAGAGGGAAAAAGCAAGGAGCTGATGTTGGAACTCACCCTTGGTGAATTGATATCCTTCATGGAGGCCTTGGAGAAGGGCGTGACGGATATGTTGAGATACAAATGTAGCAAAACCAGACGGCTTAAGAGGAGTTTGCCCGTGGGTTCACTACCAAAATAAGACTTTAGCGATGCCAAAAAACGTCGCTAAAGTGTATAAAAACGTCGCTATTAAAAATAACGACGAATTTAGCGACGAATATTCTTTGTTGTGCATTCCGTGGTCGTTAACACATAAAACGTCGTCGCTATTGCGACGAATCATAGCGAAGTATGGACGTCGCTAATATTTTATTTGATAGCGATGTTTAGTGACCAGACGTTGCTAATCAGCGATGTCCACTTTTGTTGCTAAACGTCGCCGACTTTTCAGTAGTTAGACGTTATTTGCGACATTTAGTGACTAGGTTGCTGACATGGTAAAATTTACCATGTCAACCAATTAGCGACTGTTGGCGACATCTGCGATACAGACTAGCGATGTTCGGATGCACGTTTAGCGGTGTCTTCCCTCGTCGTTAGGAGTCGCTGAACGTTGCTGAACGTCGCTAAACTGCAAAAGAAACTAAAAAATAGAATTCTGTTTGCTTGTTTTCCATCCAGAAACTACCTACAGTTTAAATTACAGTTTATAAAAGTAGACCCAGAACAACCCTCTATAAAATTTTCTTGGTTCGTCGACCCCTTCGATGGAACACTCAACACTGATAAAAAAAATTATAGAGACAAATGATGAAAATGCACTACCAATAATCAAATAAACATAATCAAACAATAAGAAAGACATAAGATAGCCTGTGGAGACAAATCCACTACCAAACAGCTATAAAAAGAGTTTATGTCCAATAATGTTCCAACAATGGGTCAGCATAACACATACTGTCACTAAATGTATAAAATAAATACATAAAGACCCAAGAATGGGTCAGTAAACCACCACACAACACATAACAATATGTCCAATGATGTAAGCCCCAATATTAAATTTTCTGTTATTTACCTATTTATTTATCTAATGATAATGGTAGATAGATGTTAAATTCATATATATATATAGAGGAGGGATCCGCATCCCCGCACTTTTTGCATCCCCAAGCATCCCCCCTACTCACACCGTTGGATGGTGCTTTAAGTCATCTAATCTTAACCATTGATTTACCAACGGTTAAGATTAGATGACTTAAAGCACATCCAACAGTTGTTAACATGGGGATGCTTGGGGATGCAAAAAGTGCGGGGATGCGGATCCCTCCTCATATATATATATATATATATATATATTTTTTTTCATATATATATATATGTATATATATATATATATATATATATATAAAAATATATATATATATATATATATATATATATATATATATATATATATATATATATATATATATATATATATATACACGTCAAATTAGGAGAGTTCCACTTCCTGCAAAGACCCTAAGTCTAAGGGACTTATGTGTAAGATTCCCAATTTAAATCAAGAATAATGTTAGTATTCGGATTTCCTGAACCTGGGATGGGTTGTACACGAATTTGAGTTCATCTATATTTGAGAAATCAAAATCCTAGTTTAAATCCTTTCTCTATATCCATCTCCTCCTTTGATCCTATCTAAGTTAGGGTATAAAAGGGAAGGGAAGCAACCGATTGTAGAAAATCTTTAAACCCTAATAAACCTCTCATTCATATCTCAAGAGCAAATACGACAGAGGAGGCCTGTGGAATCATCCAATCCTTGCAACTGCAGCGCATGTATTTCCCATACCCTAATTTGTCCATCTGGTTACACCTAGTGTTCAAAACAATGTCTAAGAGATTTTTGGTATTGGTATCTGGTAAAGGGCTAGGAGGGGATAGGCTGGAAAACCCAATACTTTTAGTGTGTAAGAGTAGAGTTGAATTCGTATGGAACAGGGGATAGGAGTATCTGTTCACAGGTTCCTGAGTGCCTTGTGCAGTCGATTAGGGTAAGTAGCACCTGCCAGTGGTTCAGGGGTACAGTTGATTTACCTAGTGTCATGACCCGCACCCAGCGTAAGGGTACAAGTGCGTAACCACGCCCAGCCTACGCCGCAGAATCGATGGTAGAACGCTATTCTAGGTCACTATTTGAACCATCTCACGCAATTATATAACAAAATAATATAACTCAATCACAGTCTAAGCACGATAGGATATCACAGATTTCTATAACTAAAAGAAAACAATGAGAACTACTAAAAGATAATAACTCAAAACAACTCAAAATAAGACAACTCATATATTATTACAACTCAAGTTCCAGTAAAGAAATCTAAAACAGTCTACTAAACTAGTCTCCCGATCACTCCTGAGAGTCGGGGCCAACGGTAGCTAATCCCTCTCCAGATCCATAGTGAGTAGGGCAAACATCCTCAGGGCTAACTTCTGTAATATTTTAACAGGTCCAGTCAGGACAGGAACAAATACATCTCTTCAAGTAAATCCAAGTAAATGACAAAAACCATGAAACAATTATAGACAATTTTATTGATGAAGCATAGGAATTCGAGACAGTTTAAGATGTAAAACTATAGTAAAAGAACAAAAAAAGTAAAAGCTGTGAAACAGAATATCATGTCAGTGAAGACTGTAAATAAAGCTAGCTGAACTAGAATAATGTGATATGAGTCCAGTGGTACAATGTATGTCAAGTGTGATTCCACTCAATGATCCAAGTAGGGTGATTCTTGTAATGGTTATTGTGATGATTCTAGTAAAGATTCTAGACACTACTCACAGTGTGTTTTAAAATACTGAGATCGATATGTAAACGGCTAGGGGTAATCCGGCACATCACACACTAGCCAAGTGTGGACGGCTATCATTCTTGTATAATTCACAGCGAGGTGGTTCGAGTATTTAGGAATGTTTACATGTTTACTCAAGTATTTCCCCGCCCGACAAATATGAGTGAATCCATAACACGACACGTAAATCGAGAATAAATCTAGCCAGAACATGAAGGTGCTTGTAGGTGATTCTCGTAATAGTTCTTGTAATAGAGGCTAGACAAGTAAGGTATGTGTGTCGTATACATAAATTCCAGAAAATATCAATTCGTGTTTGTAACCGAGAATCAATAGAACTGACTACAACTGAAATATAGAATTTGACAAGTAAATGAAAGAACTGTCAGAGAATGTACTCACTTGACAATTCGAGCTGCTGATGAGGATGTATAACTGAACTGGAGTGATATAAACCTATTTTAAGTATGCACATGTCACAACCAAATCTAAAATATCAAAGAAAATAGCTACAATGCAAGACTACATGCTTCTAGGTCCCTTTTGGTCAAAGTCAACCCTTGGTCAACTCTGGTCAAACCTGGTCAATACTGGTCAAACCTGGTCAAACATTGGTCAACTAGTCCATTTACTAATTTCTAGGTCATACACAAAATTCTAGGTCATTTGGAGTTCGTTTGAGTTGAATTGGATCAAATTTGACCCAAAGTTGACTTTTGTCAATTTGGTCAACTTGTCGGCCAATTCGACTAAACTAGGCTCGAAATGACAATCCAAATCTGTCCTAGGACTCCTATAGTTATATACACAACTACGATCTATACTAAGAGGGTTCTCAAGCATACAAACTATGCACACATAGGTATATATACACACATGTGTATTTACAATACAAACCAAACCCTAATTCTAACAAATGATTGTGTGTGTGTGTGTGTCCTGGAGCTTACTGAAGTGAGTAAATCCTGGGATTAAAAATATCCAAACATAACCATGGTATACCTCAATTTAATATACTATTATATGCATATAAACAAATAGGAATATATATATATATATATATATATATATATATATATATATATATATATATATATATATATATGCCCAAAAGGTAGAATAGCCAAAGGTTTTGAAATAGTTTTAGTGAATCCAAATATGGAATTAAATCCCCCTCGACCCATTCTCAACATATCATACTCATATTTTGTAAGCTAATTTACTAGAAATCAAAATATCATACTCAAACTCAAAATCGTATTTAAAGAAGAACCCATTTTTCACACAACGACCCAAAATGAGATATACACCAAATGAACCCGCGAAACTCGGCATACACGTTGGTCTCGACCCACGTGATGCGCTCGTATACTCTTGGGTTCGAAATCGTGTCCGTGTCGTGTCCACAGAACACGTATCGGAAATTTCCGATACCGTGTGACAACGCGTACTTGTGCGTGTGTTCTCGCTCGATTGAGCGCCGCACACACAATGAAAAACCCCATGCTCGTGCACGTAGCTGGGGGGGGGGTCCTGGGGTAGGTCTAGGATACGAAAACACAGCAACACGTCGTGCCGAGGCGACGTAGGCGACGTACGCATCCCCGCACCTGCGCACGGCCTGCTGCGCGCGCGTGCGCCCGCGCGCCCTCGTGCGCCCGGTTTTGCCTCCGTGGCTCGCTCGTCGGGCCACGCCACAACTTGGGGTTGTCCCCTCGGGTAGTCTAGGTATAGGCCGATGTGTCTCAGGTACTGGAATGGGTCCTCGTTGCATCGTGTGCGTGCACGAAGTCCGTTTCAGCGATAAAAATTAGCCTGAATGCATAGTACGGCTTAGCGGTGCATGTCGAATTTCTCCGCGCTCGCTCAACAAAAGTCGTGAAATTTTACGAGCATGGGGGAAGAGGTTGCCCCCATGTGCTCAAGAAATTTCATGCGAAAATATGGCCTGTGCATCGAGATACAACGCACTGACAGCAGGACATGCACGGCCTCGTGCACGGGATCCGTTCACGTGCGTCCGGTGCCCGAAACGCCATTGTAACGTCATCAAAATCAAATCTGTCTTCACAAAAGTTTATCAAAATAATATTATCTAAATATCCATGAAGACAGAATCGAAAAAACAACAACTTTCTATCCTAAGCGATATTTCGTTGAACACGTGCTGTAAAGGACCGACACGTGTCCGATACCGCCATCAAACGAAGTCAAAATCCAACCAAACTTCATGAAAAATTCTAGGGCACCTATATGGATACATAAATGAAAGAAATTCTAGATTTACTATGGTAGAATATGATTTACCTATTGAGTGTCAAAAACTCAATGAACGGAGCCCCTCGGTTGTCGTGTCGGTCGATTTCCCTCAAGCAAAAGCCTCCGACTCCTCGTTAAAAATGCTCCAGCAGATCCTTCTCTCCTCGACGAGTGCAACAGAGTTCGTTGGGAAGAAACGGACTCCGGATGAAGGAAATATGAGTTTTGGAGAAGGGGATCTATTAGGGTTCACTTGTGGAGGCTCAAACTTCACAATGAAGAGAAGGGGGAGGGGGTACTGCTGTTGGGCGGCCAGGAATAGGTCTCTAGGGTTAGGGTTTCACTTGGTCCAATTCATTCCTAAGTAAAAAATTAGTTCCAAGTCAAAAAGGTTAAAAGGCTAGCATGAAAATGGCTAAAAAATCAATTAAAGTCTTAAAAAATAAAGTCAAGCCTAAAATAAATTCTAAAAATAAAAAAATAATTCTAAGGCATGGTTAGGCTCCTATACAATGTCCTCTATAGCTAAACCATTTGCTAGCATAACATAAGTCAACATATATAGAAAATCACAAAAGGCCAAAATGACTAAAAAGACTAAAATACCCTTCTATGAAAAAGTGGATGCTACAAGTCTACCCCTCTTAAAATAATTTCATCCTCGAAATTTAAGATGGTTGCACTTCATCTAGGTTAAACCCCCGACAATCAAGGTCAAGAAAATTATATCTAAAACATGCAAAACATGGTCCTACTGGTCGTAATTCACAGTCTCGAACAGGGTTACTATACTATCTAGCACATCACAAATTATCCTGACAGGTGCTAATAAAATCACATAACAAGAAGGAGAATAAGGATAGGAAAGACAGACCTGCTAACCCATCACCTGCAACATCTGTCTCCTCGACCCTTAGTGCAAAAATTCCACCCCTCTGGTGTTGGGTATGGTGCTGTGCTACAGGTGGCATAATTCCCTCTCTCTGACCCTGTGCTCCACCAAGTGGGGGTGCCGAGGGATAATCCTTTATCTGGTGAGCGTCGGATCCACAAAATAGGCAAACTTTCAGCCTCCTTCTACAAGACTCCCAAATGTGTCCCGGCTTCTTGCAGTAGGCACAACTCTGCATCCTCTGATCCTGACCTTGAGGCTGATACTGTCCCTGCTGAACCCGAGCTGGTGCCTGCATCTGCTAAGGCTGGTGCACTATCTTTTGTACACAGGGACGCTTTCCACTCCCACTGGCCCCTCCTGAATCATCTCGACTCCTCTTGGACTTGAGCTCCAAGTCATCCTCTCATGCCATAGCTCCCAACAGAATCTCCTCAAAAGTAGCATTTCTGTTGCTCTTGGTCAAGGACTTGACTTCCTTAACCAAGCCCTTCCTGAACCTTCTAGCCTTTGCTGTCTCGCTAAGGCCCTCCACAAATCTGCCCAGACGACAGAACTCTCCAGCGTACTCTTCTACTGTCAGGTTCCCTTGAACCAGGTTCTCGAACTGCGTCTCCAAAGCGCCAAGTGCAGTATCGGGGAAAAACTTCTCCTTGAAAAGTTTCTTGAAAGCCTCCTAAGTCTGCCCCTCTGTACCAACCCTGGGGTCGATCTGGTACCATGTACGGGCAAGGTCCTGCATCTGGCTACCCGCTGCCTCTATCTGGAGCCGGGCTGGTATCTCTGCAAGGCAGAAGATCTCCTCTATGTGCTCGATCCAGTCGTCCATATAAAGGATACCCTCCGTACCCTTGAAGTCTCGCGGATGCATCTTCTGGAATTTCTGAATGCCCGGTGTCTTCGGCTGGTATGGCTGAACCTGCCCTCCCTGCGGCTGGGAAGTCACCTTCTCTACTGCTACTATGGCTAGCTGATGGGCATTATCAATGCCCTGCCTCATGTCCTTTGCCTAGCATCGCTGCATCTCCAACATCTGCTGTATGAAAGCGAAATACTGTGCCACATCAACTGTCCCCTGGGTGGTGGTGGTAGCATCCCCTGAACTCCTGGGGTAGTCCTCGGAGCTGGTGGAGGAGCACCCCCAAAAGTTGTAGACTGGCCCACCTGAGCTGGAATAAGAGGCACTGTGGTCCTTGGGGCCTGCTGAGTCGGACGAGAAGTAGCAGACCTCTCAGTGGTATCCCTAAGACCAGAGCGCTGCGATCGTGTCTCCACCATCCTAAAGACAGATCAAACAAAGAATCAATTACTGAGAAGGAAGCGACATAATCAAATGTGGACAGTTATTTCAAAAGAAGGCAATTATCAGCAAGAATGTGTAGATGGCACGAATTTGATCAGAATTTTTCCTAACTGTGATTGAGTACCTCTCCACTAATGCCTATTTCTTAGTTCCTATCGTAGGCTCGTAGCAGTACAACTAAGTCGCAGTACTACCACGATATCACAATAATGTGAATCTGACCTGTATGGGCCACCACTAGAAACGTGTCACAACCCGCACCCGGTGTAAGGGTACAAGTGCGTAACCACGTCCAGCCTAAGCCGCAAAATCGGCGGTAGAACGCTGTTCTAGGTCACTATCTGAACCATCTCACGCAATTATGTAACAAAATAATATAACTCAATCACAGTCTAAGCACGATAGGATATCACAGAATTCTGTAACTAAAAGAAAACAATGAAAACTACTAAAAGATAATAACTCAAAACAACTCAAAATAAGACAACTCATACATTATTACAACTCAAGTTCCAGTAAAGAAATCTAAAATAGTCTACTAAACTAGTCTCCCGATCACTCATGAGAGTCGGGGCCAAATGTAGCTAATCCCTCTCCAGATCCATAGTGAGTAGGGCAAACATGCTCAGGGCTAACATCTGTAATATTTTAATAGGTCCAGTCAAGACATGAACGAATACATCTCTTCAAGTAAATCCAAGTAAATGACGAAAACCATAAACCAATTATAGACAATTTTATTGATGAAGCATAGGAATTCGAGACAGTTTAAGATATAAAACTATAGTAAAAGAACAAGGAAAGTAAAACCTGTAAAACAGAATATCATGTCAATGAAGACTGTAAATGTCACGTCCCAGAACCGAAATACCGGAGAGCAGAGGAATGACTCAGCCAGCTACGTATTACGGGTAGAAGAATACCGTATAATACGATCAATGCTGTCTAAAAGATGAGGGGGTGCATACTACATGAAAGTCTTACTAGGGTTACTCAACATCTATTATCTCAATCATTCCAACAAGAAACAATAAATAGAGAACATGTAAGATAAAGCAGTAAGGCGTCCCGAATGCTTAGTCAAAATATTCTTGAGATATGGCTGTACAAAACTTAACCAGATGATATAGCAAGGTATACACAATTGTTATCAGCTGCAGTCTGACTTAATTACAATTATGTAAACGTAAGTACTAGACAATCCAACTAACATGTCAATACCAAATGACCAAAAGTAAATAGTAAAGACGAGCAGGGAAGCAAGGGACCCACTCGTGTCCTCCGGCGATCATTCCTCTAGTATTGACCATCTTGGAGGTGGAAGTAAGCTGAGTTCTCGAAAACTGGCTCTAAATTTGGCCATGCAAAACCAGAGAGGTTAGACCTCTGATAACAAGTACCGCAAGGAAGCACGACATGAGAAATTAGAACCAGTGGTAAGAATTAAGAATAAAATAGATCTCTGCTTGCTACTGGAGTTCGTACAACATCACGACACTTCAAGCCATCTTTCTAACCAAACAAGGACAGAAGTTGACCCGTCATATCCTGACATTCTGCTCATCTCAGTAGTTAACAGAGTAGGCACAGTGCACAAACAAATCAATTTAAACGGCCATGCAACTACTACGGCTTGCTACTGTGAGTTCCAAGTTGTCTTGGTAACATGCAATAAGAGATTCCTCAGTTCTTACAATGTACAAACAAGGCTAGTCTACCCAATAATCAATTACGCCAATCATAAATTTGACGTGTCCTAACGGGACGCTCGTCATCAATGTACAGTAAATATAAACAGATACCACTCCCTACCCGTGTGGCAGATTTTCAGTATCCGTGGGAACCAGCCGACATATCGGGGCACTAATTGTCCCGAGATGGCTGCCATATAAGAACTCGAGAATCCATTCTCTCCAAGCAATAGTTATTTTTATTTAGATAAGTAATCCCTAAGTTAATTGAAATCTCATGCCGTGGATCATGATCATTCTGAATGAGTACTTCCGTACAGAGTACGATACGCATAACTCTACAACGATGCCCATGCGGCTAGGTTGTAGGTCTTACATAGCATAATGCAACAATCAAGCCTAGCCACAAAATAATTATGCCTTGATCGTAAGTACACATGCTGCTTTTACAGAAAAATAGAAGTCAACATTTGTTCATATGCCAATGTTCGGATCGGCTAGTCGATCGCAATGGTTCATGGTTCATACATAAACGTGTCTCATTCAATTCAATAAGACGACTAGACAGTCTTCTAGTTCCAACTAGGAACTCATGATCAATCATTAGTCAAAGTAACAGTCGAGGTCAATTCGTGACAAGGCATGAAAGTCAAACTAGTATTAAGCATGGTCGAGTCTACAACTAGCATAAAATAGTTGGTAACATATTCTTGAAGCCAAGAAAAAGATCTACAACTTCTATGTTGGGAGTTGGAAGAAATTGTAGCTACAATTCGGCCAATTAGGACATATAACAGTTAGAAATAGCCAAAATAGGCATTATGCGGCCTATTCTGCGACATGCATGCGGACCAACTGCGACATGCGGCTCATACGGCCTATTTGCGACACCATATGCCGCTCAACTGCGACATGCAGCTTATGCAGCTCATTCGCAACACCATATACGACCAACTGCGACATGCGCCTTATGCGGCTCATTCACGATACCATATGCGGCCAACTGCCACATGCGTCTTATGCGGCACAACTGTGACACCATATGCGGCTCAATTGCGACATGCGGCTTATGCGGCCCAACTGCGACACCATATGGGGCTCAACTGCGATATGTGCCTTATGCGGCTCGTTCGCGATACCATATGCGGCCAACTGCGACATGCGCCTTATGCGGCCCAACTACGACACCATATGCGGCTCAACTGCGACATGCGGTTTATACGGCCCAACTGCGATACCATAAGAGGCTCAACGGCGATATGTGCCTTATGCGGCTCATTCGCGACACCATATGCGGCCAACTGCGACATGCGCCTTATGCGGCTCATTCGCGATACCATATGCGGCCAACTGCCACAGGCTGCTTATGCGGCCCAACTGCGACACCATATGCGGCTCAACTGCGACATGCGGCTTATGCGGCCCAACCATAAAATCTATGCAGCTCAACTGCGACATGCTGACAGATGAACATAGAAATGACCAAAAATGCTTTTGGCCATAACTTTCTTAAATTAAGTCAAAATCTAACTTTTTAAAAGCCAAACTTTGGTAGAATTAAATTCTCTACAACATGGAACCACTTATTTTCGAAAACAACAAAGTTTGATAGATCAAAACCATAAAATCCATATGAAAAACCAAAACTTAAAACTTAGATCTACACCCAACCATCCATGGAAATTAAGAACTTCAAGACCTAAACTTGTAGAGGAAGAGAAGATAAACAACATGGATTAAAAATAAATGGGGATGCATGAAATCCCTCATGGTGTGCAAGATGTACTTGCCTCTCCAAATGCGTGGGTGGGAGAGTAACGGAGGATGAAGAAGGAGAAGTAAATGTGAGTAATAAAGAGAGAGAGAAAAGTAAAAGGGCCATAAATATCAAGCTAAGTCAATCTCCACCACCCATTCCTTCCTACAAGATCTAGGCCATCCACTCCTCTTCATGATGAACCAAGCTAAACCAAATTGGTTTAATGAACAGACTAAGCCAAGGGATAAAACAAAAGCAAAAAATAAAATACAGGAAAAATTAATAAGCACAAAATTAAAGAATTTAAATACAGAATAAAAGCATAATAAATATTAAATAAATACATTCAAGTAGTACACGTATAAAAATACATATTCTGGGAACGGGGAGTGACATCTCTACTCTCCTTAGAAAAATTCCGTCATCGAAATTTCAGATCCAAGTAGGACAGAAATGTCAGAGCTAGACTAATCTAAGTACAAGCAATTTGAGCAAGCAGCTATTCTACAATGTCAAATAGCAACTAATATATCCATATTTATCAATCTACAAATTCAAGTAATTTCTACTCATAGGGTGATATGCATGAGGAATCAAGACAATCAAGGTACACGGAAAGAAATATACCTTGTTAGTCAAATAGGTGCGGGTACCGTGATCGGATATCATCCTCACATTCCCACGTTGACTCTCCTAAGGAGTGATATCCCCAAGCAACACGGACAATGCTAATTATTCAGTTCTTGAGTATCTTCACCCCTCGGTACAAAATGGACACATGCTGTTTCTCGTAAGACATGTTGGTACCAACAACCAGTTCAGAATGATCGAGGATATAGCTTGGGTCCGATAGATACCTACACAACTGAGATATATGAAACACATCATGCACCTCTCGTAACGAAGGTGGAAGGGACAAACGATAAGCAACATCGCCTACCCTATCAATGATAACAAATGGGCCACGTATCGCGGACTCAACTTCCTGCGAACGCCAAATCTAATGACCCCACGAGTAGGTGAGATCCGCAAGAACACGTGGTCCCCAACAGAAAATTCTAGTGGCCTACGATGCTGGTCCGCCCAATGACGATATCGATCTTGCGCAACTCGAAGTCGCTCTCTAGTTCCCTTAACCACTTCAACTGTCTGAACAATCATTTCTGGGCCTAGCATCTTCCTCTCCCCGATATCATCCCATGCCAGTGGCGACCTACACTTCTTACCATATTGGGCTTCGAATGGCGCCATCTGGATACTAGCTTGATAACTGTTGTTATATGAGAACTCGACTAAGTGCAAGTGACTCTTCCAAGATCCTTCAAAATCTAGGGTGCAAGCTCGTAGCATATCTTCCAAAGTCTGAATTGTTCTTTCTGATTGCCCGTTCGTCTGTGGGTGGTAAGCCGTGCTAAATCACAACTTGGTACCCTGACTATGATGTAGACTTTTCCAGAAATGTGATGTAAAATGGGTATCTTTGTCTGACACAATACTGACAGGGACCCCATGCTGCCTGACTATTTGCTGCATGTATAACTCTGCCAACTTTTTTGTAGATTGCCCCACTCTAAAAGGAAGAAAATGTGCCACCTTCGTAAGCTGATCTACTATCACCCAAATAGCATCCTTACCACTTGGTGATCTCAGTAAACCAGTCACAAAGTCTATTGTAATATGTTTCCACTTCCATTCTGGGATAGAAAGCGGCTGTAATAATCCAGCTGGCCATTGTTGTTCAGCCTTCACTTGCTGACATATCAAGCAACGAAAAACGAATCTAGCTATCTCCCTCTTCATTCTGTTCCACCAGAAGTGCTGCTTGATATCCTTGTATATTTTGGTCCCTCCAGGGTGTATAGAATACTGAGAACTGTGGGCTTTTGTCATAACCTCCTGTCTGATATCTCCACTAGGCACACATAGGCGTGATCTAAATCTAAGTGTACCATCTTCATGAATTCTCATCTCCTTTCTGAGTTCTGACTCACATTCTGTCCTAAGCTTCTGAATCCTTGGGTCTTGTGCCTGAGCTGCCTTGATCCTGTCTACCAAGTCAGATTGAACTCGTAGACTTGCTAGAATTCCTACATCACTAGGAAGTATAACCTCGATGCCTATCTCCTGAAGGTCTTCTAAGATATACTTTTGTGATGTCAACATAAATGTGCCGCCTCTCCTGTTAAGAGCATCTGCTACCACATTAGCCTTGCCTGGATGATACTGAAGCTCCACGTCGTAATCCTTGATCAACTCTAACCATCTTCTCTGTCTCATGTTCAGTTCCTTCTGAGTAAAGATGTACTTCAGACTTTTGTGGTCTGTGTACATGTCCACTCGATCACCGTACAAGTAATGCCTTCATAGCTTCAAAGAAAATACTACTGCCACCAACTTCAAGTCATGAGTTGGATAATTCTTCTCGTGGTCCCGAAGTTGCCTAGATGCATATGCTATCACCTTTCCATGCTGCATGAGGACACACCCAAGTCCCTTTTCTGACGCATCACAATAAACGGTAAAACCTCCGGGTCCAATGGCAATATAAGAATAGGTGCTGATATCAATTTCTGCTTCAAATTCTCAAATCATGCCTGGCATTCTGCTGACCAGACGAATGGCACATCCTTCCGTGTTAAGCGGGTCATGGGTGCTGAAAGTGTTGCAAAGTCTGATATGAACCTTTATCCTGCCAATCCCAAGAAACTATGCACATCAGCTACGGTCTTAGGTACTGGCCAACTCTCTACTGCTTCTACCTTCTTGGGATCAACTGCTACTCTAGCCCCTGATATGATGTGCCCCAAGAATGAAATTCGATCCGTCCAAAACTCACACTTGCTGAGCTTGGCGTACAGCTGGTTCTCTCCCAGAACCTGCAACACTTTTCTGAGGTGATCTTCATGCTCTTCTTCACTAGCTGAGTATACAAGAATGTCGTCGAGGAACACAATGACAAATTGGTCTAAGTATGGCATAAAGATACGGTTCATCAAATCTATAAATATTGCTGTAGCATTGGTCAAACCAAACGGCATAACTAGGAATTTGTAATGCCCGTACTTCGACCTGAATGCTGTCTTGGGAATATCCTCTTCTCGAACTTTAACTTGATGATACCCTGACCGAAGATCTATCTTGGAGAAAACCCTTGCTCTGCTCAACTGATCAAACAAGTCATCGATTCTCGGTAATGGGTACTTGTTCTTTACTGTCGCTGCATTGAGCTTTCTGTAGTCAATGCATAATCTTGATGACCCATCCTTCTTCCCTACAAGTTCCACTGGTGCTGCCCATGGTAATTCGCTGTCTCGGATAAACTTCTTCACCTTCAGTTCCTCTATGTGCTGATATACCTTGGCATGCTCGAAATCTGCCATTCTGTAAACCCGATCTGATATCGATTGAGTTCCAGGTGCCAATTCTATACTGAACTCAATATCCCTAACCGGGGGGTAAACCTGGAAGTTTCTCAAAAAATACGTCAGTAAACTCTTCAACTATCTTCGGGACTTGAATTTCCTCCATTGTCGCTACTATTCCTTCTTTTTGTTGAGTTGCCTCTGATCTAACTAAGGTAAATCGCTCCATGTCTGGAATATTAAAAGATACACTCCCTCTACGGCAATCTATTGTGGCACAATTATCTTTCAGCCAGCCCATGCCTAAGATGACGTCAAAATTCTTTATAGGAAATTCTATCAACTTGGCGGGTAAGGAACGCCCGCATACTACAACACTACATGCTAGAATAACTCTACTAACTCCTACGAGCCCATTACCAGTGAGTATATTCAACCTTCCTGGCAATGCCTCGAATTCCATTCCTAGTCCTGTCGTAAATTGTACAGATATAAATGAGTGTGATGCTCCCGAATCAAACAATGCTACTGCGGGATATGAGGCGACGAGAATGTTATCAGCTACTACATCTTCCGATGCCAATGCCTCTTCCAAGGACAGATTGAATGCCTGCCCTCGACCTTCTTGTTGGTTCCCATGCTGCGGCCTAGCCTGATGCTGCTGTTGGCCCCTGTCTTGGTGATGCTAGGGTGATCTATGTTGTTGCTGGTGCATCGGCGATCGCTGCTGCCGAAACATCTAAGCCTGTGACATCAATGGACATTGTGCCAACGGTCTCACTGCCACCGCTGGTCCTTGATACTGGCCTGCCCCTGGTGCTGGCAGAGCAGGAAATTATTGTACTGGTCCTCGTGACCTCGAATTCATAGGACAGGTGGAAACCTGATGATTTAGATTTCCACATATCAAATACTATCCGTTCAACGCTCGACACACACCTCTAGTGTATCCTGCCTTCCCATAATAAGTACAGCCTGTCGGGGGTTGCTGGTTCTTCCTCTGTTGATGTTGTTGCCTTACTGGTGGTGCTGGTCCTCGTATCGCCACATCGTGGATGCGAACGCCAGGAGACGGTGTAACTCGGGACGCTACTCCCCCTCCTCCTTCAATCTGATTGTGAGATCTCTTCTGACCTCCAGTCCTTGATATGATCCTCTGAATGGTGATCTTATGCCTTCAGGTTGCCGTCAACACCTCATCAAAAGTCTGGTAGTTGTGTCCCTCTATTAATTACAAGAGTTCAAGATGAAACCCCTGCTGAAACCTCATAGCCTCTGGCTCTCTGTTGATACCATCTCCGGGGCGAACCTACTCAGTCTGCAGAACTTTGCTGTATAAGCATCCACTGTCTTGCCATCCTACTTGAGGTTGATAAATTTCTGTTGTAGCTCGAACTGTGCCACAACTCCATAGTACTTCATCTTGAATCTTGCAGTAAAATCATCCTAAGCAACAGGACGTCTGATGCCCACTTCTTCTGATTCCCACCAATCACGTACGAGGTCCTGAAGTAACAGTTTCACTAGATCCACACGTTCTTCTGTCGGAACCTTAGCCGCAGTCAGAATAGCCTCAATATCCTTAAGCCATGTATCTGCTGAAATGGCATCTTCCGTGCCCTCAAAACGACATGGGTTGTACTTACAAAATCTGGTTGAGGCTCCTGAATCTGTCCTTACCCCTTTTTCCAAAGCCGTCAGCAATCCTTGGTTGAGTAGTACATTCTGCCCTTGCAACTGAGCGTGCATGCGTTGCTGGGCCAACATCTGATGTTGCTGAGTGGCCATCATCCCTCTCATGATCTCCAGAAGGGCTGGTGTGTCCTCTTCCACAGGGGTGGGTAGAACTATTGGTGGTGTTGGAACCTCCGGATGCTGCGGTCCAGCTGCTGCTTCTACTATCACTTCTTCTTGGATAGTCTCTTGAGGTAGTACTGGCCCTTGTTGCTGAACAATATGGTCAGGTTATCCGTGTTGCCCAGGTTATTATTGTCCAGTCCTAGCAGATGCGGACGAAGTGCCCCTAAGAAAAAGGACAAGAGAATAATCAAACGATCTGACAGGAAAGATCAATGAAGTCAAAGGATACCGGAATGTCAAGCTAGAGTCGAGAGTAAAGAATCATGAGATCAAGGGGAACATGTGTGATTGAGACATCCTATAAATTAAAATACCCCACAAGTCTGAAATCAGACCTGTATGGGCCACCATTAAAACCTTGTCACGCCCCAGAACCGGAATACTGGAGAGCGGGGGAATGACTCAGCCAGCTACGTATTACGGGTAGAAGAATACCGTATAATACGATCAATGCTGTCTAAAAAACGAGGGGGTGCATACTATATAAAAGTCTTACCATGGTTACTCAATATCTATTGTCTCAATCATTCCGACAAGAAATAGTAAATAGAGAATATGTAAGATAAAGCAGTAAGGCGTCCCAAATGCTTAGTCAAAATGTTCTTACGATCTGGCTGTACAAAACTTAGCCAGATGATATAGCAAGGTATACACAATTGTTATCAGCTGCAGTCTGACTTAATTACAATTATGTAAAAGTAAGTACTAGACAATCCGACTAACATGTCGGTACCAAATGGCCAAAAGTAAATAGTAAATACGAGTAGGGAAGCAAGGGACCCACTCGTGTCCTCCGGCGATCATTCCTCTAGTATTGACCATCTTGGAGGTGGAAGTAAGCTGAGTCCTCGGGAACTGGCTCTAAATTTGGCCATACAAAACCAGAGAGGTTAGACATCTAATAGCAAGTACTGTAAGGAAGCACGACATGAGGAATTAGAACCGGGGATAAGAATTAAGAAAAAAATAGATCTCTGCTTGCTACTAGGGTTCGCACAACATCACGACACTTCAAGCCATCTTCCCAACCAAACAAGGACAGAAGTTGACCCGTCATGTCCTGACATTCTGCTCATCTAAGTAGTTAACATAGTAGGTACAGTACACAAACAAATCAATTTAAACGGCCATGCAACTACTACGGCTTGCTACTGTAAGTTCCAAGTTGTCTTGGAAACATGCAATAAAAGATTCCTTAGTTCTTACAATGTACAAGCAAGGCTAGTCTACCCAATAATCAATTGCGCCAATCATGAATTTGACGTGTCCCAGCGGGACGCTCGTCATCAATGTACAGTAAATATAAAAAGATACCACTCCCTACCCCGTGTGGCAGATTTGCAGTATCCGTGGGAACCAGCCAGCATGTCGGGGCACTAATTGTCCCGAGATGGCTGCCATGTAAGAACTCGAAAATCCATTCTCTCCATGCAATAGTTATTTTTATTTAGCTTAGTAGTCCCTATGTTAATTGAAATCTCATGTCGTGGATCATGATCATTCTGAATGAGTACTCCCGTACAGAGTACGATATGCATAACTCTACAACGATGCCCGTGCGGCTAGGTTGTAGGTCTTACATAGCGTAATGCAACAATCTAGCCTAGCTACGGAATAATCATGCCTTGACCGTAAGTACACATGCTGCTTTTGCAGAAAAATAGAAGTCAACATGTGTTCATATGCCAATGTTTGGATCGGCTAGTTGTAGTGCCCCGTCCCTACATCGTGCCCCGTTGTTCGTCCACGGGGTGCACGAGAAAGGAACACTGTCGCTATCGACTCGGTCGGGACCGATAGGTCGGGATCGATCGAATCGATCGAACGGGAACGGTTGAATTAAGATCCATTCCCCGTTATGGAATGGCTTCTTTAGAACCAAGTCCCATATTCAGCGGGCTGCGCCTCAAGGATTGACTCTGCGGCTGAGTCGGAAGAGACCTCCCGTTGCTCTGCTTTTCATGCCGCTTGCGTTGATTTTGGCTTTGTTTTTTGAATGCGTTTTCGTGAATGTTTTCGATGGTTTTCATGGCTTACGTTTCAAACTTCGCATTCGTATCGAATTTTCTTGAATAACACAGTGTTCTAATCGGTTGCTTGTGCGATTTCAGGTGATCGCGTAGGCAACGTCTAGCGCGGCCAACCAGTTTCTCGTCTCAAGTAAATGCTAAGGTGAGTGGCTGACCCTTCTTCCCTCGACCCTCTTCTCTAATACATTATCAATACTAGACATGTGCTATGCTAGATGTAATGCAACGACATAAATGATATTCCGATGAACGGTCACACGATGTCCCACGAACTCGAACTATACAGATGCTTGTCATAAAATATTATCGTGCTTACAATTATCAAAACATATGGAACCGTGCTAAGGATGGATGAATCGATTAAATGAATTTCGCAACGATACTATAAGATGTGCCTTGAAATAAAAAAATTAACTTAGCACGGTCATGGACAACTTGTCGACAAGGGCGATTGTTTCTTCGGACGGTATTCCGAAGCCACGGGACCGTTCCGGCCTAGGAAGAAACACGGATAGCTATGCCGGATGCATGCCACGGTAGACAGTGGCTTTCAACGGGGCTCGCTACCCACGCTGAGGGACCTCTGTCTACCAAGCTATATGTCCAGGATGGCTTGTCATGCCAGTGACCTTCACAAACGCACTCAATTATGTATTATTATTAACAACATGACAGGGAAGAACATGGTAAGTTTACGCTACGATGGCACGCTCTGTCGGGGGTAAGATCATTCGTTATTAATTGGTTGTGCTTTCAAATATAAGTTTGAATTGAGTAGGATGGCTAGCAACTTCATTAAATATTTGCATACATGCTCACTTGAATTCTTCAACAAATGAAAGCACGGGATTTAAATTGCCACGCACCAGCACAAAGTGTAAAGTGCTGACCCTCGCTCTCAACAGGTACTCGGGACCAGGATAGCGTGCCAAGGAACTGAAGGCGACGCTCCTTTCTTTTGAAGCCTTGCTAGAGCGAAGGCTAGCTCTGCAACATTTTGAAGACTCCGACCCAACTGCATCATGAGTCACAAACTCTCGCCAATCCCAGGTCTTAGAGAGTCATTTTGATGTTTGTAAAAAGTGATGTAAATGTATGAAATGACTATCTCATCGATGTCGGTTGTAAGCCCGCGAGGCCTCTTTTGTAACCGAGTCTGTAATCTAACATATTATCAATGAAAATGCAAGTTTCCTTTTATAAATCAATGTGTTCAATTTCTCTGCGTACTCTTAAATATGCTGTTGTTTCGGATAACCTTATGAACCGCCTTGTGCGAGCACAACTTAGGCTTGCATGGCATCACGCCCGGGGGACGACTATCGATTCTATCGAATCGGGGCGTGACATAATGGTATCAGAGCACGGCTTTACGTCCTTGGCCTCCAGTGTCGAGTTTTTAGTCTCAAAATCGTTAGTCCCGTGTCGATGAGATATGTCGTTCCATACGAGTGAGCCCGTGATAAGTTTTGTGACTAATGTATTTTGCCTTCAAAAATCCCAGAAGGCACGTCGGTGAACGTGGCGGCGAACGAAGAAAATGCTTCGAACGGCTCGAGTAGCTCGAGACCCGGACCCTCAAACGATGCCATGGAGCGGATGTTGCGCATGCTGGAATCGCAACAACGACAAGCTGAGGAGAGTCAACGCCAGAATGAGCAACATCGACGGCAGGCGGAGGCACGTCAAACTCAGTTCGAGGCCCGATTCGAAGCACAATTTAAGTTGCAGCAGAAGCAGCTTGATACTCTCCAGCAGATCGTTCAGATGATGGTGGCCAACAACAACAACAACTCCACGACAACTCCTGCCATAACCGAGCCTGCGGTCAGACAAAGTGAAGTCGATCCGGAGGAACCCGAGCTTATACCTGCAGCACCGAGAAGTTCCAACTTCGACGTGTCGAAATTCACAAAGAGTTGCCGTACTTCCTTCAACGACACAGAAGACCCCTCCTTGGCGATCGATTGGTTAGAGGAACTTGAAGACAAGTTCGAGCTTTTGGGTGTCGAGGAGTCCAAGAAAGTCGCATGCGCTCAACTTCAACTCCGGTCGAACGCGCACGACTGGTGGGCCGTACAAAAGCGAGCGATCAGACGCGACGACGAGACAGCGGCAATTTCTTGGGCCACCTTCCGTGAGGCGTTCGAAATCGAGTACCTCCCCATAGCCATTCAACAAGAGAAGGAAAATGAATTCATGCAGCTAAAGCAAGGGAACATGACGGTACGGCGGCGGAGTTCAACAAGTTAGCCAAGTTTGCTGGAGAATTCCTGCCCTCCCTGGCATGTCGTGCTCGACGGTTCGAAGTGGGTCTACGACAATCCATCTACGCCCATGTGTCCGTTCCACAATACAAAATGATGGGGGAGTCTCTCAACCACGTCCTCCGCCTTGAACGCCAATATCCTCCAGGTGCTGCCGGCGCTGTGCGTACCTACAATCACAAACGCCCTAGCCACGCGGGAGGAAACAACGTGACCAAGCGTCCGAACAACGAGCCCCAGGGCGGACACCAAGCACGGAACCAGGGACCTCACTGCACAAAATACAACCGGAACGGACATCTCGCCGTCGATTGTGAAGTTCAAAATGGCGGATGTTTCATCTGCGGAAAAAGGGGTCACTTTTATGGAGATTGCCCGAAGCGTAGAAGAAACAACTTAGACGCACCTCAGCATCCACAGCACCATCCAGGGAATCAAGTTCCGGCACCTCGAGCACCTCAACCCGCACTACAAAATGGCCAAGACCGTCGCCCCAATGCCCAGGGCCGCGTCTACGCCATGACCCGAGATGAAGTGCTTGCATCAGATACGGTCGTGACAGGTATACTTAGTTTCAATAATGTGTCTGCTCGTGTATTATTTGAGTCAGGTGCTTCACATAGTTTTATATCGGCGGACTTTGTCGTCGAGCACAAATTCCCGATGATATCTTTAGATCTCGACCTTAGCGTAAGCACACCTTCGGGCACACCGATACTCACTAATTTAGCCTGTGCCGACGGGATTATCTGTATCGGCGGTCAAAAGATCGGTCTTGACGTGATAGTCCTAGACATGAAGGACTTCGATATCATTCTGGGAATGGATTGGCTCGGGCCGTGCAACGCAACCATAGACTGCGCCAGAAAGATGGTCACCTTCCGCATTCCAGGGGTGCCTGAATTCTGCATTTCATGTGGTGAGGCATCGTCGACCTGCATGCTGATTTCGGCGATTTCTGTTCGGAGGATGCTGCATTCTGGGTGGGAAGGCTATTTGGCGTCTGTCCGAGACATACGACAGGATGGTACAAATGCGGGTCAGACCGACGTTGTGGCAGAATTCCCCGATGTGTTCCCGGACGAGCTACCCGGCATGCCCCCCGATCGAGAAATCGAGTTCAGCATCGATACATTTCCCGACACTCAACCGATTTCCAAGGCCCCGTACAGAATGGCTCCCGCCGAACTGAAGGAACTCAAGGTCCAGCTACAAGAGTTACTCGATAAAGAGTTTATTCGGCCTAGTGTTTCACCGTGGGGAGCGCCCGTATTGTTCGTGAAGAAGAAGGATGGGTCCATGCGTCTGTACGTCGATTACCGAGAGCTGAACAAGGCCACCATCCGGAACAAGTACCCATTGCCCCGTATAGACGACCTATTCGATCAACTGCAAGGCGCCTCGGTATTTTCGAAGATTGATCTCCGCTCAGGCTATCATCAACTCAAGATCAAGTCAGACGACGTGCAAAAGTCTGCCTTTCGCACTCGATACGGCCACTACGAGTTCCTGGTGATGCCATTCGGCCTGACAAACGCTCCTGCCGCCTTCATGGATCTGATGAATCGGGTATTTCGGCCCTTTCTTGATAAATTCGTAGTAGTCTTTTTGATGATATTCTCGTCTACTCGAAGGACAGGGCGTAGCATGCAGAACATGTACGGGCCGTGCTCTAGACACTTCGAGAATATGAGTTGTACGTAAAGCAGAGTAAGTACGAATTTTGGCTCAGCAGCGTATCCTTTCTTGGTCACGTCATTTCGTCCGAAGGCATTGCAGTCGACCCGAAGAAAGTGGAAGCTATTTCTGATTGGAAGCGGCCTACGTCTGCTAGTGAGATTCGAAGCTTTCTTGGTTTGGTGGGATACTATCGACGCTTCGTGAAAGACTTCGCGAAGATTATATCGCCACTGACTCGCCTCACTCAAAAGGGAGTCGCGTATGAGTGGTCGGACGACTGTGAAGCTTCATTCCAGGAGCTGAAGCAGCGAATAATTTTGACACCTATACTCGTACTTCCGGATGGGCTAGAGGGTTTTCAGATATTCAGCGATGCTTCAGGCCAGGGTTTGGGATGTGTGCTCATGCAGCGAAACAAGGTGATATCCTTCACCTCCAGACAGTTAAAGCCGCACGAGAAGAACTATCCTACGCACGACTTGGAGTTAGCGGCGATTGTATTCGCGTTAAAATTGTGGCGTCACTATCTATATGGTGTGGCGTGCACGATCTATACCGACCACAAGAGCCTCAAGTATCTCTTCACTCAGAAGGAATTGAACTTGCGACAGAGGCGCTGGCTCGAACTGATCAAAGAGTATGACTTGACGATCGACTACACTCCGGGCAAGAAAAATGTTGTGGCGGATGCTCTGAGTCGAAAATATCTTGCCTCGCTATCCATCAACCACAGACTACTACAAGATCTAGAAGAAATGGGCATCGATCTCCGGGTTCGATTCAGGGATATACGGCTGGCGCAGCTGCAGTTAGAGTCGAGTTTGCTGAAAAAGATCATGGCCGCTCAGAAGGATGATCCGTACCTGAAGAAAGTGTGCGAGCGAATTTCGACAGGTAGTGCGACCGACTTTGCGGAAGATGAGACCGGCGTGCTGAGAATGAATGGCCGACTATGTGTTCCGGATGATTCAGAACTACGAAAGGAGATAATGTCGGAGGCGCATTATGCGAAATATACCTTACATCCAGGCAGTACCAAGATGTATAAGGACCTCCGTACGACCTTCTGGTGGCACAGAATGAAGAGAGATGTGGCACTCTTCGTGTTGCAATGCATGGCCTGTCAGCAGGTGAAAGCTGAGCATCAGCGACCGGGCGGGAAAATGCAGAACCTTGCCATTCCAGAGTAGAAATGGGATCATGTCACGATGGACTTTATTGTTGGCCTGCCAAAGACACCACGGAGGAGCGACGCCATCTGGGTCATCGTCGATCGACTAACCAAGTCAGCGTACTTTATTTCCATCAAAGTTACTTGGAGCGTTGATCGCCTGGCGCAGATTTATCTTGACGAGATAGTACGGCTGCACGGAGTTCCAGTATCCATCGTCTCTGATCGGGATTTATGGTTCATGTCACGGTTCTGGAGTAGCCTTCAGTCGGCGCTGGGTACCAAGTTGCAGTTCAGCTCAGCTTACCATCCTCAGACCGACGGCCAAACGGAGCGCGTTAATCAGATTCTCGAAGACATGCTACGGCTCTGCGCAATTGACTTCAAATCAAGGTGGGACGTCCACCTACCGCTGGCGGAATTTACATACAACAATAGCTATCAGTCCAGCATCCAAATGGCACCGTATGAAGCTTTGTACGGCCGGAAGTGCAGATCGTCCATTTGCTGGGATGAAGTCGGGGAACGGCAGATACTCGGCCCGGAGCTGGTGGAACAGACTGTGGAAAAGGTCAAGCTAATTCGGGAAAGACTGAAGATTGCATAGAGTTGGCAAAAGAGCTACGCCGACACCCATCGAAGACCGCTTGAGTTCCTGGTGGACGATCATGTGTTCCTGAAGGTGTCGCCCATGCGAGGAGTTACTCGGTTCGGTGCGAAGGGAAAGCTGAGTCCGAGATTCGTTGGGCCGTTTGAAATACTCGAGCGGGTCGCCCCAGTGGCCTATAAAATTGCCCTACCGCCGGCGCTTGAAGGTGTGCACAATGTCTTCCACGTCTCCCAACTGCGAAAGTACGTGCACGACCCTAGCCACGTGGTGGATTTTGGCCAGCTGGAGCTAAAGACCGACTTATCCTACGTTGAAGAGCCCGTTCAAATCTTAGAACGCAAGGATAAGCTGTTGCGGAATAGGGCGATCCCTCTCGTCCGCGTACTCTGGAGGAACCATGCGGCAGAAGAGTCGACATGGGAACTCGAGTCAGAGATGAAGGAGAAGTTTCCTTCATTGTTTCCATGGAGGTAGGTCCTGTTCTTAAGTTTCGAGGACGAAACTTTTCTTAGTTGGTTATGGTGTAGTACCCCGTCCCTACATCGTGCCCCGTTGTTCGTCCACGGGGTACGCGAGAAAGGAACACTGTCGCTATCGACTCGGTCGGGACCGATAGGTCGGGATCGATCGAATCGATCGAACGGGAACGGTTGAATTAAGATCCATTCCCCGTTATGGAATGGCTTCTTCGGAACCAAGTCCCATATTCAGCGGGCTGTGCCTCAAGGATTGACTCTGCGGCTGAGTCGGAAGAGACCTCCCGTTGCTCTGCTTTTCACGCCGCTTGCGTTGGTTTTGGCTTTGTTTTCTGAATGCATTTTCGTGAATGTTTTCGATGGTTTTCATGGCTTACGTTTCGAACTTCGCATTCGTATCGAATTTCCTTGAATAACACAGTGTTCTAATCGGTTGCTTGTGCGATTTCAGGTGATCGCGTAGGCAACGTCTAGCGCGGCCAACCAGTTTCTCGCCTCAAGTAAATACTAAGGTGAGTGGCTGACCCTTCTTCCCTCGACCCTCTTCTCTAATACATTATCAATACTAGACATGTGCTATGCTAGATGTAATGCAACGACATGAATGATATTCCGATGAACGGTCACACGATGTCCCACGAACTCGAACTATACAGATGCTTGTCATAAAATATTATCGCGCTTGTAATTATCAAAACATATGGAACCGTGCTAAGGATGGATGAATCGATTAAATGAATGTCGCAACGATACTATAAGATGTGCCTTGAAATAACAAATTAACTTAGCACGGTCATGGACAACTTGTCGACAAGGGCGATTGTTTCTTCGGACGGTATCCCGAGGCCACGGGACCGTTCCGGCCTAGGAAGAAACACGGATAGCTATGCCGGATGCATGCCACGGTAGGCAGTAGCTTTCAACGGGGCTCGCTACCCGCGCTGAGGGACCTCTGTCTATCAAGCTATATGTCCAGGATGGCTTGTCATGCCAGTGACCTTCACGAACGCACTCAATTATGTATTATTATTAACAACATGACAGAGAAGAACATGGTAAGTTTACGCTACGATGGCACGCTCTGCCGGGGGTAAGAATATTCGTTATTAATCGGTTGTGCTTTCAAATATAAGTTTGAATTGAGTAGGATGGCTAGCAACTTCATTAAATATTTGTATGCATGCTCACTTGAATTCTTCAACAAATGAGAGCACGGGATTTAAATTGCCACGTACCAGCACAAAGTGTAAAGTGCTGACCCTTGCTCTCAACAGGTACTCGGGACCAGGATAGCGTGCCAAGGAACTGAAGGCGATGCTCCTTTCTTTTGAAGCCTTGCTAGAGCGAAGGCTAGCTCTGCAAAATTTTGAAGACTCCGACCCAACTGCATCATGAGTCACAAACTCTCGCCGATCCCAGGTCTTAGAGAGTCATTTTGATGTTTGTAAAAAGGGATGTAAATGTATGGAATGACTATCTCATCGATGTCGGTTGTAAGCCCACGAGGCCTCTTTTGTAACCGAGTCTGTAATCTAACATATTATCAATAAAAATACAAGTTTCCTTTTATAAATCAATGTGTTCAATTTCTCTGCGTACTCTTAAATATGCTGTTGTTTCGGATAACCTTATGAACCGCCTTGTGCGAGCGCAACTTAGGTTTGCACGGCATCACGCCCGGGGGACAAATATCGATTCTATCGAATCGGAGTGTGACACTAGTTGATCGTAATGGTTCATGGTTCATACATGAACGTGTCTCATTCAATTCAATAAGACGACTAGCCAGTCTTCTAGTTCCAACTAGGAACGTATGATCAATCATTAGTCAAAGTAACAGTCGAGGTCAATTCATGACAAGGCATGAAAGTCAAACGAGTATTAAGCATGGTCGAATCTACAACTAGCATAAAATAGTTGGTAACATATTCTTGAATCCAAGAAAAAGATCCACAACTTCCATGTTGGGAGTTGAAAGAAATTGTAGCTACAATTCGGTCAATTAGGATATATAACAGTTAGAAATAGCCAAAATAGGCATTATGCGGCCTATTCTGTGACATGCATGCGGACCAACTGCGACATACGGCTCATACGGCACATTCGAGATACCATATGCGGCTCAACTGCGACATACGGCTTATGCGGCTCATTCGCAACACCATATACGGCCAACTGCGACATGCGCCTTATACGACTCATTCGCGACACCATATGCGGCCAACTGCGACATGTGCCTTATGCGGCCCAACTGTGACACCATATACGGCTTAACTGCGACATGCGGCTTATGCGGCCCAACTGCGACACCATATGCGGCTCAACTACGACACCATATGCGGCTCAACTGCGACATGTGCCTTATACGGCTCATTCGCGACACCATATGCGGCCAACTGCGACATGCGCCTTATGTGGCCCAACTGCGACACCATATGCGGCCCAACTGCGATATGCGACTTATGCGGCCCAACTGCGACACCATATGCGGCTCAACTGCGACATGTGCCTTATGCGGCTCATTCGCGACACCATATGCAGCCAACTGCGACATGCGCCTTATGCGGCTCATTCGCGACACCATATGCGGCCAACTACGACATGCGGCTTATGCGGCCCAACTGCGACACCATATGCGGCCCAACTGCGACACCATATGCGGCTCATGCGGCCCAACCGCGACATCTATGCGGCTCAACTGCGACATGCTGACAGATGAACATAGAAATGACCAAAAATACTTTTGGCCATAACTTTTTCAAATTAAGTCGAAATCTAACTTTTCAAAAGCCAAACTTTGGTAGAATGGAATTCTCTACAACATAGAACCACCTATTTTTGAAAACAACAAAGTTTGATAGATCAAAACCACAAAATCCATATGAAAAACCAAAACTTAAAACTTAGATCTACACCCAACCATCCATGGAAATTAAGAACTTCAAGACCTAAACTTGTAGAGGAAGAGAAGGTAAACAACATGGATTAAAAATAAATGGAAATGCATAAAATCCCTCATGGTGTGAAAGATGTACTTGTCTCTCCAAATGGGTAGGTGGGAGAGTAATGGAGGATGAAGAAGGAGAAGTAAATGTGAGTAATGAAGAGAGAGAAAAGTAAAAGGGGCATAAATATCAAGCTAAGTCAATCTCCACCACCCATTCCTTCCTACAAGATCTAGGCCATCCACTCCTCTTCATGATGAACCAAGCTAAACCAAATTGGTTTTAATGAACAGACTAAGCCAAGGGCTAAGGCAAAAGCAGAAAATAAAATACAGGAAAAATTAATCAGCACAAAATTGAAAAATTTAAATACAGAACAAAAGCATAATAAATATTAAATAAATATATTCAAGCAGTACACGTATAAAAATACGTATTCTGGAAATGGAGAGTGACAGTAAATAAAGCTAGCTGAACTAGAATAATGTGATATGAGTCCAGTGGTACAATGTATGTCAAGTGTGATTCCATTCAATGATCCAAGTAGGGTGATTCTTGTAATGGTTCTTGTGACGATTCTAGTAAAGATTCTTGACACTACTCACAGTGTGTTTTAAAATACTGATATCGACATGTAAACGGCTAGGGGTAATTCGGCACATCATATACTGGCCAAGTGTGGGACGGCTATCGTTCTTGTATAATTCACAGGGAGGTGGTTCGAGTATTTAGAAATTTTTACATGTTTACTCAAGTATTTTCCCGCCCGACAAATATGAGTGAATCCATAACACGACACGTAAATCGAGAATAAATCTAGCCAGAACATGAAGGTGCTTGTAGGTGATTCTTGTAATAGTTCTTGTAATAGAGGCTAGACAAGTAAGGTATGTGTGTTGTATACATGAATTTCAGAAAATATTAATTCGTGTTTGTAACCGAGAATCAATAGAACTGACTACAATTGAAATATAGAATTTGACAAGTAAATGAAATAACTATCAGAGAATGTACTCGTCTGACAATCCGAGCTGCTGATGAGGATGTATAACTGAACTGGAGTGATATAAACCTATTTTAAGTTTACACATGTCACAACCAAATCTAAGGAAATAGCTACAATGCAAGACTACATGCTTCTAGGTCCCTTTTGGTCAAAGTCAACCCTTGGTCAACTCTAGTCAAACCTGGTCAAGCCTGGTCAAACATTGGTCAGCTAGTCCATTTAGTAATTTCTAGGTCATACACAAAATTTTAGGTCATTTGGAGTTCGTTTGAGTTGAATTGGATCAAGTTTGACCCAAAGTTAACTTTTGTCAATTTGGTCAACTTATCGGCCAATTCGACTAAACTAGGCTCGAAATGATAATCCAAATCTGTCCTAGGACTCCTATAGTTATATACACAACTACGATCTATTCTAAGAGGGTTCTCAAGCATACAAACTATGCACACATAGGTATATATATACAAACACATGTGTATTTACAATACAAACCAAACCCTAATTCTAACAAATGATTGTGTGTGTGTGTGTGTGTGTGTGTCCTGGAACTTACTGAAGTGAGTAAATTCTGAGATTAAAAACATCCAAACATAACCATAGTATACCTCAATTTAATATACTATTATATGCATATAAACAAATAGGAAACTGTATATATATATATATATATATATATATATATATATATATATATATATATATATATATATATATATATATATATATATATATCAATGCTCAAAAGGAAGAATAGCCAAAGGTTTTGAAATAGTTTTTGTCACGACCCGCACCCGCTTTTCGGATACGCAACATGTCCAAGCCCAGCCTACACCGCAGTGTCGGCGGTAGAACACTGTCTATACTCACAAGTCACGGCAATCTAGAATCACGGGAAATCTATATCTCATCCACATAATAATCAAATCACGAACAAGATTCATGAATAATAAATGAAACTGGACAGTTATAAATAAACTGAATATCAAGTATCAATGTCACGTCCGGTGGACACAAATCCACTACCAGTAGACGGAAAAATAGAGAAATACATGAAATGAACCAACTGAGTACAACCTGCTAACCAAGTAACCACGACTGCAAAGCACCGCTATCTGGAGCTAACTCAAACCCTCTCCACTCGACTGCTCCTGGCTCAAACTCGGCTAACCTGAAGAGATCATCAGGTCCTCAGAGGACTAGCAAGATACATAAAAATGGGCCTTCTAATAGTTTATTATGCATGGAGAAAAATACAGAATAAACAAGTAGAACTGAGCAATGAAATAAAGCATGAATCTATACACTGTCTGCACATAAATGAACTCCTGAACGAGGATAAGAGAACTCATGTCAAGGTGTCGACGGATGACCATATCGAATACTCAAACCCTCATCCCTAGTGTGGACTCATAGGTTTGAACAACTACTACTAACCCTCGTCCCTAGTGTGGACTTGCAGGTTAGCATCACCCTTGCCCCTAATGTGGACTCGCAGGCGTAAACCATATACTACTAATCCTCGTCCCTAGTGTGGACTCGCAGATTAGTATCACCCTCTCCCCTAGTGTGGACTCGCAGGTGTGGACCAATAACTACTAACCCTCGTCCCTAGTGTGGACTCACAGGTTAGCTTAAGACATGGATAACTACTAACCCTTGCCCCTAGTGTGGACTCGCAGGTTAGCTTCAAGGTTTCAAGACATGGAGGAAAAAGCAGTTCGGTTCACGACTCATGACACGACTCGATCAAGGCTCAATGAATACGTCTGATAAGAAACAAAGCTATATGTGAACACGGTCTATATAGTAATGATACAAGTATATAAACATGATATGAAAGGTACATGTCAATAATATGAGAAAAACTGGATAAATAATAAAAAGACAGTGCATGTAATAAAGCTGTGTAGAAAGGCAAGGTATACTTGCCTTAGGTCCTGAGCTGCTGATAAGGTTCAAAGTACTGAATCAAATCCAATTAACCTGTTTAGATGGTTCAATGTGATCAAACACAATTTGAGGTACAAACAAACTTATCTATTTAGATGGTTTAAGCTTCTAGGCCAATTCTTACATTAACTTGGTTTCCTTGGCTGGATAGACAACCCATCTAAGTTACCTATAGTTCTATCTAGTGTATACCTCTTGCTTGTCTACATGTGTTTCTCTTAGGTGGGACTTACCACTCTTTCATTACTGTTATCTTACTGGTACATGTCCTGCAGGAACTAGGCAGGTCCTACTACTGAAAGATGGGATGGTGGATGGACAATGTGCATGAGCCTCACCTGTAACCAGTGGTACACATTCCCAATTTCCCTGACTACATGTTTACACCTGCCAACCCATGCTTATACCAGTCAAAACATATTTCCTTTTTTCCTACAATAACCAGCAAACATTGTTCATGTGTGTACTGGATCACCCACAGTACAATCTGGACACCACACATATGAACCATGGACTGCAGGACAATTATCTAAGTTTACTTCAGGACTGAACTTGGAAATACAGGAATGTAATCCTGAGAGTAGGGCAAAATCAACTAGTACACTGAGCATATGGAAAGAACAATGCTAAGGACAGTACAAAATATGAGGGTGGGATTGGTACTTATTGAACGAAACTGATACACTAATCCTTCGTTGATACATATCAACCAACAAGGTCACTCAAACACGAAATATTCATGATACTGGGCACAGCAGGTCTTTAAGTCTCTAATTCAATTGAGGCCAATGCCCTCTCTAAAATACATATACCAAGTCACAGGTTACAATGGTAGAACACATATTTGGTATACAAACACTACTGTGGGAGCAAAAGTTTGGGCATAAACAATTAAAGTTCATGGGTAAGGTACTCGTAGATATAGAGGGCCATTCCTTCACTATACCTGGTTATTTGCCTACATGATATGACCCCTGGTAATCACTCTACTTAGGTAATAGACCTATGGCAAGTATGTACTGGAGGTCAGATATTGAATAGTGTGTCAAGTTACTCTGTATCAGTTACAGAAAGAAATTAATTGCAATACTCGAGATTTGGTACCTAGCTACAAGAGGGATACCAACCTACCATTTCTCCACATTGTGGCTGACAATTACTACCCTATATTGTTGCATACCTATTCCCTGTTTGTAGGCTATTGCCTACTGCTATCTAGTGGCTTTGATATGTCAGTACCTTCTCCATTCACATGGACCTGTATCCACATCAATGTTGGCAGCAACTCAACACTGATACTCTAGGGGTCTCCTTAGTCTACTGGACCTCTCCCTGTGTCTCACTTGCCCTTTTCGAGACCATACCTGGAGCATAGTCCACATGCTTGCTCAATATAGGTCCCTATTACAGTTGCTATACAATATGGCATAGCATTGCATACTTGCATATGTCTCTACTTTGATATATGTGAAACACTAACAACTCTTTGTTACAAGACTTAACTTTATTGCTGGAACAATAAATACACCCTGGTACTAGTATGCCCCTAACCTTCGATCTTTGCTTACCCATTTCACCTCCTGCCATACTCAAGGACTGACACCGAGTCTACATTAGGCCGCTAATGCTGGTAGTGTCTACTGGTACAAGAAGAACCATGTCCCTGCTATTAGCTACTGGCTATGTTGGTTACCTACAGCTAGGGGTTAGACTCCCCATCCTGTCACAGAGCCTGGTCCCAGTTCTCCCTATTGCCTCGAGGCTAGTAGGAGGGTTCATGCTTATATCCTTGGGTATACCAGGGAAACCTGCTTGGAGGGTACCCCCCTCAGTGCAAGGACAGTAGTATGGAAAAACACAAGACCCTTTTGTCAATATCCTGGTTACTTCGAGGGTTCACAAACCCTTCAATCCTCCCAGTAATCTGGTTCCCAACTCCTGCCTGTATCAGAATCGAGTTTCTCGTGTATTTATTGAAGAATAACATCATACACCTATCCATCTATCTATGTGTCCTACAGGAACAATATCATATGATCAAGAAGGTTTGAAGAAGTTACCTGTATCAGCACCAAATCCCAATACTCTGCTTGATCCCTTGGTGACAGAAAGATGGGGGGTTTTGTTAGGGTTTTTTAGAGAGTCGGCCAATCCTCTTCTATAAATACTAGTGTTTGATCAGAAGGAGAAGATAAGGAGGTTTGATTTTGCTTCTATCTAAACCTGGTGAAGGTTGATCTTGAATTTGATTCAAATTCGAGTACATGCTGCTATAATTTTTCAAAAAGGAAGTTTGGTTAATAACTATTTACATATAGGTCCCTGTCAATACAATTATTACTCATTTGAACTTTCTATTTGTATTTCAAGTAAAATCATTAATAAACATAACCATGTAGGTGACAATAGATAAATAATAAAAAAATGAGAGGATAAAATTGGTCAAGGGGTTGACAGTTTTAGTGAATCCAAATCTGGAATTAAATCTCCCTCGACCCATTCTCAACATATGTACATTAGCAATGGGTTTCAAAGGGGTTTTCTAATGCATATAGTTAAATATATATATACATAGCTACAAAGAAAACTCATATACTCATAAATGATAGAAAATTATGAAACAAATCCAAAAGTTGGTTCCCACAAATCCAAAACCTCATATACGTACCAAAAACTCAGATTTTATAAGCTAATTTACTGGAAATCAAAATATCATACTCAAACTCAAAATCGAATTTAAAGAAAAATCTATTTTTTACACAACGACCCAAAATGAGATATACACCAAATGAACCCGCGAAACTCGGCATACACGTTGGTCTCAACCCATGTGATGCGCTCGTATACTCTCAGGTTCGAAATTGTGTCCGTGTCGTGTCCACAGAACGCGTATCGAAAATTCTCGATACCGCGTGACAACGCGTACTTGTGCGTGCATTCTCCCTCGATTGAGCGCCGCACACACAACGAATAGCCCCGTGCTTGTGCACGTAGCTGGGGGGTCCTGGGGTAGGTCTAGGACACGGAAACACAGCGACATGTCATGCCGAGGCGATGCACACAGCCCCGCACCTGCGCGCGGCCAGCTGCGCGCGCGCGTGCGCCTGCGCGCCCTCGTGCGTGCGTTTCCGCCCTCGTGGCTCACTCGTCAGGCCACGCCACGACTCGATGTTGGCCCCTCGGGTAGTCTAGGTATAGGTCGACGTGTCCCAGGTCGTGGAACGGGTCCTCGTTGCGTCGTGTGCACGCACGAAGTCCGTTTCAGCAACAAAAATCAGCCTGAATGCACAGTACGGCATAGCGGTACACGTCAGATTTCTCCGCGCTCGCTCAACGAAAAGTCATGAAATTTTACGAGCATTGGGGCAGAGATTGCCCCCACCTGCTCAAGAAATTTCACACAAAAATACGGCCTATGCATCGAGATACTACGCACTGACGGCAGGGCATGCACGGCCTCGTGCGTGGGATCCGTGCACGTGCGTCCGATGCCCGAAACGCCGCTGTAACATCATCAAAATCAAATCCTTCTTCATAAAATTTTATCAAAATAATATTATCAAAATATCCATGAAGACAGAATCAAAAAATAGCAACTTACTATCCTAAGCGGCATTTCATCGAATACGTGCCGTAAAGGACCGACACGTGTCCGATACCGCCATCAAACGAAGTCAAAATCCAACCAAACTTCATGGGCAAGTCTAGGGCACCTATATGGATGCAGAAATGAAAGAAATTCCTGATTTACTATGGTAGAATAGGGTTTACCTATTGAGTGTCAAAAACTCAATGAACGGAGCCCCTCAGTTGTCGTGTCGGCCAATTTCTCTCAAACAAAAGCCTCCGCCTCCTCGTTAGAAATGCTCCAACAGATCGTCCTCTCCTCGACGAGTGCGATGGAGTTCGTTTGGGAAGAAACGGACTCCGGATGAAGGAAATATGAGTTTTGGAGAAGGAGATCTATTAGGGTTCACTTGTGGAGGCTCAAACTTCACAATGAAGAGAAGGGGGAGGGGGTACTGCTGTTGGGCGGCCAGGAATAGGTCTCTAGGGTTACGATTTCACTTGGGCCAACTCATTCCTAAGTAAAAAATTAGGCCCAAGACAAAAAGGCTAAAAGGCTAGCATGAAAAAGGCTAAAAAATCAATTAAAGCCTTTAAAAATAAACTCAAGCCTAAAATGTCCTCTAAGGCTAAACCAGTTGCTAGCACAACACAAGTCAACATATCTACAAAATCACAAAAGGCCAAAATGGCTAAAAAGACTAAAATACCCTTATATGAAAACGTGGATGCTACACCTAGTCTAAGAACAATAGGTAAGGGGTCAGGAGTCCTACTGCACTATCTTAGGAAGAAGTCAGGACAACCCATGATGTGGGGTTACTCAGTCGAGTATAGGAAGAGATCTCAGATTGAAAACTCAGATATCAGAGACCATCTCTAGAAACCTAAATTTTCATATAAACATCTTGTCCGGTCTGTTTGCCATCTAGGTTTTGACATGAAGTCAATAACCTGTAAGAGTTCATCACCACAGTATGGAAACCAGTGAGTAAACCTATTACACTCAGGTAATGGTATAGTTCTGAGAAGGACCACAGTGAAGAGGGTGGTACACATCAACTGATTGGCCACAGTAAATGGCTATAGTCATAGACACACTAATAAAATCCTAGAATAGTTAATAGGTTAGACTTCCTAGAGACTACTACTGAACTCTATGATGGCTTGGTGACACCAGCAGGTATCCTAGTATAATCTAGGAAGGGTTGTACTGGTTGCAAGCTCCCTAAATCAATCGGGATACCAGGCTATGAAGGGCTGGTACCAATTGATGGAAAAAGTTAGCTAATAATACAGAGTATCAAAATACCTGGGATCAATTTTAGTAACAAGTTAACCCAGAGAGGTACAAGAGTACCCCATTAGTTTAGTCATTGCAACCAGAGAGTTTACCATCACTGGAGTACCATTTAGATTCAGATATGTCAGTATAAGGGAACACACTAAAGTCTTAGACCTGGATTTTTACCTGCTGGCCTGTCCAGTATCAGTCTCCTTGATTAATCTGCAAATCACATTCGGAACACCTAGGAACTTGTCTTGGGGTTTAGCAAGGGGTTTCAACCATATAAACTCACACAGGTTTTTTTCAAGAAATTATACAGTAGCTAAACCTGCAGGCCATAGCCCAAGGACAGGTACAAATGTGATCAGTAACCTCAGGATGTATCTGTGTGACAGAAATGGATAGGTACAGGACTAGAGAGGATTCTTATATCAAATGGAAACTCCTAGGGGCAACACCCTGATATCAGGGGTGGTACTGTACAGCAGTCATGAAGAGGGCTGAGGAACTATGAAATTACTGAAGGGGGTGATAAGAAGGATACAGGGGTTCCATTGGAGAATGACAGATCGAGCTCTAATTATCCTTGACACACACACACAGGGGATGACAGTAGGGTAAGGCACATGGAGAGGGTGTTCCTATCCTCAATTTCTGTGAAGATACTAATAGGCTAACCTCTGTTATATAGTCATGTTCATATATTGAAACTGCATTCAGTGAATTGTACTTGTTCCATCCTGATTGGATAACCAAACAAATTTTAGGTGATTGCGAAGAGGTCGTGTGTCCTGACCAGTATGGCCCGTACTTGAGAGATGTGTTAGAGACAGATTTTGCTTACCAAGAGGAGTACGCATCATCTGATCCTGCTGCACTTTCTTAGATATTTTAGTTAGCACTGAGACATTGTACTGGATATTAGAGTTAATTTTTGAGACATGTAGTTGAGATTATTTTTGGCCTTAGACTTCATACATTTCTTTTATGAGATATTCTATTTATTTTATCCATTAAATGCTGAGTTGAGATTTGGACTTGTTAAATTTTTCTTTGTGTTATATCTTTATTGCGTGGTTGTTCATCATATTGTTACAACGTTCTACCATCGACTCTGCGACGTAGGTTGGGCGTGTACACGGCTCATGCCCAAATATTGGGTGCGGGTCGTGACACGTTTTTATGGTAGCCCATGCAGGTCCCTTTTTGCAAAGACAGCAAAATCGTAGTAGTGCCTACGTTAGTCGTACTACTGCGAGCCTGCAACTAGGACTAGGAACCTAAGGACCGTCTTCCCAAGTTGAAACTGTGTTATTGATTTCTATATTCGACTTCAAGTAACCTTATGCATCCTGTTTGAATCTTTCTATCGTTTAATAATTTTCTTTGTTTTCAGCCAATGGATTCGCAGGACAGGAACAACGCTGCACTGAACACTCCACCAGCAGTTGGCGGGTTTTTCACCTTCGGGACCCCACAGAGAAGTTGGCAAAGCTTTATGTGAAGCAGATAGTCCGGTTGTACGGGGTTCCAGTGAGTATCGTGTCAAACCGCGACAACAGATTCATGTCCCACTTCTAAAAGAGTTTGCAGACCAGCTTGGGCATAACGCTCAAGTTCAGCACTGTTTATCATCCGCAGACGGACGGACAGTCAGAGCGGACCATTCAGACGCTCGAGGATATGCTCCGGACGTGCGTGCTAGATTTTGGCAGCTCGTGGGAGGACCACCTTCATCTCGTGGAGTTCTTCTACAACAACAGCTACCAGGCTAGCATCGAGATGTCCCCGTTCGAAGTGCTGTATGGTCGGAGATGTCATACCCCGCTATCTTGGGACGATGTGGGAGAGCACGCACTGTTGGGACCGGGGATGGTAGTAGATGCTGCAGAGAAAGTCAAGATGATTCGAGAGCGATTTGCGTGGCTCAGTACAGACAGAAGCACTGGGCCGACAGTCACCGTAGACCATTGGAGTTTGAGGTATGGAATTCCCTCTTAGTATAAATTATGTGTTAATCATAGATTCTTGGTAACAATTGTACGTTATATGTTGGCAACTTGGTGTTTTTGAAAATTTCTCCAACACGTGGCACTATTCGTTTCGGTAAAGGCGGTAAACTCAGCCCACGATTCATTGGGCCGTTCGGTATTCTCGAGAAGATCGTTGCAGTAGCATACCAATTTGCATTGCCCCCTGCAATGGAGGGAGTGCACAACGTGTTCTGCGTATCTCAGCTGAGTCGATATATGGCAGACCCCAGTCATGTCTTGGACCATTCGGAGATCTCGGTGGGACCGAGTCTCAGTTATCAGGAGCAGTACGTGGAGATTCTAGACCGCAGAGAGAAGGAGGTGAGGAATCAAGCGGTTCTCTTGGTTCGCGTCGCATGGAGACACCACTCCCCGGGCAAATCCATATGGGAAAGGGAAGATGAGATGCGCGAGTGTTACCCCTACCTCTTTGAGGATTGAGGTACGTTCCACACTGCACTCCAGCTAAATTTCGAGGACAAAATTAATTTAAGGGGATAAGACTTGTAAGCCCCAATATTAAACTTTCTATTATTTATTTACCTATTTATTTATCTAATGATAATGGTAGATAGATGTTAAATTCATATATATCTACATATATACACATGTCAAATTAGGAGAGTTCTACTTCCTGCAAAGACCCTAATTCAAAGGGGCTTATGTGTAAGATTTCCAATTTAAATCAAGTATACTGTTAGTATTCGGATTTTCTGAACCTGGGATGGGTTGTACACGAATTTGAGTTCATATATATTTGAGAAATCAAAATCCTAGTTTAAATCCTTTTCCTATATCTATCTCCTCCTTTGATCTATCCTTAATTTCGCATTATGCACTAATAGCTAGTATGATATGCAAGACTTAAATTTCTACCACCAACAGATAGGGTGAACCTACCGGTTTACTGAACATTTGGATTGTTGGGGCCATATTGAAGGAGATGAGCATTGATACATGATGCATATATACTTGATCTGACATGTTTAAGTTTTCGGTTATGCTTCAAATTACTCAATGTGAGAGTAAACTCTAACTAATTTTTCACGACATTGTAACAGGTGAATCTTGATGTGAGAAGAACACAAGAAATGATTGGAAAAAATGTGTTCCATGTCCAAAAGAAATTTCTGACAGATGATTCACTACTTAATGTAAGTCACCTCACAATTCACTACAGAAGTAATTTAAATTAGCGTCGGCAATTGGTCGCTTACTAGAACGGAAAAGGACTGAATGGCAATGGATCTTTGGTTCACAATCACAAATCCAAGATTTTGTCGCTATTCTTCCGCTAAGACGTGAAAATTTATGAAGCCGTAGCGACGAACCATTTCCGTCACTAATTAGAAGCGCAAAATTGTCGGAACTAATTATTGTCCACATTTCTAAAATGGAACCACAAATGTAATCCCCACCCCACCCCACCCCTCCCCTCCCCAAATAAAAAAAAACTCCCTCCTCCTGACCCAGGTGCTCGTGATCCCCTCCTCCTCCTCCTCCTCCTCCTCCTCCTCCTTACTTAGACGGAAACCCCGCACCTCTCAGTCCGACAATGTCACGTCCCGATCCTGTAAGACCAAAATTTGTCACTAGACGTGATGTCGTATAAGTCTAAATTTCACTTGTACAAGACAACAACAAACACGATCGATAAAACAATATCACAAAAGTTATTGTAGCAAAAAAATAAGCATAAAATTTGATAGCCACAAGATATATGAAAAATGATTCTCTTTATTAAGAACTTGCAGCGGAATTAAAATGACGCTTAGGCCAAAATAACATCTAGACTACATACACACTGGATATTATTGTTAGCATCCATAATATATAAATTTGTACACACATCAATTGTTAATCCTGCAGGATAGTTGCCAATAGCATGAAGCTTAACTTATGACGATAATTGGTTAATCCGACACCATAAAGGTACATCGTATTGTGATTGGTTTTTCCAGTTCGAGTAGCTAGTTCCACTGAACGTTCCTGTAGAAACATGAAAATACTAAAAAAGAGGCTCATAGATTTCATGCGCCTAAAATATACATGATTCATAGTTAAACCAGTTTCTGAAGCAATATGAGTTTTTGAGGCGCATACTCGAAGATGAGTCAGAGAGGCACATGGTTTGTTTGACGCATGACGTGTTTTTATCACTTGTATGAAAAGCTGAAACCTCGTGCAGTGTGCAGTGTACATACTACAAGGAAGATGTCAGTAATTTCAACACTTTCATCATTACACTTTATCATCTGTAAAGGGAGCAGTTATATGCCTACTTCCACAACAATATTTATAATATGCAGTTGAAAAACGATGCGTTCAAAGTGTTGATTGACACATAGTTATTCAAAAAAAGATACTATTTGTAGTAAGCAGCCAGATGCTATACGTTTAAAGTAATTTGATGCATAGTCAACCCACAATAAACTGACCGTGTGCTGACATGGCAGTGTTTCGAGCAGCACGTCTGAAAATATATGACGAGCTATACGTGAAGGAGAGACTATGTATGCTGCTTCTTTGCTAATAGTGTATTTTCTTCACTTATGCACATACACACATGGCTATTCCAATAAAGAAAAGCTATAAATAGAGGACAATTTTTCCTTGCGGAGGACACACAGGCAGAAGGAGAGACTACGTATGCTGCTTCCTTGCTAAGAACTTTTAGAGAGAGAGAGAGAGAGAGAGCTTTCGGTGATAAAGTTTCCTTTACTACCGAGAGTTCACCAACCACAAAGCTTCATCAACTTCCACATCAGATCGTTAATGGAGTAAAGAAGTCGAAGTAGACTTAATCTCTATCACCCCAATTCCCAGATTCTATTGTACTCAGAGTTCTTATTTAAGATTCTTGTTGTACTTTTTGTCAACAATAATACAAAATATTCTACGTTTTTGGACTCTTTTTGTATTGAAACAATCCCGTAATACCTCGTGTGTGAAGCACAGTTTACATAAAAAGAATTCTAGGCCGAATCGATCTCGGTGCGCTGGACCCCAATCGAGAAAAGTTAAAGCTTGTGCACAATTTCTTCATGATCATGCAAATGCATGAACAATTTAACTATAAAATATATGTATGGTACAAAAATTGAAATAAAGAAAGATAAATCTCTACTTGTACAACCTTTTTTTATCATGAGAATCTCAATCTCCACTTAGTGTTATCCCGATTGGTGAGCCATTGGTCCCAAACCATTCCAAACCACACCCGACAATTCCATGGTACCAAACCAGATCTATATCGCTTCTCATATAAAGATTTTACCTCATGAATCTACTGCATGTATATACTTAATAGTTTACAGTCTAATGATCCAATTCTTAGCATTTACAAATATTTTATGTCTACAACAACAGTAAAATGTTTGGTGCAGGGACACAGATCCTGATACGCTTAGTTTATAAGTGATATCTTTGAAATGACATGGAATAATGGTAAGTATAGAGTAATATCAACTCTTGTATATGCTACAAAGACACATCTTGTTATGTCTTAAAATTGATCTTAAGGCAAAATTAGAAATACCATATATACCTGCCAGCACTCACCTTTTTAACGACATTAGTTTTTGTCTGAGTCAGCTAGAGACCAGTTACCAGTACACGACAATATGCTGACCCCAATGTCCTAGGTGCATAGCTCTACTTGGGTGTGTTGAGGACTTGGAGCTTGGTCGGGCTGGTGGTGTTCAGCTAGAGATGATGCTTTGTTTATAGAGGACGTAATGTATGGAAAAATGTTGTATTGTGTAGATTTTGAATTATAAGCCTTGTAGCATGTGTTTCAATGTATCGAGAGAGAGAGAGAGAGAGAGAGAGAGAGAGAGAGAGAGAGTGCTTGTAATTGAGTGTTCCTTGGCCTAGTGCCTTTGTAATTCTGCTGCAAATTAACAATAAAGAGAATAATGTTATATATATATATATATATATATCTCGTGTTTATTGACTCTTTTGTTTATTTTCGCTGCCATGACTTGAATTTGAGATGTTCTGTAGACCGTGCCTCGTTTCGTCTTGTACAAGCGCATGTTTAGACTTGTACGACATCACGCATAGTAACGAATTTTTGTCCTGCAGGATCAAGGGGTGATAATTAGGATTAGGACCAAAATTCCAAATGCAAACAACCAAATTACGAAAAATAAAATTTTACAAGGTACAAAAGTATTAACAAAATGATACAATGGAGGACCAAAATTGAATTAGTTATATTTAGTTTGTTAGGATTAAAAAAATAACGAAAATTGTATTCCTTTGAATTAGATAGGATTTTCTTATATTTGAATTACTTTATTTTGAATTTAAATTAGAATATTAATATATTTGTTCTAATCCATTACTAGGATTAGTTTAAATTATTTGTTATTATCATGTAAACGATTTCATTATCCTATATAGTCATGAATGAGGGAGAGGAAAAAAGATTGAATTTTGAGTTTACATAGGTTGGTAACTTAAATTTAAGGCTAAATTATCCTAGTAGTATCCAAACTATAGAGCTTGGGCTTTTTTAGTACCTTAACTTTTCAGTGCTCAATTTTTGTACCATAATTTCTTAAATTGTTCTTTTGAAGCACCTTATGTCCAAATTTAGTTGCAACTAAGAGTTCATCATAAACAAACAGTATTGTTATTCATTTTATTACATAAACCAACATAACACCCAATAAGCAATTTATGAAATTGGGGTGCCAAATTCAAAAATGTCAAAGCACTATAGTTATGGTGCCACTTGAATAATTTAGCGTAAAGTTAATTTTTAAAACTTGTTTCATCTACCATCAATATTCTTCTGGACGCTCTTCATCAACAGCTCTTCGACATTGGATTCCGGCACGATTGCGAGTTATTTATTGCTCTAGAAGTGTACAACTCTTCACTATATTCCAAAATTCACATTTAAGTTCATTTATAAATCCTTGCATCTTATGATAATTCTTGTGAATTATATCAATATTTTTTGTTCATAATTAATTAGGCTCTTTCTTTAATAATTAATCTTGTTGATTGCGAACCTAATCCAAATAACAAATAAGTCCAACTGAATCCTACCGGTCGCTAGTCGGATACCATTGATGTGGTGTGGATTATGCACGTTCCAGAAAAATGGTAGTCAAAAGCATGGATCCCCACTGCCGTCCAGCTTCAAGACTGTGGAGTTCAATCTATGAATACGAAGATCCGATATTGTCAATTCAAGAGGCTAACATCTTCCACTTCTACAACCTGATAGCCTTTGAGCTCGGGAAGCCACTTCACCAGTCACGATACACTCACGAAAAATCTCATGCCATTAAGAACAAACATGTGATCGTCAGTAAGCTTGGTTAGGATGAAGAAGAATGATGCAAGACGAAGATCCGATTTTATAATGGCGTATAGTGGCATCGGATTGCTAAGCGTCGACATCGAAGGCAGAAAGGGAAATAAGATCGAAAGATCTACTTGAGGGGGGCTGGCACTAGTTAGTCATGCACACCTGCTGGGAGAAGCAGTTTGTGGGTACAAACTGTTAGAAGAGGAAGGTCGACAACGTGTATGGTGTTGGAAATCGGACACACCCTCCTTTGCTTCGATACCGATTCTGAAATGTTGTCGCAACAAAAACTTAGGCCAATCCACTTAAAATAAACAATCCCCGTTTAACAGACACCAAGCACAATTAAAGACAAGTATATGGTAGTGACTATGTCACCTGGATGAATTCCAATCTCTATAAGTCAAATAAAATTATAAAATTGGCAAAAACAATGTTGAACCCTTTGTCCTAATATGTTCAACCCCCTCACAATCCTTATGAAGAAAAAAAGGGATTACAATCAAAATCGCTCACCAACAGTAGCAATTTCCCTAACCTTCCTCGATTATATATCTTCTTCCTTCTATCTTATATGGTGAAGTCCTGAGAGCAAACCTAAACCTTTTGTTAGATCTTATGTGGACGAGCACCTCAAGTCTCAACTTTGTGCCTCCACCCTCACTCCATATATATAGGATGAGAAAATCATATTCTAGATCATAATAGGATTTTTCAAATAGACAAAAAATTGGAATCCAATTATACCTAAAATATTTCATCAATATCATATTTTAGATTATAATATGATATCCTAAAAATAAAACCCTCAAATAAGAATCATATTACATCTAAAATAGCCCAGTATCAATTATGGACATCCTAATTAAATCAAATATTTAACTAAATTCGGATTCCACAAATATGCTGTTACCAAATCTAGACTTGACTCCAGCAATCTCCCCCTCTAGTATGATGAGAGGGTGTTATCCCCATGGATCCTCAACTGGACGTCATGCTTGTCGTATCACGACAGAGTTCCTGCTCTTCCGTGCTACTGATCTCCGATCCCCCGAGGTACTTTGCATCTTTATTTGTCTCCAGCTCCTCGACCATCACGTCGATGCTAGCTGCCATGCTTAACATCTTCTGTACTACTAGGATTCTGTCGATATCAATAACATGATCAAGATCGAAGTTTCTGACAATCAGTCTCTCCGCAAGTCTCGGCTTCCTGTTTCCGACTTTCGTCTTCCAACGGAACGTGCTACCATTCTGTCGAGCTTCTTCACCCTTGGCTGGCCCAACCAGGCGGACGGTGTGGTCCTCTTAAGATTCAAACTCCTGAACCCCCCTCCTTCATGTCCGACACTAAAGCTCTCCGGTACACATGCACCCTCGAGCAGAACATCGTGTACGCCGTTGATGACCCACAGCTCCTCTGAAATGTATGAATGGAGATGCACCTACCTCAGATTGAGGTTGCTGCAAACCTTGATCTCCTTCCTAGTTTCAAACTGCTGAAACCAATTTTGCTCTGTGAAGCTTTGGCAAAACACCCGTCGCCAAAACCAGATTCGTAGAGGAAATCCTACCTGGAGACCGACCAACTATCATGGGACCGACAGATTAGCCCTCAATCTTTGACTCACCTCCATTCGTCGCCTTATCTCGACGAACCGAATCCTCTGTAACCTTCAAAATATCTCGAAAACTCTCCTCAGCAAGTTTTCGATGATCCAACTCCTGTCGAACACCCCTCGAGCCTCCATCTGGTATCTGTGACCTGCCTGCACAACTCAAGCTTGAGCCTGTACATGCCACAACATAAATCTCCTCGAGCTAGCTATTGGAAACGCTTAACAAGCATCCAATCTTTGTCTCCAAACAAACTACAACATCTTTTATCTGCCAGCCTCCCTACCGAAACCAAATTGTAGGGCAAACTCGGTACATGTTGCACACCCTTGAGGATGAGATTCTCACCAAACTTCGTCGTCAAGTATATATCGTCGATGCCTACAACTGCAGCAGTCCCCTTGGTGCCCATCTTCACACGTCTAAACTTGTTGCCGCGGTATGACGTGAAGATCCTCCTCTCGGAGTGGGATGATAAAATGCCCCCGGGTCTATGACTCACTCACCGTCATAATACATGCCAAAAGGTTCCTTTGCGTCGGTTGCTGCGATGATGATATCTTCCATTGCTGTAAGATACATCTGATCATCCTTACATTTGGTCTTTTCAGCTTTGAGCTTTATGCAGTTCCTTTTGATATGACCTCTTTCGCCATAATAATAGCAGCCTCCTTGTGGTCAACAAGCACAAGATTTCGAAAAGTCTTTTGTGTCCTCGCATGTGACTTGAGTCGTTCTTTTTCGTGTAAAGCAACTAGAACGGACTCCTGCGGAGATTCAACTCGCTTATGCCGGATCTCCTCATTCAACAAGCTACTTTTGACTGCCTCTATCGTGACAACTCCATCCGACGTGGAGTTGCTCATCGTCACCACCAACGTCTCCCAGCTTTTCGGTAGAGAACTCAAAAGCAGTAGAGCCTAAAGCTTATCATCAATCACCATCTTCATCACAGACAGCTGATTGATGATACCCTGAATTTCGTTCAGATGTTGTCCCACCGAGGCACCCTTAGTGTATTCGTGTTGACGAGTTGACGAATAAGAAGCGCCTCATTGTTAGCTATCTTTATTTCGTACAAAAAATACAGCTTCTCCCATAATGCTTCTGTCGAACTTTTCATGGACACATGGTGAAACACCGACACTACCAGAATAAGTCATATTAGCGACGCCCAAAAACGTCGCTAAAATGGAAAAAAAAGTCGCTAAAATTGTTTACCGTCGTATTTAACGACGTTTTCCTGTGGTCGCAAAAAGCTATGTCGCTAACAGGAAAAATGTCGATAATCGTCGCTCTTACAGACGCTTACCGACATAAGAAAACATCGGTAATTCTTGAACATTTACTGACGTTCACCGGCATACCGTCGGGAATATGGCAACGTTTGAAACGTCGACCAACGTCGGTAAATCCTGTAACATTTAGCGACGTATATCTAGTACTTACCGACGTTCACCGACTCTATAGACGAGAGAAATCCTGGAACGTTTACTGACGCTTACCGATGCGACTATACATCGGTAAGCGCCGGTATACCTGGTGACTTACCGACATTTACCGACGTTCACCTGCGTCGCTAAACGTCGGTAAACGTCGCTAAGTTTTAAAAAATAAATAAATTACAGAATGTCCATAGGATCACATTTTCTACCTACAGTTCAATAAATAACAAAAAAACCACAAGCACATTTTCTCCCTGGGCTCGCCGACCCCTTCGGTGGAACACTCAACACAGGTACATCACAATAGTATAACAATATCTAGATACTCAAATATATATAGGATATGTATACTGCATAGAGGAAAGAATATATATAGGATATGTATCGACTAAGTTCAGTTATTGGGACAATATCTAGATACTCGAATTGATACTAGAACCTAAAGGTCAAAGTTGCATATAAGGTACCAAGACCAAATCAATCCTAAGTTCAACCACTCAGGACCCATGGGATTCATTTTCCCTCCTCCTTTCCCAACATTTATTACAAAACTTATGACAAAAGTAACCATGTGTTATAGCTTATTTTACCAAGACCAAATCAATCCTAAATTAAAGGTAATGGCACCCACAGCAAATGTACTAGTCAAGGCAGTCGACTACACTGGTCATGCCATATTGGCTAGTCAGCGTCCATAACAAAATTTAGGCATGACTATGACTATGTCACGACCCGCACCCTAGAGTTAGGGCATGAGAACGTAACAACGCCCAGCCTACACCGCAGTGTCGGCGGTAGAACGCTGTCCTAGGTCTCAATGCATCTAATAGTATAAGACTAAACAGTTTATACTCCCCGAATGGGGGTGACATAGCAGAATGTAAACTCAATCACATCTAAGGTAGAGCATAAAGGAAGATAGATAAAACATGAAATCGAAAAGAGATACAACAGATAGAAGTCTAAGTGTCTAAGATACAAACTCAGAATACTTCTCAAAACCCAAATGCAGTAATCCATAAATACAACTCAAGATGACTGAAAATAAACTATAAGCAAAAACCCTAGCTATCTATGCAACCTCTACTGTTTCCTCTAGGCTAGCAGGCAACCTCCAGGCTATCTGTAAAATTTATCAACAAGTCCAGTCAGGACAGGAGCGAGCACAATACATCTCAACAGATCATAGCAGGTTAGAAAACATATAACATGCAGTAAAGTAAGATACAGGTACTGAAGAAAAACAGTATGTAAACAGGAAGAGCTGTAATAGAAATATCTACTATACATAGAGAACTAGCAGTGACTAGTGAGTCAGAGTACAATCATGAACATGTAAATGGCCTGGGATGATTCTGATAAGACACTAAGGAATGATTCTGATAAGAAACTACTGGTGTATTATTCACATGTCCACTTATACTCCTCCGTACCCCCAATCAATACACAAGGATCCAGCCAGGTTATGTTATGATGCTATGTAACAGACCCCGAAAGTGATAGACCCCGAAGGTGATAGACCCCGAAGGTGATACATAGTAGTCCCATAAATGGGATAAGGATTCTAGGAAGATTCTACGATCATAAGAGTATATGTCGTAAGTGATCAAAGAAACAATGAAGCATATGATATGCCATGCAAATGAAACGCACAGAACATGTAGTACCTGATGCTCCCTAAGGATAACATCTCAAGAAGGGATCCATATAGTACCAATCCGTGTGACCATCGTGACAGTACAAGTGAAGTAATCTACTGCAGAAAATAATTCTAAGCAGGATATGAAATAATCAGAGAATGTACTCGCCTGATATCTGAATGTCCAAGGTAAAGATACTGTCCGAGAAGAGGTGTCTGGCTCCTAATTAGAACAGCACAAGTCACAACATGTCCAGAAGGGTAATATAAAGCACTATAATGTATTTTACATGAATCTAGGTCAAACTAGGCCAAAGTCAACCCTCGGTCAACTCTGGTCAACTGCACTAGTCAAACTAGGTCAAACTAGGTCATGTCCTAATCCAGCAAGTCTTACTAGGCCTAACGAAGACTTATCCTAGCAAGCACACATCAATACAAGGCTATACAAGCCAACATACACCCAACTCTATATAGCATGCAATTATTCAATACTCAAATAGGCAAGAATTCACATTGGATATACACTAGGTAATCTATTACTTTAAACTATATATGTCTACACATATATACACATGCATATATTGGTATTCAACATTAGGTCTATAATTATGGCATTTCAAATGGTTATATAAACTTATATATTACAACACAATATGCTAACATATATAATATACATACATAGCTAAGTTAACTATATTCATAAATACTTATTTAAGAGGCTATGTGTGTGTATGTGAACATGGCAAAGGGGCAAGTGAGGGTTAAATGGGCATACATAGTGTATACATATCAAAGAGTATCAAAGTGTAAGTGAACAATGTGTCAAGTGTGATAGTGTCAACATAGTGTAAGGGGGTACATGAGGTAATATAGGATTTGTGTTAACATAGAACATTACATCTCATTAACTTGTATATTTCATACATTACATCTATTATTACATTACATTCATGCTTTCATTCATTCATCATTCATTTATTCTCTTGCACTACTATATGTACCATACATTACATACTATGGAACCTACATATTTATTACAAGCCATACTTATACATGCTTACATTAGATAGGATACTTACACCTCATACATCATTTATTTAAACATTTACTTATGCTTGCATTCTCTATTTAATTACATAATGTATATACATTAACATGGGTTAAAATCAAATCACTACCAAATTACGGTACTTTAGCGACGGCAAATTAGCGACGGAAATTTTCCGTCGCTATCACCGTCGGATCACCGACGAATTTGTGACGGAATACCGACGGAAAGCAGTGGACAATTTTTTTTATTTTTTTATGTCCATATCCGTCGCTATGCCGTCGATAGGTAGTCGGCCAAGTAGCGACGGTTTTATATCCGTCGCTAGAACGTTGCATATTTTGGCGGCAAAAGCCTAAAATATTGGCGCGAGATTTACTGACGACTTAGCGACGGAATAATCCGTCGCTACTCGCGCGAGATTTACTGACGCATTAGCGACGAAATAATCCGTCGCTACACCGTCGCTAAATTTACGTTCCAGACTTAAATTGAAACGACGGGGGGAACTTTTTATTCCCCCCAAATTTTACTCTCTCTCCTCTCTCTCTCTCTCTCTCCCGCGGTGATCGATCGGCGACCCCCTCTCCTCTCTCTCCCGCGGCGGTGATCGGCGACCCCCTCTCCTCTCTCTCTCCCAAAGATAATCCCCTCTCCCTCTCCCTCTCCCTCTCTCTCTCTTTCTCGCTCTCTCTCTCTCGTGCGCACACGCGGTGGTCGTGGGTGCAGCGGGCCGGGGGCGTCGGGGGCTGCGGGGGCGGCGTCGACTGCGGGGGGCGGCGGTGGCGGCGGTGGCGGGAGGTGTGGAGGGGGCGGTGGGAGGGGGCGGGAAGCGTTGGAGGGATGGGGGCGCGCGGGGGCTGGCCGCGGGGTGCGGGGGGTTGCGGAGGGGGGCTGGCCGTGCGCGGGGGGCGGGGGGTGTGGAGGGGGCGGTGGGATCGAGGGGGCGGGCAGCGTTGGGGGGGGGTACGATGGGGGCGGGGGCTGGCCGCGGGGTGCGGGGGGGGTATGTGTGGAGGGGGGCTGGCCGGACACACACACACACGGACACACACACACACACGGACACACGGACACACGGACACACAGACACACACACACACACAGACACACACACACACACACACGGACACACACGGACACAGACACACGGATACACACACACACACAGACATATATATATATATATATATATATATATATATATATATATATAGGCATAATTTTAAGATGCTTAATTAGTTTACCTTATATATATAAGGTAAACTAATTATGCCTATATATATATCTATATATAGGCATAATTAGTTTACCTTATTTTAGAGTATGACTACGTAGCTAGTGTGTAGAGTAGTATATGGTTACTAGATCCTAGTGTAGAGTAGTATGTAGAGGAGTATGGCTACTAGTGATATATAGATATGTAGGTCCATGTGTATCTGTATCGGACTATCGCTATCGGTATCGAACTATCGCTATCGGTATCGGACTATCGCTATCAGTATCGACCGTATATACTTAGTATCGGGCGTAGCGGATTAGTATCTATCAGTATATAGGTTTGGGTTAAGATCAAGGTTCAAAGTATCGGTATCAGAATAGTAGGCCGAATAGGAGGCCGAGATAGTTGAATGTGAAGAAGGGAAGAAGGGAGGAGCAGATGGGTTCAGAGCCATGGTGGAGGAAGAGAAGTAACATGAGAGCAGTTTCCGCCGTAACATCTCCTGGCTCTGCTGGCAACTGAAGTCCAGATGCTACAAAGGACGATCCTTCGCTGAAATCGACTACAACACCCATCAGTTCAAGTTCATTCCTATATGAGTATATTCCAATGCCATAGAGGAAGGTCAACAAACTGATGGCTTCTATGGCATTGGAATCTACTCATATAGGAATGAACTTGAACTGATGGGTGTTGTAGTCGATTTCAGCGAAGGATCGTCCTTTGTAGCATCTGGACTTCAGTTGCCAGCAGAGCCAGGAGATGTTACGGCGGAAACTGCTCTCATGTTACTTCTCCTCCTCCACCATGGCTCTGGACACATCTGCTCCTCCTTTCTTCCCTTCTTCTCGACTATCTCGGCCTCCTATTCGGCCTACTATTCCGATATGCGTTTGATACGGTCTACCTAACCTATATACTGATACTAATCTGATACTCTCTGATATTAAGTACATCCGGCTTACTAGCTAGCGGATCCACCAGTTACATGATTATATACTAATTATGTTAGATTGTGATACTAAGTAGCCTCGTCGTAGGCCTAGCGTGTTATCCACAAGTTTAGTTTTTCTTACGATATGAGTATCGGTATCGGGCTATTAATTCTTATGTTTAGTTTGTCTTACGATACAGATATTCACATCAAATCGAGCATGAATCGTTACTTTGTTGATCGTACATGGATGTATAAACGACAACACGAGAGCAGAATTGGTGTGAGTGACGATTTTCAGGCAGGTGTGGAAGTATTTCTTAAGTATGCCATGAGCAAAACTCAGTACATGGACGATAACAAAATCAAGTGTCCATGTGTTAATTGTCACAATAGACGTTTCGAAGAAGTGATGACTGTGAGAGATCATTTGACCCGTAAGGGTTTCGTACGTGATTACGGCCTGTGGTCATCGCAAGGTGAATTATATTCAGAAAGACAGGCTGCAGAAGCTGGTACTTATACTTTTGATGATAATGCTGCAACGGATGTCCTCGAAGACGACGGATGCTCTGTGGATTATGGAGACATGCAGAACCTTGCACGAGATATGGTGTATGCTGCGGCAGGGCCTAATTTTGATCCGGAGGATCCTAATCCCGAGGCAAAGGAGTTCTATGATATGTTTAAGGACGCAGATACTCCTCTATATCCTGGTTGTGAGACTCATTCCGCACTGTCAGTGACGATGCGGTTGTTGAACATAAAGTCTGATTTTAACTTGCCACAAGCTTGCTATGATCGGATCACACAATTAACTAATGAGGTGTTACCGAAGGAATCAAAAGAGCTCCCAAGAAACTTCTACAAGTCAAAGATGATGGTCCGACAACTGGGACTGGGGTACGAGAAGATAGATTGCTGTCGCAACGGATGCATGTTGTATTACAAAGAGAATTGCGTATTAGAAAGTTGTTGGTTCTGTAATGCGGATCGTTACAATACAGTACAGGGAAAAGGAAAGTCAACTAGAAAACGACGTCCTTACAAGTATATGCATTACTTGTCGATCACGAAGCGCTTACAGAGGATGTATATGTCTCTGAATACAGCAGAACACATGACGTGGCACAGTGAAGATCGCATAAAGGACGAAGGAGAATTGTCACATCCTTCGGATGGGGAGGCGTGGAAATATTTTGATTTGTGTCATCCAGATTTTGCTGCGGAGCCTAGAAATGTACGCCTGGCGCTATGTTCTGATGGCTTCGCCCCTTTCGGACAGTCGGGATCTCAATACTCATGCTGGCCGGTCATTCTTACCCCTTACAATCTGCCACCATAGATGTGTATGAAGACTCCTTATATGTTCTTGACAGCTATCATACCCGGTCCTAAAAATCCGACAAAGAACATCGATATATATTTACAGCCGTTGGTGGATGAGCTAAAACAGTTGTGCGAGATCGGCGTCACTACCTATGATATTTCCAGAAAACAAAACTTTCAGATGAGAGCTTCACTCATGTGGACAATCAATGATTTTCCAGCATACGGTATGCTGTCGGGATAGAGTACGCATGGCAACATGTCTTGTCCGATATGTATGAAAAATAGTAAAGCGTTCTGCCTTAGACATGGAGGAAAAACTTCTTTCTTTGACTGTCACCGTCAATTTCTGCCAACGAGACATCTTTGGCGAAAGAACAAGGACGCGTTCAGATATGGAAAACAAGAATTTTCTGAACCTCCTGCCAGATTGTCGGGATACGATATTTGGAAAGATGTAAAGGAATTGCCCACCGCAATGGAAGATCCATCGAACAATCGTGTCGAGGGGTTCGGACAAAGCCATAACTGGACCAAACAGAGTATCTTCTGGGACTTGCCTTATTGGAAATATAATCTTATTAGGCATAATCTTGATGTCATGCATATCGAAAAGAATGTGTTCGATAATGTCTTCAATACCGTTATGGATATTAAAGGAAAGACGAAGGACAATCCAAAAGCAAGACAAGACATGGCCGAGATATGCAAACGTCATAATCTAAACTTGATACAAAGGGGAGCTGGTGGACAAGTAACTAAGCCGATAGCGCCATACGCATTGAGCAAGGAAGATAGATTAATAATCTGCAAGTGGATATCTACTTTAAGATTTCCCAACGGCTATGTGTCGAATTTGTCTAGATGCGTTGATCTCAATGAACGCAAGCTAACAGGAATGAAGAGTCACGACTGCCACGTGTTTATAGAAAGATTACTGCCCATTGCGTTGAGAGAGTTGTTGCCTTCTGCTGTATGGGTTCCGTTGGCCGAGCTGTCTACATTCTTCAGGGATATCTGTTCAACTAAGCTCACGGTGCAACATATGATACAACTTGAGGAGAAGATTGTCTTAACAATTTGCAAGTTAGAGAAAATATTTCCACCGGGTTTCTTCGACAGTATGGAGCATCTACCAATTCATCTAGCATACGAAGCCCGTGTCGGTGCATCTGTTCATTATCGATGGATGTACCCCTTTGAAAGGTAAATAAAAATCGATATAATTTAAGTGGATTTTACAATTCATTGTTAATTCTCAAGATAATTTGTCTCTCTAGGTATCTACATCATCTAAAGAAGAAAGTTGGCAACAAGGCTCATATAGAGGCTTCGATATGCGAAGCATATCTTAGCGAGGAGGTGTCAAACTTTTGCTCCATTTATTTCGATACTCATGTTGAGACAAATCGAAATAGACCTCAAAGGAATGACGAAGACGTTGAGGAAGGAGGTATATTCAATTTAAGGGGCAAGCCTATTGGGGCTAGTAAGAAACGGTGGTTGAGTGACGATGAGTATGATGCCGCTCACCGATATGTCTTGTTAAATTGTGACATACAAGAAGTGAGAGATTTGGAGAAGTAAGTGACTACACCTCGTTATAATCTCTAATTTGGTGAGGTAAGTGACTACACTAATTTTTATTCTCTCTAACAGTGTATTTAGAGATGAAGTCAAAATAAGGACACCCGATATTACCGATGAGGGACTTCAAAGAGAGGTTGATTTTACCTTTCCGTCATGGTTTCGAGATTACGTAAGTAACTGAGATAATATGTTATGCGGCTACCATTTAAATATATATATGCCACTAATACATTTAAAGTTTACAGGTTTTATTAGCTGAACCAAGTACATTCACAAATGAGAGCATCCGTTATTTGTCATTGGGACCGAAGAAGCATGCAAAGACTTGGCCCGGCTATGTCGTTAATGGCTTCAAGTTTAAGACAACTCAACATCCTATAAATGCAGAATTTCTCAATGACGACTTCAGTACGAAGCATTCTGGTGTTTGCATAAGAGGCACAATCTATGACGACGAGCCGGACTTTGACTATTATGGAGTGCTTCGGGATATTGTAGAATTACAATATAGTGCCCCATTTGATATGCATATTGTTATGTTCAAATGTGAGTGGTTCGATACGACACCAAATATCGGTTGGAGAATCGATAAACAATTTGGATTCGTCGATATAAATCATCGCAGGAGGTATAGAGGGTCCGACACGTTTGCGATAGCAAGTCAGGCTGTTCAAGTCTACTATACAAGCTACCCAAGGAGTCGTAGAGATCGCTTTGACTGGTGGGCAGTATGCAAGATTAAATCTAGAAATACATTCAACGTTGGAGACCCAGCATACCAAGAGGACCAGATCGAAAAGCCCCAATATTTGGGACAACAGTCTTGTGACATGGATGTTGAATTAGAGGTTGATATACCTCTTGCTGATGAAAATAGAGGGGAGGAAGAGGTTGATATACAAGACTTAGATGTCAACCAGGGGAGAAAGAGGCGTCTTGTCCTAAGTATTGAGACTGAAGAAGAAGAAGAAGAAGAAGAAAAACTTTATGAGGATGAGGATGAGGATACAGATGAATTCGACGATGAGGATGATGATGATGATGAGGCCGAGGCCGAGGAAGAGGACGATGACGATGATTAAATATCGCTATATTTCAGTTGTATCTTGAAGCACCCAATATCTAGTCTCGAATCCTAAATTACCCTATTACATTTGGATTTACAATTACAAGTCTAGTGGAACACAAGATGCCCTTTCATCAAAAGTTACAAGAATTGTACTTTGTTGTATTGGTGCATGATTTTATCAGATTTTGTGTATCTAGCTTTTATTCGTACTTCACTTCTGATTGCAATATTTATTTCAGTTTGGGATATTTGCGTATTATTGTATGAGTTTCTTTTTGCAGATGGCACTCCTAGGCCTACTCGTCTGGGCGGCACTCATCGCCCTGCTGCTGGTATGGATATGTTTAGGTTTATATTCATTTATAAATCTATGTTGTCAGTATTTTGTTTATGTGTTCTATTTACAGGGCATGGTTGCGAGCACCCGTACTGGTGGTGCTGGCCGTGGTCGTGGCGGTGGCGGCGGCGGCGGTGGCGGCGGCGGTGGTGGTGGTCGTGGGCGTGGGCGTGGGCGTGGTGGTAGTGGTCGTGGTCGCCAGCCGCATTCCCCGGATGTGACCTCCGAGCCCGACTTGGAGAGCCCGATCACAGGCTCTTCCCGCCGTCATTCTTCCTCGGTGCCACCGACATCGTCGTCGAGGCCTGTGACTCCATCCGCTAGCGGATCCGTTCCGCCACCGGATGTACCAGCGGATGCAGCAGCAGATGCAGCAGGGGGCCCAGCAGTTACTGCAGGGTGGGCCTCGGAGTACCCCGGGATTCAGTTTCATCCTGATACCGGGGAGTACATTCGCGGACCCGCGGATCCCCCGACGCCACCAGAGAGGCTGGTGGGCGAGTTCCGACGAGAGCTATGGCCCGCTGGTGAATCGTAAGTAAATTTAAGTTAATTTATTAAATTTGTTTCATTTATTCAAGTTAATAATCCAGTCGTTGCTTTTTTATAGGTTTTTCCCGTGGAATGCTGCCCGGATTCTAGGGCGCATTATCCGGGATAACTACCATGGCCCCTACATCAATTTTTCTGAGGTGCCTCAGGACATGAAGTACGTCTGGCTCGACGAGATGAGGGTATAAATCCGTCGGTGAATTATTAATTATTCTTTAAATCATTAAATTTTTTATTACGTGATATTTGAATTTGTATGTCAGAGGATGTTCTGGTGGCCCCCCCATCGCGAGGAGGCGATCCGCAGGACCTACAAAGCCGACGCCGGGAAGAAGATACGGGATGCGGTGTACGACCTTCGTACGGCGCATACGAGAAAGGACTGGATCCGGGCGGAGTACTATGAGCAGATGTTGGAGAAGATGGATACTCCGCAGTTCAAGCTGAAATTGGAGAAAGCTAAGGCTAATCGACAGGGCGCGGGTCTGCATACGGGGGGATCAAGGCCCCACGCATCGACGCGTGCAGATTTGGTGAGATAGCGCAAATTCAAATTCATTCTATTATTTAATTTCGTACTGTTAATATACGAAGTTAATTAAATTCTACGTATGCAGGTCCGACGGACGGTGAAGCAGGGGAAAGAGGCGGAGACGGTCACCGCTCATGATGTATTCGTGCATACGCACAAGAGGCGGAAGGACGGGAGCTTCGTCGACGCGAGGGCCGAGGAGACTGATGTAAGTACTTACGTTTATGAGATTTATGTTAGAAATATAATTATTGTTAAGTTAATTAGATAAACTTAGGATTCAGACTATAACTTAGGGAAACATAGGATTTATATTATAACTTAGGAAAACTTATAGTACAAACACATTCATTGGATAGGCTGCGTATCGTGAGGCACTTAGTCGGCTTGAGATCGAGCCCCCTTCCGAGAATGTCGGCGAAACGACGCCCACCCAGACGCACTCTTCTATGGCCGCTCGCTACGACGACGTGTTCGTAGAATCCGTCGATGGCGTTAGGAAAGGGCGCGTCTACGGCTTAGGTTCCATGGCGCCCTCGTTGCAGCCGTCCCCGAGATATCCACCGCCTCCGCCTCCCCCAGCGCCCCCGGTTGACGATGTGAGGGCGCAGCTTGCGACTCTGACCTCCGCGGTGTCAGATTTGCGGGCGATAGTGTTAGGGCGCTATCCGTCTGCTCCCGGTCCGTCTGCTCTCGGTCCGTCTACTGCTGCTGCCGGTGCTTCGGATCGACCTGGTCCTTCTTCCCCCGGACGGCTTTCGTTTAACCGCTCTGCGGATGCCCGCATCGTATCGGATAACACCATCTTGACGTTCCTTGACATGTTGTCGCCACAGCAGCTATGCGCGCTTCCAGACCATGTCTTGTCCCAAGTGCCGGCACACACGGTGGAGGAGTACATACGCAAAGCGGATGCGACGGCACGAGCACGAGACGATCCGACGGACGGGGTTTGATTTTGTTTATGTTGTTGGTTTTGTAGACATTTGGATACATTGTATGATCGGATATTTTTTTATGTTTGGATAATTTAATGTTGGATATTGGATGTATTGTGTTGGTAATATTTTGTTGGATATTGGATACGTTGGATATTGGTGTCGGATATGGATATTTTGCATATGGATATATGGTGTTCGATATTGGCTACGTTGGATATTCGTATTGGATATGGATATATGGTGTTGTATATGGATATTTGGCATGTTTGATATTGTGTTGGATGTGTTGTATAAACAGGAAAGAGTCTGTTTGTAGTATTTTTTTTTTCAAAAATTAGAAGTTAGCGACGGACAGGCGACCCCTCAGCGACGGATAGCCCGTCGCTAACTGGAGAAACTGAGGTTAGCGACGGATTGGCGACGTAAAAACCGTCGCTAACTGGAGAATTTTACATTGAGCGACGGTTTAGCGACGGAATATCCGTCGACCTGGTTCTGTTTGATATCAATAAATTTTGCAGTTAGCGACAGATTGGCGACTAACTTACGGCGGACTGGCGACAAAGTCCCGACGGACTATCCGTCGCTAACTGTAGGAATTCAATTTTTCGACGGATTGGCGACGGAATATCCGTCGCTACCTGGAGAATTTTACCTTGAGCGACGGTTTAGCGACGGAATGTCCGTCGACCTGGTTCTGTTTTGATGTCCATAAATTTTGCAGTTAGCGACGGATTGGGGACTAACTTACGGCGGACTGGCGACAAAGTCCCGACGGAATATCCGTCGCTACCTGGAGAATTTTACAGTTAGCGACGGTTTAGCGACGGAATATCCGTCGACATGGTTCTGTTTGATGTCCATAAATTTTGCAGTTAGCGACGGATGTTTTGTCGCTAATACGACGCTAATCCGTCGTACACCTCGGCGGATTAGCGACGGCATAACGACGACCTGTCGTATGGAAAAATCTCTGATACACTTTTATCGACAAATTTACGACGGATTAGCGACGGATATTGCGTATCAGAAAATCACTGATACGGTTTTGCCGACTCTTTAGCGACGGAGGTTTCCGTCGCTAACCCTATATCCTGATACATGTTTCAACGAAAGCTAGTCGGTAATCCGTCGCTATATATATTTAAATGCGCCGACGGTATTCCGTCGCTAAGTCGTCGCTGAGCGACGGAGTAGCGACGGATATGTTTTAGCGACGAGGTTATTCCCGACGGCTGTTTTACCAAAATATCCGTCGGTAATCCGTCGATATTTATTTTTGGCGACGGACTACCGACGGATATGGCCGTCGGTAAATCTATGTATTTTGGTAGTGAATAGAACATTATATTACACACAAGGATACACAAAATGTATATGCCGAATAGTAACTCCTACTAATAATCAATACTGTACCATCTCAGCATGAATTAAAATTTAGGATTAAAGTATGTTATAGATCTATGTGTTAGCTTTCCGAAATTTCAAACGGATCGCGTTTTCGTTTCTGAAAACTCCCGGAATCGCAAAAACACCGAGAACGCGTTTGTCTTTCGTACAGCTGACACTCAAATAATTTTCCAGAAAGTTACAGAAAGAATTAGGCCTATTATTACATGTTTTTGGAAAGCTAACTTCAATACGCTTCTTTTAAAAAAATGGGAGATTAAACCGAGCTTTGAGCTAGAAGTTATGACATTTCTAAGTTAGGGCTGAAATTAAAAACGTGGATAAAAATTATAACGGATTTAGATAGTTTGAGCCAAAAGAATACACAATATATATCCTAATTATCCACAACAATAATAGCAATAATAATATGAGGAACCACACTCACAAACTTGATTATATAATCATCATGAACCATTTATTACATATATAAATATAGATACACTCTCATTACAATATATATATAAATCTATATATGTAACATGAACACATCCACAACACAAAGGACACTCCTATGACCTCCAAATGGACACAAAATGGACACAAATGGAGATACAACCATGGGAGTCATTCCTATGGGTTCAAAATAGACCTATATGCATGAGGAAATGAAAAGAAGAAGGGATTTATATCTCCCGGTAGATCGAATCGAAGAAAAACCTTTCCGGAGCGACACCGACACGTAGAGATTCCAAAAGGACACGAACGAGCTCCGAATCCTCCCAAACTTGGGTAGCTTCCTCCTTGGCTAGAATGGAGAAGGAAAGAAGAAGATTTGGTGGTGAAATGGAAGGATTTGGTGGAGAAATTGCTAGGGATTGCTCTCTAGGAATTTGGGGAAGAACAAGAGAGAGAAAAATAGATGGATAATGACAAATAGGAGGCTCAACCCTATCCTTATTGTGGCTGGCCATAAAGGTGGTTTTGTCCTATTAGAAAAAGTCCAAAAGCCCCTACTAACCTATTCTATGAGTATTAGGAAAGGGCTAATTGGTTGGGGCTAAATTAGTCATTCTAAAGTCTCTAATCACACTAACCTTATCCATAATAATTAGTCTAACCTCTAACTAAAATATTTCTATCATGTGGACTAAAATTAATATCATGTGGGCCATGTCTAACTAGTGTGTGGGTCCCACTAGAGTCAAACTACCTCCGGGTCCCCGTTTCAAGTCGGATTGAGCTGAAATTCGAACCCGACTCAAATAACCCCAAAACAATATCATAAATGATAAAATAAATTTCAAAAATATTTCAAAAATATAAAATGACAAAAATACTCCTGTTCCTGAAAACTGGGGGGTGACAAATTCCTCGAAATTAAAACCAAACAATAGTAAAATGTCAAAATCACAAGTCAAAATTTTAAATAGTTTAAAAATGATTAAAAAATCACAAAAAATTATAATATGAAATAATTATCAATAAATAATAATTATAATTATAAAATTTCAAAATTACCCTCATCTGGAAAACTGGGTGTTACAGACTATATTTATAAATAAATAAATAACAAATAATTTGAAATTAACTTATTTATACAAATAACATAAAGAAAAATCCTCCAAAATTTTGGGGGATTACAGATGTCCTGCTGTGAGCTAGTATTTCAATGATTTACCCACTGTTTTATGTTTTAGTACTCCAGTTTTGATTACCCACTCTCATATATGTTCAGTCACTTCAACCCTTACTGTTGTCCTGCATACCCTCACTTAGGTTTAGTCCCTAACACTCATCTTATCTTTGTCCATGACCTCACATATAGCAGACCCTTGGTTTAATTGTCCAGCCCTTAACCCTTATTAGATTCAGTCCTTTCCTTTATTTTTGTTCAGACCCATGAATTCGTATCTTATTTCATATAGTTATGTATTAGTTGGTTGATACTTTGAAGTACAAATCCCCATCTCACTCAAGATCCAGTCACCATGTGCTTGTACTGCTACTATTCGACTTGTCATACTCTTAGACCAAAGTTAGACTTCATGAGCCATATCCAGTTCTTAAAACCTTGTGTCAATTGTTATAGGGATACTCTTGTATCAAAACACCTTAGATGTCCCTGCATTGCCCTGAACCTGGATATATGATTCAGTCGATCTATTATCTATTAGTTGGTTGATACTTTGAAGTACAAATCCCCATCTCACTCAAGATCCAGTCACCATGTGCTTGTACTGCTACTATTCGACTTGTCATACTCTTAGACCAAAGTTAGACTTCATGAGCCATATCCAGTTCTTAAAACCTTGTGTCAATTGTTGTAGGGATACTCTTGTATCAAAACACCTTAGATGTCCCTGAATTGCCCTGAACCTGGATATATGATTCAGTCGATCTATTATCTACCTAACTTGTCCACTGCATCACATATTTTTATCCATCTTGAGATGACTAGCCATGTATATTGTGTTGTCTATTCAAATTAACATCCAACCAATGAATGTTCTGTTCATCCCTAATTAGTTCTGTCAAGCCCTTGAACATTCCTTGATGAATCAGTTAGGAACCTTAGGTTCCAGTCCAAGTTAACTGCTCAGATACCTGGGTTTGTTTGATCGGTCACCCCCACAAGTTAGTTTTATCCTACAATCTGAGATTAGCCCCCATAGGGGCTAGGACATGGGAGTTAAATTCCTTAGGCTCATTGAGTAGTCTTAGATTATAGGTCCAGTCAAATAGTTCTCTGTCCTACAGACTTGTGGTATTCGTTTTCCCTCACCTGGACAAGCATCTCTGAGTTTAGACCATGACTAAATACCTGAATGTTCAGTCCACCTCCATGATGACCCAATCCCTGTTAGCCATAGTGATGTATAACCGTATCCATTTGAGATACATGTGTATCCTGTCCAACCATTTGTTGTTTAGTTTTTTCTACGTCTTTCACTTAACATTGCATTAGTGTAGGTTGCCTAACATCTTAGTGATATGAGATTTAGAGGTTTTACATTGCATTGCTTAGGTCACTACACTCTCATGTGTCTGTATCCATGTGTTGACATGTATCATGTGTCTGTATCCATGTGTCCTGGTCGCGGGAGGAGCATGATAACTATAATCCTAAAGCTAACCAAGAAAATAGGAAATGGAGGGTTAGGGTTTACCTGAGCCGGAGGGGGTCAGGGGGGAGGATGAGTCGCCGGAGTAGGGGGCGCCTGGTAGGGGATCGTCGGGGCAGTAGCTCAATGGGGGCCGGGAACGAAGGAGGGCAGAGGGTCGTCAGAGGTGGGGGCGCCGAGGGGGGTCGCCGGGTAAGGGATCAACCGGAGGAGGAGAGGGGCGTCGGGGCATCGAACGGAGTACGGAGGGGGCGTCGAGCAGGAGAATGAAAATTGGGAGAGGAAGAAATAAAATATTGATTCAGGGAGCCCTATTTGACGTAATTTAGCGACGTCTTTAAAAGGACGTCTCTAAATGTCGTAAATTAATTAGAATATTATGACTCAATGATGCTCGCGTCGTAAAATGTTGCTGATTACAAAAATATAGCGACGTTCAGCGACATCTCAGCGACGTAACTTTCAAATATGTTTACCGTAGTCACTAAACGTCGTTGAACGTCGCTATAATTCTCAAACAACGACGTTTAGCGACATTTTTAAAATACCTCGCTAATATCCAAATTATTAGTGACGTTTTAAATAGGCGTCGCTAATTACGTCGCATATTTGACTTATTTTGGTTGTGCGAGTCGTTCAGCCATTAGAGCATGAATCCAACGGCCTTCCAATCCAGTCGTTTCAGTCTTTACCAGCTTTGTTTGATGGCACTGTCGCCCTCCAACGGACCATGAAAGTTCTTGCACCAGAGTAGATCCTCCATCCTTGGCTTCCAAATTGTCCAGTTTCTCCTGTAAGGGTGATCATACGAGTGTTCATCTGCTTACTAGACATGGTTGCCATAATCTTAAAAGTTCTGATACCAAATGTTGGTATTAGACCAGAACGAACGAATCTTGCTCTGATACCAAAAGTTGGAAATTGAATACGTCCTCTTGCGCTCCAATACCAATCCTGAGACGTTGTCACAGCAGAAACTTAGGCCAACCCACATGAAATAATCAACCTCCGTCCAAAAGACACAAAGTACAAATAAAGGTAAGTATATGGCGGTGACTATGTCACCTGGACAAAGCTTAATCTCTATAATTCAGTTAAAATTACAAGATTGACAAAAATAATGTTGAACCCTTTACCCTAATAGGTTCAACCCCCTCACAACACTCAAGAAAAAAAGAGATTACAATTGAAATCGCTAACCAACCCGTAGCAATCACTAATCTCCCTAACCAAAGTTGATGACTCATCAATTAGATCTCTTCTGTCTTCTATCTTGTATGGCAAAGTCCTAAGAGTAAAGTGCGGACTTTCTCTTAAATCTCATGTGGACGAGCACCTCGAATCTCAACTTTGTGCTATACTTTGTGCCTTCACCCTCACCCTATATATATAGGATGAGAAAAATCGTATTCTAGATCATAATAGGATTTTTCAAATAGGAATAAAATTGGAATCCTTTTATATCTAAAATATACCATCATATCCTATTTTAGATTATAATAGAATCTCCTAAAAAGAAATATCTAAAAATGAGAATCCTATTACATTTAAAATAGTCCAGCACTAATTGTGGACATCCAAATCTAATTAAATCAAATATTTAACTAAATCTGGATTCCACAAGTACGTTGTTACTAAATTCAGGCTGGACTCCAATATATGGTACTGAGTCATTAGCGTCCCAACCGTCTTTCTCCAGCTGACTATTATGCTACCGGTGCTTCTCCTCGTATTTCTTCTAGTCGTATGGATAGGATGAAGAGTACGATAGAGGATATTCAGAGGCAGATAAGATAGATTTCGGAGAGGATATTCTGAGACAATTGACTACTCTACAACGGATTTGCAGAATATAGCGAGGGATATTAATTCTGCCTCTATCTTGCCGATATTTTGTAGTGATTACATGATTTACAACAACCAGTTGACAAACTTGCGCTATTTCAGGCTTACTACACATAGGCAAGGGATGATATATATATATACTGGCTATATATATATATATATATATATATATATATATATATATATATATATATATATATATATATATATATATATATATATATATATATATATATACTGGCTGATTATAATTTCGAGCAGTACGAATCTCAATCTTATTTAGGTTTTTACCAAGACATGCTAATGCCTAATGCATCTACAAATATGTTCAAATTTGGGCATAAGAACGACAAGTACATGTCTGCATTGTTGGCCGGCCTACGACTTAGTTTCTCACTTAATACTTCGATACAATGCTTAAGAGCATCATTAGTAGTTGGGACTCTCAAATACAATTTGGGACCAAAAATTTCAAAAAAAGACGTAAATGTAGAATGGGTTGGATTTGTATCAGAATAGTAGAAAATGATAAAGTGAGCTCCGATCCCAAAGATTGTGTTGTCAAAAATTGATGTAGGCAAAAAATAATATAAAATCCTAGAAAGTTTGGCTCCAAATTGGGACTAACAATTCTACAAAACGAGTTTCTTCAATCTAGAATCTATAAATTGGGAGGTCCAACCCTTAGCACCTATGGGTGGAATGGGACCGAAATTGTAGAAATTGGGACTAGGGATGAGACTTAGGTTGCGTTTGGTTCATTGTAATGTAATCGTAATCGTAATGGAATTAGATTTGTAATGTAATTGAATTTGAAATGTAATGGAATTACAATTACATTACTATGTTTGGTTGAAGCATGTAATCAAACCATGTAATGTAATGTCAATTGTATTCATATGTTTGGTTTATCATGTAATATAATTAAGTTTCTAATTTAATATTTTTTAAATACAACATAAAATTTAAAAAGTGGATCACTAAATTTTTTTAAAAAATTTAAAAAGAAAAAAACTAAAAATATATAATAAATAAATAAGGGAAAATGGTTTGTTTTCTGCTAAAAAAAGACCAAAAACGAAAAAAAACGACAAAAAATAAAAAATACAAAAAATGACAAACGAACAAAACAGAAGGAAAAAAACCAAAAATGAAAAAGCGATAAAAAACGACAAAAAAATAAAAAATGTGAAAACCATAAAAGTGACCGATAATGATAAAACAAATGACTAAAAACAAAAAAATTGACAAAAACAACAATAAATGAAAGGAAAAAAAAAGACGAAAAACGACAAAAAACAAAAAAAAGGGCAAAAAATGAACAAAAACGAACAAAAAACGACAACAAACAAACAAAAACAATAAAAAATGACCAAAAATGAACAAAAACGAAAAAATGAAAAAAAACGACAAAAAACGACAAAAAACGACAAAAAAACAAACAAAAAAAAAAAGACAAAAAACGAACAAAAAGACCAAATTATAGCATACCAACCTTCCGCTTAAGTTGTAATATAATTGCGATTACATAGGTTTTATGATGTACTGATGTAATGTAATCAAACTTGTAATCGCGATTACATTACTTCTAATTTTTTTTGTCCAACGAAACACCCTAGTTAGATTGACAACGTAATGCCAATTACATTACGTTGTCCAATCCTGCAAACCAAACGGGCCCTTACTATTCTACAAAATGAGCTCCTACATTCTAAATCAAGAATCTTGAAAATGGGATGGGCCTTACTAATGATGCTCTAACAAACATGATATCAGACCCTTAATACACTGGCAACAAGAAGAAACAGTTGTCAGAATTCATGTTAATCGAGAGAGAGAAAATAACGTGAAATTAATGAATATCATCCAAAACCAATATACAGATCCATGAATTGATAAGTTTATAGCGGAAATGTTTCGTTTTCCTTCTTCCTTCATCTTTTTTTTAAAAAATGTAACTAAACTTGGTCGATTACGTGTCTGATACTGCATGCCATACATAAATGAAAAACTTAAGTTGTTAATCATATAGTTAACTACACACGATGGTTTGAACTGTCATACGTGTAAACATTTGCCCAAGTTGCAAACAATTTGCTAAGACATTCATACTTGAGTATTTACGCGGATTAAGTAACAGTGACTACTAGCAGTCGCACCAGCCGCGCCGATCAATTACTGCACTCGGTTAGGTGCTGATACAGAGGGGCCCCGGCCAGGCACGAGACACGGGACACAGACATGTTAGCATGAGCTGGTGTCAGGCATGCAGCATTGCCCTTGCATTTGCAGGGACTGACAGTTTGTGTAAATATACAAGTGGGATATATTGACTACGGAGGCATCAAGTTGGTTAGATCATTGTCATCTTTTAAATATAAAGTGTTGAGTGTGATCGATCATTCTGTGAAGCCTTATGGAGTAATTCTTAGAATTCCTAAATTTGCAGAATATGTAGTGTGTGTCTGTAATCGATCGCGTTCCTACTGATATTATGTCATGGTTCGACGACAGGTCTCCTTCCTCCTTAATTTGGGTACATTCTCCTTTGCTCATGAAGTCGGCAATCTTCACTCAAACCTTGAAAGACACACCAACAAGTTTGACGTGTATAGAATGGATGAACTTAATTAGGATTTTTATGCCACACTCAATATGAAGCAGATGCATGTGGCTGGCAAATTTGAATTTATTAACAAGGGGAAATTATTGTACACTATGCTAGCAATGTTGGTGTACACTCTCAAGAAAGATACTATGTGGTCTGGGGGCTCATTTCAGACTCTGAAAAAATTTCAGGACTGACAACAACATAATTGCTTGATACTAAGTTTAAAACTTTATATATATCCTTCCTGACTAGCATAGAACTTGAAGACGTACCATGCTGAAAGGAAACATCCCAAACATGTTGGTAGAATATTATGTTACTAGTTGTACGTAGCCAAATTCATAATTCACTAAATAGAGTTCTCTCAGCCATTTAGGAAGGCATTCAGTCCCCTGTGCAGTGATTTCTGACCTCTGCAAAGAATGTGTTGGTAATAAATATTAAATTCAGATCATCCAAACAAAAAGATATATAGAATGATTATCTCACAATATGATTAAAATGTTAGGAGAGTAATATCTGCTAGTTGTAACTAACTTAGGAAATTGCGGGGGAGGTGTGGTTGTGTGTGCGAAAATTGGAGACAGTGGACCCAAATGGTATGCAATGCAACGTGAACAAAGTACCGTACTTACGTCGGACATTTCAAAAAAAAAAAAAAAAAAACTATTAACTAACTTCCCTTTGGGATTTGTCATCACATACTCCCACTGCAACTTTTTATTTTATTTTTGGAAGGATGTTATTCAAACTGATTAATTTATTGCACTAAGATACCTATTTGAAATGTGGAGATGGCATATATAACTATCAAATTCTAGAAGGATTCATGGGTTGGCAGGATTGTTACATTAATATATATCCTGATCAATGCAGCCGCAAACCAGGATGCTACTGTGTCATATCTGGAATTACCCCTTAAATTGGGTAAAGCTCAAGAAAATAATTGGTTGCGTATAGTAAAAAATTGGTGACAACTACAGATTGGCCGGTTAGAAAGGAAAATTATATATATATATATATATTAATATTTTTTTTATATATATATATATATATATATATTAATATATATATATATATATATATATATATATATATATATATATATATATATATATATATATATTATATATATATATATATATATATATATATATATATATATATATATATATATATATATATATATATATATATATTTTAAAAAAATATATATATATATATATATTTTTTATATATATATATATATATATATATATATATATATATATATATATATATATATATATATATATATATATAAAAGTATATATATAAAAAATATATATATATATATATATATTTTTTAAATATATATATATATATATATATATATATATATATATATATATATATATATATATATAAAAGGTCCGCACCCATACTTGTATCTCACATCATCAGGCTTTACAACCGGTGGATTTTTTTTTTCTTTTATATATATTGGAACAGGTAATTATGTTACAGACTCATGGCCCGAAGGCCGAATAACGCGGCCCGAAGGCCTAATAACGTGGCCCGAAGGCCCGCACCCATATTTGTATCTCACAGTATCAGGCTCGATCCAAAGGCCCCCACCAGTACCTGTATCTTATCGCATCTGGCCTGCACTCATAGTTTTCCTTTACATGAAATTAATTGTACTTCTCTTGTTGCTCGAACCTGCAACCTCTTGGGAGGATGTGCCTCACTCTAACCACTTGAGCTAGAGGTCATTGGCATATATATAAAAGGTAATATTATTCCAAATGAGAAGTCAGAAATAAGTACACTCCATCAGTATAAACTGATATCACTCAGTTATGCATCACTAAAACATCATGTTTGATATTATGCTCAATCCCTATCATAGGGGTGCATAGACCTTTGAATATGTGATTATTTTGCTCCTTTCATATATGCCAGACAGTAGCCGCCAGCCAGATTCTCACCTCCTTTATCCACCGTGTACCCTTGTACCCCAACCGTGTGATCTCTCCCGTAGTCCCTCCCAATATCATAGCACTTCGAAGCCGTATCCCAAGCTTCCTGTGTTGATTTTGCCAAACTTTCCAAGTCCACGGACAAAGGAAGAATAAATGATCCACAGTCTCGTTCTGAGTTCGACACAACATAGATACACCATCAGTCAGAACACCAAACCTTCCTAATATATGCATAGTCATTAGTCTCACCAGAACCAGTCTGAACACCAAACCTTTCCAATCTATCCATAGTCAATAGTCTCCCTGGTGTGTGGGGAGTCCCCGATGCTCCCAATATATGTCCTAGGGGTGTGGCCCATTGGGAGCACGGGGCTCCCCACGCAGTGGCGCGTCAAGGTGCAACTTGGGCTGACCGGGTTTGAACAGGCCTGGGCTGGGCCGGGTAGGGTTCAGCCCGGTTTGTCAGACGGGCTGGTCCAGGCTAGCCCGGGTCCGCGTACCCAGACCCAGCCTGGACCCCCGGCCCGGTTTACAGCGGGTCGGGCTGAACCGGGTCGGTTCAGGGTTGGACCGGGTCAACATGGTTTTTCAGGAAAAAACCAAAAAAAGAGAAAAAATTCTTAGTAGAAATTAACAAATTTTCTTAACTATTTTTTTCCATTAAAATTTAAATATGCTATAACATTAACTAAAAAAAATTGAGAAAATAAAAGTTAACAAAATTTTATTAATTGTCATATATTTTGTATAACTACCGTTTATGTTTAAATGAATATCGATTGATTGTTATATACAAAAAATGATCGTCATTTAATAACTAGAATATATTCTAATAATTTGAATAACTATCAATTAATTTTTATAAATAGATTTAATTGTCATATACTAAAAATAATCAATGACATGATTTGAAAAACTACCATATATACTAATTATTTGAATGGTTATCAATTAACTTTTATAAATGGATTTAATTGTTATATACTAAAAATGACCAATGACATGATTTGAATAACCACCTTAAATAGTAATAATTTGAATGACTCAATTAATTTATATAAATGAATTTAGTTATCTTATATTAAAAATGATCGTCTTTATACTATCAGCGGATTTAATTGTCATATAATTTGAATAACTACCATTTATGTTTTGAATGACCATAAATTAATTGTCATATACTAAAAATAACCGGCTTTAAATAAATGCATATATGCTAATAATTTGAATGACTATTTTTTTTAACATATTTCATTTATATACTAAGAATAACCAATGATTCTAAAAATAACCAATGCAAAAAAAAAAAAAAAAAAAAATATATATATATATATATATATATATATATATATATATATATATATATATATATATATATATATATATATATATATTGAGGAAGGATAGGCATCCCCGCACTTTTTGCCTCCCCATGTTCACGTTCGTTAGATGTGTTTTAAGTCATCTAATCTTAACCATTGGTAAATCAACGGTTAAGATTAGATGACTTAAAGCACCATCCAACGGTGTAAATAGGGGGATGCTTGGGGATGCAAAAAGTGCGGGGATCCCTATCCTTCCTCATATATATATATATATATATATATATATATATATATATATATATATATATATATATATATATATATATATTGGTTGAACCGGGTTTGAACCGGGCTATATACTGGGCCAGGCCGGTCCGGGTCGACTGGGCTTAGCGGCCTAAACCGATTTGGACCGGTTTCTGAACCGAGCCAGGCTTTCGGGCCAAAAAACAAAACCTAGCCCGACCAGCTAAAGTGGTGGGCCGAACCGGGCCAGGCCGTTGACAGGATCCGGGCCGGGTTGTGGCCATCCGACCCATCTCACACCTTGAGTGGCGCAGGTCGAGTCCCTCCTGGACACTGGTTGAGTGGCTTAGGGCGCGTGCACACACACACATCAAAAACCTGGGGAATATAAATATATACACCACGGGGAAAGAACCAATAATACACTCTTAGCCAGATAACCCTTGGATATTACTTGGTAAGCCAAAATAAGGCCCCTCACCCAATAATCCATAGGCACCACCCTCCTTTCAGAGTTGCCAAGACTATCAAATATCTGCATGTTTCGTTCTCTCCAGAAATGTCACACGAAACACAGTAGGCTAATCTTAGCAACTCTGTGCTCCTTTCACTATACATCTCCTTCAACGACTCGATCGGAACTTCTATCCGATCGACAGACCAAGAAGGACCCTATGTGCATTCCAAACGTATCTCGCAAACTCATATTTGAATAAAAAATGGTTTGTATTCTCCTCATGACCAGAGCACAGCTCGCTTCTATTAACGTCAGATCTTACCCCGAATTTGATCAACTTGCCGAGCGTGAGTAGCCTCCCCTTTACCGCCTTTAACATTTACAATTGCAATTTAAAGGCCGCTCCCTTGCACCAAATGAAATCAGTCCATTCTTCCTTCTGCTCTTACTTGGTAGTCGTACACCTTGTTCAGCTTGAAAGAGTCGTCCGTACCCAGGCGACACGTCACGCACAAAATTTTACGTTCCAACTGTGACATATTTGTATAACCCTCCACGGACCGGATTATGCAGGAAGCTTCCAAAATTTTCTAGAAGGTGGTGGACTCTTCCTGAAGATTCATGATCTTTCTAGATACTCTAGAAGCTTCTTTGTAAATAGCTAAGTTCTAGAAAATTTTCCAGAATAATTCCTGTAATATGTCGATTTTCGAAGTTTCATGTAAGACTTGTGAGGCATTATGAATAAGTGGGAAGCTCATTTGTTCATCACCACAAAAAATTATAAGCATTCTCCAAGTAATAGGAAGTGTTTCAAGTTCCCAATATTACTCCACTATTCTCTAATCACATAACATTCTAGCAAAGTTCGTCGGGAAGGCTTGTAGGGGACTTCGAGTAGGAAGCGTGTGCTCTTTACGGATCAAAATGTAGGCAAAAACACTAAGTTCATGATAAATGGCATCAGGACAAAAGTCCATCATCGCTATGTCAACATCTGAGCCCGCTCACAAGGAACATCCCGTCCCGTCCAAGGAGAAAGGCAAGGCCAAGAGGGAAAAAGCAAGGAGCTGATGTTGGAACGCACCCTTCGTGAATTGATATCCTTCATGGAGGCCTTGGAGAAGGGCGTGACGGATAGGTTGAGATGCAAATGTAGCAAAAACCAGACGGCTTAAGAGGAGTTTGCCCGTGGGTTCACTACCAAAATAAGACTTTAGCGACGCCTAAAAACGTCGCTAAAGTGTATAAAAATGTCGCTATTAAAAAATAACGACGAATTTAGCGACGAATATTCTTTGTTGCGCATTCCGTGGTCGTTGACACAAAAAATGTCGTCGCTATTGCGACGTATCATGGCGAAGTATGGACGTCGCTAATATTTTATTTGATAGCGATATTTAGCGACCAGACGTTGCTAATCAACGATGTCCACTTTTGTTGCTAAACGTCGCCGACTTTTCAGTAGTTAGACGTTATTTGCGACATTTAGTGACTAGGTTGCTGACATGGTAAAATTTACCATGTCAACCAATTAGCGACTGTTGGCGACGTCTGCGATACAGACTAGCGATGTTCAGATACACGTTTAGTGGTGTCTTCCCTCGTCGTTAGGAGTCGCTGAACGTCGCTAAACTGCAAAAGAAAGTAAAAAAAATAGAATTTTGTTTGCTTGTTTTCCATCCAGAAACTACCTACAGTTTAAATTACAGTTTATAAAAGTAGACCCAGAACAACCCTCTATAAAATTTTCTTGGTTCGTCGACCCCTTCGATGGAACACTCAACACTGATAAAAAAAAATATAGAGACAAATGATGAAAATGCACTACCAATAATCAAATAAAGAGAATCAAACGATAAGAAAGACATAAGATAGCCTGTGGAGACAAATCCACTACCAAACAGCTATAAAAAGAGTTTATGTCCAATAGTGTTCCAACAATGGGTCAGCATAACACATACTGTCACTAAATGTATAAAATAAATACATAAAAACCTAAGAATGGGTCAGTAAACGACCACACGACACATAACAATATGTCCAATAATGTAAGCCCAAATATTAAATTTTCTATTATTTATTTACCTATTTATTTATCTAATGATAATGGTAGATAGATGTTAAATTCATATATATGTATATATATACACTTCAAATTAGGAGAGTTCCACTTCCTGCAAAGACCCTAAGTCTAAGGGTCTTATGTGTAAGATTCCCAATTTAAATCAAGAATACTGTTAGTATCCGGATTTTCTGAACCTGGGATGGGTTGTACATGAATTTGAGTTCATCTATATTTAAGAAATCAAAATCCTAGTTTAAATCCTTTCCCTATATCCATCTCCTCCTTTGATCCTATCTAAGTTAGGGTATAAAAGGGAAGGGAAGCAACCGATTGTAGAAACTCTTTAAACCCTAATAAACCTCTCGTTCATATCTCAAGAGCAAATACGACAGAGGAGGCCAGTGGAATCATCCAATCCTTGCAACTGCAGCGCAGGTATTCCCCATATCCTCATTTGTCCATCTGGTTATACCTAGTGTTCGAAACAATGTCTAAGAGATTTTTGGTATTGGTATCTGGTAAAGGACTAGGAGGTGATAGGCTGGATAACCCAATACTTTTACTGTGTAAGAGTAGAGTTGAATTCGTATGGAATAGGGGATAGGAGTATCTGTTCATAGGTTCCTGAGTGCCTTGTGCAGTCGAGTAGGGAGGTAGCACCTGCCAGTGGTTCAGGTGTACAGTTGATGTACCTAGTCCAAGAACAATAGGTAAGGGGTCAGGAGTCCCTAGGGGTGTAAACGGGTCGGACGGACATGGACAGTCCACTGTCCGTGTTCGGTTCGAAAATAAAAATGAGTTCGGACGGACGGACATGGACAGTCCACTGTTCTAATTCGGGCCGAACGGACACGGACAACCACTGTTCGTTAATTCAATCGGACGGTTCGCGAACAAATTAAATATATTACCAAAAGCTATTATTTTATCAAGATTCCTTGATAGTTGGTAAAAAAATCAAGTTGAAAGAAAATATAATGGATGGTTATAGAATACAACAAACAATGGTAAAAGGTTAATAAAAATTGAGACCGGACAACAAAAAATTGATGTAAAACCAAAATGATATGATATAATTGATGCAAAACCAAAATGAGTTTACACAATCGGACGGTCCGCGGACAAATTCGGACCGGACATGGGTATGACCGTGTCCGTGTCCGATTTTTAAACGGACCAAAAATATGTACATGTTTTGTTCGTTAATCAATCGGACGGCCCACGGTCGAACCATTTATCGAGCCGGACACGTACGGACAATGGGCTACTTTGTCCATTTTATACCCTTAGGAGTCCTACTGAAGTATCTTAGGAAGAAGTCAGGACAACCCATGATGTGGGGTTACTCAGTCGAGTATAGGAAGAGATCTCAGGCTGAAAACTCAGATATCAGAGACCATCTCTAGAAACCTAAATTTTCATATAAACATCATGTCAGGCCAGTTTGCCATCTAGGTTTTGACATGAAGTCAATAACCTGTAAGAGTTCATCACCACAGTATGGAAACCAGTGAGTAAAACTATTACACTCAGGTAATGGTATGGTTCTGAGAAGGACCATAGTGAAGAGGGTGGTACACATCAACTGATTGGCCACAGTAAATGGCCATAGGCATAGACACACTAATAAAATCCTAGACTAGTTAATAGGTTAGACTTCCTAGAGACTACTACTGAACTCTGTGATGGGTTGGTAACACCAGCAGGTATCCTAGTGTAACCTAGGAAGGGTTGTACTGGTTGCAAGCTCCCTAAATCAATCGGGATACCAGGCTATGAAGGGCTGGTACCAATTGATGGGAAAAAGTTAGCTAATAATACAGAGTATCGAAATACCTGGGATCAGTTTCAGTAACAAGTCAACCCAGAGAGGTACAAGAGTACCCCATTAGTTTAGTCATTGCAACCAGAGGGTTTACCATCACTGGAGTACCATTTAGATTCAGATATGTCAGTATAAGGGAACACACTAAAGTCTCAGACCTGGATTTTTACCTGCTAGCCTGTCCAGTATCAGTCTCCTTGATTAATCTGCAAATCACATCCTGAACACCTAGGAACCTATATTGGGGTTTAGCAAGGGGTCTCAACCATATAAACTCACACTGGTTGTTCTCAAGAAATTATACAGTAGCTGAACCTGCAGGCCATAGCCCGAGGACAGGTACAAATGTGATCAGTAACCTCAGGATATACCTGTGTGACAGGAATGTATAGGTACAGGACTAGAGAGGATTCTTATATCAAAGAGAAACTCCTAGGGGCAACACCCTGATATCAGGGGTGGTACTGTACAGCAGTCATGAAGAGGGCTGAGGAACTATGAAATTACTGAAGGGGTGATAATGAGGATACATGGGTTCCATTGGAGAATGAAGATCGAGCTCTAATTATCCTTGACACACACACACAGGGCATGACAGTAGGGAAAGGCACATAGAGAGGGTGTTTCTACCCTCAATTTCTGTGAAGATACCAATAGGCTAACCTCTGTTATATAGTTATGTTCATGTATTGAAACTGCATTCAGTGAATTGTACTTGTTCCATCCTGACTGGGTAACCAAATAAATTTTAGGTGATTGCGAAGAGATCGTGTGTCCTGACCAGTTTGGCCCGTACTTGAGAGATGTGTTAGAAACGGATTTTGCTTACCAGGAGGAGTACGCATCATCTGATCCTGCTGCACTTTCTTAGATATTTTAGTTAGCACTGAGACATTGTACTGGATATTAGAGTTAATTTTTGAGACATGTAGTTGAGATTATTTTTGGCCTTAGACTTCATACATTTCTTTTATGAGACAGTCTATTTATTTTATCCATTAAATGCTGAGTTGAGATATGGAGTTGTTCAATTTTTCCTTGTGTTATATCTTTATTGCGTGGTTGTTCATCATATTGTTACAACGTTCTTCCGCCGACTCTGCGGCGTAGGCTGGGCATGTACACGGTTCATGCCCAAATATTGGGTGCGGGTCGTGACACGTTTTTATGGTGGCCCATACAGGTACCCTTTTCGCAAAGATAACAAAAACGTAGTAGTGCCTAAGTTAGTCGTACTACTGCGAGCCTGCAACTAGGACTAGTGTCACGACCCGCACCCACTGTGAGGGTACAAAAACGTAACAACGCCCAGCCTACGCCGCAGTGTCGGCGATAGAACGCTGTCCTAGGTCAATCATCTAACACTATAAAGGTACCTGTACAGTATATACACTCCGAATGGAGGTGACATAGCAATATACAGTCTCAATCACATCTAAGGCAGAATGATAAGAATAAAAGATAGATAGATAAATACTGGAATAAAAGATCCACAGGATACAATTAGAGAGAGAGTCTAAGTGTCTACTGCCATACAAACAGAACATCCAACTCAATACAAGTCTCTAAAACTGAAATGAAAGAATATACAATCAGATCTCAAATGACAGAAAATGTAAACCTAGACTAGGGAGCCACAGTCTCTAAGCTAGTGGATCAGGCTAGAAATCTGGGTCACACAAGTCATCTACAGCTGTCCCATAGTAGGTGTCTACGCAGGCCTCCTCCTCATCCTCTGTAATATTTTCAACAGGTCCAGTCAGGACGGGAGCGAGCACAAAATATCTCACGCAGTTCATATCGAGTTAGGAAATATAAAGCATGCAATAGAGTAAAGTACATGAAAACCTGAAAGAAGAATGTATAGAAAACAGTAGAGATTTAATAACAGGAAATATCTAAATATGATAAGTAAGAACTGTAAGGAACATGTGATTTAGAGTACAATCTGGTTATGTAAACGAGCTAGGAAAATGCAATGGTAACTCCATTATACGTGGGTGTACAATAGACATATACAATAGTTATACAATGTTGTACAATAGGATTTGAGTACATAACCAATTCTACTCCCCCTCCCCAATCAATACACAAGGATCCACTCCCGTTACGTTATCTTGCACAATAGTGTACAATGTTATACAATGGATGTACAATATTATACAATAGATGTACAATGTTATACAATAGTTGTACAATGTTATACAATAGAGTACAATGGTCTATCCCTGGGACTCATGTGATACTGAGAGTACAATATGCACAAGAAGTATACAAGGATATAGGTATTCAATAAATACAATATGGAAGTGAAACGCACATCACAATATGTATCTAGTGAATACAAGGGGATAACATCCCAAAAGAAGATCCATATAGTACCAATCCGTGATAACAATCGTGTCAGCATCAAGTACAGTAATCTAGAGCAAGAATGTAAATCCAAACAAGTATGAAACGGTCAGAGAATGTACTCGCTTGATAGCCTGGGTGTCTGAAGAGAATATACTGTCCGAGGAGTGGTGTCTGTCTCCTATAGAACAGCACAAGTCACAACAAGTCCAAAATGGTATAATGAAGTCCTACTATGCATTCTACATGATTCTAGGTCAATCTAGGCCAAAGTCAACTCTGGTCAACTCTGGTCAACCCTATAAGTCAAACTAGGTCCAACAAGTCTAAATTAGGTCAAACAAGTCTAGGTTATGTTAAACTAGGTTTAACAATCATTCCAAGTCCTAACAAGTCTATATTAGTCTAAACAAGGCTAAACTAGCCTATGCTAGTAAGCTCACACACTATCTAGGCTATACTAGCCAACTACTCACTTACACTAGCATTCAAGCCACATACACAGGCAATGAGCCATAGGCTATAGGCTAGAGCATATATTTACACATTACAATATTAATCTAGTTTAGTATAGTTCACACACATATCACATATAGGTATACCTATATATATATATATATATATATATATATATATATATATATATATATATATATATATATATATATATATATATATATATATATATATATATATATACATTGGGTGATAGGCAAATAGCATGTGTGTTTGTGTACATGTGTGTGTGTTACAATGGGTGTGAAGTGTCACATGTGGATACATGAAACTAGAATATAAATCATAGTTTGTTCTAAATAGGAACTTAGTAAAACATAAGGGATCATGGCAATGTGTGTGTTAACATGGTGTATGTGATAGGGGTTTAATAGGATAGGGTGTGTGTGTGATGGGGAGTGAAATGTTGGTTTTTGGAGCCTGAAATGGGACAGGAATTGGGACATGTTTGGGGCTATTTTAAAGCCTGGATTGGGGTTGTGTTGACAGGAATTTGGGGTGCTTTGAAGGGACTGTTAAGCTGGGTTTAAGGGACAGGTTTTGGGGCACTTGGGGGCTGGGTTGAAGGTTGCTTTTGGGACTGGTAAGGGCCTGAATTGGCTTACTAAGGACTGTCAAGTAGGGCTTGTCTAAGGACTGTTTGTGGGGCTAATATGGACTGAGTTTTGGACAAGCAATTGGTGGTTAAGGGTGCATACAAAGGGCTGAATTAGGAAAATATTTACACAGGTTATTGGACAGCCATAGGGTGGTTTGGATTGAACTTTCAAGGTCTGAAATGTGAGCAAATGGACAACCATTAAGTGGCTAAAATGGACTGTTAGAGGGATTGTTTGGGGTGGCTGTTGTGTGGCTAAGGGGATGTCAATGATGACAGGTTCTAGGACTGATTTAGGAGGACAGATTTAGAACTGGACTGTGCACTATTTGACAGGTTTTAGGCTTGAACCTATGGGCTGTTGGGACTTGCTTAGGATGGCTATGGGGATGTCAATGATGACAGGTTTAATGGTGTAAAGGGAATACAAGTTCAGGCCCATTCAATCTCAGAAACTGTGAAAACTGAACTAATTCAGTTTCCCCCCAAACATCAACCTATTTGAAATCAATATCCAACCAAAACACACCAAATTCGAACCAATGATAGAATACAAGTAGGAGGTCCATACCAGGGACTAAAATCGTGCTAATAATAACAATTAAGAGATTAATTAGGCTGCCAAGTTCAAAAATGAAAACTGAAAAAAATACAGGGAAAAATCATGTTTCAGAAATTAGGAAAAAAATAAGAAAATGAATTCGAACTTGATTAATTTGCAAAGTTAAAGGTTGGTAATAATTAAACTTAATGCACACAAGCTATTTAATGTGTTTGTGTCCACAAAAGTGGACACAAACGTGTCCATTCAAAACGATACACCAAACAGTGCAAAACAGGCCAGTTCTGTGCACTGTATCGTGCACGTGTGCACGCGTGTCGTGCACACGACACAGTCCAACTCAGGACTCGTGCACACTAACCTAGGTAGACCACCTATAGGGCTACCCAATAGGCTAGCTAACCCATGTCCAAGTCGTGTCAGTGAGTGACACGAAGCCCGTATCAGTGTCAATAAATCACGTGCACTGTGTCAGTGTAAACCCAGTGCGGACCCCATAACGTGTCCGACACAAAACGAGATGCTATAAAATTTTGGGGGAGTGTGCGCAGACACTGCCCCCGTGTCCATGCCAAATTTGGCGTGTCCTAGTGCTGTGTGCAAGGAGTTAAGGCCCCCGAGTAGCAGAACAGCGTGCATAGCCTGCACGCGCGCGTGCACCCGCGTGTGCACGTGTCGAATCCGACTCGACACGACACAATGACACCCCCAGTCCAACAGAAATGCATAAGCAACCTCAAAAACTAATTTCCTATTCAAATAGATTTCGAAAATAACACAAATAGTTTCTTTGTGGCATTTTCACAAACATATGCAAAGGGACTATGATACGTGTCCAAATAGGACACGAAATAGACCCAAATTTTAGGGTTTCCTATTCCTACAGTTAGGTTAGGCCTAGGTTTCCTAGAAATGCAATAAAACTAGAATTTCATGGTGAAAATAGGAAGTTACCTCTATGTATCAAAATCTCCAAAAAGCTTTAAAGAGAGGGGTTCCTCTTGAGAGTCAAACTCCTCCAAATTGATTTGAATCTGAGAATAAAATATAACAACAGCAAGAATACTAAAATTAAATCCTATTGCAATTTGTTTGGGGGAAAAAGGAGCTAAAATGGATTTTCTAGAGTTTTTTGAAGTAGGGACATTACCTCTTCCTAAAGCTTGTTCTTCCTTAGAGGCTAGCCCTAATTCTAAGAGAATATTTATAAGGGGAGAATCCCAAGGAGGGTTAAGTGGCTGGACAAAATGTTAGGGTTAGGGTTGGGCACTTGGCTAATGGGCTTTGGGCTTAGTCATAAAACAAATGACTTAAAAATCACAAGTCATGACTTGTGGTCAAATCTTTCCATTCAAAACTCAATATTCTTAATTGTTTTCACTAACTAGAGTATGGTTGACCTAACTTAACCTAGGGTCTCATAACTAGTCAAGTCCAACTCAACTAGGGTTAGGTCACAAAGTCAAAGCTAGTCAAAGTCAACCTAGTCAACCCTCATTCAAACAATTCCAAAATAAATTCTAAAAATTCCCAAAAATTCAAATAAATCCTAAAATGACCAAAATATCCTCTAGGCTAAAATGTACTAATCAAACATCCTAATCACATGGCTAGGCTCTAGGTCAACAGACTCCAAGGTTGCACTAGTCAAACACCAAAATCATAAGTCATGATTTAAATAGTTCAAAAATAATTAAAAATTACCAAAAATTATATTATTAATTAAATATCATAATTAAATAAATTAAAATACAAAATTTCAAAATTACCCTCATTTTAGAAAACTGGGTGTTACAAGTCTACCCACCTTAGAAAAATTTCGTCCTCGAAATTAAAATGGTAGTAGTCCTTCTAGGTCAAACACCCCACAATCAGTCTCAAACATACCATCAGATAATCATATGCGTCTATCCAAAACCATGATACTCAGAATCTCTGTCATGCCAGTGAGCAAGGCTACGATAATCACAGAGTCCTCAACTATGGTATATACCTCTAGAACTATGGTATTTAAAATTTTTGCATTGCCGCGCGCTTGGCAGCGAAAACCTTAAATTCCCACACCCGAGAAATACGTCTATTGTCCGACTATATGTCCTCACTATGCCTGCTAGCATGACCCTAGAGGATTCTAAAATCTCATAATCGAGACGACCTAGCCCATACGATTCATCTCAGAAGAAAATTAAATTATAATAAAACACCAGATCAAACTTATCAACAATGAGGAAACAGATAGGAGTAGATGAAACTGAATTTCAAGATAGGAATTTCAGAATTGAATCAAAAGAACGGAACCTGCGACTAGGTCTCTAACGGCCTGAGCATTCTCGACTGTCATGGCGAAAGCTCGCCCTGGTTGGCCTTCCCTGGCCTGCTGCTGATGCTGGAAGTGGACCGTCGGCTGCTGATACTGCTGCTGTATCTGATGCTGAACGTGCGGCCTCTTGGCCGGTCCTCCGCTGCTGCTGCCCCCAACTGAGTCTCGCCCCCTCTTGAACCTAAGCTCAAGATCATCCTCTGCAGCTAAAGCGTCCACCAGGATCTCTTCATAGGTAGCGCTGCGGGCGTTTTTGGTGTAGGACTTGACCTCCTTTACCAAGCCCTTCCGAAACCTCCGGGCCTTCGTCGTCTCTGACAAGTCATCCATAAATCTGCTCAGGCGGCAGAACTCTCCTGCGTACTCCTCCACAGACTGGTTCCCCTGGACTAGGGCCTCGAACTGGGTCTCGAGGGCTCCCAGCACTGCGCCTGGAAAGAACTTCTCCTTGAACAGCTTCTTGAATGCTGCCCAAGTCTGTCCTGCTGTACCGACCCTCGGGTCGGTCTGGTACCAGGTACGGGCCAGATCCTGCATCATGCTGGCCGCTGCCTCTATCTGGAGCCTCGTCGGGATCTCAGCCAACCTGAAAATCTCCTCCATATGCTCGATCCACTCATCGGCATACAAGATCCCCTCTGTCCCTCGGAAGTCTCTCGGGTGCATCTTCTGGAAATCTTGGATGCCCTTCTTCCGTGGCTGGTACGGCTGCGGGGCTGCTGCTGGCTGAGCTATGACTCTCTCTACCGCAGTCATTGCCAGCTTAATGCCTCGTGTGAGCTCTGCTGTCTACCCCTGCTGTTGGGTCTGCTGACCCTCCATGTACTGCCGGAAGAAGGCTAACAGCTGAACGGCGTCAATTGTCCCTACAGGTGGCTGCTGCTGCTGAAGAAGTACATCCAGAATGACAGGTTCTACCTCCGAACTGGTGAAGGCATACCCTCTGCTGCTGGTGGAAGGGCTCCTCCGACCGCAGCTGAAACACCTACCCCAGCTGGCATGACTGGGGCTGCGGTACCGAGAGCTGACTGCTGCTGCTGAGGGCGAGAGGTGGCAGACCCCTCTGCAGCGTCCCCCGGTCCGTGGCGATGAGATCTCGTCTCAACCATCCTGGAGACAGATCAAAGAAACAATTGCTGAGAATGAGTCGAAATAGCAAAGGAGGACAGTTATATTCAAGGAGAACAATATCAGCAAGAACTGAGTTGCATGAATTAGATAAGAGTTTTTCCTAATGTGATTGAGTACCTTCAAAAATATCCTAATCCTACTGCAGGCTGTAGTGATACTCTAGTTCGAATACCACTACATAAACTCGACCTGCATGGGCCACCACTAAAAATGTGTCACGACCCGCACCCACTGTGAGGGTACGAGAACGTAACAACGCCCAGCCTACGCCGTAGTGTCGGCGGTAGAACGCTATCCTAGGTCAATCATCTAACACTATATAGGTACCTGTACAGTATATACACTCCGAATGGAGGTGGCATAGCAATATACAGTCTCAATCACATCTAAGGCAGAATGATAAGAATAAAAGATAGATAGATAAATACTGGAATAAAAGATCCACATGATACAATCAGAGAGAGAGTCTAAGTGTCTACTGCCATACAAACATAACATCCAACTCAATACAAGTCTCTAAAACTGAAATGAAAGAATATACAATCAGATCTCAAATGACAGAAAATGTAAACCTAGACTAGGGAGCCACAGTCTCTAAGCTAGTGGATCAGGCTGGAAATCTGGGTCACACAAGTCATCTACAGCTGTCCCATAGTAGGTGTCTACGTAGGCCTCCTCCTCATCCTCTGTAATATTTTGAACAGGTCCAGTCAGGACGGGAGCGAGCACAAAACATCTCACGCAGTTCATATCGAGTTAGGAAATATAAAGCATGCAATAGAGTAAAGTACATGAAAAGCTGAAAGAAGAATGTATAGAAAACAGTATAGATTTAATAACAGAAAATATCTAAATATGATAAGTAAGAACTGTAAGGAACATGTGATTTAGAGTACAATCTGGTTATGTAAACGGGCTAGAAAAATGCAATGGTAACTCCATTGTACGTGGGTGTACAATAGACATATACAATAGTTATAAAATGTTGTATAATAGGATTTGAGTACATAACCAATTCTACTCCCCCTCCCCAATCAATACACAAGGATCCACTCCCGTTACGTTATCTTGCACAATAGTGTACAATGTTATACAATGGATGTACAATATTATACAATAGATGTACAATGTTATACAATAGTTGTACAATGTTATACAATAGAGTACAATGGTCTATCCCTGGGACTCATGTGATACTGAGAGTACAATATGCACAAGGAGTATACAAGGATATAGGTATTCAATAAATACAATATGGAAGTGAAACGCACATCACAATATGTATCTAGTGAATACAAGGGGATAACATCCCAAAAGGAGATCCATATAGTACCAATCCGTGATAACAATCGTGTCAGCATCAAGTACAGTAATCTAGAGCAAGAATGTAAATCCAGAAAAGTATGAAACGGTCAGAGAATGTACTCGCCTGATAGCCTGGGTGTCTGAAGAGAATATACTGTCCAAGGAGTGGTGTCTGTCTCCTATAGAACAGCACAAGTCACAACAAGTCCAAAATGGTATAATAAAGTCCTACTATGTATTCTACATGATTCTAGGTCAATCTAGGCCAAAGTCAACTCTGGTCAACCCTATAAGTCAAACTAGGTCCAACAAGTCTAAATTAGGTCAAACAAGTCTAGGTTATGTTAAACTAGGTTTAACAATCATTCCAAGTCCTAACAAGTCTATATTAGTCTAAACAAGGCTAAACTAGCCTATGCTAGTAAGCTCACACACTATCTAGGCTATACTAGCCAACTACTCACTTACACTAGCATTCAAGCCACATACACAGGCAATGAGCCATAGGCTATAGGCTAGAACATATATTTACACATTACAATATTAATCTAGTTTAGTATAGTTCACACACATATCACATATAGGTGTACCTATATATATACATATATATATATATATATATATATATATATATATATATATATATATATATATATATATATATATATATATATTTTTTTTTATATATATATATATATATATATATATATATATATATATACATACATAGGGTGATAGGCAAATAGAATGTGTGTTTGTGTACATGTGTGTGTGTTACAATGGGTGTGAAGTGTCACATGTGGATACATGGAACTAGAATATAAATCATAGTTTGTTTTATGTGTCTAGTGTAAATAGGAACTTAGTAAAACATAGGGATCATGGCAATATGTGTGTTAACATGGTGTATGTGATAGGGGTTTAATAGGATAGGGTGTGTGTGTGATGGGGACTGAAATGTTGGTTTTTGGAGCCTGAAATGGGACAGGAATTGGGACATGTTTGGGGCTATTTTAAAGCCTGGATTGGGGTTGTGTTGACAGGAATTTGGGGTGCTTTGAAGGGACTGTTAAGCTGGGTTTAAGGGACAGGTTTTGGGGCACTTGGGGGCTGGATTGAAGGTTGCTTTTGGGACTGGTAAGGGCCTGAATTGGCTTACTAAGGACTGTCAAGTAGGGCTTGTCTAAGGACTGTTTGTGGGGCTAATATGGACTGAGTTTTGGACAAGCAATTGGTGGTTAAGGTTGCATACAAAGGGCTGAATTAGGAAAATATTTACACAGGTTATTGGACAGCCATAGGGTGGTTTGGATTGAACTTTCAAGGTCTGAAATGTGAGCAAATGGACAACCATTAAGTGGCTAAAATGGACTGTTAGAGGGACTGTTTGGGGTGGCTGTTGTGTGGCTAAGGGGATGTCAATGATGACAGGTTCTAGGACTGATTTAGGAGGACAGGTTTAGAACTGGACTGTGCACTATTTGACAGGTTTAATGGTGTAAAGGGAATACAAGTTCAGGCCCCATTCAATCTCAGAAACTGTGAAAACTGAACTAATTCAGTTTCCCCCCCAAACATCAACCCATTTGAAATCAATATCCAACCAAAACACACCAAATTCGAACCAATGATAGAATACAAGTAGGAGGTCCATACCAGGGACTAAAATCATGCTAATAACAACAATTAAGAGATTAATTAGGCTGCCAAGTTCAAAAATGAAAACTGAAAAAAATACAGGAAAAAATCATGTTTCAGAAATTAGGAAAAAAAAGAGAAAATGAATTCGAACTTGATTAATTTGCAAAGTTAAAGGTTGGTAATGATTAAACTTAATGTACACAAGCTATTTAATGTGTTTGTGTCCACAAAAGTGGACACAAACGTGTCCATTCAAAACGATACACCAAACAGTACAAAACAGGCCAGTTCTGTGCACTGCATCGTGCACGTGTGCACGCGTGTCGTGCACACGACACAGTCCAACTCAGGACTCGTGCACACTAACCTAGGTAGACCACCTATAGGGCTACCCAATAGGCTAGCTAACCCCTGTCCAAGTCGTGTGATCAGTGAGTGACACGAAGCCCGTATCAGTGTCAATAAATCACGTATACTGTGTCAGTGTGAACCCAGTGCGGGCCCCATAACGTGTCCGACACAAAACGAGATGCTATGAAATTTTAGGGGAGTGTGCGCAGACATTGCTCCCGTGTCCATGCCAAATTTGGCGTGTCCTAGTGCTGTGTGCAAGGAGTTAAGGCCCCCGAGTAGCAGGACAGCGTGCATCGCCTGCACGCGCGCGTGCACCCGCGTGTGCACGTGTCGAATCCGATTCGACACGACACAATGACACCCCCAGTCCAACAGAAATACATAAGCAACCTCAAAAACTAATTTCCTATTCAAATAGATTTCGAAAATAACACAAATAGTTTCTTTGTGGCATTTTCACAAACACATGCAAAGGGACTCTGATACGTGTCCAAATAGGACACGAAATGGACCCAAATTTTAGCGTTTTCTATTCCTACAGTTAGGTTAGGCCTAGGGTTCCCTAGAAATGCAATAAAAGTAGAATTTTATGGTGAAAATAGGAAGTTACCTCTATGTATCAAAATCTCCAAAAAGCTCTAAAGAGAGGGGTTCCTCTTGAGAGTCAAACTCCTCCAAATTGATTTGAATCTGAGAATAAAATATAACAACAGCAAGAATACTAAAATTAAAACCTATTGCAATTTGTTTGGGGGAAAAAGGAGCTAAAATGGATTTTCTAGAGTTTTTTGAAGTAGGGACATTACCTCTTCCTAAAGCTTGTTCTTCCTTAGAGGCTAGCCCTAATTCTAAGAGAATATTTATAAGGGGGGAATCCCAAGGAGGGTTAAGTGGCTGGACAAAATGTTAGGGTTAGGGTTGGGCACTTGGCTAATGGGCTTTGGGCTTAGTCATAAAACAAATGACTTAAAAATCACAAGTCATGACTTGTGGTCAAATCTTTCCAATCAAAACTCAATATTCTTAATTGTTTTCACTAACTAGAGTATGGTTGACCTAACTTAACCTAGGGTCTCATAACTAGTCAAGTCCAACTCAACTAGGGTTAGGTCACAAAGTCAAAGCTAGTCAAAGTCAACCTAGTCAACCCTCATTCAAACAATTCCAAAATAAATTCTAAAAATTCCCAAATATTCAAATAAATCCTAAAATGACCAAAATATCCTCTAGGCTAAAATGTACTAATCAAACATCCTAATCACATGGCTAGGCTCTAGGTCAACAGACTCCAAGGTTGCACTAGTCAAACACCAAAATCATAAGTCATGATTTAAATAGTTCAAAAATAATTAAAAATTACCAAAAATTATATTATTAATTAAATATCATAATTAAATAAATTAAAATACAAAATTTCAAAATTACCCTCATTTTAGAAAACTGGGTATTACAAGTCTACCCACCTTAGAAAAATTTCGTCCTCGAAATTAAAATGGTAGTAGTCCTTCTAGGTCAATTTAAATCAAGAATACTGTTAGTATTCGGATTCCTGAACCTGGGATGGGTTGTACACGAATTTGAGTTCATATATATTTGAGAAATCAAAATCCTAGTTTAAATCCTTTCCCTATATCCATCTCCTCCTTTAATCTATCCTTAATTTCGCATTATGCACTAATAGCTAGTATGATATGCAAGACTTAAATTTCTACCACCAACAGATAGGGTGAACCTACCGGTTTACTAAACATTTGGATTGTTGGGGCCATATTGAAGGAGATGAGCATTGATACATGATGCATTTATACTTGATCTGACATGTTTAAGTTTTCGGTTATGCTTCAAATTACTCAATGTGAGAGTAAACTCTAACTAATTTTTTACGACATTGTAACATGTGAATTTGGATGTGAGAAGAACACAAGAAATGATTGGAAAAAATGTGTTCCATGCCCAAATGAAATTTCTGACAGATGATTCACTACTTAATGTAAGTCACCTCACAATTCACTACAGAAATAATTTAAATTAGCGTCGGCGATTGTTCGCTTACTAGAACAAAAAAGGACTGAATGGCAATGGATCTTTGGTTCACAATCACAAATCCAAGATTTTGTCGCTATTCTGCCGCTAAGACGTGAAAATTTATGAAGCCGTAGCGACAAACCATTTCCGTCACTAATTAGAAGCGCAAAATTGTCGGAACTAATTATTCCACATTTCTAAAATGAAACCACAATTGTAATCCCCACCCACCCCACCCCCTCCCCTCCCCAAATAAAAAAAAACTCCCTCCTCCTGACCCAGGTGCTCGTGATCCCCTCCTCCTCCTCCTTACTTAGACGGAGACCCCGCACCTCTCAGTCGGACAATGTCACGTCCCGATCCTGTAAGACCAAAATTTGTCACTAGACGTGATGTCGTATAAGTCTAAATTTTACTTGTACAAGACAACAACAAACACGATCGATAAAACAATATCACAAAAGTCATTGTAGCAAAAAAATAAGCATAAAATTTGATAGCCACAAGATATATGAAAAATGATTCTCTTTATTGAGAACTTGCAGCGGAATTAAAATGACGCTTAGGCCAAAATAACAACTAGACTACGTACACACTAGATATTATTGTTAGCATCCATAATATATAAATGTGTACACGCATCAATTGTTAATCCTGCAGGATAGTTGCCAATAGCATGAAGCTTAACTTATGACGGTAATTGGTTAATCCGACACCATAAACACTATAAGAAATCAGGGTGTCTTACAACGGTCGAAAACTATTGCAAAATCATTATAACTCGTTGTAAAATCAATCTGCAACAGTTATTGGAACTATTGTAAATTCGAGCGTTGCAGATTCCTCTTGCAACGATTATTGGAGGTTTTTGCAACGTTTCTATAAATAGTTGCAAATAACGTATTATGCAACGAATCTCATGTTAATGTGTAACAGTTACATTGTGTTGTTAATAATATATTTGGCAACGATTAACAAACCATTGTAAATATTGAGTAATGAATGTTGGTTGATAACCGTTGCCTAAAATGTTTCATGCAACGGTTAAAAATTGTTGCGGTTAATAGGCAACGGACAATAATATCAAGTACGTTTTTTTACAACCATTGGGACTCAAAATCCTGGATCACATGCCTCCTCTCTACAACTAGGCTAGACCCTCATTTGTATGTAAATACTTAAATATATAATATATATGTACTTATATCATTTTCATCAATTGAAGATTTATGATTGATGTTAAACATTAATTATTAAATGTTTTTTGTTAGCGAACAAAAAACCAATTAATAGGAGTAATTCTAATGCTTAAATCTCTATTTTGTATAAACAAAATTTAAATTGGATATAGAATTTGCAACAGCTATAAACAAACTATTGCGAGATTAATATTTTTGTAAAAGTTGTTTATTCTTTTGACAATGGTTATCATAAACATTGTTTTTAAACGAAAAAATGCAACTAGTAGCATGAATCGTTGGACAATTATTATAAATAATAAGCTCACTCACAACAGATTATAAAAATTATTACGCAATTGTTGCTAACAATGAGCCTTTTTATAAGTCTTTATGTAATCTTTGGAAAATATCAACAAATTTGTAACAAATACTTAAAACTCTTGTATAACCGTTGCCCATTCAACTCACTTTGACAACATTTCATAAAACTGTTGCTTGACCGTTGTAAACAAGAAAAATGTTTAGCAAGCATTTATGAACCGTTGTAAAAAGTATATTAGGCAATGGTTAATCTCTAACCATTGCAAATATGTTTAATTTAGAAACGGTTATTTTAACCGTTACGTAACTGTTGCAAATTATAGTTTCAGCAACATCCATATAAGCATTGCACTAAAAACGTTGCAAAATGGGGGTATTTTTTGTAGTGAAAGGTGCATCGTATTGTGATTGGTTTTTCCAGTTCGAGTAGCTAGTTCCACTGAACGTTCCTGTAGAAACATGAAAAATAATAAAAAAGAGGCGCATAGATTTCATGCGCCTAAAATTTACATGATTCATAGTTAAACCAGTTTCTGAAGCAATATGAGTTTTTGAGATGCATACTTGAAGATGAGTCAGAGAGGAGCATGGTTTGTTTGACGCATGACGTATTTTTGTCACTTGTATGAAAAGCTGAAACCTCGTGCAGTGTGCAATGTTCATACTACGAGGAAGATGTCAGTAATTTCATTACTTTCATCATTACACTTTATCATCTGTAAAGATAGCAGTTGTATGCGACTACTCCCATAACAATATTTGCAGTATGCAGTTGAAAAACTATGCGTTCAAAGTGTTGATTGGCACATAGTTATTCAAAAAAAGATACTATTTACAGTAAGCAGCCAGATGCTATGCGTTTAAAGTAATTTGACGTATAGTCGACCCAGAGTAAACTGACCTTGTGCTGACATGGCAGTGTTTCGTGCAGCACGTCTCAAAATACATGACGAGCTATACGTGAAGGAGAGACTATGTATGCTGCTTCTTTGCTAATAGTGTATTTTCTTCACATATGCACATACGCACATGGCTATTCCAATAAAGAAAAGCTATAAATAGAGGACAATTTTTCCTCGCGGAGGACAAACAGGCAGAAGGAGAGACTACGTATGCTGCTTCTTTGCTAAGAACTTTCAGAGAGAGAGAGAGAGATAGAGAGTTTTGAGTGATAAAGTTTCCCTTACTACCGAGAGTTCATCAAACGCAAAGCTTCGTCAACTTCCACATCAGATCGTTAATGGAGTAAAGAAGTCGAAGTAGACTTAATCTCCATCACCCCAATTCCCAGATTCTATTGTACTCGGAGTTCTTATTTAAGATTCTTGTTGTACTTTTTGTCTACAATAATATAAAATATTCTACGTTTTCGGACTCTTTTTGTGTTGAAACAGTCCCGTAATACCTCGTGTGTGAAGCACGTTTTACATAAAAAAAATTCTAGGCCGAATCGATCTCGGTGCGCTGGACCCCAATCGAGAAAAGTTAAAGCTTGTGCACAATTTCTTCATGACCATGCAAATGCATGAACAATTTAACTATAAAATATATGTATGGTACAAAAATTAAATAAAGAAAGATAAATCTCTACTTGTACAACCTTTTTTTTATCATGAGAATCTCAATCTCCACTTAGTGTTATCCCGATTGGTAAGCCATTGGTCCCAAACCATTCCAAACCACACCCGACAATTCCATGGTACCAAACCACATCTATATCGCTTCTCATATAAAACTCTTACCTCATGAATCTACTACATGTATGTACTTAATAGTTTACAGTCTAATGATCCAATTCGTAGCATTTACAAATATTTTATGTCTACAACAACAGTAAAATGTTTGGTGTAGGGACACAGATCCTGATATGCTTAGTTTATAAGTGATATCTTTGAAATGACATAGAATAATGGTAAGTATAGAGTAATATCAATTCTTGTATATGCTACAAAGACACATCTTGTTATGTCATAAAATTGATCCTAAGGCAAAATTAGAAATACCACATATAACTGCCAGCACTCACCTTTTTAACGACATTAGTTTTTGTCTGAGTCAGCTAGAGACCACTTACCAGTATACGACAATATACTGACCCCAATGTCCTAGGTGCATAGATCTACTTGGGTGTGTTGAGGACTGGGAGCTTGGTCGGGCTAGTGGTGTTCAGCTAGAGATGATGCTTTGTTTATAGAGGAAGTAATGTATGGAACAATGTTGTATTGTGTAGATCTTGAATTATAAGCCTTGTAGCATGTTTCAATGTATCAAGAGAGAGAGAGAGAGAGAGAGAGAGAGAGAGAGAGAGAGAGAGTGCTTGTAATCGAGTGTTCCTTGGCCTAGTGCCTTTGTAATTCTGCTGCAAATTAACAATAAAGAGAATAATGTTTTATATATATATCTCGTGTTTATTGACTCTTTTGTTTATTTTTGCTGCGATGACTTGAATTTGGGATGTTCTGTAGACCGTGCCTCGTTTCGTCTTGTACAAGCGCATGTTTAGACTTGTACGACATCACGCATAGTAACGACTTTTTGTCCTGCAGGATCAAGGTGTGATAGTTAGGATTAGGACCAAAATTCCAAATGCTAACAACCAAATTACGAAAAATAAAATTTTACAAGGTACGAAAGTATTAACAAAATGATACAATGGAGGACCAAAATTGAATTAGTTATATTTAGTTTGTTAGGACTAAAAAATAACGAAAATTGTATTCCTTTGAATTAGATAGGATTTTTTTATATTTGAATTACTTTATTTTGAATTTAAATTAGAATATTAATATATTTGTTCTAATCTATTACTAGGATTAGTTTAAATTATTTGTTATTATCATGTAAACGATTTCATTATGCCTATATAGTCATGAATGAGGGAGAGGAAAAAAAGATTGAATTTTGAGTTTATATAGGTTGGTAACTTAAATTTAAGGCTAAATTATCCTAGTAGCATCCAAACTATAGAGCTTGAGCATTTTTAGTACCTTAACTTTTCAGTGCTCAATTTTTGTACCATAATTTCTTAAATTGTTCTTTTGAAGAACCTTATGTCCAAATTTAGTTGCAACTTAGAGTTCATCATGAACAAACAGTATTGTTATTCAATTTATTACATAAACCAACATAACACCCAATAAGCAATTTATGAAATTGGGGTGCCAAATTCAAAAATGTCAAAGCACTATAGTTATGGTGTCACTAGAATAACTTAGCGTAAAGTTAATTTTTAAAACATGTTTCATCTACCATCAATATTCTTCTGGACGCTCTTCATCAACAGCTCTTCGACATTGGATTCCGGCACGATTGCGAGTTATTTATTGCTCTAGAAGTGTACAACTCTTTACTATACCAAAAGTCACATTTAAGTTCATTTATAAATCCTTGTCACGCCCCAGTTCCGGAATACGGGGACGTACACGGCCAGCTACACCGTATAAGGTACGAATACGCTATACGGTGATAACGGCTGTCCTGTCTGGTTGGGTATCCTAGCATGCAATCAATCTATGGCCTAAATCCGATCTCATATCCATAGGTAAATCACAATGAAACAATATCAAGAGAGATAATCATATGAAAAACAGGAAATACTCATATAAAAATCTGGAATCTACAGTACAGGATAATAATGTAGACAAGTATACCTTTCCACAGTTCCTAGCATGGTCTGGAACTGAAGCACACCCTCCAAGTCAAGTCTGGAAGATCCACCGGGTCGGTCTCAGACAATCTGGGAACAATCCAGGGTTGGTCAGGCCAACCGCAACAAGTACCAGAAAGGAAGGCTCAAGGACGGGCGAAGGAAACCAGCAGGATAAAATATGACAAGAATAACATCTAAAAACAGTAAATAAAGGTAAGGGATCGTGCGGTACCAACGCACGATAACAATCCACAAGTATAGTGAAGCTAACACAATCACAATCTCCCTAGCATCCACTAACACCTGCATGGCCAGCTGAAAATCAATATCAGCTGGCTAGCAGGTAACAAGCCAGACAACACAGAAGGACAAACGGCCACACAATGCCTACGGCTTGCTATTATTAGCTAACTAGGGTTATCACAGGCCTAATTACTAACAAGATGCAATGAGACTTCAAGGTCCAGCTCCTGCTTGCTACTACCCGAATGGCCCCAGCAAAAGAAAAAGATAGATATAGCAGGCACACTGCAGTAAGATACATGTGCCCTAAAGAAGTGCCACACTCGACGGAGGGCTGGGAATGCGCTCATCTCGACGGATAGCAACAAATCCCTAGTATATATATATATAGATACATAGGGCCGGGGTCAGACAAGCAACAGGTCACTGGGAAGTCCCCATGAACTACATGATTAATCTAGTTATTAGCCTAGTCAGTTTCATTATGGATTCCTGACCGTGGTACTCAGGGATCCATATCCTAGACATGATGTAAGACAAGACTGGACTGGTGGCTTATACAAGCACAATCAAAAGAAATCAACCACGGTGTCAAGACGGGGTCATGCTGAGCAAGTCAGGACTAGCTGTCGCAACAGCAATCAAGAGTAAACATGCCATGTCGAGAGTACTAGTCATGAGTGCGCCACCACGGGCCACTATCAAGAATCAAGAATATACATGCCAGGTTTACTGTCAAGTCCAGGATGCTAGTCAGGAGTGCACCTCTACGGGCCACTAATCAAGAATCAAGACAGGTCCAGGTCATCGTATAATACCAGGAACAAGGTCAAACCTATCAGTCACAAGAAGTCACATGTCCAAACCGTGACATGGATATCAAGTCGGTTACAAGATCAAAATCTCCACTATAATAGTCTCTCAAGTACACATGAGAACCTACAACTCAAATCATCAAGTCGGTCCATCCACCAGATCAATCTAGCAAGGGTCTCCCATCCATGATGGAATGAATATCACGTCAATAAAGACAACCACCAATACCAAGCTCATTCCCCTAACAATGCTAGGCCCTCTGACTCACAAGAATCCTCCAAGTCAATGATCACAAGCCATTAGAAAACAAGCCCCCTCAACTACCAAGACACAGCAATCAAACCAGGTTCCCCAACTATCGGAATACATAAAGGTACCAGGTTTTGGGCGTTTGGGAAGTCGAGTAAAAATCATATAATAATACCCTCGATATTCTCCTCGTTCCACGAAATATTCAAAATCACCAAAATCCAAGAATCCACATAGATCCACCAAGTCAATATCCCGAGATCGTACTCTCCATAATACTCAATCCTCAGTCATATCCACAAGTCACAACTCCCAATACATAGGACAACTGTCAGCTCTATCTGAATAGACTAGGACAATCCCTAGGATGAAGGGTCAAGGGACAAGATTCTGGTAATAAATGTCGCCGAAAGTGGCAAGGATTTACACGGACCGCTCTGGAGCAAATCCACAACCCTTAAACCAAACAAGGACCAGGGTTGCAGACCGTCTCCCGAGTGGAACCGCTCTCCTTACGCTATCCGACGGACAAGACAGGTCAGGAGCTAGGCGACTACTCTAGTATGAAGTCTACCTAGCAGGCAATGGGATCAGGTATACTATACCAAGACATGTACGAGCCCAGTCCAGCAAACCAAAGGAATGGTTCTGCCCAATCCTTCGAACCAAATTCCGATCGGGAATTCTGGAAAAATTCGGCAGAGTCTCCTTTGTAATCTGGACGGAAGCACCCTACGAATTGGGGCTAAAATCCACTCGGCGCAACCCGCCGCGGAATCGCAGAATCGCAGACTGAGAACACTAAGTCTCAGCTACCAGCAGTACTACGATGCGTACTGGGAACAAGTCGATAGCCGAGAACACTAAGTCTCGGCCTCCAGTAGCACTACGATGCGTACTAGAAACCAATCGAACCCGAGACCACTAAGTCCCGGCCTCCAGCAGCACTACAATGCGTACTGGGCGCCAAGCCAACAAGCATAATAATAAAATAACTGCCTCGCAGGGCGCTTCACAGCACATGTCTATAGTTCTAACCAAAGCACAATCACAGCCACATGAGTAGTTCGACAAGCCGTTACCCAACCGCGAGTCGGACACGGAGCATACAGGGACAATCCATACAAGTGAGTCGTGTTCGTGTCCTCGGAGGTGTGGATGACCCATCCGAGTTGCCCGATACAAGTGAGTCATGCTCGTGTCCTCGGAGGTGTGGATGACCCATCCGAATTGCCCGATACGGTCTATCCCGGTATCGGACCAAGCTAGTCTAGGTTATCATCGTGGCAGTTCTACTACTAGGCTACACTAAATATGGTTATAAAATTACAAGTACAATTTAATTAAATGAAATAAAATCCAGGAGAGAGGGCAAGAGCCGTCGATGAGCAAGGGATACTTGTCTAGAGGGCTCGGCTAGGTAAGCAAGTCTTCGGCGATCAGGATCCAGGCTAGCACGCCAATCGAGATCCTCAGAACACACAATAAACAATCATCAGAATTAAATAATAAATAATGACAAAATTACGAAGAATGGCACGAGGCTATACCGTACAGGTCCTGCAAGCAGCACAGGGATCTGGCACGGAAATCGAAGCACGCGGACCGATACGGGCACGCAAATCGAGACGTACACGTATATCCAGACACGCACGAGAATTAAGAGAACACGAATATCGAGACGAACGAGAAACATAAACGTGCACGTAAATTGAGACGTACACGTAAATCGAGACGACCCAAGGTCCAAGGAGCACGTAAATCGACACAGCACACAAATCGAGGTGCGCACACAAATCGATGCGGCACAAAAATCAAGAAAGGCACAAAGGCCAAGGCATGGAAAACGAGACGGTATGCAAACCGAGATAGCACGTTGTCCGAGGCAGCGCGGGGCTCGAGACGTCCTGCTGTCCAAGGCAATACGTAGATCTAGGTGCACAGAAACCAAGAATGCGTACAAATCGAGGCGTACGCAAACCGAGGCACGCAAAAAACGAAGAAACACGCACACCGAGGTGCACGTATCCCAAAAGGCATAAAAGACGAAAGAGAGCGCACCAAATGAGGGTGCGCTGCCCGAGGCATCACGCTGCACGAAGCAGCGCACTGCTCGAGGCAGCACGCTGCCCGAGGTGCGCCGATCGAAGGGCTCGCTCCCCGAGGAGCTCACAGCCCAAGGAGGAGAGAGGAGGCGGAGGAACAGGCGGTGGCCGTCGGGGAAGCCCAGCCAGGCGAGGTCGGAGGCTCCGACGGAGGGAGGACAGAGAAAGGAGGAGACGGAGGAGCTCACCGGAGGGGTTTGGCCAGGCGGGGTGACTCACCGGCGGAGGGGGAGAACAGCGGCGGCAGCCAGGTCGGGACGGCGCCGACTATTGGAGAAGAGGGGCTGCGGCGGAGGAGAGGGCAGCAGCAGCGACAGCGGCTATGGCCAGGCGGAGGAGAAGGAGAAGAAGACGATGGTGGTGGCGGCGGTGGCTGAAAGTCGTGGTGGTGGTGGCTGATGGCGGAGACGACGATAATGGTGTAGGTGGAGGCTGATGGCGGTGGCCGCGGAGAAGGAGGGACGGGGGAGTGAGAGCTGGCGGCGGCGGCCGGAGCTCGAGGGGGAAGAGAGAGGAAAGGGAGATCGAGGGAGAGAAAGAGAGCCGAGAGGAGAGAGAGGGAGCAGTGAGGGGGAGAGGGAGCTCGGGTAGGGGAGAGTGATGGGAGAGAGAGAGTGAGCAGAGAATAAGAGAGGGGGGGAGCTGGCTTCTCCAGCAAGTGAGAGGGGAGAGAGAGGAAGAGTGTGAGAGTGGGAAAGGTGAGGGAGGAGAGAGGGAGTGGGTGAGTGATGTGAGGGGTGATTTGAGTGAAGAGAGAGGGGGGTTAGGTATAGGAAAAATTAAAATGATAATAATAATAATAATAACAATGATATTAATAATAGTGGCAAGAACAATAATGCGAATAAAATTCACCTTCAAGAAAATATCAATAAAATTTTAACAATACCCAAATTTCAAAAATCCTCCAAATATACAAATACAGTCAAATACTATTTTCAAAAATAGGGATTTGACATCCTATCCACCTTACAAAAATTTCGTCCTCGAAATTTCAAAATTATCAAAATAGAGTTTTCAAAACTAGTACATATATATCTGCCATAAAAAACCTACCCACCTTACAGAAATCAAGTAATACAATTAAGAAACGAACAATATCTCAATATGGAAACATCAAAGGGAACAAGGTCTAGCTAAATAAATCAACTCGCAAGGTAAATCCAAAACATCGAAAGAATCTCAAAAATTAAAGTCTCGCATACACGAAATAACCCCATAAATCAAAATAAGTATAGAATGTCAAAAATAATATCAGAAAACGTAAAATCCCAACTGCATAAAAAAAAATAATAAATCCGCATAAAATCATAAAATACAGGATATCTGTCTCGAACCGATGACCGTAGTTTCCGAATATCCGAAAAATGTGTGTCATGATCATTCCTTGCCACGCCATCCGGAATGGCTGCAAAAGATCCACCATGACACAGTAATCGAGCGGCTGCAACTTTCGTTACCACGCCGTCAAGGTATACTAGGGTCACCCGGTACTCTCGACAAATATCCAAAACAATTCAAATCTATAACCCAAATATCCAAATCACTAAGATCACAAAATCTCTAACAATATAATGAGAGTCCTAGAAAACAATCAAAATCTAAAATCCAGGTGAATCGTAACAAACATCCAAAAATATCTTCAAAGATAACCACAAGATAGCTTTTCTAGGAAAATACTCCAAACCAAGAATCCACATCAAAATATAATGTATAGAAAGTATATCTATAATCAAAATAATATCTGAAATAGATAATCATGAGTGTGAAACTGTCCGAAATCAAGGAAGCCGAATCAATACAAGAATATTCCTCGGATACTCAACAAATGTTAAAATATCCAATCCCAGAGTCCAGATGAAATCTTCATTCCGCAGCAATCCAGCCAACGCTCGAAGAGGGCAATAATGATACTAAGTCAACACGAAGTCAACACACGAAAGGGATAACAAGAAATCAACCAAGGCGAAACACCGGTAGAGAGTACATAACCCAAGATAAATAATCATATAACCCAAATAATGGAGATAAGATAACATCTCATCAAAAAAGGTGATCAACATGACCAACTATAGGATCATATCTATCAAATAAGGATCAAAGGTAGATAACCACGAATAAGACATGGCCAAGCAAGATAGGTCCATGTAGAGATGAGGACCAGTTCACAGGTTCAAGGGAGCGAAGGACAAGTGTAACAAGTAAGAATACCAAGGAATAGTGGAATGAGATCAATAATCATGTGATACCCAACAAAATCTCAAACCGAGACCTGCATGGGACACCACTAAAACCATGTCATGCCCCAGTTCCAGAATACGGGGACATACACGGCCAGCTACACCGTATAAAGTACGAATACGCTATACGGTGACAACGGCTGTCCAGTCTGGTTGGGTATCCTAGCATGCAATCAATCTATGGCCTAAATCCGATCTCATATCCACAGGTAAATCACAATGAAACAATATCAAGAAAGATAATCATATGAAAAACAGGAAATACTTATATGAAAATCTGGAATCTACAGTACAGGATAATAATGTAGACAAGTATACCTTTCTACAGTTCCTAGCATGGTCTGGAACTGAAGTACACCCTCCAAGTCAAGTCTAGAAAATCCACCGGGTCGGTCTCAGACAATCTGGGAACAATCTAGGGTTGGTCAGGCCAACCGCAGCAAGTACCAGAAAGGAAGGCTCAAGGACGGGCGAAAAAAACCACCAGGATAAAATATGACAAGAATAACATCTAAAAACAGTAAATAAAGGTAAGGGATCGTACGGTACCAACGCACGATAACAATCCACAAGTATAGTGAAGCTAACACAATCATAATCTCCCTAGCATCCACTAACACCTGCAAGGCCAGCTGAAAATCAATATCAGCTGGCTAGCAGGTAACAAGCCAGATAACACAGAAGGACAAGCGGCCACACAATGCCTACGGCTTGCTATTATTAGCTAACTAGGGTTATCACAGGCCTAATTACTAACAAGATGCAATGAGACTTCAAGGTCCAGCTCCTGCTTGCTACTACCCGAATGGCCCCAGCAAAAGAAAAAGATAGATATAGCAGGCACACTGCAGTAAGATACATGTGCCCTAAAGAAGTGCCACACTCGACGGAGGGCTGGGAATGCGCTCATCTCGACGGATAGCAACAAATCCCTAGTATATATATATAGATACATAGGGCCGGGGTCAGACAAGCAACAGGTCACTGGGAAGTCTCCATGAACTACATGATTAATCTAGTTATTAGCCTAGTCAGTTTTATTATGGATTCCTGACTGTGGTACTTAGGGATCCATGTCCTAGACATGATGCAAGACAAGACTGGACTGGTGGCTTATACAAGCACAATCAAAAGAAATCAACCACGGTGTCAAGACAGGGTCATGCTGAGCAAGTCAGGACTAGCTGTCGCAACAACAATCTAGAGTAAACATGCCATGTCGAGAGTACTAGTCAGAAGTGCGCCACCACGGGCCACTATCAAGAATCAAGAGTATACATGCCAGGTTTACTGTCAAGTCCAGGATGCTAGTCAGGAGTGCACCTCTATGGGCCACTAATCAAGAATCAAGACAGGTCCAGGTCATCGTGTAATACCAGGAACAAGGTCAAACCTATCAGTCATAAGAAATTACATGTCCAAACCGTGACATGGATATCAAGTCGGTTACAAGATCAAAATCTCCACTATAATAGTCTCTCAAGTACACATGGGAACCTACAACTCAAATCATCAAGTCGGTCCATCCACCAGATCAATCTAGCAAGGGTCTCCCATCCATGATAGAATGAATATCACGTCAATAAAGACAACCACCAATACCAAGCTCATTTCCCTAACAATGCTAGGCCCTCTGACTCACAAGAATCCTCCAAGTCAATGATCATAAGCCACTAGAAAACAAGCCCCTCAACTACCAAGACACAGCAATCAAACCAGGTTCCCCAACTACCGAAATACACAAAGGTACCAGGTTTTGGGCGTTTGGGAAGTCGAGTAAAAATCATATAATAATACCCTCGATATTCTCCTCGTTCCACGAAATATTCGAAATCATCAAAATCCAAGAATCCACATAGATCCACCAAGTCAATATTCCGAGATCGTACTCTCCATAATACTCAATCCTCAGTCATATCCACAAGTCACAACTCCCAATACATAGGACAACTGTCAGCTCTATCGGACTAGACTAGGATAATCCCTAGGATGAAGGGTCAAGGGACAAGAGTCTGGTAATAAATATCGCCGGAATGGCAAGGATTTACACGGACCGCTCTGGAGCAAATCCATAACCCTTAAACCAAACAAGGACCAGGGTTGCAGACCGTCTCCCGAGTGGAACCGCTCTCCTTACGCTATCTGACAGACAAGACAGGTCAGGAGCTAGGCGACTACTCTAGTATGAAGTCTACCTAGCAGGGAATGGGATCAGGTATACTATACCAAGACATGTACGAGCCCAGTCCAGCAAACCAAAGGAATGGTTCTGCCTAATCCTTCGAACCAAATTCCGATCGGGAATTCTGGAAAAATTTGGCAGAGTCTCCTTTGTAATCTGGACAGAAGCACCCTACGAATTTGGGCTAAAATCCACTCGGCGCAACCCGCCGTAGAATCGCAGACTGAGAACACTAAGTCTCATCTACCAGCAGTACTACGATGCATACTGGGAACAAGTCGATAGCCGAGAACACTAAGTCTCGGCCTCCAGTAGCACTACGATGCGTACTGGAAACCAATCGAACCCGAGACCACTAAGTCCTGGCCTCCAGCAGCACTACAATGCGTACTGGGCGCCAAGCCAACAAGCATAATAATAAAATAATCGCCTCGCAGGGCGTATCACAGCACATGTCTATAGTTCTAACCCAAGCACAATCACAGCCACATGAGTAGTTCGACAAGCCGTTACCCGACCGCGAGTCGGATACGGAGCATACAGGTACAATCTATACAAGTGAGTCATGCTCGTGTCCTCGGAGGTGTGGATGACCCATCCGAGTTGCCCGATATGGTCTATCCCGGTATCGGACCAAGCTAGTCTAGGTTATTATCATGGCAGTTCTACTACTAGGCTACACTAAACATGGTTATAAAATTACAAGTATAATTTAATTAAATGAAATAAAATCCAGAAGAGAGGGCAAGAGCCGTCGATGAGCAAGGGATACTTGCCTAGAGGGCTCGGCTAGGTAAGCAAGTCTTCGGCGATCAGGATCCAGGCTAGCACGCCAATCGAGATCCTCAGAACACACAATAAACAATCATTAGAATTAAATAATAAATAATGGCAAAAATATGAAGAATGGCACGAGGCTATACCGTACGGGTCCCACAAGCAGCGCAGGGATCTGGCACGGAAACCGAGGCACGCGGACCGATACGGGCACGCAAATCGAGACTCACACGTATATCGAGACATGTACGAGAATCGAGAGACACGAATATCGAGACGAACGAGAAACATAAATGTGCACGTAAATCGAGACGTGCACATAAATCGAGATAACCCAAGGTCCAAGGAGCACGTAAATCGACACGGCACACAAATCGAGGTGCGCACGCAAATCGATGCGGCACGAAAATCAATAAAGGCACAAAGGCCAAGGCACGGAAAACGAGACGGTACGTAAACCGAGATAGCACGTTGTCCGAGGTAGCGCGGGGCTCGAGGCATCCCGCTGCCCAAGGCAAGACGTAGATCTAGGTGCACGAAAACCAAGAATGCGTACAAATCGAGGCACACGCAAACCGAGGCACACAAAAAACGAAGAAACACGTACACCGAGGTGCACGTGTCCCAAAAGGCATAAAAAATGAAGGAGAGCGCACCAAATGAGGGTACGCTGCCCGAGGCATCATGCTGCACGAAGCAGCGCACTGCTCGAGGCAGCACGCTGTCCGAGGCGCGCCGATCGAAGGGCTCGCTCCCCGAGGAGCTCACAGCCCAAGGAGGAGAGAGGAGGCGGAGGAACAGGCCGATGGCCGCCGGGGAAGCCCAGCCAGGCGAGGTCAGGGCTCCGGCGGAGGAAGAACAGAGAAAGGAGGAGGCGGAGGTGCTCACCGGAGGGGTTTAGCCAGGCGGGGTGACTCACCGACGGAGGGAGAGAACAGCGGCGGCAGCCAGGTCGGGGCGGCGCCGACTGTCGGAGAAGAGGGGCTGCGGCGGAGGAAAGGGCAGCAGCAGCGACAGCGGCTATGGCCAGGCGGAGGAGAAGGAGAAGAAGACGATGGTGGTGGCGGCGGTGGCTGAAAGTCGTGTTGGTAGTGGCTGATGGCGGAGACGACGATAATGGTGGAGGTAGAGGCTGATGGCGGTGGCCGCGGAGAAGGGGGACGGGGGAGTGAGAGCTGGCGGCGGCGGCCGAAGCTCGGGGGGGGGGGAAGAGAGAGAAAAGGGAGATCGAGGAAGAGAAAGAGAGCCGAGAGGAGAGATAGGGAGCAGTAAGGGGAAGAGGGAGCTCGGGTAGGGGAGAGTGAGGGGAGAGAGAGAGTGAGCAGAGAAAAAGAGAGGGGGGGAGCTGGCTTCTCCAGTAAGTGAGAGGGGAGAGAGAGGAAGAGTGTGAGAGTGGGAAAGGTGAGGGAGGAGAGAGGGAGTGGGTGAGTGATGTGAGGGGTGATTTGAGTGAAGAGAGAGGGGGGTTAGGTATAGGAAAAATTAAAATGATGATAATAATAATAATAATAACAATGATATTAATAATAGTGGCAAGAACAATAATGCGAATAAAATTCACCTTCAAGAAAATATCAATAAAATTTTAACAATACCCAAATTTCAAAAATCCTCCAAATACACAAATACAGTCAAATACTATTTTCAAAAATTGGGATTTGACAATCCTTGCATCTTATGATAATTCTTGTGAATTATATCAATAATTTTTGTTCATAATTAATTAGGCTCTTTCTTTAATAATTAATCTTGTTGATTGCGAACCTAATCCAAATAACAAATAAGTCCAACTGAATCCTACCGGTCGCTAGTCGGATACCATTGAGGTGGTGTGGATTATGCACGTTCCAGAAAAAAGGTAGTCAAAAGCATGGATCTCCACTGTCGCCCAGCTTCAAGACTGTGGAGTTCAATTTATGAATACGAAGATCCGATATTGTCAATTCAAGAGGCTAACATCTCCCACTTCTGCAACCTGATAGCCTTCGAGCTCGGGAAGCCACTTCACCAGTCACGATACACTCATGAAAAATCTCATGCCATTAAGCACAAACATGTGATCGTCAGTAAGCTCGGTTAGGATGAAGAAGAATGATGCGGGACGAAGATCCGATTTTATAATGGCGTGTAGTGGCATCAGATTGCTAGGCGTTGACATCGAAGGCAAAAAAGGAAATAAGATCAAAAGATCTACTTTAGGAGGGCTGGCACTAGTTAGTCATGTACACCTGCTGGTGAAGCAGTTTGTGGGTACAAACTGTTAGAAGAGGAAGGTCGACAACGTGTATGGTGTTGGAAATCGGACACACCCTCCTTTGCTTCGATACCGAGTCTGAAATTTTGTCGCAACAAAAACTTAGGTCAATCCACTTGAAATAACCAATCCACGTTTAACGGATACCAAGCACAACTAAAGACAAGTATATGGTAGTGACTATGTCACCTGGATAAATTCCAATCTCTATAACTCAGATGAAATTATAAAATTGACAAAAACAATGTTGAACCCTTTGTCCTAATATGTTCAACCCCCTCACAATCCTTAAGAAAAAAAGAAAGGGATTACAATCAAAATCACTCACAAACAGTAGCAATTTCTCTAACTGTCATCGATTATATATCTTCTTCCTTCTATCTTATATGGTGAAGTCTTAAGAGCAAACCGTAGACTTTTTGTTAGATCTTATGTGGACGAGCACCTCAAGTCTCAACTTTGTGCCTCCACCCTCACCCCATATATATAGGATGAGAAAATCATATTCTAGGTCATAATAGGATTTTTCAAATAGGCAAAAATTGGAATCCTATTATACCTAAAATATTTCATCAATATCATATTTTAGATTATAATAGGATATTCTAAAAATAAAACCCTCAAATAAGAATCTATTACATCTAAAATAGCCCAGTATCAATCATGGACATCCTAATTAAATCAAATATTTAACTAAATTTGGATTCCACAAATATGCTGTTACCAAATCTAGACTTGACTCCAATAATCTCCCCCTCTAGTCTGATGAGAGGGTGTTAACCCCATGGATCCTTAACTGGACTTCATGCTTGTAGCATCACGACAGAGTTCCTGCTCTTCCATGCTACTGATCTCCGATCCCCCCGAGGTACTTTGCATCTTTATTTATCTCCAGCTCCTCGACCATCACGTTGATTCTAGCTACCATGCTTAACATCTTCTGTACTATTAGGATTCTGTCGATATCAATAACACGATCAAGACCGAAGTTCCTGACAATCAGTCTCACCGCAAGTCTCGGCTTCCTGTCTCCGACTTCCGTCTTCTAACGGAACGTGCTACCATTCTGTCGAGCTTCATCACCCTTGGCTGGCCTAACCAGGCGGAAGGTGCGGTCCTCTTAAGATTCAAACTCCTGAACCTCCCCACCTTTATGTCCGACACTAAAGCTCTCCCGTACACATGCACCCTCGAGCAGAACATCGTGCACTGTACACGCCGTCGATGACCCACAACTCCCCCTGAAATGTGTGAATAGAGATGCACCTACCTCAGATTGAGTTTGCTGCAAACCTTGGTCTCCTTTCTAGTTTCAAACTACTGAAACCAATTTTGCTCTGTGAAGCTTTGGCAAAACACCCATCGCCAAAACCAGATCCGTAGAGGAAACCTCATCTAGAGACCGACCAACTATCATGGGATCGACATACTGGCCCTCAATCTTTGACTCACCTCCATTCGTCGCCTTGTTTCGACGAACCGAATCCTCTGTAACCTTCAAAATATCTCGAAAACCCTCCTCAGCAAGTTTTTGATGATCCAACTCCTGTCGAACACCCCTCGAGCCTCCATCCAGTATCTTTGACCTGCCTGCTGTAATGCCTGTGGTTCGTATTACGTATTTCTGGAATACGTGTAGGTATTTATTCTTGTATTGCATGATTTCCTTGCTTAATTTCCTCCCTCGGCTTGGTTTATTCTTGGTTTGGGTTGGCTTGGTTCGGTTTGGAATTGTTTTTGGTTTATCATGAACCAAGGGGTGAACCCCCTACCTACCACCACCACTACCATTTATTAACCCTTCTCATTTCTCTCTCTTTATTTATCATCTTCTCCACCATTACTTCCTTACCTACCAGAGAGAGGGAAAGAGAGGTCTAGGAAAGTGCAACTTGCTTCATGGAGGAACTCCAGTTTTATTGCTTCATTCTCTTCCTTACAGCATTCTAACTTACTTTAGAACTTGGCATTTTCACTTTCCATGGCTAGATTCTTGTAGATCTATATTTACATTATTTTTGGATTTCTTGGGTTTTGATCTACTTAATCTTGTTATTTTTGAGTTTTGATGGTTTCATGTTGTAGAGAATTTCGTTCTACCCCATTTTGACCTATGGAAGTTCGAATTTGGGCTCCGGATGATAGAGTTATGCAGCTTGGAAGGCCATGGCTTATGGTGTACTTCTTCTCGGAAATTTGGTAGCACTTGACCGCATGAACATTCATACGGCAAGTCAGTTCCAACCGCATGCACTATTGCCTTGACTTGACCGTGTGACAAGTTCATGCGGCAAGTATTCCCGGCCGCATGGGACCCAGTCAGTTCAGCCGCATAGGGCTGAGGACCTTATCCTGCCGTATCAGCTTATCTTGGCCGCATGAGTTGGACCCAGCCGTATGTGCACAGCCTTGACGAGCCGCATGAACCAGACTCACTCGCTGGCCGCATGAGTCCTATATCCGCCAGCCGCATGAGATCCTGAACCTTATAAGCCGCATGAACTCCCCCCGTCAGCCGCATAAGCAATCACCTTGACCCAGCTGCATGGGGCTCGACTTGGTTGAGCCGCATGGACTCATTTTTGCCAGCCGCAGGAGTACCCTTGCCCTCTTGGCCGCATGTGTCTTGCCCTTCTCTTGGCCGCATGAGTTCGATTTATTTCAGCCGTATGAGAATCCCTCTCCTGCGAGCCGCATGGGTCCTTAGTTCCCCCAACCCGCATGAATCTCTCCCCAGTCGCATGAACCTGACTCCTTCCCCAGCCGCATGAGATCTATCCTGGCCGCATGTGCCTTAGCCGCATGGCTCTTCTATAGCCCTGTATATTGATATTTTAATAGATATTTAACCATCCTGGCCGCATGTCCTGAACTTGAAAATCATGAATTCATTTTATATGTTTGGAATTGATAATTGAGCATAACGTGATAGTGACCCGTAGTGGTGCACTCCTGACATAATAACCTGACATGACGTGATAGTGGCCCGTCGTGGCGCACTCCTGACTAGTACACTTGATATGATAAACCTGACATGATTATCTCGAATAGCTGTTGCGACGGCTACCTTGTAGAAGCATGGAAAATATCAGAATAATGGTCCATGCGGCTCCGGATACGAAGCCCATGCGGCTCATATGGGAGCTGTCTTATACAGTTCAAAGGAAGACTCTCCGTCTCATGCGGCTCGAGAGTGTATGCGGTTCAGCAGGAATATGCGGCTCGTTCGATGCCATGTGTCCCCCTGTGATCCTTCCCTACAGCTGGCCCTTTGAATAGTGGCCTCATTTAATGCTCTAACACGATTTGACGACTGTGGCAGCTCTGGCATAAAGTGTCATAATGGCTCTGCCATAATGACAGACGCTTCGGGAAAAGAAGAAGATCTCTGACCCAATCCGTCAGAAATCCTAGGTTGCCACGTGGCAAATCTCATGCGGCTTAAATAGAGAACAACTTCATGCGGCTCACTGAGAAGTCACCCTATATGACTAGCAGAATCAACCATATGCGGCCCACTGAGAGCTCAGGCCCTGCGGCTCAATACAACGCTAGCTCATGCGGCTCGTAAAGACTATGCATATGCGGCTCATTGAGAGTTCGTTCCCTGCGGTTCGATGAAGCATTGTCCTATACGGCTCACGAAGAGTATCTCCCTGCGGTTCAAGTGTTGCCCATCCTATGCGGCTCTGGCAGGACCCACAATCAAAACACGTGGCATCGGATCAATCAACGATTTAACCGAATCTCAACAAATATATTTGACATCATCATCATAATTACTGAGATCAAGGCATATCATTTATCATCAAGCCAACGGGACACGTGGCGAGCAATCGGATATTGGTAGAATCCATCATGGAGATTTAAGCAGTTAACATTAATTGTTCACAAGATTCGGTGCTATCCTCATTAACGGCCGAGATTCATTGTAATCAGGATCAAGGGTTCAGATAGATTGAAGGAGCGCCGACATTCCAAACAAATGATCATTAGCGAACCCTAATGATCATACCCCACTCTTATAAAAAGCCAGCATCATTTCTTTGCACAAGGACCGACAACAAAAGAATAAAAATATACAGAGTCAGAGAGAGAATACACAGAGAGAGAGAGAGAGAAGCCAGGAGAGCAACAGAGGAGCAAAAAGGGCACTTCTTCGTCAACTCCAACTATCTTTTCACAAGGAGCCAAGGCTGCATACCGATCGTCCAAGGAGTAAGGCAGGGCTGCCGTCGCCTTCCCGAGCCTCTATCGTCACCCCCCAGAATCTAAAATAAACAATTGTACTTAGATTGCTGTACCTAGGTTTTCGTCCCTAGGCTTTCTTTGTACAAGCGAGTTTGTATTGTGAGTCTAAGTTCAGTCCTCCGATAATTGTTCTGTACTTTTACAATCAATGGCAAACACGATGGTGACTCTGCTGGGGACTAACTTCTCCACGGCTGAGGAGTTGGTGACGCAATCGGATGCAGCCAAACTTGCTCCACGCAACAAACGATGGTCGTCCGTTTCGACCAACAAGCGTTTGAAGAGATGCTCTCCGAAGGAAGCGCTGGCCCGGTCCAGAAGCGCACCCGCACGACAAAGGCTCGCAGAGAGTGGAGGCCAAAATCATTTGCTCCTCCCCAAGCCCCCGACGGTGTACCCTTTGTTGCTCAAGACGGCGAGAAGGACTCTTCTGCGGCCCCACTTCAAACCGTAGACAACTCTGCTGTCCCCAAGTCCTGCAGAAGAAAACACTATGATGCTGGACTTGCAGGGGCAAAGAGGAACTCTACGCGAATTGAGCCGCATAGGGGTGCTAGCCGAGTGAAAAAGGCTCATGTGACCACATCCGCTAGCCGCATGGACAAAGCCCATGCGGCCACAGTCGCTAGCCGCATGAAGAAGAATCAGGCGGTCACATCTGGCAGCCGTATAGTTTATGCAGCTACGATCGCCAATCACATGGATGAAACACATGAGGCTACAGGAGTCAGTCGCTTGCAGAAAACCCATACGACCACTATTGCCAACCGCATGCGGCCAGCCTGCACGGTCGTGACTCCTAGACGCCCAAAGACAACTCATCCGATAGCAGAAGACGACCGCATGCAGACAGCCTGCACGGTACCCAACTCTAGCAGTATAGCGTCCGTTCCACGCTTCTCTCGATCGGTCTTCGACCGTCTCTCATACGGTCCCGACCCTGATGATTCTCTGTATGATAAGCCAGACTCTATGGCATTCAACTTGGACTCCTCCTATTACGCACCCACAAGTGCTAGAAGGAGGAAGACTAGGGCAGCGCGGGCTCATCGAGCCCAGTCAGCTATCCCAACCTCTGACTATCGGAGCGTCCCGTTGACTATCACACGGGCCTCAGATTGAAAGTTGTATACAACCACTCAAGTCCAGCCCCCCGCGGCAAACAGACAGAGTGGTTCCTCTGACCCGCGGGAGACGATCCTCCACAAACGCAAGGAAAGAAAAGGAGTGTCGGTGTGCAAAGAGTCCTCGCTTGGACATCGCTGCACCCAAATCATCGTCAATTGCTGCTGTAACAACGCGACAATGACGGAAGCTCGGCCATCCGCCTTCCAAAGGTTACAGCATCCGAACTCAGAAGATGAGGCACCTCCTGTTGTCTCCTGCAATTCTGTTCAAAAAGTTCCCACCGAAGAGAGGAGGAAGAAAACGAGCGTCTCCAGTCCGAAGATATCAACCATCACAACTAAGAAACTGTCGTCTAAACGGCTGCCCTCCACTGGTGTATTCCAACACACCCGTTCAAAGACAAAATTTACCTCGATGGGAAATTCATCATCCACATCGCTGGGGGTTGAAGGAGCTGGGGGTAGCACTCCTCCGAACATCCGTAACAATCCGATGTTCCAAGGAACCGAGTCTGCACAAACAACTCTTTCATCAGGAGCAACGGACGCTGATGCCCCCGAGGACATCCGTAACTCTCAAGACAAGGCAAGCTCTGAAGCTGGGGATACCATTCCCTCCGAGTCCGAGCCCGAAGAGAACATTCCCACCTATCCCGATGACTTCTCGGTACATGGGTACGACTCGGAGGGCACATCCTCCACCGTTCCTTCCATCACTCCTCACGTAAGAACGGTGTTCATGACGGACAGCGATCAAGGTGGTTCCAGTGATCGCCAGCGCATCGACAGTCTCGAAGCCATATTACTTGCTTTGGTCAAGTCTGTAGACGAGATTAAAGCGGCCCTGCCCACTTTACAAGGAGGAGCGCCTGGTCAAACAAATACGGGCCCCGCGGTCAATATAGATTCGAACTCAGCGGCACCAAACCCGGGCAATAATCCTCCCGAAATAACAGCCCCCGCCGCGACAGATGAGACCCAAGAAGTAAGAAGAGAGGTCCAAGAGCTCCGTGCCATGTTTTATGCCCGAGAAAATGCTCAAGATCTCAGAATACGGCAACCATATCCTGCTGAGTGGAGGGATGTTCCATTCCCACCAAGATATAAGCCATTCAACATCAACCCGTATGATGGCAAAACCTCAGCAAGTCGATACATCACTTACTTTGAGGTCACCACTGACCATCTGCCCCATGAAGATGCGATCCTCACACGGTTATTCATTGGAGCATTGGAAGGAGTCGCCTTTGATTGGTACCGCAATCTACCGGACAACTGCATCCATTCCTTCGTCGGCTTCAAGCGCATGTTCTTGGAACGATTCTATAAAGTAGGACAAGACATCACTATGTCCACTCTCATGGACGTCGTCCAAGGGGAGAAGGAGCTAACAAGGAACTACATCGAGCGGTTCCGCCAGACCGCCATGAAGCTGCCTTCCGGAAATCCGGATTCTTCTTTGATCGAAATCTGCCAAAAGAGACTGCTTCCAACGATCAGTCTCTGGATGGACGAGAGTCAATTCAAAGATTGGAAGGCATTCATCATCAGCGCCACAAGCGCTGAAGAACGACTGAAGAAGGCTCGCCAACTGGGGTTGCACATATCAGAAGGAGAAAACAAGGGCAAGCGTCTTAACAACGATAATGGGGGTAACCCCTCCAACAATCGGGACAGCAAGGGAAAACAGGCTATGGTGGCCGACACGTCCCAGAAGCCCGAGCCACAGCCAGCAGACAAGCAATGGCCTCAAATCACTTACTCTTTCGAAGATGGCCATGTCAAGCCTATCTTAGACATGCTCATACAAGGAGGTAGAATTCAGCTTCCTCTACCAAGATGGGAGCCTCGGCCGACTGATTTGGAGAACCCGAAGTTCTACCATTACCACCGTTATGTACACCATGCTACACATGACTGCTACCAACTAAAACGGTACATCCAAAGCCTCATCGATTCGAACGCTCTGGCCATCGACTTCGAAGAGGTAACCGTAGCAGCCAATATGGTGTCCGTACAATTCGACAACTTTCCTCCAACGGAGACTCAAGACGGGGTAATTCCCGTCCCTCTCGCGACAATGGAGATTACCAATCTTCCTCCGCCCCAAGAACAAGCTGCTGGTCTAGTACCTCTTACCACCTCAAGAGGAGAGGTCATGTGGGTCCATCCAGACTTGGTGTCAGAAGTAACTCGGCCCACACCATCTCCCGCCAACAAAAAGAGTGGAAAAATCAAGACCTGCCGCACAGTTTCAGCAGACAACGAGGAAGCTACAGCCGTCGTCACGCGGTCCGGAGCGCAATCCCAACCTGTGGTTGATAGTCCAGCTGAAAATCATTAACCCACTGCAACTGATGCTCTGGGACCGGCTCAGCCTTCGACGACCGACAAGCCTAGGCCGAAGGAGACTCGCTTCGACAAATCTCTCCGAAAGGACGTAGCCCAAGGGCTAGAGAGGCCCTACAACTTTGACATCTTAGCACAATTGGCTAACACTCCGGCCAAATTGTCATTGTACAAACTTCTAAGGCTCTCCAAGGACGTTCGTATTGCACTGAGCGAAGCACTCCAAAATGTCGATGCCTATCTCGCTCAATCTAACCTCACTGGGGAGGACTCACCCATGGATCTCCAAGATAGTGCCTGCACGGGAGCAATGCCCAACATCGTCTTCACTCTGCAGGACATGCTCATCAAAACCAACCTACATGATCGCCCGCTATACTACACGGGATACATCGGCGACGTGAAGGTGGATCGGATGCACATTGATCCTGGCTCTTCCATAACTATCATCCCGAAAGGTCTGCTATATCATCTTCGTATCCCAATGTATCGCCTGACACCTACAAGCACCGCCATCAGCGGTTTTAATTCGGGCAGGAGCTACCCTATCGGGAAGATTCGTCTGAAGTGTCAGATTGGCGATCTCCAATCCGAGGTCACCTGCTACGTCATAGATGCAGACACTTCTTACAACATCCTCTTGGGGCGCCCATGGATACACGATTATATGATCGTGCCTTCCACGCTACACCAGTGCTTCAAATATGTCGACAGACACGGCTTCGTGAAGACAGAGTTCGCTGACATCGATCCCTTCAAAGGGGTCGAATCTTACTACTCGGACTCCTGTTTATACGAAAAGTCGAAGAGGCACCTGGATGAAGGAGACGCACAAGCTCATACTGAGACAGCCACGGGATCAGAAGGACCCCTGACGATCCACCTCCAAGCTCGTAAACCGGGCAAGTCTGCACCCCTCACCGCCACTCTGCGGAAGGACGCGATCAGTCTCTCGGCGCAAGAGAAGCAGATGATAATTCGGCTGCCTAGATCCAGCCAAGTGCCGAGACCCACAACGGAACCACTAACCATCAGGTTACCAAGAGTCAGTCAACCACAAACAGAGAAGATCAACCCCTCGGACAGGCCATTGACAATACGCCTTCCCAAGAAAGGTTATCGCTTCGATGCAAGGTCTGACACTTCCAGCGAACCAGCCACTCCTCGCTCCACATCGAATGCCAAATTGGGGGTCGCCAGTCTGCCAACTACTCCACGTTCTGCTCCATCAACTGGACCACTGACGATCAAGCTTCCTAGGTCGTCCTCTCAGTCTTCGTTCACGCAGGGGGTAGTCGAAGAGGAACCGGAGCTAGCCAAGTATGTGGCCGCCCACACTAATGTCCCCTCCGCTGATGATGTAATCCCCCTAGAAAAGATACCTTACTTCATCAATAAAGGGTTATCTTTAAACTAAAAAAAAAGAGAAGAAGAGAAAACAAAGAAAACAGACGGCTGATCACTGCTCTGGGGCACATAACGCCCTGAGACGGTCTGTCAGCAAAACAACCGACCGCTCAAACCTCTGAGAGGCTCGACGCTCTGCCTCGCGGGTCAGCACCGCCTCATCCTCCAGATGAGCGTGAGCCTGCCAGTTATCTTCAAATTTCTTAAAGGCCCGCTCCAGGTTATCGGAAGATCGGGAAACCTTCTCGGCCTCCCGAATGATCGACTCCTGCTCCGCCTGAGCAGCCTCCAGCTCTGATTCTAAGAAGGCCAGTTGCCTCTGGAGTCCAAGAATTCGCTCCTTCGTATCAGCAATTCTACGAGAAGTGGACTCTTCTCGAGCACGGCAAGCCTGACTCTTGCGACCCAGCTGGTCATACGAAGCGAAGAACTTATCAAGGTCCCTCCGTACAACTGGCCCAGCAGTATCTTCGGCTAGTTTAATCCGATCCCGAACAGCAATGAGGAAGCCCCGCTCCCGCTCGATCGCAGCAGGTAAGCCCGCCTGTCGTATCGCCAGTAGCTGGGTCACAAGCTGATCAGCTTCCGTCAGCTTAGGCTCCAGCAGTGCAGCCAATCCCACCCCGCTAGGAAGGGACTTCAAGGTCACAATTTGACCCCGAGCGCACTGAAGAGATAGAGAAAATAGGGTCCCCCGTCCTATGGCAGCGTCTACGCCCCTTGTCAAATGATGATAGAAGCTGTCTACCACGTCCTGCGTCGCCTCGTTCAGAGTCTCCGTAGAGGCCGGTGTCAACGGGAGCATGGCTGGCAGCACCGAAGAAGACGCAACAGAATCCGCCGCTCCTGCTACGAGAGAAACCAGCTCCGCACGAAAGGACGCTTGAACAGCGGCCAACTCCTCTTCGACAGCTTGCAAAACATGAATACTCGGCAGGGTCGAGAGGTCGGCCTCCGGAGCCGTATAATCTGCAGAGGATGAGGCGGAGACCATCGCCAACCCCATTCCCATCGGCCCAGAGCTGGCAGGAGGCTCCTCGACGTGAGACAGCAAAGGAGAGGGAACGCTCCTTCCTCCCGTATCACGGCAGATCGAGCCTTCCCCAAGAACATCCACGGCGGGAAGTAAAGGGTCAGGACCTACAGGGCCAAGGCAACCATGAATCGATTTGACCCGGAGGATATGTTGATAGAGCAAATAAGCCTCCTCACTAGTCAATATCTGGCTTATCTTACCAGTTGAGGAGTGTGGAGGCCGAGGTTTGCTTACAGCCACCGCAGCCTCTTCACCAACAGTTCCCGAGTCAGGTATAACAGACTCCTCCCCCCTTGCGTCCTCGGGAGGGGATGCACCGAGATCAACGGCACCTTGTTGAAGATCAGCGGTCTCGAAGACGGGTCCGAGGGAACCTTCGTCACCCCGGGCCGAGACCTCAGCAACCTCGGAGCTTCCAGCCGCCGCTGAGAGAGCCTCCACAGAAAGGACCGCAGCACACATGTCACTAATCAAAGCAGCAAGGGCCGAATCAGCTTCAGGGGTGGTAGATGATTCAGGAGAGGTCGGCTCATCGGACACCTACAAAGAAAAGTGATTAAGTCATATCCCCAAGAGAAAAGAAAACTACAACAAAGAGATGGCTATGACTTGGTCTTACCTCCAGAATAGCGTCTGTATCTTCACCCTTCTCGGTGATAAGTAATCCACGAGACCTAACAGTGGCTCTCTTCACAGAAAAGGTTGCTCTACTGTCAGAAGACTCGGGTCTGACCCGTTTACGCGAGGGACCAGACACGGCTGAAAGTTGTTCTTCTATCACTACTCCCTCTTGCATAGTAAACAACAGATCCTCCGCCGGTTCGTCGGGTGTGGGAAGCGGTTGATCAGCTACTTCTTCACCCCCACCAGAGAGGAAACCTTCGCTGTCATCATCATCCTCATCTTCAGCCGACTCGGAAGGTTCTGATTCAGGGAGGGGGACCTGGAGCGCCAGTTGCTTTCTAACCTTAGCCCCTTTGGGCTTCTCCTCTAAACCGGTACCCACGATAAAATTGGTACTCGGATCAAAGTTAACAGGAGGCTTGTTCGCCATAATGTGATATAAAGTAGCCACGTACAAAATTTTCTTCGACGCCTTAGCATCGGGAACTGAGAAGCTGGCCCGAGTATGATAAGCGTCGTAATAATTCCACGCTCGGACGCCGTCAAGAATGCTGCCTTCAAAACCCAAACAAAGGTTGGGACAATCAAGGAACAACTGGCTATAACCAAACTGGCGGGAAAACCTGCTAGGTAGGTAAGGTTCCAAGTATACATTATCTCGGTTGCGATAAACCAGATACGCGGGGCGGATATTGCGCAACCAAGCAAGCATATCCGGAGATAGAAAATGAGAAGGTCCAGTACCATCAAGGTGTACCTTCCTCACTTCCTCATCAGAAAAAGGAGGAACAGACACAAAGAGGTCACACCCATCCACTCTCGCCAGCGCCCTCCGACAAGCTGGCATAGTGTTGTATTCCCAGGACCGGTGATGGCATTTGAAGAGGAAAGCATCTTCGGATGTAGCATCTTCCGCTATCCCAGGTCCCAGCAAAGACTTGTAGTGCATTGCCAACCACCCCATCAGGTAGTGGAAAGGCAGTTTTACGCGCTCAAAATCCAAAGTCTTCTTGCGAGCAATAACCTTGGACGAGAATGTTCGTAGACCATGGTGTATGCTGCACACCATAGCAGGAAGGAGGGCCAGTCTAACTCCGAATACTAGTTTAACGACAGAGAAGATGAAATGACGACCAATCCTCTCGATAGAACCCGCTCCTCCCGAGACTACGCAGTTCCGTAGCCATATCATCAAAAATCCAGCCAGAAGCGCCTTCTCCGACATCTGTTTGGTCCCGTAGTGAAAATAACTAAGAGAGTCAGCTTGACTCCCGAATATATCACTCTTGGATCGCGACTTCTTGACACTTGACATCAGATCCCTTACCTCTGCATGCGTTCGAGGGGCTCGGGGAGTAACTTCGCCAGAAGGATCAACTCTAAAAAGATAATTAATCCAGGATGTGGTATGGGGAGCGGTCCCCTCGGAGCTATCTGTCGTTTTTATAGCCATCTGATGACAAGCACTATGGTGGCACAACAACTCCCGATACACCACAACAGAACCCGGGAGTTGCCTGTCCAAGGCCTCGAACTCCTCATTCGACGGGGTATACACCTTGAAAGGCTCATTCCCCCATGGAAGTTTAGAGACAGTATACATCTCGTGAAGAGCAAGCCCCAGCTCCCCTACTGGTGCAAAGAACGTCCCCGTTCGCCGGCTATACACTCCAAGAGCGCTACGAACATGGGTTTATTAATGGGAAGCCTGTGACAAGTGCCCCGAATGGCATGGTAAAGCCCCACCTGCCGCAAGAATGTTCCATAGGTCTGCAAAACCCAAGTAGTCAACTGAGCCCACGTAGAGGTGGGGTTTATCCAGTTCGACAGTGCCAGCCTACCAACAGGATAAGACTTCTTGCTAACGAGCCAATTCAGGAAAGTATCAGCTTGAGTAAGTATGAAGTTGGGACCGTATACATTCATGAAAGAGCCCGGGGCCAGACCCATCATATACCGGAGGACGGAATCCTTACCCGCATACGCTGACCGTATGTTCGGATTATAATAGATGTTGCCCATCAACATCCCTGATTGAGTAGGAGTTAAGTTACACACCATCTTCCTGTCCAGTAACACCATATTGAACCATGACAAAGGATAATGACGTTCCATGAGAGGAATATGGATTGCCACCCCATCCAAAGAGAAATCCCAGTTCTCGATAATCTCTAAAACTCGGGGATTCTTGATGATTAAAGCATCTCCAAAAAGGAACAAAGGCTTCAGGTATTTCCTATCCAGCTTCCCAGTATTCATCATGGAACGGAGGTAATGGAGGGTCTGATTCTCAATGGCCTTCAACCTCTCCGAAGGCTCATCGGTAGGGAATTGATTCAACACATGCTTAATTAAGTCGTCAAGGCGCACGCCCAGGGCGAATTGATTTGAGCCCACTATAAGCTCCCCAGCAGGATTCACGGGAAGATTCACTGGAGAAAGACGAAAGAAACGAGGTTAGAAGATAGTCAAAAAAAAAACAGAAGCATTGGAAAGATCATTTGAGTCTATGCGGCTCGGGTCGTCACAGCCTCATACGGCTCAGCATTAGATACGTCCATGCGGTTTTGTGCATCATAGCCGCATGCGCCTCCGAGTTAGCCGAGTCCATGCAACTCAAATTCAGACGAGCTTATAGACTCATGCGGTTCAGGTTAAGCATGCCTACGAAGCCAGACCAACGCGAGCTGACGCGGATACATGAAAGCGAGCTTATGCGGTTCGAAAGTGAGCGATGCTTATGCGGCCCAAATCGAAAACGCATATGCGGCTCAGATCGAGTATAAACAAGCTCATGGGACCCCAATAGGAGAAGTACTTATGCGGTCACATCGATAAGCCTCGTACATACGGCTTGTGCATAAAGTATACAGCAGAGCCATGGCAACAGTTAGGGTTTTCAAACAACCCTTACCAGCAATAGACGGGTGGACATCAGGGTGAAAAGCAGGCACGCCAGTCGACGGAGGAGCCGCCACGTTTGCCACCGCAGTCGATGAAGACGCGGCCTTCTTGCCCTTCGCAGCCGTAGAGGATGATGCGGCCTTCTTGCCCGCAGCAGCAGCAGCCTTCTTGGGAGCCATTGTCGATCGATGAAGGGAGAAGACGAAAAGCAAAGTCGGCGACAGGGAATTTGAGCAAAGAGAGAAGGTAAAGAAACCTCCAAGAGACTAAACGACTCTTATTTATAGGCGAAAGAGACCCACGAAACGAACAGACGTCTCGGATTGTGCCTCGGATTACGCACTGCATCAAAAGACAAAGGTAAAAACGCTTCGGTCAAGGCAAAACCGACCCTTGGGATCCTCCCCCAAAAGGCGGCGTTAAATCAAAACGAATCAAGAGCATTTAATGAAGATTTGCACACGTCGTCAGGACACGTGGCAAAGAGCCTATGCGGACAGATGAATCTATGCGGCTGGGACACTTATGCGGCATGAACGGGACCATGCTTCTTATTCAAAGTTTTTCAATTTTGCAAATTGAAAACTTTGAAGGGGGTCCTGTAGAAGCATGGAAAATATCAGAATAATGGTCCATGCGGCTCCGGATACGAAGCCCATGCGGCTCATATGGGAGCTGTCTTATACAGTTCAAAGAAAGACTCTCCGTCTCATGCGGCTCGAGAGTGTATGCGGTTCAGCAGGAATATACGGCTCGTTCGATGCCACGTGTCCCCCTGTGATCCTTCCCTACAGCTGGCCCTTTGAATAGTGGCCTCATTTAATGCTCTGACACAATTTGACGACTGTGGCGGCTCTGGCATAAAGTGTCATAATGGCTCTGCCATAATGACAGACGCTTCGGGAAAAAAAGAAGATCTCTGACCCAATATGTCAGAAATCCTAGGTTGCCACGTGGCAAATCTCATGCGACTTAAATAGAGAACAGCTTCATGCGGCTCACTGAGAAGTCACCCTATATGAGTAGCAGAAATCAGCCATATACGGCCCACTGAGAGCTCAGCCCCTGCGGCTCAATACAACGCTAGCTCATGCGGCTTGCAAAGACTATGCATATGCGGCTCATTGAGAGTTCGTTCCCTGCGGTTCGATGAAGCATTGTCCTATGCGGCTCACGAAGAGTATCTTCCTGTGGTTCAAGTGTTGCCCATCCTATGCGGCTCTGGCAGGACCCACAATCAAAATACGTGACATCGGATCAATCAACGATTTAACCGAATCTCAACAAATATATTTGACATCATCATCATAATTACTGAGATCAAGGCATATCATTTATCATCAAGCCAACGGGACACGTGGCGAGCAATCGGATATTGGTAGAATCCATCATGGAGATTTAAAGCAGTAAACATTAATTGCTCACAAGATTTGGTGCTATCCTCATTAATGGCCGAGATTCATTGTAATCAGGATCAAGGGTTCAGATAGATTGAAGGAGCACCGACATTCCAAACAAATGATTATTAGCGAACCCTAATGATCATACCCCACTCTTATAAATAGCCAGCATCATTTCTTTGCACAAGGACCGGCAACAAAAGAATAAAAATATACAGAGTCAGAGAGAGAATACACAGAGAGAGAGAGAGAGAGAAGCCAGGAGAGCAACAGAGGAGCAAAAAGAGCACTTCTTCGTCAACTCCAACCATCTTTTCATATGGAGCCAAGGCTGCATACCGATCGTCCAAGGAGTAAGGCAGGGCTGCCGTCGCCTTCCCGAGCCTCTATCGTCACCCCCCAGAATCTAAAATAAACAATTGTACTTAGATTGCTGTACCTAGGTTTTCGTCCCTAGACTTTCTTTGTACAAGCGAGTTTGTATTGTGAGTCTAAGTTCAGTCCTCCGAAGAAGTGCTCTTTTTGCTCCTCTGTTGCTCTCCTGGCTTCTCTCTCTCTCTCTGTGTATTCTCTCTCTGACTATGTATATTTTTATTCTTTTGTTGCCGATCCTTGTGCAAAGAAATGATGCTGGCTATTTATAAGAGTGGGGTATGATCATTAGGGTTCGCTAATGATCATTTGTTTGGAATGTCGACGCTTCCTCAATCTATCTGAACCCTTCATCCTAATTATAATGAATCTAGGCCATTAATGCGAATAGCACCGAATCTTGTGAGCAGTTAATGTTAACTGCTTTAAATCTTCATGATTAATTATATCAATGCCCGATTGCTCGCCACGTGTCCTATTGGCTTTATGATAAATGATATGCCTTGATCTCGGTAATTATGAGGATGACGTCAAATATATTTATTGGGATTCGGTTAGATCCTTGATTGATTCGATGCCACATATTTTAATCGTGGGTCCAGCCAGAGCCGCATAGGATAGGCGACACTTGAATTGCAGGGAGATACTCCTCGTGAGCCGTATGGGACAATGCTTTATTGAGCCGTAGGTGATAAACTCTCAATGAGCCGTATATGCATAGTCTCTGCGAGCCGCATAAACTAGCGTTACCTTGAGCCGCAGGAAATGAGTTCTCAGGGAGCCGCATGTACAACGTTGTGTTGGGCCGCAGGGACTGGACTCTTGGTGGGCCGCATATGGCTGATTGCCACGTGGCAACCTGGGACTTCTGACGGATCGGGTCAGAGATTTTCCTCTTTTCCTGAAGAGTCTGTCATTATGGCAGAACCATTATGACACTTTATGTCAAAGCCGTCACGGTAGTCGAGTTGTGTCAGAGCATTAAATGAGGCCACTTACTCAAATGGCCAGCTGTAGGGAGGGATCCCAAAGGGGGATATGGCGTCGACCGGGCCGCATATTCCTACTGAACCGCATACACTCCCGAGCCGCATGAGACTGAGAGTCTTCTTTGAATCGCATAAGACAGCTCCTGTATGAGCCGCATGGGCTTCTTCCCAGAGCCGCATGGACCATTACTCTGATATTTTCCATGCTTCTACAGGACCCCCTTCAAAGTTTTCAATTTGCAAAATTGAAACACTTTGAATAAGAAGCATGGCCCCATTCATGCTGCATAAGTGTCTCAGCCGCATAGACTCATCTGGCCGCGTGGGCTCTTTGCTACGTATCCTGACTACGTGTGTAAATCTTCATTAAATGCTCTTGATTCGTTTTTGAATTAACGCCGTCTTTTGGGGAAGGATCCCAAGGGTCGGTTGCTTTGCTGACAGACCGTCTCAGGGCGTTATGTGCCCTAGAGCAGTGATCAGCCGTCTATTTTCTTTTGCTTCTCTTTTTCTCTCTTTTTTTTGTAAGGGGTGTGATCCCCAAATGATGTAGTACGTTGAATTTTGAATAAATGAGCCTGTTTCAACTCATCATCTCTTTCTTGTACTTGTGGCGTCTGTGGAATTTGGACTTGCTGGGAGATTTATTTGTGGACCTGTTATCCTAGGCGTACCTTGGTTTTAGGTACGGATAACAAGTTTGGACAGGATGTCCGGAACAGCCGTGGCAAAGTGGTCATGGATGTTCTCGGTGCTTTAAAAAAAGGAATGCCGTAGAGCAGCTGGGCTCCCGGGGCATGGTGGGGTAGTGGATTTATGCTAAGAAGCTTAGCAAAGGAATGTTTGTGGACCTATTATCCTTGGCGTACCCTGGTTCGGGATACAGATAATAGGGTGAAAGGAAAACCAACATATTTGCTCAGAGATCATGAGGACATGGCAAGCATGAGGGTTTTACCGTGGAACCTTCCTGCTCAGAGGTAGTGAGGACATGGCAGGGGAGGTTTTACGGGAGATATTCGTGGTCAACAGCGGACATTTGTGGACCTATTATCCTTGTCGTACTCCGGTTGTGGGTACAGATAATAGGTCGAAAGGAGGCTGACATACTTGCTCAGAGGTAATGTGGACATGGCAAGCATGAAGGGTTCTTCGACGGAGCCTTCCCACTCAGAGGTAATGATGACATGGCAGGAGTGGGCTCAATAAAGAGGGAGTACATAGAACGACTCAGAGGTAGGAGAACGTGGAGGTTCTATGTGAGGGGCGATTTATTTTTGGTGGAAGTGAAAACGATTCAGAGGTAATGAGGACATGTCTATTTTCGGAAATTTGTGGATCGATTACCCTTTCTGTGCACTGGGAGTGCGGGTATTGGATCATGAGGGAGGATCTCTTCCAGGAAGAAAGTTTAGAGGTATAATCATATGTGACTTACTATCTGAAAGAGTGACCAAAATGTGAGTTCAGAGGCACCAGCGGGTACATAACTCGGTAAATTAACATATTGAGAAAGTAGGAGTCCAGCGGCACCAGCGGGTACATGACTCGATAATCTAAAGGGGATGTAGGGGTGAGTTCAGGGGCACCAGCAGGTACATGACTCGATGATCTTGAAATATTGTGGGTGTGAGTTCAGTGGTACCAGCCGGTACATGACTCGATAATCTAAAATGCTGAGGGTGTGAGTTCAGTGGTACCAGCGGGTACATGACTCAAGGACTTTGTAGCGAATGTCGTTTAGACATAATATTTCTTCAGGAACTTGCCATTGACGGGTAGCATGAGCAAGTCTCCATTTTGCTTTGCAAGGCGGTAAGCACCGTTGGAGAATACCGTCTCAATGATAAACAGACCCTCCCACTTTGGTTGGAATTTGCAGACAGTCTTGTGAGTCATGACCATTGGCCTCCGGACTGCCAAGACGAGATCGCCTACCTGGAATGTTCTGATTTTGACCTTCTTATTGAAGGCTCCTGAGATGCGTGCTTGGTATAGCTCGATCCTTTGCTGAGCTAGGAGGCTCTTTTCATCTAAGGCCTCTAACTCTTGCAGTTGACGTCGGTAGTTATCATCGGTTGTCAATTGATGGGTGAGGGCGACACGTAGTGAGGGGATCTATGTCTCCAAGGGGAGTACTGCCTCACTCCCATATACCAGGAAGAATGGCATATTTCCGGTGGCTGTTCGGATCGTGGTACGATAAGCCCATAAGCACTCGCCGAGCTTCTCGTTCCAGTCGCGCTTGTTGGAGGAGACGAACTTTTTGAGCAGTTTGATGATTGTTTTGTTGAATGCCTCTGCTAACCCATTTGCTGCCGGGTTGTACGGCGTCGAGGCGATATTCTGAATACGGTGCTTATCGTAAAACCGATAGAATGCGTGGCTTGTAAACTGCGGACCATTATCATGGATGATCCTTCGGGGCAGTCCAAAGCGGTAGATGACGTGGTGTTTAAGGAAGCTGATCACGTTTGAAGTCTTGACTTCTGCGAGTGGGACAGCTTCCGCCCATTTAGAGAAGTAATCAGTGATTGCAAGTATGAAGCGATGTCCTCGGGAGGAAGGTGGGGTGATTGGACCGATAATATCCATTCCCCATGCTTCGAATGGCCAGGACGCCACTGTCGGATGTAAAAATTCGGATGGTTGGTGGATGAAGTCCGCGTGGACTTGGCAAGCTTTGCACTTTCTAGCATAATCTGTCGCGTCTGCCACCATTGTGGGCCAATAGTAGCCCATTCGGCGAAGGCGGTCTTGTAGTTTCGGGCCGGGCTGGTGGGCCCCGTAAACACCGTCATGGGCTTCTCGTACGGCTTCTTTGGCTTCTGCATTTGACAGACACCGAAGCAGTAATCCGTCGTAGGAGCGGCGATACAGCATTTTCGTCTCTGTATCGTAGAAGAATCTGAGGGAACGCCTTCTGATGGAAGTAGCTTCCTTTGGGTTCTCAGGCAGGATGTCGTAGACGACGAAGTCGACGAATGGTTGTCTCCAATCTGGGGCGTCATCGATCGTCTGTGCGGAATAACTTGCGACGAATTGCACATTGTTTTTGGAACAGACCAGTTCATGGCCTATCACTTCCACTGATTGTCGATCATAATTCGGAACTGCTAGGGAAGCGGCGAGACCAGCTAGGGCATCGGCTTCAATATTTCGGAGTCTGGGGACGTGCTCGATGAAGAACCCTTCAAATGCTGAGATGATATTAATCGCTATTTGATGATAAGGGATCATGTCTTCATGGCGGACCTCGTACGAACCCCGGATCTGATTGACGATTAGTTGGGAATCGCCGCATGCTTCAAGGTATTCTACCCCCAGCTCTCTTGCAAGTTGGAGGCCAATGACCAGAGCGTTGTACTCGGCCACATTGTTAGAGCAGGGTTCAGTGAGGAAATAAGCGCGGTTAATCACCAATCCGGAAGGAGAGATTAGTACTACTCCGACTCCGACGACTATATTGCCTTTAGGTCCGGTCCTCGAAGCGCCGTCGAAGAACATTCACCATATATTTTTGTGGGAGGTTGTATGCGAGTCGGCGACCTCATCTGGGATCTCTTCGTATATCTTGGAGGACTCCGAGCCTGGGTGGGCTGCCAAGAAATCTGCCAGGGCTTAACCTTTGACTGCCTTTTGGGGGACGAAGATCATATGATAAGGGGACAGCAGTATTGCCCATGTAGCGAGGCGAGAGCTGAGTGCCCCTGGTTTAGTCATGAGGATCCTGAGAGGGTTAACTCGTGAGATCACATGTATCGTTTGTCCGATGACATAGTGCCACGTTTTCTGAATGGCGAACACCAGAACGAGGCATTCCTTCTCCACAGCGGTGTATCGGTGCTCTGGTCCAATCATCATTCGGCTGAGGTAATATATGGCCTGTTCATGGCCTGCATCGTTATTCTGTGCCAGCAGAGCACCGAGGGAGTATTCCATTGCTCGTACATAGAGCAGAAATGGTTTTCCAGGGACTGGGCTACCAAGACCGGAGGATTTGACAGATATTCTTTGATGCTATCGAAAGCACGCTGGCATTCTTCGTCCCATACGAATGAGACTCCTTTCTTCATGAGGTACGTAAATGGTCGGCATCGTCCGGAGAGGTTGGAAATGAACCTTCTGATGTAAGCTAGCCTTCCCTGAAGGCCTCTGAGTTCGTGGAGATTTCTCGGGGGACCCATCTCCATGATTGCTTTTGTCTTCTCGGGGTCTACATGGATACCCTTTGCAGTGATGATGAAGCCTAAGAACTTCCCGCTAGATACGCCCAGGAAGGACTTCGTAGGGTTCATCTTCAAATTGTGCGTCCGTATTAGGTCGAATACCGTCCTTAGATCCTGCAGATGGTCTCCTTTGCTACGTCTCTTGACGGCTATATTATCAACATAGCACTCCACCGTCTTGCGTAAGTGGTCTCTGAAGATGATGCTCATAGCTCTTTGATATGTGGCGCCAGCATTCCTTAAACCGAAAGGCATGACTGTGTAGCAGTACGTGCCAATCGGTGTTCGGAATGATGTATGCTTTCCGTCATCAGGAGACATCTTGATTTGGTTGTATCCTGAGAAGCCATCCATGAATGACATACGTTCGAAGCCGCAAGTGTTGTCAATCATGATGTCTGTGATAGGGAGAGGGAATTCATCTTTGGGGCATGCCTTGTTCAGATTACGGAAGTCGATGCAGATTCAAATCTTTCCATTCTTCTTGAGTATGGGTACTATGTTGGCGACCCAGTCAGGATGTTGCTCCTTACGAATGAAGCCGCTGGCTATCAGTTTGTTGACTTCGGCTTCGATCGCGTCCATAATGCCCGGGCGGAAGCGTCGCTGTTGAATTCGAGTCCACATTGACCGCGGGACCCGCGCTTGTTTGGCCAGGCGTCCCTTCTTGCAGAGTTGGAAGGGCCGCTTTGATCTCGTCCACAGACTTGACCAAGGCAAGCAATATGGCATCGAATGTGTCGATGTGCTGGCGATCACTGGAACCACCTTGGCTGCTGTTTGTCATGAACACCGTCTTTACGTGAGGAGAGATGGACGGAGCGGTGGAGGAAGCGCCCTCCGAATTATACCCTTGTAATGAGAAGTCATCGGGGTACGTAGGTATGTTCTCTTCTGGTTCAGATTCGGAAGGAACGGTACCCCCAGTTTCCGAGTTCGTCTCGTCTTAGGAGTTGTGGACGTCCCCAGAGACGTCGGGGTTCGCTGCATCTGATGGGAGAGTTGTTTTTCCCTGTTCGTCTTCTTGGAATATCGGGTTGTCGTGGAGGTTCGGAGGAGTGCTACCCCCAGTTCCAGCAACCCTCAGCATTGTAGACGATGAATCTCCCACTGTAGCAGATTTTGTCTTAGAACGGGTGCCTTGAAAAACTCCAGTGGTGGCCACCCGCTTAGATGACAGTCTTTTAGTCAAAGTGGTTGAAATCTTCGGGCTGGGAACATTTGTCTTCTTCCCCCTCCCATCAGCGGGGACTTTCTGAGCAGAATTGCAGGAGACGACGGGAAGTGCCTCGTCTCCTGAAGACGGTTGTTGCAGTCTTTGAAAGACGGACTGCCGGTCTTCTCACACCGTCGCATTATTGCAGCAGCAGTTGACGATGACTTGGGTATAATGACGTCCGTGGGAGGACTCTTTGCACCCTGATGCATCTTCTCTTTCCTTGCGTTTGTGGAGGATGGCCTCACGCAAATCAGACAGGTCGGGATCGACCATGTTTGCTCCCTGGATTTTGGGAGACTTTTGCGAACCTCTCTGTCCATTTGCCACCGAGGGCTGGACTCGAGTGGTCCTGTATAACTTCCCATCTGAGGCCCGCATAACGATATACGGGACACTCGGATGGTCAAAGGTTGGGTCAGCGGATCGAGCTTGCCAAACTCGCGCTGCCCTAGACTTCTTCGCTCTAGTGCGTAGAGACACATAGTAGGAAGAGTCTAAGTAATACTGGAGAGAGTCAGACATATCTTCTTGGGAGCACAGGAGATCAGGACCATAGGAGAGACGGTTGAAGACAGAGCCACGTGAAATAGACGTCATACGGCTATCATCAATGGTCTTCATGCGGCTGGCAGACGTAGCCGTATCGGTTTTCTTCATGCGGCTGAGAGTCTCAGTCGCATGAGTTTTCTTCATGCGGCTGGATGACTTGGCCGCATAGACTTTCTTCATACGGCTGGCAGATTCACCCGCATGAGTCTCCTGCATGTGGTTGGCAGTTTTGGCCACAGGAGTGTTCGGCTTCTTCTTGGGGCGTATGGATTCACTCTTTGTCCCTGCAAGTCCAGCATCGTAGTGCTTTCCTCTGCCGGACTTGGGGACAGCAGAGTGCTCTACGGCTCGAAGTGGAGCCATATGAGAATCGCCTTCGCCGTCTTGGGTAGCAGAGAGTACCCCGTCCAGAGCTTGTGGAGGAGCAAATGATTTTGGCCTCCACTCGCAGCGAGCTTTCTTTGTGTGGGTTCGCTTCTGGATCGGGCCAGCACTTCCTTCGGAGAGCATTTCTTCAAACGCCTATTGGTCGAAGCGGACGACCATCTTCTGTTGCGTGGAGCCAAGTTTGGATGCATCCGATTACGTCACCAACTCCTCAGCCGTGGAGAAGTTTGTCCCCAGTAGAGTCGCCATCGTGTTTGCCATTGATTGTAAAAGTACAGAATAATTATCGGAGGACTGAACTTAGACTCACAATACAAACTCGCTTGTACAAAGAAAGCCTAGGGACGAAAACCTAGGTACAGCAATCTAAGTACAATTGTTTATTTTAGATTCTGGGGGGTGACGATAGAGGCTCGGGAAGGTGACGGCAGCCCTGCCTTACTCCTTGGACGATCGGTATGCAGCCTTGGCTCCTTGTGAAAAGATGGTTGGCGTTGACGAAGAAGTGCTCTTTTTGCTCCTCTGTTGCTCTCCTGGCTTTTCTCTCTCTCTCTGTGTATTCTCTCTCTGACTCTGTATATTTTTATTCTTTTGTTGCCGGTCCTTGTGCAAAGAAATGATGCTGGCATTTATAAGAGTGGGGTATGATCATTAGGGTTTGCTAATGATCATTTGTTTGGAATGTCGGTGCTCCCTCAATCTATCTGAACCCTTGATCCTGATTACAATGAATCTAGGCCATTAATACGGATAGCACCGAATCTTGTGAGCAGTTAATGTTAACTGCTTTAAATCTTCATGATTGATTATATCAATGCCCGATTGCTCGCCACGTGTCCTATTGGCTTTATGATAAATGATATGCCTTGATCTCGGTAATTATGAGGATGACGTCAAATATATTTGTTGGGATTCGGTTAGATCCTCGATTGATTCGATGCCACATATTTTAATCGTGGGTCCAGCCAGAGCCGCATAGGATGGGCGACACTTGAATCGCAGGGAGATACTCCTCGTGAGCCGCATGGGACAATGCTTTATTGAGCCGCAGGTGATGAACTCTCAATGAGCCGCATTTGCATAGTCTCTGCGAGCCACATAAACTAGCGTTGCCTTGAGCCGCAGGAAATGAGTTCTCAGGGAGCCGCATGTACAACGTTGTGTTGGGCCGCAGGGACTAGACTCTTGGTGGGCCGCATATGGCTGATTGCCACGTGGCAACCTGGGACTTCTGACGGATCAGGTCAGAGATTTTCCTCTTTTCCCGAAGAGTCTGTCATTATGGCAGAACCATTATGACACTTTATGTCAGAGATGTCACGGTAGTCGAGTCGTGTCAGAGCATTAAATGAGGCCACTTACTCAAATGGCCAGCTGTAGGGAGGGATCCCAAAGGGGGATATGGCGTCGACCGGGCCGCATATTCCTGCTGAACCGCATACACTCCCGAGCCGCATGAGACTGAGAGTCTTCTTTGAATCGCATAAGGCAGCTCCTGTATGAGCCGCATGGGCTTCTTCCCAGAGCCGCATGGACCTTTACTCTGATATTTTCTATGCTTCTACATACCTGACACGACATGACCTGTATAATGACTTGGATATCGTGGGCTATTGTGCTTGTACAAATAATCCAGTCCTGTCTTGCATCATGTCTAGGCGGGGACTCCTGAGTACCACGGTCAGGAGTACCTACTGAAATGGACTAAGGCTAAATAACTAGATTAATATATTAGTCATAAAGAGATCTCCCAGCTACAGGCAATCCCGTTACCTGGGCACGCCTTGGGATCTGTAGCCTGCCGTCGAGTAGGGCACATTTCCAGCACACTGTCATGTGTTGCACCCTTCAAGCTACCTAAGGGTACATTTATTTCCTGGACGATGTACCCACCTGAATTCAACTCTAAATCCTTCAACCCGGGTAACCTGGATGGTCTGCAGGGCTTGTGGCTGTGGAATAATCTCACTGCATCTTGTTAGTAATTAGGCTTGTGACAACCCTAGTTAGTTAAAGTATCAAGCCGTAATTCTTGCTTGGCCGTAAAATGATTGGATGGAGTCTAACCAGTCTAGTCTTGCCCTGATCCTGATTACTGTATGACCAGAATGCTTGTATTTATTTTACCGATAAATGGTGAGAATTCCAAGTTCTGTTCAGACGAAGGGTTACAACCCCAATCCTTGTTTGGTTTACGGGTTGTAATCTGGTTATCTGAATAGCTCCATGGTTATCTCATCGTATATCATCCTGATGTATTTTCTTTATTTCTAGTTCTTACTTTATTTATACTCTTGTGCTGATTGATGGTTTTAGTTTCTAAGTGAAGCTTCCTTTGTGGCACTTGCTCTTTCTGGGGTCTGACCCAGCTGGTTTTGTGTGGCCAGATTTCGGAGCAGCTCCGGAGGATCTACCGACCTTCCAGCCAGATGGTGGCCACTAGACGGAACCCTGGCAATGAGTGGGTTTATTTTTGATCTTCCACTTTATTGTAAAAATATTCTTTTGAGGCGTTTAGCCGACGAGCACCTGTTTAGCTCGGTTGCACTTTACTTACTGTCTGCCTACGGGCTGTAACATGATTGACAGATCCTAGGGTTGATCATGTATGACCAAACTCTTGCTAGTCCTAATATTTTGTAACGACTAGCTTCATGATCAGCTGAATATGTAATATTTGGGACGCCTTATTATTGTATATTTAATGATCATACATCTTGTGACTTTTACTTACTTGCTTGTGATTGAGACAATAGGCTTGTCCATGACCTTAAGAGACTGCTGGCTTGTAGATAAACCCTCATGTATCTAGACAGCCATGACCGTATAGCGAGATGGATTCCATTTTATATACGTAGCTGGCTATGTCTGCCCCCGCTCTCCAGTATTCTGGTTCTGGGACGTGACACCTGCACAACTCAAGCTTCATCCTGTACATGACACAACATAAATCTCCTTGAGCTAGCTATTGGAAACCCTTCGCAAGCATCCAATCTTTGTCTCCAAACAAACTACAACATCTTTTATCTGCCAGCCTTCCTATTGAAACCTAATTATAGGGCAAACTCGGTACATGTTGCACACCCTTGAGGACGAGATTCTCACCAAACTCTGTCGTCAAGTATACATCGTCGATGCCTACAACTGCAGCAGTCCCCTTGGTGCCCATCTTCACACATCTAAACTTGTTGTCGCGATATGACGTGAAGATCCACCTCTTGGAGTGGCATGATAAAATGCCCCCGTGTCTATGACTCAGTCACCGTCATAATACATGCCACAAGGTTTCTTTGCGTCGGTTGCTGCGATGATGATATCTTCCATTGCTGTAAGATACATCTGATCGTCCTTACATTTGGTCTTCTCAGCTTTGAGCTTTATGCAGTTCCTTTTGATATGACCTCTTTTGCCATAATAATAGCAGTCTCCTTGTGGTCAACAAGCACAAGATTCCGAAAAGTCTTCCGTGTCCTCGCCTGTGACTTAAGTCGTTCTTTCCCGTGTAAAGCAACTAGAACGAACTCCTGCGGAGATTGAACTCGCTTATGCCGGATCTCCACATTCAACAAGCTACTTTTGACTGCCTCTATCATGACAACTCCATCCGACGTGGACTTGCTCATCGTCACCGCCAACGTCTCCTAGCTTTTTGGTAGAGAACTCAAAAGCAGTAGAGCCTAAAGCTTATCATCAATCACCATCTTCATCATAGATAGCTGATTGATGATACCCTGAATTTCGTTCAGATGTTGTCCCACCGAGGCACCTTTAGTGTATTCGTGTTGACGAGTTGACGAATAAGAAGTGCCTTGTTGTCAGCTATCTTTATTTCGTACAACGAATACAGCTTCTCCCATAATGCTTCTGTCGAACTTTTCATGGACACATGGTAAAACATCGACACTACCAGAATAAGTCATATTAGCGACGCCCAAAAACGTTACTAAAATGGAAAAAATGTCGCTAAAACTGTTTATCGACGTATTTAGCAATGTTTTCTTGTGGTCGCGAAAAGCCATGTCGCTAACAGGCAAAACATCGGTAATCATCGCTCTTACAGACGCTTACCGACGTAAGAAAACATCGGTAATTCTTGAACATTTACCGACTGTTTGCCATTGATTGTAAAAGAACAGAACAATTATCGGAGGACTGAACTTAGACTCACAATACAAACTCGCTCGTACAAAGAAAGCCTAGGGACGAAAACCTAGGTACAGCAGACTAAGTACGATTGTTTATTTTTGATTCTGGGGGGTGACGATAGAGGCTCGGGAAAGCGACGGCCGCTCTGCCTTACTCCTTGGACGATCGGTATGCAGCCTTGGCTCGGGGAAGATCTGCTCGGCGTTGACGAAGAAAGGCTCTTCTTATTCTCCTCGGGTTGCTCTCTTGGCTTCTCTCTCTCTGTGAGTATCAAGAAAAGGGGGAGCTCTCTCTGTGTATATCTCTCTCTTCTTCTCTTTTTTTATTCTTTTGTTGCCGACCTTTTTTTTTTACAAGGGAATGATGCTGGCTATTTATAAGAGTGGGGGGTGATCATTAGGGTTTGCTAATGATTATCTGTTTGGAATGTCGGCGCTCCTTCATTCTATCTGAACCCTTGATCCTGATTATAGTGAATCTCGGTCATTAATGCGGATAGCATCGTATCTCATGAGCAATTAATGCTAGCTGCTTTAAATCCTCGTGATTGATTATGCCAATGTCTGATTGCTCGCCACGTGTCCCATTAGCTTGATGATAAATGATATGCCCTGATCTCAGTAATTATGACGATGATGTCAAATATATTTGTTGAGATTCGGTTAAATCTCTTGTTGATCCCATGCCACGTGTCTTAATTGTGAGTCCTGTCAGAGCCGCATAAGATTGACGATCCTCGAACCGCAGAGAGATACTCTTTGTAAGCCGCATAGGACGATGCTTCATCGAGCCGCATATGCGTAATCTTTGTGAGCCGTATGAGCTGACGTTGTATTGGCCGCAGGGAATGTGTTCCCAGGGAGCCGCATGAGCTAGCATTGTATCGAACCGCATGGAACGGGTTCTCAGGGAGCCGCATATGACTGATTGCCACGTGGCAATCTGGGACTTCTGACAGATTTGATCAGAGATTTTCTTCTTTTCCCGAGGAGTTAGTCATTATGGCAAGGCCATTATGAAACTTTATGTCAGGGCCGCCACAGTGAATCGTGCTGGAGCAATAAATGAGGCCACTACTCAAATGACCAGCTGTAGGGAAGGATCACACATGGCGTCCATCGAGCCGCATATGCCTTGCTGAACCGCATACGCTCCCGAGCCGCATGCGATTGAGAGTCTTCTTTGAACCGCATAGGGCCACTCCTGTGTGAGCCGCATAGAGTTAACTCGAGTTGCCTATGTGTTTGAGCCGCATGGGACTCCTGAGCCGCATGAAGCTCGTCTGATTTTGAGCCGCATGAAGCTTCCTGGGTTCTGTGCCGCCTGAAGAACGTTTCATGACCGACCCGCATGAAGGACGTCTCATGACCGAGCCGCATGAAGGACGTCTCATGACCGAGCTGCATGAAGGACGTCTCATGACCGAGCCGCCTGAAGGACGTCTCATGACCGAGCTGCATGAGGAATGTCTCATGACCCGCATGAGGAATGTCTTGATCAGCCCGTGCACTCGCTTTGTGGGCCCGGGTATCCTGAACACACGAGTGCGTAGGTATCATGTTTGCTCCCTGATGTGGGGCTAATAGAAACACTTGCCCTCGATCTTTGTTGGGAGACTCTTGAGAACCACTCTGTCTGTTTGCCGTCGGGGGCTGGACACGAGCGGCTCTGTACAACTTTCCATTAGAGGCCCACTTAGCGGGACGCTCTTGATGGTCAGAGGTTGGGACAGCTGACTGAGCCCGAAGAGCCCGCGCTGCCCTAGACTTCTTCTACTTAGCACCCGAAGGTGCGCAATTGGAAGAGTCCAAGTTTGGAAGGAGGGAAGAGAAGTTGGTGCCCTTTTCAAAGGAGGTAAGGGGGCTCTATTTATAGAATGGAGTGAGCCCTTTCTTCTTCTCCTTTCCGATGTGGGACTAAAAGCAATATTTTCCATGCTTCTACAGGACCCCGTTCAAAGTTTCCAAATTGTAAATTTGGAACACTTTGAATAAGAAGCATGGAAAGTAGATTTGTTTAGGTGTGGCAATCCAATCAGAGGTAGCATGGACGTGATAGGTTTGGGTACTTCCACTGGGGATTTTATGTGGACTTATTATCCTTGGCGTACCTTGGTTTTAGGTACGGATAATAAGTTGAGAGAGGGAACCATCATATTTACTCAGAGGTGGTATGGACGTGGTAAATATAAGGTTGATGGTAGAGCTTTCCTACTCAGAGGTGATATGGACATGGTAGGAGTGAACTCGAATGAGGATACATAGAACAACTCAGAGGTGCTATCAACGTGGAAGTTCTATGCATTGGGTGAAAGAATGCTATGGAACAGCTGGGCTCCGAAAGCATGTGATGATGAGGAAAGATGTGGATGTACTAAGGGACCTAGTACAGCATTTGTGGTTAGCAGAGGACATTTGTGGGCCTATTATCCTTGGCATACCTTGGTTTTAGGTACGGATAATAAGTTTGATAGGGATACCTAGAACAACTTCGCGGTAAGACGGATATGGAGGTTCTTGGTATCGGGCGAAAGAATGCCATGGAGCAGTGATCAGTTTTCTGTTTGCTTTCACTGTTTTTTCTTTTCTTTTTGTCAAGGGATGTGATCCCAGATGATATAGTACTTTGAATGAGCATGTTTCAACTCATCTTCTCTTTCTTGTACTTGTGGTGTTTGTGGAATTGGACCTGCTGGGAGATTATTTGTGGACTTGTTACCCTGGGCGTACCTTGGTTTTAGGTACGAGTAACAAGTTTTGGAGAGGAATACCTAGAACAACTTCGCGATAAGACAGCTATAGAAGTTTTTGGTATTCGAAAGAATGCCAGGGAGCAACTGGGCTCCCAGGCATGATAGGAAAGGGATGGGCGTGTACTGGAGACCCAGTACAGTATCTGTGGTCGACTGAGGACATTTGCGGTCATCGGAAGACGTTTGTGGGCCTATTATCTTTGGGCGTACTCAGATCGTGGGTACAGATAATAAGTCGAGGGAGAACCATTATACTTACTCAGAGGTAGTGAGGACATGGCAAGTATGGATTCACGGAGGATATTTGTGGTCAACAGAGGACTTTTGTGGTCAACAGAGGACATTTACGGTCAACAGAGGACATTTGTGGTCAACAGAGGACATTTGTGGTCAACAGAGGACATTTGTGGTCAACAGAGGACATTTGTGGTCAACAAAGGACATTTGTGGACCTATTATCCTTGTCGTACTCCGGTTGTGGGTACAGATAATAGGTTGAAAGGGAACCGACATACTTACTCAGAGGTAATGAGAACATGGCAAGTATGAAGGTTTCTTCTACGGAGCCTTCCCACTCAGAGGTAATAAGGACATGGTAGGAGTGGGCTCAATGAAGAGGGGGTACATAAAACGACTCAGAGGTAATGAGGACATGGAAGTTCTATGTGAGGGGGCGGTTTGTTTTTGGTGGAAGTGAAAACGACTCAGAGGTAATGACGACATGGCCGTTTCGGAAATTTGTGGATCGCTTACCCTTTTTGTGCACTGGAAGTGCGGGTAGTAGATCATGAGGGAGGATCTCTTCCAGGAAGAAAGTTCAGAGGTATGATCATACATGACTTACTATCTGAAAGAGTGACCGGAATATGAGTTCAGAGGCACCAGCGGGTACATAACTCAATAATCTGGAATGTGGAGAGGTGAGTTCAGCGGCACCAGCAGGTACATGACTCGATAATCTGGAATGTTGGAGAGTGTGAGTTCAGCGGCACCAGCGGGTACATGACTTAGTGATCTGGGAAGTTTGGAGGCAGAATGTGAGTTCAGTGGTACCATAGGGTACTTAACTCAATCATCGGGGATTTTTTTTTTGGATGTCGTTTCGGACGTAATACTTCTTCAGGAACTTGCCGTTGATGGGCAACATGAGCAAGCCTCAGACTGAGAGGATGACTCGGGCAACTTGATTATCAGGGGCTCCATGGGTGGAGCAGAATGTGGGGTTGTTGGCGCACTAGCCACCCCCAGCTTGGTACTCGATGCTGGGCGGGGAGTGGTTGGTTCGCTAGAAGTTTCAGACTTTGCATCAGGGTGACGACCATTCTTGGGAAGGCGTATCATCAGTGGCTTGTCGGAGGGATTGAGCTTCTCCGTTTGGGGCTGGCCGACTCTCGGCAGTCTGATTGTTAGTGGCCCCGTTGCAGGTCTCGGTACTTGGTCCAACCTCGGCAGTCGGATTCTTATCTGTTCTTCCTGTGCCGAGAGACTGATTGTGTCCTTACGTAGCGTGGCCGTAAGGGGTGTAGATTTGCCCGATTTGCGGGCTTGGAGGTGGATCGTCAGAGGTTCTTCTGATCCTGTGGCCGTCTTGGTATGAGCTTGCACATCTTCTTCGACCAGGTGCTTCTTTGATTTTTCGTACAGACAGGAGTCTGAGTAATAAGATTCGACCCCCTTGAAGGGATCGATATCAGCAAATTCCGTCCTCACGAAGCCATGCTTATCGACATATTTGAAACATTGGTGCAGCGTGGAAGGCACGATCATGTAATCGTGTATCCAAGGCCGCCCCAGAAGGATATTGTAAGAAGTGTCGGCATCTATGACGTAGCAGGTGACTTCTGATTGGAGATCGCCAATCTGACATTTCAAGCGAATCTTCCCTATTGGGTAGCTCCTGCCCGAATTGAAACCGCTAATGGCGGTGCTTGTAGGCGTCAGGCGATACATTGGAATGCGAAGATTATGTAGCAGACCCTTCGGAATGATGCTTATGGAGGACCCAGGATCAATGTGCATTCGGTCTACCTTTACGTCGCCGATGTATCCAGTGTAGTACAATGGGCGATCGTGCAGGTTAGTTTTGATGAGCATATCCTGCGGAGAGAAGACGATATTGGGCATTGCACCTGTACACGCACTATCTTGGAGATCTGTAGGCTGATTATCTTCCGTGAGGTTGACCTGAGGCAAGTATGCGTCGGCATTTTGGAGCGCCTCACTTAGAGCCGTGCGGACATCCTTCGAGAGCCTCAGGAGTTCATATAAGGACAATTTGGCCGGTGTATTAGCCAATTGCGCCAAGATGTCGAAGTTGTAGGGCCTCTCTAGCCCCTGAGGTGCCTCCTTTCGGAGGGATTTGTTGAAGCGAGTCTCCTTCGGCCTAGGCTTGTCGGTCGTCGAAGGCTGAGCCGGTCCCGGAGTATCAGCGTTTGTGGGCTGCTGATCATTAGTCGGATTCTCAGCCACTGGTTGGGCTTGTGCTCCAGATCGAGTAGTGACGGCTGAGACTTCCTCCTCCTCTGCCGAGGCGGTGCGGCATGATCTGACCTTTCCACTTTTCTTTTTAGAAGGTAAAGTGGGCTGAGTCACCTCGTGGACTAGGTCCGGATGGACCCACATGATTTCCCCTCGTGATGTGGTGAGGGGTACTAGGCCGGGAGTTTGATCACGGGTAGGTGGAAGATTAGTGATTTCCATCATTGCCAGAGGGATGGGTATGACACCGTCTTGAGTCTCTGCTGGAGGGAAATTGCCGAATTGTACGGACACCATGTTGGCTGCTACGGTTACCTCCTCGAAGTCGATAGCCAGAGCGTTCGAATCGATGAGGTTCTGGATATACCGCTTCAGTTGGTAGCAGTCGTGTGTAGCATGGTGGACGTAGCGGTGGTAATGGCAGAACTTCGGATTTTCCAAATCAGCAGGCCGAGGTTCCCGCCTTGGTGGAGGAAGCTGAATTCTATCTCCTTGTGTAAGCATGTCCAAGATAGGCTTGACGTGGCCGTCTTCGAAAGAATAAGTGATTTGAGGCCATTGTTTGTCTGCTGGCTGTGGCTCGGGCTTCTGGGCTGTATCGGTCACCATGGCCTGCTTGCCTTTGTTGTCCCGGTTGTTGGAGGGGCTACCCCCATTGTCGTTGCTGGCGTTGGGACGCTTCCCCTTGTTCTCTCCCTCTGAGATATGTAACCCCAGTTGGCGAGCTTTCTTCAATCATTCCTCGGCACTTGTAGCGCTGATGATAAAGGCCTTCCAGTCCTTGAATTGACTTTCGCCCATCCAGAGACTAATTGTTGGGAGTAGTCTCTTTTGGCAAATTTCAATCAAGGAAGAGTCCGGGTTGCCAGATGGTAACTTCATTGCGGTTTGACGAAACCGCTCAATGTAATTCCTTGTCAGCTCTTTCTCTCCTTGGACGACGTCCATGAGGGTAGACATCGTGACGTCCTGCCCTACCTCATAGAACCTCTCCAAGAACAAGCGCTTGAAGCCAACGAAGGAGTGGATGCAATTATCTGGCAGGTTGCGGTACCAATCGAAGGCGACTCCTTCCAGTGCCCCAATGAATAACCGTGTGAGGATGGCGTCATTATGGGGCAGATGGTCGGTATTGACCTCAAAGTAAGTGATGTACCGGCTTGCTGAAGTCTTACCATCATATGGGTTGATATTGAACGGCTTATATCTTGGGGGAAAGGGCACATCCCTCCATTCAGCTGGGTATGGCTGCCGTATTCTGAGGTCTTGAGAATTTTCTCGGGCGTGGAACATCGCTCGAAGCTCCTGAACCTCTCTTCTTACTTCTCGGGCCTCATCTGTCGCGGTAGGGGCCGTTATCTCGCGAGCATTGTTGTCCGGGTTTGGTGCCGCTGAATTTGAATCTATGTTGTTCGCGGGACCCGTGCTTGTCTGGCCAGGTGTCACTCCCTGCAGAGTAGGAAGTGCCGCTTTGATCTCGTCTACAGACTTGACCAAGGCATGCAATATGGCCTCCAACGTGTCGATGCGCTGGCGATCGCTGGAACTGCCTTGATTGCTGTCTGTCATGAATACCGTCTTCACATGAGGAGTGACGGAGGGAGTGGTGGAGGATGTACCCTCCGAGTCGTACCCATGCGTCGAGAAATCGTCTGGATATGTGGGGATGTTCTCTTCAGGTTCGGACTCGGAAGGAACACTATTTCCAGCTTCGGAGCTTGCTTCGTCTAGAGAATCATGGAGGTCCTCGAGGACATCAGCATCTGTTGTACCCGATGGGAGGGTTATTTCTCGGGGTTCGTCTCCTTGAAACATTGGATTATTGTGGATGTTCGGAGGAGTACTACCCCCAGCTCCTACGACCCCCAGGGTTGGGGACGATGAGCCTCCTGTTGCAGCAGATTTTGTCTTCGAACGGGTGTGTTGGTATACTCCAGTGGATGGCAACCGTTTAGCCGACAATTTCTTAGCTGTAGTGGCCGATATCTTTGGACTGGAGATGCTTGTCTTCTTCCCTCTCCCCTCCACGGGGACTTTCCGTGCGGAATTGCAGGAGGCCACGAGAGGTGCCTCGTCTTCCGAGCTCGGATGTTGTAATCTTTGGAAGACGGATGGCCGGTCTTCCGTTACTGCCGCGTTGTTGCAACAGCAGTTAACGATAATCTAGGTGCAGTGACGTCCCTGTGAGGACTCTCTGCACGCTGAGGCTCCTTCTCTTTTCTTGCGTTTGTGGAGGATAGCTTCACGCAGGTCAGAGGAACCACTTTGTCCGTTTGCCGCCGGGGACTGGACTCGAGTGGTTTTATACAACTTCCCGTCAGAGGCCCGCGTGATACTCAGCGGGACGCCCCGATAGTCAGAGGTTGGGGCAGCTGTCTGGACTTGATGAGCCCGCGCTGCCCTAGGCTTTTTCTTTTTAGCACTTGTGGGTGCGTAATAGGAAGAGTCTACATTAGGTATCACAGAGTCTGGATTTTCATCCAAAAAGTGATCAGAGTTAGGACCGCATGAGAGTCGGTCGAAAACTGATCGAGAGAAGTGTGGTAGAGACGCTATACGGCTAGCGTTGGGTGCCGTGCAGGCTATCTGCATGCGACTGTCTTCTGTTGTAGGACAAGTTCTTATGCGGTTAGGAGTCACGGCCGTGCAGGCTGTCCGCATGCGGTTGGCATCTGTGGCCGCATGGGTTTTCTGCAAGCGGTTGACTTTACTGACCGCATGAATCTCATCCACGCGGTTGGGAACTGTAGCTGCATAAGTTATGCGGCTGACAGAAGTGGCCGCATGAGTTTTCTTTATGTGGTTGACGGTTGTGGCCGCATGGATTTTCTTTCTGCGGCTAATACCCCTTTGCGGTTCAGGTTGAACAGAGACCCTCTTTGCCCCTGCAAGTCCAGCATCATAGTGTTTTCTTCTGCCGGACTTGGGGACAGCAGAGGTGTCTGCGATCTGAAGTGGGGCCGCAGGAGAGTCTTTCTCGCCGTCTTGAGCGACCGAGGGTATCCCATCGAGGGCTTGGGGAGCAGCAAATGACTTTGGCCTCCACTCTTTGCGAGCCTTCGTGGTGCGGGTGCGTTTCTGGACCGGGCCAGCGCTGCCTTCAGAGAGCATCTCTTCGAACGCCTGTTGGTCGAAGCGGACGACCATCTTCTGCTGCGTGGAGCCAAGTTTGGCTGCATCCGATTGCGTCACCAACTCCTCAGCCGTGGAGAAGTTAGTCCCCAGCAGAGTCGCCATCGTGTTTGCCATTGATTGTAAAAGAACAGAACAATTATCGGAGGACTGAACTTAGACTCACAATACAAACTCGCTCGTACAAAGAAAGCCTAGGGACGAAAACCTAGGTACAGCAGACTAAGTAGATTGTTTATTTTTGATTCTAGGGGGTGACGATAGAGGCTCGGGAAAGCGACGGCCGCTCTGCCTTACTCCTTGGACGATCGGTATGCAGCCTTGGCTCGGGGAAGATCTGCTCGGCGTTGACGAAGAAAGGCTCTTCTTATTCTCCTCGGGTTGCTCTCCTGGCTTCTCTCTCTCTGTGAGTATCAAGAAAAGGGGGAGCTCTCTCTGTGTATATCTCTCTCTTCTTTTCTTTTTTTATTCTTTTGTTGCCGACCTTTTTTTTTTACAAGGGAATGATGCTGGCTATTTATAAGAGTGGGGGGTGATCATTAGGGTTTGCTAATGATTATCTGTTTGGAATGTCGGCGCTCCTTCATTCTATCTGAACCCTTGATCCTGATTATAGTGAATCTCGGTCATTAATGCGGATAGCATCGTATCTCATGAGCAATTAATACTAGCTGCTTTAAATCCTCGTGATTGATTATGCCAATGTCTGATTGCTCACCACGTGTCCCATTAGCTTGATGATAAATGATATGCCCTGATCTCAGTAATTATGACGATGATGTCAAATATATTTGTTGAGATTCGATTAAATCTCTTATTGATCCCATGCCATGTGTCTTAATTGTGAGTCCTGTCAGAGCCGCATAAGATTGACGATCCTCGAACCGCAGAGAGATACTCTTTGTAAGCCGCATAGGACGATGCTTCATCGAGCCGCATATGCGTAATCTTTGTGAGCCGCATGAGCTGACGTTGTATTGGGCCGCAGGGAATGTGTTCCCAGGGAGCCGCATGAGCTAGCGTTGTATCGAACCGCATGGAACGGGTTCTCAGGGAGCCGCATATGACTGATTGCCACGTGGCAATCTGGGACTTCTGACGGATTTGGTCAGAGATTTTCTTCTTTTCCCGAGGAGTCAGTCATTATGGCAAGGCCATTATGAAACTTTATGTCATGGCCGCCACAGTGAATCGTGCTGGAGCAATAAATGAGGCCACTACTCAAATGACCAGCTGTAGGGAAGGATCACACATGGCGTCCATCGAGCCGCATATGCCTTGCTGAACCGCATACGCTCCCGAGCCGCATGCGATTGAGAGTCTTCTTTGAACCGCATAGGGCCGCTCCTGTGTGAGCCGCATGGAGTTTACTCGAGTTGCCTATGTGTTTGAGCCGCATGGGACTCCTGAGCCGCATGAAGCTCGTCTGATTTTGAGCCGCATGAAGCTTCCTGGGTTCTGTGCCGCCTGAAGAACGATTCATGACCGAGCCGCATGAAGGACGTCTTATGACCGAGCCGCATGAAGGACGTCTCATGACCGAGCTGCATGAAGGACGTCTCATGACCGAGCCGCCTGAAGGACGTCTCATGACCGAGCTGCATGAGGAATGTCTCATGACCCGCATGAGGAATGTCTTGATCAGCCCGTGCACTCGCTTTGTGGGCCCGGGTATCCTGAACACACGAGTGCGTAGGTATCATGTTTGCTCCCTGATGTGGGGCTAATAGAAACACTTGCCCTCGATCTTTGTTGGGAGACTCTTGAGAACCACTCTGTCTGTTTGCCGCCGGGGGCTGGACACGAGCGGCTCTGTACAACTTTCCATTAGAGGCCCACTTAGCGGGACGCTCTTGATGGTCAGAGGTTGGGACAGCTGACTGAGCCCGAAGAGCCCGCGCTGCCCTAGACTTCTTCTACTTAGCACCCGAAGGTGCGCAATAGGAAGAGTCCAAGTTTGGAAGGAGGGAAGAGAAGTTGGTGCCCTTTTCAAAGGAGGTAAGGGGGCTCTATTTATAGAATGGAGTGAGCCCTTTGTTCTTCTCCTTTCCGATGTGGGACTAAAAGCAATATTTTCCATGCTTCTACACCGACGTTCACCGGCGTACCGTCGGGAATATGGCGACGTTTGAAACGTCGGCCAACGTCGGTAAATCCTGCAACATTTAGCGACGTATATCTAGTACTTACCGACGTTCACCGACTCTGTAGACGAGGAAAATCCTGGGGCATTTATCGACGTTTACCGACGCTTACCGATGCGACTATACGTCGGTAAGCGCCGGTATACCTGGTGACTAACCGACATTTACCGATGTTCAGCTGCGTCGCTAAACGTCGGTAAACGTCGCTAAGTTTAAAATAATAAAAAAATAAATTACAGAATGTCCATAGGATCACATTTTCTACCTGCAGTTCAATAAATAACAAAAAAACTAGAAGAACATTTTCTCCCTGGGCTCGCCGACCCCTAGCTTCAGTAGAACACTCAACACCTGTACATCACAATAGTATAACAATATCTGGATACTCGAATATATATAGGATATGTATACTGGATAGACGAAAGAATATATATATAGGATATGTATCGACCAAGTTCAGTTGTTGGGACAATATCTAGATACTCGAATTAATACTAGAACCTAAAGGTCAAAGTTCCATATAAGGTACCAAGACCAAATCAATCCTAAGTTCAACCACTCAGGACCCATGGGATTCATTTTCCCTCCTCCTTTTCCAACATTTATTACAAAACATATGACAAAAGTAACCATGTGTTAGTGCTTGTTTTACCAAGACCAAATCAATCCTAAATTAAAGGTAATGGCACCCACAACAAATGTACTAGTCAAGGCACTCACTACACTGGTCGTGCCATATTGGCTAGTCAGCGTCCATAACAAAATTTAGGCATGACTATGACTATATTTATAAATAAATAAATAACAAATAATTTGAAATTAACTTATTTATAGAAATAACGTAAAGAAAAATCCTCCAAAATTTTGGAGGATTACAGATGTCCTGCTGTGAGCTAGCATTTCAATGATTTACCCACTGTTTATGTTTCAGTACTCCAATTTTGATTACCCACTCTCATATCTGTTCAGTCACTTCAACCCTTACTGTTGTCCTGCATCCCCTCACTTAGGTTTAGTCCCTAACACCTCATCTTATCTTTGTCCATGACCTCACATATAGCAGACCCTTGGTTTAATTGTCCAACCCTTTAAACCCTTATTAGATTCAGTCCTTTCCTTTATTTTTGTTCAGACCCATGAATTCGTATCACATTTCATATAGTTATGTATCAGTTGGTTGATACTTTGAAGTACAAATCCCCATCTCACTCAAGATCCAGTCACCATGTGCTTGTACTGCTACCATTCGACTTGTCATACTTTTAGACCCAGGTCAGACTTCATGAGCCACGTCTAGTTCTTAAAACCTTGTGTCAATTGTTGTAGGGATACTCTTGTATAAAAACACCTTAGATGTCCCTGTATTACCCTGAACCTGGATATATGATTCGGTCGAGCTATTATCTACCTAACCTGTCCACTGTATCACATATTTTTGTCCATCTTGAGATGACTAGCCATGTATATTGTGTTGTCCATTCAAATCAACATCCAACCAATGAATGTACTATTCATCCCTAATTAGTTCTGTCAAGCCCTTGAACATTCCTTGATGAATCAGTTAGGAACCTTAGGTTCCAGTCCAAATTAACTGCTCAGATACCTGGGTTTGTTTGATCGGTCACCCCCACAAGTTAGTTTTATCCTACAATCTGAGATTAGCCCCCATAGAAGCTAGGACATGGGAGTTAAATTCCTTAGGCTCATTGAGTAGTCTTAGATTATAGGTTCAGTCCAAGATTTCTCTGTCCTACAGACTTGTGGTATTCTTTTTTCCTCACCTGGACAACATCTCTGAGTTCAGACCATGACTAAATACTTGAATATTCAGTCCACCTCCATGATGACCCAATCCCTGTTAGCCATAGTGATATGTAACCGTATACATTTGAGACCAACCAAAGTGCCATCATCAGGCTCTGCTGGCTGGACGGGCTGAACTGGTGGCTTTCCTTCAGTAGGCATGACTCTGGAGGCTACTCCTGAATGCTAGGCTTGATCTCCAGGTTGCTGCTGGTCCGCAAGAGGTGATCCGCCTTGCTGATCGGCAGGTCCAGGAATAATACCGCTGAAGAAGACGACATAGAGAACAATAAGGAAGGATCAGGACAGATCAATGATACAAGCATGTGATCAGGTCAAGATTACAGGGATTCAGAAGATACGAGCAGAGATCAAGGGCGAATACTGATTGAGACATTTATTCGGTAAACCCTCACATATCTTGATTTACAAGACCTGCATGGGCCACCACTTGAACCATGTCACGCCCCAGAACCAGAATACTGGAGAGCGGGGGCAGATATAGCCAGCTACGTATAATAAAATGGAACCCACGTCACTATACGGTCACGGTTGTCTAGATATATGAGGGTTTAACTACAATCCATCAGTCTCCTATGGTCAAGAACAAGCCTATTATCTCAATCACAAGCAAGTAGTAACAGTTACAAGATATTAGAGCATTAATATACAATAGTAAGGCGTCCCATACATTACATATTGGATGATCATGAAGCTAGTCGTACAAAATGTCAGGACTAGCAAGAGTTTTAGTCAATACATGATCAACCCTAGGATTTGTCAATCATGTTACAGCCCGTAGGCAAACAGTAAATAAAGGTACAATACGAGCTAACACGTGCTCGCCGGCTAAACGCTTCAAAAGAATAATTTTACAATAAAGTGGGAGAACAAAAGAAACCCACTCATTGCCAGGGTTACGCCTGGTGTTCACCATCTGGCTGGAAGGTAGGTAGATCCTCTGGTGCTGCTCCGATATCTGGCCATACAAAACCAGCTGGGTTAGACCCCAGAAAGAGCAAGTGCCACAAAGGAGGCTTCACTTAGGAACTAAAACCAACATATCACAATAGAATATTAAAGATAATAAATAAAGAACTGATAATAATAGAGATAACAACAGTAAACTGAGTACGAGAAAACCATTCAAGTAGCCAGGTCACAACCCTTAAACCAAACAAGGACCGAGGTTGTAACCCTTCACCTGAATAGAAACCTGTCTCAAATACTATTCGTATAGTAAAGACAATAAACGAAGAGAGGACACAGAACTGCTCCGGGTGCCAGGTTACAACCCTTAAACCAAACAAGGACCGGGGTTGTAACCCTTCGCCTGAACAGAACTGGACCCCTGATCTTTATTGCTAAGGCCAGCATAATTAATCATGGTATTAAGGTAAGGTAAAACATGACGAACATGGCATGGGGTTGCAATAAGACAATAACGAAGAGAGGACACAGAACTGCTCCAGGAGCCAGTTACAACCCTTAAACCAAACAAGGACCGGGGTTGTAACCCTTCGCCTGAACAGAACTGGACCCCCGATCGTTATTGTTAAGGCAAGCATCAATAATCATGTCATGTCACAATCTTGCACAGGATCAGGATAAGACCAAGCGGGAATAAACTCCATCCAATCAATCACGGCCAATCAAGAGTACGGCTTGATACTTTTAACTAACTAGGGTTATCACAAGCCTAGTTACTAGCAAGATGCAATGAGATTATCCCAACAGCCACAAGCCCTACAGACCATCCTGTTATCCAGGTCGAATGTCCGTTTATGAAGAATGCGACACGTGACTGTGTGCTGGAAATGTGCCCTACTCGTCGGTAGGCTACAAGTCCACTTAATGTGCCTAGATAACGGGATTGCCTGTAGCTGGGAATCTCTTCATGTCTACTGAATTATTCTAGTTTATTAGCCTTAGTCAATTGTAGTAGGTATCCCTGACCGTGGTACTCAGGGATCCCCATCCTAGACATGATGCAAGACAGTACCAGTTTATTTGTACAAATACAATCGCCTACGGTGTCCAGATCTTTCCTACTTGTCATGTCAGGCTAGCTGTCGTAACAGCATGCCGAGATATATCATGTCAGTTTACTTGTCAAGAGTGTGCCACAGCGGGCCTCTATCGTGTTCTATTCTTACCTTATCATAAATGAGAGAAACTTGCATAAAACAACTAGTGACATATTCTTGAAGCCAAGGAAAAGATCTACAACTTTCATGTTTTGAGTTTTTCGAGATTCTAGCTACAAAACAACTTAAACAGGCAAAAATAGCGAAATAGAGCAATTCCGGCGCATGCGATTCCTACACAATCGGCGCATGGGATTCCTGCACAATCGGCGCATGGGATTCCTGCACAGATAGGCGCATGGGATTCCTGCACAAATCGGCGCATGGGATTCCTGCGCAATCGGCGCATGGGATTCTCGCACAAATCGGCGCATGGGATTCCTGTACAAATCGGCGTATGGAATTCCTGCACAATCGGCGCATGGGATTCCGGCACAAATCGGCGCATGGGATTTCTGCACAAATCGGCGCATGGAATTCCTGCACAATCGGCGCATGGGATTCCTGCACAATCGGCGCATGGGATTCCTGCGCAATCGGCACATGGGATTCCTGCACAAATCGGCGCATGGCCTCCCGGCGCATGGGGTTCGTCGTCCCCAAACAGCAAGTTCAGCCATAAAAGTTTCGAAAACTTGTCATGGCCATAACTTCCTCATCCGGAGTCGAAATCAAGCGAAACAAAAGCCAAAACTGAAGAAAATTGAATTCTCTACAACATAGAACCATTAGTTTTTGGAAATACCAAGTTTTTAGAGATCAAAACCAAGAAAACTAAACAAGAAGGAACTTAAAACTTAGATCTACAAAAATATAACCATAAAAATGGAAAATGCCAAGTTCTAAAGTATCTTAGAATCAAGTAAGGAAGAGAATGGAACAATAAAACTTTGAGATCCATCATGAAGCAAGTTTGCACTTGCCTAAGCTCTCTCTCTCTCTCTTCCTGGTAGGTGTAGAAGTAAATGTGGAGATGAAGAAGCGTAATGAAGAGAGAGAATGAAGGAATGGGTTAATAAAGGATGATGGGGGTGCTAGGTAGGGGTTCTCCCCTTGGTTCATGATGAACCAAGGCAACCCAAGCCTAGCCGAACCAATCCAAAATAAACCGAGCCAAGCCAAGAGATATGCAATACAAGAGAAAATACGTACACATATTCCAAGATACGTAATACGAACTACATGCATTACAACTCTACCCTCCTTAAAAGAATTCCGTCCTCGAAATTTATTCAAGAGGCTAGAATTGTAAGGACAAGCTATAATAATCGTAAGCTATCACAAGCAGTCTATCATGCAGTCATTTATTCAAGCAAAGAATTGAAAGCATAAGGCATAAGAAAGACATTATACCTTACGAGTCAAACAGGTCGGGATATCATGATCGGATATCATCCTCACGCTCCCACGTTGACTCACCCAAAGATTGATGACCCCAAGCAACACGGACTAAACTAATAGTCTTGTTCTTGAGTATCTTCTCTCTCCAGTCCAATATAGACACGGGCCTCTCCTTATACGAAAGGTTGGTACCAACAACCAATTTCGAATGATCCAGAATGTGGCTCGGGTCCGGGATATACCGTCGTAGTTGAGATACATGGAACACGTCATGTACCTCTCTTAGCGACGGCGGAAGAGCGAGACGCTAGGATACATCACCTACTCGCTCCAGAATATCGAACGGCCCTATATACCTAGGACTAAGCTTTCCCCGTACGCCGAAATGAATGACGCCACGGTTAGGCAAAATCCTCAGGAATACATGGTCGCCGACTGAGAATTCAAGGGGTTGCCGATGGGAATCGGCCCAATGACGCTGGCGATCTTGGGCAATTCGAAGACGATCTCTGACTCTTCTGACCACTTCAACGGTCTGAATAATCATTTTCGGACCAAGCATCTGCCTCTCTCCAACATCATTCCAGGCTAGCGGAGATCGACACTTCCTACCGTACAGTGCCTCGAACGGTGCCATCTGGATACTGGCCTGGAAACTGTTGTACATGACCGCAACATATCTTCAAGAGTCTGGATCATACGTTCCGACTGGCCATCTGTCTGCGGGTGATAAGCTGAACTGAACTGGAGGTGAGTTCCCAAACTTTCTTGCAAGCTACGCCAAAAGTGCGACGTAAATCTTGAATCTCTGTCTGAAGTGATACTTTCTGGTACTCTGTGCAATCTGATAATCTGCCGGAGATACATCTCCGCTAGCTGAGCCATCGACTGACCAACTCTGAATGGGAGAAAGTGAGCCACCTTCGTGAGTCTGTCTATAATAACCCAAATAGCGTCTCTGCCAGCCGGAGATCTAGGCAATCCAGTCACAAAATCCATGGTTATATGCTCACATTTCCACTCGGGAATCGGCAATGGTTGAAGAAGTCCAGCAGGCCTCTTATGTTCAGCCTTAACTTGTTGGCAGACTAAACAACGAGAGACAAACCGGGCTATCTTCCTCTTCATGCCATTCCACCAAAGTGCTGACGAATATCACGGTACATCTTCGTACTGCCAGGATGAATATAATACTGCGAACTGTGGGCCTCTGCCATGATCTCCTGTCTGATATCTCCACTGGGAACACAAAGACGCGTACCATGTCGAAGTGTACCATCTTCATGGATACATAACTTTGGTCTTCGTCCTGCCTCACACTCTGCTCTGAGTCGCTGAAGCTTGGAATTTGCTGACTGTGCCATCCGGATCCTCTCGACTATAGTGGACTGAACTTGCATGCTGGCCATCAATGCCACACTGGAAGGGAGGACAACTTCTATACCCATCTTCTGAAGATCGGCTAACAGTTCTGGTTGTGCTGTCAAAATATAAACTCCGGCTCTCCTGCTCAATGTGTCACTACCCGCACCCTAGGGTAAGGGCATGAGACGTGGGTACGTCCAGCCTACGCCACAGTGTTGGCGGTAGAACGCTGTCCTAGGTCACAACAACTAACAATTGAAGGTAATAACAGTTATACTCCCCGAATGGGGGTGACATAACAGAAATATAAACTCAACCACAGCTAAGGTAGAACAGGTAAGATAGATTGATAATGAAAGATAAAATATCCAGAAACAGACAATCACAGAGATTCAACCAGAATTCTAAGTGTCTAAAATAAATACATGTTTCAGAATATCTCAAAGTCTAATACAGTGATCCAGGTAAGTAAAGACAGTCCTAGTCTCAGGAAGTGTCATCTACTGCTAGTGGATCCTGCTGCTGGTCCAAGTCCTGGCACTCGTCTAATGTAGCACCGTAGTAGGTAGGGCAGAACGCCTCAGCCTCGTCCTCTGTAATATTTCAACAGGTCCAGTCAGGACAGGAGCGAGCACAGTACATCTCAACAAATCATAGCAGGTCAGGATATATAATCATGCTAGAGAATAAGATACAAGAAACTGAAGAAATATGATAAACAGGAAAGACTGTAAATAAATAGCTACAGTATATAGAGAACTGATAGTGTCTAGTGATTTAGAGCACAAGATGGTTATGTAAATGGCACGATGTTATACACGAGTAATCTACAGAGGTTGTACACGAGTAATCTACTAGATTGAATACATAACCACTTCTACTCCCCCGCCCCAATCAATACACAAGGATCTGGCTAAGTTATGTTATTGTACACGAAGGTCATGTGAATACATGATTATACAAGATTTCATACGTTTCGTACACGAAAGTCACAAATACAAGGAGTACACGATGTTCACGATAAAGTACACGAACACGAAATACCCGATGTATCCGCTAAGGGGATAACATCAACCAACAAAATCCATATAGTACTAATCCGTGTTTCCAACGTGTCAGCATCATGTAAAGTAATCTAAAGCAGGAAATATACTCCTAATGCAGGATATGAAATGATCAGAGAATGTACTCGCCTGTAACCGGTGAATCTGAGAAAATATAGACTGTCCAAGGAGTGGTGTCTGTCTCCTATAGAACAGTACAAGTCACTATGAGTCTACAATGATAATACGATGCAAATTAATGCATTCTACATGAAACTAGGTCAATCTAGACCAAAGTCAACTCTTGGTCAACTCTGGTCAACCCTAAAGTCAAACCTAGGTCAACCAAGTCTAATCTAGGTCAAACTAGTCTAATCTAGGTCTAACAAGACTATTCTAGGTTATACCATGTCAAGCCTACCAATACACATCTCTACACACACCATATCAAAATACATATATAAAACACAATACCCATATATAGGAAACTTATAATTATCACCAAGCATATATTATATATATACACAAGAAGGAGTGAAGGTGACTGTCAAGTGAGGGTGACCAATGTGAGTGTGCCATAAAAACAGTGACTACTCTAATGAACTGGAAAATAGGGTTCAGTCAAATGGAAAAAAAAATAGTGTATACAAATATGAAATGTGGATGTGTGCATTAGGTGACAGTAAAGGGAAGGAAAGGAATTCAGTTCACAGCCCAAAACCTTTCCCTTCACAACAGTTGCAACCCAAGTTAACAAGGGGAAGCAAAATCTGGAGCTCAGTTTACATTCTCAGGTTTTGTGAATCATAACAGTTATTAAGAAGAACATTGAAATCAAATATAAGTAAACTCATGAACAGAAATTCATTTCAGTTCAAAATTGGAGGAAAGGAATTCGATTCAAAATGAACCATACACGTAGCTAACTAAGGAGAAAAATCTCAGTTAATATAATCATGAATCATAACAGTTTTCATTCAATTCAAAAGAAGGGAAATCAGTTAAATGACAGTTCATAAATATGAACTAGCATCTCAGGTTTAGGACATGAATGTAAAGGAAAGCAACTTCCAGGTTTCAACAGAGAATCACATAGTTTAACACATTTCAAATATAGAAGATTCAACCAACTTTCATTATCAGTATAAGGAAAGGAAACCAATTCAAAATAAACTATTCTCATAGCTAGTTAAGCATGGTTAATCATTCATTTTTGGTTAATAGTCACTCAATCCAATTTATAGTAAACTATACATAATGCAAAGAGCAAGGATTTCAGTGATTCAAATCAATAAACAAGAACAAGTCCCAGGTTCAATAACTGGGAACACCAATTCATATTATTTCCCATTTTACTAAAGTCCCAAAAGAAACCAATTCAACCAGGGCCAACTTCCCTTCCATTCTCAGGTTTACAACAGAAAACAACATTGAAATCAATGAAAAGGAATCAGTAAACAAATCTAATAATATGGTTTAAGACTACTCTCAAGTTCACATTCGATTAACAGAAACTGGAACAGGGAAAAATCAGTGCTAGAACAATGAACTCAGGTTGTATTTCACTTTAGTATCTAGCTAACAATGAATACAGTTAGAAACTAACTTGAATACTAAATCCTAACTTCATTTCCAGGTTTCAACATAAAACAGGAAACCCATGTATCAACTGTTACTTGAATTCAACTACCCCACATGCAAATTTCCAAAACACACCATGCAATTTCAAATATCGAAGGAACATTCTTAGCTAACATGGTTTGTAACATGTGTGTATCAAAAACCAATTGAAAAAACATATCACAAGAGGGAATTAAAGGGTTTTGAAATAATTGGAATCTATGTATCAGTGATGTATCAGAAATTAACCCCCAAACCCCTATTCGAATCAATTTTCTAAACAAAACCCAAACTAACATGTAACCTAATGTAAACAGGAGTTACACAACATATTTAGGACCTAAACATTCATTAAAACATTATTTAAAAACATTAAATACGATTTAAACACGAGAATACATTCACAGAACACGTACGCATACAGTGTGTCCCCGTGCATACTGAAATGCGTGTCCGACACGACACGAGGACTCGTGAAACTTTGCGAGCCTCGTGTCAGACAGTGCCCCCTGCTACGTGTCCATTTACACGTGTCGGGGTGGCGTATCCTGCGCGCAGTAGCCCCCGAGTAGCAGGGGAGCTACAGTGCCGTACGCACGCCCCCGCACCCACGTGTTTCCGTGTCACCCACGACTCGACACGACACACAAAATCATCACACGACACTGGGAAACCTTAAGCAACACCTAGGGCTAAATTCCTGTTCAAATAGATTCCACAAACTCGAACGAAGTGTCCTTTGAGACATTTCGTCGAACACCTAGAACTAACCCCTAATACGTGTCCGATACGGACACGAAATGGGTCCAAAACCTAGGGTTGGCCTATCCTACTGTTATGTGAGGGCTAGGGCATCCCTAAAATGATTTTTAACAGAATTTAGGAGCAAAGGAAAGGATTATACCTATAAGTGTACAAGCTCTCAAAAAGCCCCAATGAGAAAGATTCCTCAAACCACCAAAAGCTCTCCAAATTGATTCCTCCATGTGAAAACTTAATACCAACAGCAAGAATAGTGGATTTAGGTCCTATTGCAATTTATTTTAGGAAAAAAGGATTAAAACTTGATTTTCTATGAAATTTAGAAGATGGAACTCACCTCTTTTTTAAACTTTGGATAAACCCTAAGAGAGAGGCTAGCCCTAATTTCTAGGAGAGTATTTATAGAGGGGGGGCTGCCTAGTGGCCGGCCATAGGGTTTAGATCTAGGGTTTTACCAAGTTGGGTTGAGTCCCTAATGGTTTAAGTCATGATTATGACTTGTGACTTCACAAGTCATTCCTAGACCAAACTAATTCCAATTTGCCCCAAACCAATTCTAATGAACTTGAACCCACTAACTTAGGTCATACTAGGGTTTCTAACCTAACCAAGATATCCTGACCTAGGTTAGCCAATAGGACAGTCTCCTAGTCAACATGAGTCAAAATCTAAAACTAGCACCAATCAATTTACTAAAAATCACACAAAATCTTATTAATTATAATTAATAATAATAATTCAAATTAAATTCTAAAATTTTGAAAATGACCAAAATACCCTCAAGCTAGAAAAGTAGTAGTGACAAATCTACTCCCCTTAAAATAATTTTGTCCTCGAAATTTAAAGGCGAAACTAACTGCGAAGAAGGATAGAAAAGTATACCTCAAGGTCCAAAAAGATAGGGGTACCGCTCGCACATCTCATCCTCCCGCTCCCAGGTAGACTCTCCTGGAGAATGATGCCTCCATGCGATGCATACCAAGGGTATCACCTGGTTCCTTAATACCTTTCTCGGCGATCCAAAACCTCAACAGGCTGCTCTGGATAACTGAGAGTAGGTCCAATCTCTATCTCCGAGTGATCGAGCACATGGCTAGGGTCAGCCACGTACCGTCTCAACTGTGACACGTGGAATACGTTGTGGATGCCCACTAGTGCATGTGGCAAGTCTAGCCTGTATGCCACGTCACCGACTCTCCCGCTGATAACGAAAGGGCCGATGAAGCGCGGGCTAAGCTTTCCACCTCCACCAAAACGTATCGTACCACGAGTCGGAGATATCTGCAGAAAAACCATGTCTCCAACCTAATCACAAGCACGGTCTCAAGTTACTAAAAATCAAACACGATCAATCAAACAAAACAAAATACAACCTACTTCTAATCCTATCTCTAAATCTGTACCTCAAACTCCAGCGGCCTCCGGTGGCTATCGGCCCAGTGCCGATGTCTGTCCTGCGCCACGCAAAGTCTGTCCCTGATGAGCTTCACCTTTTCGGCTGCGTCAACAACCATCTTTGGTCCCAGTAAAGCTCACTCTCCAACATCATCCCAAGATATGGGTGTACGATACCTACGCCCGTACAGAGCCTCAAACGGTGACATCTCAATGCTGGCCTAAAAACTGTTATTGTAAGCAAACTCCACCAAATGTAGGTGATCCTCTCAGGAACCTTCAAAATCCAGGACGCACGTCCGCAACATATCCTCAAGTGTCTGAATAGTCCTCTCTGACTATCCGTCCATTTGGGGGTGGTATGCGGTACTAAACTTGAGCTGAGTGCCCAAGCTAGTCTGCAGACTTCTCCAAAAATTTGAAGTAAAGCGACTATCCCGATCTGAGACTATACTGACGAGAACTTCGTGAATCCTGACTATCTGTCTTATATACAACTCCGCGAGCCTCTCTGTAGACGTACCCACCTTGAATGGCAAAAAGTGGGATGATTTGGTCAACCTGTCAACGATGACCCAAATCGCGTCTTTCCCTCTTGGCGTACACGGCAACCCTGATACAAAATCCATGGTAATATGTTCCCATTTCCATACTGGAATGGGCAACGGCTGCAATAATCCTCCGGGCCTCTGCCTCTCTGCCTTGACCTGCTGACAGATCAAGCATCTAGCTACAAAGTGGGACACCTCCCTCTTCATCCCGTACTACCAGACATGCTCTCGCAGATCCCTGTACATCTTGTTAGCACCAGGATGTATAGAGTACTGCGATCTGTGAGCCTCCTGCATAATCTGCTCTTTGAGCTCCCCGCTGGGCACACATAATCGGGAATCATGCCTCAGGGCACCATCCTCTGCATGTGAGAACTCAGCATCCTCCACTCCCATACTGATCTGCTCTCGGACACACCGCAGAGCCACATCATCAAACTGTGTCACCTTGATCCTGTCCATCAAGTCCGACTGTATCTGAAGGCCCCATAACTGCATCTGCACTCCGGGCACAATCACCTCTATCCCAAGGCTCTCTAAGTCTGCAAGCAGGTGCCGATCCATAGTCAAACACATGGCTGTCGGATACCTACTCAAGGCATCGACAACCACGTTGGCCTTCTCCAGGTGATACTGTAGTGAGATATCAAAGTCCTTCATCAACTCAAGCCACCTGCGCTACCTCATGTTGAGCTCTTTCTGTGTAAACACATACTTCAAGCTCTTGTGATCTGTGAAAATCTCCACCCTCTCGCCATACAGATAGTGCTTCCATAATTTCAAAGCAAAAATCACCGCCGCCAGCTCCAGGTCATAGGTAGGGTAGTTCCTCTCATGGGGACATAATTGCCTGGAAGCATAGGCAATTACCATCCCATGCTGATGCAAGACACAACCCAGCCCCTTCCCTGAAGCATCACTATAAATAGTGAAACCACCTGATCCTGACGGCAATGTCAGAATCGGAGCTTTCGTAAGCCGCTTCTTCAACTCATCAAAAGCTGCCTGACACTCCTCTGACCAAACATACTCAGTATCCTTCCGGGTCAACCGTGTCAACGGCTCTGCAACCCGGGAGAAATCCTGCACAAATCTCCTATAGTATCCTGCCAGCCCCAGGAAACTCCTGATCTCTGCCATTGTAGTCGGCGTTGTCCAAGCCTCAACTGCTACAATCTTCTTGGGGTCAACTGAGATACCATCTCCAGTCACCACATGCCCCAAGAAGTCCACCCGGTCCAAGAAAAACTCACACTTGGAGAGTTTCCCATAGAGCTGCTCCCGTCTGAGAGTCTCTAGCACTATCCGCAGATGCTCCTCGTGCTCCTCCTCTGTCTTGGAATATATCAAGATATCATCAATGAACACCACCATGAACTTGTCCAAGTACTGGTGGAACACCTTGTTCATTAGATTCATAAACACTGATGGTGCATTGGTTAGCCCAAACGGCATAACCAAAAACTCAAACTGCCCGTACCACGTCCTGAAAGCGGTCTTGGGGATATCCTCCCTCTTCATCTTCACCTGGTGATAACCCGACCTCAAATCAATCTTGGAGAACACCCGAGCTCCGCTCAACTGATCAAACAGATCATCGATCCACGGTAGTGGGTATCTGTTCTTGATTGTCAGGTTGTTAAGTGCTCTGTAGTCGATACACATACGTACCGACCCATCATTCTTGGGTACGAAGAGTACCGGTGCACCCCAAGGTGAAGAACTCGAGCGAATGAAGCCCTTGTCCTGCAGCTCATCCACCTGCTTCTTCAGCTCCACTAACTCGCTGTTGTTCACTCGATAGACATGCTGGGAGATCGGTTCCGCGCCGGGAACCAAGTCTATCGAGAACTCTACATCTCTGTCCGGTAGAAGCCCTGGCAACTCCTCTGGAAATACGTCCATAAACTCTACGATCAAGGGATGCGGAGCCACCTGCTCCTCGATTGATGCTCCACAGAAGACTCCGCCGTCCTGCTCTGCCTGCCGTCGAGTATACTCAAACTCTGGCTCTCCTGGAGCCCCGAACAAAACTCTACCCCCACGGCAATCAATACGGGCGTGGTGTCTACTCAGCCAGTCCATACCTAATAAAATGTCGTAGTTCGGTAATGGCATGACTAGTAGACTCACCCCCAACTCTCGGTCTCCCAAAATGACACTCTGCCCTCTGCAAACATCACTCACGAGGATGACCCCACCCCCGGTCGTAATCTTGCAGGTCCTAGGCAATGGTTCCAAAATCAAACTGTGTCTAATAGCATACGATACAGACACAAAGCTGTAGGAAGCCCCGGAATCAAAGAGTGCAAATGCTGGAAGGGAGTCGAGAAGAACCGAACCTGCTATCAGTTCTCCGGTGACCTCAGCATCCTCAGCTGCCATGGCAAAAGCTCGTCCTGCTGTCCATCCCGTGCCTGCTGCTGGTGCTGCTGGAACATCTGCTGCTGGGTCTGCAGGACTGGTCCCCTCTGCTGGCCTACTGGAGCCTTGGCTGCCCCAGCTCCTCCTGGTATCGGACGCATCGACACAACTGGACACTCTCGCAACTGATGGTCTGCTGATCCACACATCAAGCATCTACCGAGTCTTTTCCTGCACTCGTCCCACTTGTGCCCAGGCTTCTTGCAAAAAGTACAACTAATAGCTTACTGCCTGGGTGCCTGCTGTCCCCTCTGATGCTGGTGTTGCACCTGCTGGAAAGGTGCACGACCCTGCTGCTGAAACTGCTGCACTGGCCTCTGATGCTGAAACTGCTGCTGGAAATGAGGCCTCTTTGCCTGCCCCTGACTGCTACTGCCACTCTTGAAGTCACGACCCCTCTTCAGCTTCAGCCCTAGGTCGTCCTCCGCCGTCATGGCCCCAGAAAATATCTCAGCAAAAGTGACGTTCCGGTCGCTCTTAGTCAGCGACCGAATCTCTCTAATCAGACCTTGGTAAAACTTTCTCGCCTTCGTCTTCTCAGTCAAGTCATCAATGAACCGGGCCAATCTGCAGAACTCTTCGGCATACTCAACTACTGTCTGGTTCCCCTAAACCAGAGCCTCGAACTGTGCCTCGATACCTCCCAAGGCAACATCAGGAAAGAACTGCTCCTTGAACAGCTCCTTGAACTGGGCCCAACTCTGGCCCTCAATTTCCACTCTGGGATCTGCCTGGTACCATTTACGGGCCAAATCCTGCATCTGGCTGCCCGCTGCCTCGATCTGAAGTCGATCTGGTATCTCCGCCAGTCGGAAGATCTCCTCTATGTGCTCAATCTAGTCATTGGCATAGTGAATGCCCTCCGTGCCCAAGAACTCCCGAGGGTGCATCTTTTCGAAGTCCTGAATATCTCTCTTCCTCCTACGGGGCTGCTGCTGAGCCCCCTGACCTGTCACCATCTCCACAGTCGTGCGTACCAGCTGGTGCGCCTCATCAATGCCCTGCCTAAAGTCTGCAGTCTGCCTTTGATCCCGCTGGTGCGAGGACTCCAGAATTCTCTCCACGAAGGAGAAGAGATGGACAGCATCTACCATCCCCGCAGGCGGAGGCTGCTGCGTGGGAAGGATCTCTGGAATCACAACTGGCCTCCTGACTGCTGGAGGTGCTCCTCCAAAAGTGGCAGAAACTCCCACTCCTGAGGGCTGCACTGGCCCTGTGGCACCGGGAGCTGGTTGTTGGACACGAGAGGTGGCAGACCCCTCTCCAGCCTCTTCCGTCACGGGGCGATGCGATCGCGTCTCAACCATCCTGGAGACACAGATCAAACAAGAAGCAATTACTGAGAATGAGTCAAAAAATCAAAGGAGGACAATTTAAATTTCTATGGAAGACAATAAGCAGCAAAATAGATATACGGAATCTGATAAGGAATTTTTCTAGTGTGATTGAGTACCTTCAAAAAAAACATGCTAATTTCTACTGCAGGCTGCAGCGATATTCTAGTTCGAATACCACTACACTTATATCCTAGACCTGCATGGGCCACCACTAAAAACGTGTCATGACCCGCACCCTAGGGTAAGGGCACGAGACGTGGGTACGTCCAGCCTACGCCGTAGTATCGGTGGTAGAACACTGTCCTAGGTCACAACAACTAACAATTGAAGGTAATAACAGTTATACTCCCCGAATGGGGGTGACATAACAGAAATATAAACTCAACCACAGCTAAGGTAGAACAGGTAAGATAGATGGATAATAAAAGATAAAATATCCAGAAATAGAGAATCACAGAGATACAACCAGAATTCTAAGTGTCTAAAATAAATACATGTCTCAGAATATCTCAAAGTCTAATAAAGTGATCCAGGTAAGTAAAGACAGTCCTAGTCTAAGGGAGTGTCATCTACTGCTAGTGGATCCTGCTGCTGGTCCAAGTTCTGGCACTCGTCTAATGTAGCACCGTAGTAGGTAGGGCAGAACGCCTCAGCCTCGTCCTCTATAATATTTCAACAGGTCCAGTCAGGACAGGAGCGAGCATAGTACATCTCAACAAATCATAGCAGGTCAGGATATATAATCATGCTAGAGAGTAAGATACAAGAAACTGAAGAAATATGATAAACAGAAAAGACTGTAAATAAATAGCTACAGTATATAGAGAACTGATAGTGTCTTGTGATTCAGAGCACAAGATGGTTATATAAACGGCACGATGTTGTACACGAGTAATCTACAGAGGTTGTACACGAGTAATCTACTAGATTGAATACATAACCACTTCTACTCCTCCGTCCCAATCAATACACAAGGATCTGGCTAAGTTATGTTATTGTACACGAAGGTCATGTGAATACATGATTATACACGATTTCACACGTTTCGTACACGAAAGTCACAAATACAAGGAGTACACGATGTTCAAGATAAAGTACACGAACACGAAATATCCGATGTATCCGCTAAGGGGATAACATCACCCAACAAGATCCATATAGTACTAATCCGTGTTTCCAACGTGTCAGCATCATGTAAAGTAATCTAAAGCAGGAAATATACTCCTAATGCAGGATATGAAATGATCAGAGAATGTACTCGCCTGTAACCGATGAATCTGAGAGAATATAGACTGTCCGAGGAGTGGTGTCTGTCTTCTATAGAACAGTACAAGTCACTATGAGTCTACAATGATAATACAATGCAAATTAATGCATTCTACATGAAACTAGGTCAATCTAGACCAAAGTCAACTCTTGGTCAACTCTGGTCAACCCTAAAGTCAAACCTAGGTCAACCAAGTCTAATCTAGGTCGAACTAGTCTAATCTAGGTCTAACAAGACTATTCTAGGTTATACCATGTCAAGCCTACCAATACACATATCTACATACACCATATCAAATAATACATATATAAAACACAATACCCATATATAAGAAACTTATAATTATCACCAAGCATATATTATATATATACACAAGAAGGAGTGAAGGTGACTGTCAAGTGAGGGTGACCAATGTGAGTGTGCCATAAAAACAATGACTACTCTAATGAACTGGAAAACAGGGTTCAGTCAAATGGAAAAAAAATAGTGTATACAAATGTGAAATGTGGATGTGTGCATTAGGTGACAGTAAAGGGAAGGAAAGGAATTCAGTTCACAGCCCAAAACCTTTCCCTTCACAACAGTTGCAGCCCAAGTTAACAAGGGGAAGTAAAATCTGGAGCTCAGTTTACATTCTCAGGTTTTGTGAATCATAACAGTTATTAAGAAGAACATTGAAATCAAATATAAGTAAACTCATGAACAAAAATTCATTTCAGTTCAAAATTGGAAGAAAGGAATTCGATTCAAAATGAACCATACACATAGCGAACTAAGGAGAAAAATCTCAGTTAATATAATCATGAATCATAACAGTTTTTATTCAATTCAAAAGAAGGGAAATCAGTTAAATGACAGTTCATAAATATGAACTAGCATCTCAGATTTAGGACATGAATGTAAAGGAAATCAACTTCCAGGTTTCAACAGAGAATCACACAGTTTAACACATTTCAAATATAGAAGATTCAACCAACTTTCATTAACAGTATAAAGAAAGGAAACCAATTCAAAATGAACTATTCTCATAGCTAGTTAAGCATGGTTAATCATTCATTTTTGGTTAACAGTCACTCAATCCAATTTATAGTAAACTATACATAATGCAAAGAGGAAGGATTTCAGTGATTCAAATCAATAAATAAGAACAAGTCCCAGGTTCAATAACTGGGAACACCAATTCATATTAATTCCCATTTTACTAAAGTCCCAAAAGAAACCAATTCAACCAGGGCCAACTTCCCTTCCATTCTCAGGTTTACAACAGAAAACAACATTAAAATCAATGAAAAGGAATCAGTGAACAAATCCAATAATATGGTTTAAGACTACTCTCAAGTTTACATTCGATTAACAGAAACTGGAACAGGGAAAAATCAGTGCTAGAACAATGAACTCAGGTTGTATTTCACTTTAGTATCTAGCTAACAATGAATACAGTTAGAAACTAACTTGAATACTAAATCCCAACTTCATTTCCAGGTTTCAACATAAAATAGGAAACCCATGTATCAACTATTAACTTGAATTCAACTACCCCACATGCAAATTTCCAAAACACACCATACAATTTCAAATCTCGAAGGAACATTCTTAGCTAACATGGTTTGTAACATGTGGGTATCAAAAACCAATTGAAAAAACATATCACAAGAGGGAATTAAAGGGTTTTGAAATGACTGGAATCTATGTATCAGTGATGTATCAGAAATTAACCCCCAAACCCCTGTTCGGATCAATTTTCCAAGCAAAACCCAAACTAACATGTAACCTAATGTAAACAGGAGTTACACAACATATTTAGGACCTAAACATTCATTAAAACATAATTTAAAAATATTAAATACGATTTAAATATGAGAATACATTCACAGAACATGCACGTATACAGTGTGTCCCCGTGCATACTGAAATACGTGTCCGACACGACACGAGGACTCGTGAAACTTTATGAGCCTCGTGTCAGACAGTGCCCCCTGCTACGTGTCCATTTACACGTGTCAGGGTGGCGTATCCTGCGCACAGTAGCCCCCGAATAGCAGGGGAGCTACAGTGCCGCGCGCACGCCCCCGCACCCTCGTGTTCCCGTGTCCCCCACAACTCAACACGACACACAAAATCATCACACGATACTGGGAAACCTTAAGCAACACCTAGGGCTAAATTCCTGTTCAAATAGATTCCACAAACTCGAACGAAGTGTCCTTTGAGACATTTCGTCGAACACCTAGAACTAACCCCTAATACGTGTCCGATACGGACACGAAATGGGTCCAAAACCTAGGGTTGGCCTATCCTACTGTTAGGTGAGGGCTAGGGCATCCCTAAAAATGATTTTTAACAGAATTTAGGAGCAAAGGAAAGGATTATACCTATATGTGTACAAGCTCTCAAAAAGCCCCAATGAGAAAGATTCCTCAAACCACCAAAAGCTCTCCAAATAGATTCCTTCCTGTGAAAACTTAATACCAACAGCAAGAACAGTGGATTTAGGTCCTATTGCAATTTATTTGAGGGAAAAAGGATTAAAACTTAATTTTCTATGAATTTTAGAATATGGAACTCACCTCTTTCTTAAACTTTGGATAAACCCTAAGAGAGAGGCTAGCCCTAATTTCTAGGAGAGTATTTATAGGGGGGCTGCCTAGTGGCCGGCCATAGGGTTTAGATCTAGGGTTTTACCAAGTTGGGTTGTGTCCCTAATGGTTTAAGTCATGATTATGACTTGTGACTTCACAAGTCATTCCTAGACCAAACTAATTCCAAGTTTTCCCAAACCAATTCTAATGAACTTGAACCCATTAACTTAGGTCATACTAGGGTTTCTTAAGCTAACCAAGATATGCTGACCTAGGTTAGCCAATAGGACAGTCTCCTAGTCAACATGAGTCAAAATCTAAAACTAGCACCAATCAATTTACTAAAAATCACACAAAATCTCATTAATTATAATTAATAATAATAATTCAAATTAAATTCTAAAATTTTGAAAATGACCAAAATATCCTCAAGCTAGAAAAGTGGTAGTGACACAATGTATCTGCAACAACGTTGGCCTTCCCTGGGTGCTATTGCAGGTTGACATCATAATCCACAAGCAGCTCTAGCCATCTCCTCTGACGCATGTTGAGATCCTTCTGGGTGAAAACATACTTCAGGCTCTTGTGGTCGGTGAAAATTTCTACCCTATCTCCGTATAGGTAGTGCCTCCATAACTTAAGTGCAAACACTACTGCTGCTAGCTCCAAGTAATGGGTTGGGTAATTTCTCTCATGATCACGAAGTTGTCGCGATGCATAGGCTATTACCTTCCCATGCTGCATCAGAACACATCCTAAATCTCTGCCCGAAGCATCACTATACACTGAGAATTCCTCCAGTTCCATCTGGAAGCGTGAGAATAGGAGCCGTCATCAAGCCTCGCTTCAACCTCTCAAAAGAATCCTGGCACTCTGATGTCCAAGCAAACTGCACATCCTTGTGGGTCAACTGGGTCAATGGCGCAGAAATTCGAGCAAAGTCTGAGACAAATCGCCGGTAGTAGCCGGCCAATCCAAGAAAACTGCAAACTTCTGCAACCGTGCTAGGCACTGGCTATGTTTCAATGGCCACGATCTTCTGGGGATCCACTTCAACTCCTCCTCGGGTGATGATATGACCCAAGTACAAAATGCGATCGAGCCAGAACTCGTATTTACTGAACTTGGCATACAACTGGTGCTCTCTGAGAATCTGAAGAACAACTCTGAGGTGCTGCTCATGCTCCGCTTCACTCTTGCTGTAGACCAGGATGTCATCTAGGAACACAATCATGAACTGATCCAAATAGGGCATAAAGATGCGATTCATGAGGTCCATGAATACAGCCGGCATATTGGTTGCTCCAAATGGCATAACAAGGAACTCCCAATGCCCATAGCGGGATCTAAAAGCTATCTTCGGGATGTCCTGCTCTCTAATCCTGATCTGATGGTATCCTGACCGTAAGTCGATCTTTGAGAACACTGCTGTCTCCTTGAGTTGATCAAATAAGTCATCTATCCTCGGGAGAGGATATCTGTTCTTGATTGTCACTGAGTTCAAGGTACGATAATCTACACATAATCTGGACGTACCATCCTTTTTTTTTACAAGAAGCATCGGGGCTCCCCAAGGCGATCCACTAGCACGAATGAATCCCTTGGTTCTGAGTTCTTCAATCATCTTGTACAATATCTCTAGTTTTGACGGCGCCATCCTGTAGACTCTCTCTGACACTGGGGCTGTTTTGGGAATCAAGTCGATGGTGAACTCGATCTCCCGTTCTGGCGGCATCCCTGGAAGCTCTTCTGGGAAAATGTCTGGAAACTCTTCGACTATCCGAGGTAACTGCACTCCTGCTACTGCCATTCGCAACACTGGAGGAGAAGGTTCAACTTCCCTCGAGAAAAAGAAAACTCTGGCTCGCCTGGAATGCTAAAAATAACCCTGCCAATGTGGCAGTCTATCCTAGCATACTGGTCCCTCAACCAATCTATCCCTAATACCACATCATAATCGACCATCGGGAACTCTATCAATCTAGCGGGGAATTCTCTACCGCTAACTACGATCCGACACGAGAAAAATACTCTATCTACTCCCACAAGTCCGTTACCAGTAAGTATATTGAGCCTCACTGATAATGACTCGGGCTCCAATCCTATTCGTGTCACAAATCGTGCAGACATAAATGAATATGAGGCACCAGAATCAAATAATACTGAAGCTGGAAAGGTGTTGACAAGAATAGTACCTGCCACTTCCTCACCTGGTGCTATTCCTTCTTCTCCCATGGTCAAAGCCAGCACTTGACCATGTCCTCTGGGTGCGGGTCCCCTCTGTTGAAAATTCCTCTGCCTGCTCTGGATCAGGGCTTGGGCTTGGGCATACTGCTGCGGTCTCTGCTGCTGGAATGCCTGGGCCTGCGTCGGTAATGGCCTCGAGAACGGGTACTGCAGCAGCTGCTGCTTCTGGACTGGTACTGGTCCTCTAACTGAAGGACTAGAGAAGGCCGATGAACTCCCCCTGTTCGGGCAATTCCCAACCCTGTGGTCCGAGGCACCACAAACCAAGCACAAACCCTGTGCTCTGCGATACTCTGATACCACATGCCCTGGCTTTCCGTAGTGTGAACATCCCACTACGGAAGACTGCTTCTGCTTCTGCTGTTGAGGGTGCGTCGGGGTTGAATGCTGAACCGACGTTACTGAGGCCACCCGCCTCGGAGCTATAATGGTCAAAGCCCTGGCCGTCGGGGCTGGTGCTGAAGACTGATTCATCTGGCTGTGGGATCGCTTCCGACCTCCGGTCCTATCCACGATCCTCTGGGAGGTATACTCATGCCTCCGGGCTGCCCTCAGTACTGTATCAAAAGTCTGATGCTCAAACTGCTCCACTGCTAATAGAATCTCCAGATGAAGTCCCTGTTGGAACCGCTGGGCTCTATCGAACTCGGTCGCCACCAATGTGGAAGCAAACCGACTAAGTCTCGAAAACTCGGCCGCATATCCGTCGACCGTCCTGCCTATCTGCTTCAGATTGGTGAACCTCGTCTGTAGATCGTATCGAGCTACATCATCAAAATACTTGGTCTGGAATCTCTCTCTGAATACTGCCCAGGCAATAGGGGCCACTAATCCAACGGCCTGCATCGCCTACCAGCTGCGGGCAAGATCCAATAACTTTAGGCGCACCACGGCCACCTTCTCGGCTTCTGGAGTCCTGGCTGCTTCTAGAATCACCTCGGTGTCCTGAAGCCAAGCATCAGCAGCGATAGCATTTTCACTGCCGTCGAAGAAGGGAGGGTTCAAGCGCTTGAAGCTGTTGGCCGCGCTATTACCCTGAGGACCTCCTCTGGTCAAAGTGTCTGCCACTGCCTGGTGCAAGACATCTCCTCGACGATCCTGGGAGGTTAATAGTGACCTGATGAGACCCACCAAAGTGCCATCATCAGGCTCTACTGGCTGGACGGGCGGAACTGGTGGCTTTTCTTCAGTAGGCATGACTCTGGAGGCTACTCCTGAATGCTGGGCTTGATCTCCAGGTTACTGCTGGTCCGCGAGAGGTGATCCGCCTTGCAGATCGGCAGGTCCAGGAACAATGCCGCTGAAGAAGATGACATAGAGAACAATAAGGAAGGACCAGGACAGATCAATGATACAAGCATGTGATCAGGTCAAGATTACAGGGATTCAGAAGATACGAGTAGAGATCAAGGGCGAATACTGATTGAGACATCTATTCGGTAAACCCTCACATATCATGATTTACAAGACCTGCATGGGCCACCACTTAAACCATGTCACGCCCCAGAACCAGAATACTGGAGAGCGGGGGCAGACATAGCCAACTACGTATAATAAAATGGAACCCACATCACTATACGGTCACGGCTGTCTAGATATATGAGGGTTTAACTACAATCATCAGTCTTCTATGGTCAAGAACAAGCCTATTGTCTCAATCACAAGCAAGTAGTAACAGTCACAAGATATTAGAGCATCAATATACAATAGTAAGGCGTCCCATACATTACATATTGGATGATCATGAAGCTAGTCGTACAAAATGTCAGGACTAGCAAGAGTTTTAGTCAATACATGATCAACCCTAGGATTTGTCAATCATGTTGCAGCCCGTAGGCAGACAGTAAATAAAGGTGCAATACGAGCTAACACGTGCTCGCCGGCTAAACGCCTCAAAAGAATAATTTTACAATAAAGTGGAAGAACAAAAGAAACCCACTCATTGCCAGGGTTACGCCTGGTGTTCACCATCTGGCTGGAAGGTAGGTAGATCCTCTGGTGCTGCTCCAAAATCTGGCCATACAAAACTAGCTTGGTTAGACCCCAGAAAGAGCAAATGCCACAAAGGAGGCTTCACTTAGGAACTAAAACCAGCATATCACAATAGAATATTAAAGATAATAAATAAAGAACTGATAATAATAGAGATAACAACAGTAAACTGAGTACGAGGAAACCATTCAAGTAGCCAGGTCACAACCCTTAAACCAAACAAGGACCGAGGTTGTAACCCTTTACCTGAATAGAAACCCGTCTCAAATACTATTGGTATAGTGAAGACAATAAATGAAAAGAGGACACAGAACTGCTCCGGGAGCCAGGTTACAACCCTTAAACCAAACAAGGATCGGGGTTGTAACCCTTCGCCTGAACAGAACTGGACCCCTGATCTTTATTGCTAAGGCCAGCATAATTAATCATGGTATTAAGGTAAGGGAAAACATGACGAACATGGCATGGGGTTACAATAAGACAATAACGAAGAGAGGACACAGAACTGCTCCGGGAGCTAGGTTACAACCCTTAAACCAAACAAGGACCGAGGTTGTAACCCTTTGCCTGAACAGAACTGGACCCCCAATCGTTATTGTTACGGTAAGCATCAATAATCATGTCATGTCACAATCTTGCACAGGATCAGGATAAGGCCAAGCGGGAATAAACTCCATCCAATCAATCACGGCCAATCAAGAGTACGGCTTGATACTTTTAACTAACTAGGGTTATCACAAGCCTAGTTACTAACAAGATGCAATGAGATTAACCCAACAGCCACAAGCCCTGCAGACCATCCGGTTATCCAGGTCGAATGTCCGTTTATGAAGAATGCAACACGTGACTGTGTGCTGGAAATGTGCCCTACTCGTCGGTAGGCTACAAGTCCACTTAATGCGTCTAGATAACGAGATTACCTGTAGCTGGGAATCTTTTCATGTCTACTGATTTATTCTAGTTTATTAGCCTTAGTCAATTACAGTAGGTATCCCTGACCGTGGTACTCAGGGATCCCTATCCTAGACATGATGCAAGACAGTACCAGTTTATTTGTACAAACACAATCGCCCACGGTGTCCAGATCTTTCCTACTTGTCATGTCAGGCTAGCTGTCGTAACAGTAAGCCAAGATATATCATGTCAGTTTACTTGTCAAGAGTGCGCCACAGCGGGCCACTATCGTGTTCTATTCTTACCTTATCACGAATGAGAGAAACTTGCATAAAACAACTAGTGACATATTCTTGAAGCCAAGGAAAAGATCTATAACTTTCATGTTTTGAGTTTTTCGAGATTCTAGCTACAAAACAACTTAAACAGGCAAAAACAGCGAAATAGAGCAATTCCGGCGCATGGGATTCCTGCACAATCGGCGCATGGGATTCCTGCGCAATCGGCGTATGGGATTCCTGCACAGATCGACGCATGGGATTCCTGCACAAATCGACACATGGGATTCCTGTGCAATCGGCGCATGGAATTCCTGCGCAATCGGTGCATGGGATTCCTGCACAAATCGGTGCATAGGATTCCTGCGCAATCGGCGCATGGAATTCCTGCACAATCGGCGCATGGGATTCCTGCGCAATCGGCGCATAGGATTCCTGCACAAATCGGCGCATGGCCTCCCGGCGCATGGGGTTCATCGTCCCCAAACAGCAAGTTCAGCAATGAAAGTTTCGAAAACTTGCCATGGCCATAACTTCCTCATCCGGAGTCGAAATCAATCGAAACAAAAGGCAAAACTGAAGGAATTAAAATTGAATTCTCTATAACATAGAAACATTAGATTTTGAAAATACCAAGTTTTTAGAGATCAAAACCAAGAAAACTAAACAAAAAGGAACTTAAAACTTAGATCTACAAAAATATAACCATAAAAATGGAAAATACCAAGTTCTAAAGTATCTTAGAATCAAGTAAGGAAGAGAATGGAACAATAAAACTTTGAGATCCATCATGAAGCAAGTTTGCACTTGCCTAAGCTCTCTCTCTCTCTTCCTGGTAGGTGTAGAAGTAAATGTGGAGAAGAAGAAGAGTAATGAAGAGAGAGAATGAAGGAATGGGTTAATAAAGGATGATGGAGGTGGTAGGTAGGGGTTCTCCCCTTGGTTCATGATGAACCAAGGCAACCCAAGCCTAGCCGAACCAACCCAAAATAAACCGAGCCAAGCCAAGAGATATGCAATACAAGAGGAAATACGTACACATATTCCAAGATATGTAATACGAACTACAGGCATTACAGACGCCGAGGGGGGTCGCCGGGTAGGGGATCGACCGGAGGATGAGAGGGGCGTCGGGGCATCGAACGGAGTACGGAGGGGGGCGTCGAGCGGGAGAATGAAAATTGGGAGAGGAAGAAATGAAATATTGAATCAGGGAGCCCTATTTGACGTAATTTAGCAACGTCTTGAAAAAGATGTCGCTAAATATCGTAAATTATTTAGAATATTATGACTTAATGATGCTCGCGTCGCAAAACGTCACTGGTTGCAAAAATATAGCGACGTTCAGCGACTTCTCAGCTACGTAACTTTCAAATATGTTTACCGTAGTCACTAAATGTCGCTGAACGTCGCTATAATTCTCAAATAGCGATATTTAGCTACACTTTTAAAATACGTCGCTAATATCCTAATTATTAGCGATGTTTTAAATAGGCATCGCTAATTACGTCGCAGATTTGACTTATTTTGGTAGTGCGAGTCGTTCAGCCATTAGAGGATGAATCCAACGGCCTTCCAGTCCAGTCGTTTCAGTCTTTACCAACTTTGTTCGATGGCGCTGTCGCCCTCCAAAGGACCATAAAAGTTCTAACACAAGAGTCGATCCTCCATCCATGGCTTCCAAATTGCCCAGTTTCTCCTGTAAGGGTGATCATACGAGTGTTCATCTGCTTAGTAGACATGGTTGCCAGAATCCTAAAAGCTCTGATACCAAATGTTGGTATTAGACCAGAACGAACGAACCTTGCTCTGATACCAAATGTTGGAAATCGAATACGTCCTCTTGCGCTCCAATACCGATCCTGAGACGTTGTCGCAGCAGAAACTTAGGCCAACCCACATGAAATAATCAACCTCCATCTAACAGACACCAAATACAAATAAAGGTAAGTATATGGCGGTGACTATGTCACCTGGACAAATCTCAATCTCTATAATTCAGTTAAAATTATAAGATTGACAAAAACAATGCTGAACCCTTTACCCTAATAGGTTCAACCCCCTCACAACACTTAAGAAAAAAGAGAGATAATAATTGAAATCGCTCACCAACCCATAGCAAGGTCTAATCTCCCTAACCAAAGTTGACGACTCATCAATTAGATCTCTTCTTTCTTCTATCTTGTATGGCAAAGTCCTAGGAGTAAAGTGTGGACTTTCTCTTAAATCTCACGTGGACGAGCACCTCGAATCTCAACTTTGTGCTATACTTTGTGCCTCCACTCTCACCCTATATATATAGGATGAGAATAATCGTATTCTAGGTCATAATAGGATTTTCCAAATATGAATAAAATTGGAATCCTATTATATCTAAAATATACCATCATATCCTATTTTAGATTATAAAAGAATCTCCTAAAAAAAATCTAAAATAAGAATCCTATTACATTTAAAATAGTCCAACACTAATTGTGGACATCCAAATCTAATTAAATCAAATATTTAACTAAATCTGGATTCCACAAGTACGCTAATGCTGTTACTAAATCCAGGCTGGACTCCAATATATGGTACTGAGTCATTAGCGTCCCAACCGTCTTTCTCCAGCGGACTATTATGCTACCGGTGCTTCTCCTCCTATTTCTTCTAGTCGTATGGATTGGATGAAGAGTACGATAGAGGAAATTCAGAGGCAGATAAGATAGCTTTCGGAGAGGATATTCTGAGACAATTGACTACTCTACAACGGATTTGCAGAATATAGCGAGGGATATTAATTCTGTCGTTATCTTGCCGACATTTTGTAGTGATTACATGATTTACAACAACCAGTTGACAAACTTGCGCTATTTCAGGCTTACTACACATAGGCAAGGGATGATATATATATATATATATATATATATATATATATATATATATATATATATATATATACTGGCTGATTATAATTTCGAGCAGTACGAATCTTAATCTTATTTAGGCTTTTACCCAGACATGCTAATGCTTAATGCATCAACAAATATGTTCAAATTTGGGCATAAGAACGACAAGTACATGTCTGCATTGTTGGCTGGCCTACGACTTAGTTTCTCACTTAATACTTCGATACAATGCTTAAGAGCATCATTAGTAGTTAGGACTCTCAAATACAATTTGGGACCAAAAATTTCAAAAAAAGAGATAAATATAGAATGGGTTGGATTTGTATGAGAATAGTAGAAAATGATAAAGTGAGCTCCGGTCCCACATATTGTGTTGTCAAAAATTGATGTAGGCAAAAAATAATATAAAATCTAGAATCTAGAAAGTTTGGCTCCAAATTGTGACTTTTTATTTTACAAAACGAGTTTCTACAATCTAGAAATTGGAAGACCCAACCCTTAGCACATATGGGTAGGATGGGACGGAAATTGTAGAAATTGGAATTAGGGATGAGACTTACTATTCCACAAAATGAGCTCCTACATTCTAAATCTAGAATCTAGAAAATAGGATGGGCCTTACTAATGATATTCTAACAAACATGATATCAGACCCTTAATACACTGGCGACATTCTTAAATCGTATTTTTCTGGGGTCTTCCTCACCAGCCATTTAGGTATGGGTAGCAATACATCTTTCGCGTGACCAGCTACAATCAAGTGTTCAATCAAGTGACATCTTTCGCGTGACCAGCTACAATCAAGTGTTCAATTAAGTACCTTACATATTAGGCACTTCATGATTGCGACATACATTAGTTCGACTCGTTATTAAAGAAAAAACTTAAGTTGTTAATCATATAGTTAACTACACATGATGGTTTGAACTGTCATTCATGTAAACATTTGCCCAAGTTGCAAACAATTTGCTAAGACATTCATACTTGAGTATTTACGCGAATTAAGCAACAGTGACTACTAGCAGTCACACCAGCCGCGCCGATCAATTACTGCACTCGGTTAGGTGCTGATACAGCGGGGCCTCGGCAAGGCACGAGACACGGGACACAGACATGTTAGCATGAGCTGGTGTCAGGCATGCAGCATTGCCCTTGCATTTGCAGGGAATACCCTATATACCTGCGAACGACAGTTTGTGTAAATATACGAGTGGGATATATTGACTACGGAGGCATCAAGTTGGTTAGATCATTGTCATCTTTTAAATATAAGGTTAAGTGTTGAGTGTGATCGATCATTCTGTGAAACCTTATGGAGTAATTCTTAGAATTCCTAAATTTGCAGAAAATGTAGTTTGTGTGTGTGTGTAATCAATCGCATTATTACCGATTATGTCAAGGTTCGACGACAGGTCTCCTTCCTCCTTAATTTGGGTACATTCTCCTTTGCTCATGAAGTCGGCAATCTTCACTCAAACCTTGAAAGACACACCAACAAGTTTGACGTGTATAGAATGGATGAACTTAATTAGGATTTTTATGCCACACTCAATATGAAGCAGATGCATGTGGCTGGCAAATTTGAATTTATTAACAAGGGGAAATTATTGTACACTATGCTAGCAATGTTGGTGTACACTCTCAAGAAAGATACTATGTGGGCCGGGGGCTCATTTCAGACTCTGAAAAAATTTCAGGACTGACAACAACATAATTGCTTGATACTAATTTAAAACTTTATATATATCCTTCCTGACTAGCATAGAACTTGAACACGTACCATGCTGAAAGGAAACATCCCAAACGTGTTGGTAGAATATTATGTTACTAGTTGTACGTAGCCAAATTCATAATTCACTAAATAGAGTTCTCTCAGCCATTTAGGAAGGCAGTCAGTCACCTGTGCAGTGATTTCTGACCTCTGCAAAGAATGTGTTGGTAATAAATATTAAATTTAGATAATCCAAACAAAAAAGATATCTGCTAGGTGTAACTAACTTGGTTACGCGAAGTAGGAAAAATAGATGAATTCCATGTAACAAATCTGGGGTGCCAGATTAACAATGATTAACTCGTCATTTTTGTCATTCATCTTTACAATCGAGTTACTTCGGAGATCATTTTTATGAAATTCATCTGCTGAGTATCTCATCTTTGAAGTGTCTAGTTAATATATAGAAAATCTGCATAAAAATGAAAAAAAAGAAGAAAAGTTGGTTTGGGTATCCTTAGATTTGAAGCAATTCCATTTGTCCTTGTAGGTAAATGGAGGTGAAAACTAATTAAAGCTATAAAGCATAATGGGTCAAATTGGTCTTGTAAAACGATTAACAAACTTACCGAACTCAGCTGACCCTTGTGGTCAACGAGGAGAGGTATAATCTCATTGGCTAGGCGGACGGTCTCAGAATCGAACCACAGGGGAGGCGTTGATGTGTGCGCAAAATTTGGGAGAAGTGGACCTAAATGACATGCAACGCAACGTGGACAAAGTCCCGTACGTTACGTCGAACATTTCAAAAAACCAACTATTAACTAACTTCCCTTTGGGATTTGTCATAACTAACTTCCCTTTGAATAAGATTATTTTGCTCCTTTCATATATGCCAGATCAGAGTAGCCGCCAGCCAGATTCTTACCTCATTTATCCACCGTGTACCCTTGTACCCCAATCGTGTGATCTCTCCCGTAGTCCCTCCCAATATCATAGCACTTCGAAGCCGTATCCCAAGCTTTCTGTGTTGATTTTGCCAAACTTGCCAAGTCCACGGACAAAGGAAGAATAAATGATCCACAGTCTCGTTCTGAGTTCGACACAACACAGATACACCATCAGTCAGAACACCAAACCTTCCTAATATATGCATAGTCAATAGTCTCACCAGAACCAGTCTGAACACCAAACCTTTCCAATCTATCAATAGTCAATAGTCTCCCTGGTGTGTGGGGAGTCCCCGATGCTCCCAATATATGTCCTAGGGGTGTGGCCCATTGGAAACACGGGGCTCCCCACGCAGTGGCGCGTCAAGGTGCAACTTGGGCTGGGCTAGGCCGACCCGGACCCGGTTTTGACCGGGTTTGACCAGGCCTAGGCTGGGCCGGGTAGGGTTCAGCCCGGTTTGTCAGACGGGCCGGTCCAGGCTAGCCAGAGTCCGCGTACCCGGACCCAGCCTGGACCCCCGGCCTGGTTTACAGCAGGTCGGGCTGAACCGGGCCAGTTCGGGGTTGGACCGGGTCAACATGGTTTTTTTGGGAAAAAACCAAAAAAAAGAGAAAAAATTCTTAGTAGAAGTTAACAAATTTTCTTAACAATTTTTTTTCACTAAAATTTAAATATGCTATTACATTAACTAAAACAAAATTGAGAAAATAAAATTTAACAAAATTTTATTAATTGTCATATATTTTCTATAACTACCATTTATGTTTAAATAATATCGATTGATTGTTATATACAAAAAATGATCGTGTTTTAATAACTAGCATATATGCTAATAATTTGAATAACTATCAATTAATTTTTATAAATAGATTTAATTGTCATATACTAAAAATAATCAATGACATGATTGGAATAACTACCATTTGTACTAATAATTTGAATGGTTATTAATTAACTTTTATAAGTGGATTTAATTATTATATACTAAAAATGACCAATAACATGATTTGAATAACCACCATAAATAGTAATAATTTGAATGACTCAATTAATTTATATAAACGAATTTATTTATCATATATTAAAAATGACCGTCTTTATACTATCAGTGGATTTAATTGTCATATAATTTGAATAACTACCATTTATGTTTTGAATGACCATAAATTAATTGTCATATACTAAAAATAACCGGCTTTAAATAAATGCCATATATGCTAATAATTTGAATGACTATCAATTATTATTTTTCAATAGATTTTATTGTTATATACTAAAAATAACCAATGATTCTAAAAATAACCAATGCCATATATATATATATATATATATATATATATATATATATATATATATATATATATATATATATATATATATAGGTTGAACCGGGTTATATACTAAAAAAAAAAATATATATATATATATATATATATAGGTTGAACCGGGTTTGGACTGCGTTTGAACCGGGCTACATACTGGGCCAGGCCGGTCAGGGTCGACCGGGCTTAGCAGCCTAAACCGGTTCGGACCGGTTTCTGAACCGAGCCGGACTTTCGGGCCAAAAAACAGAACCTAGTCCGACCAGCTAAAGTGGTGGGTCGAACCGGACCAGGCCGTTGACAGGATCCGGGCCGGGTTGTGGCCGTCTGACCCATCTCACACCTTGAGTGGTGCAGGTTCGAGTCCCTCCTGGACACTGGTTGAGTGGCTTAGGGGGCGCGCACACACACATCAAAAACCTGGGGAATATAAATATATACACCACGGGGAAAGAACCAATAATACACACATAGCAAGATAACCCTTGGATATTACTTGGTGAGCCAAAATAAGGCACCTCACCCAATAATCCATAGGCACCACCCTCCTTTCAGAGTTGCCAAGACTATCAAATATCTGCACGTTTCGTTCTCTCCAGAAATGTCACACGGAACACAGTAGGCTAATCCTAGCAACTCTGAACCACTTGTTCCCTCTGCTCATTTCACTATACATCTCCTTCATCGAATTCTGCAGGAAGCTAATCCTAGCAACTCTGAACACGTGACGTCCGTACCCAGGTGACACGTCACGCACAAAATTTTACTTTCCAACTGAGACATATTTGTATAACCCTCCACGGACCGGATTCTGCAGGAAGCTTCCAAAATTTTCTAGAAGGTGGTGGACTCTTCCTGAAGATTCATGATCTTTCTAGATACTCTAGAAGCTTCTTTGTAAATAGCTAGGTTCTAGAAAATTTTCCAGAATAATTCCTGTAATATGTCGATTTCCGAAGTTTCATGTAAGACTTGTGAGGCATTACGAATAAGTGGGAAGCTCATTTGTTCAACACCACAAAAAATTATAAGCATTCTCCAAGTAATAGGAAGTGTTTCAAGTTCCCAATATTACACCACTATTCTCTAATCACATATCATTCTAGCAAAGTCCGTCGGGAAGGCTTGTACATGACTTCGAGTAGGAAGCGTGCGCGCTTCACGGATCAAAATATAGGCAAAAACACTAAGTCCATGACAAATGGTATCATGACAAAAGTCCATCATCGCTATGTCAACATCTGAGCCTGCTCACAAGGAACATCCCGTCCCGTCCAAGGAGAAAGGCAAGGCCAAGAGGGAAAAAGCAAGGAGCTGATGTTGGAACGCACCCTTGGTGAATTGATATCCTTCATGGAGGCCTTGGAGAAGGGCGTGGTGGATATGTTGAGATGCAAATGTAGCAAAACCAGACGGCTTACGAGGAGTTTGCCCGTGGGTTCACTACCAAAATAAGACTTTAGCGACGCCTAAAAACGTCACTAAAGTGTATAAAAACGTCGCTATTAAAAAAATGACGAATTTAGCGACGAATATTCTTTGTTGCGCATTCCGTGGTCGTTGACACATACAAAACGTCGTCGCTATTGCGACGTATCATAGCAAAATATGGACGTCGCTAATATTTTATTTGATAGCGATGTTTAGCAACCAGACGTTGCTAATCAGCGATGTCCACTTTTGTTGCTAAACGTTGCCGACTTTTCAGTAGTTAGACGTTATTTGCGACATTTAGTGACTAGGTTACTGATATGGTAAAATTTACCATGTCAGCCAATTAGCGACTGTTGGCGACGTCTGCGATACAGACTAGCGATGTTCGGATACACATTTAGTGGTGTCTTCCCTCGCCGTTAGGAGTCGCTGAACGTTGCTGAACGTCGCTAAACTGCAAAAGAAACTAAAAAAAATAGAATTCTGTTTGCTTGTTTTCCATCCAGAAACTACCTACAGTTTAAATTACAGTTTATAAAAGTAGACCTTGAACAACCCTCTATAAAAATTTCTTGGTTCGCCGACCCCTTCGATGGAACACTCAACACTGATAAAAAAATATATAGAGACAGATGATGAAAATGCACTACCAATAATCAAATAAACAAAATCAAATGATAAGAAAGACATAAGATAGCCTGTGGAGACAAATCCATTACCAAACATCTATAAAAAGAGTTTATGTCCAATAATGTTCCAACAATGGGTCAGCATAACACATACTATCACTAAATGTATAAAATAAATACATAAAGACCCAATAATGGGTCAGTAAACCACCACACAACACATAACAGTATGTCCAATGATGTAAGCCCCAATATTAAATTTTCTATTATTTATTTACCTATTTATTTATCTAATGATAATGGTAGATAGATGTTAAATTCATATATATGTATATATATATACACATCAAATTAGGAGAGTTCTACTTCCTGCAAAGACCCTAAGTCTAAGGGTCTTATGTGTAAGATTCCCAATTTAAATCAAGAATACTGTTAGTATTCGGATTTCCTGAACCTGGGATGGGTTGTACACGAATTTGAGTTCATCTATATTTGAGAAATCAAAATCCTAGTTCAAATCCTTTCCCTATATCCATCTCCTCCTTTGATCCTATCTAAGTTAGAGTATAAAAGGGAACGGAAGCAACTGATTGTAGAAACTCTTTAAACCCTAATAAACCTCTCGTTCATATCTCAAGAGCAAATACGACAGAGGAGGCCTATGGAATCATCCAATCCTTGCAACTGCAGCGCAGGTATTCCCTATACCCTCATTTGTCCATCTGGTTACACCTAGTGTTCGAAATAATGTCTAAGAGATTTTTAGTATTGGTATCTGGAAAAGGACTAGGAGGGGATAGGCTGTATAACCCAATACTTTTAGTGTGTAAGAGTAGAGTTGAATTCGTATGGAACAGGGGATAGGAGTATCTGTTAATAGGTTCCTGAGTGCCTTGTGCAGTCGAGTAGGGTAGGTAGCACCTGCCAATGGTTCAGGGGTACAGTTGATGTACCTAGTCCAAGAATAATAGATAAGCGGTCAGGAGTCCTACTGCAGTATCTTAGGAAGAAGTCGGGACAACCCATGATGTGGGATTACTCAGTCTAGTATAGGAAGAGATCTCAGGCAAAAAACTCAGATATTAGAGACCATCTCTAGAAACCTAAATTTTCATATAAACATCATGTCAGGCCTGTTTGTCATCTAGGTTTTGACATGAAGTCAATAACTTATAAGAGTTCATCACCACAGTATAGAAACCAGTGAGTAAACCCATTGCACTCAGGCAATGGTATGGTTCTGAGAAGGACCACAGTGAAGAGGGTGGTACACATCAACTGATTGGCTACAGTAAATGGCCATAGGCATAGACACACTAATAAAATCCTAGACTAGTTAATAGGTTAGACTTCCTAGAGACTACTACTGAACTCTATGATGGTTTGGTGGCACCAGCAGGTATCCTAGTGTTACCTAGGAAGGGTTGTACTGGTTGCAAGCTCCCTAAATCAATCAGGATACCAGGCTATAAAGGGCTGGTACCAATTGATTGGAAAAAGTTAGCTAATAATACAGAGTATCGAAATACCTGGGATCAATTTCAGTAACAAGTCAACCCAGAGAGGTACAAGAGTACCCCATTAGTTTAGTCATTGCAACCAGAGGTTTTACCATCACTGGAGTACCATTTAGATTCAGATATGTCAGTATAAGAGAACACACTAAAGTCTTAGACCTGGGATTTTACCTGGGCCTGTCCAGTATCAGTCTCCTTGATTATTCTGCAAATCACATCCTGAACACCTAGGAACCTGTCTTGGGGTTTAGCAAGGGGTCTCAACCATATAAACTCACACAGGTTGTTCTCAAGAAATTATACATTAGCTGAACCTGCAGGCCATAGCCCGAGGATAGGTACAAATGTGATCAGTAACCTCAGGATGTACCTGTGTGACAGGAATGGATAGATACAGGACTAGAGAGGATTTTTATATCAAATGGAAACTCCTAGGGACAACACCCTGATATCAGGGGTGGTACTGTACAGCAGTCATGAAGAGGGCTGAGGAACTATGAAATTACTGAAGGGGGTGATAAGGAGGATACAGGGGTACCATTGGAGAATGACAGATCGAGCTCTAATTATCCTTGACACACACATACAGGGCATGACAGTAGGGTAAGGCACATGGAGAGGGTGTTTCTATCCTTAATTTTTGTGAAGATACCAATACGCTAACCTCTACTATATAGTCATGTTCATATATTGAAACTGCATTCAGTGAATTGTACTTGTTCCGTCCTAACTGGGTAACCAAACAAATTTTAGGTGATTGCGAAGAGATCGTGTGTCCTGACCAGTATGGACCGTACTTGAGAGATGTGTTAGAGACGAATTTTGCTTACCAGGAGGAGTACGCATCATCTGATCCTGTTGCACTTTCTTAGATATTTTAGTTAGCACTAAGACATTGTACTGGATATTAGAGTTGATTTTTGAGACATGTAGTTGAGGTTATTTTTGGCCTTAGACTTCATACATTTCTTTTATGAGACAGTCTATTTATTTTTATGAGACATGTGTTATATGTTTATTGCGTGGTTGTTCATCATATTGTTACAACGTTCTACCGTCGACTCTGCGACGTAGGCTGGGCGTGTACACGGTTCATGTCCAAATATTGGGTGCGGGTCGTGACACATTTTTATGGTGGCCCATGCAGGTCCCTTTTTTGCAAAGACAGCAAAACCGTAGTAGTGCCTAAGTTAGTCGTACTACTGCAAGCCTGCAACTAGGACTAGGAACCTAAGGACCGTCTTCCAAAGTTGAAACTGCGTTATTGACTTCTATATTCGACTTCAAGTACCCTTATGCATCATATTTGAATCTTTCTATCGTTTAATAATTTTCTTTGTTTTCAGCTAATGGATTCGCAGGACAGGAACAACGCTGCACTGAACACTCCACCAGCAGTTGGCGGATTTTTCACCTACGGGACCGCACAGAGAAGTTGGCAGAGCTTTATGTGAAGCAGATAGTCCGGTTGCACGGGGTTCCAGTGAGTATCGTGTCAGACCGCGATAACAGATTCATATCCCACTTCTGGAAGAGTCTGCAGACCAGCTTGGGCACAGTGCTCAAGTTCAGCACTGCTTATCATCCGCAGACAGACGGACAGTCAGAGCGGACCATTCAGACGCTCGAGGATATGCTCCGGACGTGCGTGCTAGATTTTGGTGGCTCGTGGGAGGACCACCTTCATCTCGTGGAGTTCTTCTACAACAATAGCTACCAGGCTAGCATCGAGATGTCCCCGTTCAAAGCACTGTATGATAGGAGATGACATACCCCGCTATCTTGGGACGATGTGGGAGAGCGCGCACTGTTGGGACCGGAGATGGTAGTAGATGCTACAGAGAAAGTCAAGATGATTAGAGAGAGACTTTGCGTGGCTCAGGACAGGCAGAAGCACTGGGCCGACAGTCACCGTAGACCGTTAGAGTTTGAGGTATGGAATCCCCTTAGTATAAATTATGTGTTAATCATAGATTCTTGGTAACAATTATACATTATATGTTGGCGACTTGGTATTTTTAAAAATTTCTCCGATACGTGGCAGTATTCGTTTCGGTAAAGGCGGTAAACTCAGCCCACGATTTATTGGGCCATTCGGTATTCTCGAGAAGATCGGTGCAGTAGCATATCAATTAGCATTGCCGCCTGCATTGGAGGGAGTGCACAACGTGTTTCACGCATCTTAGTTGAGACGATACGTGGCGGACCCCAGTCATGTCTTGGACCATTCGGAGATTGAGGTGGGACCGAGTCTTATCAGGAGCAACCCGTGGAGACTCTGGACCGCAGAGAGAAGGAGCTGAGGAATCAAGCGATTCTCTTGGTTCACGTCGCATGGAGACACCAGTTCCCGGGCGAATCCACATGGGAAAAGGAAGATGAGATGCGCGAGCGTTACCCCTACCTCTTTGAGGACTGAGGTACGTTCCACACTGCACTCCAGCTAAATTTCGAGGACGAAATTAATTTAAGGGGGGTAGACTTGTAAGCCCCAATATTAAATTTTCTATTATTTATTTACCTATTTATTTATCTAATGATAATGGTAGATAGATGTTAAATTCATATATATGTATATATATATACACGTCAAATTAGGAGAGTTCCACTTCCTGCAAAGACCCTAAGTCTAAGGGGCTTATGTGTAAGATTCCCAATTTAAATCAAGAATAGTATTAGTATTCGGATTTCCTGAACCTGGGATGGGTTGTACACGAATTTGAGTTCATATATATTTGTGAAATCAAAATCCTAGTTTAAATCCTTTCCTTATATCCATCTCCTCCTTTGATCTATCCTTAATTTCGCATTATGCACTAATAGCTAGTATGATATGCAAGACTTAAATTTCTACCACCAACAGATAGGGTGAACCTACCGGTTTACTGAACATTTGGATTGTTGGGGCCATATTGAGGGAGATGAGCATTGATACATGATGCATATATACTTGATCTGACATGTTTAAGTTTTCGGTTATGATTCAAATTACTCAATGTGAGAGTAAACTCTAACTAATTTTTCACGACATTGTAACAGGTGAATCTGGATGTGAGAAGAACACAAGAAATAATTGGAAAAAATGTGTTCCATGCCCAAAAAAAATTTCTGACAGATGATTCACTACTTAATGTAAGTCACCTCACAATTCAGAATTCACTACAGAAATAATTTAAATTAGCGTCGGCGATTGGTCGCTTACTAGAACGAAAAAGGACTGAATGGCAATGGATCTTTGGTTCACAATCACAAATCCAAGATTTTGTCGCTATTCTGCCGCTAAGACGTAAAAATTTATGAAGCCATAGCGACGAACCATTTCCGTCACTAATTAGAAGCGCAAAATTGTCGGAACTAATTATTGTCCACATTTCTAAAATGAAACCACAATTGTAATCCCCACCCCACCCCCTCCCCTTCCCTCCAAAAAAAAAAAAATCCCTCCTCCTGAACCAGGTGCTCGTGATCCCCTCCTTCTCCTCCTCCTCCTCCTTACTTAGACGGAGACCCCGCACCTCTCAGTCCGACAATGTCACGTCGTGATCCTGTAAGACCAAAATTTGTCACTAGACGTGATGTCGTATAAGTCTAAATTTCACTTGTACAAGACAACAACAAACACGATCGATAAAATAATATCACAAAAGTCATTGTAGCAAAAAAATAAGCATAAAATTTGATAGCTACAAGATATATGAAAAATGATTCTCTTTATTGAGAACTTGCAGCGGAATTAAAATGACGCTTAGGCCAAAATAACAACTAGACTACGAACGCACTGGATATTATTGTTAGCATCCATAATATATAAATGTGTACACGCATCAATTGTTAATCCTACATGATAGTTGCCAATAGCATGAAGCTTAACTTATGACGGTAATTGGTTAATCCGACACCATAAAGGTACATCGTATTGTGATTGGTTTTTCCAATTCGAGTAGCTAGTTCCACTGAACGTTCCTATAGAAACATGAAAAATACAAAAAAAGAGGCGCATAGATTTCGTGCGCCTAAAATATACATGATTCATAGTTAAACCAGTTTCTGAAGCAATATGAGTTTTTGAGACACATACTCGAAGTTGAGTCAGAGAGGCGCATGGTTTGTTTGACGCATGACGTTTTTTTGTCACTTGTATGAAAAACTGAAACCTCGTACAGTGTGCAGTATTCATACTACGAGGAAGATGTCAGTAATTTCATCACTTTCATCATTATACTTTATCATATGTAAAGGGAGCAGTTGTATGCGACTACTTCCACAATAATATTTGCAGTATGCAGTTGAAAAACTATGCGTTCAAAGTGTTGATTGGCACATAGTTATTCAACAAAAAGATACTATTTGCAGTAAGCAGCTAGATGCTATGTGTTTAAAGTAATTTGACGCATAGTCGACCCACAGTAAACTGGCCATGTGCTGACATGGCAGTGTTTCGTGCAGCACGTCTCAAAATACATGACGAGCTATACGTGAAGGAGAGACTATGTATGTTGCTTCTTTGCTAATAGTATATTTTCTTCATATATGCACAAACGCACATGGCTATTCCAATGAAGAAAAGCTATAAATTGAGGACAATTTTTCCACGCGGAGGACACACAGGCAGAAGGAGAGACTATGTATGCTGCTTCTTTGCTATGAACTTTCAGAGAGAGAGAGAGAGAGAGAGAGAGAGAGCTTTCAGTGATAAAGTTTCCCTTACTACCGAGAGTTCATCAACCACAAAGCTTCGTCAACTTCCACATCAGATCGTTAATGGAGTAAAGAAGTCAAAGTAGACTTAATCTCCATCACCCCAATTCCGAGATTCTATTGTACTCGGAGTTCTTATTTAAGATTCTTGTTGTACTTTTTTCCTGCAATAATACAAAATATTCTACGTTTTCGGACTCTTTTTGTGTTGAAACAGTCCCGTAATACATCGTGTGTGAAGCACATTTTACATAAAAAAATTCTAGGCCGAATCGATCTCGGTGCGCTTGACCCCAATCGAGAAAAGTTAAAGCTTGTGCACAATTTCTTCATGACCATGCAAATGCATGAACAATTTTGTTTGCCATTAAAATTCCTTGATTGTAAATTTCAATACAAACAGAACAGTGTTACAATATAGGACTTAGACGTAGTCCTAGAAGTACACTTTTGTTTAATCTGGGTCCCTTGTGCCGATGGAGTGAGTGGTAATGCGTTGACTCCGTTGACGATCTGACGACGGTTATCGGTTTTCTGAAGGTCTGGATTGCTCTGGGTGTTGGAGCTTACTGAGAGGAGGGAGACGTTGAGTGTCTGTATCTGCCTCTCTGGTGGTGCAAAGTCTCTGCCTGTTCGCTGTGGAGGTTGATATGTATGCACCTAGATTGGTCCGTCTGTGTGTGTACAAGAAGGAAATGATCCCTCTATTTATATTTTTGCAGGCTCGCTGCTCGTGCGCGCATATGTAGGATGTACCTGTACGCGGGGATGCCATGTGTTGATTGCTGATGGAGGTGCATGGACGATGCGCCCTGATCGAGGGGGTTGACTTCTTCATGTTGTTGTTGTGAACCGGCATGTAGCGGAGAAGAAGATCTTTCTGTTGCTGAGATCTTGGATGAGTTGAGTCAAAGGACACGTGTTGTCAACCCATGGCTTGGAGATCTCGGATTTGGTGGAGGGAATAACCTGGTAAGATGCGCCTAGGATTGGGCGCATGAGGAGACTTTGGCTCGTAACCTTTAGGAGTCACGAACCATTCTGGGCGCATGGCTTTTGAGGCGCATACAGAGCTTCAGTAGTGACTTTACTCTTGTCTTTTGGGATCAGGGAGAAGTCTGGGGTGCATGGCTTTTGAGGCGCATGTAGAGTTGTAACAGTGACTTTCGTTCTATCTTTAGGGATCAGCGAAAAGTCTGAGGCGTACAGCTTTTGAGGCGTATACAGATTCGGGCGCATGGCTGTAGAGGCGCATGCAAGATGGTTGGGTGGCCACGTGGCAGTAGCCGTCGGAGAGGAGTAATAATGATGCTGACGTTGGCGATGCTTCGTCTTCTGAAAAAGCTGCCGACTGCTCAGACTTTGGGAGGCGTGCTGCCAGCTCTGTCAGTTCAGCATTTAATGTTTCTGACATTCGATGGACAGCTGAGTGGGCGCGTCGGTTGGCGTTCCACTAAGCGTATGGGGACGCATGGGGGCGCATCCCCTATAATGCGCTTGGTACTGAAGGGCGCATCTGTGTGATGCGCTTGATGTAGAGGGGCACGTCTGTGTGATGCACGGTCTGGCCGGCGCATCCGCTTCGTGAGACGTCTTTGATGGTGCAACTGTTACGTTCTTCGAGTGCTTTAAATAGCCGTTTTGATTTGGCTGAATTCGAAACGTCTGGTTCATCAATTTAATACAAATTCATTGCCCGAAATTCGGAGAGCCATCTACTTGGCGCATGGGTTTGATTTGCCCGGCCTATAATAGTGGTATGGAGAGAGGGTTGGCCTCTCGTTCTCTCACGTCTTTCCGACATGAACTTGTGTGCTCGAATGCATTCTATTGACGAGATGCTCCCGAGGGTGAAGATACGACGCAGTGTCTTCGTTGATGCACTTGAAGGTGACTGTTACATCCAAAAGACAGAATCGAGGGCTTTCGAGGCAGGCGAAAGGTGCCTGTTCCATCCAAAGATAGGGATGTTCGGGCCTCATTTCCGTTATTCCGGAAGAGCCGTAGATCGGAATGGCGGTGCTGCGGCTTTGGTAGCTCTTTCTTCCTTCAAAATGGGTGTAGCCCATTCTGGTTGTGTTGAAAGCTGCTCCTTTAGCCGTGGTTTCGATCATGGTCTTCCTTCGCCTTTGGAGGCTCTTTCAAAGCCTCCCCTGGCCACAGATTTTGCGGTGCTCTTCTCTTCCGTGGTTCCAGCCAGAGGGTTAAATGCTTCATTTAGTCGAAGCATTTATCAGGTGAGCCTGGCTGGAAGAGCGGCACATAACTGGGCTGCTGAAGGGATGCACATAACTGGGTATGCACATAACTGAGCTGCTGAAAGGATGCGCCCTGCTGAGTGCGCTTGGTGGGATGTGCCTGGTTGAGGGCGTATGGTGATTGCTGCGCCTGACTGGAGGCGCATGGTGGTTGCTGCGCCTGACTGGAGGTGCATGGTGGTTGCTGGCTGTAGACTTAGGATCCTTTCTTTGTAGAAATTTTCCTTTGTACAATCTTTCTTAGACATGTAATAGACTTTTATATGTGAAATAAAAAGTTCTCTTTCAATGTCTATATTTGTTGCTTTTTGCTGTGAAGCACTTTGTCCAAGCTTTGGCACATGTAGTCTGGCACATAGACTTTCTGGTTCTGAAATTCCATGCTTCTACAAGGCCCCCTTCAAAGTTTTCAAAACTTTTTGGATAAGTTTTGGAATACTTTGAATAAGAAGCATGGTAGTGGGGGCGCATGACCGTCAGGGCGCATAGATACTCTGTGCGTCAGTGCTGGGCACATGCTCCGCTCAGTTAGTACAAATGATGATGCCTCGGTAACCTAAAAAAGATTAATGATGATCTTTTTTGGTTTTATTTGTGGTTATCCTTCACAGAACCCGAGGACACGGCTGAGATCACACATCATCGGGTCACGCGCGCGACCAAGCCCTATAAATAGGCAAGAGATGGAGAGAGAGTTCTTCTTCTCCTTGCTTTTTCTTTCTTTAGAGTTCTTCTTCAAAAACCCTAACTTTTCTTCTCTCAAAGAAATGGCTCCCAAGACTCCTAGCGGCGGTGCTGGCAAGGGAAAGGAGCCGGTGGAGTATGCCGAGGGGGATGTCCCTATCACCATTGTGACTTCGGCCGACGTTCGCCCTGCTGTGACGGGTGGGTGTCGTCTTTTCCACTACTTTCTTTGTTCAGGCGATCTTTGGATCATGCGACTGAGTTGACGTGCCCTAACTCTCTTCTGCCGACGTGCATGGAATACTGTCCTCGCCAAGGTTTTACCCCGCCGACGTGCATAGGTTTAGGCCTTCATCATGCACCGAGGTTTAACTGCGGACACACATGGGTTCACACCCTAAATGCGCCGAAGCCTTTACTGATGCGCATGGGTTTACACCCTGATGATGCGCCGAAGCCTTTCACTGAGGCACATGGGTTTACACCCTGATGATGTGCCAGGTTGCTTTGACACACTTTGTCTTTTGCCTGACCTTTGATTTTTCTTGTGCCAGTATCGATGACGATTCTGCTGCTGAATGAGGTCCTTTTGGATGCTTTCCTTTGTCAAATGGGAGTTGATTTTGACGAGGCGGTTGTCAATCCTGCCAAGGGTGTTATCTTACAGGATCAACCTCCTGAGAGGGTGCTGCAGATCCAGAACCAGTTGCCGACTTTCCTCCAGAGTATGATGGAGAGCGGAAAACTAAAATCTGCTGAATCCGAAGATGTGACCTTCTTGAAATCCGCCTTTTAGTTCGGTGACCGCCTGATCTCCACGGAAGCGAAGATACTGAAGGTCAAAGAAGACTGGTTCTTTTCAGCAAAAGGCATGGTGCTGTACATGCGACAACTCGACCGCCAGTTGCCGCTGACAGCCTTCTATCGTCTACCTTCGAAGAGAAGGATGTCCTGGGATCTTACTCCTTCTCAGGGAGGGGCCCTAGGAGGTGCTCTTTCGATTGATGCTACCTCGAATCAAAGGGATACCCTATCTGCTTCACGAACCGGTCCCTCATTCAGTTGCCAAACTTTGCGTCCCGGGAGCCTCTACAGTGAAGTCCCAACTGACACTTTTGCCTTCAATGCTTCAACCTTCGCGAGCCGGATGCTGACATCGAGGGTCGTGTATCCGAAAGGTAGCTTTAGGGTCGAAGGTTGGTGTCATCATATCTCGAGGTGGGACGAGTTGACCACTTGGGTGCTTTCGAAGTTTAAGGCTGAGCTTAAGGAGATTGGGCTGACAGCCGCTATTCGTGCCACGCAGGCTGGCGTGGATCTCAATAAGCCTATGTTCCTTGCACTCTTGGAGTTGTTCAATACCCAGCTGGTACCTTCTACACTCCCGTGGGGGAGTTGGGGTTGGCTCTCCACGAGATGTACGAAGTGTCCAAGCTTCCCTGGGGTTCAGAGCCGTACGAAGAATATTTTCTATCAAATGAAGAGATCCAGGTTCTGGAAAATAAGGACTCGGAGATGATGGCCGTCTTCAAGGAAGTGGCGAGCCATCATTATTTGATGCATCGGAAGGACAAAGTCAAGACTCAGCCTCATGTGACTGCTTGGAGGGATTATGTTTTCAAGCAGGATTTGGCGGATCCCTCGAGGATCCGGTTTACGACTCCACAAGGGCTGAAACCTGCGGAAGTGACTTCTGAGATAAGCCGGCTGGACGAGAGGACTTCTCGTTCCAATGAGGATGGTGAGAACGCGTATAGCTGTTTCTGGCACTGTACACACCAGATGTCATCTAAAGCAGTGCTGACAACATACTTGATGATATGGCTCCGAGATTGTGTGTTTGTGAGCAGATCTGGTACAGTGGAGAGGGTACACCGGAACCTTATTTTGCCTGCCGTAAAGTTGGCCTTCGGGCGTCCCTTAGCTCTCCTTCCTGCTATGGTGTGTAACCTATTGCGGAGTTTAAGGACTTTTGCTTATGACGTGATCCAGGGGAGAGATAAAAATGACAACTTTTCCCGGACTGAATTGCCATTCCATTATCTTATGGGATGGCTAATTCTGCATCATCCGAATGTGATGAGTCCCGGTCCGGAGGAGGATCATGTTGAAGGAGATGCCTTTATCCGCCGCTTCTACACGAGGAAGTGGTTACACACTGGCGTCCCCGTTTGCAGGAGAGTTTTGTCCAACCTTCTGGGGTGGAAGATTGTCAAGGTCGCCCCCATCTTCAAAGATTTTGAGGCTGACCAAGATTTAATCGACTCAGGTGAAGATGCGATTACTCGGCCGAAATGGGGTTTTCGTTGGTTGCAGAGTATTCGGCCTTCTCACTTAGTCTATCGCAACCAGAATAGGTGTTATCTGGAGCCATATCTGCCCAGCCGGTTCGCTCGCCAGTTTGGCTATACTCAGCTGATGTTATGGAATCCCAGTAACAGTCTGGGGTTCATCGGTAGTTTGCTGGACGGAGCCCGGGGCTGGCAATATTATAATGCCTGGTGTACTGGTGTTCAGTTTACGGTGCCCGTTTGCAACCCTCGGCCACAGATCCTGTATTCGGCCGCTAAGCTGTATTGTACAATGAATGCTGCGTCTCCAGGTTATGACAGAGAGACTAGTTTCATCATTGGAACTCAGCTAGAGGCCACGGCGAACATGTTAATGGTGGCTCGGTCATATCGCCCACCAGAGCCGGCGGGGTATTGGGCTGCTGCTGCGGCATCAGTGAGAGATCCTCTTGTTGGGAAGAGGCGGGCTGACGCGGAAGCCGGCTCGTCTGTACAAAAAAGGTCGAGAAGGACGACGAATCCAAAGGCAACGGGAGTGCCACCTATACCGCCAGTAGAATCGGCTCCTGCTGAGGTAAGGAGTCCTCCGTAGCTTTGGCTTATCTTGTCATTTTGGTGACTTGTGCTTTTCTTCTTGTAGGGATCGTCGAAGAAGAAGACCCGTGTTTCAAAATCGGGTGTCAGTAAACCGAAGGAGGTAGCAAGCTCTTCTGTTGAGCGCATCCCTCCGATGGTAATATCTCCAATAGAGGAGGGTCTTGAAGATATTCCCGCAGAGGTTTTACTATCTCCAGATTTTGTTTAAAAAGATGTAGAGGTTGCACCAACTTCTAGGGAGGTGCCAGCTGCCGTGAGGGCCTTGGACGTTGAGGGTCCAGCGGACACGGGGCTTCCTGGTGATGATGTGGGGTGGAGTTCGTCGTCTTCGGATGACGTTGCTCCAGAGTTGCAAGAGCTTGTTGCGGGGGCAACAGAGATGGTTGAGACAGAGGAGAGGGTTGATTCCCCTCCTTGTTATGATGAAGGGAGGTCGGCTGCATCATTGCCAAGCCCTACCCCAGACTCAGCGGCAGAAGCTGAGGTGGCTACCAGTCAGTAGGTAGTGACAGATCCTGTCCCTGTAGAGGGATTTGATGAAGAGACTCGTCTGACAGTCCCGACTCCTTAGGTGGGTCAGGAGACAAGTGTTGATCTCTCCGTTCTACCAGGGAGGTATTGGCTGTTGATAGCGCGTTGGGGACTGGAGAGGCAGTCGCTGACATCGGTGGTACTTCCAAGTTCGGGAAGGGTAAGGGTGTGATGGAACCCTGTGTTGCTCCTTCTACTTGGGATACTCTCTCGACACCTGTGCCGGCTCCTTCTGCTCCCTTGGCTCCTCGGGCTAGTAGTCCAGCCCCTGTTGATGAAGAGCCTATTGATGCCGAGGTGCAAGCCTCGCAGGTCGAGGTTGGTGGGTCTTCTTGCGGTCCGCCAACTGGGGTAGCTCCTTCAACTCCTGTCATGACACCACAAGTGCTGGCGGACGCAGATGAATATGTAAGATTCATCGTTGAGGCAGTGTACAAAATGCTGCAGAGGGGGTGTCGGCAGTGACAGACGCCAAAGGGAGCTTTGCGACGGCAAGAACTCTGGTATTGCCTCATATCAACTTGATCCGTGTTCACCCGGGCCACGAGCATATGGCCGACATTCTGGAAGCCACTGTGGCTGAGTTGGACCAGCGGCTTTCTGAGTTAGGGCGTATCCAGCGGAATGACCTGTCCGTCCTGATAGATACGGAGAAGGAGAAGTTGCTCGTCGAGACTGTGTCTTCCTACCAGGCCACCGTGAGTGTCTGGGAACACGAAGTGTCTGAGACTGAAGCTGCAGTGGAGCGGTTATCTCAGTCTACACGGGAGACAGAGGAGACGCGAGCTACGCTGGACGCAAATATCACGGAGATTGCTGCGCAGATGCGCCGTCTTGAGGATCAGCAGGCCCGACTCCTATTGGACGCTGAACGTGTCCAGGCTGAACATGTAGCATTCAAGAAGGAGGAAGCAGCTTTCACTCTCTGAGCTCTTACCCTGATTCAGCAGAGACAGCAGCTTGATGAGAAGCACGAGAACGAAACTTCTGCTGAGGCTGTCGAAGCGATGCGTCAAGAAGCTGAACGTCGAGTCTTGGCGACTGTAGAGACTCGGGCGGCAGACTTGAAACGCCGAATTGCAGAGCTTTCCGCCAACCCTGGGGATATTTAGGGCTTGTAATCTCTGCTCTTTTGTATTTTTGCAACTCTTGCTGGGGATAGTGTAATCCTTTACTCTCATTTTTTAGGAATAATAAAGAAGTACACCATTTTCTGTGATGTGTTCATTTTTGCTTGTCATGAACTTTGATAATTTGTGTGGACCTATTATCTTTTGCGTACCTTGGTTTCAGATACAGATAATAAGTTTGAAGGACCCAATGTATTTGCTCAGAGGTAATGTGGACGTGGCAAATATGGGGTTCAAATGATAGAATCTTCCTACTCAGAGGTGTTATGGTAGGAATGATTCTGGGAGATGTGCGGAACTACTCAGAGGTAATATGGACGTAGAAGTTCTGCGATCGATGTACGGCAACACGGGGGTTATCTGTACGGGATGTTTACTCAGAGGTAATGTGGACGTGGTAAATATGAAGGATAGCGTAGTCTTATGGGGTGTAAGATTCTGGCTTGTAGGGTGTAGGGGGACAACTCAGAGGTGATGTGGACGTGGTTGTCCTTCTACTGGAGGATGCTACGGAACAACTGGGTTTCGAAAACGTATGATTTTTTGTGGAATAGAAGTACATGTCTGAAAAGATGTCAAGAGTAGTACTTCTTTAGGAACTTACCGTTGATGGGCATCATGAATAAGTCCCCATTGGGTTTGGCGAGATGGTAAGCACCGTTTGAGTATACCGTCTCGATGATAAAAGGTCCTTCCCATTTGGGCTCGAACTTTCCTAGCATTTTGTGAGTCAACACCATCGGCCTCCTGACTGCCAGGACCAGGTCGCCAACTTGGAAAGTCCTCTGCTTGACCTTCTTATTGAAATCCTGTGATATACGGGCTTGGTAGAGTTCGATGCGTTGTTGAGCTAGGAGACGCTTTTCGTCAAGTGCCTCCAGTTCCCGCAGACGACGACGTTGATTGTCTTCTTCTGTGAGTTGGTTTGTGATTACTACGCGGAGTGAGGGTATCTGAATCTCGAGAGGCAGTACCGCTTCGCTCTCGTAGACCAAGGAGAATGGTATGTTGCCTGTCGGGGTCCGTACCGTTGTGCGGTAGGCCCAAAGGCATTCGCCGAGCCTTTCGTCCCAGTCGCGTTTGTTAGATGACACGACCCTTTTGGGTTGCCTGACGATAGTTTTGTTGAACGCCTCGGCCAATCCGTTTGCTGTCGGATTGTAGGCGGTTGATGCCACGTTTTGAATGCGATTCTTGTCACAGAATCGGCTGAAGACATGGCTGATAAACTGAGGACCATTATCGTGGATGATCCTCCGGGGTACCCCGAAACGGTAGATGACGTGGTGCTTGATGAAGCTGATCACCTTGGAGCTTTTCACTTCTGCCAGGGGAACTGCTTCTGCCCATTTGGAGAAGTAGTCGGTGATTGCTAGGATGAAGCGGTGTCCTCTCGATGAAGGAGGGGTGATCGGTCCCATAATGTCCATTTCCCAAGCTTCGAAGGGCCAGGAGGCGACTGTAGGATGTAGTGGTTCGGACGGTGTATGAATGAAGTCTGCGTGAAGCTGGCATGCATGGCATTTCTTAGCATATTCAACAGCGTCGGCGGCCATGGTTGGCCAGTAATAGCCCATGCGTCGTAGTCGATCTTACAACTTGGGACCAGGCTGATGGGCCCCGCAGGTTCCATCATGAGCTTCTCGAAGGGCTTCAGCTGCTTCTTCGTTAGACAAACATCGAAGGAGAAGTCCATCGTAGGAGCGTCGGTACAGTATTTTAGTAGCCGTATCGTAGTAGAATCGAAGAGAGCATCTCCTGACCGGGACAGCTTCTTCCGGGTCCTCTGGAAGAATTTCGTAGATAGCAAAGTCGATGAAAGGGAATCTCCAATCCCGGACATTAACGCCGGCACCAGCTGGCATGACGTGGGCCACTTGTGAGCGCAGGTGGTTTTTAGGGCAGACCAAGTCTCGACCCACTACCGTGACGTAGTGTTGAGTTCCGATGGGTGCCGCCAGAGAGGCTGCGAGGCCAGCCAGAGCATCGGCCTCTAGATTTTGTAGACGAGGTACGTGTTCGATGAAGAACCCAGTGAAGGTTGAAATAATGTTCAATGCAACTTCATGATAGGGGATCAGATCTTCATGGCGAACCTCGTATTGCCCTCTGATTTGATTTACGACGAGCTTTGAGTCACCGTAGGCTTCCAGATGTTTTACCCCCAGCTGCTGTGCTAACTGGAGTCCCATAATGAGCGCGTTGTACTCGGCCACATTGTTGGAGCACGGCTTCGAAAGGGAGTAAGCACGCTGGATGACCAGCTGATCGGGGGAGACTGGTACCACCCCCACTCCTGCGATGATTTGGCCTTTGGGGCCTGTTCTTGAAGTGCCATCGAAAAACATCCGCCAGACAATGCCTTCTTCGGTGACGTTTGATTCTTGGACCTCATCCGGGATGTCTTCATAGAGTCTTGAGGACTCCGGGATGGGGTGTGCAGCTAAGAAGTCGGCTAGAGCTTGACCCTTAACAGCCTTTTGTGGAACGAACACCATGTTTGATGGCGTTAGCAAGATCGCCCATGTGGCTAGCCGGGAGTCCAGAGATCCTGGCTTCGTCATGAGGACCCTGAGCGGATTGACTCAGGAAATGACGTGAATTGTCTGGCCCGAGACATAATGACGAGTCTTTTGGATGGCAAATACCAGAGCCAAGCACTCCTTTTCAACGGGTTGTACCGGTGTTCGGCCCCGATCAGAGTTCGGCTGAGGTAGTAGATCGCTTGCTCATAGCCTGTGTCGTTGTTCTGAGCTAGCATAGCGCCGAGGGAATGATCTATGGCACGGACTTATAGCAGGAATGGTTTGCCAGCGACGGGTGCCACTAGAACTGGAGGGCTCGTCAGGTAGGCTTTGATGTCATCGAAAGCCTTTTGGCATTCCTCTGTCCAGACGTAAGAGACTCCCTTCTTCATGAGCTGGGTGAAGGGTTGACATTTGCCGGAAAGGTTTGCTATGAACCTCCGGATGTACGCCAGACGTCCCTGTAGGCCTCGAAGTTCTCGAAGATTCTTCGGAGGGTTCATATCAAGAATTGCTTTGGTCTTCTCTGGATCGACATGAATGCCTTTCGCCGTGATGATGAAGCCCAAGAACTTTTCGCTCGAAACCCCAAAGAAGGATTTAGCGGGGTTCATCTTGAGTTGATGCGCCCGCATGAGGTCGAAGACTGTCTTGAGGTTTTGCAGGTGATCTCCTTTAAGACGGCTCTTGACTGCGATGTCGTCGACATAGCATTCGACTGTCTTGCGAAGGTGCTAACGGAAAATGGTGCTCATAGCACGTTGGTATGTCGCACCAGCATTCTTCAAGCCGAAGGGCATCACTGTATAGCAGAAAATGCCCTTTGGAGTCCTGAACGATGTATATTTTGCGTCATCGGGGAACATCTTGATCTAGTTGTAGCCCGAATACCCGTCCATGAAAGACATGCGCTCGAAGCCACACGTGTTGTCGATCATCACGTCGGTGATTGGAAGCGGGAATTCGTCCTTCGGGCAAGCAGAGTTGAGATCTCTGAAGTCGATACAGACTCGTATCTTCCCATTCTTCTTGGTGACGGGGACGACGTTTGCTATCCAGTCTGGGTGTTGCTCTTCACGGATGAAGCCGCTAGTCAAGAGTTTGTCTACCTCCTGATCGATGGCGTTTATGATGTCCGGACGGAAGCGCCGCTGTTGTTGCTTGATAGGCTTGGCATCAGGCAAGATGTTCAACCTATGCATCGCAATCTGGGGATCAAGTCGCGGCATATCTTCGTAGCTCCAGGCGAAGACGTCGATATATTCTTTAGCCAGCTGGTTTAAAGATTCTCGGTCTTCTCCTTTGAGGCTTTTGCTGACGAAGGTGGGTTTGGAAGAAGATCCACCCCCAAGGTCGATTTGCTCGACTTCGCCTTCGGTAGGAGGTTCACGTAATTCAAAACGAGACTCCCATTGTTGTCCCAGGCGTTGAGCCCAGGGTTCTTCTTCGAAGAATTCCGACGCTTGGTCTTCGCCTTCTTCTTTTTGAGACTGTGCAGATGTCATGTTGGCTGACAGCACTCTCTTGAAGACAGATCTGATACTGGTATCGGAATCCCACGTTGATGCTTCAGACGAGTGAGAATGTTCAACTTCCTCTGCGTCCGAACTCTCTGGAGTTGACGGCGGCGTGACATAGCCTACCCCCCGTCAAGTTTTGTTGTAGTAGTCCTGCGGCTTTCCTTTAGGTGTTGGAAGCCGGAGAGGGAGTCGTCGACCTTTGCCGTAGTTCAGGCCTTTGTCACTTTTTAGGTCGTAACCCATCTTTTGGATGAGGTACTTTGCCTTGTCCGTGTACCGATAGAGTTACATTCTGCCGGCATCTGGTTCTGGCTCGAGTGACGGGAGGTCCTGATGACGCTCGACCTTGCCGAAGATGATGGATTCTTCGTCTCGACTCCATGGTGGGACTATGTAACAAACCCTTTGGGACGGGACTACTCGATTTACATGATGGACGGTCGTTACTTGTGTTTGCAACGACCGTAGAGCGTTATCTAATGTATACATGGCGTTCCAATGTGGAAGACTAGAATAATTAAAAGACACTCTATTATTGATGAAATGTGAGATTTTATCCCGTGGGATTACATTGTCAAGAGATGGGGCATCTACATCGGCCGAGATATATTCCTTCAGCTCTTCATTTGTAAGCACTGTAGTAGGATCGGGAGGGTCCACCACAGTGTTGATCTGGGAGTCCGGAAGGACTACATGGGCCTTTTCTGGCGGCTGGGATGGCGACGACTTGCCCTTAAAATGCACATTCAGAGGTGCCTCCGATGCGCCACCGGTGATTGGCGCCTTCCCCTGTAGTTTTGCACAAGGGGAGCCGATGTTTGAGGAGGCTTTCTCTTGAGCCGTATCTTCAGGGGAGCTTCAGGAGCAGCTGGTGCTTTCCCGGATAGCTTAATGCTCATAGGGGGCAACTTCTGAGACGGTTTGCCTTTGAGTCGGATCTTCAAAGGAGCATCGGGAGTGACCTCAGGCTCCATGTCCGGCTTTGCTGCCGTTTCTGCTTCGTCGTCAGCATCATTGGCCTCCTCCTCGTCAGGTGACTTGTATAAGTCAGCATCGGTGAAGTAGGCTTCAATCCCTTTAAAGGGGTCGATGTCTGCGAACTCCGTACGGATGATGTTGTTGGTGGACACGTACTTCATACATTGGTGGAGCGTGGATGGCACCACCATGTACTCGTGCAGCCATGGGCTGTAGAAGCATGGAAAATATCAGAATGATGATCTATGCGGCTCAGAACAGGAGAACCCAATGCGGCTCATACAGGAGCAGTCCCATGCGGTTCAGAGAGACTCTTAGTCTCATGCGGCTCGAGATAGGAGAGTCCATGCGGCTTACATAGGGACAGTCATGCAGTTCAAAGAGTCCCCCAGCCGCATGCGGTTCAGAAGTACATGCAGCTCACATTCAACCAACAGAGATATGCGGCTCGATCAACGCCATGCGTCCCCATGGGACCCCTTCACACAGCTGGCCATTGAGCAATGGCCCTATTTAATGCTCTGCCATGATTTGACAGCTGACGGTTCTGACATGAAGTGTCATAATGGCCCTGTCATAATGACAGACTCTTTGGAAATAGGAGAAAATCTCTGACACAATCCGAGATTGACACGTGGCTACCCCCATGCGGCTCCAGTGAAGAACAGCTTCATGCGGCTGGCAAGAATCGTCTTCCTGTGGCTCACCAAGAAGCCATCCCATGCGGCTCGCGAGTACTATACTTATGCGGCTCACTGAGAAACCATCCCATGCGGCTCGCAAATACTATACCTATGCGGCTCACTGAGACGCTGTCTCATGCGGTTCATGGATATCATGCGGTTCTGATAGGGTCCACCATGAAGACACGTGGCAGAGATTTAATGGTCCCCCCGACTTGACAGCTGGTAGCAAGGAGGATTATGAGATGCAAATCAATCAGAGATTTACCAGATCCCAATGACCATATTTAACGTTATCCTCATAATTAATGAGATCAGGCCATATCATTCATGATCAAGCCAATGGGACACGTGGTGAGAGATCCAAGCTTGACACAACCAATCATGAAGATTTAAACCAATCAGCATTAATCATTCGCAGGATTCAGTGCTATCCCTATTTTATGGCCCAGATCCTTCACACTTAAAACTAAGGGTCCAGATTGGTTATACATCAGGCCGCCACCACTTTGATAATGGGTAATCATCCAAACCCTAATGATGCTCCCCACGATTATAAATAGCAGGGTGCCATTCCTTTGCAAAATGGACAAGGAGAGATATACGCTATCAGAGAGAAAAATACACAGAGAGAGAGAGAGAAGCCAGAAGAGTAATAGAGGGAGAGCAAGAAGAGTATTTCTTCAGCAACGCCAATCATCTCTTCACAGGAGCCAAGGCTGCATACCGATCGTCAAAGGAGTAAGGCAGGGCTGCCGTCGCCTTCCCGAGCCTCTATCGTCACCCCCCAGAATCTAAAATAAACAATTGTACTTAGACTGCTGTACCTAGGTTTTCGTCCCTAGGCTTTCTTTGTACAAGCGAGTTTGTAACGTGAAGTAAAAGTCCGGTCCTCCGATAATTGTTCTGTTCTTTTATATTTCATGGCAAACACGATGGCGACTCTGCTGGGGATCGAACCTCTCCACGGCTGAGGAGTTGGTGACGCAATCGGATGCAGCCAAGCTTGGCTCCACGCAACAGAAGATGGTCGCCCGGTTCGACCAACAGGCGTTCGAAGAAATGCTCTCCGACAAGAGCGCTGGCCCAGTCCAGAAGCGAGCCCGCACAAAGAAGGCCCGCAAGGAGTGGAGACCACGATCCTTTATTCCTACCGAAGCTCTTGGAGAAATACCCTCCGTTGCTCAAAACGGCGGAGAAGACTCTCCCGCGGCCCCACTTCAGATCATAGACGACTCTGCTGTCCCCAAGTCCGACAGAAGAAAACACTATGATGCTGGATTTGCAGGGGCAAAGAGGAACTCTGTGAGATCCGAGCCGCATAAGGGTACTAGCCGCAGGAAGAAAGCTCATGCGGCTACATCCGCCGGCCGCATAAAAAAAACCCATGCGGCCACATCTGTCAGCCGCATAGCTTATGCGGCTACAGTTGCCAACCGCATGGATGAAACTCATGCGGCTAAGAAAGTCAATCGCTTGCAGAAAACCTATGCGGCCACAATTTCCAACCGCACGTGGCCAGCCTGCACGGTCGTGACTCCTAGCCGCATAAAAACAACTCATCCAACGGCAGAAGACAACCGCATGCAGGCAGCCTGCACGGTACCCAACTCTAGCCGTATAGCATCCATTCCACGCTTCTCTCGATCAGTCTTCGACCGTCTCTCATGTAGTCCTGACCCTAGTAGTTCTCTGGATGATAAGCCAGACTCTGTGGTGTTCAACTTGGACTCCTCCTATTACGCACTCGCAAGTGCTAAAAGAGGAAGTCTAGGGCAGCGCTGGCTCATCAAGCCCAGTCAGCTGTCCCAACCTATGACTATCGGGGCGTCCCGTTGACTATCACGCGGGCCTCTGATGGGAAGTTGTATACAACCGCTCGAGTCCAGCCCCCGACGGCAAACAGACAGAGTGGTTCCTCTGACCCGCATGAGGCGATCCTCCACAAGCGCAAGGAAAGAGAAGGAGCCTCGGCGTGCAAAGAGTCCTCGCTTGGACATCACTGCACCCAAATCATCGTCAACTGCTGTTGCAACAACGCGGCAGCAATGGAAGACCGGCCGTCCGTCTTCCAATGACTACGGCATCCGAGCTCAGAAGATGAGGCACCTCCTGTTGTCTCCTGCAATTCCGCTCAGAAAGTCCCTGCCGAAGGGAGAGGGAAGAAGACAAGCATCTCCAGTCCCAAGATATCAACCACTACAGCTAAGAAACTATCGTCTAAACGGTTGTCCTCCACCGGAGTATTCCAATACACCTGTTCAAAGACAAAATCTGCCGCAATGAGAAATTCATCATCCACATCGTCGGGGGTTGTGGGAACTGGGGGTAGCACTCCTCCGAACATCCGCAACAATCCGATGTTTCAAGGAGCCGAGCCCGGACAAACAACTCTCCCATCAGATATAACAGACGCTAATGTCCCCGAGGACATACGTGACTCTCAAGACGAAGCAAGCTCTGAGGCTGGGGATGCTGTTCCCTCCGAGTCCGAGCCCGAAGAGAACGTTCCCACCTATCCCGATGACTTCTCGGTGCATGGGTAGGACTCGGAGGGCACATCCTCCACCGTTCCTTCCATCACTCCTCATGTAAGGACGGTGTTCATGACGGACAGCAATCAAGGTGGTTCCAGTGATCGCCAGCGTATTGACAATCTCGAAGCCATATTACTTGCTTTGGTCAAGTCTGTAGACGAGATTAAAGCGGCCCTTCCATCTCTGCAAGGAGGAACGCCTGGCCAAACGAACGCGGGTCCCGCGGTCAATGTGGACTCGAATTCGGCGGCACCGAACCCGGGTAACAATCCTCCCGAAATAACAGCCCCTACCGTGACAGATGACGCCCGAGAAGTAAGAAGAGAGGTTCAGGAGCTCCGAGCCATGTTCCATGCCCGAGAAACTGCTCAAGACCTCAGAATACGGCAACCATACCCTGCTGAATGGAGGGATGTTCCATTCCCACCAAGATATAAGCCGTTCAATATCAACCCATATGATGGCAAGACCTCAGCAAGTCGGTACATCACGTACTTCGAGGTCACCACCGACCATCTGCCCCACGATGATGCTATCCTCACACGATTATTCATTGGGGCATTGGAAGGAGTCGTCTTCGACTGGTATCGCAATCTGCCGGACAACTGCATCCACTCCTTCGCTGGCTTCAAGCGCATGTTCTTGGAGAGATTCTACGAGGTAGGACAGGACGTCACCATGTCCACCCTCATGGATGTCATCCAAGGGAAGAAGAAGCTGACAAGGAACTACATTGAGCGGTTCCGCCAAACCGCCATGAAGCTGCCCTCCGGAAATCCAGATTCCTCTTTGATTGAAATTTGCCAAAAGATACTGCTTCCAACGATCAGTCTCTGGATGGGCGAGAGTCAATTCAAGGACTGGAAGGCATTTATCATCAGTGCCACAAGTGCCGAAGAACGACTGAAGAAGGCTCGCCAAATGGGATTGCACATCTCAGAAGGAGAAAGCAAGGGCAAGCGTCCCAACAACGATAATGGGGGTAACCCCTCCAACAATCGGGACAGTAAGGGAAAGCAGGCTATGGTGGCCGATACAGCACAAAAACCTGAGTCGAAGCCAGCAGACAAGCAATGGCCGCAAATCACTTACTCCTTCGAAGACAGCCACGTGAAGCCCATCTTGGACATGCTCATACAAGGGGACAGAATTCAGCTTCCTCCACCAAGACGGGAACCGCGGCCGGCGGAGATGGAGAATCCAAAGTACTGCTATTATCATCGCTATGTTCATCATGCTACACACGATTGCTACCAGCTGAAACGGTACATCCAGAACCTCATCGACTCGAACGCTCTGGCCATCGATTTCGAAGAGGTAACCGTGGCGGCCAATATGGTGTCCGTACAATTCGGCAGCTTCCCTCCGACGGAGACTCAAGACGGGGTGGTCCCCGTCCCTCTAGCGACAATAGAGATTACCAATCTTCCACCTCCTCGAGATCAGGCTGCTGGTCTAGTAACCCTCACCACATCACGAGGGGAGGTCATGTGGATCCATCCAGACTTGGTATCAGAAGTGACTCGGCCCACACCATCTACCACCGACAAAAAGAAAAGTGGAAAAGTTAGGACCTGCCACACAATTTCGGCAGACAACGAGGAAGCTACAGTCGTCGTCACGCGGTCCGGAGCACAATCCCAACCTGTGGTTGACAATCCAACCGAAAATCATCAACCCACTACAACTGATGCTCCGGGACCGGCTCAGCCTTCAACGAACGACAAGCCTAGGCCGAGGGAGACTCGCTTCGACAAGTCCCTCCGAAAAGAGGCAGCCCAAGGACTAGAGAGGCCCTACAACTTTGACATCTTAGAACAATTGGCTAACACACCGGCCAAGTTGTCACTGTACGAACTCCTAAGGCTCTCCAAGGACGTTCGTATTGCATTAAGCAAAGCACTCCAAAATGCCGATGTCTATCTGGCTCAATCCAACCTCACCGGGGAGGACTCACCCATGGATCTCCAAGACAGTGCCTGCATGGGAGCAATGCCCAACATCGTCTTCACTCCGCAGGACATGCTCATCAAAACCAACCTACACGATCGCCCGCTATACTACACGGGGTATATCAGCAACGTGAAGGTGGATCGGATGCACATAGATCTTGGCTCTTCTATAAGCATCATCCCGAAGGGTCTGCTACATCATCTCTGCATTCTAATGCATCGTCTGACACCTATAAGTACCGCCATCAGCAATTTCAATTCGGGCAGGAGCTACCCTATTGGGAAGATTCGTTTGAAGTGTCAAATTGGTGACCTCCAATCCGAAGTCACCTGCTACGTCATAGATGCAAACACTTCTTATAACATCCTCTTGGGGCGCCCATGGATACACGATTACATGATCGTGCCTTCCACGCTACACCAGTGCTTCAAATATGTCGACAAATACGGCTTCGTGAAGACAGAATTTGCTGATATCGATCCCTTCAAAGGGGTCGAATCCTACTACTCAGACTCCTGCCTATACGAAAAGTCGAAGAGGCACCTGGATGAAGGAGACGTACAAGCTCATACCGAGACAGCTACGGGATTAGAAGGACCTCTGACGATCCACCTCCAAGCTCGCAAACCGGGCAAGTCCGCACCCCTTACAGCCACTCTGAGGAAAGACGCGATCAGCCTCTCGGCGCAAGAGGAGCAGATGACAATCCGGCTGCCAAGGTCCGGCCAAGTGTCGAGACCCACAACGGGGCCACTAACAATCAGACTGCCGAGAGTCAGTCAACCCCAAACGGAGAAGCTCAACCCCTCCGACAAGCCACTGACGATACGCCTTCCCAAGAAGGGTCGTCACCCCGATGCAAGGTCTGACACTTCTAGCGAACCAGCCACTCCTCGCTCCATATCAAGTTCCAAACTGGGGGCCGCTAATCTGCCAACAACTCTACGCTCTGCTCCCTCAGCTGAACCTCTGACAATCAAGCTGCCCAGGGCGTCCTCTCAGTCTTTATTTACATAGGGGGTTGCCGAAGTGGAACCGAAGTTAGCCAAGTATGTGGCTGCCCACACTAATGTTCCCTCCGCTGATGATGTAATCCCCCTAGAAAAGATACCTTACTTCATAAATAAAGGGTTATCTTTGAACTACACCGAGCTCAATAAGCTATGTACAATGTATGCTATGGAACACGGTATAGGCACTCACCTGCACACACAAGTGACAAATGTGTACACCGCGATCCAGCTTACTCCAGTAGAAGACGCTTACCGAATAATCGAGGGAGGAGATCATCCGATCATCTTCGGCCGGACGAACAACCCGCATCCCTTCACCATAGAGGAAGCCGACCTCGGAACAGATGCCGGGAGACTGCCTCTGTATCTGTATAGCCCACAATCCAAATATCTTATGCAGAAACAGGGGTATGATCTGGAGACGATGCCAGGTTTGAACTACGGTACTGGGTGACGATTACCTTTGAAGCCGCCAGTCCCGACGGGCAAACCACGAGACTACTATAGCAAAACTCGATGCGGGTTGGGGTATGTAACGTCTACTACGACCCCTGAAAGTTTAGATGAAGAATGCGACTGGCAGTCACATTCAACCGGATCACCAACTTTCGACTCGGATACCAGCATCGGAGATGTGTTCAGACAAGTCATGTCAGTCAATATGGCATTCGCCGACGCTTACGAGGAAGACGAAGACATCCCCGAGATCCTCGAGCTAGAGCCGTGGGCCCAGCAATTGGATGCACAATGGGAAAAGCGGTTCGAACTGAGAGAACCTCATACTAAAGATTAGGTTATACAAGTTGACCTCGGCAGTGAATCTTCTCCAAAATCGATTTTCGTCAGTAAAAGCCTAATAGACGAAGAGCGGGAGTCGCTGCTAGAACTTGTCAGAGAATACATTGATGTGTTCGCCTAGAGCTATGAAGACATGCCAGGGTTAAATCCTGATATTGCTCTTCACAAACTCAACATTCGGCCGGATGTGAAGCCAGTCAAGCAACAACAGCGACGCTTCCGCCCAGGCATCATGGACGCGATCGAAGCCGAAGTCAACAAACTGATAGCTAGCAGCTTCATTCGTGAGGAGCAACATTCCGATTGGGTCGCCAATATAGTATCCGTCCTCAAGAAGAATGGGAAGATTTGAATCTGCATCGACTTCCGCAATCTGAACAAGGCATGCCCCAAAGATGAGTTCCCCTTCCCTATCACAGACATCATGATCGACAATACCTGCGGCTTCGAACGTATGTCATTCATGGATGGCTTCTCGGGGTACAACCAAATCAAAATGTCTTCTGATGACGAAAAACATACATTATTCCGAACACCAATTGGCACGTACTGCTACACAGTCATGCCTTTCGGTTTAAAGAATGCTGGCACCACATATCAAAGAGCCATGAGCATCATCTTCAGAGATCACTTACGCAAGACAGTGGAGTGCTATGTTGACGATATAGCCGTTAAGAGTCGCTGCAAGGGAGACCATCTGCAGGATCTAAGGACGGTATTCGACCTAATACGAGCGCACAATTTAAAAATGAACCCTACGAAGTCCTTTCTGGGCGTATCCAGCGGAAAGTTCTTGGGCTTCATCATCACTGCACAGGGTATCCATGTAGACCCTGAGAAGACGAAAGCAATCATGGAGATGGGTCCCCTGAGAAATCTCCGCCAACTCAGAGGCCTCCAAGGAAGGCTAGCTTACATCAGGAGGTTCATTTCCAACCTCTCCGGACGATGTCGACCGTTCACGCACCTCATGAAGAAAGGAGTCTCATTCGTATGGGACGAGGAATGCCAGCGTGCTTTCGACAGCATCAAAGAATATTTGTCAAATCCTCCAGTTTTGGTGGCCCCTGTTCCTGGAAAACCATTCCTGCTCTATGTACGAGCAATGGAACACTCCCTCGGGGCTCTGCTGGCACAAAACAACGACGCAGGCCATGAGCAGGCCATATATTATCTCATCCGAATGATGATTGGGCCAGAGCACCGATACACCGCTGTGGAGAAGGAATGCCTCGCCCTGGTGTTCGCCATTCAGAAAATGCGACACTATGTCACCGGACAAACGATACATGTGATCTCATGAGTCAACCCTCTCAGAGTCCTCATGACTAAACCGGGGGCACTCAGCTCTCGACTCGCTACATGGGCAATATTGTTGTCCCCTTATCATATGATCTTTGTCCCACAAAAGGCAGTCAAAGGTCAAGCCCTGGCGGATTTCTTAGCAGCCCACCCAGGCTCGGAGTCCTCCAGAATACATGAAGAGATCCCAAATGAGGTCGCCGACTCACATGCAACCTCTCACGAGGCTATTGGCGAATGTTCTTCGACGGTGCTTCGAGGACCGGACCTAAAGGCAATATAGTCGTCAGAGTCGGGGTAGTGCTGATCTCCCCTTCCGGATTGGTGATTAACCGTATTTATTCCCTCACCGAGCCCTGCTCTAACAATATGGCCGAGTACAACACTCTGGTCATTGGCCTCCAACTTGCAAGAGAGCTGGGGGTAGAATACCTTGAAGCATACGGCGATTCCCAACTAATCGTCAATCAGATCCGGGGCTCATACGAAGTCCGCCACGAAGACATGATCCCTTATCACTAAATAGAGATTGACATCATCTCGTCGTTCGAGGGGTTCTTCATCGAACATGTCCCCAGACTCCGAAATATCGAAGCTGATGCCTTAGCCGGTCTTGCCGCTTCCCTAGCAGTTCCGAATTATGATCGCCAATCAGTGGATATGATAGGCCACGAACTGGTCTGTCCCAAGAACAATGTGCAATTCGTGGTGAGTTATTCCGCACAGACGATCGATGATGCCCCAGACTGGAGACAACCATTCATCGACTTCGTCGTCTACGACATCCTGCCTGAGAACCCAAAGGAAGCCACCTTCATTAGACGGCGGTCTCTCAGATTCTTCTACGATACAGAGACGAAAATGCTATATCATCGCTCCTACGACGGATTACTGCTTCGGTGTCTGTCAAATACAGAAGCCAATGAAGCCGTACGAGAAGCTCATGACGGTGTCTGCGGGGCCCACCAGCCCGGCCCAAAACTGCAAGACCGCCTTCGCCGAATGGGCTACTATTGGCCCATAATGGTGGCAGATGCGATAGATTATGCTAGAAAATGCAAAGTCTGCCAAATCCACGCAGACTTCATCCACCAACCATCCGAGTTTCTACATCCGCCAGTGGCATCCTGGCCATTCGAAGCATGGGGAATGGATAACATTGGTCCAATCACCCCACCTTTCTCCCGAGGACATCGCTTCATACTTGCGATCACTGATTACTTCTCCAAATGGGCGAAAGCTGTCCCACTCGCAGAAGTTAAGACTTCAAACGTGATCAGCTTCCTCAAGCATCATGTCATCTACCGCTTTGGACTGCCCCGAAGGATCATCCATGATAATGGTCCGCAGTTTGCAAGCCACACATTCTATCGGTTTTGCGATAAGTACCGTATTCAGAATGTCGCTTCGATACCATACAACTCGGCAGCAAACGGGTTGGCAGAGGCATTCAAAAAAACAATCATCAAACTCCTCAAGAAGTTTGTCTCCTCCAACAAATGCGACTAGAACAAGAAGCTCGACGAATGCTTATGGGCTATTCGTACCACAGTTCGAACAGCCACCGAGAATACACCATTCTCCCTGGTGTACGGGAGTGAGGCAGTCCTTCCATTGGAGACTCAGATCCCCTCACTACGTGTCGCCCTCACACATCAATTGACGACAGACGAAAACCACCATCGTCGACTACAGGAATTGGAGGCACTAGATAAAAAGTGCCTTTTGGCTCAGCAACGAATTAAGCTATACCAAGCACGCATCTCTGGAGCCTTCAACAAGAAGGTCAATATCAGAACATTCCAGGTGGGCGATCTCGTCCTGGCAGTCCGGAGGTCGATGGTCATGACTCACAAGACCGTCGGCAAATTCCAGCCAAAGTGTGAAGGCCCATTTATCATTGAGACAGTATTCTCCAACGGTGCTTACCGCCTCGCAAAACAAAACAGAGACTTGCTCATATTGCCCGTCAACGGCAAGTTTCTGAAGAAATATTATGTCCAAACGACATTCTCCCCAGCTCATCGAGTCATGTATCTACTGGTACCGCTGAACTCACATCCACAATATTTCAGATTATCGAGTCATGTACCCGCTGGTGCCGTTGAACTCACACTTCCTCAATATTCTAAATTACCGAGTTATGTACCCGCTGGTGCCTCTGAACTCACATTCCGGTCACCCTTTTAGATAGTAAGTCACGTATGATTATACCTCTGAACTTTCTTCCTGGAAGAGATCCTCCCTTATGATCCACTACCCGCGGTCCCGGTGCAAAAAAGGGTAATCGATCCACAGATTTCCGAAACGGCCATGTCCTCATTACCTCTGAGTCGTTTTCACTTCCCCCAAAAACAAACCGCCCCCTCGCATAGAACTTCTACGTTCTCCTACCTCTGAGTCGTTCTATGTACCCCCTCTTCATTGAGTCCACTCCTGCCATATCCTCATTACCTCTGAGTGGAAAGGCTCCGTCGAAGAAACCTTCATGCTTGCCATGTCCACATTACCTCTTTACAAGTATGTCGGTCCCCTTTCAACCTATTATCTGTACCCACAACCGGAGTACGACAAGGATAATAGGTCCACAAACGTCCTCTGTTGACCACAAATATCCTCTGTTGACCACAAACGTCCTCTGTTGACCACAAACGTCCTCTGTTGACCACAAATGTCCTCTGTTGACCACAAATGTCCGCTATTGACCACGAATATCTTCCGTGAAGTCTTCCCTGCCATGTTCTCATTACCTCTGAGCAGGAAAATTCTACGATAAAAACCCTCATGTTTGCCATGTCCTCATAACCTCTGAGCAAATATGTTGGTTTCCTTTCATCCTATTATCCGTATCCTGAACCAGGGTACACCAAGGATAATAGGTCCACAAACATCCCTTGCTAAGCTTCTTAGCATAAATCCACCATCTCACCATGCCCCGGGAGCCCAGCTGCTCTACGACATTCTTTTTCCTAACAGCAAGAACACCCATGACCACTTTGCCATGGCTGTTCCGGACATCCTATCCAAACTTGTTATCCGTACCTAAAACCAAGGTACGCCTAGGGTAACAGGTCCACAAATAATCCTCCAGCAAGTCCAATTCCATAAATGCCACAAGTACAAGAAAGAGAAGATGAGTTGAGACATGCTCATTTATTCAAAATTCAAAGGGCTACATCATTTGATATCACATCCCTTACAAAAAAAAGGGAAGCAAAAGAAAATAGAAAGCTGATCACTGCTCCGGGGCACATAACACCCTGAGACGGTCCGTCAGCAAGGCAACCGACCGTTCAAACCTCTGGGTAGCTCGACGCTCCGCCTCTTGGATCAGCACCGCCTCGTCCTCCAGTTGAGCATGGGCTTGCCAGTTATCCTCGAATCTCTTAAAGGCCCGCTCCAGGTTAGCAGAAGATCGGGAAACCTTCTCGGCCTCCCGAACGATTGACTCCTGTTCCGCCTGAGCGGCCTTCAGCTCTGACTCTAAGAAGGCTAATTCCCTCTGGAGTGCGAGAATCTGCTCCTTCGTGTCGGCAATTCCACGAGAAGCAGACTCTTCCCGAGCACGACAAGCCTGACTCCGACGACCCAGCCTGTCATACGAAGTGGAGAACTTGTCAAGGTCTCCCTGTACAACTGGCCCGACAGTATCTCGAGCGAGCTTGATCCTATCCCGAGCAGCAATGAGGAAGCCCCACTCCCATTCAATCGCAGCAGGCAAGCCCGCCTGCCGTATCGCCAGCAATTGGGTCACAAGCTGATCAGCCTCTGCCAATCTAGGTTCCAGGAGTGCAGCAAACCCCACCCCGCCAGAAAGGGACTTCAAAATTGCAACCTGACCTCGAGCGCACCGGAGAGATAGAGAGAAAGGGGTCCCCCATTCTACAGCAGCGTCTACGCCCCTTTTCAAGTGGCGATAGAAGCTGTCAACCACATCCTCCGTCACCTCGTCCAGAGCCTCTGAGGAAGTCGGTGTTAACGGGAGTGTGGCTGGTAGCGCTGACGAAGACGCAACAGAATCTGCCGCTCCTGCCACAAGAGAAACAAACTCCGTACGGAAGGACGCTTGAACAGCGGCCAATTCCTCTTCAGCGGCCCGCAGAACTTGAATGCTCGGCAGGGTCGAGAGGCCAATCTCCGGAGCCGTATGATCAGCAGAGGATGAGGTGGAAGCCATCGCCAGCTCCCTTTCCATCTGCCCGGTGCTGGCGGAAGGCCCCTTGACATGAGACGGCAAAGGAGAGGAAACGCTCCTTTCTTCCAGATCACGGCAGGCCAAGCCTTCCCCGAGAACATCCGCGGTGGGAAGTAAAGGGTCAGGACCTGCAGGGCCAAGGCAACCATGAATCGATTTGACCCGGAGGATATGTTGATAGAGCAAATAAGCCCCCTCACTAGTCAATATTTGACTTATCTTACCAGTGGAGGAGTATGGAGGTTGAGGTTCGCCTGCAGCCACCGCAGCCTCTTCACCAACAGCCTCCAAGTCAGGTATAATAGACTCCTCCGCCCTTGCACCCTCGAAAGGAGATGCACCGAGATCGGCGTCGCCTTGCTGAAGTTCAGCGATCCCGAAGAGGAGCCCAAGGAAACCTTCGTCACCCCGGGCCGAGGCCTCAGCAACCTGGGAGCTTCCAGCCGCCGCTGAGAGAGCCCCCGCAGAAAGGACCGCGGCACACACGTCGCTAATCAAAGCAGCAAGGGCCGGATCAACTCCAGGGGCAGTAGACGGTTCAGGAGAGGCCGGTTCATCAGACACCTACAAAGAAAAGTGATTAAGTCATATCTCCGAGAGGAAACAAAACTACAACAAAGAGATGGCTCCGACTCGGTCTTACCTCCGGAACAGCGTTTGTACCTTCACCCCTCTCCGTAATAAGTAGCCTACGGGGTCCGACCGCCGCTCCCTTCACAGAAAAGGCTACTCCTCCACTAGTGGACTCACGCCTGCCTCGCCTACGTGAGGGACCAGGCACAACAGGCGATAGTTCTACCCGCACTACCTCCGGTACAGATGGCAATTGGTCTACCGTCTCATCTAATACAACCGACGGTTGATCCGTCATCATCTCACCTGCCATGACGGGAGGCTGACCCGCCATTGCCTCGTCACCAGAAGAAAGAGAGTCCTCGTCGTCCCGCTCGTTGTCTTCCTCAATTGTGTCGAAGGACTCGGAATCGGGCGTAGGAACTCTATTCGTCCCTTTCTTCTTTGCCCTCGACACCATAGCCTTCTCCGTCAGGCGAGTGCCCACAATGAAGCTAGTCCTCGGGTCAAAATCGAGGGGAGGAGGATTTGCCGTAACATGATATAAGGCCGCCATATACAAGATTTCCCCTATCACGTTTGCGACAGGGACCAAGAAGCTAGTCCGAGTATGACAAGTGTCATAGTAGCTCTACGCCCTAATACCGTCAAGAATGCTTCCTTCAAATCCCAAGTGGGAACTTGGACGCCCGAGGAATAGTTGACTATACCCAAATTGACGGACAAACCTACTGGAAAGTAGGGCTCTAAGTACACAGTGTTGCGATTGCGGTAAACTAAATGCGTCGGGCGAATGTTACGCAGCCAGAAACTCATCTTTTCAGGTAAGAAATAAGGAGGTCCAACACCATCAACATGAACACTCCTCACTTCTTGGTCGATAAAACGGGGAACGGACACGAAAAAATTATATCCGTCCACCCTCGCCAACATCCTCCGACACGCCGGCATAGTACTACATTCCCAAGGCTGATGGTGATACCTGAAAAGAAAAGCGTCGTCGTCCGTAACGCCATCCCCCGTCCCAGGCCTCATCAAAGACTGATAATACAACAACAGCCATCCCAACAAGTAATGATAAGGCAGTTCTATGCGTTCAAAGTCCATTGTCACGTCACGAGCAATAACCTTGGACGAGAAGGCACGGAGACCATGCTGAATACTGCACACCATAGCAGAAAGAAGAGCCAGCCTGACCCCAAAGGGCAACTACACGGCAGGAAGAATAAAGTGGCGACTGATCCTCTCGATAGAACCTGCCCCTCATGAGACCACACAATTGCGCAGCCACACCATTAAAAACCCCGTCAAGAGTGCATTCTCTGACAGCCGCCGGGTACTATAATAAAAATAGCTCAAGGAGTCAATCTGGCTCCAAAATTTGTCACTTTTGGACTTCGACCTTCTAGCAGTCGACACCAAGTCCTCTACTTCCCTAGGAGTTTGACGATCCCGGGAAGTAACCCGGCCAGCAGCGCTGAATTTGAAAAGGTATGAGACCCAAGATTTGGTATGGGGAGCGTCCCCTTCTGAGCTGTCATTTTTCTGGATAGCCGTTCGGTGACAGGTGCTATGATGACACAATAGTTCTTGATACACAGCGACGAAACCTGGGAATCATCGGTATAAATCCTAGAACTCCTCATTCGTCGGAGTATACACTTCGAAGGGCTCGTCTCCCAGGGGAGCTTGGAGACAGCATACATCTCGTGAAGAGCGAGCCCTAATTCCCCTATAGGGGTAAAAAAAGTCCCTGTCCGATGATTGTACATCTCCAGAAGGGCCATGAACAATGGCTAATTAACGGGCAATCCGTGGCTGGTACCCCGGATAACATCATAAAGATTGACTTCTCGCAGAAATTCCCCGTAGTTCCGTAGAATCCACAAGGTCAGATTATCCCACGGGGGAATGGGTGTAACCAACTCGGCAGTACCAATCTGCCAACAGGATAGGACCCTTTACGAGCAAGCTGGCTCAGGAAAGTGTCAGCCTGAGTGAATGAGAAGTTAGGACCGGGGGTGTTGATGAAGGTACCCAAAATTAACCCTATCACAGATCGACTGGCCGGATCCTTGATCGCGCGCACTGACCCAGTGGTTTTGTTGTAACGGATGTTACCAACAAACATCCCCGGTCTGGTTGGAGTGAGGGTGTCTGGCATCTGCCTGTCCAAGATGATCATGTTGAACCACGCAAAAGGGAAATGGCGCTTCATAATGGGGATGTGAATCGGCATCCCTTCCAGATCAAAATCCCAACTCTCGGATACATCCAGCACTCGGGAGTTTTCTATGATCAACGCATCCCCAAAGAGGAAGATCGGTCTCAGATACTTCCCATCAGACTTCCCGGAGCTCATCATGTCACTAAGGAATTGGAAAGATTGAACCCTGATAGCAGTTAGTCGCTCCAAAGGTTCATTAACAAGGAGCTGCTCGGATACTTGACGAACTAAATCATCCCGATGCACGCCCAAGGCAAACTGATGCGAGCCAACCAGAAGTTCCCCCGCAGGATTTACTGGCAGATTTACTGAAGAAAAACAAAAGAAACAAGTCAAAAAGATAGCTGAAACACAAACTACGTGATGCTTATGCGGCTTAGCTCAGTATAGCCTCATGCGGCTCAGTTTGAAAGAGTTCATACAGGTCAGTCTGAATGAGCTTATGCGGCTCAAATTGAAAGAGCACATGCGGTTCAGTTCGAATAAGCTTATGCGGTTCGGCTCGAAATGAACTTATGCGGCTCAGCACGGATGAGCTTATGCGGTTCGAAAGGAGCATATGCGGATACAGTCCAATTCAAATAAGCTTATATGGTTCAGCTCGAAATAGGCTTATGTGGTCCAGTGCGGATAAGCTTATGCGGTCCAGTTCAAATGATCTTATGCGGTTCAGTTCGAAATAAGCTTATGAGGCTCAGTTTGAAAGAGCTCATGCGGCCCAAGTCCAGATGAGCTTATGCGGCCCTGATGATGAAGTAGTTATGCAGCTGCAAACAACAACTTTCATGCGGCTCGGGCCTGGGTCATATCCCATACGGTCCGAACACGAGTCGGACACGCAGCATACTTGGAAATACAAGCTCGCGCATAAAATATGCGGCGTACCCGTGACAGTTCATGTTCCTACCAGCAATAGGCGGGTGAACGTCGGGGTGAAAAACAGGCACGCCAGCCGTCGGAGGAGCCGCCACGTTCGCCGTCGTAGTCGATGAAGACGCAGCCTTCTTGCCCTTCGCCGCCGCAGAAGATGACACGACCTTCTTGCCCGTAGCAGCAGCAGTCTTCTTGGGAGCCATTGTCGATCGCTGATAGGAGAAGACGAAGAGGAAGTCGGCAACAAGGAGTTCGAGCAAAAGAGAGAAGGTAAAGAAACCCTCAAAGAATAAAATTACTCCTATTTATAGGCGAAGGAGGCTCGAAAAATCAAACAAATGCCTCGATCCACACGCCACCTAAAAGAATAAAGAAAAAATTGCTTCGGTCAAAACAAAACTGACCCTTGGGATCCTCCCCCAAGAGGCGACGAATCAAGGGCATTTAATGCAGAAGATTTGCACACGTGGCTAGGACACGTGGCAAAAAGTCTATGCGACCTAACAACTCATGCGGCCAGATAAATTCATGCGGCTGAATCATCTATGCGGTCAACAAAGGCCATGCTTCTTATTCAAAGTATTTCAATTTTGCAAATTGAAAACTTTGAAGGGGGTTTTGTAGAAGCATGGAAAATATCAGAATGATGATCTATGCGACTCAGAACAGGAGAACCCCATGCGGCTCATACAAGAGCAGTCTCATACGGTTCAGAGAGACTTTTAGTCTCATGCGGCTCGAGACAAGAGAGTCCATGCGGCTTACATAGGGACAGTCCTGCGGTTCAAAGAGTCCCCTAGCCGCATGCGGTTCAGAAGTACATGCGGCTCACATTCAACCAACAGAGATATGCGGCTCGATCAACGCCACGCGTCCCCATATGACCCCTTCACACAGCAGGCCATTGAGCAATAGCCTTATTTAATGCTCTGCCATAATTTGACAGCTGACGGCTCTGACATGAAGTATCATAATGGCCCTGTCATAATGACAAACTCTTTGGAAATAGGAGAAAATCTCTGACACGATCCGAGATTGATACATGGCTACCCCCATGCGGCTCCAGTGAAGAACAGCTTTATGCGGCTGGCAAGAATCGTCTTCCTGCGGCTCACCAAGAAGCCATCCCATGCGGCTCGCGAGTACTATACTTATGCGGCTCACTGAGAAACCATCCCATACGGCTCACAAATACTATACCTATGCGGCTCACTGAGACGCTGTCTCATGCGGTTTATGGATATCATGCGGTTCTGATAGGGTCCACCATTAAGACACGTGGCAGAGATTCAATGGTCCCCCCGACTTGACAGCTGGTAGCAAGGAGGATTATGAGATGCAAATCAATCAGAGATTTACCAGATCCCAATGACCATATTTAACGTTATCCTCATAATTAATGAGATCAGGCCATATCATTCATGATTAAGCCAATGGGACACGTGGTGAGAGATCCAAGCTTGACACAACCAATCATGAAGATTTAAAGCAATCAGCATTAATCATTCGCAGGATTCAGTGCTATCCCCATTTTATGGCCCAGATCCTTCACACTTAAAACTAAGGGTCCAGATTGGTTATACATCAGGCCGCCGCCACTTTGAGAATGGGTAATCATCCAAACCCTAATGATGCTTCCCACCATTATAAATAGCAGGATGCCATTCCCTTGCAAAATGGACAAGGAAAGATATACGCTATCAGAGAGAAAAATACACAAAAAGAGAGAGAGAGAAGCCAGAAGAGTAATAGAGGGAGAGCAAGAAGAGCATTTCTTCAGCAACACCAATCATCTCTTCACAGGAGCTAAGGCTGCATACCGATCGTCCAAGGAGTAAGGCAGGGCTGCCGTCGCCTTCCCGAGCCTCTATCGTCACCCTCCAGAATCTAAAATAAACAATTGTACTTAGACTGTTGTACCTAGGTTTTTGTCCCTAGGCTTTCTTTGTACAAGCGAGTTTGTAACGTGAAGTAAAAGTTCGGTCCTCCGATAATTGTTCTGTTCTTTTATATTTCATGGCAAATATGGGCGACCCAATAAAATGTTGTAGTTAACTTTAGCATCCACGACATAACAAGTGACCTCAGTTCTGAGGTTACCGATGTGGCACTTTAATCATATTTTGTCCAGTGGTTCGCTTTTGCTGGCGTTGAAACCACTGATTGTCGTATTGGAGGACGCCAGTCCGTACATTGGGATCCCCAGTGTTGAGAGCAGCGTCTTCGGGATGATGCTAAGGGAAGACCCCGGATCGATCTGAATTCGCTTCACCTTGACTGAGCCGATGTACCCTGTGTAATACAACGACCTGTTGTGTCGAATGTGTTTGAGCAACATGTCCTGTTGGGTAAAGGTTATATTAGGAATAATCTCCTCCGTACAGTGACAGTACTTGCACACGACCGGAAGATCTTCCGGCTGCTTGACCTGACTGAGAAAGGATTCAGCATCCTTCAGAGCTTCGCAGAGAGCTTCTCGAAAGTCTTTGGAAAGACGGAGGAGCTCAAACAGAGATAGGCGGGCAGGAGTACTGGCGAGTTGTGCCAGTATGTCGAAGTTGTGGGGCTTGGCTAGCCCCGAAGCATTCTCTTTTCGCAGAGGCCTATCGCAGTGGGCCTCTATCTGCTTCTGTTTATTGGCTGCTGAGGGCTTAGACGGGCCCTCGTCCTGGACAGCAGGGACGGTGTCAGGAGGCACCACCTCGACGACAGCTTCGTCGGGTTGGACGTTCTGTTGTGAACGCGTCTGTACAGGAAGTGCCTCTTTCGCTGAAGAAGAGACCATGCGGCAAGACTTGATCTTTCTGCCTTTGGTCTTGGAGGTAGGGCGTACCTCCGGTTGAGTCACCTCGGAGACGAGATCGGGGTGAACCCACAGGATCTCTCCTCGAGATGTGGTGAGTGGGATGAGTCCACTCACGTTGTCACGAGTTGGTGGTAAGTTAACCACCTCCATTGTCGCCTTAGGGATGGGGACGACGTCGTCTGTGTTGTAGTCGGCGGCAGGGTGCCAAACTGGAGTGACACCACGTTGGCCGATACCATCTTCTCTTCATAGTCGACGGAGATTACATCCGCATTGATCATGCACTGGATGTAATTCTTGAGGACGTAGCAGTCCTTGGTTGGGTGTCCGACAAACCGATGGTAGTGACAATACCTCGGGTTGTCCACTTTCCAAACCTCATCGGGATGCTTAGGGTCCGGAAGCTTGATCTTGTTGCCCTGCTTCAATATCTCAAAGAGCTGCAGGGTATCTTCGTCATTGAACGAATAAACTTCCTTCGGCCTCGGTGCAAGCGGAGGCTTCTGAGTAGGTGCTGATGCACCTTTTGAGGCATTGACAGTCAATGCCTGCTTCCCTTTTACCTCTCGTGCGGGGTTGTTGGTTGTAGGCCATTTTTCCTTGTCCTTGAAGGCAGAGAAACTGACTCCCAGAAGACGAGCGTTGGCTGCCTTCTTCTCTGCGGCTTTTGCTTCAATGATCAAGGAGCTCCAGTCGGGAGGAGGAGTAGAGTTGAGCCAGAGCTTGACTGCAGGCAGCATGTTCATGCTGCAGGAGGAGAGAAGCGCATGCTCTCGCATGCCGGGGGGCAGTCTGAAGTAGGCCTGTCGAAAACGTTCGATGAACACTCGAACTGTTTCCTTCTCCTTCTGGCGTATCTCTATAAGGGACGCCATTGTCATGTCCTTCCCGCTGTCACCCTCATTTTTTGTATTTCCTGTATTTCGTATTTATACTCGTATCTGGATTTTGGCATATATTTTTACTTTTCTCAACTTGTGGAATTTCGGTATTTCTCGTATTTTGGGTTTTGTCATGGTTCGGTTTTAATTGGATTGGGTTGGTTTGGTTTGATTTATTATGTGTATTGGAACACCTTAGCCTATGCTCCACCCTCAACATACCACATCCCACCCTCTTTAAAACTCCACCAACCTTTTCTCTCTTCTCATAAACCTCCATTAATTTCTTCTTCTCCTTCCTCTACGCAACTCTCTTCTCCTTCCTCTCCACAACACCCACCCATAGGCAAGTGCACCTTGCCACCACATGAGAACCCTCTTTTATTTGTCCATTTGCTAGATTATGACTTGGTGATCAACATTAGAACTTGGTATTTTGTGATTTGGAGTCCATTGTTCTAGATCTAAGTTTTCTTTATTTTTGGATTTGTATGGTTTTGATCTACTTAAGTTGGATTTTTATGGGTTTTGATATTTCCATGTGGAAGAGAGTTCAATTCCACCCTGGTCGGAACTTTAGAAATCTGGATTTGGAGTTCGGATGGCCAAGTTGTGATACCTTGAAGTTTTGGGAGCCATGGGAGCTTCCTCTCAGCCATGGAGAAGAAGACCCAGACCCTGCGTGCGTGTTTTTACGCGTACGCAGCTCTCTGCTTGCGTGCTTTTGCACGTACGCAGCTCTCTGGCGTGCGTGACTTTTCGCGTACGTCGCTCTCCTGTGTGCGTGACTTTTTACGTACGCAGCTCTCCTGCGTGCGTGACTTTTCACGTATGCAGCTCTCCTGCGTGTGTGACTTTTCACGTACGCAGCTCTCCTGCGTGCGTGATTTTTCACGTATGCAGCTCTCCTGCATGCGTGACTTTTCACGTATGCAGCTCTCTTGCGTGCGTGACTTTTCCTCTCCTGCGTGCGTGACTTTTTACGTATGCAGCTCTCTTGCGTGCATGACTTTTCCTCTCCTGCATGCGTGACTTTTCACGTATGCAGCTCTCCTGCGTGCGTGACTTTTCACGTATGCCGCTCTCTTGCGTGCGTGACTTTTCCTCTCCTGCGTGCGTGACTTTTCACGTATGCAGCTCTCCTGCGTGCGTGACTTTTCACGTATGCAGCCTGAACCCCTTGCTTAACCCATTGGCTCTTGGAGTTTTGGTCTTATTTCTTTAAGTTTTGGTCTTAATATGTTTGGAATGACTATTGTACGTGGCATGGTATGACAAGGAACTAGCATAACACGACAGTGACCCGTAGTGGTGCACTCCTGACATGACCAACCTGACATGATAGTGGCCCGTCGTGGCGCACTCCTGACAAGTACCCTGGCATGATTTATCTTGATAACTTAACTTGACATGCCTTGACACCGTGGGTAGTTCTTTCTTGCTTGCTTGTTTAATCCACTTGTCCTGTCTTACATCATGTCTAGGATGGGACTCCTGAGTACCACGGTCAGGAGCACCTACTAAAATGAATTAAGGTCAATAACTAGAATAACTCAGTAGTCATGAAGAGATGACACAGCTACAGGCAATCCCGTTACCAGGGCGCTCTTGGGATCTGTAGCCTGCCGTCGAGTAGGGCACATTTCCAGCACACCGTCGCGTGTTGCACCCTCTAAGTCACCTAAGGGTACATTTGTCTCCTCGGCGATGTACCCACCTGAATTCAACCCCTAATTTTTGACCTGGATAACCTGGATGGTCTGCAGGGCTTGTGGCTGTAGAACAATCTCACTGCATCTTGTTAGTAATTAGGCCTGTGATAACCCTAGTTAGTTAAAGTAGCAAGCCGTAGTATCTGCTTTGCCGTGATTGATTGAATAAGGTATAACCAGTTTAGCCAGGTCTTGATCCAGTACAAGATTGCTTCCTGTCTTGATTTCTTGCATTATTATCTTGCCGATAAATGGTGGGAAACCAAGTTCTGTTCAGATGAAGGGTTACAACCTCGGTCCTTGTTTGGTTTACGGGTTGTAACCTGGCTGTCGGAATAGTTCCATGGTTATCTCGTCGTATATCATCCTGACATGTTTTCGTAAATTTTAGTTTTAATATTAAATTTTCTTGTGCTGATTGATGGCTTTTGTTCTTATTTCGTGGCCCCCTTGTGGCACTTGCTCTTTCTGGGTTGACCCAGCTGGTTTTGTGTGGCCAGATTTCGGAGCAGCTCTCGAGGATCTACCAAGCTTCCAGCCCAATGGTGGCGACTAGAAGGAACCCGGGCTACGAGTGGGTTTTCTATTTTGTTTCGCTCACTCTACTGTAAAATTATTCTTTTGAGGCGTTTAGCCGACGAGCACCTGTTAGCTCGATGCACTTTTACTTACTGTCTGCCTACGGGCTGTAAACATGATTAACAAATCCTAGGGTTGATCATGTATGACTTAACTCTTGCTAGTCCCCGCATTTTGTACGACTAGCTTCATGATCAGCTGAATATGTAATATTTGGGATGCCTTATTATTGTATATTTAATGATCATACATCTTGCGACCTTACTTACTTGCTTGTGATTGAGACACTAGGCTTGTTCATGACCATAAGAGACTGTTGGCTTGTAGTAAACCCTCATATTTCTAGACAGCCGTGACCGTATATCGAGGTGGTTTCCATTTCAATATACGTAGCTGGCTATGTCTGCCCCCGCTCTCCAGTATTCTGGTTCTGGGGCATGACATGGTTTAAGTGGTGGCCCATGCAGGTCTTGTAAATCAAAAAATGTGAGGGTTTACCGAATAGATGTCTCAATCAGTATTCGCCCTTGATCTTCGCCCGTATTTTCAAATCCCTGAAATTCTTGCCCTGATTACATGCTTGTATCGTTGATCTGTCCTGGTCCTTCCTTATTGTTTCCCTGTGTCGTCTTCCTCAGCGGCACTGTACCTGACCCTGCCGATCACCAAGGAGGAGCACCTCCCGTGGACCAGCAGCGACCTGGAGATCAAGTCCAGCATTCCGGAGTCGCCTCCAGAGTGATACCTACTGGAGGAGAGTCACCAGTTCGGCCCGTCCAGCCCACAGAGCCAGATGATGGTACCTTAGTAGGCCTCATCAGAACCTTGATAGCTTCCCAGGATCGTCGAAGCGACGCCCTGTACCAGACAGTTCAAGATGCTTTGACCCGAGGCGGACATCCCGGGAACTAGGCGGCCAACAGCTTCAAGCGATTGAACCCTCCTTTCTTCGACGGCAGCGAGGATGCGATTGTCGTAGATGCATGGCTACAGGATACCGAGGTGATTCTGGAAGCAGCTAGGACACCCGAGAATGAGAAAGTGGCGGTGGTACGCCTGTAGTTGTTGGACTTGGCTCGCATTTGGTGGGCGGCGCAAGCCATGGGGTTAGTGGCACCCATTGCTTGGGAAGTGTTTAGAGAGAGATTCCAGACGAAGTATTTTGATGCTGTGGCTCGGTACGACCTGCAAACCAGATTTACCAACTTGAAGCAAGGAGGCAGAACAGTCGATAGTTATGCATCGGAGTTTTCTAGACTCAGTAGGTTTGCCCCCACCTTGGTGGCGACCGAGTTTGATAGGGCCCAGCGGTTCCAGCAGGGACTGTATTTGGAGATCTTGTTGGCGGTTGAGCAGTTCGAGCACCAGACGTTCGATGCAGTCTTGAGAGCAGCTAGGAGGCATGAGTACACCTCCCAGAGGATCGTGGATAGGACCGGAAGTAGGAAGCGGTCCCACAGCGAGATGCACCAATCATCAGCTCCAGCCCCGGCAGCCAGGGGATTGACCATTGGAACTCCGAGGCGGGCGGCCTCAGTAACGTCGGTTCAGCATTCAACCCCGACGTACCCGCAGCAACAGAAGCAGAAGCAGACTTCCGCGATGGGATGTTCTCATTGCGGTAAGCCAGGCCATGTAGTGGCGGATTGTCGCAGGGCACAGGGATTGTGCCTGGCTTGTGGAGCAGCAGATCATAGGATAGGGGCTTGCCCAAATAGGGGTGGTTCATCAGCATCCAACCCTTCTAGCTCTTCGGTGAGAGGACCGGCCCCAGCACCAGTTCAGCAGCAGCAGTATCAGTCTTCGAGGCCCTTGCCGCCTCAGTCTCAGGCATTCCAGCAACAGCACCCCCAGCAGTATGCACAAGCCCAAGCTCAGACCCAGAATAGGCAGAAAGGTTTCCATCAGAGTGGACCAGCAGCCAGAGGACAAGTTCAGGCCGTGATGATGGCTATGGAAGAAGAAGTTGCACCAGGTGAGGTTGTAGCAGGTACTATTCTCGTCAACTCCTCTCCAGCGTCTGTATTATTTGATTCTGGTGCATCGCATTCATTTATGTCTGCACGATTTGCGACACGGATAGGATTGGAGCCCGAGTCATTATCAGTGAGGCTCAATGTACTTACTGGTAATGGCCTTGTGGGAGTAGATCGAGTGTTTTCTTCGTGTCGGATCGTAGTTAGCGGTAGGGAATTCCCCGCTAGATTCATAGAGTTTCCTATGGCAGACTATGATGTAGTCCTAGGCATGGATTGGTTGAGGAACCAGTATGCTAGAATAGACTGCCATATTGACAGAGTTGTCTTTAGTATCCCCGGCGAGCCAGAGTTTTCGTTTTCCAGAGGCGTAGTGGAGCCATCTTCCCCAGCATTGCGATGGCAGTAGCAGCAGTGCAGTTACCCCGGATAGTTGAAGAGTTTCCAGATGTCTTTCCAGAGGAGCTTCCAGTGATGTCGCCAGAACGGGAGATTGAGTTCACTATAGACTTAATTCCCGGGACAGCACCAGTATCAGAACGAGTCTATAGGATGGCGCCTTCAGAGTTGGAGATTTTATACAAGATGATTGAAGAACTGAGGACCAAGGGATTCATCCGTGCAAGTGGATCGCCTTGGAGAGCCCCGATGCTTCTTGTGAAAAAGAAGGATGGTACGTCCAGGCTATGTGTTGATTATCGTACCTTGAATTCGGTGACAATCAAGAACAGATACCCTCTTCCGAGGATAGATGACTTGTTTGATCAGCTGAGAGGGGCTTCAGTGTTCTCGAAGATTGACTTGCGGTCGGGATACCACCAGATCAGAGTCAGAGAGCAGGACATCCTGAAGACAGCATTCAGATCGAGGTATGGACATTGGAAGTTCCTTGTTATGCCCTTTGGAGCGACCAATGCGCCGGCCGTATTCATGGACCTCATGAATCGTATTTTCATACCTTACTTGGATCAATTTGTGATCGTGTTCCTAGATGACATCCTGGTCTACAACAAGAGTGAAGCAGAGCATGAGCAGCATCTCAGAGTCGTCCTCCAGACGCTTAGGGAGGATCAGTTGTACGCCAAGTTCAGTAAATACGAGTTCTGGCTCGATCGCATATCATACTTGGGTCACATCATTACCCGAGGAGGAGTAGAAGTGGATCCCCAGAAGATTGTGGCTATCGAGTCATGGCCGGTACCCAGCTCAGTGGCAGAGGTTCGCAGCTTCCTTGGATTGGCCGGCTACTACCGGCGGTTCATTTCAGATTTTGCAAAGATTTCAGCGTTGATGACCCAGTTGACCCGCAAGAACATGCCGTTTGTTTGGACAGCAGAGTGTCAGGAATCATTTGAGAAGTTGAAGCGAGGTTTGATACCGGCTACCATTCTCACCCTTCCGGATGGGACCGAAGGATTTACAGTTTATTGCGACGCTTCAGACAGAGGATTGGGGTATGTCTTGATGCAGCATGGGAAGGTAATATCTTATGCGTCACGTTAACTACGTGATCAAGAGAAGAATTACCCGACCCACGACTTGGAACTGGCGGCGGTAGTGTTTGCTTTGAAGTTGTGGAGACACTACTTGTATGGAGATAGAGTGGAGATCTTTACTGATCATAAGAGCCTGAAGTATGTTTTCACCCAGAAGGACCTTAATATGCGGCAGAGATGATGGCTCGAGGTACTGGTAGACTATGATGTGTATTTGCAGTATCATCCCGGGAAGGCTAACGTTGTAGCAGATGCATTGAGCAGGAGAGCCGGAGTTTATTTCCTGACGGCGCAACCAGAATTATTGACAGATCTTCAGAAGATGAGAATTGAAGTGGTTCTTCCAACCAGCGTGGCATTGATGGCCAGCCTACAGGTTCAGTCCGGCATAGTTGAGAGAATCCGGGTGGCGCAGTCAACAGATTCCAAGATCCAGCGACTCAGAGCAAAGTATGAAGCAGGAAGAAGGCCAGAGTTATGTATCCATGAAGATGGTACACTTCGGCACGGCACTCGTCTTTGTGTACCCAGTGGAGATATCAGACAGGAAGTCATGGCAGAAGCCCACAGTTCACAATATTCTATTCATCCGGGTGGTACAAAGATGTACCGTAATATTCGTCAGCATTTCTGGTGGAATGGCATGATGAGGGAGATAGCCCAGTTTGTCTCTCGGTGTTTGGTTTGCCAACAGGTTAAAGCTGAACATCAGAGGCCCGCTGGACTTCTTCAACCCTTACCGATCCCAGAATGGAAATATGAGCATATAACCATAGATTTCATGACCGGATTGCCCAGATCTCCGGCCGGCAGAGATGCTATTTGGGTAATTGTGGACAGGCTTACCAAGGTGGCATACTTTTTTCCATTCAGAGTTGGGCAGTCGACGGTGCAGTTAGCAGAGATATATCTCAGACAGATCGTCAGGCTTCACGGTGTGCCAGTCAGCATCACCTCGGACAGGGATTCAAGATTCACATCACACTTTTGGCACAGCTTGCAGAAGAGTTTGGGGACTCGTCTTCAGTTCAGCTCAGCTTATCACCCGCAGACGGATGGTCAGTCAGAGCGCACAATCCTGACCCTTGAAGATATGTTGAGATCCTGTACCCTTGACTTTGGTGGTTCATGGGAGAATCATCTACACCTGGTGGAATTCTCGTACAACAACAGTTATCAGGCCAGTATCCAGATGGCACCCTTCGAGGCTCTTTATGGCAGGAAGTGCAGATCCCCACTAGCATGGGACGATGTCGGGGAGAGGCAGATGCTCGGACCCGAATTGATTTTCCAGACGATTGAAGTGGTCAGGAAGGTCAGAGATCACCTCCGAGTTGCCCAGGACCGCCAGCGCCATTGGGCCGATGCTCATCGGCGTCCCTTAGAATTTGCTGTCGGCGACCATATATTCTTTAGGATCTCACCTAACCGTGGCGTCATTCGCTTCGGCGTGCGGGGAAAACTTAGTCCTAGGTATATGGGGCCGTTCGATATTCTAGAGCGAGTAGGAGATGTATCCTATCGTCTCGCTCTTCCGCCGTCGCAAAGTGAGGTGCATGATGTATTCCATGTGTCCCAATTATGACGGTATATTCCGGACCCGAGCCACATCCTAGACCATTCGGAATTGGTTGTTGGTACCAACCTTTCGTATGAGGAGAGGCCCGTGTCTATATTGGACCGGAGGGAGAAGATACTCAAGAACAAGACTATTAAATTAGTCCGTGTTGCTTGGGGTCGTCACTCTCTAGGTGAGTCAACGTGGGAGCGTGAGGACGACATCCGATCGCGATATCCCTACCTGTTTGACTCGTGAGGTATAATGTCTTTCTTAAGTCTTACGTTTTCCCTTCCTTGCTTGCATTGTATGATTGCATGATTGAACTGCTTATTGTAACTTGCCTGTGCTTAATGTAGCTTGTCGTGACAATCTCTAGCTTCTTGATTAAATTTCGAGGACGGAATTCTTTTAAGGTGGGTAGAGTTGTCACCCTCATTTCCCGTATTTCCTGTATTTCGTATTTATACTCGTATCTGGATTTTGGCATGTATTTTTATTTTTCTCAACTTGTGGAATTTCGGTATTTCTCGTATTTTGGGTTTTGTCATGGTTCGGTTTTAATTGGATTGGGTTGGTTTGGTTTGGTTTATTATGTGTATTGGAACACCTTAGTCTATGCTCCACCCTCAACACACCACATCCCACCCTCTTTAAAACTCTACCAACCTTTTCTCTCTCCTCATAAACCTCCATTAATTTCTTCTTCTTCTTCCTCTACACAACTCTCTTCTCCTTCCTCTCCATAACACCCACCCATAGGCAAGTGCACCTTGCCACCACATGAGAACCCTCTTTTATTTGTCCATTTGCTAGATTAGGACTTGGTGATCAACATTAAAACTTGGTATTTTGTGATTTGGAGTCCATTGTTCTAGATCTAAGTTTTCCTTATTTTCGGATTTGCATGGTTTTGATCTATTTAAGTTAGATTTTTATGGGTTTTGATGTTTCCTTGTGGAAGAGAGTTCAATTCCACCCTGGTTGGAACTTTGGAAATCTGGATTTGGAGTTCGGATGGCCAAGTTGTGATGCCTTGAAGTTTTGGGAGCCATGGGAGCTTCCTCTCAGCCATGGAGAAGAAGACCCAGACCCTGCGTGCGTGTTTTTACGCATACGCAGCTCTCTGCTTGCGTGCTTTTGCATGTACGCAGCTCTCTGGCGTGCGTGACTTTTTGCGTACGTCGCTCTCCTGTGTGCGTGACTTTTCACGTACGCAGCTCTCCTGCGTGCGTAACTTTTCACGTATGCAGCTCTCCTCTGTGCGTGACTTTTCACGTACGCAGCTCTCCTGCGTGCGTGACTTTTCACGTATGCAGCTCTCCTGTGTGCGTGACTTTTTACGTATGCAGCTCTCTTGCGTGCGTAACTTTTTCTCTCCTACGTGCGTGACTTTTCACGTATGCAGCTCTCTTGCGTTCGTGACTTTTCCTCTCCTGCGTGCGTGACTTTTCACGTATGCAGCTCTCCTGCGTGCGTGACTTTTTACGTATGCAGCTCTCTTGCGTGCGTGACTTTTCCTCTCCTGCGTGCGTAACTTTTTACGTATGCAGCTCTCCTACGTGCGTAACTTTTCACGTACGTGGCTCTCTGGCGTGCGTGACTTTTCACGTATGCAGCTCTCCTGCGTGCGTGACTTTTCACGTATGCAGCCTGAACCCCTTGCTTAACCCATTGGCTCTTGGAGTTTTGGTCTTATTTCTTTAAGCTTGGCTCTTCTGTAGCCCTGTATATTGACCCGTAGTGGTGTACTCCTGACATGACCAACCTGACATGATAGTGGCCCGTCGTGGCGCACTCCTGACAAGTACCCTGGCATGATTTATCTTGATAACTTAACTTGGCATGCCTTGACACCGTGGGTAGTTCTTTCTTGCTTGTTTGTTTAATCCACTTGTCCTGTCTTGCATCATGTCTAGGATGGGACTCCTGAGTACCACGGTCAGGAGCACCTACTAAAATGGATTAAGGTCAATAACTAGAATAACTCAGTAGTCATGAAGAGATGACACAGCTACAGGCAATCCCGTTACCTGGGCGCTCTTGGGATCTGTAGCCTGCCGTCGAGTAGGACACATTTCCAGCACACCGTCGCGTGTTGCACCCTCTAAGTCACCTAAGGGTACAATTGTCTCCTGGGCGATGTACCCACCTGAATTCAACCCCTAATTTTCGACCTGGGTAACCTGGATGGTCTGCAGGGCATGTGGCTGTGGAACAATCTCACTGCATCTTGTTAGTAATTACGCCTGTGATAACCCTAGTTAGTTAAAGTAGCAAGCCGTAGTATCTGCTTGGCCGTGATTGATTGAATGAGGTATAACCAGTTTAGCCAGGTCTTGATCCAGTACAAGATTGCTCCCTGTCTTGATTTCTTGCATTATTATCTTGCCGATAAATGGTGGAAAACCAAGTTCTGTTCAGATGAAGGGTTACAACCCCGGTCCTTGTTTGGTTTACGGGTTGTAACCTGGCTGCCGGAATAGTTTCATGGTTATCTCGTCGTATATCATCCTGACATGTTTTCGTAAATTTTAGTTTTAATATTAGATTTTCTTGTACTGATTGCTGGCTTTTGTTCTTATTTCGTGGCCCCCTTGTGGTACTTGCTCTTTCTGGGGTTGACCCAGCTGGTTTTGTGTGGCCAGATTTCGGAGCAGCTCCCGAGGATCTACCAAGCTTCCAGTCCAATGGTGGCGACTAGAAGGAACCCGGGCTACGAGTGGGTTTTCTATTTTGTTTTGCTCACTCTACTGTAAAATTATACTTTTGAGGCGTTTAGCCGACGAGCACCTGTTAGCTCGATGCACTTTTACTTACTGTCTGCCTACGGGCTGTAAACATGATTAACAAATCCTAGGGTTGATCATGTATGACTTAACTCTTGCTAGTCCCCGCATTTTGTACGACTAGCTTCATGATCAGCTGAATATGTAATATTTGGGATGCCTTATTATTGTATATTTCATGATCATACATCTTGCGACCTTACTTACTTGCTTGTGATTGAGACACTAGGCTTGTTCATGACCATAAGAGACTGTTTGCTTGTAGTAAACCCTCACATTTCTAGACAGCCGTGACCGTTTATCGAGGTGGTTTCCATTTCAATATACGTAGCTGGCTATGTCTACTCCCGCTCTCCAGTATTCTGGTTCTGGGGCGTGACACCCGCCGTCGTAGAAACGGTCAAGAAAGAGGCGCGTCAGGTCGTCGAAGGAAGATATTGAATTGTCGGGGAGGCTGCAGTACCAGTCGTACGCCACTCCTTTCAGTGCCCCAACAAATATGCTGGTAAGAAACGCGTCCTCCTTCGGAAGATATCCCGTCTGAGACTGGAAATACGTCAGGTAGCGATGAGGAGAGTCCTTTCCGTCGTACGGCGTCAGTGTTTGTGGTTTATACTTTGGAGGATAAACCACCTTGTTCCACTCGAGGGGATAAGGCTGGGGGATGCCCATTTTATGGCGCTCCTCTTGTCTCGTCTTGGACTCATAGTGCTCGCGCAGGTCCCTGATCATCTCGACCACATCTTCTGTGGAGCTGGGAGTCGGGGAAGATGGCACCACCGGATGTGGAGCATTTGAGGGCTCCGACGTCCGAGGTGCTTCTCGGCGATCTGCGTCCGAGGATACCCGTTGAAGGGGTACACTCAATTCTCCGTTGGCCCCTGGGTCGGGACCGGCAGAAGGCGTCCTGGTCAAAGCTGACCGTATCTCAAATACTGCCTGAGTCAGTGTTTGCATAGAAGCAGAGAGGGTTTTGAGACCTCCCTCCAGGGTATCTATGCGCTGGACAAGGTCTGTTGGCGGCGCATCAGACTCGACATCAGCCTCGGTCACGTTCACTGTCATGACGCGGCCGGGAGTGGATGGATGATTTGAGGCCTCACTCTCGGCCTCACTCCCTTGTAGGGGAGTTGCCTCCCCTGAAGCTTCGTCTGGGCTACCCCCGGCTATGTTCGGGAGAACATTCACCACAGGCGCATCTGCAAGGGCCTGATTACCCTCAGCTCCGTCTTGAAGAGCCCCTTCGTCACCGGAACTTGGGTCCGCAGATGCTAGGCTACCCCCAGCTATGTTCTGGGGGATATCCTCGTCTTCAGGAGCTTCTGGGAGGCAGACTTCGCCTCGAGGATCTGCCCCAAGTGTGCTTTGAACACACTCGTCTTCGGAAGGAAGCTCGACAAGGGTCTGACTACCCCCAGCTTCCTCCAAGAACTTCTTCCTCTCTCGAGTGCCTTCGAACACTCCGGAGGATGAGACAGCTGTCTTGGTTTTCCTCGGCTGGCTCTTGGACGAGGAAGAGAGGCTGCCAGTCGTCTTTCGGACTGACGAGGAGTTAGAGATCACGTTGCATGAAGCAATCATTGGTTCCTCTTCTGTTGACACCTTCTTTCCGAGACGACATCGGAGGGGTGTCGATGATTGCAGCCGCTGGAACACCGACTGCCTTGGTGGGACTGCCGCTTTGCAACAGCAGTTGATGGTGACCACAGCACAAGTATGCCCCGTGAGAGACGCATCGTGCTTGTCAGTTAACTCTCCTGATCGACGCTTGTGAGTAATCATGTTGCGCAGATCGTTGGAGGAGAGTGCCACCTTCGTACCCCCTTCAAGCGCATGGCAAGGCCAAGCGCCGGGATGGTCAAGTGAGTGTTGTGCCCCCTGATCTAATACCAAACAGGCATCCCGATCAGTAGTGGGGGAACCACAACATTTGGAGTGACTTGAATGGACCTCGAACGCACCACCGGAGGAGGCGCGGGAGTTCAAGACCACTGGATTTGCCTTGCTCGACTTGGTTGTGCATGCAGTAGATGTGTCCAAGTGAGACAAGAGCTTTGAAGGTCGGCTCGTTCTCGGCGCCGCAGCACTCGAGTCGACCTTGTACAACTTACCATCAGCAGTGCGCATGATTGTGAGCGCATGCTTCTGGCTTGTTGCTGGCATAGCACGTTTGGGACGCATGGCCCGTGCTGCCTTGGGCTTCTTCGTACCAGGCCGCTGGGGCGCGTAGTACTCAGAATCCAAATTCTCCTTGCCACTACAGCGAGTGAGTCTGTCAAAGACAGAGATCTTCTGTGGCGCATCAGAGGTGATGCACGGGGCATTGGCTGCGCCCCGGCTCCGTCGACGCATCTTCCTCGCCTGAGAGGGAGATGGCTGGGGAATGTGGTTAGCCGCACGTTTCCCTGAGAGATACGCTGTACCAGCAGGCACATCTTGGTTGCTGAGGACGTCAGCAGGAAGGGTAGGCTGGATTGGCGCATTCCCTTCGGTGGTGGTGCCCGAGGCGTCGACCTTGCTCACCCAGACTCGGTGGTCTTCTTCGGCTTCGACAGCCGCTTCGAAGGACTCGCACTGCCTTTAGATATGAACTCCTCATACGCCTGTTGATTGAGGCGTACGACCAGCGTCTTGTGGGAGGAGCCCACCTTCACGTCGTCGGACTGCGACACAGCTTTCTCGGTAGAGGAGAAAGAGGTCCCTAGCAGAGTCGCCAGCTTGTTTTCCATTAAAATTCCTTGATTGTAAATTTCAATACAAACAGAACAGTGTTATAATATAGGACTTAGACGTAATCCTAGGAGTACACTTTTGTTTAATATGGGTCCCTTGTGCCGATGGAGTGAGTGGTAATGCGTTGACTCCGTTGACGATCTGACGACGGTTATCGATTTTCTGAAGGTCTGGATTGCTCTGGGTGCTGGAGCTTACTGAGAGGAGGAAGACGTTGAGTGTCTGAATCTGCCTCTCTGGTGGTACGAAGTCTCTGTCTGTTCGCTGTGGAGGTTGATATGTATGCACGTAGATTGGTCCGTCTGTGTGTGTACAAGAAGGAAATGATCCCTCTATTTATAGTTTTGCAGGCTGGCTGCTCGTGCGCGCATATGTAGGATGCACCTGTACGCGAGAACTCCACGTGTTGATTGCTGATGGAGGCACATGGACGATGCGCCCTGATCGAGGGGGTTGACTTCTTCATGTTGCTGTTGTGAACCGGCACGTAGCGGAGAAGAAGATCTTTCTGTTGCTGAGATCTTGGATGAGTTGAGTCAAAGGACACGTGTCGTCAACCCATGGCTTGGAGACCTCGAATTTGGTGGGGGGAATGACCTGGTAAGATGCGCTTAGGATTGGGCGTATGAGGAGACTTTAGCTCGTAACCTTTAGGAGTCATGAACCATTCTGGGCGTATGGCTTTTGAGGTGAATGCAGAGCTTCAGTAGTGACTTTACTCCTGTCTTTTGGGATCAGGGAGAAGTCTGGGGCGCATAGCTTTTGAGGCGCATACAGAGTTGTAACAGTGACTTTCCTTCTGTCTTTAGGGATCAGTGAAAAGTCTGAGGCGCACAGCTTTTGAGGCGTATGCAGATTCGGGCGCATGGCCGCAGAGGCGCATGCGAGATGGTTGGGTGGCCACGTGGCAGTAGCCGTCGGAGAGGAGTAATAATGATACTGACGTTGGCGATGCTTCGTCTTCTGAAAAAGCTGTCGACTGCTCAGACTTTGGGAGGTTTACTGCCAACTCTGTCAGTTCAGTATTTAATGTTTGTGACATTCGATGGACAGCTGAGTGGGCGCGTCGGTTGGCGTTCCATTAGGCGTATGGGGACGCATAGGGGCGCATCCCCTATGATGCGCTTGGTACTGAAGGGCGCGTCTGTATGATGCGCTTGATGTAGAGGGGCGCGTCTGTGTGATGCGCGGTCTGGCCGGCGCATCCGCTTCGTGAGACGTCTTTGATGGTGCAATTGTTACGTTCTTCGAGTGCTTTAAATAGCCGTTTTGACTTGGCTGAATTCGAAGCGTCTGGTTCATCCATTTAATGCAAATTCATTGCACGGAATTCGAAGAGCCATCCACTTGGCGCATGGGTTTGATTTGCCCGGCCTATAAATAGTGGTATGGAGAGAGGGTTGGCCTCTCGTTCTCTCACGTCTTTCCGACATGAACTTGTGTGCTCGAATGCATTCTGTTGACGAGATGCTCCCGAGGGTGAAGATGCGATGCAGTGTCTTCGTTGATGCACTTGAAGGTGACTGTTACATCCAAAAGACGGAATCGAGGGCTTCCGAGGCAGGCGGAAGGTGCCTGTTGCATCCAAAGATAGGGATGTTCGGGCCTCGTTTCCGTTATTCCGAAAGAGCCGTAGATCAGAATGGCGGTACTGCGGCTTTGGTAGCTCTTTCTTCCTTCAAAATAGGTGTAGCCCATTTTGGTTGTGTTGAAAGCTGCTCCTTTAGCCGTGGTTTCGATCACGGTCTTCCTTCGCCTTTGGAGGCTCTTTCGAAGCCTCCCCTGGCCATAGATTTTGCGGTGCTGTTCTCTTCCTTGGTTCCAGCCAGAGGGTTAAATGCTTCATTTAGTCGAAGCATTTATCAGGTGAGCCTGGCTGGAAGAGCGGCACATAACTGGACTGCTGAAGGGATGCACATAACTGGGGATGCACATAACTGAGCTGCTGAAAGGATGCGCCCTGCTGAGTGCGCTTGGTGGGATGTGCCTGGTTGAGGGCGTATGGTGATTGCTGTGCCTGACTGGAGGCGCATGGTGGTTGCTGCGCCTGACTGGAGGCGCATGGTGGTTGCTGGCTGTAGACATAGGATCCTTTCTTTGTAGAAATTCTCCTTTGTACAATCTTCCTTAGACATGTAATAGACTTTTATATGTGAAATAAAAAAGTTCTCTTTCAATGTCTATATTTGTTACTTTTTGCTGTGAAGCACTTTGTCCAAGCTTTGGCACATGTAGTCTGGCACATAGACTTTCTGGTTCTGAAATTCCATGCTTCTACAAATTTAACTATAAAATATATGTATGGTACAAAAATTGAAATAAAGAAAGATAAATCTCTACTTGTACAACCTTTTTTTTATCATGAGAATCTCAATCTCCACTTAGTGTTATCCCGATTGGTGAGCCATTGGTCCCAAACCATTCCAAACCACACCTGACAATTCCATGGTACCAAACCACATCTATATCGCTTCTCATATAAAACTCTTACCTCATGAATCTACTGCATGTATGTACTTAATAGTTTATAGTCTAATGATCCAATTCTTAGCATTTACAAATATTTTATGTCTACAACAACAGTAAAATGTTTGGTACAGGGACACAGATCCTGATACGCTTAGTTTATAAGTGATATCTTTGAAATGACATGGAATAATGGTAAGTATAGAGTAATATCAACTCTTGTATATGCTACAAAGACACATCTTGTTATGTCATAAAATTGATCCTAAGGCAAAATTAAAAATACCACATATACCTGCCGGCACTCACCTTTTTAACGACATTAGTTTTTGTCTGAGTCAGCTAGAGACCACTTACCAGTACACAACAATATACTGACCCCAATGTCCTAGGTGCATAGATCTACTTGGGTGTGTTGAGGACTTGGAGCTTGGTCGGGCTGGTGGTGTTCAGCTAGAGATGATGCTTTTTTTATAGAGGACGTAATGTATGGAACAATGTTGTATTGTGTAGATCTTGAATTATAAGCCTTGTAGCATGTTTCAATGTATCGAGAGAGAGAGAGAGAGAGAGAGAGAGAGTGCTTGTAATCGAGTGTTCCTTGGCCTAGTGCCTTTGTAATTCTGCTGCAAATTAACAATAAAGAGAATAATGTTTTATATATATATATATCTCGTGTTTATTGACTCTTTTGTTTATTTTTGCTGCGATGACTTGAATTTGGGATGTTCTGTAGACCGTGCCTCGTTTCGTCTTGTACAAGCGCATGTTTAGACTTGTACGACATCACGCATAGTAATGACTTTTTGTCCTGCAGGATCAAGGTGTGATAGTTAGGATTAGGACCAAAATTCCAAATGCTAACAACCAAATTACGAAAAATAAAATTTTACAAGGTACGAAAGTATTAACAAAATGATACAAATGGAGGACCAAAATTGAATTAGTTATATTTAGTTTGTTAGGACTAAAATAATAACGAAAATTGTATTCCTTTGAATTAGATAGAATTTTCTTATATTTAAATTACTTTATTTTGAATTTAAATTAGAATATTAATATATTTGTTCTAATCCATTACTAGGATTAGTTTAAATTATTTGTTATTATTATGTAAACGATTTCATTATGCCTATATAGTCATGATGAGGGAGAGGAAAAAAAGATTGAATTTTGAGTTTATATAGGTTGGTAACTTAAATTTAAGGCTAAATTATCCTAGTAGAATCCAAACTATAGAGCTTGGGCATTTTTAGTACCTTAACTTTTCAGTGCTCAATTTTTGTACCATAATTTCTTAAATTGTTCTTTTGAAGCACCTTATGTCCAAATTTAATTGCAACTAAGAGTTCATCATGAACAAACAGTATTGTTATTCATTTTATTACATAAACCAACATAACACCCAATAAGCAATTTATGAAATTGGGGTGCCAAATTCAAAAATGTCAAAGCACTATAGTTATGGTGTCACTAGAATAATTTAGCGTAAAATTAATTTTTAAAACTTGTTTCATCTACCATCAATATTCTTCTGGACGCTCTTCATCAACAGCTCTTCGACATTGGATTCCGGCACGATTGCGAGTTATTTATTGCTCTGGAAGTGTACAACTCTTCACTATATTCCAAAAGTCACATTTAAGTTCATTTATAAATCCTTGCATCTTATGATAATTCTTGTGAATTATATCAATAATTTTTGTTCATAATTAATTAGGCTCTTTCTTTAATAATTAATCTTGTTGATTGCGAACCTAATCCAAATAACAAATAAGTCCAACTGAATCCAACCGGTCGCTAGTCAGATACCATTGAGGTGGTGTGGATTATGCATGTTCCAGAAAAAAGGTAGTCAAAAGCATGGATCCCCACTGCCACCCAGCTTATGAATACGAAGATCCGATATTGTCAATTCAAGAGGCTAACATCTTCCACTTCTGCAACCTGATAGCCTTTGAGCTCGGGAAGCCACTTCACCAGTCACGATACACTCATGAAAAATCTCATGCCATTAAGCACAAACATGTGATCGTTAGTAAGCTCGGTTAGGATGAAGAAGAATGATGCGGGACGAAGATCCGATTTTATAATGGCGTGTAGTGGCATCGGATTGCTAGGCGTCAACATCGAAGGCAGAAAAGGAAATAAGATTAAAAGATCTACTTTAGGGGGGCTGGCACTAGTTAGTCATGTACACCTGCTGGGAAAAGCAGTTTATGGGTACAAACTGTTAGAAGAGGAAGGTCGACAACGTGTATTGTGTTGAAAATCGGACACACCCTCCTTTGCTTCGATACCGAGTCTAAAATGTTGTCGAAACAAAAACTTAGGTCAATCCACTTGAAATAACCAATCCCCGTTTAACGGACACCAAGCACAACTAAAGACAAGTATATGGTAGTGACTATGTCACCTGGATTAATTCCAATTTCTATAACTCAGATGAAATTATAAAATTGACAAAAATAATGTTTAACCCTTTGTCCTAATATGTTCAACCCCCTCACAATCCTTAAGAAAAAAAGAAAGGGATTACAATCAAAATCGCACACCAACAGTAGCAATTTCCCTAACCGTCCTCGATTATATATCTTCTTCCTTCTATCTTATATGATGAAGTCCTAAGTGCAAACCGTAGACTTTTTGTTAGATCTTATGTGGACGAACACCTCAAGTCTCAACTTTGTGCCTCCACCCTCACCCCATATATATAGGATGAGAAAATCATATTCTAGGTCATAATAGGATTTTTCAAATAGGCAAAAAATTGGAATCCTATTATACCTAAAATATTTCATCGATATCATATTTTAGATTATAATAGGATATTCTAAAAATAAAACCCTCAAATAAGAATCCTATTACATCTAAAACAGCACAATATCAATTATGGACATCCTAATTAAATCAAATATTTAACTAAATTTGGATTCTAAAAATATGTTGTTACCAAATCTAGACATGACTCCAACAATCTCCCCCTCCAGTCTGATGGGAGGGTGTTAACCCCATGGATCCTCAACTGGACTTCATGTTTGTCGCATCACGACAGAGTTCCTGCTCTTCCATGCTACTGATCTCTGATCCCCCCGAGGTACTTTGCATCTTTATTTGTCTCCAGCTCCTCGAACATCACGTCGATACTAGCTGCCATGCTTAACATCTTCTGCACTACTAGGATTCTGTCGATATCAATAACAAGATCAAGACCGAAGTTTCTGACAATCAGTCTCACCGCAAGTCTCGGCTTCCTGCCGACTTTCGTCTTCCAACGGAACGTGCTACCGTTCTGTCGAGCTTCTTCACCCTTGGCTGGCCCAACCAGCCGGACGGTACGGTCCTCTTAAGATTCAAACTCCTGAACCTCCCCACCTTCATGTCCGACACTAAAGCTCTTCCGTACACATGCACCCTCGAGCAGAATATCGTGCACTGTGGACGCGGTCGATGACCCACAGCTCCCCCTGAAATGTGTGCATGGAGATGCACCTACCTCAGATTGAGTTTGGTTCAAACCTTGATCTCCTTCCTAGTTTTAAACTGCTGAAACCAATTTTGCTCTGTGAAGCTTTGGCAAAACACCCGTCGCTAAAACTAGATGCGTAGAGAAAACCCGACCTGGGGACCGACCAACTATCATGGGATCGACAGACCTGCCCTCAATCTTTGACTCACCTCCATTCATCGCCTTGTCTCGACGAACCGAATCCTCTGTAACCTTCAAATATCTTGAAAACCCTCCACAACAAGTTTTCGATGATCCAACTCCTATCGAACACCCCTCGAGCCTCCATCCGGTATCTGTGACATACATGCACAACTCAATCTTGAGCCTGTACATGCCACAACATAAATCTCCTCGAGCTAGCTATTGGAAACCCTTCGCAAGCATCCAATCTTTGTCTCCAAACAAACTACAACATCTTTTATCTGCCAGCCTCCCTACCGAAACTAAATTGTAGGGCAAACTTGGTACATGTTGCACACCCTTGAGGACGAGATTCTCACCAAACTCCGTCGTCAAGTGTACATCGCCGATGTCTACAACTGCAGCAGTACCCTTAGTGCCCATCTTCACACGTCTAAATTTGTTGCCGCGGTATGACGTGAAGATCCTCCTCTCGGAGTGGCTTGATAAAATGCCCCCGTGTCTATGACTCAGTCACCGTCATAATACATGCCACAAGGTTCCTTTGCGTCGGTTTCTGCGATGATGATATCTTCCATTGTTGTAAGATACATCTGATCGTCCTTGCATTTGGTCTTCTCAGCTTTGAGCTTTATGCAGTTCCTTTTGATATGACCTCTTTCGCCATAATAATAGCAGCCTCCTTGTGGTCAAAAGGCACAAGATTCCGAAAAGTCTTCTGTGTCCTCGCCTGTGACTTGAGTCGTTCTTTCCCATGTAAAGCAACTAGAACGGACTCCTGCGGAGATTCAACTCGCTTATGCCGGATCTCCTCATTCAACAAGCTACTTTTGACTGCCTCAACTCCATCCGACGTGGAGTTGCTCATCGTCACCACCAATATTTCCCAGCTTTTCGGTCGATAACTCAAAAGCAGTAGAGCCTAAAGCTTATCATCAATCACCATCTTCATCACAGACAGCCGATTGATGATACCTTGAATTTTGTTCAGATGTTGTCCCACCGAGGCACTGTAAAGCCCCTATTTATAAAAAAATTATTTTTTATTTTATTAGACTTAAAAATAAATTTATACAATTTATGATTTTATTATATTTTTTTAGAAGGACCTTAGCCATTGTTAAATTTTTGGAACACAAGACTACCATGAATTTTGGCACGAAAAATGTAGCATTGTGCCTTGACTAGTACATCAGCCATGCCGGGGGAAGCCTAGCCATGGTGATGACCAAACTAGGAAGACCAGACAGAGTTGTGAATGGACTTATTTAAAGTATTTTATATTAAATATTATTTTATATATTGATTTTTAGATGACCGGTTTGTCCAATTCAGTCCGAACTGGACTCGAACCAAATTTTAGCCCATATAAGCAGGTAGTGTGACCAAATGTTGCCATGTAGACATATTTTATATACTTAGAAATATCTTCTAAATTATTTTAGAATTTTATGTACAATTTCTAATTATTTAAATATTTGTACAAATTTTTGGTATTTTATTTTTAAATAATATTTTACAAGATTGCACATATTCCTGGACCCGGATAGGGGTGTGTGGTACAGTTCACCCATTGGAGCAATTTTTATTAATTTAGTATTATTAAAATTATTTTGTGGAGATTTAATGAATATGTTATCCTATTAGATATTATTATTATTATTTAGTTGATTTTAATGTCAAATAAATTTAAATATATATGTATATGTTTTTAAGTTGATTTCATATATGATAGATGATATTAAAAAAAAATTTATATATATATATATATATATATATATATATATATATATATATATATAAGATAAGAGTTGTTTAAAAAAAAGGGGGGGATAATGGGTGGTCGGCCCCACCCGACCACCCATGCAAGTCTAAGCCGCATGGAGCAGCAGCACCTTTATATTTTTTTGCGCCCCCCCTCCCCCCCCACCACAAGCAGCAGCTTGTGGCCGAACTCCTCCCTAATATATAAAAAAAAAAAAAAAAAAAAAAAATATATATATATATATATATATATATATATATATATATATATATATATATATATATATATATATATATTTTATATATATATATATATATATATGTTTTGGAAAACCCTAAATTTCTTCCTCCTCTCTCCTCCACCCTCAACAACTCCTCCCCGCGAGCACAGCAACACCCCGCGACAGCGGCGACGGAAACAACGATGACGACAACAACAACAACAACAACAACAACAACAACAGATTTCCACTTTAAGGTATCCCACTCCCCCGATCAATTTCTCCGTCAATTTAAATCTATTTTTAGATCCGTAAATTCGTATAGAAAGCCCACATGACCCTTTTCGAGATCCCCCAGGTATATTTTAACATGGCCATCCAACTTGCTCGAAAAATCGAGACGAAATTGAAGAAAAACCACTTTTCTGGAATATTAAAAACTGTTTCAAAACACCAACTTGTCGGCCACTTTTCTCACTGTCCATTAAACTTTCATAGAAACTAATTGAAGGAAGAGAATTATAACATAACCGAGATTGTAACGCATCTTCTGGATTCACTTTACATCTAGTATGTAGAAAGTTACACGTGGTTAAAGTTTCACGAAAAATTGTAAATTTTGTTTTCAAAAATTGAAAAAATACCCCGATACGGCGTCCGTCCCGACAAATCGAGCGGCGTGGTCGCACACTATACGCATCGAAAGGCGCGTATGGATGTTGTCGACATGTGGGAACTGACGGAACCCGATTTCGTTGCATGTGCGCGACGAAATCAGTGCGTATACGTCGAGATACCCCATATCGATCCTTTGCAAATTAAGTCAAAACTTTGTGTACGCTCATGATATTGTGATGAAACTTACGCCATTGGACTCATAATATTTTTCTGGTCCTGTGAGCCAAGTTTGGTCAGATTCTGAAATCGTTGACCGGGACGCCATTTTGGCGGGCCCACAATCCCACTCAACGGACGATTTTGTGCACGGCTCATCAGAATCCAAAATTGGACATACCATTGAGTTCATCTTGGAAAAATAACTCTGTAGACATGTAGCTTGACGACTTTAGAGACCATAGGTTTTGGCATGCATTTCGGTGCAAAGCGGGTCCAACGGCGGACATCGTTTGACCTGAAATTACGATTTTGCTTCTGTTTCAGAATTTAACTTTTGGACAGGCGTTTTCTAGGCATATCTTTTACTCCAAACTCATTCGTGATGTTTGTTGCAGCATCCGGAGTCATCTGTGGGATTTGGTTGTTTCTGGCTTCGTTTACTTGTTGGTTCGAGGTACTGGATTATTCTCTTTTTCACATAACCTCAGGCAAGATACCTTGCCATCTTTACTGCTTACATTTAGTTGTATTTTATTTTATTTATTTTATCTATATTTCTTATTTATTATTTTTTTTGCTTGTGGGCCTAGAGTTAAAAGACTGCCGTCAATAGAGTGCATGTCGTTGACTTTGTCACGATTGTATCACAAATTGTGTGTGAGTTGTGAGTATCATTTAGTGGTCACTTGCGTGTTGGCTGATCACCCGTGTGCATGCGTAGGAATAACTGTCAATAGATGCATGTTAGAAGACTTGACAGTTATCTATTATAAAATCGTGTGGTAGAAACGACACGTGTTGGTGTATCGTGGTTACGATGCATGTACAGTATCATTGGGGGGAGGGGACAGCTACTAGCGTAGGGGCTACATTTACTTTTACACACATTATGGGTGATAGTGACTCGGATGAGCACTACGTGCTGCCCGACGGATAGCGTCTCGGATGAGCACTACTTGACGGCCACTCTTTATTACTTGCTTGCGTGAATCCGTTACAGCCCCTGCGTAGAACGTTGTCCTCAAAGTGCATATCACATAGATGGTTAGGAACCCTGTTGTGTTGTAGTTTATAGTATTTTTACTTATGCAATTATAATGGCATGTTCTTCCTGTATCTTGCTACGTCCCTCTGAGGACCTGGTTATCTCTCCAAGTGTGTGCTTTCATGGTTTACTGTATGTGTTCTAGCCAAGACTGTGGGCGTCTCCATTTCTTCGAAGATGATCACTCTTGGTTCGTCTTGATACTTTTATGGATCATTTTCTTGTATACTTTACCTCCTTTTGATAGTTGGTAGTGGACTTTGTCTCCGTCCAAGGATTGTACCATAAATATTCAAGTTGATTTTATACAATTATTCTTTTTATTATGGATGAGATTTAGTTGTCTTGGATTACTATATTTGACAGCTTATGTATACATACAAGGTTTCCATATATTTGAGTGTGCTTCGTATGTATGCAGCTGGCATGATACGTATCTGGTCCCAAGTATTTTAGGACTAGGGCGTTACATGTTCTTGTGGTGGCCCATGCAGGTCGAGTTTGTCACTTCGGTTACGCTACTGTACCGATATGAGCCTGTAACATAGGATTAGAATCTAGGAATCTCATCCATACAACTTGACCTTTTTCCCTTGGCTTCAAATTTTGAACTCTCGTCCGACTTCCTTGAAATTGCATCTTGCTTGATTCCTTTCTACCGTTGATTCTTATTTTAGTGCTTAGTGCCAACTAGGAAGATTACTACATTAGTATATGCTCGTAGGTCACACATATGGCTAGAATGGTTATATTGGCAATTGGAATACATTCAAGACTCTAATTGAGTTAAAAAAAGCTTTTTAGTGTGATTTAATGATTAGTAATTGGTAAAGTAGGATATTACCACGGAAAGTTTTAACCTTGAGATTTCTAAATAGTAAACACCAGAGGATTTATAGAATTTCATACTTGGTTTAAGAAATTGATTGGCTTTTTGAGATTTGATATTTATGATTTATTGGGTTATAGTTATACATCCTTGCACAAGTATAAAATTGATTTGCTTTTCGAGTTGGGATATTTATGAGTTCTGGGTGATAGATATACATCTTTGAACAAATATAAAATTTATTTGATTTTCGAGTTTTGATGTTTATGATTTATTGTATTATAGTTATACACCTTGTAACAGTTATAAATTTGGTTTGAAAATGATCTTAGCTTTTAAAAATGGCCATAGGAATTATTTAAATTTGAGTTGTACAACTTGCAATTTTCGTGTTTATTAAATTTTAAATTTTAAGTGGAAGTAATGACGGTGAATTTTGGTTTAAAATATTTGAAAGTTATGAAAATAATTTTTGAGAAATTTTTATTTTAAATGGTGTCCTATGATTGAGGATTTACAAATCTATTTAGATTTTTGGTAAAAAAAAGATTTTGACTGATAAGATTATTTGAAAATTTAGTTTAATGAGGGATTGCTAATATTAAAAAAAAATTGGGAGAGTTTCGAAGGATGTGATAGAAAGTTATTATGATTGATTAATGGAAGTTACCATTTAAAAGTTGTGATTTTGTTGGAATAACTTAGCATGAATAGAAGTTAAAATTTATGAGAGCATTGAGCTTAATTTTTGAGATTGCTTTTAATATGCTAAGAGTTTTATTATGAGTTGTTGGAAAAAATTTAGAGTGTTAAATTTTTGATTGATTGTGAAATTTTTATGGATTCGTAAATTTTGAACTCTTGAGTTAAATAGTTGAATTTAAACGTTAATTTTGGAAAAGGTTAATAGTAACGTGATAAAGTTTGCTTTGAGATTTACGAAAGTGATTTAATTTTGGTCATGATTAAATTGAACGACTTGCCGTGAATACATATTTTGGGTGGTTATTTTTGAAAATTTTATTTAGAGACTTTTGGAGAAAATTTGAGCAAAATTTTAAACATGGACAACCAAGAGAGTCCAAATAAGATGGCTGAATTCCACAGTATTCCACACTAAACTGCCATATCACTCATGACCATGATAGTAGTATGTACACAAGTGTTGTTAGTCATCTACCAAGCTATGCGACTGTATTTCCACCTTGACTTACTCGACCTTTCTTCAATTCTAGATCTTTTAATTGCGACCTTCTAACCCATTTACAATTTGAATAATGAGTTAATGGTTCCTTAACTGTATTCGTCGAGGAGACTATCTTCTCTCCGGAGTTGTGTTCCTAAATTATTCTTACTGGATTCTTTAATTTATTTTATTTCATGCTTTAACTTGATCTTCTTTATTTTTTGTGCATTAATTATCACCTCGTGAACTCCCACTTTCTATTTTTGATCTTCTGGCATTCCCTACCGTGACTTGTATATTTGGAGTACAATACTACACTTTTCCTTCGAACAAATTTTATATGTAAGACCTAGACGAGCCCACCTTTCTGTAGACATATCATGTCCCACCAAAACCTATCTCCTTGTACTTTATTTCTTGATATGACCTTACGGTCAAAATGGCCAAACTATTATCTTTACCATGATACCGATATATTTTTTGACCACAGATAAGGATTCAACCTCGACTCGATTCTTTCGACCCGATATGTGATTTTGTTCTACTTAATTCCTTAAATGCTTAAAATTGTGCTTTATCTTGATTGCTTGACCTATTGTCCCATCACACTACTGGTTTAACTCTTATAAGTTGGGTAGAATACCTCACGGCCCAGCAAAACATTTTTCCTTGTCAACCACATTAGTAAGTTCACTTAGACTATAGATTCAGAGGACCCTACCTTATCTAGTCTACCAAGACAAATGAAGAAACACTGGGACAACTGTATAGGCCCAAACTTCGAGTGAGCTTTGATTTTTAAAAGATCTTGGACTATTTAAAAAAAAATTATCAGTACTTCCCTTGCTCATATTTTGACTATCTCATGCTGCTAATGTAGCCTCAGTTTTGCAAGCTTATTTCGTTATCAAGCTTGATCATGACATATTTTATTGGGTGTACCCACTAACATATTGTCTAATCAGAACCGGTGCATGATGGTCTGATCAACCTATTGTACTTTGGTTCGCTTATCACATATTATTCTACGTGGATGAAGACATAGTAAATTGCCTTAGAGTCTCATCCGTGACAGCCTCGGCAATTCTTTTTTGAATTATTTTCGCCGCCTATGAACCCCGCAATTCATACTCAATATATAACATCGTCTTTGAAACCTTTGTTGTTCTTGTCTTTTACTTTTTTTGGAAAGACAAGGCACTGTACTTGCTAGATAGACGCAAGGTATCATCTTTGGTTGCCTTATCAGTTATTTATACACAAATGTAGATAGCCACCGACCGACTCATATGGCTGTATCATCGCCTTTAACTACTCCTCATTCCTTAACCCTTGAATTGTTATCGTGTCCTCCCAAGTATTCTTGAGCACTCGAGAATGATTCTAATCGTTCACTTAATCAAACCCTCGACCAAGACGATTAGTATTCAGTTCTCCCTTAAGGGATCATATTTCCTAAATGTCTAATTTATTCTCTTTGGTCTATTCAAATCCTTACTATTTCCTAAACTGGATTATCAAATTGTTTTACCATCACTAGCAACTCTTATTCAATTCCATAACCATGATATATTTTTTTGCATATATCGACTCCCCAGATTTTCTAATGCATGGTTATGTTGAACGTCGTTTTATTGCCTCCTCCAAAATTTAATTGCAATTTGGTATTGACGAACTCTTCCTATCCCTCAACCTATCTACCCTATTAATCCTAAATTTCGAGGACAAAATTCTTGTAAGTTGGGTAGGATGTAAAACCCCCTATTTTTTTAAATTTTTTTTATTTTATTAGACTTAAAAATGAATTTATACAATTTATGGTTTTATTATATTTTTTTAGAAGGACCTTAGCCATTGTTAAATTTTTGGAACACAAGACTACCATGAATTTTGGCACGGAAAATGTAGCAGTGTGTCTTGACTAGTACATCAGCCATGCCGGGAGAAGCCTAGCCATGTTGATGACCAAACTAGGAAGACCAGACAGAGTTGTGAATGGACTTATTTAAAGTATTTTAAATTAAATATTATTTTATATATTGATTTTTATATGACCGGTTTGTCCAATTCAGCCCGAACTGGACCCGAACCAAATTTTAGGCCATGTAAGCAGGTAGTGTGACCAAATATGGCCATGTAGACATATTTTATGTACTTAGAAATATCTCCTAAATTATTTTAGAATTTTATGTACAATTTCTAATTATTTAAATATTTGTACAAATTTTTGGTATTTTATTTTTAAATAATATTTTACAAGATTGTACATGTTCCTGGACTCGGATAGGGGTGTGTGGTACAGTTCACCCATTGGAGCAATTTTTATTAATTTATTATTATTAAAGTTATTTTGTGGAGATTTAATAAATATGTTATCCTATTAGATATTATAATTATTATTTAGTTGATTTTAATGTCAAATGAATTTAAATATATATGTATATGTTTTTAAGTTGATTTCATATATGATAGATGATATTAAAAAAAATTCTTTTTGGATTTTGTAGAAAATTTGATTGGGTTCATTTGGATATATATATATATATATATATATATATATATATATATATATATATATATATATATATATATATATATATATATATATATATATATAATGGGTGGTCGGTGTAACACCCAGTTTTCTGAAATTAGGATATTTTGAAAATTTATTGTTTTTATTATTAAATAATGGTGATTTAGTCATGTTATGAATTTTGGTGATTTTTAGATAGTTTAAAACTATTTTCTAAGCCATGACTTATGACTTTGGTTAACTACTAGTGTAACCCTAATGTAACCCTAGAGATTATATGACTTAGAGACTAACCATGACCATGTAAGCCTAACCATGTGATTAGGATATCAAATTACCACTTTTTAGTCAAAAGGATATTTTGGTAATTTATTAGAATTTATTAGAATTTATTTAGATTTATGTAATTTATTATTATTTAATTAGTTGTTAAGTGTCATGTTAGCTCCTAACCTAGTTTAGCACTAATCTAGAGGTTAGCAACTAACCTAGAAGACTAAGTAGAGGAGGTTAGCTTTATCTATAAATATCTAGTTTACAAATATTTAGATATTACCTATCTAAGATATTTCCTAGAAACCTAAATATCTATCTACTTGGTCCAAGACTTAGAAGCTAAGTTTGTTAGGTGGAAAGGAACCCTAAATATCTACCCTACCCCCCCCCCCTATGGCAGCCAACCCATGCCCCCATCCTATATGAACACCCCCCTTCATTCATGCCTTCTTTCATTTCATAAAAACCTAGTTTTTACACAACTTCACACCCTCACCATTTAATCATTTTGACTCCAAATTGAGCCTACTTTCTTGCATTAGAACCCCCTACACTAGAGGATACCAGTTATGGCTTTCTAGCAAGAAAATTGTGGAGCTTTAGACATTGGAAGTTGAAGGAGGTTTTCATTCAAATAGGCCTATTATTGAGGATTTTGCACTCATAGGTAAACACCCTCAAACCTTGTTAATATTGTGATTTCTCTTCATGATTGCATGCATATAGGTATACCCTAGCTGTGTGTCAAGTTTTGTAGGAAATAGGTTTGGTTTGGTGTCCGTATCGGACACGTATCTGTGTGTTTAATTAAGTGGTTGGTGAAATGTCACTATGGTTTGAAAGTTGTTGTTTTCCAAAACAAATTATACATTTAGGTAGCCCTTAGCATGCTAGACACGAAACCCTAGGACTGAGCACGTTATCGTGTCGTGTCCGTGTCCAAAATGGATACGAATACGCTGTGCACACACAGTGCACTGTCCCCTGCTACCCGACACTGTTTTCTCTACGAATTGGACACGTGGACACGTGCCACTTGGCACAGAGGTGGGGGCAACCTCTGACAAGCCCCCCTTGAGTTTGAGACACTCTCGTGTCGTATCGGACACGTAATCATACGCGCACTGGTTTAGTCTACACTGCACACAGTGTTAAAACACGCACTGACACGGCCTTCCTGTCGTGTCTAGACACGACGTGGACACAAAGTGTCAGGCCTAAACCCTAGCCCTAGACCTAGGCTATACCCAGACACGAGCACGACACCTCGCGTGCCCTGTGTCGTAAGCACGAGACACGTGAACACGTACACGATACAGTGCAAATTCCAGTACACTGTGTTACCCGATTTGGTTTTTGCTCACTTGGACACTTCAAATCGTGTCATGGTGTCGTGTCAGACACTTAGGACACTAGAGGACACCTAGGGCTAGTGTTACCAACCACTGGTATCGAGCCTTAGTCGAGTTTTGGATCGAATTTAGGTTTACCTACTTTCCTATGAACAGTGTTTCCTGGGTTAAAATTCAGTATTTATTTTAGAGATTCAAATTGATTTGTATGTATATATGTATACGTATATTTGTGTGTATATATACTGTATATGTATGTATATATGTATATGAGTGTGTGGGTATATTTGTATGGGTATGTGAGTGTATAAATGTATATATATAGGTATGTATGTGTATATGTATATATGCATATATGTATGTGTGAGTTATGGGCTCCCCCCTTTCTCAGTTTTCTGAGATTTAACCCCCCCCCCCCCCCCCCCTTTTTCACAATACACACACACACATGTTCACACACATGACACCCTCTCTCTCCCACTAAGCATGTACACCACTATCCCATTTCCCTATATATATATATATGTTATAGATATGTTATATATATGTGTATATATATGTATTATATATATTTGGTTATCTATATATATAGTTGGTATATATATATATAGAGTATGTATTATATATATTTGTATTAGATATATATTGAGAGTATATATGTTATATACATAGTGGGATATATATATAAACCTATATGTGTTAGTGTCCTAGATTCACTAGCCTATGGTTAGGAGCAAGTTAGGATTGACCAATAGGTCCAGTAGACCTAGTTTAACTAGCAAGTTGACCCTTGTTGACCATTGTTGACCAAAGTCAACTATAGGTCAAACCTTGACCTAATTGACCTAGAAATGACTTGGATGAACTTAGGAGAACTATTTGACTAAGGTTTGACTAAACCCTAACTAGATGATTAGGTTAACCATATGGATTATGAGGGTAATCCTATATAGATTAAGATATGTATGGGGTTAAGTGAGATACTTAGGGTTGAATCATGACTCGAGTTGGAGTATGGGATTAGCTTGATTATAGGATTAAGGTTGGAATTATATATATGTATTTATGTGTGATATACTTTGTATAGATAATTGGTTATACCTTAGCTTTGTGGCATAGAATCTTAGGTATCCTAAGACATGATAGCCTATGATTGGTTTGAGTTAGCCTTAAAGAGTTGACCATTGACCTAATTACCTTATTGACTAATCTATAATTAACCAAAATCTTAGTTAGTCTAGACTTTGACCTAGCTTGACCATATTGACTAGTAATTGACTAGTCTGACCATTGTTAACTAAACCCTAGATATCTTGACTAGTTTGGCTAGAATGTTTGACCAAAAGTTGACTTTAACCTAGATTAGACTTGTTTAACCTTGTTTGACCTTGTATGACTTAGTTTAACTTCTTGTGACCTAGTATGACTTAATTTGACTTAGTTTGACTGAAGAGTTGACCAAGTTTGATTTTGACCTAGATTGGCTTAGAAATCATGTAGATTGCATTGTATCTTACATTTACCTTCATATTAGACATGTCATAACTGTATTACTCTATTTTAGGACATTGAGACCCTGGTACAGACATCTGATATTATACTACTATTTTCAGAGTATCAGGCGAGTACATTCTCTGATAGTTCTCTCATTTATTTGCCAATTACTGTATTTCTGTTCTAGTTAGTTCTATGTGATTCTCTGTATCAACACGTATGGATATTTCTGGATTCATGTATCGACACATACCTTACTTGCTGGCCTCTATTACTGGATTCATTGGAATCATTTCGGAATCATTTCTGGAATCATCATGTTTTGGCCAGACTCATCTCGATTCTTTTGTCGATTTTGGATTCACTTGCTGGGCGGAGAAATATTAAGTAAGACATGTAGACATACCCTAAATCCGAAATCTCCCACTGGAATCTACCGGAAGCATAGCCATCTCTTGCCCGATCAGTGAGAGATGTGCCTGATACCTACAGCCGTTTACATGTCGACCTCGGTATTTTAAAACACACTGTTAAATCATAGTTGTACTCACCCTGGATTCATTGATCACTGTTGGACTCATCTTGTACCAAAAATCATCTGGTATCGGATTATATGGACTGGACTCACACTGTGATTACATTAGACTTATATCGTACTGTCTGGACTCGTACATATTATTCTAGTTCAGTTAGCTTTTATTACAGTCTTCATTGCTATGATTATTCTCTTATTTTAGTTGCCTTTCTTTTCTTGTATCTTACTGTTTCTCTATGCCATTATTACCTGTATAAAATTGTCATGCTCATCAATAAAACTGTCTATAACTGCTTTATAGTTCTTTGTCATTTACTTGGATTTTTTAGATGAGTTATACTCGTTCCTGTCCTGATTGGACCTGTTGAAAATATTACAGATGATAATCCTGAGGACACATGCCCTACTTACCATGGACCTGGCGAGGGATTAGCTACCTTTGGTCCCGACTCTCAGGAGTGATTCAGGAGATTAGCTAGTAGACTACTTTAGCTTTCATGTTTTGACTTCTTGTATTAAAGTTAAGATATTGAGTTTGTATTAAGTTTGTTTGAGACATTATTGTATTATTTTAGTAGTTAGTTGTTGTTGTCTTTAATTTCTTAGTTATAACTTCTGTGTTATCTTTTCGTGCTTTAGACTGTGATTGAGTATATCATACCCTTTACTTGTCCTCCATTCGGAGATGATATCTGGACTAGTACTTTATATACACTGCATGAGATTAGTTAGCAACCTAGGACAGCTTACTACCGCCGACACTGCGGCGTAGGCTGGATGTACCCACTTCTCGTGCCCCTTTACAGGGTGCGGGTCGTGACATATTTTTAGTGGTGGCCCATGCAGGTCATCGAGACTAAATTGTTTGGTTACGTTATTGTACCAAGCATGCCTGCAATTAGAAACTTAAGGTAATTAGACAACATTAGGAATGACGCTTAGAATACTTAAAGGAATACTAGGATTGCAACATAGGAAATATATCACATGCTTGCTATTATAATTAGATTTTCTTTTCTATGATTGTTTTGCTTTAAAGAATCCTTATAAGTCCTTTTTTATTGTAATTAGATGGTGCTTACTCGTTCATCCCGGTATGTCACACCTGAGAATGACACACTCCCCATCCAGTCAGCTGACCAGTTAACTGATCCACCTCCACCTACCACATTTCCCCACTCCACAGATCCCCAAACCCAGATGCCTCCACCACCTTCCACCTCACAGGCCCAGCAGGACCCAATACTTCCACCACCCCCTATCACTATACCTACCCAGGCTTCCGTCACACTCGACGGGAACCAACTGCTCACTCTGATCCAGGGGTTCCTAGCAACCCATCAGGAGCAGACCACCCTACTCCGCCAGAGCATAGAGCATTCTGAGGAACGTACCGTGGTCCCACCACCTGTAGAGCCGTGACAGAGAGCGGGGACGATCAAGGACTTCATGGGTTGAACCCCAAGGAGTTCTTAGGGACTGAGGGCATAGTAGTAGCAGATGACTGGCTAGACTTGGTAGAGAGGAAGCCCCTTGGAGTTAGGATGCCGGATGACCTCCAGGTCGAGGCAGCGGGATTTCTGCTGATAGACTTGGCAGGAGTTTGGTTCCGGAATGAGCCGTTATTTGCGAGAGGAAGAGCCACTTGGGATCAGTTCAAGACCCAGTTCAAGAAAAAATTCTTCTCGACCACCGCTAGGGTAGCCATGGGGCTACGATTCCAGAACATCCAGCAGGGGAGCCGTTCAGTTGACGAGTATGCGGCAGAGTTTAGTCGCCTGAGCCGTTTTGCTCCTAGTCTGGTTGCAGAACCTGAGGAGATGACGCATAGGTTTTGCCAGGGTCTAGTTCCAGACATTGGCATTCTTATAGTGGCGAACGGTATGACTGACTACTACCAGAGCTTAGAGTTAGCCCGGAGTATCGAGGAGCGTCTTCTGTCTTGCAAGAGGCCGACTTCTGTACACATTGAGGGACCCTCCAAGCGTCAGGCTTTCCAGCAGAAAGTGCCGACGCTACACCAGCAGACATATCATCCTCCCACACCACATCATTCGACCCCGCCAGTTAAAGCCCCGGGTCCCCGGCAGCAGAGGCCATTTCAGCAGGTGCAGCATCAGTATCGGGGTCAGGATCCGAAGACGATCAGTTGTTCATACTGCAGGAAGCAGGGACACACCAGGGAGCAGTGTAGGAAGAGGCTGAAGGTTTGCTATACCTGTAGGTCTGATACTCACCAAAAGATAGATTTTCCTATTGTACCTCCTTATATGGGGGCTAGGCCACCTGTACCTCAGCACCAGAGGGGTGGAGCTTTTGCGATGACGGTCGAGGAGACCAACGCTGCAGGTGACGGGTTAGCAGGTTTACCTTTTCTGTCCTTCCTTTCCCATCTTGTTGTGTGATTCCATTAGTACCTGTCGGGACATGCTTGTGATATGCTAGATAGTATAGTTACCCTATTCGAGACTGTGGAATCACGACCAGTAGGACTATGATTGCATGTTATCTTTTGACTCTGATTGACTAGGGTTTTGACCTAGAAGGAGTACGACTATCTTAATTTCGAGGACAAAATTTTTCTAAGGAGGGTAGACATGTAACACCCAGTTTTCTGAAATTAGGATATTTTGAAAATTTATTATTTTTATTATTAAATAATGGTGATTTAGTCATGTTATGAATTTTGGTGATTTTTAGATAGTTTAAAACTATTTTCTAAGCCATGACTTATGACTTTGGTTAACTACTAGTGTAACCCTAATGTAACCCTAGAGATTATATGACTTAGAGACTAACCATGACCATGTAAGCCTAACCATGTGATTAGGATATCAAATTACCACTTTTTAGTCAAAAGGGTATTTTGGTAATTTATTAGAATTTATTAGAATTTATTTGGATTTATGTAATTTATTATTATTTAATTAGTTGTTAAGTGTCATGTTAGCTCCTAACCTAGTTTATCACTAATCTAGAGGTTAGCAACTAACCTAGAAGACTAAGTAGAGGAGGTTAGCTTTATCTATAAATATCTAGTTTACAAAAATCTGGATATTACCTATCTAAGATATTTCCTAGAAACCTAAATATCTATCTACTTGGTCCAAGACTTAGAAGCTAAGTTTGCTAGGTGGAAAGGAACCCTAAATATTTACCCTACCCCCCCCCCCCCCCTCCGCCCCCCATGGCAGCCAACCCATGCCCCCATCCTATATGAACACCCCCCTTCATTCATGCCTTCTTTCATTTCATAAAAACCTAGTTTTTACACAACTTCACACCCTCACCATTTAATCATTTTGACTCCAAATTGAGCCTAGTTTCTTGCATTAGAACCCCCTACACTAGAGGATACCAGTTATGGCTTTCTAGCAAGGAAATTGTGGAGCTTTGGACATTGGAAGTTGAAGAAGGTTTTTATTCAAATAGGCCTATTATTGAGGATTTTGCATTCATAGGTAAACACCCTCAAACCTTGTTAATATTGTGATTTCTTTTCATGATTGCATGCATATAGGTATACCCTAGCTGTGTGTCAAGTTTTGTAGGAAATAGGTTTGGTTTGGTGTCCGTATCGGACACGTATCTGTGTGTTTAATTAAGTGTTTGGTAAAATGTCACTATGGTTTGAAAGTTGTTGTTTTCCAAAACAAATTACACGTTTGGGTAGCCCTTAGCATGCTAGACACGAAACCCTAGCACTGAGCAAGTTATCGTGTCGTGTCCGTGTCCAAAATGGACACGAACACGCTGTGCACACACAGTGCACTGTCCCCTGCTACCCGATACTGTTTTCTCCACGAATTGGACACGTGGACACGTGCCACTTGGCACAGAGGTGGGGGCAACCTCTGACAAGCCCCCCCTTGAGTTTGAGACACTCTTGTGTCGTATCGGACACGTAATCACACGCGTACTGGTTTAGTCTACACTGCATACAGTGTTAAAACACGCACTGACACGGCCTTCGTGTCGTGTCTAGACACGACGTGGACACAAAGTGTCAGGCCTAAACCCAAGCCCTAGACCTAGGCTACACCCTGACACGAGCACGACACCTCGCGTGCCCTGTTTCGTGAGCACGAGACACGTGAACACGTGCACGATACAGTGCAAATTCCAGTGCACTGTGTTACCCGATTTGGTTTTTGATCACTTGGACACTTCAAATCGTGTCATGGTGTCATGTCAGACACTTAGGACACTAGAGGACACCTAGGGCTAGTGTTACCAACCACTGGTATCGAGCCTTAGTCGAGTTTTGGATCGAATTTGGGTTTACCTACTTTCCTATGAACAGTGTTTCCTGGGTTAAAATTCAATATTTATTATTGAGATTCAAATTGATTTGTATGTATATATACGTATATTTGTGTGTATATATACTGTATATGTATGTATATATGTATATGAGTGTGTGGGTATATGTGTATGGGTATGTGAGTGTATAAATGTATATATATACGTATGTATGTGTATATGTATATATGCATATATGTATGTGTGAGTTATGGGTTCCCCCCTTTCTCAGTTTTCTGAGATTTAACCCCCCCCCCCCCCCTTTTCACAGTACACACACACACATGTTCACACACATGACACCCTCTCTCCCACTAAGCATGTACACCACTATCCCATTTCCCTCTCTCTATATATATATATATGTTATAAATATGTTATATATATATGTATATATATGTATTATATATATTTGGTTATCTATATATATAGTTGGTATATATATAGAGTATGTATTATATATATTTGTATTAGATATATATTGAGAGTATATATATGTTATATACATAGTGGGATATATATATAAACCTATATGTGTTAGTGTCCTAGATTCACTAGCCTTTGGTTAGTAGCAAGTTAGGATTGACCAATAGGTCTAGTAGACCTAGTTTAACTAGCAAGTTGACCCTTGTTGACCATTGTTGACCAAAGTCAACTATAGGTCAAACCTTGACCTAATTGACCTAGAAATGACTTGGATGAACTTAGGAGGACTATTTGACTAAGGTTTGACTAAACCCTAACTAGATTATTAGGTTAACCATATGGATTATGAGGGTAATCCTATATAGATTAAGATATATATGGAGTTAAGTGATATACTTAGAGTTGAGTCATAACTCGAGCTGGAGTATGGGATTAGCTTGATTATAGGATTAAGGTTGGTATTATATATATGTATATATGTGTGATATACTTTATATAGATAATTGGTTATACCTTAGCTTTGTGGTATAGAATCTTAGGTATCCTAAGACATGATAGCCTATGATTGATTTGAGTTAGCCTTAAAGAGTTGACCATTGACCTAATTACCTTATTGACTAATCTATAATTAACCAAAATCTTAGTTAGTCTAGACTTTGACCTAGCTTGACCATATTGACTAGTAATTGACTAGTCTGACCATTGTTAACTAAACCCTAGATATCTTGACTAGTTTAGCTAGAATGTTTGACCAAAAGTTGACTTTAACCTAGATTAGACTTGTTTAACCTTATTTGACCTTGTATGACTTAGTTTAACTTCTTGTGACCTAGTATGACTTAATTTGACTTAGTTTGACTGAAGAGTTGACCAAGTTTAACTTTGACCTAGATTGGCTTAGAAATCATGTAGATTGCATTGTATCTTATATTTACCTTCATATTAGACATGTCATAACTGTATTACTCTATTTTAGGACATTGTGACCCTAGTACAGACATCTGATATTATACTACTCTTTTCAGAGTATCAGGCGAGTATATTCTCTGATAGTTCTCTCATTTATTTGTCAATTACTGTATTTTAGTTCTAGTTAGTTCTATGTGATTCTCTATATCAACACCTATGGATATTTCTGGATTCATGTATCGACACATACCTTACTTGCTGGCCTCTATTATTGGAGTCATTGGAATCATTTCGGAATCATTTCTGGAATCATCATGTATTGGCCAGACTCATCTCGATTCTTTTGTCGATTTTGGATTCACTTGCTGGGCGGGGAAATATTGAGTAAGACATGTAGACATACCCCAAATCTGGAATCTCCTACTGGAATCTACCGGAAGCATAGCCATCTCTTGTCCAATCAGTGAGAGATGTGCCTGATACCTACAGCCATTTATATGTCGACCTCGGTATTTTAAAACACACTGTTAGATCATAGTTGGACTCACCCTTGATTCATTGATCACTGTTGGACTCATCTTGTACCGGAAATCATCTGGTATCGGATTATATGGACCGGACTCACACTGGGATTACATTAGACTTATATCGTACTGTCTGGACTCATACATATTATTCTAGTTCAGTTAGCTTTTATTACAGTCTTCATTGCCATGATTCTTCTCTTGTTTTAGTTACCTTTCTTTTCTTGTATCTTACTGTTTCTCTATGCCATCATTACCTGTATAAAACTGCCATGTTCATCAATAAAACTGTCTATAACTGCTTTATAGTTCTTTGTCATTTACTTGGATTTTTTAGATGAGTTGTACTCGTTCCTGTCCTGATTGGACCTGTTGAAAATATTACAGATGATAATCCTGAGGACACATGCCCTACTTACCATGGACCTGGCGAGGGATTAGCTACCTTTGGTCCCGACTCTCAGTAGCGATTCAGGAGATTAGCTAGTAGACTACTTTAGCTTTCATGTTTTGAATTCTTGTATTAAAGTTAAGATATTGAGTTTGTATTAAGATTGTTTGATACATTGTTGTATTATTTTAGTAGTTAGTTGTTGTTGTCTTTAATTTCTTAGGTATAACTTCTGTGTTATCTTTTCGTGCTTTAGACTGTGATTGAGTATATCATACCCTTTACTTGTCCTCCATTCGGAGCTAATATCTGGACAAGTACTTTATATACTCTGCATGAGCTTACTTCCACCGACACTGCGGCGTAGGCTGGACGTACCCACTTCTCGTGCCCCTATACAGGGTGCGGGTCGTGACAGTCGGCCCCACACGACCACCCATGCAAGTCTAAGCCACAAGGAGCAGCAGCTCCTTTATATTTTTGTGCGCCCCCCCTATAAGCAGCAGCTTGTGGCCGAACTCCTCCCTAACTTATATATATATATATATATATATATATATATATATATATATATATATGTTTTGGAAAATCCTAAATTTCTTCCTCCACTTTTCTCCTCCTCTCTCCTCTACCCTCGGTAACTCCTCCCCGCGAGCACAGCAACACCCCGCGACAGCGGCGACGAAAATAGCAGCGACGGAAACGATGACGACGACAACAACAACAACAGATTTCTACTTTAAGGTATCCCACTTCCCCGATCAATTTCTTCGTCAATTTAAATCCGTTTTTAGATCCGTAAATTCGTGTAAAAAGCCCACATGACCCTCTTCGAGATCCCCCAGGTATATTTTAACATGGCCATCAAACTTGTTCGAAAAATCGAGGCAAAGTTGGAGAAAACCACTTTTCTGGAATATTAAAAACTGTTTCAAAACACCAACTTATCGGCCACTTTTCCCACTGTCCATTAAACTTTCATAGAAACTAATTGAAGGTAGAGAATAACAACATAACCGACATTATAACGTATCTTCTGGATTCACTTTTCATCTAGTATGTAGAAAGTTACACGTGGTTAAAGTTTCACGAAAAATTGTAAATTCTGTTTTCAAAAAGTAAAAAAATACCCCGATATGGTGTCCGTCCCGACAAACCGGGCGACGTGGTCGTGCACTATATACATCGAAAGGCATGTATGGATGTTGTCGACATGTTGAAACTGACAGAACCCGATTTTGTTGCATGTGCGCGACGAAATCAGTGCGTATCCGTCGAGATACCCCATATCGACCCTTTGCAAATTAAGTCACAACTTTTTGCACGCTCATCATATCGCGATGAAACTTGCGCCATTGGACTCATAATATTTTTCTGGTCCTGTGAGCCAAGTTTGGTCAGATTCTGAGACCGTTGACCGGGATGCCATTTTGGCGGGCCCACAATCCCACTCAACGGGCAATTTTGTGTACGGCTCATCGGAATCCAAAATTGGACATACCATTGAGTTCGTCTCAGTAAAACAAATTTGTAGACATATAGTTTGACGACTTTAGAGACCATAGGTTCTGGCACGTATTTCGGTGCAAAGCGGGTCCAACGGCGGACATCGTTTGACCCAAAATTACGATTTTGCTCCTATTCCAGAATTTAACTTTTGGACAGGCGTTTCCAAGGCATATCTGTTATTCCAAACTCGTTTGTGATGTTTGTTGCAGCATTCGGAGTCATCTGTGGGATTTGGCTGTTTCTGGCTTCGTTTACTTGTTGGTTCGAGCTACTGGATTATTCTCTTTTGCACATAACCTCAGACAAGATACCTTGCCATCTTTACTGCTTACATTTAGTTGTATTTTATTTTATTTATTGTATCTATATTTCTTGTTTATTATTATTTTTTGCTTATGGTCCTAGAGTTAAGAGACTGCCGTCAATAGAGTGCATGTCATTGACTTTGTCACGATTGTATCACGAGTTGTGTGTGAGTTGTGAGTATCGTGTAGTGGTCACTTGCGTGTTGGCTGATCACCCGTGCGTATGCGTAGGAATAACTGTCAATAGATGCATGTTAGAAGACTTGACAGTTATCTATTATAAAATCGTGTGGTAGAAACGACACGTGTCGGTGTATCGTGGTTATGATGCATGTACAGTATCATTGGGGGGAGGGGACAGCTACTAGCGTAGGGGCTACATTTACTTTTACACACATTATGGGTGATAGTGACTCGGATGAGCACTACGTGCTGCCCGGCCGATAGCGTCTCGGATGAGCGCTACTTGATGGCCACTCTTTATTACTTGCTTGCGTGAATCCGTTACAGCCCCTGCGTAGAACGTTGTCCTCAAAGTGCATATCACATAGATGGTTAGGAACCCTGTTGTGTTGTAGTTTATAGTATTTTTACTTATGCAGTTATAATGGCATGTTCTTCCTGTATTTTGCTACGTCCCTCCGAGGACCTGGTTATCTCTCCAGGTGTGTGCTTCCATGGTTTACTGCAGGTGTTCTAGCCAAGATTGTAGGTGTCTCCATTTCTTCGAAGATGATCGCTCTTGGTTCGTCTTGATACTTTCATGGATCATTTTCTTGTATACTTTACCTCCTTTTGATAGTCGGTAGTGGACTTTGTCTCCGCCCAAGGATTGTACCATAAATATTCAAGTTGATTTTATACTATTATTCTTTTTACTATGGATGATATTTAGTTGTCTTGGATTACTACATTTGACAGCTTATGTATACATACAAGGATTCCATATATTGGAGTGTGCTTCGTATGTATGCAGCTGGCATGATACGTATCTGGTCCCAAGTATTTTGGGACTGGGGCGTTACAGGCACCCTTAGTGTATGCGTGTTGACGAGTTGACGAATAAGAAGCACCTTGTTGTCAGCTATCTTTATTTCGTACAACGAATACAGCTTCTCCCATAATGCTTTTGTCGAACTTTTCATGGACACATGGTGAAACACCGACACTACCAGAATAAGTCATATTAGCGACGCCCAAAAACGTCGCTAAAATGGAAAAAAAATGTCGCTAAAACTGTTTACCGACGTATTTAGCGACGTTTTCCTGTGGTCGCAAAAATCCATATCGCTAACAGGCAAAACGTCGGTAATCGTCGCTCTTACAGACGCTTACCGGCGTAAGAAAACATCGGTAATTCTTGAACATTTACCGACGTTCACTGGCGTATCGTCGGGAATATGGCGACGTTTGAAACGTCGACCAACGTCGATAAATCCTGCAACATTTAGCGACGTATATCTAGTACTTACCGACGTTCACCGACTCTATAGACGAGGGAAATCCTGGGACGTTTACCGATTCGACTATACATCGGTAAGCGCCGGTATACGTGGTGACTTACCGACATTTACCGACGTTCAGCAGCATCGCTAAACGTCGGTAAACGTCGCTAAGTTAAAAAAAAATAAAAATAAATTACAGAATGTCCATAGGATCACATTTTCTACCTGCAGTTCAATAAATAACAAAAAAACCACAAGCACATTTTCTCCTTGGGCTCGCCGACCCCTTCGGTGGAACACTCAACACCGGTACATCACAATAGTATAATAATATCTAGATACTCGAATATATAGGATATGTATACTGGATAGAGGAAAGAATATATATAGGATATGTATCGACCAAGTTCAGTTATTGGGACAATATCTAGATACTCGAATTGATACTAGAACCTAAAGGTCAAAGTTGCATATAAGGTACCAAGACCAAATCAATCCTAAGTTCAACCACTCAGGACCCACGGGATTCATTTTCCCTTCTTCTTTCCCAAAATTTATTACAAAACTTATGACAAAAGTAACCATGCCTTATTGCTTGTTTTACCAAGACCAAATCAATCCTAAATTAAAGGTAATGGCACCCACAACAAATGTACTAGTCAAGGCACTCGACTACACTGGTCGTGCCATATTGGCTAGTCAGCGTCCATAACAAAATTTAGGCATGACTATGACTATATTTATAAATAAATAAATAACAAATAATTTGAAATTAACTTATTTATACAAATAACATAAAGAAAAATCCTTCAAAATTTTGGGGGATTACAGATGTCCTGTTGTGAGCTAGCATTTCAATGATTTACCCACTGTTTTATGTTTCAGTACTCCAGTTTTGATTAACCACTCTCATATATGTTCAGTCACTTCAACCCTTACTGTTGTCCTGCATCCCCTCACTTAGGTTTAGTCCCTAACACCTCATCTAATCTTTGTCCATGACCTCACATATAGCAGACCCTTGGTTTAATTGTCCAGCCCTTTAACCCTTATTAGATTCGGTCCTTTCCTTTATTTTTGTTCAGACCCATGAATTCGTATCTTATTTCATATAGTTATGTATCAGTTGGTTGATACTTTGAAGTACAAATCTCTATCTCACTCAAGATCCAGTCACCATGTTACTGTTACCATTCGACTTGTCATACTCTTAGACCCAGGTCAGACTTCATGAGCCATGTCCAGTTCTTAAAACCTTGTATCAATTGTTGTAGGGATACTCTTGTATCAAAACACCTTAGATGTCCCTGCATTGCCCTGAACCTGGATATATGATTCAGTCGAGCTATTATCTACCTAACATGTCCACTGCATCACATATTTTTGTCCATCTTGAGATGAATAGCCATGTATTTTGTGTTGTCCATTCAAATCAACATCTAACCAATGAATGTTCTGTTCATCCCTAATTAGTTCTGTCAAGCCCTTGAACATTCCTTGATGAATCAGTTAGGAACCTTAGGTTCCAGTCCAAGTTAACTGCTCAGATAACTGGGTTTGTTTGATCGGTCACCCCCACAAGTTAGTTTTATCCTACAATCTGAGATTAGCCCCCATAGGAGCTAGGTCATGGGAGTTAAATTCCTTAGGCTCATTGAGTAGTCTTAGATTATAGGTTCAGTCCATGATTTCTCTATCCTACAGACTTGTGGTATTCTTTTTCCCTTACCTGGACAAGCATCTCTGAGTTCAGACCATGACTAAATACCTGAATGTTCAGTCCACCTCCATGATGACCCAATCCCTGTTAGCCATAGTGATATGTAACCGTATCCATTTGAGATATATGTGCATCCTGTCCAACCCTTTGTTGTTCAGTTTTTTCCACCTCTTTCACTTAACATTGCATTAGTGTAGGTTGCCTAACATCTTAGTGATATGAGATTTAGAGGTTGTATATTGCATTGCTTAGGTCACTACACTATCATGTGTCTGTATCCATGTGTTGATATGTATCATGTGTCTGTATCCATGTGTCCTTGTCGCAGGGAGAGCATGATAACGGTAATCATAAAGCTAACTCAGAAAATAGGAAATGGAGGGTTAGGGTTTAACTGAGCCGGAGGGGGTCAGGAGGGAGGATGAGTCGCCGGAGCAGGGGGCGTCGGGTAGGGGATCGTCGGGGGCAGTAGCTCAATGGGGGCCGGGAACGGAGGAGGGCAGAGGGTCGTCGGAGGTGGGGGCACCGAAGGGGGTCGTCGGATAGGGGATCGACCGGAGAACAAGAGGGGCGTCGGGGCGTCGGGGCGTCGAACGGCGTGCGGAGAGGGGCGTGGAGTGGAAGAATAAAAATTGGGAGAGGGAGAAATGAAATATTGAATCTGTTAGCCCTATTTGACGTAATTTAACGACGTCTTAAAAAAGACGTCGCTAAATGTCGTAAATTATTTAGAATATTGCGACTCAATGATGCTCGCGTCGCAAAACGTCGCTGATTTCAAAAATATAGCGACGTTCAGCGACTTCTCAGCGACGTAACTTTCAAATATGTTTATCGTAGTCACTAAACGTCGCTGAACGTCGCTATAATTCTCAAACAGCGACGTTTAGCGACATTTTTAAAATATGTCGCTAATATCCAAATTATTAGCGACGTTTTAAATAGGCGTCGCTAATTACGTCGTAGATTTGACTTATTTTGGTAGTGCGAGTCGTTCAGCCATTAGAGGATGAATCCAACGGCCTTCCAGTCCAGTCGTTTCAGTCTTTACCAGCTTTGTTCGATGGCGCTGTCGCCCTCCAACGGACCATGAAAGTTCTTGCACCAGAGTAGATCCTCCATCCTTGGCTTCCAAATTGCCCAGTTTCTCCTGTATGGGTGATCATACTAGTGTTCATCTGCTTAGTAGACATGGTTGCCAAAATCCTAAAAGCTCTGATACCAAATGTTGGTATTAGACCAGAACGAACGAATCTTGCTCTGATACCAAATGTTGGAAATTGAATACGCCCTCTTGTGCTCCAATACCGATCCTGAGACGTTGTTGCAGCAGAAATTTAGGCCAACCCACATAAAATAATCATCCTCCGTCTAACAGACACCAAGTACAAATAAAGGTAAGTATATGGCGGTGACTATGTCACCTGGACAAATCTCAATCTCTATAATTCAGTTAAAATTACAAGATTGACAAAAACAATGTTGAACCCTTTACCCTAATAGGTTGAACCACCTCACAACACTCAAGAAAAAAAGAAGATTACAATTGAAATCGCTCACCAACCCGTAGCAATCTCTAATCTCCCTAACCCAAGTTGACGACTCATCAATTAGATCTCTTCTTTCTTCTATCTTGTATGGCAAAGTCCTAAGAGTAAAGTGCGAACTTTCTCTTAAATCTCATGTGGACGAGCACCTCGAATCTCAACTTTGTGCTATATTTTGTGCCTCCACCCTCACCCTATATATATAGGATGAGAAAAATCGTATTCTAGGTCATAATAGGATTTTCCAAATAGGAATAAAATTGGAATCCTATTATATCTAAAATATACCATCATATCCTATTTTAGATTATAATAGAATCTTCTAAAAAGAAATATCTAAAATAAGAATCCTATTACATTTAAAATAGTCCAGCACTAATTGTGGATATTTAACTAAATCTGGATTCCACAAGTAAGCTGTTACTAAATCCAGGCTGGACTCCAATATATGGTACTGAGTTATTAGCGTCCCAACCGTCGGTATATTCCAATCTTTCTCCAGCTGACTATTATGCTACCGGTGCTTCTCCTCCTATTTCTTCTAGTCGTATGGATTGGACGAAGAGTATGATAGAGGATATTCAGAGGCAGATAAGATAGCTTTCGGAGAGGATATTCTGAGACAATTGACTACTCTACAACGGATTTGCAGAATATAGGGAGGGATATTAATTCTGTCGTTATCTTGCCGATATTTTGTAGTGATTACATGATTTACTACAACCAATCGACAAACTTGCGCTATTTCAGGCTTACTACACAGAGGCAAGGCAGGGCCGGTCCTGTGTTGATGGAGGCCCAAGGCGAAACTTTCAAAATGGGCCCCCTATACATAATGTAAAAAAATGTAAGTGTAACAAAAACTTGCTTCCACCAAGATTTGAACCAAGGACCTCTAAAGCAAAAGTCTGACATTAAAACCACTACACTACAATGTTTTATGTTAAAAAAACACATGATAAGTACTAGTCCTCTTGTAGATAGATCCATGTTGGTGCCCCCTTTCGTCGGGGGGCCCTGGGCCGTTGCCCGGCCTGCCCTGGGCCAGGGCCACCCCTGAGGCAAGGGATGATATATATATACTAGCTGATTATAATTTCGGGCAGTACGAATCTCAATCTTAATTAGGTTTACCCAGACATGCTAATGCCTAATGCATCTACAAATATGTTCAAATTTGGGCATAAGAACGACAAGTACATGTCTGCATTGTTGGCTGGCCTACGACTTAGTTTCTCACTTAATACTTCGATACAATGCTTAAGAGCATCATTAGTAGTTGGGACTCTCAAATACAATTTGGGACCAAAAATTTCAAAAGAGAGGTAAATATAGAATGGGTTGGATTTGTATGAGAATAGTAGAAAATGATAAAGTCAACTCCGGTCCCAAAGATTGTGTTGTCAAAAATTGACATAGGCAAAGAATAATATAAAATCTAGAATCTAGAAAGTTTGGCTCCAAATTGAGAATTACTATTCAACAAAATGAGTTTCTTCAATCTAGAATCTAGAAATTATGAGGCCCAACCCTTAGCACCTATGGGTGGGATGGAGCCGAAATTGTAGAAATTGGGACTAGGGATGAGACGTACTATTCTAGAAAATGAGCTCCTACATTCTAAATATAGAATCTAGAAAATAGGATGGGCCTTACTAATGATGCTCTAACAAACATGATATCAGACCCTTAATACACTGGCAACAAGAAGAAACAGTTGTCAGAATTTATGTTGATCGAGAGAGAGAAAATAACAAGAAATTAATGAATATCATCCAAATCCAATAATACAGATCCATGAATTGGTAAGTTTATAGCGAAAATGTTTCGTTTTCCTTCTTCCTTCATCTTTCTAAGAAAAATATAACTAAACTTGTTCGACGTGTCTGATACTGCATGCCATACATAAATGAAAAAATTGACGCGACATTCTTAAATCGTATTTTTCTGGGGATCTTCCTCACCAGCCATTTAGGCATAGGTAGCAATACATCTTTTGCGTGACCAGCTACAATCAAGTGTTCAATCAAGTACCTTACATATTAGGCACTTCATGATTGCGGCATACATTAGTTTGACTCGTTATTAAAGAAAAAACTTAAGTTGTTAATCATATAGTTAACTACACATGATGGTTTGAACTGTCATACATGTTAACATTTGCCCAAGTTGCAAATAATTTGCTAAGACATTCATACTTGAGTATTTACGCGGATTAAGCAACAGTGACTATTAGTAGTTGCACCAGCCGCGCCGATCAATTACTGCACTCGTTTAGGGGCTGATACAGAGGGGCCCCAACAAGGCACGAGACACGAGACACAAACATGTTAGCATGAGCTAGTGTCAGGCATGCAGCATTGCCCTTGCATTTGCAGGGAATACCTATATACCTGCGAACGACAGTTTGGGTAAATATACGAGTGGGATATATTGACTACGGAGGCATCAAGTTGGTTAGATCATTGTCATCTTTTAAATATAAGGTTAAGTGTTGAGTGTGATCGATCATTCTGTGAAGCCTTATGGAGTTCTTAGAATTCCTAAATTTGCAGAAAATATATTGTGTGTCTGTAATCGATCGCGTTCCTACTGATATTATGTCAAGGTTCGACGACAGGTCTCATTCCTCCTTAATTTGGGTACATTCTCTTTTGCTCATGAAGTCGGCAATCTTCACTCAAACCTTGAAAGACACACCAACAAGTTTGAGGTGTATAGAATGGATGAACTTAATTAGGATTTTTATGCCACACTAAATATGAAGCAGATGCTTGTGGCTGGCAAATTTGAATTTATTAACAAGGGGAAATTATTGTACACTATGCTAGCAATGTTGGTGTACACTCTCAAGAAAGATACTATGTGGGCTGGGGGCTCATTTCAGACTCTGAAAAAATTTCAGGACTGACAACAACATAATTGCTTGATACTAAGTTTAAAACTTTATATATATCCTTCCTGACTAGCATAGAACTTGAAGACGTACCATGCTGAAAGGAAACATCCCAAACATGTTGGTAGAATATTATGTTACTAGTTGTACGTAGCCAAATTCATAATTCACTAAATAGAGTTCTCTCAGCCATTTAGGAAGGCAGTCAGTCACCTGTGCAGTAATTTCTGACCTCTGCAAAGAATGTGTTGGTAATAAATATTAAATTCAGATAATCCAAACAAAAAAGATATCTGCTAGGTGTAACTAACTTGGTTACGCGAAGTAGGAAAAATAGATGAATTCCATGTAACATATTTGGGGTGCCAGATTAACAATGATTTTTTTTTGAAACAGGACTGCATTCATTCATTCAAAAGTTCGAAATATTACAGGAATTCATGTCACAAAGGACATGAGCATAAATACAATTTGGAATAGAATCATGAACAATGGTAGAGTTCATGACATTGTCGATTAACGTCTGTGACGCTAGTTGATGAGCACAATGATTAGCTTCCCTCCGGATATATTGAAACGAGATTTCATTTGTAGTCTGCAAGAGCTGTCTGGCATCAGATATAATATGTCTGGCTAACCAAATGGTGGATAGCATATTGGAATTGATAGAGTCTATCAGAGATTTGCAATCTCCTTCAACTATTGTATTTTGTAGGTTTTTCCTCTCAATCAATACCATCGCCAAATGAACACCCAAAGCTTCTGCTTCGATAGGGGAACCACCTTGTTTCATTTTCGATATAGCACACATAAAATGGCCTTCTTCATTCCTTAAGATAGCCGCTGCAGCCATCTTCCCGTCGAGAAATGCACCATCAAAGTTTATTTTCTATTTGCTAGCATATGGCGGCTACCAAAACGGAGGAGGAGTGGATGAGTGATCTGCTGAATTGTATGCTGAATTGCATGTAGGAGATTGTAGGTTCATATTGTCGAAGGTCTGCTGTAAACGAGAAGCTTCAAGAGCAATCCAATTGATGTTAATTGAAGGCTGCTCGAATATATACTTGTTCCTTGCTTTCCAAATGGCCCACAGCATGTACAAGCAAGTTGAAACTTCCTTTTGATTTCCTTTCTTGAGAAGTTCAGTTATAAGTGAAGAAACTGTGGTTTGTGATGTAATAAACTTTGATATAGAAGCTTGATTTTTCCACGATGAACCTGTAATAGAACAATGAATAAAAAGGTGGTAAGTTGTTTCCTCACGTACCTTGCAGATGGGACATGAAGCATCAACTTGGGTAATTCGTCGATGAATGTTAGCATTGGTAGGAAGTGCATTGGTGAGAATCCTCCATGTGAAGAGAAGAACTTTGGGACAAATGTGATTAAGAGCCCACAACTTCTTCCATTCAGTGAATCCTAAATGTGAACCAGAACCATCATCCTTTTGAAGCTTCTCATGGATCACTCGATATGCAGATTTTATATTAAACGCCCCATCATTCGTATGCCTCCAAATCAGTTTGTCATTCACACATTTGAATATGTGATTATTTTGCTCCTTTAATATATGCCAGAGAGTAGCCGCCAGCCAGATTATCACCTCCTTTATCCACCGTGTACCCTTGTACCCCAACCGTGTGATCTCTCCCGTAGTCCCTCCCAATATCATAGCACTTCGAAGTCGTATCCCAAGCTCCCTATGTTGATTTTGCCAAACTTGCCAAGTCCACGGACAAAGGAAAAATAAATGATCCACAGTCTCGTTCTGAGTTCGAAACAACACAGATACACCATCAGTCAGAACACCAAACCTTTCTAATATATGCATAGTCAATAGTCTCACCAGAACCAGTCTGAACACCAAACCTTTCCAATCTATCCATAGTCAATAGTCTCCCTGGTGTGTGGGGAGTCCCCGATGCTCCCAATATATATCCTAGGGGTGTGGCCCATTGGGAGCACGGGGCTCCCCACGCAGTGGCGTGTGTCAAGGTGCAACTTGGGCTGAGCTAGGCCGACCCGGACCCGATTTTAACCGGGGTTAACCAGGCCTGGGCTGGGCCGAGTAGGGTTCAGCCCGGTTTGTCAGATGGGCCAGTCTAGGCTAGCCTGGGTCTGCGTACCCGAACCCAGCCTGGACCCCCGGCACGGTTTACAGCGGGTCGTGCTGAACCGGGCCGGTTCAGGGTTAGACCGGGTCAACATGGTTTTTTCGGGAAAAAAACCAAAAAAAGAGAAAAAACTCTTAGTAGAAGTTAACACATTTTCTTAAAAAAAATTTTCCATTAAAATTTAAATATGCTATAACATTAACTAAAAAAAAATTGAGAAAATAAAAGTTAACAAAATTTTATTAATTGTCATATATTTTGTATAACTACCGTTTAAGTTTAAATGAATATCGATTGATTGTTATATACAAAAAATGATCGTCTTTTAATAAATAGCATATATGCTAATAATTTGAATAACTATCAATTAATTTTTATAAATAGATTTAATTGTCATATACTAAAAATAATCAATGACATGATTTGAATAACTACCATATATACTAATAATTTGAATGGTTATCAATTAACTTTTATAAATGGTTTTAATTGTTATATACTAAAAATGACCAATGACATGATTTGAATAACCACCATAAATAGTAATAATTTGAATGACTCAATTAATTTATATAAATGAATTTAGTTATCATATATTAAAAATGACCGTCTTTATACTATCAGCGGATTTAATTGTCATATAATTTGAATAACTACCATTTATGTTTTGAATGACCATAAATTAATTGTCATATACTAAAAATAACCGGCTTTAAATAAATGCCATATATGCTAATAATTTGAATGACTATCAATTATTATTTTTCAACAGATTTTATTGTTATATACTAAAAATAACCAATGACTATATATATATATAGGTTGAACCGGGTTTGGACCGGGTTTGAACCGGGCTATATATATATATATATATATATATATATATATATATATATATATATATATATATAGAGAGAGAGAGAGAGGTTGAACCGGGTTTGAACCGGGCTACATACTGGGCCAGGCCGGTCCGGGTCGACCGGGCTTAGCGGCCTAAACCGGTTCGGACCGGTTTCTGAACCGAGCCGGACTTTCGGGCCAAAAAACAGAACCTAGTCCGACCAGCTAAAGTGGTTGGCCAAACCGGACCAGGCCGTTGGCAGGATGCGGGCCGGGTTGTGGCCGTCCGACCCATCTCACACCTTGAGTGGCGCAGGTTCGAGTCCCTCCTGGACACTGGTTGAGTGGCTTAGGGGGCGCGCGCACACACACATCAAAAACCTGGGGAATGTAAATATATACACCACGGGGAAAGAACCAATAATACACACATAGCCAGATAACCCTTGGATATTACTTGGTGAGCCAAAATAAGGCCCCTCACCCAATAATGCATAGGCACCACCCTCCTTTCAAAGTTGCCAAGACTATCAAATATCTGCACGTTTCGATCTCTCCAGAAATGTCACACAGAACACAGTAGGCTAATCCTAGCAACTCTGAACCACTTGTCCCCTCTGCTCCGTTCACTATACATCTCCTTCATCGACTCGATCGGAACTTCTATCCTGGTTAGTCGGCAGACCAAGAAGGACCCTATATGCATTCCAAACGTATCTCACAAACTCACATTTCAATAAAAAATGGTTTGTATTCCCCTCATGACCAGAGCACAGCTCGCTTCTATTAACGTCAGATCTTACTCCGAATTTGATCAACTTGCCGAGCGTGAGTAGCCTCCCCTTTACCGCCTTTAACATTTACAATTGGAATTTGAAGGCCGCTCCCTTGCATCAAATGAAATCAGCCTATTCTCAGCCTATTCTTCCTTCGGGCTCTTACTTGGTAGTCGTACACCTTGTTCAGCTTGAAAGAGTCTTCCGTACCAAGGCGACACGTCACGCAACTGAGACATATTTGTATAACCCTCCACGGACCGGATTCTGCAGGAAGCTTCCAAAATTTTCTAGAAGGTGGTGGACTCTTCCTGAAGATTCATGATCTTTCTAGATACTCTAGAAGCTTCTTTGTAAATAGCTAGGTTCTAGAAAAATTTTCAGAATAATTCCTGTAATATGTCGATTTTTGAAGTTTCATGTAAGACTTATGAGGCATTACGAATAAGTGGAAAGCTCATTTGTTCATCACCACAAAAAATTATAAGCATTCTCCAAGTAATAGGAAGTGTTTCAAGTACCCAATACTACTCTACTATTTTCTTATCACATAACATTCTAGCAATGTCCGTCGGAAAGGCTTGTACGGGACTTCGAGTAGGAAGCGTGTGCGCTTCACGGATCAAAATGTGGGCAAAAACACTAAGTCCATAACAAATGGTATCAGGACAAAAGTCCATCATCGCTATGTCAACATCTGAGCCCCCTCACAAAGAACATCCCGTCCCGTCCAAGGAGAAAGGCAAGGCCAAGAGGGAAAAAGCAAGGAGCTGATGTTGGAACGCACCCTTGGTGAATTGATATCCTTCATGGAGGCCTTGGAGAAGGGCATGACGGATATGTTGAGACAAATGTAGCAAAACCAGACGGCTTAAGAGGAGTTTACCCGTGGGTTCACTACCAAAATAAGACTTTAGCGACGCCAAAAAACGTCGCTAAAGTGTATAAAAACGTCGCTATTAAAAAATAATGACGAATTTAGCGACGAATATTCTTTGTTGCGTATTCCGTGGTCGTTGACACAAAACGTCGTCGCTATTGTGACGTATCATAGCGAAGTATGGACGTCGCTAATATTTTATTTGATAGCGATGTTTAGCGACCAGACGTTGCTAATCAGCGATGTCCACTTTTGTTGCTAAACGTCGTCGACTTTTCAGTAGTTAGACGTTATTTGCGACATTTAGTGACTAGGTTGCTGACATGGTAAAATTTACCATGTCAACCAATTAGCGACTGTTGGCGACGTCTGCGATACAGACTAGCGATGTTCGGATACACCTTTAGCGGTGTCTTCCCTCGTCGTTTGGAGTCGCTGAACGTTGCTGAACGTCGCTATACTGTAAAAGAAACTAAAAAAATAGAATTCTGTTTACTTGTTTTCCATCCAGAAACTACCTACAGTTTAAATTACAGTTTATAAAAGTAGACCCAGAACAACCCTCTATAAAATTTTCTTGGTTCATCGACCCCTTCGATGGAACACTCAACACTGATAAAAAAATATAGAGACAAATGATGAAAATGCACTACCAATAATCAAATAAACAGAATCAAACGATAAGAAAAACATAAGATAGCCTGTGGAGACAAATCCACTACCAAACAGCTATAAAAAGAGTTTATGTCCAATAATATTCCAACAATGGGTCAGCATAACACATATTGTCACTAAATGTATAAAATAAATACATAAAGACCCAAGAATGGGTCAGTAAACCACCACACAACACATAACAATATGTCCAATGACGTATGCCCCAATATTAAATTTTCTATTATTTATTTACCTATTTATTTATCTAATGATAATGGTAGATAGATGTTAAATTCATATATATATATATATATATATATATATATATATATATATATATATATATATATATTAAAAAAAAAAATATATATATATATATATATATATATATATATATATATATATATATATATACACATCAAATTAGGAGAGTTCCACTTCCTGCAAAGACCCTAAGTCTAAGGGGCTTATGTGTATGATTCCCAATTTAAATCAAGAATACTGTTAGTATTCGGATTTCCTTAACCTGGGATGGGTTGTATACGAATTTGGGTTCATCCATATTTGAGAAATCAAAATCCTAGTTTAAATCCTTTCCCTATATCCATCTCCTCCTTTGATCCTATCTAAGTTAGGGTATAAAAGGGAAGGGAAGCAACCAATTGTAGAAACTCTTTAAACCCTAATAAACCTCTCGTTCATATCTCAAGAGAAAATATGACAAAGGAGGCCTGTGGAATCATCCAATCCTTGCAACTGCAGCGTAGGTATTCCCCATACCCTCATTTGTCCATCTGGTTACACCTAGTGTTCGATACAATGTCTAAGAGATTTTTGTTATTGGTATCTGGTAAAGGACTAGGAGGGGATAGGCTGGATAACCCAATACTTTTAGTGTGTAAGAGTAGAGTTGAATTCATATGGAACAGGGGATAGGAGTATCTGTTCATAGGTTCCTGAGTACCTTGTGCAGTCAAGTAAGGTAGGTAGCACCTGCTAGTGGTTCAGGGGTACAGTTGATGTACCTAGTCTAAGAACAATAGGTAAGGGGTCAGGAGTCCTACTGCAGTATCTAGGAAGAAGTCAGGACAACCCATGATGTGGGGTTACTCAGTCGAGTATAGGAAGAGATCTCAGGCTGAAAACTCAGATATCAGAGACCATCTCTAGAAACCTAAATTTTCATATAAACATCATGTTAGGCCTGTTTGCCATCTAGGTTTTAACATGAAGTCAAAAACCTGTAAGAGTTCATCACCACAGTATGAAAACCAGAGAGTAAACCCATTACACTCAGGTAATGGTATGGTTCTGAGAAGGACCATAGTGAAGAGGGTGGTACACATCAACTGATTCGCTACAGTAAATGGCCATAGGCATGGACACACTAATAAAATCCTAGACTAGTTAATAGGTTAGACTTCCTAGAGACTACTACTGAACTCTATGATGGCTTGGTGACACTAGTAGGTATCCTAGTGTAACCTAGGAAGGGTTGTACTGGTTGCAAGCTCCCTAAATCAATCGGGATACCAGGCTATGAAGGGCTGGTACCAATTGATGGGAAAAAGTTAGCTAATAATACAGAGTATTAAAATACCTGGGATCAATTTTAGTAACAAGTCAACTCAGAGAGGTACAAGAGTACCCCATTAGTTTAGTCATTGCAACCAGAGGGTTTACCATCACTGGAGTACCATTTAGATTCAGATATGTCAGTATAAGGGAACACACTAAAGTCTTAGACCTGGATTTTTACCTGCTGGCCTGTCCAGTATCAGTCTCCTTGATTAATCTGCAAATCACATCCTGAACACCTAGGAACTTGTCTTGGGGTTTAGCAAGGGGTCTCAACCATATAAACTCACACAGGTTGTTCTCAAAAAATTATACAGTAGCTGAACCTGCAGGCCATAGCCCGAGGACAGGTACAAATGTGATCAGTAACCTCAGGATGTACCTGTGTAACAGGAATGGATAGGTACAGAACTAGAGAGGATTCTTATATCAAATGGAAACTCCTAGGGGCAACACCCTGATATCGGGGGTGGTACTGTACAGCAATCATGAAGAGGGCTGAGGAACTATGAAATTACTGGAGGGGGTGATAAGGAGGATACAGGGGTTCCATTGGAGAATGACAGATCGAGCTCTAGTTATCCTTGACACACACACACACAGGGCATGACAGTAGGGTAAGGTACATGGAGAGGGTGTTCCTACCCTCAATTTCTGTGAAGATACAAATAGGCTAACCTCTGTTATATAGTTATGTTCATATATTGAAACTGTATTCAGTGAATTGTACTTGTTCCATCCTGACTGGGTAACCAAACAAATTTTAGGTGATTGCGAAGAGATCGTGTGTCCTGACCAGTATGGCCCGTACTTGAGAGATGTGTTAGAGACGAATTTTGCTTACCAGGAGGAGTACGTATCATCTGATCCTGCTTCACTTTCTTAGATATTTTAGTTAGCACTGAGACATTGTACTGGATATTATAGTTGATTTTTGAGACATGTAGTTAAGATTATTTGGCCTTAGACTTTATACATTTCTTTTATGAGACGGTCTATTTATTTTATCCATAAAATGTTGAGTTGAGATATAGAGTTGTTAAATTTTTCCTTGTGTTATATCTTTATTGCGTGGTTGTTCATCATACTGTTACAACGTTCTACCGCAGACTCTGCGGCGTAGGCTGGCCGTGTACACGGTTCATGCCCAAATATTGGGTGCGGGTCATGACACGTTTTTATGGTGGCCCATGCAGGTCCCCTTTTCGCAAAGACAGCGAAACCGTAGTAGTGCCTAAGTTAGTCGTACTACTGCGAGCCTGCAACTAGGACTAGGAACCTATGGACCACTACAAAAATAAGTCATATCAGCGACGAAATTAGCGACGCCGACTTAAAACGTGCTAATATTTTTTGATTTAGCGACTCCAAAAGTATGCGTCACAATACGTCGCTGATAGCGACAAACAGCGACATATTGCGACTACCTTTAGTGTAATAAAAACCAACGTCGTTGATTTGTTGGAAAATGTCGCCAGTTTTATTAGTTCAGTGACGTTTAGCGTCGCAATGATTAAGGCATCGCCGAATATTAAAGGAAAGTCGACGTTTTGTGACGTATTTACAGACGTCGCTAACTTCTGCTAAATAAGGTTTCCTCGGTTCGACTTTTCATTTCTCCCTCTCCCCAAATTTTTTTGTTTCCGCCCCTCTTCCCCCGACCTCGACGACAGCCCGACCCCCTTCTCTCCGGCGCCGCTCATCCTCCTCCTCCACCGCGATCCCCTTCTCCTCCCTCCGGCGAGCCCCTTCTCCTCCTCCTCCTCCACCGCGAGCCCCTTCTCCTCCTCCACCGCGAGATCCTCCTCCTCCACCACCGAACTTGTCCTCCTCCTCCTCCTCCACCACCGCGAGGAGACTGAAGGTAAACCCTAACCCTAATTGAGGTGTTTTTCGTGTCCAAAATGGACACGGAGACACATTACGACCATGTGTTCACTGATACAGTGTGTTCGTGAGGTTTTGTACACTTTATGTCCATTTGTTGGACACGTGGACACCCCCAAGAATGCATATATATGTATTTCACCTCTGTACACTTGATCCCCTCCTCCTCCACCACCGAACTTGTCCTCCTCCTCCTCCTCCACCACCGCGAGGAGACTGAAGGTAAACCCTAACCCTAATTGAGGTGTTTTTGGTGTCCAAAATGGACACGGAGACACATTACGACCATGTGTTCACTGATACAGTGTGTTCGTGAGGTTTTGGACACTTTCTGTCCATTTGTTGGATACGTGGACACCCCCAAGCATGCATATATATGTATTTCACCTCTGTACACTTAATCCCCTACTTACACTTGTGTATTTTCGTATTAATTTGGATTTGCATATTGGGTTTGTGTTTCGATATAGTGTTTGATACATTGTTTCATCTTGCAACATTCCTACACTTAGAGACGTTTAGTACACATCTAATTATTTTATCCTAGTTCGCAAGTGTACTTTTGGGTAATCTAGGTATATTAGTTTACCAATATCCCCAATGGCCGAAGATTTTAAGTATATGAACCAATTAGTCAACATCTATTTGTTGAAGTATGGTACTCCATTCTTCGTAAGTTCTAGCTATATATGTCTCAAGATCCAATACTCAAAAATCCCAAGAAGAAGAAGAAGAAAAGAATAAAATGACATAGCTCAACACCCTATGACAACTCCATGATTAAAGTAGACGATCCTCCATACAAGTCTTCCTTCATCTATTGTCTTAAAGTGTGAGTTCTACAGTATGGTTCTCTTTGTAGAATTGTGTCTTATTTTAGACAACAAGGGTTTTCTATTTTTATAGGTAACATGGCAACATGTGTAAGGGAACATATAGGTGTGTGTTTGTGTTTGAAAGGGAGTGTCACAAGAGTAAGGCATGACATGTGTTAGTATTTTGAGCTGTGAGAGTGTTTGTTCTATTGAGGTTAGTACCAACTGGAAAGTTAGGTTAAAAGAACCTGGGAACTATGGTGTGGTTGTATACATCATGTATATGTATGTGTGTGTCTAGTGGGAGAAAGGGGGAGGGTTAACTAGTACCAGGTATTTGGAGAGGAGGGAGAGTTTATACTATTATATATAGACTAATATCCTAAAACTTGACTTATACAACTTAGAAATGGCTAGTTTGACCAAGTTGGACTAGTTTAGCTTAGAGTTGACTCTGTTGGACTATTCATAATATATAGACTAATATCCTAAAACTTGACTTATACAACTCAGCCTATATGAAATATTGTAGACACGGGTGATATACAGCCGCGATAATCTCTGACCACCGCACGCACAAACACGCGAAACAAAAGTTAGCAATGCGAAAAGAAGATAACCGATAATCTCTGACCATTTAACGTAAAATGTCATGTGTACATATACTGCGAAAAGTGTAGACCACATGAACTGACAATTGTATATCATTCACAACCTTGATGTATCTATCTTACAGAATTATGGAGCTGAATTACTATCTGCGGAATCGTACTTGGATGTACAACCGTCATCCTGATGACATGTACGGTATGCGGGATGAATTCAAAGAGGGTGTACACCAGTTCCTGCAGTTTGCCAAGGCGTTTTCTCAGTACATGGACGGTACCAAAATTAAGTGTTCGTGTGTGAGATGTCGCAACTTGAAATATCATCCAGAAGTGGATGTCACGTATCATTTATACTCGAAGGGTTTTACGCCGAATTACTATCAGTGGAGCGAGCACGGAGAACTTGTGTCTTTAGCATCGGAGTACGAGCCTTATGTGGATGTCCACAACAATGCTCCTTACGACGATGGGTTGGTAAACATGGTTTTCGACACGGCCGGGCCTAGTTTCGATCCGGATGATCATGATGCACCTGAGGAGGCACCGAACCCCGATGCCGCACAGTTCATGGAGTTGCTGGAGAATGCAAGGACTCCATTATATCCTGGTTGTGAGGATCATTCACCGTTGGAGGTGGTTACAAGATTGTTGAGCATCAAGTCCGATTTTAACATGTCGCAAGATTGCTACAACAGTCTTATGGAGTTGCTTATAAAAATATTGTCTGAGGGTGCGAAGTTGCCTAAAGACTTCTACCGGTCTAAGAGGATGGTTAGATCGCTCTGGATGGGATACAAAAAAATCGATGCCTATCGCAACGGGTGCATGTTGTACTACAAAGACGACAAGGATGAAGATGCCTGCAGATTTTGTGGTGTCGATCGCTATAAGGCATGTGGTAGAGGAAAGTCTGTCGGTGCCAGGAAGCCTACCTCTTCGATGCACTACTTGCCATTGACGTCGCGGTTGCAGCGGTTGTTTATGGTGAAGGAAACTGCAGAAAACATGAGTTGGCATAAGCAGGAACATACTGAAGGAGTATTGGATCACCCATCTGATGGAGAAGCATGGAAGCACTTTGATCGAGAGTATCCAGATTTTGCTTCTGATCCGCGTAATGTCAGATTGGGTCTCTGCTCTGACGATTTTACCCCTTTTGGAGTTTTAGGATCCCAGTATTCGTGTTGGCCTGTGATCGTCACCCCGTACAATCTACCGCCTTGGATGTGTATGAAGACTCCGTATATGTTTCTCACCGTTATTATCCCAGGTCCGAACAATTCGAAAAGAAACATCGATGTGTATTTACAGCCGTTGATTGATGAGTTGAATCAGCTGTGGGAAGTAGGTTCTAACACGTACGATGTATCTAGAAAACAAAATTTTCGGATGCGGGCAACACTTATATGGACCATCAACGACTTTTCGGCCTATGGAATATTATCTGGATGGAGCACGCATGGTCGTCTTTCATGTTCGTATTGCATGGACAGCACTAAGGCTTTCCATTTGAAATACGAAGGCAAACCATGCTTCTTCGATTGTCATCGACAATTCCTGTCGAAGGATCATCCGTACCGGAGGAACAGGAATGCTTTTCGTGCTGGCGTTGTGGAGAAGGGTAATCCCCCGCCAAGGTGGACCGGATACACGATATAGGAAGAGGTAAAAGATTTACCAAGAGCTATTGAGCAGCCTGCTATGGGCTACAAGTGTGACGGATTTGGTCGCACTCATAACTGGACGAAGAGGAGTATATTCTGGGATCTTCCATATTGGAGCACCAATCTGATTAGATATAACCTTGATGTCGTGTATATCGAGAAGAATGTGTTTGACAACATAATTAATACTGTAATGGATGTAAAGGGGAAGACGAAAGACAATCCAAAGGCTAGATTGGACTTGGAAGAAATATGTAGACGTCATACATTGCATTTGATAGAGGACGGGAATGGGAAGTTGAAGCAGCCAAAGGCAATTTTCTCACTGGAGAAGGAGGATAAAGTGAGGCTTTGTAGGTGGATTCAAGGTCTGAAATTTCCAGATGGGTATGTTTCGAACTTGAGAAGATACGTCGACCTCAAGGAGAACAAACAGACAGGTATGAAGAGCCATGATTGTCACGTATTCATGGAGCGGTTAATTCCGATTGCATTTTGGGAATTCTTACCGCTGGCAGTTTGGGATCCATTGACGGAGCTTAGCATATTCTTCAGGGACCTTTGTTCTAAGAAATTGTTCGTTGAACGTCTAGAAAAGCAAGAGAAGGACATTACGGTAACACTATGCAAGCTAGAGAGGGTGTTCCCTCCTGGATTCTTCGACTCTATGAAGCATTTGTCGATTCATCTTTCTTACGAGACACGTGTTGGTGGACCCGTCGAATATCGATGGATGTACCCGTTCGAGCGACATTTGAATCACCTAAAAAGAAAGGTGAAAAATAAGGCTCGGGTCAAGGGTTCTATTTGTGAAGCCTATATTCTCGAGGAGATTACAAATTTCTGCTCCTCCTATTTCAAACCTCATGTTGCTACGAATAGAACGAGGGCTTCGAGAAACGACGACGTATATGAAGAATTTAATGATGGAATACTGAAAGTATTCAATGCGTCCGGAAAGCCTTCGGGAAAAATGAAGAAGAGATATTTGAATGACGAAGAGCCAAGGGCTGCTCAGTTGTATGTATTACTCAATTACGACGAGGATGAAGTGGAGAAGCTAGAGGGGTAAGTAACTCAGGATGATGAGTTTACATTATCTCAATGTAATAGTATAAGCTAATATTATTGTACTAATCGGCGGTTGCTTCGTTGTTTTCCAGCACATATAATGTTGAGTTGAGGCTGGTTAGACCCTACCTAACAAACGAAGTATTAGAACAAGAAATGAGATGTCATTTTCCTTCTTGGTTAAGCCAATATGTAAGTAGCTTGGTAATTACTGGCCTCTTCTAATGCAACTGTTCAATAAATAACTTATTATCGCTTCTTTGATATTCAGGTCGATCGTCTGATTGAATTAATTAGAACTTTTGCCAAGGGACCAATTACTTTTGTTAAAATATAGTCAAGTTACTGTGTCAATGGCTTTCGGTTCAAGTCGACAAATGCTCCGATCAGAGACAACTTCCTGGATCTTGATTCCACAAAAAACAGTTGTTTGTGTATCAAGTCTTCGAACTACAAAGACGTCGATCCAGGAAATGATTTCTTTGGCATCTTGCAAGAGATTGTGGAGTTGTCATATAATAATGGCAGAGAACCTGCGAAGATCGTGTTGTTCAAGTGTGAATGGTTCGATCCGATTGAAAATCAAGGTTGGAAAATTGACAAGCATGGTCTTCTGGATATAAACTACAAGCGTAGATATCAAGGCTATGAACCGTTTAACCTAGCAACTTAGGCTCAGCTCGTGTACTTCACAGCTTATCCGAGACGGGGAGCAACGAAGGCTGACTGGTGGGCAGTATGCAAGACTAAAGCCAGAGATACTTTTGATGTTGACGAAAAAGCTTACCAGGAGGACGAGCTACCTCTTGTAACCAATATTGTCGATGTGGACTCCACGGAAGTTACGCATTACACGACACATAATGTAGAAGATATAGAATTATCCGAAGAGGAAGACGAAGCCGACGAAGGCAAAGATGAAAGTGAAGATGAGGAGGAAGAGGAAGATAAGGTCGAGGAAGACGAACAAGATGATTATTCTGAGGATGATTGAGAGAGATATACTTATCTGAACTTAGATGTTTCTTCTAGAATATATTATCTGGACTTAGATGTTTATCGTAGAATGTATCATTATATGTTGTCTTAGTTATTATCTTGTCTTTGTTGTACTTTTATATTTCTAGTCTCTATTATTTGTTGTACTTTCATATTTCTAGTCTCTATTATTTGTTGTATTATCATATGCTGTTATCAGGTATGGCAGGTCGTCGCGGAGCATTCCGAGGGAGACAACGAAGTCACTCTCCTCCGGTAATTCCTACAGGTACTGCTAGAGGACGGACTTTTCCTTCGGTACCTCATTCTGGTACCAGCTCTGGATCCTCGTCGCCGATTACTCCTCCATATCGGACAGTAGGTGGGCCTGCTGGGACGACGTCACATGGTATATCTTTTGGGACGAGTAGTTCCAGGCCTGTTGAGAGTGCTCGCCCGTCTAGCGTTCCTACTGCTGATACGACGATGGAGATGGATGAGCAGATGGCGGAGGCTGCGACGACGGTCGAGGCGGCGGTGCCGACGGCCGACCAGCATCATGCAGATGATGCGTGCGCACCTCCGGAGGAGAGGGTGACGGAGATCTGGGCCGACGGTACAAAGTCGATATTTTGGTTTATAATTTTTTTTCTTTCTGTTTTTATCATAAATTAACTTTTTTCATGAATATAATATGTTTGTATAGATATCGTCCCCCAGAGATACAGAGACGTCTAGGCCACATGCTGAGGCATAATTATGGTGGTGCTTGGATTAACTACTCTGATGCTCCGGACGAGAAGAAGGCCTTCTGGTTTGCGCGCTTCAAGGTTAAAATATATTTGCTTTTAACATGAATCATATAATTTTTGTATATTATATATAACTGATAAATATTTGGTTTGCGCTCTTCTAGGATATGTTTTTCTATCCACCACACCGGGCCGAGCAGATCGAGAGGATGTTTCCTGCCGTCGCTGCCAAGCTGATCCGCGACTCTATCAATGATCAGAAGGATCGTGATCGTGCCGGAAAGCCGATCCAAGGTTGGATCACCCCTGATCAGTGGAATGCGATGAAGGCTCGATTCGAGGAGCCAAGGTATAAGGAGAAGTCGGAGAAGGCCAAGGCGGCTAGGCAATATGCCTCGAAGTGGTGCGGTGGGTCGATTTCGATGACGGAACATTTCCGTCGTCTGGTATGTCTTCCTCTTTTACAAATATTATTTTAATGCAAAACCGATAAATTATTACTAAAATAATATATTTAATTACAGGTAAGGAAAGTGGGTAACGTCAACATGGTGACCGTCTTCCTGGCCACCCATCGTCGCGACGGTGACCTTATTGACGAGAGGGCCAAGCAGACTTATGTAAGTATTACAATACGTTATCTTAATTTAATACTTCGTGTCAATTTTAATATAACTTAGTAAATATGATACAAATAAATATTCATGTAGTTAGTAATAATAAGTACATTAATTAGAAATTATAAATAATAAGTACATTAATTAGAAATTAGTAATAATAAGTACATTAATTAGAAATTAGAAGTTAGTAATAATAAGTACTTTCTAGGCCGAGTATCAGAGGCTGTGGGAACGGGCGACTGCTAGTGCACCTGATGCAGAAGAGGCCGGTACTTTCTCGCAGCCCACTCAAGCTCCGTCGGTGGACGAGCTGTGGATGGCCGCCGCTGGTGGACTCCGTAGGGGTACGTACTACGGTACGGGATCCTATGGCGCCCTAGTTGCGACCCAGTCCTCTAGGACATCTCCTGCTAGTATGTATGGTCCACAGCCGTCCCAGGAGTCTGCCCGAGTCCACCAGATAATGGAGTCTCTCCGTGACGACCTGCTACGGTGGATCGAGGAGCAGTCTCAGCACCCTACGGAGGATCCTGCACTGCTAGCACGATTGGATGCACTCGACCGCGGCATTATGGACCTCAGAAAGACGACTGAGAGGACAGAGCACACCGTTGGAGGGTTAGAGCGCACGGTGACGGAGCTGCAGACAGGATAGGTGACCATGGTCGAGAGGATGAGATTGGCACAGGAGTCAATGGTCCAGAATAGTGATAGAATGTTATCTATCATGGATTCATACCACCAGCGACTTACAGCGTTGGAGCGTGCTGGTCCTTCGGGTGCACCTTAATCATCGTCGACTCCGCCGCCTCCATCGCCTTCTTCTTCGACATCGACTCCACCGACGTCACTGCCTCCTCCATCGGTATCGATTTCACTTGAGGAGTATGAGTTGTTCTTATCCCTTCGTCGCGGCGGTGCCCCTCCTGCACCAGATTCCTAGTAGTCCTAGTTAGGACTGTTTCTTTGTGTTTGTTTCATTCTTTATTTGTGACTTGGATATTTGTTGGTTGTGTAGATTTGGATGTTTGGATCCTATTCTATTTGTTGGTTGTGTGTAGACTTTGGTTATTTGGTTGTAGACTTTGTTATTTGGTGTAGAATTAGTTATTTGGATACTTGGTTATTTGGATATTTGGTTATTTGGTTAGTTGTTGTGTGATTGTTGTAAACTTGGTTATAGGGACTAAAATCTGTGTACAGTAAGAAATGGACATTCTGAGAACTGGACATTGTCTGATTGTTGTAGACGTAGTTATAGGGACTGAAACTTGTGTACAACAAGAAATGGACATTCTGTGATTGTTTGGATCCTATTCTACAGTGAGAAATTGTTATCTTTTAAACTGCATGGAGAAATGGACATTCTGCATATTTTTTTTATTTTTTTGCAGTTTTAGCGACGTTTACAGACGTTTACAGACGTCCACCGACGTACCTTTGCGTCGCTAAATGTCGATAAATATGCGATATTATCCAGGGTACCGAGGTTTAGCGACGTCAATATATGTCGGAGAACGTCGGTAAAACGTCGGTGCACGTCGGTAATCATCCCAGGAATTCCCAGGATTTACCGACGTTTAGCGACTTCGAACATGTCACTAAACCACCGACGACTCGACGATACTTCATCGCTAAATTTACCGACACGTAGCGACACGAAGTAATACGTTGCTAATCCACCGACGACACGACGGTAGACGTCGGCAATAGACCGACGTATAAATGCGTCGGTGCACGTCGGTAATTGCGACGTTTGGCGACGCTTAGAAGATCAGCGACTTACATTTTCGCGACCAGCACAAAACGTCGATAATTTCGTCGCTAAATATTTTTAGCGACAAAAAATGTCGTTTTAGCGACGTCTTTAGGCGTCGCTAAAACGACTTATTCTGGTAGTGGACCGTCTCCCCAAGTTGAAACTGCGTTATTGATTTCTATATTCGACTTCAAGTACCCTTATGCATCCTGTTTGAATCTTTCTATCGTTTAATAATTTTTTTTGTTTTCAGCCAATGGATTCGCAGGACAGGAACAACGCTGCACTGAACACTCCACCAGCAGTTGGCAGGTTTTTCACCTACGGGACCCCACAGAGAAGTTGGCAGAGCTGTATGTGAAGCAGATAGTCCGATTGTACGGGGTTCCAGGGAGTATCGTGTCAGACCGTGACAGCAGATTCACGTCCCACTTCTGGAAGAGTCTGCAGACCAGCTTGGGCACAGCGCTCAAGTTCAGCACTGCTTATCATTCGCAGACGGACGGACAGTCAGAGCGGACCATTCAGACGCTCGAGGATATGCTCCGGACGTGCGTGCTAGATTTTGGCGGCTCGTGGGAGAACCACCTTCATCTCGTGGAGTTCTCCTACAACAGCAGCTACCAGGCTAGCATCGAGATGTCCCCGTTCGAAGCGCTGTATGGTCGAAGATGTCATACCTTGCTATCTTGGGACGGTGTGGGAGAGCGCACACTGTTGGGACCGGAGATGGTAGTAGATGCTGCAGAGAAAGTCAAGATGATTAGAGAGCGACTTTGCGTGGCTCAGGACAGGCAGAAGCACTGGGCCGACAGTCACCGTAGACCGTTGGAGTTTGAGGGTTGGAATCCCCTTAGTATAAATTATGTGTTAATCATAGATTCTTGGTAACAATTGTACGTTATATGTTGGCGACTTGGTGTTTTTGAAAATTTCTCCGACACGTGGCACTATTCGTTTCGGTAAAGGCGGTAAACTCAGCCCACGATTCATTGGGCCGTTCGGTATTCTCGAGAAGATTGGTGCAGTAGCATACCGATTAGCATTGTCGTCTGCACTGGAGGGAGTGCACAACGTGTTCCACGTATCTCAGCTGAGACGATATGTGGCGGACCCCAGTCATGTCTTGGACCATTCGGAGATCGAGGTGGGACCGAGTCTCAGTTATCAAGAGCAGCCCGTGAAGATTCTGGACCGCAGAGAGAAGGAGCTGAGGAGTAAAGCAATTCTTTTGGTTCACGTCGCATAGAGACACCACTCCCCGGGCGAATCCACATGGAAAAGGGAAGATGAGATGCTCGAGTGTTACCTCTACCTCTTTGAGGATTGAGGTACGTTCCACACTGCCCTCCAGCTAAATTTCGAGGACGAAATTAATTTAAGGGGGATAGACTTGTAAGCCCCAATATTAAAATTTCTATTATTTATTTACCTATTTATTTATCTAATGATAATGGTAGATAGATGTTAAATTCATATATATCTATATATACACATGTCAAATTACGAGAGTTCCACTTCCTGCAAAGACCCTAAGTCTAAGGGGCTTACGTGTAAGATTTCCAATTTAAATCAAGAATACTGTTAGTATTCGGATTTCCTGAACCTGGGATGGGTTGTACACGAATTTGAGTTCATATATATTTGAGAAATCAAAATCCTAGTTTAAATCCTTTCCCTATATCCATCTCCTCCTTTGATCTATCCTTATTTTCGCATTATGCACTAACAGCTAGTATGGTATGCAAGACTAAAATTTCTACCACCAACAGATAGAGTGAACCTACCGGTTTACTGAACATTTGGATTGTTGGGGCCATATTGAAGGAGATGAGCATTGATACATGATGCATATATACTTGATCTGACATGTTTAAGTTTTCGGTTATGCTTCAAATTACTCGATGTGAGAGTAAACTCTAACTAATTTTTCACGACATTGTAACAGGTGAATCTGGATGTGAGAAGAACACAAGAAATGATTGGAAAAAATGTGTTCCATGCCCAAAAGAAATTTCTGACAGATGATTCACTACTTAATGTAAGTCACCTCACAATTCAATACAGAAATAATTTAAATTAGCGTCGGCGATTGGTCGCTTACTTGAACGAAAAAGGACTGAATGGCAATGGATCTTTGGTTCACAATCACAAATCCAAGATTTTGTCGCTATTCTGCCGCTAAGACGTGAAAATTTATGAAGCCGTAGCGACAAACTATTTCTGTCACTAATTAGAAGCGCAAAATTGTCGGAACTAATTATTGTCCACATTTCTAAAATGAAACCACAATTGTAATCCCCATCCCACCCCACCCCTCTCCCCTCCCCAAATAAAAAAAACTCCCTCCTCCTGACCCAGGTGCTCGTGATCCCCTTCTCCTCCTCCTCCTTACGTAGACGGAGACCCCGCACCTCTCAGTCCGACAATGTCACGTCCCGATCCTGTAAGACCAAAATTTGTCACTAGACGTGATGTCGTATAAGTCTAAATTTCACTTGTACAAGACAACAACAAACACGATCGATAAAACAATATCACAAAAGTTATTGTAGCAAAAAAATAAGCATAAAATTTGATAGCCACAAGATATATGAAAAATGATTCTCTTTATTGAGAACTTGCAGCGGAATTAAAATGACGCTTAGGCCAAAATAACAACTAGACTACGTACACACTGGATATTATTGTTAGCATCCATAATATATAAATGTGTACACGCATCAATTGTTAATCCTACAGGATAGTTGCCAATAGCACGAAGCTTAACTTATGACGGTAATTGGTTAATCCGACACCATAAAGGTACATCGTATTATGATTGGTTTTTCCAGTTCGAGTAGCTAGTTCCATTGAATGTTCCTGTAGAAACATAAAAAATACTAAAAGAGAGGCGCATAGATTTCATGCGCCTAAAATATACATGATTCATAGTTAAACTAGTTTCTGAAGCAATATGAGTTTTTGAGATGCATACTCGAAGATGAGTCAGAGAGGCGCATGGTTTGTTTGACGCATGATGTGTTTTTATCACTTGTATGAAAAGTTAAAACCTCGTGCAGTGTGCTGTGTTCATACTACGAGGAAGATGTCAGTAATTTCATCACTTTATCATCTGTAAAGGGAGCAGTTGTATGCGACTACTTCCACAACAATATTTACAGTATGTAGTTGAAAAACGATGCGTTCAAAGTGTTGATTGGCATATAGTTATTCAAAAAAAAGATACTATTTGCAGTAAGCAGCCAGATGCTATGCATTTAAAGTAATTTGACGCATAGTCGACCCACAGTAAACTGACCGTGTGCTGACATGGCAGTGTTTCGTACAGCACGTCTCAAAATACATGACAAGCTATACGTGAAGGAGAGACTATGTATGCTGCTTCTTTGCTAATAGTGTATTTTCTTCACATATGCACATACGCACATGGCTATTCCAATAAAGAAAAGCTATAAATAGAGGACAATTTTTCCTCGCGGAGGACACACAGGCAGAAGGAGAGACTACGTATGCTGCTTCTTTGCTAAGAACTTTTAGAGAGAGAAAGAGAGAGCTTTCAGTAATAAATTTTTCCTTACTATCGAGAGTTCATCAACCACAAAGCTTCATCAACTTCCACATCAGATCGTTAATGGAGTAAATAAGTCGAAGTAGACTTAATCTCCATCACCCCAATTTCCAGATGCTATTGTACTCGGAGTTCTTATTTTAGATTCTTGTTGTACATTTTGTCTACAATAATACAAAATATTCTACGTTTTTGGACTCTTTTTGTGTTGAAACAGTCTCGTAATACCTCGTGTGTGAAGCACATTTTACATAAAAAAATTCTAGGCCGAAACGATCTCGGTGCGCTGGACCCCAATCGAGAAAAGTTAAAGCTTGTGCACAATTTCTTCATGATCATGCAAATGCATGAACAATTTAACTATAAAATATATGTATGGTACAAAAATTGAAATAAAGAACGATAAATCTCTACTTGTACAACCTTTTTTTATCATGAGAATCTCAATCTCCACTTAGTGTTATCCCAATTGGTGAGCCATTGGTCCCAAACCATTCCAAACCACACCCGACAATTCTATGGTACCAAACCACATCTATATCGCTTCTCATATAAAACTCTTACCTCATGAATCTACTGCATGTATGTACTTAATAGTTTACAGTCTAATGATCCAATTCTTAACATTTACAAATATTTTATGTCTACAACAACAGTAAAATGTTTGGTGCAGGGACACAGATCCTGATACGCTTAGTTTATAAGTGATATCTTTGAAATGACATGGAATAATGGTAAGTATAGAGTTATATCAACTCTTGTATATGCTACAAAGACACATCTTGTTATGTCATAAAATTGATCCTAAGGCAAATTAGAAATACCACATATACCTGCCAGCACTCACCTTTTTAACGACATTAGTTTTTGTCTGAGTTAGATAGAGACCACTTACCAGTACACGACAATATACTGACCCCAATGTCCTAGGTGCATAGATCTACTTGGGTGTGTTGAGGACTTGGAGCTTGGTCGGGCTGGTGGTCTTCAGCAAGAGATGATGCTTTGTTTATAGAGGACGTAATGTATGGAACAATGTTGTATTGTGTAGATCTTGAATTATAAGCCTTGTAGCATGTTTCAATGTGTCGAGAGAGAGAGAGAGAGAGAGAGAGAGAGAGAGTGTGTGTGTGCTTGTAATCAAGTGTTCCTTGGCCTAGTGCCTTTATAATTCTGCTGCAAATTAACAATAAAGAGAATAATGTTTTATATATATATCTCGTGTTGATTGACTCGTTTGTTTATTTTTGCTGCGATTACTTGAATTTGAGATATTCTGTAGACCGTGCCTCGTTTCGTCTTGTACAAGCGCATGTTTAGACTTGTATGACATCACGCATAGTAACGACTTTTTGTCCTGCAGGATCAAGGTGTGATAGTTAGGATTAGGACCAAAATTCTAAATGCTAACAACCAAATTACGAAAAATAAAATTTTACAAGGTACGAAAGTATTAACAAAATGATACAATGGAGGACCAAAATTGAATTAGTTATATTTAGTTTGTTAGGACTAAAAAAATAACGAAAATTGTATTCCTTTAAATTAGATAGGATTTTCTTATATTTGAATTACTTTATTTTGAATTTAAATTAGAATATTAATATATTTGTTCTAATCCATTACTAGGATTAGTTTAAATTATTTGTTATTATCATGTAAACGATTTCATTATGCCTATATAGTCATGAATGAGGGCGAGGAAAAAAAAGATTAAATTTTGAGTTTATATAGGTTGGTAACTTAAATTTAAGGCTAAATTATCCTAGTAGCATCCAAACTATAGAGTTTGAGCTTTTTTAGTACCTTAACTTTTCAGTGCTCAATTTTTGTACCATAATTTCTTAAATTGTTCTTTTGAAGCACCTTATGTCCAAATTTAGTTGCAACTAAGAGTTCATCATGAAGAAACAGTATTGTTATTCATTTTATTACATAAACCAACCTAACACCCAATAAGCAATTTATGAAATTGGGGTGCCAAATTCAAAAATGTCAAATCACTATAGTTATGGTGTCACTAGAATAATTTAGCGTAAAGTTAATTTTTAAAACTTGTTTCACCTACCATCAATATTCTTCTGGACGCTCTTCATCAACAGCTCTTCGACATTGGATTCCGGCACGATTGCGAGTTATTTATTGCTCTAGAAGTGTACAACTCTTCACTATATTCCAAAAGTCACATTTAAGTTCATTTATAAATCCTTGCATCTTATGATAATTCTTGTGACTTATATCAATAATTTTTGTTCGTAATTAATTAGGCTCTTTCTTTAATAATTAATCTTGTTGATTGCAAACCTAATCCAAATAACAAATAAGTTCTACTGAATCCTACCGGTCGCTAGTCGGAAACCATTAAGGTGGTGTGGATTATGCACGTTCCAGAAAAAAGGTAGTCAAAAGCATGGATCCCTACTGTCGCCCAGCTTCAAGACTGTGGAGTTCAATTTATGAATACGAAGATCCGATATTGTCAATTCAAGAGGCTAACATCTCCCACTTCTGCAACCTGATAGCCTTTGAGCTCGGGAAGACACTTCACCAGTCACGATACACTCATGAAAAATCTTATGCCAGTTAGTCATGCACACCTGCTGGAAGAAGCAGTTTGTGGGTACAAACTGTTAGAAGAGGAAGGTCGACAACGTGTATGGTGTTGGAAATCGGACACACCCTCCTTTGCTTCCATACCGAGTCTGAAATGTTGTCGCAACAAAAACTTAGGCCAATCCACTTGAAATAACCAATCCCCATTTAACGGACACCAAGCACAACTAAAGACAAGTATATGGTAGTGACTATGTCACCTGGATATATTCCAATCTCTATAACTCAGATAAAATTATAAAATTGACAAAAACAATGTTGAATCCTTTGTCCTAATATGTTCAACCCCCTCACAGTCCTTAAGAAGAAAAGAAAGGGATTACAATCAAAATCGCTCACCAACAGTAGCAATTTCCCTAACCGTCCTCGATTATATATCTTCTTCCTTCTATCTTATATGGTGAAGTCCTAAGAGCAAACCGTAGACTTTCTGTTAGATCTTATGTGGACGAGCACCTCAAGTCTCAACTTAGTACCTCCACCCTCACCCCATATATATAGGACGAGAAAATCATATTCTAGGTCATAATAGGATTTTTCAAATAGGCAAAAAATTAAAATCCTATTATACCTAAAATATTTCATCAATATCATATTTTAGATTATAATAGGATATCCTAAAAATAAAACCATCAAATAAGAATCCTATTACATCTAAAATAGCCCAGTATCAATTATGGACATTCTAATTAAATCAAATATTTAACTAAATTTGGATTCCACAAATATGTTGTTACCAAATCTAGACTTGACTCCAACAATCTCTCCCTCTAGTCTGATGAGAGGGTGTTAACCCCATGGATCCTCAACTGGACTTCATGCTTGTCGCATCACGACAGAGTTCCTGCTCTTCCATGCTACTGATTTTCGATACCCCCGAGGTACTTTGCATCTTTATTTGTCTCCAGCTTCTCCACCATCACGTCGATGCTAGCTGCCATGCTTAACATCTTCTGCACTACTAGGATTCTGTCGATATCAATAACACGATCAAGATCGAAGTTCCTGACAATCAGTTTCACCGCAAGTCTCGGCTTCCTGTCTCCGACTTTCGTCTTCCAACGGAACGTGCTACCGTTCTGTCGAGCTTCTTCACCCTTGGTTGGCCCAACCATGCGGACGGTGCGGTCCTCTTAATATTCAAACTCCTGAACCCCCCCACCCCACCTTCAAGTCCGACACTAAAGTTCTCCCATACATATGCACCCTCGAGCAGAACATCGTGCACTGTACACGCCATCGATGACCCACATCTCCCCTAAAATGTGTGAATGGAGATGCACCCACCTCAGATTGAGTTTGCTGCAAACCTTGATCTCCTTCCTAGTTTCAAACTGCTAAAACCAATTTGGCTCTGTGAAGCTCTGGCAAAACACCGTCACCAAAATAGATCCGTAGAGGAAACCCCACCTGAAGACCGACCAACTATCATGGGACCGACAAACTAGCCCTCAATCTTTGACTCACCTCCATTCGTCGCCTTGTCTCGACGAACCGAATCCTCTGTAACCTTCAAAATATCTCGAAAACCCTCCTCAGAAAGTTTTTGATGACCCAACTCATGTCGAACACCCCTCGAGCCTCCATCCGGTATCTGTGACCTGCCTGCACAACTCAAGCTTGAGCCTGTACATGCCACAACATAAATCTCCTCGAGCTAGCTATTGGAAATCCTTCGCAAGCATCCAATCTTTGTCTCCAAACAAACTACAACATCTTTTATCTGCCAGCCTCCCTACCAAAACCAAATTGTAGGGCAAACTCGGTACATGTTGTACACCCTTGAGGACGAGATTCTCACCAAACTCCATCGTCAAGTGTACATCGCCGATGCCTACAACTGCAGTAGTCCCCTTGGTGCCCATCTTCACACATCTAAACTTATTGCCGCGGTATGACGTGAAGATCCTCCTCTCGGAGTGGCATGATAAAATGCCCCCGTGTCAATGACTCACTCACTGTCATAATACATGCCACAAGGTTCCTTTGCGTCGGTTGCTGCGATGATGATATCTTCCATTGCTGTAAGATACATCTGATCGTCCGTGCATTTGTTTTTCTCAGCTTTAAGCTTTATGCAGTTCCTTTTGATATGACCTCTTTCGCCATAATAATAGCAGCCTCCTTGTGGTCAACAAGCACAAGATTTCGAAAAGTCTTTCGTGTCCTCGTCTGTGACTTGAGTCGTTCTTTCCCGTGTAAAGCAACTAGGACAGACACCTGCGGAGATTCAACTCGCTTATGCTGGATCTCCTCATTCAACAAGCTACTTTTGACTGCCTCTATCGTGACAACTCCATCCGACGTGGAGTTGCTCATCGTCACCACCAACGTCTTCCAGCTTTTCGGTAGATAACTCAAAAGCAGTAGAGCCTAAAGCTTATCATCAATCACCATCTTCATCACAGACAGCTGATTGATGATACTCTGAATTTCGTTCAGATGTTGTCCCACCGAGGCACCCTTAGTGTATTCGTGTTGACGAGTTGACGAATAAAAAGCGCCTTGTTGTCAGCTATCTTTATTTCGTACAACGAATACAGCTTCTTCCATAATGCTTCTGTCGAACTTTTTATGGACACATGGTGAAACACTGACACTACCAGAATAAGTCATATTAGCGACGCCCAAAAACGTCGCTAAAATGGAAAAAAAAACGTCGCTAAAACTGTTTATCGACGTATTTAGCGACGTTTTCCTGTGGTCGCGAAAAGCCATGTCGCTAAGAGGCAAAACGTACATAATCGTCGCTCTTACAGACGCTTACCGACATAAGAAAACATCGATAATTCTTGAATATTTACCGACGTTCACCGACGTACCGTCGGAAATATGGCGACGTTTGAAACGTCGGCCAACGTCGGTAAATTCTGCAACATTTAGCGATGTATATCTAGCACTTACCGACGTTCACCGACTCTATAGACGAGAGAAATCCTGGGACATTTACCGACGCTTACCGATGCGACTATACATCGGTAAGCGCCGGTATACCTGGTGACTTACCGACATTTACCTATGTTCAGCTGCGTCGCTAAACGTCGATAAACGTCGCTAAGTTTAAAAAAAATAAAAAAATAAATTACATAATGTCCATAGGATCACATTTTCTTCCTACAGTTCAATAAATAACAAAAAAACCACAAGCACATTTTCTTCCTGGGCTCGTCGACCCCTTCGGTAGAACACTCAACACCGGTACATCACAATAGTATAACAATATCTAGATACTCGAATATATATAGGATATGTATACTGGATAGAGGAAAGAATATATATAGGATATGTATCGACCAAGTTCAATTATTGGGACAATATCTAGATACTCGAATTGATACTAGAACCTAAAGGTCAAAGTTGCATATAAGGTACCAAGACCAAATCAATCCTAAGTTCAACCACTCAGGACCCATGGGATTCATTTTTCCTCCTCCTTTCCCAACATTTATTACAAAACTTATGAAAAAAGGAACCATGTGTTATTGCTTGTTTTACCAAGACCAAATCAATCCTAAATTAATGGTAATGGCACCTACAACAAATGTACTAGTCAAGGCACTCGACTACACTGGTCGTGCCATATTGGCTAGTCAGCGTCCATAACAAAATTTAGGCATGACTATGACTATATTTATAAATAAATAAATAACAAATAATTTGAAATTAACTTATTTATACAAATAACATAAATAAAAATCCTCCAAAATTTTGGAGGATTACAGATGTCCTGCTGTGAGCTATCATTTCAATGATTTACCTACTGTTTTATGTTTCAGTACTCCAGTTTTGATTACCCACTCTCTTATATGTTCAGTCACTTCAACCCTTACTGTTGTCCTGCATCCCCTCAATTAGGTTTAGTCCCTAACACCTCATCTTATCTTTGTCTATGACCTCACATATAGCAGCCCCTTGGTTTAATAGTCCAGCCCTTTAACCCTTATTAGATTCAGTCCTTACCTTTATTTTTGTTCAGACCCATGAATTCGTATCTCATTTCATATAGTTATGTATCAGTTGGTTGATACTTTGAAGTACAAATCCCCGTCTCACTCAAGATCCAGTCACCATGTGCTTGTACTGCTACCAGTCGACTTGTCATACTCTTAGACCCAGGTCAGACTTCATGAGCCATATCCAGTTCTTAAAACCTTGTGTCAGTTGTTGTAGGGATACTCTTGTATCAAAACACCTTAGATGTCCCTGCATTGCCCTGAACCTAGATATATGATTCAGTCGAGCTATTATCTACCTAACCTGTCCACTACATCACATATTTTTATCCATCTTGAGATGACTAGCCATGTTTATTGTGTTATCCATTCAAATCAACATCCAACCAATGAATGTTCTGTTCATCCCTAATTAGTTCTGTCAAGCCCTTGAACATTCCTTGATGAATCAGTTAGGAACCTTAGGTTCCAGTCCAAGTTAACTGCTCAGATACCTGGTTTGTTTGATCGGTCACCCCCACAAGTTAGTTTTATCCTACAATCTAAGATTAGCCCCCATAGGAGCTAGGACATGGGAGTTAAATTCCTTAGGCTCATTGAGTAGTCTTAGATTATAGGTTCAGTCCAAGATTTCTCTGTCCTACAGACTTGTGGTATTCTTTTTCCCTCACCTGGACAAGCATCTCTGAGTTCAGACCATGACTAAATACATGAATGTTCAGTCCACCTCCATGATGACCCAATCCCTGTTAGCCATAGTGATATGTAACCGTATCCATTTGAGATACATGTGTATCCTATCCAACCCTTTGTTGTTCAGTTTTTTCCACCTCTTTCACTTAACATTGTATTAGTGTAGGTTGCCTAACATCTTAGTGATATGAGATTTAGAGTTGTATATTGCATGCTTAGGTCACTACACTCTCATGTGTCTGTATCTATGTGTTGACAAGTATCATGTGTCTGTATCCATATGTCCTGGTCGCGGGGGAAGCATGATAACTGTAATCATAAAGCTAACTCAGAAAATAGGAAATGGAGGGTTAGGATTTACCTGAGCCGGAGGGGGTCAGGGGGGAGGATGAGTCGCCGGAGCAGGGGGCGCCGGGTAGGGGATCGTCGGGGCAGTAGCTCAATGGGGGCCGGGAACGGAGGAGGGCAGAGGGTCGTCGGAGGTGGGGGCACCGAGGGGGGTCGCCGGGTAGGAGATCGACCGGAGGAGGAGAGAGACGTCGGGGCGTCGAAAGGAGTGCGGAGGGGGGCGTCGAGCAGGAGAATGTAAATTGGGAGAGGGAGAAATGAAATATTGAATCAGGGAGCCCTACTTGACGTAATTTAGCGACGTCTTGAAAACGAAGTCGGTAAATGTCGCAAATTATTTAGAATATTGCGACTCAATGATGCTCGCATCGCAAAACGTCGCTGATTGCAAAAATATAGCGACGTTCAGCGACTTATCAGCGACGTAACTTTTAAATATGTTCACCGTAGTCACTAAACGTCGTTGAACATCGCTATAATTCTCAAACAGCGACGTTTAGCGACATTTTTAAAATTTGTCGCTAATATCCAAATTATTAGCGACGCTTTAAATAGGCGTCGCTAATTACACAGATTTGACTTATTTTGGTAGTGCGAGTCGTTCAGCAATTAGAGCATGAATCCAACGACCTTCCAGTCCAGTCGTTTCAGTCTTTACCAGCTTTGTTTGATGGCACTGTTGCCCTCCAACGGACCATGAAAGTTCTTGCACCAGAGTAGATACTCCATCCTTGGCTTCCAAATTGTCCAGTTTCTCCTGTAAGGGTGATCATACGAGTGTTCATCTGCTTAGTAGACATGGTTGCCAGAATCCTAAAAGCTCTGATACCAAATGTTGGTATTAGACCAGAACGAACGAACCTTGCTCTGATACCAAATGTTGGAAATCGAATACGCCCTCTTGCGCTCCAATACCAATCCTGAGACGTTGTCGCAGCAGAAACTTAGGCCAACCCACATGAAATAATCAACCTCCGTCTAACAGACACCAAGTACAAATAAAGGTAAGTATATAGCAGTGATTATGTCACCTGGACAAATCTCAATCTCTATAATTCAGTTAAAATTACAAGATTGACAAAAGCAATGTTGAACCCTATACCCTAATAGGTTCAACCCCCTCACAACACTCAAGGAAAAAAAAGATTACAATTGAAATCGCTCACCAACCCGTAGCAATCTCTAATCTCCATAACCAAAGTTGACGACTCATCAATTAGATCTCTTCTTTCTTCTATCTTGTATGGCAAAGTCCTAAGAGTAAAGTGCGGACTTTCTCTTAAATCTCATATGGACGAGCACCTCGAATCTCAACTTTGTGCTATATTTTGTGCCTTCACCCTCACCCTATATATATAGGATGAGAAAAATCGTATTCTAGGTCATAATAGGATTTTCCAAATAGGAATAAAATTGGAATCCTATTATATCTAAAATATTCCATCATATCCTATTTTAGATTATAATAGGATCTCCTAAAAAGAAAACTCTAAAATAAGAATCCTATTACATTTAAAATAGTCCAACACTAATTGTGGACATCCAAATCTAATTAAATCAAATATTTAACTAAATCTGGATTCCACAAGTACGCTGTTACTAAATCCAGACTGGACTCCAATATATGGTACTGAGTCATCCAACCGTCGGTATATTCCAAACTTTCTCCAGCTGACTATTATGCTACCGGTGCTTCTCCTTCTATTTCTTCAAGTCGTACGGATTGGATGAAGAGTATGATAGAGGATATTTAGAGGCAGATAAAATAGCTTTCAGAGAGGATATTCTGAGACAATTGACTACTCTACAACGGATTTGCAGAATATAGCGAGGGATATTAATTATGTCGTTATCTTGCCGACATTTTGTAGTGATTACATGATTTACAACAACCAGTTGACAAACTTGCGCTATTTCAGGCTTATTACACATAGGCAAGGGATTATATATATATATACTGGCTGATTATAATTTCGAGCAGTACGAATCTCAATCTTATTTAGGTTTACCCAGACATGCTAATGCCTAATGCATCTACAAATATGTTCAAATTTGGGCATAAGAACGACAAGTACATGTCTGCATTGTTGGCTGGCCTACGACTTAGTTTCTCACTTAATACTTCAATACAATGCTTAAGAGCATTATTAGTAGTTGGGACTCTCAAATACAATTTGGGACCAAAAATTTCAAAAAAAGAGGTAAATGTAGAATGTGTTGGATTTGTATGAGAATAGTAGAAAATGATAAAGTAAGCTTCGGTCCCAAAAATTGTGTTATCAAAAATTGATGTAGGCAAAAAATAATATAAAATCTATAATCTAGAAAGATGGGCTTCAAATTGGGACTTACTATTCTACAAAATGAGTTTATTCAATCTAGAATCTAGAAATTGGGATGCCCAATCCTTAGCACATATGGGTGGGATGGGACTGAAATTGTAGAAATTGGGATTAGGGATGAGACTTACTATTTTACAAAATGAGCTCCTACATTCTAAATCTAGAATCTAGAAAATGGGGTGGGCCTTACTAATGATGCTCTAACAAACATGATATCAGACCCTTAATACACGGGCAACAAGAAGAAACAGTTGTCAGAATTCATGTTGATCGATAGAGAGAAAATAACAAGAAATTAAAGAATATCATCCAAATCCAATAATACAGATCCATGAATTGATAAGTTTATAGCGGAAATGTTTCGTTTTCCTTCTTCCTTCATCTTTTAAAAAAAATGTAACTAAACTTGGTCGATTACGTGTCTGATACTGCATGCCATACATAAATGAAAAAATTGACGCGATATTCTTCCTCACCAGCCATTTAGGCATGGGTAGCAATACATCTTTCGCGTGACTAGCTACAATCAATTGTTCAACCAAGTACCTTGCATATTAGGCACTTCATGATTGCGACATACATTAGTTCGACTCGTTATTAAAGAAAAAACTTAAGTTGTTAATCATATAGTTAACTACACATGATGGTTTGAACTGTCATACATGTAAACATTTGCCCAAGTTGCAAACAATTTGCTAAGACATTTATACTTGAGTATTTATGCGGATCAAGCAACAGTGACTACTAGCAGTCGCACCAGCCGCGTCGATCAATTACTGCACTCGGTTAGGTGCTGATACAGAGGGGCCCTGGCAAGGCATGAGACACGGGACACAAACATGTTAGCATGAGCTAGTGTCAGGCATGCAGCATTGCCCTTGCATTTGCAGGGAATACCCTATATACCTGCGAACGACAGTTTGTGTAAAATATACGAGTGGGATATATTGACTACGGAGGCATCAAGTTGGTTAGATCATTGTCATCTTTTAAATATAAGGTTAAGTGTTGAGTGTGATCGATCATTCTGTGAAGCCTTATGAAGTACTTCTTAGAATTCCTAAATTTGCAAAAAATATAGTGTGTGTCCGTAATCGATCGCGTTCCTACTGATATTATGTCAAGGTTCGACGACAGGTCTCCTTCCTCCTTAATTTGGGTACATTCTCCTTTGCTCATGAAGTCGGCAATCTTCACTCAAACCTTGAAAGACACACCAACAAGTTTGAGGTGTATAGAATGGATGAACCTAATTAGGATTTTTATGCCACACTCAATATGAAACAGATGCATGTGGCTGGCAAATTTGAATTTATTAACAAGGGGAAATTATTGCACACTATGCTAGCAATGTTGGTGTACACTCTCAAGAAAGATACTATGTGGGCCGGGGGCTCATTTCAGACTCTGAAAAAATTTCAGGACTGACAACAACATAATTGCTTGATACTAAGTTTAAAACTTTATATATATCCTTCTTGACTAGCATAGAACTTGAAGACGTACCATGCTGAAAGGACACATCCCAAACGTCTTGGTAGAATATTATGTTACTAGTTGTACGTAGCCAAATTCATAATTCACTAAATAGAGTTCTCTCAGCTATTTAGGAAGGCAGTCAGTCACCTGTGCAGTGATTTCTGACCTTTGAAAAGAATGTGTTGGTAATAAATATTAAATTCAGATAATCCAAACAAAAAAGATATCTAGAATGATTATCTCACAATTTGATTAAAATGTTAGGAGAGTGATATCTGCTAGGTGTAACTAACTTGGTTACGCAAAGTAGGAAAAATAGATGAATTCCATGTAACATATCTGGGGTGCCAGATTAACAATGATTAACTCGTCATTTTTGTCATTCATCTTTACAATCGAGTTACTTCGGAGATCATTTTTTATGAAATTCATCTGCTGAGTATCTCATCTTTGAAGTGTCTAGTTAATATATAGAAAATATGCATAAAAATGAAAAAAAAGAAGAAAAGTTGGTTTGGGTATCCTTAGATTTGAAGCAATTCTATTTGTCCTTGTAGGTAAATGGAGGTGAAAATTAATAAAAGACTACAAAGCATCATGGGTCAAATTGGTCTTATAAAACGATTAACAAACTTACCGAACTCAGCTGACCCTTGTGGTCAACAAGGAGAGGTATAACCTCATTGGCTAGGCGGACGGTCTCGGAATCGAACCGCGGGGGAGACGTGGATGTGTCTACAAAAATTGGGAGCAGTGGACCTAAATGACATGCAACACAACGTGGACAAAGTCCCATACGTTACGTCGGACATTTCAAAAAACCAACTATTAACTAACTTCCCTTCGGAACAGGCAATTGTGTTACAGACTCCTGACCCGAAGGCCCGCACCTATACTTATATCTCACAGCATCAGGCTTTACAACCGGTGGATTTTTTTCTTTTATATATATTGGAACAGGTAATAATGTTACAGACTCATGGCCCGAAGGCCTAATAACGCGGCCCGAAGGCCTAATAACGTGGCCCGAAGGCCCGCACCCATACTTGTATCTCACAGTATCAGGCTCGATCCAAAGGCCCCCACCAGTACCTGTATCTTACCGCATCCGGCCCGCACTCACAGTTTTCCTTTACATGAAATTAAATGTACTTCTCTTGTTGCTCGAACCAACCTCTTGGGAGGATGTGTCTCACTCTAACCATTTGAGCTAGAGGACATTGGCATATATATAAAAGGTAATATTATTCAAAAAGAGAAGTCAGAAATAAGTACACTCCATCAGTATAAACTGATATCACTCAGTTATGCATCACTAAAACATCATGTTTGATATTATGCTCAATCCCTATCATAGGGGTGCATAGACCTTTGAATATGTGATTATTTTGCTCCTTTCATATATGCCGAAGAGTAGCCGCCAGCCAGATTCTCACCTCCTTTAACCACCGTGTACCCTTGTACCCCAACCGTGTGATCTCTCCCGTAGTCCCTCCCAATATCATAGCACTTCGAAGCCGTATCCCAAGCTTCCTGTGTTGATTTTTGTAACTCCACCTTTCTAATATTGTAGTTTTTTTAAATTTTTTTACATTAAATAATGATTTGGGAATTTTTGAAGTTTATGTGCAGGGCTTGGTTATTATTTAATTTTTCCTTGGGCTAATTTATTTTAAAACCATCATGTTGGTTTGGGCCCATCAAAGCCAAACCCATAGTATCAATCCTGTGGAAAGGATTGATTCCTCATAAATTGAGTTCTAAATTTCGTTCAGCCTTTTCAATTTTAAAACTCTAACGGCCATGGCAAGGGGCCATGTGCCCTAACCGACTGCCACGGTGGAGGAAGGAATTCTTTCCCGCCAAGAATGTCCTACTTCTCACGCTACCTAGCCATCTATTTAAATCGATTGCCCCTTCCTTATTGCTGAGCAACAATTTTCTATTCTCCAACTTCATCTTCTTCAAAAGCTTGTTCTGGACAGCCATGGCAGTGATAGCTCTGAGGTTCGAGTCATCAATGGCAGCCAATGATGCACGAATTCAGTAAGTAGAATTTTTGATCCCCTTGTCTCCTTAGTCGTTTTCAAAATTGATTGTGATCGAATCAATGACTGGACTGATCGGTTTCAACTCAGGAGTTGGTCGATCGAACTCCGATCGTGAGTTAAAACGGATCGATTCCTGAACATCTGATCGATCAATTCTTTTGATCAATCATTCATGAATAGCCTTATGAATTCTGATCATGAGGTATTTGTTTGTTTGTGTCAATGATCTGAATTGGTCATGAACAGATCCTGATCGAACATATCAATCCCATCTCGAGCTTCACTTACATTCTTCTTGATCCGTTCTTGTTTCGACTCTAATCAGGGAATCAAGGTGAGAATCTCCTTTAATCAAGAGTAAATAACTCTACTGATTTTCCTGTCATCGATCTTAGATCTAATCAGTTGTATACTTGTGTGGATCTAGAGTGGGTTGTTCCAGTGAACAAGGCATTTGATTGTCGAATCATGGCAGTTTAGGAACTGAATTGGTGAGTATCAATATTTCCTAATTAATCTAAATTGGAGGTAGAAAATTGTTGTTTATAGTGATTATTTGGAACAGGACTATTGCTCACTGATTTCAGTCCCTACTTAGTGGAACACTCTTGAAGGTAATTCCAATTTACTTCTCTAATTAATTTTTGAATGCATAAATACATCTAAGAGCATAGCAGAGATGGTATCACGAGAATTTTGAGGTATCAATTTGGTTAGCTCTGTCTATACTCTAGTTCCAATTAAGTTTGGTGACTGAAATTGAGAATTGGAGTATCGAGTTGTCAGGGTGTCATTCCCTATTATTCTAAGTTCGTTTTGGAAGATAAATTGGGTTGACATTGTTATTGAAGCATGTGAACATATATGAACCTATATGTTCCTTGAAGTTCTTATTGATTCGAATAGAACCTGAGAATTTGGGCACACTAACCTTGAACCTTCATCTCAGTCAACTAAGGAAGAAATCTCAGTGAAACTGAGACTAGTTCCCAGTTGAGCCAGGGGTGAGCTTGGGGAATGTGCAAGCCATATCACCACATTCGATTTGATATTCTGAGCATGAATTGATTCTCATTTGAAACTGGAAATGGGGAGTCCAGTTGAACCTGGAACCTTAATGTCCTGTTTGGACTCATATTCATGAATTGGTTTTACCTACTATACTATAGGACACCTTGTTAAAATCTAAGATTGAAGTTCAATACTAAACTGGAATTTATGAACTATCCATTATTTTGTCTTGAGCTTTAGTTATTTCCCTGTTGGTTGGGGACTGATATGCCAAGTTTTTCCCATTGATTATTTCAGTCCAAACATGAATGAATGCATCAGGTTATATCACTGAACTGAGAGTGTTATTTTTCCATTAGGGACTTATGTATTTTTCTGTTCTGATAGCTCTTATTTTTCCTTAACTCCTAACCATCAGTAGATGGGAATACGAGTTTGGGAGAGATAACCCTATCAGTCTAATGCTCGTATGAGCAAGCCAATTGAACAGTCAAGTATTCCCATCTTGGTTTTACAATTCTTTCTCTTGGTTACTTGTGATTTTGATGTGGGATTGTTATAACCAGGTTTAGGACTGTCGAAGTCCTGCTATCTGTTAGTTTCATAAGTTTGGAAGAAAGGTCAGAGCAGGGAAATACATTGGGTGCATGGAGGATGGATTCACATCTCAGTGAATGGAGAAACCTGGAAATCCATATCATATTTTTCCTATTCAATTTCCAGGTTTCTGATCAACCTAGCATTCAACTACCTATTTGGTTTAACTTGTTACAGTTGTTTAACTGTGGGCTGCTTACTGCAGAGCAGTCCTGGTTTAACATGTTACTGTGGAGTGGTATTAGTCCTCAGGATGAGCCTAACTGAGCATTACTCTAGCTCAGTTAACTGTATTAAGTCTTGGACTTTTGGACTGCCCTGGGATTACATGTAATATCTGTGAACCTATTTAGGATTTCAGCATAACCTGAGAACTTCACTCTTTCAGCTATTTTCAGTGCTATGATTGTTCTATAGCATGTTGATTCGTTCCTGGAATCTAGAACCCAATCTCAATACACATAAGTACTGTAGTCTAGGAGTATGCAATGTTAAGTCCTGGGTTAAGGATGGCTTTAGTAAAGGTTGATAGGTTTCAGTCCTATTTAGAATTAATTCTTTTGTGATCTATGGTGGAACCTGGGACATTTCAGTCCAGTTTGGTTTCAGGAACCTGGGACATTTCAGTCTAGTTTGATTTCAGAACACCTCATGGTTCAATCCTTGTTTAGCAACTTAGGTAAGTTAGATTAATGTTTCCCTAACTAATAAGGAGAAGTATGGTTCAATTCTGAATCATTCTTGTGTAATGCAAGATTACACAACCTTGTTCAGGTTTAGTAAACTTTGAGAGTTAGAATAATAGGCTCTCTTGGAAGAGAGTGCTATATAGCAGTTAGCTAGGATTGTGTGGGTGTTATAAACCTTCTTGACAATACATGGTTAGAATATTGTAGAGTTATAAGTAGAAGTAATCTAGTATTTATCAAATAGAACTTAGGACTTATTGTAGTGATTTTGATTTATAAATCAACTTTGTATTATTGATTTATCAAATTGTAAATCATTTACTTACAGGAGGACATCCAGTTTCTTTGGTTACTTGTACTTTCCTGGAGCAAGGCAAGTACACTCTACGGTCTTGTGCATTTCATTATATCCTGTGCTTTCTTGATTGACACATTACAACACATCATGTACTTTTTGGTGCTCATGTTCCTTGTTCCTATTACTTGTACCTGGGGTGGGAAAATATACTATCTATGTGACCAAACCCAAGAAACAACTCAGGTGTGTTTAGCTTAGACCCCGCATCGTGCACGCGGGTCCTAAGCCGTACCATTCATGTGCTTTCATGTGCTTACCCCTAGCCGGTCACATACTTAGTTATATTTCAAATATAGTACACACATGCAGGAGATATACATTGTACTTATTTCCTGTGATTTCATGATACCATGTTCTTTCATGTGCTTACATATCATGTTCTTACATACCATGTTCTTTCATGTACTTTACACATTCTGTTCTTTTATGTACTTATTCATATGTTCTTTCCTATACTTTTCATGTTTCCTCGTACTTTCATATCATGACGTCTTGTTCATTACCTAGAATTGTACTTGCTCCGCTCCTGAATAGGATATGTTACAAGTGAGTTGGAGGCACTGTGCGACACTTACTATGGTCAGGATACTGCTTTCTTTGCTGAGCCAGCTGGAGCTGCTTGTGACCTAGAGGCTGCAGAAGCCTAGAGCTTCTCTTAGTTTTTCCCTATTATTTTCATGTATTGATACTAGCAGACTTCTTTCATTTGTTGGAATGTAATAATTCTGAGTTGTACTTTACTTTGGTTGGGACACATTTATAGATGCTGTAATTTCATACATGTTTATATTTATCTGGTTAGTTTCCCTAGAATGGTACAACTTACTTTGTTGTGTCTAACGACAAAGGCTGGGCGTGTCCGACTCGTATCCGATTATTCGGGAGCAGGTCGTGACAATTTTGCCAAACTTGCTAAGTCCACGGACAAAGGAAGAATAAATGATCCACAGTCTCATTCTGAGTTCGACACAACACAGATACACCATCAGTCAGAACACCAAACCTTCCTAATATATGCATAGTCAATAGTCTCACCAGAACCAGTCTGAACACCAAACCTTTCCAATCTATCCATAGTCAATAGTCTTCCTGGTGTGTGGGGAGTCCCCGATGCTCCCAATATATGTCCTAGAGGTGTGGCCGATTGGGAGCACGGGGCTCCCCACGCAGTGGCGCGTCAAGGTGCAACTTGGGCTGGGCTAGGCCGACCCGGACCCAATTTTGACCGGGTTTGACCAGGCCTGGGTTGGGCCGGGTAGGGTTCAGCCCGGTTTATCAGACGGGCCGGTCCAGGCAAGCCCGGGTCCGCGTACCCGAACCCAGACTGGACCTTCGGCTCGGTTTACAGCGGGTCGGGCTGAACCGGGCCGGTTCAGGGTTGGACCGGGTCAACATGGTTTTTTGGGGAAAAAACCAAAAAAAGAGAAAAAATTCTTAGTAGAAGTTAACAAATTTTCTTAACAATTTTTTTTCCATTAAAATTTAAATATGCTATAACAATAGCTAAAAAAAATTGAGAAAATAAAAGTTAACAAATTTTATTAATTGTCATATATTTTGTATCACTATCGTTTATGTTTAAATGAATATCGATTGATTGTTATATACAAAAAATGATCGTCTTTTAATAACTAGCATATATGCTAATAATTTGAATAACTGTCAATTAATTTTTACAAATAGATTTAATTGTCATATAATAAAAATAATCAGTGACATGATTTGAATAACTACCATATATACTAATAATTTGAATGGTTATCAATTAACTTTTATAAATGGATTTAATTGTTATATACTAAAAATGACCAATGACATGATTTGAATAACCACCATAAATAGTAATAATTTGAATGACTCAATTAATTTATATAAATGAATTTAGTTATCATATATTAAAAATGTCCGTCTTTATACTATCAGCGGATTTAATTGGTGAGCCAAAATAAGGCCCCTCATCCAATAATCCATAGGCACCACCCTCCTTTCAGAGTTGCCAAGACTATCAAATATCTGCACGTTCCATTCATATGCCACACGAAACGGGCTAGTCTAATCCTAGCAACTCTGAACCACTTGTCCCCTCTGCTCCTTTCACTATACATCTCCTTCATCGACTCGATCGGAACTTCTATCCTGGTTAGTCGGCAGACCAAGAAGGACCCTATGTGCATTCCAAACGTATCTCGCAAACTCACATTTGAATAAAAATTTTACGTTCCAACTGTGACATATTTGTATAACCCTCCACGGCCAGGATTCTGCAGGAAGCTTCCAAAATTTTCTAGAAGGTGGTGGACTCTTCCTGAAGATTCATGATCTTTCTAGATACTCTGGAAGCTTCTTTGTAAATAGCTAGGTTCTAGAAAATTTTCCAGAATAATTCCTGTAATATGTCGATTTTCGAAGTTTCATGTAAGACTTGTGAGGCATTACGAATAAGTGGGAAGCTCATTTGTTCATCACCACAAAAAATTATAAGCATTCTCTAATTAATAGGAAGTGTTTCAAGTTCCCAATATTACTCCACTATTCTCTAATCACATAACATTCTAGCAAAGTCCGTCGGGAAGGCTTGTACGGAACTTCGAGTAGGAAGCGTGTGCTCTTCACGGATCAAAATGTAGGCAAAAACACTAAGTTCGTGACAAATGGTATCAGGACAAAAGTCCATCATCGCTATGTCAACATCTGAGCCCGCTCACAAGGAACATCCCGTCCCGTCCAAGGAGAAAGGCAAGGCCAAGAGGGACAAAGCAAGGAACTGATGTTGGAACACACCCTTGGTGAATTGATATCCTTCATGGAGGCCTTGGAGAAGGGCGTGACGAATATGTTGAGATGCAAATATAGCAAAACCAGACGGCTTAAGAGGAGTTTTCCCGTGGGTTCACTACCAAAATAAGACCTTAGCGACGCCTAGAAACGTCACTAAAGTGTATAAAAACATCGCTATTAAAAATAATGACGAATTTAGCGACGAATAATCTTTGTTGCGCATTCCGTGGTCGTTGACACACAAAACGTCGTCGCTATTGCGACGTATCATAGCGAAGTATGCACGTCGCTAATATTTTATTTGATAGCGATGTTTAGCGACCAGACGTTGCTAATCAGTGATGTCCACTTTTGTTGCTAAACGTCGCCGACTTTTCAGTAGTTAGACGTTATTTGCGACATTTAGTGACTAGGTTGCTGACATGGTAAAATTTACCACGTCAACCAATTAGCAACTGTTGGCGACGTCTACGATACAGACTAGCGATGTTCGGATACACGTTTAGCGGTGTCTTCCCTCGTCGTTAGGAGTCGCTGAACGTTGCTGAACGTCGCTAAACTGCAAATGAAACTAAATAAAATAGAATTTTGTTTGCTTGTTTTCCATCCAAAAACTACCTACAGTTTAAATTACAGTTTATAAAGGTAGACCCAGAACAACCCTGTATAAAATTTTCTTGGTTCGTCGACCCCTTCGATGGAACACTCAACACTGATAAAAAAATATAGAGACAAATGATGAAAATGCACTACCAATAATCAAATAAACAGAATCAAACGATAAGAAAGACATAAGATAGCATGTGGAGACAAATCCACTACCAAACAGCTATAAAAAGAGTTTATGTCCAATAATGTTCCAACAATGGGTCAACATAACACATACTGTCACTAAATGTATAAAATAAATACATAAAGACACAAGAATGGGTCAGTAAACCACCACACATCACATAACAATATGTCCATTGATGTAAGCCCCAATATTAAATTTTCTATTATTTATTTACCTATTTATTTATCTAATGATAATGGTAGATAGATGTTAAATTCATATATACGTATATATATATATATACACACACACACGTCAAATTAGGAGAGTTCCACTTCCTGCAAAGACCCTAAGTCTAAGGAGCTTATGTGTAAGGTTCCCAATTTAAATCAAGAATACTGTTAGTATTCGGATTTCCTAAACTTGATGGGTTGTACATGAATTTGAGTTCATCTATATTTGAGAAATCAAAATCCTAGTTTAAATCCTCTCCCTATATCCATCTCCTCCTTTGATCCTATCTAAGTTAGGGTATAAAAGGGAAGGGAAGCAACCGATTGTAGAAACTCTTTAAACCCTAATAAACCTCTCGTTCATATCTCAAGAGCAAATACGACAGAGGAGGCCTGTGGAATCATCCAATCCTTGCAACTGCAGCGCAGTTATTCCCCATACCCTCTTTTGTCCATCTGGTTACACCTAGTGTTCGAAACAACGTCTAAGAGATTTTTGGTATTGGTATCTGGTAAAGGACTAGGAGGGGATAGGCTGGATAACCCAATACTTTTAGCGTGTAAGAGTAGAGTTGAATTCGTATGGAATAAGGGATAGGAGTATCTGTTCGTAGGTTCCTAAGTGCCTTGTGCAGTCGAGTAGGGTAGGTAGCACCTGCCAGTGGTTCAAGGGTACAGTTGATGTACCTAGTCCAAGAACAATAGGTAAGGGGTCAGGAGTCCTACTGCAGTATCTTAAGAAGAAGTCAGGACAACCCATGATGTGGGGTTACTCAGTTGAGTATAGGAAGAGATCTCAGGCTGAAAACTCAGATATAAGAGACCATCTATAGAAACCTAAATTTTCATATAAATATCATGTCAGGCCTGTTTGCCATCTAGGTTTTGACATGAAGTCAATAACCTGTAAGAGTTCATCACCACAGTATGGAAACCAGTGAGTAAACCCATTACACTCAGGTAATGGTATTCTGAGAAGGACCACAGTGAAGAGGGTGGTACACATCAACTGATTGGCCACAGTAAATGGCCATAGGCATAGACACACTAATAAAATCCTAGACCAGTTAATAGGTTATAATTAAACTTCCTAGAGACTACTACTGATTAATCTGCAAATCACATCCTGAACACCTAGGAACCTGTCTTGGGGTTTAGCAAGGGGTCTCAACTATATAAACTCACACAGGTTGTTCTCAAGAAATTATACAGTAGCTAAACCTGCAGGCCATAGCCCGAGGACAGGTACAAATGTGATCAGTAATCTCAGGATGTACCTGTGTGATAGGAATGGATATGTACAGGACTAGAGAGGATTCTTATATCAAATGGAAACTCCTAGGGGCAACACCCTGATATCAGGGATGGTACTGTACAACAGTCATGAAGAGGGCTGAGGAACTATGAAATTACTGAAGGGGGTGATAAGAAGGATACAGGGGTTCCATTGGAGAATGACAGATCGAGCTCTAATTATCCTTGACACACACATAGGGCATGACAGTAGGGTAAGGCACATGGAGAGGGTGTTCCTACCCTCAATTTTTGTGAAGATACCAATAGGCTAACCTCTGTTATATAGTCATGTTCATATATTGAAACTGCATTCAGTGAATTGTACTTGTTCCATCCTGACTGGGTAACCAAACAAATTTTAGATGATTGCAAAAAAATCGTGTGTCCTGACCAGTATGGCCCATACTTGAGAGATGTGTTAGAGAAGGATTTTGCTTACTAGGAGGGGTACGCATCATCTGACCCTGCTGCACTTTCTTAGATATTTTAGTTAGCACTGAAATATTGTACTGGATATTAGAGTTGATTTTTGAGACATGTAGTTGAGATTATTTTTGGCCTTAGACTTCATACATTTCTTTTATGAGATAGTCTATTTATTTTATCCATTAAATGCTCAGTTGAGATATGGAGTTGTTAAATTTTTTCTTGTGTTATATCTTTATTGCGTGGTTGTTTATCATATTGTTACAACGTTCTACCGTCGACTCTGTGGCGTAGGCTGGACGTGTACACGGTTCATGCCCAAATATTAGGTACGGGTCGTGATACATTTTTATGGTGGCCCATGCAGGTCCCCTTTTGCAAAGATAGTAAAATCGTAGTAGTGCCTAAGTTAGTCGTACTACTGCGAGCCTGCAACTAGGACTAGGAAACTAAGTACCGTCTCCCCAAGTTGAAACTGCGTTATTGACTTCTATATTCGACTTCAAGTACCCTTATGCATCCTGTTTGAATCTTTCTATCGTTTAATAATTTTCTTTGTTTTCAGCCAATGGATTTGCAGGACAGGAACAACGCTGCACTGAACACTCCACCAGCAGTTGGCAGGTTTTTCAACTACGGGACCCCACATAGAAGTTGGCAGAGCTTTATGTGAAGCAGATAGTCCGATTGCACGGGGTTCCAGTGAGTATCGTGTCAGACCGCGATAGCAGATTCACGTCCCACTTCTGGAAGAGTCTGCAGACTTGCTTGGGCACAACGCTCAAGTTCAGCACTGCTTATCATTCACAGACGGACGGACAGTCAGAGCGGACCATTCAGACGCTCGAGGATATGCTCCGGACGTGCGTGCTAGATTTTGGCGACTTGTGGGAGGACCACCTTCATCTCGTGGAGTTTTCCTACAACAACAGCTACCAGGCTAGCATCGAGATGTCCCCGTTCGAAGCGCTGTATGGTCGAAGATGTCATACCCCGCTATCTTGGGATGATGTGGGAGAGCGCACACTGTTGGGACCGGAGATGGTAGTAGATGCTGCAGAGAAAGTCAAGATGATTAGAGAGCGGCTTTGTGTGCCTCAGGATAGGCAGTTGCACTGGGCCGACAATCACCGTAGACCGTTGGAGTTTGAGGTATGGAATCCCCTTAGTATAAATTATGTGTTAATCATAGATTCTTGGTAACAATTGTACGTTATATGTTGGCGACTTGGTATTTTTGAAAATTTCTCCGACACGTGGCACTATTTGTTTCGGTAAAGGCAGTAAACTCAGCCCACGATTCATTGGGCCGTTCGGTATTCTCGAGAAGATCGGTGCAGTAACATACCGATTAGCATTGCCGTCTGTACTGGAGGGAGTGCACAATGTGTTCCACGTATCTCAGCTGAGGTGATACGTGGCGGACCCAGTCATGTCTTGGACCATTCGGAGATCGAGGTGGGACCGAGTCTCAGTTATCAGGAGCAGCTCGTGGAGATTCTGGGCCGCAGAGAGAAGGAGCTGAGGAATCAAACGATTCTCTTGGTTCGCGTCGCATGGAGACACCACTCCCCGAGCGAATCCACAGGGAAAAGGGAAGACGAGATGCGCGAGCGTTACCCCTACCTCTTTGAGGACTGAGGTACGTTCAACACTGCACTCCAGCTAAATTTTGAGGACGAAATTAATTTAAGGGGGGGTAGACTTGTAAGCCCCAATATTAAATTTTCTATTATTTATTTACCTATTTATTTATCTAATGATAGTGGTAGATAGATGTTAAATTCATATATATCTATATATATACACATGTCAAATTATGAGAGTTCCACTTCCTGCAAAGACCCTAAGTCTAAGGGGCTTATGTGTAATATTTCCAATTTAAATCAAGAATACTGTTAGTATTTGGATTTCCTGAACCTGGGATGGGTTGTACACGTATTTGAGTTCATATATATTTGATAAGTCGAAATCCTAGTTTAAATCCTTTCCCTATATCCATCTCCTTCTTTGATCTATCCTTAATTTCGCATTATGCACTAATAGCTAGTATGATATGAAAGACTTAAATTTCTACCACCAACAGATAGGGTGAACCTACCGGTTTACTGAACATTTGGATTGTTGGGGCCATATTGAAGGAGATGAGATATATGATGCATATATACTTGATCTGACATGTTTAAGTTTTCGGTTATGCTTCAAATTACTCAATGTGAGAGTAAACTCTAACTAATTTTTCACGACATTGTAACAGGTGAATCTGGATGTGAGAAGAACACAAGAAATGATTGGAAAAAATGTGTTCCATGCCTAAAAGAAATTTCTGACAGATGATTCACTACTAATGTAAGTCACCTCGCAATTCACTACAGAAATAATTTAAATTAGCGTCGGCGATTGGTCACTTACTAGAACGGAAAAGGACTGAATGACAATGGATCTTTGGTTCACAATCACAAATCCAAGATTTTGTCGCTATTCTGCCGCTAAGACGTGAAAATTTATGAAGCCGTAGCGACGAACCATTTCCGTCACTAATTAGAAGCGCAAAATTGTCGGAACTAATTATTGTCCACATTTCTAAAATGAAACAACAATTGTAATCCCCATCCCACCCCAACCCCTCCCCTCCCCAAATAAAAAAAACTCCCTCCTCCTGACCCAGGTGCTCGTGATCCCCTCCTCCTCCTCCTTCTTACTTAGACGGAGACCCCGCACCCCTCAGTCCGACAATGTCACGTCTCGATCCTGTACGACCAAAATTTGTCACTAGGCGTGATGTCGTATAAGTCTAAATTTTACTTGTACAAGACAACAAAAACACGATCGATTCTCTTTATTGAGAACTTATAGCGGAATTAAAATGACGCTTAGGCCAAAATAACAACTAGACTACGTACACACTGGATATTATTGTTAGCATCCATAATATATAAATGTGTACACGCATCAATTGTCAATCCTACAGGATAGTTGCCAATAGCATGAAGCTTAACTTATGACGGTAATTGGTTAATCCGACACCATAAAGGTACATCGTTTTATGATTGGTTTTTCCAGTTCGAGTAGCTAGTTCCACTGACCGTTCCTGTAGAAACATGAAAAATACTAAAAAAGGGGCGCATAGATTTCATGCGCCTAAAATATACATGATTCATAGTTAAACCAGTTTCTGAAGAAATATGAGTTTTTGAGATGCATACTCGAAGATGAGTTAGAGAGGCGCATGGTTTGTTTGACGTATGACGTATTTTTGTCACTTGTATGAAAAGCTGAAAACTCGTGCAGTGTGCAGTGTTCATACTACGAGGAAGATGTCAGTAATTTCATCACTTTCATCATTACACTTTATCATATGTAAAGGGAGCAGTTGTATGCGACTACTTCCACAACAATATTTGCAGTATGCAGTTAAAAAACTATGTGTTCAAAGTGTTGTTTGGCACATAGTTATTCAAAAAAAGATACTATTTGCAGTAAGTAGCCAGATGCTATGCGTTTAAAGTAATTTGACGCATAGTCGACCCACAGTAAACTGACCGTGTGCTGACATGGCAGTATTTCGTACAGCACGTCTCAAAATACATGACGAGCTATACGTGAAGGAGAGACTATGTATGCTGCTTCTTTGCTAATAGTGTATTTTCTTCACATATGCACATATGCACATGGCTATTCCAATAAAGAAAAGCTATAAATAGAGGACAATTTTTCCTCGCGGAGGACATACAGGCAGAAGGAGAGACTACGTATGCTGCTTCTTTGTTAAGAACTTTCAGAGAGAGAGAGAGAGAGAGAGAGAGAGAGAGAGAGAGCTTTTAGTGCTAAAGTTTTCCTTACTACCGAGAGTTCATCAACCACAAAGCTTCGTCAACTTCCACATCAGATCGTTAATGGAGTAAAGAAGTCGAAGTAGACTTAATCTCCATCACCCCAATTCCCAGATTCTATTGTACTCGGAGTTCTTATTTAAGATTGTTGTTGTATTTTTTGTCTACAATAATACAAAATATTCTACGTTTTCGGACTCTTTTTGTGTTGAAACAGTCCCGTAATACCTCGTGTGTGAAGCACGTTTTACATAAAAAAATTCTAGGCCGAATCGATCTCGGTGCGCTGGACCACAATCGAGAAAAGTTAAAGCTTATGCGCAATTTCTTCATGACCATGCAAATGCATAAACAATTTAACTATAAAATATATGTATGGTACAAAAATTGAAATAAAGAAAGATAAATCTCTACTTGTACAACCTTTTTTTATCATGAGAATCTCAATCTCCACTTAGTGTTATACCGATTGGTGAGCCATCGGTCCCAAACAATTCCAAACCACACCCGACAATTCCATGGTACCAAACCACATCTATATCTTTTCTCATATAAACTCTTACCTCATGAATCTACTGCATGTATGTACTTATAGTTTACAGTCTAATGATCCAATTCTTAGCATTTACAAATATTTTATGTCTACAACAACAATAAAATGTTTGGTGCAGGGACGCAGATCCTGATACGCTTAGCTTATAAGTGATATCTTGGAAATGACATGGAATAATGGTAAGTATAGAGTAATATCAACTCTTGTATATGCTACAAAGACACATCTTGTTATGTCATAAAATTGATCCTAAGGCAAAATTAGAAATACCACATATACCTGCCAGCACTCACCTTTTTAACGACATTAGTTTTTGTCTGAGTCAGCTAGAGACCACTTACCAGTACACGACAATATATTGACCCCAATGTCCTAGGTGCATAGATCTACTTGGGTGTGTTGAGGACTTGGAGCTTGGTCGGGCTGGTGGTGTTCAGCTAGAGATGATGCTTTGTTTATAGAGGACGTAATGTATGGAACAATGTTGTATTGTATAGATCTTGAATTATAAGCCTTGTAGCATGTTTCAATGTATCGAGATCGAGAGAGAGAGAGAGAGAGAGAGAGAGAGAGAGTGCTTGTAATCGAGTGTTCCTTGGCCTAGTGCCTTTGTAATTCTGCTACAAATTAACAATAAAGAGAATAATGTTTTATGTATATATCTCGTGTTTATTGACTCTTTTGTTTATTTTTGCTGCGATGACTTGAATTTGAGATGTTCTGTAGACCGTGCCTCGTTTCGTCTTGTACAAGCGCATGTTTAGACTTGTAAGACATCACGCATAGTAACGACTTTTTGTCCTGCAGGATCAAGGTGTGATAGTTAGGATTAGGACCAAAATTCCAAATGCTAACAACCAAATTACGAAAAATAAAATTTTAAAAGGTACGAAAGTATTAACAAAATGATACAATGGAGGACCAAAATTGAATTAGTTATATTTAGTTTGTTAGGACTAAAAAATAACAAAAATTGTATTCCTTTGAATTACATAGGATTTTCTTATATTTGAATTACTTTATTTTGAATTTAAATTAGAATATTAATATATTTGTTCTAATCCATTACTAGGATTAGTTTAAATTATTTGTTTTTATCATGTAAACGATTTCATTATGCCTATATAGTCATGAATGAGGGAGGGGAAAAAAGATTGAATTTTGAGTTTATATAGGTTGGTAACTTAAATTTAAGGCTAAATTATCCTAGTAGCATCCAAACTATAGAGCTTGAGCGTTTTTAGTACCTTAACTTTTCAGTGCTCAATTTTTGTGCCATAATTTCTTAAATTGTTCTTTTGAAGCACCTTATGTCCAAATTTAGTTGCAACTAAGAGTTCATCATGAACAAGCAGTATTGTTATTCATTTTATCACATAAACCAACATAACACCCAATAAGCAATTTATGAAATTGGGGTGCCAAATTCAAAAATGTCAAAGCACTATAGTTATGGTGTCACTAGAATAATTTAGCGTAAAGTTAATTTTTAAAACTTGTTTCATCTACCATCAATATTCATCTGGACGCTCTTCATCAACAACTCTTCGACATTGGATTCCCGCACGATTGCGAGTTATTTATTGCTCTAGAAGTGTACAACTCTTCACTATATTCCAAAAGTCACATTTAAGTTCATTTATAAATCCTTGCATCTTATGATAATTCTTGTGAATTATATCAATAATTTTTGTTCATAATTAATTAGGCTCTTTCTTTAATAATTAATCTTGTTGATTGCGAACCTAATCCAAATAACAAATAAGTCCAACTGAATCCTACCGGTCGCTAGTCGGATACCATTGAGGTGGTGTGGATTATGCACGTTCCAGAAAAAAGGTAGTCAAAAGCATGGATCCCTACTGCCGCCCAGCTTCAAGACTATGGAGTTCAATTTATGAATACAAAGATCCGATATTGTCCATTCAAAAGGCTAACATTTCCCACTTCTGCAACCTGATAGCCTTTGAGCTCGGGAAGCCACTTCACCAGTCACGATACACTCTTGAAAAATCTTATGCCATTAAGCATAAACATATGATCGTCACTAAGCTCGATTAGGATGAAGAAGAATGATGCGGGACAAAGATCCGATTTTATAATGGCATGTAGTGGCATCGGATTGCTAGGCGTTGACATCGAAGGCAGAAAAGGAAATAAGATCGAAAGATCTACTTTAGGGGGGCTGGCACTAGTTAGTCATGTACACCTGCTGGGAGAAGCAGTTTGTGGGTACAAACCGTTAGAAGAGGAAGGTCGACAACGTGTATGGTGTTAGAAATTGGACACACCCTCCTTTGCTTCAATATCGAGTCTAAAATGTTATCTTAACAAAAACTTAGGCCAATCCACTTGAAATAACCAATCCCCGTTTAACGAAAACTAAGCACAACTAAAGACAAGTATATGGTAGTGACTATGTCACCTGGATAAATTCTAATATCTATAACTCAGATGAAATTATAAAATTGACAAAAACAATATTGAACCCTTTGTCCTAATATGTTCAACCCGCTCACAATCCTTCAGAAGAAAAGAAAGGGATTACAATCAAAATCGCTCACCAACAGTAGCAATTTCCCTAACCGTCGTTGATTATATATCTTCTTCCTTCTATCTTATATGGTGAAGTCTTAAGAGCAAACCGTAGACTTTTGGTTAGATCTTATGTGGACGAGCACCTCAAGTCTCAACTTTGTGCCTCCACCCTCACCCCATATATATAGGATGAGAAAATCATATTCTAGGTCATAATAGGATTTTTCAAATAGGCATAAATTGGAATCCTATTATACCTAAAATATTTCATCAATATCATATTTTAGATTATAATAGGATATTCTAAAAATAAAACCATCAAATAAGAATCCTATTACATATAAAATAGCCCAGTATCAATTATGGACATCCTAATTAAATCAAATATTTAACTAAATTTAGATTCCACAAATATGCTGTTACCAAATCTAGACTTGACTCCAACAATCTCCCCCTCCTGTCTGATGAGAGGGTGTTAACACCATGGATCCTCAACTGGACTTCATGCTTGTCGCATCACGACAGAGTTCCTGCTCTTTCATGCTACTGATCTCCGATCCCCCCGAGGTACTTTGCATCTTTATTTGTCTCCAGCTCCTCGACCATCACGTCGATGCTAGCTGCCATGCTTAACATCTTCTGCACAACTAGGATTCTGTCGATATCAATAACACGATCAAGACCGAAGTTCCTGACAATCAGTCTCACCGCAAGTCTCGGCTTTCTGTCTCCGACTTCCGTCTTCAAACGGAACGTGCTACCGTTTTGTCGAGCTTCTTCACCCTTGGCTGGTCCAACCAGGCGGACGGTACGGTCCTGTTAAGATTCAAACTCCTGAACCTCTCCACCTTCATGTCTGACACTAAAGCTCTCCCATACACATGCACCCTCGAGCAGAACATCGTGCACTGTGCACGCCGTCGATGACCCACAGCTCCCCCTAAAATGTGTGAATGGAGATGCACCTACCTCAGATTGAGTTTGTTGTAAACCTTGATCTCCTTCCTAGTTTTAAACTGCTGAAACCAATTTTGCTCTGTGAAGTTTTGGCAAAACACCCATTGCCAAAACCAGATCCGTAGAGGAAACCCCACCTGGAGACCGACCAACTATCATGGGACCGATAGACTGACCCTCAATCTTTGACTCACCTCCATTCGTCGCCTAGTCTCGACGAACCGAATCCTCTGTAACCTTCAAAATATCTCGAAAACTCTCCTCAGCAAGTTTTCGATGATCCAACTCCTGTCGAACACCCCTCGAGCCTACATCATGTATCTGTGACCTGCCTGCACAACTCAAGCTTGAGCCTGTACATACCACAACATAAATCTCCTCGAGCTAGCTATTGGAAACCCTTCGCAAGCATCCAATCTTTGTCTCCAAACAAACTACAACATCTTTTATCTGCCAGCCTCCCTACCGAAAGCAAATTGTAGGGCAAACTCGGTACATGTTGCACACCCTTGAGGACGAGATTCTCACCAAACTCTATCGTCAAGTGTACATCACCGATGCCTACAACTGCAGTAGTCCCCTTGGTGCCCATCTTCACACGTCTAAATTTGTTGCCGCGGTATGACGTGAAGATCCTCCTCTTGGAGTGGCATGATAAAATGCCCCCGTGTCTATGACTCAGTCATCGTCATAATACATGCCACAAGGTTCCTTTGGTCGGTTGCTGCGATGATGATATCTTTCATTGCTGTAAGATACATCTGATCGTCCTTGCATTTGGTCTTCTCAGCTTTGAGCTTTATGCAGTTCCTTTTGATATGACCGCTTTTGCCATAATAATAGCAGCCTTCTTGTGGTCAACAAGCACAAGATTTTGAAAAGTCTTCCGTGTCCTCCCCTGTGACTTGAGTCATTCTTTCTCGTATAAAGCAACTAGAACGGACTCCTACGGAGATTCAACTCGCTTATGCCAGATCATTCAACATGCTACTTTTGCCTGCCTCTATCGCGATAACTCCATCCGACGTGGAGTTGCTCATCGTCACCACCAACGTCTCCCAGATTTTCGGTAGAGAACTCAAAAGCAGTAGAGCCTAAAGCTTATCATCAATCACCATTTTCATCATAGACAGCTGATTGATGATACCCTAAATTTTGTTCAGATGTTGTCCCACCGAGGCACCCTTAGTGTATTCGTGTTGACGAGTTGACGAATAAGAAGCGCCTTGTTGTCAGCTATCTTTATTTCGTACAATGAATACAGCTTCTCCCATAACGCTTCTGTCGAACTTTTTATGGACACATGGTGAAACACCGACACTACCAGAATAAGTCATATTAGCGACGCCCAAAAACATTGCTAAAATAAAAAAAATCGCTAAAACTGTTTACCGACGTATTTAGCGACATTTTTCTGTGGTCGTGAAAAGCCATGTCGCTTACAGGCAAAACGTCGGTAATCGTCGCTCTTACAGACGTTTACCGACGTAAGAAAATATCGGTAATTCTTGAACATTTACCGACGTTCACCGACGTACCATCGGGAATATGGCGACGTTTGAGACGTCGGCCAACGTCGGTAAATCCTGCAACATTTAGCGATGTATATCTAGTACTTATCGACGTTCACCGACTCTGTAGACGAGGGAAATTATGGGACATTTACCGACGTTTACCGACGCTTACCGATGCGACTATATGTCGGTAAGCTCCAGTATACCTGGTGAGTTACCGACATTTACCGACGTTCAGCTGCGTCGCTAAATGTCGCTAAGTTTAAAAAAATAAAAAAATAAATTACAGAATGTCCATAGGATCATATTTTCTACTTGCATTTCAATAAATAACAAAAAAACTACAAGCACATTTTCTCCCTGGGCTTGCCGACCCCTTTGGTGGAACACTCAACACCGGTACATCACAATAGTATAATAATATCTAGATACTCGAATATATATAGGATATATATACTGGATAAAGGAAAGAATATATATAGGATATGTATCGACCAAGTTCAGTTTTTGGGACAATATCTAGATACTCGAATTAATACTAGAACCTAAAGGTCAAAGTTGCATATAAGGTACCAAGACCAAATCAATCCTAAGTCCAACCACTCAGGACCCATGGGATTCATTTTACCTCCTCCTTTCCCAACATTTATTACAAAACTTATGACAAAAATAACCATGTGTTATTGCTTGTTTTACCAAGACCAAATCAATCCTAAATTGAAGGTAATGGCACCCACAACAATTGTACTAGTCAAGGCACTCGACTACACTGGTCGTGCCATATTAGCTAGTCAACGTCCATAACAAAATTTAGGCATGACTATGACTATATTTATAAATAAATAAATAACAAATAATTTGAAATTAACTTATTTATACAAATAACATAAAGAAAAATCCTCCAAAATTTTGGGGATTACAGATGTCCTGCTGTGAGCTAGCATTTCAATGATTTACCTATTGTTTTATGTTTCAGTACTCCAGTTTTAATTACCCACTCTCATATCTGTTCAGTCACTTCAACCCTTACTGTTGTCCTGCATCCCCTCACTTAGGTTTAGTCCCTAACACCTCATCTTATCTTTGTCCCTGGCCTCACATATAGCAGACCCTTGGTTTAATTGTCCAGCCCTTTAACCCTTATTAGATTCAGTCCTTTCCTTTATTTTTGTTCAGACCCATGAATTCGTATCTCATTTCATATAGTTATGTATCAGTTGGTTGATACTTTGAAGTACAAATCCCCATCTCACTCAAGATCCAGTCACCATGTGCTTGTACTGCTGCTATTTGACTTCTCATACTCTTAGACCCAGGTCAGACATCATGAGCCATGTCTAGTTCTTAAAACCTTGTGTCAATTTTTGTAGGGATACTCTTGTATCAAAAGCCCTTAGATGTCCCTGCATTGTCCTGAACCTGGATATACGATTCAGTCGAGCTATTATCTACCTAACCTGTCCACTGCATCATATATTTTTTCCATCTTGAGATGACTAGCCATGTATATTGTGTTGTCCATTCAAATCAACATCCAACCAATGAATGTTCTGTTCATCCCTAATTAGTTCTGTCAAGCCCTTGAACATTCCTTGATGAATCAGTTAGGAACCTTAGGTTCCAGTCCAAGTTAACTGCTCAGATACCTGGGTTTGTTTGATCGGTCACCCCCACAACTTTGTTTTATTCTACAATATGAGATTATCCCCCTTAGGAGCTAGGACATGGGAGTTAAATTCCTTAGGCTCATTGAGTAGTCTTAGATTATAGGTTCAGTCCAAGATTTCTCTGTCCTACAGACTTGTGGTATTCTTTTTCCCTCACCTGGACAAGCATCTCTGAGTTTAGACCATGACTAAATACCTGAATGTTCAGTCCACCTTCATGATGACCCAATCCATGTTAGCCATAGTGATATGTAACCGTATCCATTTGAGATACATGTGTATCCTGTCCAACCCTTTGTTGTTCAGTTTTTTCCACCTCTTTCACTTAACATTGCATTAGTGTAGGTTGCCAAACATCTTAGTGATATGAGATTTAGAAGTTGTACATTGCATTGCTTAGGTCACTACACTCTCATGTGTCTGTATCCATGTGTTGACATGTATCATGTGTCTGTATCCATGTGTCCTGGTCGTGGGGGGGCATGATAACTATAATCATAAAGCTAACTCAGAAAATAAGAAATGGAGGGTTAGGGTTTACCTGAACCAGATGGGGTAAGAGGGGAGGATGAGTCGCCGGAGCAGGGGGCGTCGGGTAGGGGATCGTCGGGGCAGTAGCTCAATGGGGGCCGGGAACGGAGGAGGGCAGAGGGTCGTCGGAGGTAGGGGTGCCGAGGGTGGTCGCCGGGTAGGGGATCGACCGGAGGAGGAGAGGGGCATCGGGGCGTCGAACGGAGTGCGGAGGGGGGCGTCGAGCGGGAGAATAAAAATTTGGAAAGGGAGAAATGAAATATTGAATCAGGGAGCCCTATTTGATGTAATTTAGCGACGTCTTGAAAAAGACGTCGCTAAATGTCGTAAATTATTTAGAATATTGCGACTCAATGACGCTCGCGTCGCAAAACTTCGCTGATTGCAAAAATATAGCGACGTTCAGCGACTTCTCAGCGACGTAACTTTCAAATATGTTTACCGTAGTCACTAAACGTCCGCTGAACGTCGCTATAATTCTCAAACAGCGACGTTTAGCGACAATTTTAAAATACGTCGCTAATATCCAAATTATTAGCGACGTTTTAAATAGGCATCGCTAATTACGTCGCATATTTGACTTATTTTGGTAGTGCGAGTCGTTCAGCCATTAGAGGATGAATCCAATGGCCTTCCAGTCTAGTCGTTTCAATCTTTACCAGCTTTGTTCGATGGCGCTGTCGCCCTCCAACGGACCATGAAAGTTCTTGCACCAGAGTAGATCCTCCATCTTTGTCTTCCAAATTGTCAGTTTCTCTTGTAAGGGTGATCATACGAGTGTTCATTTGCTTAGTAGACATGGTTGCCAGAATCCTAAAAGCTCTGATACCAAATGTTGGTATTAGACCAGAACGAACGAACCTTGCTCTGATACCAAATGTAGGAAATCGAATACGTCCTCTTGCGCTCCAATACCGATCCTGAGACGTTGTTGCAGCAAAAACTTAGGCCAACCCACATGAAATAATCAACTTCCGTCTAACAGACACCAAGTACAAATAAAACTAAGTATATGGCGGTGACTATGTCACCTGGATAAATCTCAATCTCTATAATTCAGTTAAAATTACAAGATTGACAAAAACAATGTTGAACCATTTACCCTAATAGGCTCAACCCCCTCACAACACTCAAGGAAAAAAAAAGAGATTATAATTGAAATCGCTCACCAACCCGTAGCAATCTCTAATCTCCCTAACCAAAGTTGACGACTCATCAATTAGATCTCTTCTTTCTTCTATCTTGTATGGCAAAGTCCTAAGAGTAATGTGCGAACTTTCTCTTAAATCTCATGTGGACGAGCACCTCGAATCTCAACTTTGTGTTATACTTTGTGCCTCCACCCTCACCCTATATAAGATGAAAAAAATCGTATTCTAGGTCATAATAGGATTTTCCAAATTGGAATAAAATTGGAATCCTATTATATCTAAAATATTCCATCATATCTTGACAATTCCATCATGCTATGAGCGAACAATCCCGAAGAAATGGTAAGATATGGGTAAGAGTTCTCGTAGATCTTCCTATTATGGGGAAACCTACAGAAGTTAGAATGGAAAGAGGAAAAGGAAATCCTACGAGTTGGATTGCTCGTGTGTCCACGGGACAAATCCCATTTAAGATGGATGGTGTGAGTTTATCAAATGCTCGACAAGTCGCTACATTAGCAGCGCATAAACCATGTTCGTCAACCAAGTTTGTTCTGTGGTCGTAACGTAATTGGTTAGTGGGGAAAAACCGGGCCGGACTCAAAAGAATTTGGCGAAGTGTTTGTTCCTGAACAACGGAAGTGGAAAGACAAAGAGGGGAACAAGTTCTTTCTTTGATCTTACCAAAAACAATTCCTTTTACTTTCTATGGATCAAAGAAAGAACGTATTTAGTATTTGGATATTATTCGTATTAACGACCTAGTAAATCATGAATGATTTATCATGAGACCTTCTAACTAGAATAGACTCTAGAAATGATCAAGAGGGGAAAAAAATGCATTCATTTTCATTCTGAAATGCTCGTGCCATTGATGAATCTAGAAAATGCAACCCCAGGAAACCTTTTGGCAAACTCACGATCGAAGATGTCCACTAAGGCAATATTGAATAATACCATAGCGATTTCACCCCCAGGTGGTATACCACCATAGCTTATATCTGTCCTATGATTTCCATCATCATCAATGAGAGGGACTTTCAGAAAAGATTTTAGATTATAGTTGGATCTCCTAAAAAGAAAATTCTAAAATAAGAATCCTATTACATTTAAAATAGTCCAACACTAATTGTGGACATCCAAATCTAAGTAAATCAAATATTTAACTAAATCTGGATTCCACAAGTACGCTGTTACTAAATCCAGACTGGACTCCAATATATGGTAGTGAGTCATTAGTGTCCCAACCGTCGGTATATTCCAAACTTTCTCGACTATTATGCTACCTGTTCTTCTCCTCCTATTTCTTCCAGTCGTATGGATTGGATGAAGAGTACGATAGAGGATATTCATAGGCAGATAAGATAGCTTTCAGAGAGGATATTCTGAAACAATTGACTACTCTACAACGAATTTGCAGAATATAGGGAGGGATATTAATTCTGTCGTTATCTTGCCGACATTTTGTAGTGATTACATGATTTACAACAACCAGTTGACAAACTTGCGCTATTTCAGGCTTACTACACATAGGCAAGGGATGATATATATATATACTGGCTGATTATAATTTCGAGCAGTACGAATCTCAATCTTAATTAGGTTTACCCAGACATGCTAATGCCTAATGCATCTACAAATATGTTCAAATTTGGGCATAAGAACGACAAGTACATGTCTGCATTGTTGGCTGGCCTACGACTTAGTTTCTCACTTAATACTTCGATACAATGCTTAAGATCATCATCAGTACTTAGGACTCTCAAACACAATTTGGGACCAAAAATTTCAAAAAAAGAGGTAAATGTAGAATGGGTTGGATTTGTATGAGAATAGCAGAAAATAATAAAGTGAGCTCCGGTCCCAAAGATTGTGTTGTCAAAAATTGATGTAGGCAAAAAATAATATAAAATCTAGAATCTAGAAAGTTTGGCTCCAAATTGGGACTTACTATTCTACAAAACGAGTTTTTTCAATCTAGAATCTAGAAATTGGGAGGCCCAACCCTCAGCACCTATGGGTGGGATGAGACCGAAATTGTAGAAATTGGGACTAGGGATGAGACTTACTATTCTACAAAATGAGCTCCTACATTCTAAATCTAGAATCTAGAAAATGGGATGGACCTTACTAATGATGTTCTAACAAACATGATATCAGACCCTTAATACACGGGCAACAAGAAGAAACAGTTGTCAGAATTCATGTTGATCGAGAGAGAGAGAAAATAACAAGAAATTAATGAATATCATCCAAATCCAATAATACAGATCCATGAATTGAAAAGTTTATAGCGGAAATGTTTTGTTTTCCTTCTTCCTTCATCTTTTTTTAAAAATGTAACTAAACTTGGTCAATTACGTATCTGATAATGCATGCCATACATAAATGAAAAAATTGACGCGACATTCTTAAATCGTATTTTTCTGGGGATCTTCCTCACCAGCCATTTAGGCATGGGTAGCAATACATCTTTCGCGTGACCAGCTACAATCAAGTGTTCAATCAAGTACCTTATATATTAGGCACTTCATGATTGCGACATACATTAGTTCGACTCGTTATTAAAGAAAAAACTTAAGTTGTTAATCATATAGTTAACTACACATGATGGTTTGAACTGTCATACATGTAAACATTTGCCCAAGTTGCAAACAATTTGCTAAGACATTCATACTTGAGTATTTACGCGGATTAAGCAACAGTGACTACTAGCAGTCGCACCAGCCGCGCCGATCAATTACTGCACTCGGTTAGGTGCTGATACAGAGGGGCCCCGGCAAGGCACGAGACACGGGACACAGACATGTTAGCATGAGCTAGTGTCAGGCATGCAGCATTGCCCTTGCATTTGCAGGGAATACCCTATATACCTGCGAACGACAGTTTGTGTAAATATACAAGTGGGATATATTGACTACGGAGGCATCAAGTTGGTTAGATCATTGTCATCTTTTAAATATAAGGTTAAGTGTTGAGTGTGATCGATCATTCTGTGACGCCTTATGGAGTAATTCATAGAATTCCTAAATTTGCAGAAAATGTAGTGTGTCTGTAATCGATCGCGTTCCTACTGATATTATGTCAAGGTTCGACGACAGGTCTCCTTCCTCCTTAATTTGGGTACATTCTCCTTTGCTCATGAAGTCGGCAATCTTCACTCAAACCTTGAAAGACACACCAACAAGTTTGAGGTGTATAGAATGGATGAACTTAATTAGGATTTTTTTTGCCACACTCAATATGAAGCAGATGCATGTGGCTGGCAAATTTGAATTTATTAACAAGGGGAAATTATTGTACACTATGCTAGCAATGTTTTTTTTTTGATGAGTTATGCTAGCAATGTTGGTGTACACTCTCAAGAAAGATACTATGTGGGCCGGGGGCTCATTTCAGACTCTGAAAAAATTTCAGGACACTGACAACAACATAATTGCTTGATACTAAGTTTAAAACTTTACATATATCCTTCCTGACTAGCATAGAACTTGAAGACGTACCATGCTGAAAGGAAACATCCCAGACGTGTTGGTAGAATATAATGTTACTAGTTGTACGTAGCCAAATTCATAATTCACTAAATAGAGTTCTCTCAGCCATTTAGGAAGGCAGTCAGTCCCCAGTGCAGTGATTTCTGACCTCTGCAACGAATGTGTTGGTAATAAATATTAAATTCAGATCATCCAAACAAAAAAGATATCTAGAATGATTATCTCACAATATGATTAAAATGTTAGGAGAGTAATATCTGCTAGGTGTAACTAACTTAGGAAAAATAGATGAATTCCATGTAACTTATCTTAAATTGGGTAAGCTTCAAGAAAATAATTTGGTTGCATATAATCAGAAAAGTGGAGATAAGAGTTTGGCCGATTAGAAAGGAAAATTATTTATCTTCGGGTGCCAGATTGACAATGATTAACTCGTCTTTTTTGTCATTCATCTTTACAATCAACTTACTTCAGAGGTCCATTTTTTTTTTTTTTTTTTGGATTCAATATCTGCGAGTATCTCATCTTTGAAGTGTAGTTAATTAAAAATCTGCCTAAAAAATGAAAAAGAAAAGAAAAATTGGTTTGGGTATCCTAAATTTGAAGCAATTCAATTTGTCCTTGAAGGTAAATGGAGGTGCAAAATTAATAAAAGACTATAAAGCGTCACGGGTCAAATTGGTCGTGTAAAACGATTAACAAACTTACCGAACTCAGCTGGCTCTTGTGGTCAACGAGAAGAGGTATAACCTCATTGGCAAAGCGGACGGTCTCGGGATTGAACCGCGGGGAGGTGTGGATGTGTGTGCGAAAATTGGACACAGTGGACCCAAATGACATGCAATGCAACGTGAACAAAGTACCGTACTTACGTCGGACATTTCAAAAAAAAAAAAACAACTATTAACTAACTTCCCTTTGGGATTTGTCATCACATACTCTCACTGCAACTTTTATTTTTATTTTTGGAAGGATGTTATTCAAACTGATTAATTTATTGCACTAAGATACCTATTTGAAATGTGGAGATGGCATATATAACTATCAAATTCTAGAAGGATTCATGGGTTGGCAGGATTGTTACATTAATATATATCCTGATCAGTGTAGCCGCAAACCAGGATGCTATTGTGTCATATCTGGAATTACCCCTTAAATTGGGTAAAGTTCAAGAAAATAATTGGTTGCGTGTATAGTAAAAAAATTGGTGACAACTACAGATTGGCCGGTTAGAAAGGAAAAATATTATCTTGGGGTGCCAGGTTAACATTGATAAACTCGTCTTATTTGTCATTCATCTTTACAACCGGTGGGTTTTCTTTTTTCATATATATATATATATATATATATATATATGGGGTTTTTTTTTTTTTCCGCGGGCACCTATACTTGTATCTCACAGAATTAGGCTCGACCCAAAGGCCCGCACCACTACCTGTATCTCACTGCATCCGGCCCGCACTTACATTTTTCCTCTACATGAAATAAATGTGGTTCTCTCGTTGCTCGAACCTGCAACCTCTTGGGTGGATGTGCCTCACTCTAACCACTTGAGCTAGAGGTCATTGGTGTATATATTTTGTTTGTTTGTTTTATATATATATATATATATATATATATATATATATATATATATATATATATATATATATATATATATATATATACCACTTGAGCTAGAGGTCATTGGTGTATATATTTTGTTTGTTTGTTATATATATATATATTTTTATATATATAACAAACAAACAAAATATATACACCAATGACCTCTAGCTCAAGTGGTATATATATATATATATATATATATATATATATATATATATATATATATATATATATATATATATATATATATATATATATATATAGGGTAAAGTGCAAAAAACTCCTCGTTAGATGTATAACTTTTGCACTAAAAGACCCGACGCTCTAAATATTCTTAAACGTTTCTAAAATGCTCATAAGACCCCCTAATTCTGATTTTTGTGTAACGGACGTTATTTCTAGAGTAAACTGACCGTTATACCCTCCCTAATATAGGCTAAACCCCCCATTAGATTAATGTTATTCTTCCAATTTTGACGCTTAAGCTCTCTTCCAGTTCGACGTGAAGCGAAGACGGAGAACAGGAGGTTCGTAATTCGACGCTTAAGCTCTCTTCCAGCCCTAATTTTGCACGAAACCCTAATTCGAAGACGGAGAAGAAGAGATTCAGGTATACTCGTAAACCCTAATTTCGTTTGTAACCCTATTTTGGTGTGACAACCCTAATTTTGCACGAAATTTTTTTGTTTCTTACGAGGATTTTGTTCGTGATGATGAATTTTGGAAAAAAAACCGTAATTTGGGAAGACTTTAGGAGAACCCTAATTTCGTTTGTAACCATATTTTGGTGTGTAACCTCATTTCGTTTGTAAACCCTAATTTTGTGTCTGCCCATTTACTGGACAAAGTGTGTGGACATGAAACCCTAATTTTGATGGCTAAGTGTGAAAATAGTAACTGTATGTAATTAGTTGTTAATTTGTTATTAGTTTGTAATTGTGTACAGGTTTTAACACAACATGTTTGGTACAAAGTATGCTCTTCACATGTATGTTGGGGGTCACTTTGATGTTGGTGACAAATACGTTGGTGGTGTAGTGTTGGAACTGAAAGAATTTATTCTTAGTGGTGAATTCTGTTGGTTTGACCTTGATGGCCTATGTGCAAGTGCTGGGGTGCAGGCTCCCTGTGAAGTTTACTTCTACGACCGTGTGGATGGGAGGAAGACACAATTATTGGGTGACAATGATATAATGAGATGCTTTGTAAAGTTTCCAGAGCCATGTCTTCTCAAATTTTATGTATTAGGGAAGCTCGATGAGTCACTCATTGATTACAATGATTATGAGTCACATATTACTGATTTTAGTGAAGCAGCTATAAAAATGGAAATGAAGATGGATGAAGATTATTGGGCAAGCATTAACTTGACTGGGGTACCACTTGAACATGTGGATGAAGAACAAGTGGGTGAAGAAGAACAAGTGGCTGTGGGTGAAGAACAAGTGGGTAAAGAAGAAGTGGCTGAAGAACAAGTGGCTGAAGAACAAGTAGGTATTGACTATAGTAGTTTTTTACCTCATGAAGACATTGACCAAGACTCTGAGTATAATCCCAGTGATGATCGTTGTGCGGTGTGCAGTCCTCAGAAGACAGTGGGGGGTCTGAAGATTATGAGTTGGGTACTTCAGATCCTGTTGTGACTAAAAATAGTTTGTTGAGGGATAAAAATGTGGATGTTCATGTGGGAAAACGTTTTGCTACACATGAAGAATTCAGGAGTTCTCTGAGGCTCCATGCCATCAAGAACAAGTACAACATGAAGTTTATACACAATGAAAGAAGGAGGATCACAGCTGTATGTTCAACTGAAGGATGTGAGTGGAGGATTCATGGAAGTGTTGTAGGTGAAAATGGTTACTTTGTAGTTAAGAAATTCCAGTCTGCACATGCAAAAAATTATGGCAAGGTGGACACCAACAAGCAAGCCACTTCTACATTTCTTGCAAGCAGGTATATCCACTTCTACTGTTATTTAGCTTTTAGTTAATTGTTAGTTAGGTTTAAGTTAACTGTTAGTTAGGTTACTAGTTACTAGTAGTTAGCTTTTAGTTAACTAATAGTTAGCTTTTTAGTTAGCTGTTATTAAACTGTTATCTGTTACTATTTGTTACTATTTAGTTAGCTAATAAACTGTTATCTGTTACTAGTAGTTAGCTTTTACTTCTATATTTCTTGCAAACAGTTACTAACAGTTACTTTTTAGACATGATCCAGACTGGTATCTCCACAAGTTACTTTTTAGTTGCAAACAGTTACTAACAGTTACTAACTGTCATCTGCTACTATCTGTTACTGTTTGCCACTTCTTGCAAACAGGTATCTCCACAGGTTCAGACATGATCCAGACTGGAAGAATGTTGGATTTAAAACTCATATAGCTGAAGATTTGGAGATTGATGTTTCTAGACACAAAGTTCACAGGACAAAAAAGAAGGCATTGGAGATGATTGATGGGGATGTCCAAGAACAGTATGCTTGTATAAGAGAGTATGCCATGTTGGTGATGAAGACAAATCCTGGAAGTGTTGTTAGGGTAAAGGGAGAAGTGGAGCCTGATGGGAAAGCAACCAGATTTGTAAGGGTTTTTTACACCTTGAATGCACTGCTGAAGGGCTTCAAGGCAGGTTGCAGACCATTCATTGGTCTTGATGGATGTTTCCTGAAGACAGAATACAAAGGTCAACTTCTAAGTGCTGTTGCTAGGGATGGAAATAACAGTTTGTATCCTGTTGCTTGGGCGATTGTCGAGATAGAAAACAAAGAAACATGGAATTGGTTCATGGAGCTGCTGTTGGAAGCACTTGCCATGGATGGCAATTCAATCACTTAGATTTCTGACAGACAAAAGGGTTTGTTGGATGTGTTTCATAATCTTCTTCCTCGAGCAGAACATAGATTTTGTGCAAGGCACGTATACGACAACTTTAAGAAGAAACATCCAGGAAACAAACTTAGAAATCTTCTATGGGAAGCTTCAAATGCATACACCTTAGGTGATTTCGAAATTGGGATGGAAAAGATCAAGAAAGTAAGCATACAAGCTTACGATTGGCTTCAAAAGCTGCCTGCAGCACAGTGGTCCAAGCATGGATTCAGGTCTGAATCCAAATGTGATCTCTCAAGCAACAATATGTGTGAATCATGGAATAAACACATATTATTAGCCAGGGACAAGCCTATTATCTGTTTGTTGGAAACTATTAGAAGAATGCTAATGGCCAGGTTCCAAGAAAAGAGAGAAAAAATGACAGCTTATGATGGGTTACTTGTTCCTAAAGTAACAGAAAAGCTTGAAGAAGTGAAAGAGGATTCCAAGGTGTTTAGTCATTGGCTCCGGATTCAACAAATTTGAAGTTATTCAAAGGGGAACCAATGATTCAGTTGACTTAGAAGCCAGGACATGCACTTGTAGGGTGTGGGAAATCACAGGCATACCATGTGAGCATGCAGTTGCATGTCTTAAGAAGAAAAGGCATTCAATTGAGGACTATGTGCACAGGTACTACCATAAAGAAACCTACCTGATGGCTTATGCATTTTCAATTAATCCTCTTTCAATGAGACATCTGAGGCGCATACCTGGGGTTGTGCCTATGATCCCTCCTGTAGTTCGTAGCCTTACTGGGAGAAGGCCAAAAAGTAGGAAGAAACAACCTGATGAGATTAAAGAAAGGAAGAGTGCAGGAAAATGCGAAAGAGCTACTGTGACATGTGGCAACTGCAAGTCAGTTGGACATAATACTAGATCCTGCAAAAATGAATTTAAGGAGAAGGTGGCAGTGCCAAAGGCCAAGCCCGGTAGGCCTAGGCTTTCTAAGTCCACCCAACATATTTGTCATGGTGATCCAACAAGCAATTCATGAAGGTCAGCATTGTGCATTTTAATTATTCTTTGTCTATACTACATTGTGTATTTTCCCTTTTAATTATTTGGTACACATCTTTTCGTAGGTTGTAGACAAGTGAAGGGTCTTTATCATTTTGGTGACCCTTTCTGAAAGTTAGCAATGATGATTTAGAGTTATGTGAGTGTAGGGCTCTGTGGGTGGGGCTCTGTTTGTGTGAACTGTTCTATTTTATGGGGCTATTTTGTGAGGCTCTGGTGCTCTATTTGTGTGTGCTGCTCTATGTGAGTGTAAGACACATATTTTGTGTTAACTGCTTTATTTTGTTACTCTGTGGGGTGCTATGCTAATGTATGTGTTCAGCTCTATTTTGCACTACTGAGCCACTGTCCCTACCTCACTAACTCCTCTGAGCCACTGTCCCTATCTCATTTTGTCAGGCTGCAGTCCCTAACTCGTTTTATCATGCTACAGGTTCCTACTTCTTCATTTTATCATTTAATTTTCAACTTTTACTTCATCAATTATAACTCTCCCTTTCTTCCCTGCAGTATACAAGCATCTATTTTGGGATACTTATCTGCCAGTGGAGAAATACAATGAAGAAATGCAATTTGGATGTATGGATACTTATCTGCAGTTTGCAGTTTGCCAGTGAAGAAATACAATAAAGAAATGCAATGTTGGTCTCAATGTATACTTTAATGTATGGATACTTATCTGCAGTTTGCAGTTTGGATGTTGGTCTCAATGTATACTTTATGTGTTGGATAATGTACTTTATGTGTTGGATACTTATATGCAGTTTGCAGTTTGGATGTTGGTCTAAATATACTTATCTGCTGTAATGAAGTACTTGAATGTATGGATACTTTATGTGTTGGATAATGTACTTTATGGATGCTTTATGTGCTTAAGATGTGTCTGAATATACTTATCTGCTGTAATGAAGTACTTGAATGTATGGATGCTTATGCAGTTTATATGTGTTAAAGATGTGTCTGAATATACTGCTTATATGTGCTTACTTGAATGTATGGATACTTATCTGCAGCTTATATGTGCTTACTGCAGTTTATATGAACTTACTGCAGTTTATATGCTTCCTGCAGAGCCAAACTTCTTTGTTCAGACATTGTGCTTACTGAAGATTTATGCTTATTGCAGAGCCAAACTTCTTTGTTACAAGAACTTTATGTGCTTACTGCAGTTTATATGAACTCTCTTCATTTTATATGAACTCTCAGGTTGAGTTTATGCCATGCTGACAATGTCACCAATATTTTTTCCACATAGCTTACTTCATTCAACAATTGCAACCGTCATACAAAAATTTTAAACATAACTATACACGTTACAAAACCAAAAACAAATTGCAAAATATGCATGTTGAGGTATGGTCTTCGTTCACTTGTCGTCATCGCCACTGTCGCTTCACTAGAAGAAATTAAACGTTGGCTTCGATGCTCCTTCAATTCTTTTATTAAATTCTAGATTAGATTCTGATAGTACTCTAGAAGTTTTTCATCCTCCCATAGTAGAAATCTACAAGAACTTGTTGGAAAATTTGCACACCCATAGAATCTTCTTCCAGGGTTTGCTTGCGTCCACGAAGTCTTCAATGGACTAATTGATCCACAATGGCAGTAAATAAATTTCCTTCGATTTCTACTTGAATGTCGTGAGAACGAAGATTGCGAGCTAGAAGGCATAACTTCGACTTTGGATTAATCTGTTCGGAAAAAAAATTAGAAAAGAGAACAAATTACCTTGGAAATAAATTAGCAAAAATAGAAGAACTGAAAATATCAGAAAAATTTTTTTTTAAGGCTTATGTACAACCCCCAAGCAACTGCCGGCCGTTCTCTCCTCCCAAGCCCCAAACATCCACAACCTTAAATAGATCAAAGGCAAAGGGTATTTTGGGTGTTTCATTAAAAGTTTTCAAAAACATTGGAGAGTAACGGCTGTTTCCAACGGCTCTCAGACGGGAGGTCCTATTCCGAGCAAGTCACTAATTGCGGGGGTCTTTAACTGCAAAAAATTACTAAAAGGTATTTTAGTGCAAAAGTTATACATCTAACGAGGGGTTTTTTGCACTTTACCCATATATATATATATAACTCCATCAGTATAAGTTATGCATCACTAAAATATCATGTTCGATATTATGCTCAATCCCTATCACTACAAAAATATGTCATATTAGCGACGAATTTAGCGACGTTTAATTAAAACGTCGCTAATTTCTTTGAATTTAGCGACATATAAATTTGACGTCGCTGTTCGTCACTATTCCCGACGTTCAGCGACGTATTGCGACTTATTTTTTTTGTAACAAAATGTTACGTCGCATAATAGTCGGAAAACATCACTAATTTCTTAGAATATAGCGACGTTTAGCGACGTTTTGCGACTAACATTTTAATAACAAAATGTTACGTCGCATAATAGTTGATAAACATCGCTATATTCTAAGAAATTAGCGACGTTTAGCGACGTCTTACAATGACGTCGCTAATGTATTTCTAATATACAGATCGGGTTATCCTTTCCCCCCAATCTCACTCGAAAATTTTCTAAAACTTTCCTTTCCCCTCCACCGACCCACCGACGACCGAGCTCCTCCTTCCCGGCGACCCCCTCTCCCCCAGTGACCCCTCTCTCCCCGAGCTCCTCCTTCTCCTCCACCGACGACCAAGCTCCTCCTCCTCCTCCACCGACCCCCACTTCCCGGCGACCCCCTCTCCCTCGGCGACCCCTCTCTCCCCGATGACGCCCCTCCTCCTCCTCCACCGCGAGGTCCTCCTCCACCACCACCGAACTCCTCCTCCTCCTCCTCCACCACCACGAGCTCCTCCAAAGGTAAACCCTAACCCTAATTAAGGTGTTTTTCGTGTCCAAAATAGACACGGGGACACAGCACGACCCCATATTTACTGATACACTGTGTTCGTGTGGTTTTGGACACTTTGTGTCCATTTGGATCAAAAAATACATACCACAAGTTCATATCAAGTAGCTTAAATGTTTAGGAAGCATATAGGTAATATACTGTTTTTTAATCATTAATACTTTATGTCAACTGTGCAAATACCACTAGCCTATAGCTGAAATGTTTATATGCACAGTGCAAATGAGTTTGGTATGTCATTTTAATTAATCGTTAACATTTAAGCCTATAACTTGTGGTATCAAATGAACTTGTACAAATGAGTTTTTTAATCGTTGATACACTGTGGTCGTGTGGTTTTGGACACTTTGTGTCCATCTAAATAATGGCTTTACCTATAGTGACTAGGTAATATATAGGTTTAGGAAGCCTATAGGTTTAGGTAATGGGTTGACACATGGGTATGGGAGATACCTATGTTGTAGTGTATGGGGTATTGAGTTTGGGTATTGGTTTTTACTAGAGTTAAGGATAGGCTAGTGTATAGGTAATTAGGTAAATAGGCCATAGTAATGGTTTTACCTATGTGAATAGGATATTGGTAGGGCAAATACATAGGGTATTAGCCTAGTATAGACTAGAATACCTTGGTAAGGCAACGTATGGCCCTAAAAACCTAGGTATGACCTAGTTTGACCAAGTTTGGCAAGGTATTGACCCAGTTGTCCTAGTGTGACCTAGAAATGACTTGGAGACCTAGAATTGACACACACACACTTTGACACATGACATAACACTGATGCGCACACACTATGACACCTATGTGCTCAAATTTTGGCTAAATTAGGGTATTCTAGATATAAGATAAATAATATGCTAAATTACTACCCAAACTTTATTCTCATATTGATACATAATATTCACAAATACCCTAGTTACAGACATTACTATTGGTGTTATTGGACTCCTAGCTTAGCTTAGCCCATTAAGCCCTAACCCATATCTTATACTTAGTACATGATTATGCAGAGTAACTCCTCTAATATGACCCATGCAGAGTCACAGTTTTTCTAATGAAGCTAACTCATACAAATATCCATCTATCCACTTCAATATCTGCAACCTACCTCTATCCACTTCAATATCTGCAACCTAACATTCTAAACCAACTGATTTGCCAACATCTGATTCAATATGCCGCCGCGATAATCTCTGACAACCGCACGCACAAACACGTGAAACAAAAGTTAGCAATACGAAAAGAAGATGACCGATAATCTCTGACCATTTAACGTAAAATGTTATGTGTACATATACTGGGGAAAGTGTAGACCGTATGAACTGACAAACGAGAATTTGGGGATCAAAGTTGTAACAAGTAAAGTTGTGTTTTGGATATGTTCTATTCTTGTTAAGCTCTTTGTACACAAAGCAAGATATAACGAATGCAGAACATCTCTCGAGTTTACGACTCTTGTATGCAAGAGTTCTTTTTCCAAAGCACAACTTGACTTGTTCCAGCTTTGAGACCCTAATTTTCGTGCGTCATCAGTTCATGTCGGTCTTCACTTTCCCCAGTAACTTCCTCCAATTAACTCTATCCCTCAGTTGAGCTACTATTTCAAAGCTTTGACATTTGCATGTCATTCACTACCTTGATGTATCTATCTTACAGAATTATGGAGCTGAATTACTATCTACGGAATCGTTCGTGGATGTACAACCGTCATCCTGATGACATGTACGGTATGCGGGATAAATTCATAGAGGGTGTACACCAGTTCCTGCAGTTTGCCAAGGCGTTCCCTCAATACATGGATGGTACCAAAATTAAGTGTCCGTGTGTGAGATATCGTAACTTAAAATATCATCCAGAAGTGGATGTCACGTATCATTTATACTCGAAGGGTTTCACGCTGAATTACTATCAGTGGAGCGAGCACGGAGAACTTGTGTCTTTAGCATCGGAGTACGAGCCTTATATGGATGTCCACAACAACGCTCCTTACGACGATGGGTTGGTGAACATGGTTTTTGACGCGGCCGGGCCTAGTTTCGATCCGGATGATCATGATGCATGTCACGCCCCAGAACCAGAATACTGGAGAGCGGGGGCAGACATAGCCAGCTACGTATAACATAATGGAATCCACACCGCTATACGGTCACGACTGTCTAGATATGTGAGGGTTTCACTACAATCCATCAGTCTCTTAAGGTCATAAAATAGCCTATTGTCTCAATCTCAACCAACTAATAATAATCACAAGATATCAGACCACCAAATATACAATTGTAAGGCGTCCCAAACATTACATATCCAGATGATCATGAAGCTAGTCGTTACAAAATGTGAGGACTAGCAAGAGTTCAGTCATACATGATCAACCCCCGGGGCTTGTCAATCATGTTACAGCCCGTAGGCAGACAGTAAGTAAGTACAATCGAGCTAACACTTGCTCGTCGGCTAAACACCTCAAAAGAATAATTTACAATATTACAGTGGGAGAACAAAAGAAACCCACTCGATGCCCTGGTTACGCCTGGTGACCACCATCGGGCTGGAAGACAGGTAGATCCTTTGCTGCTGCTCCGGTATCTGGCCATACAAAACCAGCTGGGTCAGACCCCAGGAAGAGCAAGTGCCACAAAGGAGGCCACAAAATAAGAACCAAAGCCAGCAAATTAGCACAATAATATAATTACATAATAAGAGATAGTAATTTAAGAAAAAGCATGATGGGCAATTATAAAAGACAATCTTGCATAGAATCATTAAAAGACAGGACATATGGAAAAGCATGTCAGGATGATATACGATGAGATAACCATGGGACTATTCAGATAGCTAGGTTACAACCCGTAAACCAAACAAGGACCGGGGTTGTAACCCTTCGTCTGAACGGAAATTGGTTTCTCTCACCATTTATCGGCAAGATAAATATAAGAAATCAGGTCAAGTAACAATCTGGAGTGACAATCATTCAATCATTCTGGTACCATCTTACAATCAATCAATTCTAGATAATACTATACTGGACTAGACTCCATCCAAGAAATCACGGCCAATCATTGCCTACGGCTTTCTACATTAACTAACTAGGGTTATCACAATCCTAGTTACTAGCAAGATGCAATGAGATGCTCCAAGTAGTCACAGGCCCTGCAGCTATCTAGGTTATCCAGGCAATCATTATAGTGACAATTTAGAGAGTTCAATACATTAGAGTGACAATAGAGTTCAATCATTAAAATGACAATCAGGAGTGCCCCACATAACAGTGGGCTGGAAATGTGCCCTACTCGTCGGCAGGCTACAAGTCCAAACATTTGCGGCCGGGATAACGGGATCGCCTGTAACTGGGGAACATCTCTTCATGTCTAGTGAATTATGCTAGTGATTAACCTTAGTCCATTTTAGTAGGAGCTCCAGACCGTGGTACTCAGGAGTCCCCTCCTAGACATGTTGCAAGACTGGACAAGTGGATTTAACAATCAAGCAAGAAAGAACCACCCACGGTGTCAAGGCAAGTCAAGTTAAGTTATCAAGATAAATCATGTCAGGGTACTTGTCAGGAGTGCGCCACGACGGGCCACTATCATGTCAGGTTGGTCATGTCAGGAGTGCACCACTACGGGTCACTGTTGTGTTATGCAAGTTCCTTGTCATACCGTGCCACGTACAATAGTCATTCCAAACATATTAAGTAAAATCAAGTTCATGACAAAAGGCGTAAGGATATAAAATGGGCATGAAATATCTAATAAAATATCAAAAGACAGGGTTATAAAAGAGCCAAGCTTAAAGAAATAAAACTAAAACTCCAAGGGTCAATAGGTTAAGCAAGGGGTCAGGGGAGCAGCGTATAAAAGTCACGCATGCTTAAGGGGAGCAGCTGCGTGAAATGTCACGCAAGCTCAAGGGAGCAGCTGCGTGAAAAGTCACGCAAGATCAAGGGAACAGCTGCGTGAAAAGTTACGCAAGCTCAAGGGAACAGCTGCGTGAAAAGTCACGCACGCTCAGGGGCAGCGTACATGAAAAGTCACGCACGCTACAGGGAGCAGTATGTGAAAGTCACGCACGCTACAGGGAGCAGTATGTGAAAGTCACGCACGCTCCAGGGAGCAGTGTGTGAAAGTCACGCACGCTCAAGGAAGCAGTGTGTGAAAGTCACGCAAGCTCAAGGGAGCAGTGTGTGAAAGTCACGCACGCTCAAGGAAACACGCTTCCAACAGGAAGCGTACTCAAGCCTGCGTACGCAGCGCTAAAGAGTGCGCGTAGCTCAGTGTGCGTTGCTAAACAGCTCTGCACACTGCTCACTGTCTTCTCCAAACAGCAAGAACACATGGCTGAAACCAAAACTTCAAAAGTTCATAACTTGGCCATCCGAACTCCAAATTCGAATTTCTAAGGCTCCAACTGGAGTGAAGCTGAAAGCTCTTCCACATGGAAACATCAGAACTCAAAGAAAACCTACCAAAATGGATCAAAACATGTAAAATCCAAAAATAGTAATAACTTAGATCTACATCAACAGAGACTCCAAATCATAAAAACCCAAGAACTAATGTTTGTCTCCATGTCCTAATCTAGCAAATGGACCAAGAAAATATGGTTCTCATGAAGTGGCAAGATGCACTTGCCTAGGGTTAGGAGAGTGTGTGGAGGAAGAAGAAGAAGAAGAAGAAATTAATGGTGGTTATGAAGAGAGAGAAGAGGTTGGTGGAGTTATAAAGAGGGTGTTGTGGTGGGTTTAAGGGGTAGCATAGGCTTAAGGTGCTCCAATACTCATAAACCAAACCAAACCGAACCATCCCCAATAAAACCGAGCCAGGACAAAACCCAAAATACGAGAAATACCGAAATTCCACAAGCTGAGAAAAATAAAAATACATGCCAAAAATCCAGATACGAGTATAAATACGAAATACGGGAAATACGAAAAATGAGGGTGACAACTCTACCCACCTTAAAAGAATTCCGTCCTCAGAATTTAATCAAGGAGCTAGAGATTGTCACGACAAGCTATACTAAGCACAGGCAAGCTACACTAAGCAGTTCAATCATACAATACAAGCAAGAAAGGGAAAACGTAAGGCATAAGGAAGATATCATACCTCACGAGTCAAACAAGTAGGGATAACGTGATCGGATATCATCCTCACTCTCCCACGTTTGACTCTTCCAAGGAGCGATGAACACAAGCAACATGAACTAAACTGATAGTCTTGCGCTTGAGGTCTCTCCCCCTGGTCAAACAGGGACACGGGCCTATCCTCATACGAAAAGGTTGGTACCAATAACCAGTTTCGAATGACCTAGGATATGGCTCGGGTCCGGGATGTACCGTTGTAATTAGGATACATAAAATACGTCATGCACCCCGCATAATGATGGTAGAAAAGCAAGATGAGAGGACACATATACCTCTCGATCGATTCTGAACCTGAGCCTGGGCTAGGGCAAACTGCCGCGGGTTCTGCTGCTGGAACACTTGGTCCTGAGGCGACAATGGCCTCGGCAATAGAAACTGTTGTTGCTGGTAAACTGGAGCTGGTACTGGTGCTGGTGCTGGTGCTGGTCCCTTAACCGAGGGACTAGATACTGTCGATGCTGAATCAACTCTGAAAGGACAGGACCCCACCCTATGATCCGGTGCTCCACACAATAAACACAATCCCAACGCCTTGCGACACTCCGCTACCACGTGTCCAGGCTTCCCACAATAAGAACGCCTACGGCGGAAGACTGTGCTTGCTTCTGCTTCTGCTGAGGGTACGTCGGGGTCGAGTACTGGACCGACGTAACTGAGGTTGCTTGCCTCGGAGTTCCAATAGTCAAAGCCCTAGCTGCCGGGACTGGTGCTGAAGACTGATTCATCTGACTATGGGACCGCTTTCGACCTCCAGTCCTGTCCACTATTCTCTGGGAGGTATACTCGTGCCTCCTTGCTGCTCGCAACACCGCATCATAGGTCTGATGCTCGAACTGTTCTACTGCCAATATAATCTCTAGGTGAAGTCCCTGCTGGAACCTCTGCGCTCTGTCAAACTCGGTTGCCACTAAGGTGGGAGCAAACTGACTGAGTCTGGAAAACTCGGCCGCATATCCGTCGACCGTCCTCCCCATCTGCTTAAGATTACTGAACCTGGTCTGCAAGTCATACCGAGCCACTGCATCATAATACTTGGTCTGAAACTTTTTGCTGAACACTGACCACGGGACAGGTGTTGTCAATCCCACTGCTTGTGCGGCCCACCAACTGCGGGCTAGATCCAATAACTGTAGGCGCACCACAGCCACCTTCTCGTCTGCTGGAGTCTTCGCGGCTTCGAGAATCACCTCTATATCTTGTAGCCATGCATCGGCAGCAATAGCATCCTCGCTGCCATCGAAGAATGGAGGGTTCAGGCGCTTAAAGCTGTTGACCGTACTGTTCCCTCGGGGCCCACTTCTATTCAGAACATCTTCCACTGCCTGGTGCAAGGCATCGCCTCTACGATCTTGGGAAGCTAACAATGATCTGATGAGACCCACCAAAGTGCCATCATCAGGATCTGCAGGCTGGACTGGCTGAACTGGCGGCTCTCCTCCAGTAGGTACGACTCGGGAGGCTGCTCCTGAGTGCTGGGCCTGATCTTCTGGTTGCTGCTGGTCCACGGGAGGTGCTCCTCCTTGCTGATTGGCAGGTCCAGGTTCAATGCCGCTGAAGAAGACGACATGAGAACAATAAGGAAGGACCAGGACAGATCAACGATACAAGCATGTAATCAGGGCAAGAATTTCAGGGATTTGAAAATACGAGCGAAGATCAAGGGCGAATACTGATTGAGACATCTATTCGGTAAACCCTCACATTTCTTGATTGACAAGACCTGCATGGGCCACCACTTAAACCATGTCACGCCCCAGAACCAGAATACTGGAGAGCGGGGGCAGACATAGCCAGCTACGTATAATGGAATGGAATCTACACCGCTATACGGTCACGGCTGTCTAGATATGTGAGGGTTTCACTACAATCCATTAGTCTCTTAAGGTCATAAAATAGCCTATTGTCTCAATCTCAACCAACTAATAATAATCACAAGATATCAGATCACCAAATATACAATTGTAAGGCGTCCCAAATATTACATATCTAGATGATCATAAAGCTAGTCGTTACAAAATGTGAGGACTAGCAAGAGTTCAGTCATACATGATCAACCCCCGGGGCTTGTTAATCATGTTACAGCCCGTAGGCAGACAGTAAGTAAGTACAATCGAGCTAACACTTGCTCGTCGGCTAAACGTCTCAAAAGAATAATTTACAATATTACAGTGGGAGAGCAAAAGAAACCCACTCGATGCCCTGGTTACGCCTGGTGACCACCATCGGGCTGGAAGACAGGTAGATCCTTTGCTGCTGCTCCGGTATCTGGCCATACAAAACCAGCTGGGTCAGACCGCAGGAAGAGCAAGTGCCACAAAGGAGGCCACAAAATAAGAACCAAAGCCAGCAAATTAGCACAATAATATAATTACATAATAAGAGATAGTAATTTAAGAAAAAGCATGATGGGTAATTATAAAAGACAATCTTGCATAGAATCATTAAAAGACAGGACATATGGAAAAGCATGTCAGGATGATATACGATGAGATAACCATGGGACTATTCAGATAGCTAGGTTACAACCCGTAAACCAAACAAGGACCGGGGTTGTAACCCTTCGTCTGAACGGAAATTGGTTTCTCTCACCATTTATCGGCAAGATAAATATAAGAAATCAGGTCAAGTAACAATCTGGAGTGACAATCATTCAATCATTCTGGTACCATCTTACAATCAATCAATTCTAGATAATACTATACTGGACTAGACTCCATCCAAGCAATCACGGCCAATCATTGCCTACAGCTTTCTACATTAACTAACTAGGGTTATCACAATCCTAGTTACTAGCAAGATGCAATGAGATGCTCCAAGTAGTCATAGGCCCTGCAGCTATCTAGGTTATCCAGACAATCATTATAGTGACAATTTAGAGAGTTCAATACATTAGAGTGACAATAGAGTTCAATCATTAAAGTGACAATCAGGAGTGCCCCACATAACAGTGGGCTGGAAATGTGCCCTACTCGTCGGCAGGCTACAAGTCCAAACATTTGCGGCCGGGATAACGGGATCGCCTGTAACTGGAGAACATCTCTTCATGTCTAGTGAATTATGCTAGTGATTAACCTTAGTCCATTTTAGTAGGAGCTCCAGACCGTGGTACTCAGGAGTCCCCTCCTAGACATGATGCAAGACTGGACAAGTGGATTTAACAATCAAGCAAGAAAGAACCACCCACGGTGTCAAGGCAAGTCAAGTTAAGTTATCAAGATAAATCATGTCAGGGTACTTGTCAGGAGTGCGCCACGACGGGCCACTATCATGTCAGGTTGGTCATGTCAGGAGTGCACCACTACGGGTCACTGTCGTGTTATGCAAGTTCCTTGTCATACCGTGCCACGTACAATAGTCATTCCAAACATATTAATTTAAATCAAGTTCATGACAAAAGGCGTAAGGATATAAAATGGGCATGAAATATCTAATAAAATATCAAAAGATAGGGTTATAAAAGAGCCAAGCTTAAAGAAATAAAACTAAAACTCCAAGGGTCAATAGGTTAAGTAAGGGGTCAGGGGAGCAGCGTACAAAAGTCACGCATGCTTAAGGGGAGCAGCTGCATGAAAAGTCACGCAAGCTCAAGGGAGCAGCTGCGTGAAAAGTCACGCAAGCTCAATGGAACAGCTGCGTGAAAAGTCACGCAAGCTCAAGGGAACAGCGGTGTGAAAAGTCACTCACGCTCAGGGGCAGCATACATGAAAAGTCACGTACGCTACAGGGAGCAGTGTGTGAAAGTTACGCACGCTACAGGGTGCAGTGTGTGACTGAACTCGTCGTAGCGCACTCATGACTTGATTTTCTTATTGATTCTAGACTTGAGATATGAGTACATGTTCTTTCTTGACACCGTGGATATAGCTTGTTGAATGTATAATCTATTGCATCTTGGCACTGGACAATCGAGTGTGAGTATTGTTCCGTGTATCACGTGATGTTAGTACGGGGATGTTCGTAAGTGATAACTTACGAATTACTCGTACATAACATACGTCATCTTAGGAAATTCTTGAGTGTCCACGACTTGAGAACTTGACATGAATATGATAAGGTAAATGACTAGTAAATTCAAGTAGATCATTGTAGGAGGAAATTCGCACTACCAACCCCGAGCTCCAAGGGCCCCATGAGGCATGGCTCAACCCTGCTAGGCAAGGGCTCCATGACCTACCAAGTTTGCGTGTATTGATATACGATCGAGTCACATGTCGTGCCGGGTTGCGGCACAGTCAGTTATATGTTTTCTTTTACAAGTATATGATATGGTTGTTCATGTTACAAGTCTAGACACGTTTCATCTGCCAGCAGTCTTGTTGGGCAATAGATGTACTACTCGTACCCCTGGACATCCGTGTATCTGCAGTCAGGTAGTTGCGAAAATCCTCAACTTGCATACTAGTAATTAGGATTGTGATAACCCTAGCTAGTTAATGATAGCAAGCCGTAGGTAATGATTGGCCGTGCACTTTGATTGTGTGTTACCTTATATGCTCTTGTGTCGGTGAGTGGCCAGAGGCTAAGTTCTGCTAGGAAAAGATCTGTAACCCCGGTCCTTGTTTGGTTTAAGGGTTGTAGCTCCAATTCCTAGTAGTTCCTAAACCCCTTGTTGCTCATCGGATTATTTTGTTCCATAGCTATATTATTCAGTATTTCCAGTCATTTATATTTTGAGATACGTGCATTGGTACCGCACTAGTCTCGATCCGCATTTATTTACTTCTGTCTTTATGCTATTGTGTTGTTGTTGGATTTTTGTCATGCACCTCGAGCTTCCTTGTGGTACTTGCTATTTGGGGCCTGACCCCACTGGTTTTGTTTGGCCAGATTTACCGCTGGAGCCCGAGGATTCTCCCTACCTTTCTCTGGATGACCCGCCGCCTGCTTAGATCTGCGGTTGTTCCTCCTCGCGAGTGGGTTCCCTTTTTGTGCCGCTCGTGTTTCATTTCATTTTGGTGGTGTTAGCTAGGGCATGTGTTAGCCCTATTATTTTGAGACTTTCTCAGACTTCGGTCAACATGATGTATTATATTAGATCTAGACTGATATAGTGATCATGTATATTGGTACTTTACTAGTGTAGCATTTTGTATTCACTAGCTTCATGATCATGTATGATATAGTATTTTGGGACGCCTCTTTACTTTCATATTTGATATACTCTTGATACTTGTTGTTGTTGGATTGAGATAGGATTTGTTCGACCATAGGAGTCGTCAGTGGCATGCTAGAGTCTTCCCACTTGTCTTCTAGACAGCTTTGATCGTATATTGGGGTACTGGCGTACTCTAATACACGTAGCTGGCTTTGTTTCGCCCCTACTTTCCAGTATTCAGGTTCTGGGGCGTGACAGGGTTTTTTGGTGGCCCATGCAGGTCTGTTTTCAGACTTGTAGGGGATTCATCTTGTTAGAATCTCAATCCTATATTTGTCTTTATTTGATCTCCCTTTGCTAATCACATTCTCGTTTGCCTTGAACTGTAAACATGATTGACATATCCTTGTTCTATTCCTGTCCATTATTGATATCTCGTGTCCTTATCTTTCAGGGACACACCGCCTGCTTCTTCTTTCGAAGGTTCAGTTGCTCCGCCGTCTCAGGCAGCTCAGATGGAAGGTCATGATCAGACCCCGCCTCCGCATAGTCAGACTCCAGCACCATCTCAGCATCCGTCGGTAGCTCAGTCTGTTCCTGTTCAGTCAGCTCAGCCAGCTCCGTCAGTACCTTCAGTACAGCCAGCCCAGGTAGACCAGCGTGCCCTGCTCGAGATGATGCGGGGCATGATGGAGACACAACAACAGCAACATCAGAATCAGCTTCAGATCCAGCAGCAGGTGGTTCAGTTGTACCAGCAGTTGCAGCAGGGCCAGGACCATACCAACAACACCCTCTGCCAGGGTGTTACCGTAGCTTTGGAGGCGAGTGGTCGTCGTGGTCACAACTCAGCATCCGACTTTAGTCGCCTGCGTCCAGCTCAGTTCTTCGGCACCGAAGATGCAGTATCAGCCGATTCTTGGCTTCAGGACACCGAGGCCATTTTGGAGGCAGCTAGGACTCCAGCAGAGGATCAGGTAGCAGTGGTGAAGCTGCAGTTATCAGACATTGCCTGCGACTGGTGGGCAGCACAGGAGATGGGTCTTCCTAGGCCTATTAGTTGGGAGACATTTCGGGAGCGCTTCTAGGAGAAGTTCTTCCACACCTCAGCCAAGTTCCAGCTTCAGCAACAGTTTATCAACCTTCGTCAGCATACAAGGACTGTGGATCAGTATGCGACAGAGTTCAGTAGGCTCAGTCGATTTGCATCACACATGGTAGCTTCCGATGGTGATAGAGCTCGGAGGTTCGAGCAGGGCTTGCACTTGGAGCTTCAACAGCTTATGGTAGGCCATTTTTATGACACCTATGATACAGTACTGAGAGCAGCTAGATCCTTGGAGATGACCAGTCAGAGGATAGCCGATAGGACCGGAGGTCAGAAGAGGTCACACTCGACTATGAGGGGCATTACCATTCAGTCCTCTGCCCCAGTTCCAGCAGTCAGAGCTCCAGATCATCGACCTCCTCGTCAGACAGTATCATCATCCCCGACAGTGGCATCAGTACAGCAGTCCAGGCAGTCAGGTCAGCCAGGATGTGATTATTATGGAAAGCCAGGGCACACCAGAGCCCAGTGCAGGAGGGCCAATCATCAGTGTCTCAGGTGTGGTGCGTCTGACCATATGATTGGGTCTTGTCCACTATTGCGTCCAGAGGGTTCATTAGTTATCCCAGTGCCATTGGCGATCGAGACGGCACCAGCAGAGTCAGCTCGATCCCATGTTCAGCGCCCACTTCCGACGCAGTCCCAGCAGTTTCAGCACCAGCGTCCAGCACAGTATGCCCAAGCCCTGCGGGCAGGACCGAGCCAGCAGCAGACTACACGATTACCCGTGATGCGTGGGCAGGCTTTCAACATGAGCTTGCAGGAGCTGTTGGCCGAGGGCGGTCAGATTGTAGGTGAGATTTTGAGCACTCCTTCAGTTTATCTTACTCTTGGGTTTTGTTGACGGTCTTGTATTCCACCTACATTTAGAGTACAATGGTCGCCTCGACATATTCGACGAGTGAACGCGAGTTTCTCGTACCACTCATCTACCTCCGTATCTCGTGATACACGATATCAATCATGTATCCCGACTACGTAGGTGCATCCTGGATTAGTGCCATGTGTTCGACTGAGTCGTTGGTACCGACTTACTTCGAAACTTGACCCTTGTCCACTTTGTGAGTCAGCGTAGGCAAGCGAGGACGAATCCCTACTCAACTGACTCAGGGGTATATTATTCCATATGCCTCCTTTTTGTATTATATATGTATGTATTTATTATTTTCCGTATTTATTTAAATTCTGTATCTCAAATATCACTTGTATACGAGATGTTTTCTTTCGATGTGTTATGATTTTACATTATTTTAGCATGTGCATTTTTGCTCGACTGGCTTTAGGAAATTCCGAGGACGGAATTTTCTAAGATGTGGAGAGTTGTGAGACTCGTCTCACAGTATCGGTATTTATATACGGATACGTATTTTGTATTGTATTTCGTATTTTCTCGATTTTCGGAACGCTTTAAAATTTTCCCAAATTATAGATTTTCTCCTTGGCCGGTATACCGACGGTGTACCGGAGTACACCGACGGCATGCCGCTCGGATGGATTTTCCACATTTTAGATATTTTCGATTTCAGATATTTTCGTGAATAGTGTTTCCGATATTTTCATGAATAGTATTTAGATATTTTCGTGAATAGTGTAGATACATTCTATTATCCATTGGACAATTGGTTTTCTTTCAATGGCTAGGATTGATCTAGATTTTGACTCGGATCACGATCCGACGGTCATGATTAATTCACCCTCTCTATATATCCTATGAGTTTCTCTCTCCTCTCTTTTCTTTCTTTCTCCATTTCCTCTTCCTCCTTCCTCAAGCCTAGGAAAGCTTGGCCTTGAGGTCTAGAGTGTGGTTTCGGAACCCCTCTTGGTGGTGGAGTAGAAGATTAGGCTCGGTTGCTAAAACCTAGGCAAGTACATCTTGCTCAAAAGTGACATGACCATGCTAAAATTTTGTTTTCCATAGAAATTAAAGTTTTATTGTTCTATAATATGCTCCTCTAAATTGTTAACAAGTTTAATGCATAGCACTTTTGGTTTTGATCGACAATATTGCGTAGATCTGAGTTTCTAGATATGATTTTCGTGTATTTTGAAGTTTTGATCTATCAAATGTTTTAATTTGTGAAAACTAATACTTCCATGTTGTAGGAAATTCAATTCTATTCAATTTTGACTTTTGAAAGTCCGAATTTCGATTTAAAATGAAGTTTTTATGGCCGAAACGAGTTTTACCAAAAATCTGGATTTTGTTGCTGTTTGGAAAAACGGTATAACGCCGGTATGCCGCAGTATACCGCCGGTATGCCGTTTTTGGCACCAGAAACTTACTGTCTTTAGTCCGGTATACCGCCGGTATGCCGCAGTATACCGCCGGTATGCCGTTTTATGCTGTTTTAGGCTGTTTTTGTCCGTTTTTGCCCGTTTTTGTCCGTTTTTGATATTTTCTCGATTGTAATGGACTCTTAACATGATTAGATGACCTTGGATAGTTAAAGAATGATTGTACACTCTATATACATGGTACATGCTTATGTTCACGTATTGTTCTATATCCAGATTATTGATAGTGGCCTGTCATGGTGCACTCCAGATTACTATATATGCTTAGCTCGATTTAGTGGCTCGTCGTAGCGCACTCATGACTTGATTTTCTTATTGATTCTAGACTTGAGATATGAGTACATGTTCTTTCTTGACACCGTGGATATAGCTTGTTGAATGTATAATCTATTGCATCTTGGCACTGGACAATCGAGTGTGAGTATTGTTCCGTGTATCACGTGATGTTAGTACGGGGATGTTCGTAAGTGATAACTTACGAATTACTCGTACATAACATACGTCATCTTAGGAAATTCTTGAGTGTCCACGACTTGAGAACTTGACATGAATATGATAAGGTAAATGACTAGTAAATTCAAGTAGATCATTGTAGGAGGAAATTCGCACTACCAACCCCGAGCTCCAAGGGCCCCATGAGGCATGGCTCAACCCTGCTAGGCAAGGGCTCCATGACCTACCAAGTTTGCGTGTATTGATATACGATCGAGTCACATGTCGTGCCGGGTTGCGGCACAGTCAGTTATATGTTTTCTTTTACAAGTATATGATATGGTTGTTCATGTTACAAGTCTAGACACGTTTCATCTGCCAGCAGTCTTGTTGGGCAATAGATGTACTACTCGTACCCCTGGACATCCGGGTATCTGCAGTCAGGTAGTTGCGAAAATCCTCAACTTGCATACTAGTAATTAGGATTGTGATAACCCTAGCTAGTTAATGATAGCAAGCCGTAGGTAATGATTGGCCGTGCACTTTGATTGTGTGTTACCTTATATGCTCTTGTGTCGGTGAGTGGCCAGAGGCTAAGTTCTGCTAGGAAAAGATCTGTAACCCCGGTCCTTGTTTGGTTTAAGGGTTGTAGCTCCAATTCCTAGTAGTTCCTAAACCCCTTGTTGCTCATCGGATTATTTTGTTCCATAGCTATATTATTCAGTATTTCCAGTCATTTATATTTTGAGATACGTGCATTGGTACCGCACTAGTCTCGATCCGCATTTATTTACTTCTGTCTTTATGCTATTGTGTTGTTGTTGGATTTTTGTCATGCACCTCGAGCTTCCTTGTGGTACTTGCTATTTGGGGCCTGACCCCACTAGTTTTGTTTGGCCAGATTTACCGCTGGAGCCCGAGGATTCTCCCTACCTTTCTCTGGATGACCCGCCGCCTGCTTAGATCTGCGGTTGTTCCTCCTCGCGAGTGGGTTCCCTTTTTGTGCCGCTCGTGTTTCATTTCATTTTGGTGGTGTTAGCTAGGGCATGTGTTAGCCCTATTATTTTGAGACTTTCTCAGACTTCGGTCAACATGATGTATTATATTAGATCTAGACTGATATAGTGATCATGTATATTGGTACTTTGCTAGTGTAGCATTTTGTATTCACTAGCTTCATGATCATGTATGATATAGTATTTTGGGACGCCTCTTTACTTTCATATTTGATATACTCTTGATACTTGTTGTTGTTGGATTGAGATAGGATTTGTTCGACCATAGGAGTCGTCAGTGGCATGCTAGAGTCTTCCCACTTGTCTTCTAGACAGCTTTGATCGTATATTGGGGTACTGGCGTACTCTAATACACGTAGCTGGCTTTGTTTCGCCCCTACTTTCCAGTATTCAGGTTCTGGGGCGTGACATATCCAGATTTTGCTTCTGATCCGCGTAATATTAGATTGGGTCTCTGCTCCTACGGTTTTACTCCATTCGGACTTTCGGGATCCCAGTATTCGTGTTGGCCTGTGATCGTCACCCCGTATAATCTACCGCCTTGGATGTGCATGAAGACTCCGTATATTTTCCTCACCGTTATTATCCTAGGTCCGAACATTTCGAAAAGGAACATCGATGTGTATTTACCGCCGTGTATTTACAACCGTATTGCATGGATAGCACTAAGGCTTTTAATTTGAAACACGGAGGCAAACCGTGCTTCTTCGATTGTCATCGACAATTCCTGCCGAAGGATCATCCGTACCAGAGGAACATGAATGCTTTTCGTGCTGGCATTGTGGAGAAGGCTAATCCCCCGCCAAGGTGGCCCGGATACACGATATGGGAAGAGGTAAAAAATTTACCAAGAGCTATTGAGCAGCCTGCTACGGGCTACAAGTGTGACGGATTTGGTCGTACTCATAACTGGACGAAGAGGAGTATATTCTGGGATCTTCCATATTAGAGCACCAATCTGATTAGACATAACCTTGATGTCATGCATATCGAGAAGAATGTGTTTGACAACATAATTAATACTGTAATGGACGTAAAGGGGAAGACGAAAGACAATCCAAAGGCTAGATTGGAGTTAGAAGAAATATGTAGACATCCTGCATTACATTTGATAGAGGACGGGAATGGGAAGTTGAAGCAGCCTAAGGCAATTTTTTCACTGGAGAAGGAGGATAAAGTGAGGCTTTGTAGGTGGATTCAAGGTCTAAAATTTCCAGATGGGTATGTTTCGAACTTGAGAAGATGCGTCGACCTCAAGGAGAACAAACTGACAGGTATGAAGAGCCATGATTGTCACGTATTCATGGAGCAGTTAATTCTGATTATATTTCGGGAATTCTTACCGCAGGCAGTTTGGGATCCATTGACGGAGCTTAGCATATTCTTCAGGGACCTTTGTTCTAAGAAATTGCTCGTTGATCGTCTAGAAAAGCAAGAGAAGGACATTACGGTAACACTGTACAAGCTAGAGAGGGTGTTCCCTTCTGGATTCTTTGACTCTATGGAGCATTTGCCGATTCATCTTTCCTACGAGGCACGTGTTGGTGGACCCGTCGAATATCGATGGATGTACCCGTTCGAGCGACATTTGAATCACCTAAAAAGAAAGGTGAAAAATAAGGCTCGGGTAAAATAAGGCTCGGGTCGAGGGTTCTATTTGTGAAGCCTATATTCTCGAGGAGATTACAAATTTCTGCTCCTCCTATTTCAAACCTCATGTTGCTACGTATAGAACGAGGGCTCCGAGAAATGACGACGGATATCAAAAATTTAATGATGGAATACTGAAAGTATTCAATGCGTCCGGAAAGCCTTCGGAGAAAATAAAAAAGAGATATTTGAATGACGAAGAGCTAAGGGCTGCTCAGTTGTATGTATTACTCAATTGCGACGAGGATGAAGTGGAGAAGCTAGAGGGGTAAGTAACTCAGGATGATGAGTTTATGTCATCTCAATGTAATAATATAAGCTAATATTATTGTACTAATCGGCGGTTGCTTCGTTGTTTTCTAGCACATATAATGATGAGTTGAGGCTGGTTAGACCCTACCTAACAGACGAAGCATTAGAACAAGAAATGAGACGTCATTTTCCTTCTTGGTTGAGCGAATATATAAGTAGCTCGGTAATTACTGGCCTCTTCTAATGCAACTACGCAATAAATAACTTTTTATCGCTTCTTTGATATTCAGGTCGATCGTCTAATTTCACCCGAGATTGAATTAATTAGAACTCTTGCCAAGGGACCAATTACTTTTATTAAAATATGGCCAAGTTACTGTGTCAATGGCTTTCGGTTCAAGTCGACAAATGCTCAGATCAGAGACAGCTTCCTGGATCTTGATTCTACGAAAAATAGTTGTTTGTGTATCAAGTCTTCGAACTACAAAGACGTCGATCCAGGAAATAATTTCTTTGGCATCTTGCGAGAGATTGTGGAGTTGTCATATAAAAATGGCAGAGAATCTGCAAAGATCGTGTTGTTCAAGTGTGAATGGTTCGATCCAATTGAAAATTAAGGTTGGAAAATTGATAAGCATGGTCTTGTGGATATAAACTACAAGCGTAGATATCAAGGCTACGAACTGTTTGTCCTGGCAACTCAGGCTCAGCTCGTGTACTTCACAGCTTATCCAAGATGGGGAGCAACGAAGTCTGACTGGTGGGCAGTATGCAAGACTAAAGCTAGAGATACTTTTGATGTTGATAAAAAAGCTTACCAGGACGACGAGCTACCTCTTGTAACTAATATTGTCGATGTGGACTCCACAGAAGTTACGCATTACATGACACATAATGTAGAAGATGTAGAATTATCCGAAGAGGAAGACGAAGCCGACGAAGGCGAAGATAAAAGTGAAGATGAGGAGGAAGAGGAAGATGAGGTCGAGGAAGACGAACAAGATGATTATTCTGAAGATGATTGAGAGAGATATACTTATCTGAACTTAGATGTTTCTTCTAGAATATATTATCTGGACTTAGATGTTTATTGTAGAATGTATCATCATATGTTGTCTTGGTTATTATCTTATCTTTGTTGTACTTTCATATTTCTAGTCTCTATTATTTGTTGTACTTTCATATTTCTAGTCTCTATTATTTGTTGTATTATCATATGCTGTTATCAGGTATGGCAGGTCATCGCGGAGCGTTCCGAGGGGGACGACGAGGTCATGATCCTTCGGTACTTCCTACAGGTACTGCTACAGGACGGAGTTTTCCTTCGGTACCTTCTACTGGTACCGGTTCTGGATCCTCGTCACCGATTACTCCTCCATATCGAACAGTAGCTGGGCCTGCTGGGACGATGTCACGTGGCATATCTCCTGGGATGAGTAGTTCCAGACATGTTGAGAGTGATCGCCCATCTAGCGTTTCTGCTGCTGATACGATGATGGAGACGGATGAGTAGATGGGGAAGACTACGTCGACGACCGAGGCGACTGCGCCGACGGCCGACCAGCATCATGCAGATGATGCGTGCGCACCTCTGGAGGAGAGGAGGACGGAGATCTGGGCCGACAGTACAAAGTAGGTATTTTGGTTTATAATTTTGTTTTCTGTTTTTATCATAAATTAACTTTTTTCATGAATATAATATGTTTGTATTGATATCGTCCCCCAGAGGTACAGAGACGTCTAGGCCACATGCTGAGGCATAATTATGGTGGTGCTTGGATTAACTACTCCGATGCTCCGGACGAGAGGAAGGCCTACTGGTTTGCGCGCTTCAAGGTTAAAATATATTTGCTTTTAACATGAATTATATAATTTTTGCATATTATATATAACTGATAAGTATTTGGTTTACGCTATTCTAGGATATGTTTTTCTATCCACCGCACCGGGCCAAGCTTATCGAGGGGATGTTTCCTGCCGTCGCTGCCAAGCTGATCCGTGACGCTATTAATGATCAGAAGGATCGTGATCGTGTCGAAAAGCCGATCCAAGGTTGGATCACCCCTGATCAGTAGAATGCGATGAAGGCTCGATTCGACGAGCCACGGTACAAGGAGAAGTCGGAAAAGGCCAAGGCGGCTAGGCAACATGCCTCGAAGTGGTGCGGTGGGTCGATTCCGATAATGGAACATTTCCGTCGTCTGGTATGTCTTTCACTTTTAGAAATATTATTTTAATACAAAATCGATAAATTATTACTAAGATAATATATTTAATTACAGGTAAGGAAGGTCGGTAACGCCGACATGGTGACCGTCTTCCTGGCCACCCATCGGAAGGACGAAGACCTTATTGACGAGAGGGCCGATCAGACCTATGTAAGTATTACAATACGTTATCTTAATATAATACTTCGTGTCAATTTTAATATAACTTAGTAAATATGATGCAAATAAATATTCATGTAGTTAGTAATAATAAGTATATTAATTAGAAATTATAGAGTACTATCCATACATTCTAGGCCGAGTATCAGAGGCTGCGGGAACGGGCGGCTGCTAGAGCACCTGATGCAGGAGAGGCTGGTACTTTCTCGCAGCCCACTCAAGCTCCGTCGACGGACGAGCTGTGGATTGCCACCGCTGGTGGACTCCGTAGGGGTACGTACTACGGTACGGGATCCTATGGCACCCTAGTTGCGACATAGTCCTCTAGGGCATCTCCTGCTAGTGTGCATGGTCCACACCCGTCCCAGGAGTCTGCCCGAGTCTACCAGATGATGGAGTCTCTCCGTGACGACCTGCTACGACGGATCGAGGAGCAGTCTCAGCACCCTACGGACGATCCTGTGCTGCTAGCACGATTGGATGCGCTCGACCACGGTATTATGGACCTCATAGAAACGACTGAGAGGACAGAGCACACCGTTGGAGGGTTAGAGCGCACGGTGACAGAGCTGCAGACAGGACATGTGACCATGGCCGAGCGGCTGAGATTGGCGCAGGATTCGATGGTCCAGAGCAGTGATAGAATGTTATCTATCATGGATTTATACCACCAGCGACTTACAGCGTTAGAGCGTGCTGGTCCTCTGGGTGCGCCTTCATCGTCGTCGACTCTGCCGCCTCCACCGCCTTCTTCTTCGACACCGACTCCACTGACGTCACTGCCTGCTCCATCGGTATCGATTTCACTTGAGGAGTATGAGTTGTTCTTATTCCTTCGTCGCGGTGGTGCCCCTCCTGCACCAGATCCCTAGTAGTCCTAGTTAGGACTGTTTGTTTGTGTTTGTTTCATTCTTTGTTTGTGACTTGGATATTTGTTGGTTGTGTAGTTTGGATGTTTGGATCCTATTATATTTGTTGGTTGTGTGTAGACTTTGGTTATTTGGTTGTAGACTTTGTTATTTGGTGTAGACTTGGTTATTTGGATACTTGTTGTTGTGTGATTGTTGTAGACTTGGTTATAGGGACTGAAACCTGTGTACAATGAGGAAAAACAGTGTGTGTGTGTGTGTGATTGTGTGTCATTCACATGGGTGTGTTTGTATATGGCATGTGTTCAGCAAAACAGGGAACCAAATGTTACGTTTACATATTCCAGATTTTGAGGGGACTGTGCAGATTTAGCAAAACAGGGAACCAAATGTTGTGTAAATGGACATTCTGTATTTTATTTTATTTTATTTTTTTTGCAGATTTAGCGACGTTTACCGACGTCCACCGACGTAAGTTTGTGCCGGTAAACGTCGATAAATCTGTAATATTTTCCAGGGTACCGACGTCCTTATACATCGAAAAATGTCGGTAAACGTCGGTGCACGTCGGTAATCATCCCATGAATTACCGACATTTACTGACAATTTAAATGACGGTAAACGTTGGTAAATTCCCAGGATTTATCGACGTGTAGCGACTTTGAACACGTCACTAAACCACCGACGACACGACGGTAATCGTCGGTAAATTTACCGACGCGTAGCGACGTTAAACACGTCGCTAATCCACCGACGACACGACGGTAGACGTCGGTAATATACCGACGTATATATACGTCGGTAAACGTCGGTACTTACGACGTTTGGCGACATTTTGAAGATCAGCGACTTACATTTCCGCGACATGTCCAAAATGTCGGTAATTTTGTCGCTAAATATTTTTAGCGACGAAATTTGTCGTTTTAGCGACGTCTTTAGGCGTCGCTAAAACGACTTATTCTGGTAGTATATCATAGGGGTGCATAGGCCTTTGAATATGTGATTATTTTCCTCCTTTCATATATGCCAGAGAGTAGCCGCTAGCCGGATTCTCGCCACCTTTATCCACCGTGCACCCATGTACCCCAACCGTGTGATCTCTCTCATAGTACCTCCCAATATCATAATGCTCCGAAGCCGTATCCCAAGCTTCCTGTGTTGATTTTGCCAAACCAGCCAAAGTCCACGGACAAAGGAAGAATAAATGATCCACAGTCTCGTTCTGAGTTTGACACAACACAGATACACCATCAGTCTGAACACCAAACCTTCCTAATCTATCCATAGTCAATAGTCTCCCCAGAACTAGTCTGAACACTAAACCATTCCAATCTATCCATAGTCAATAGTCTCCCTGGTGCATGGGGAGCCCCCGGTGCTCCCAATATGTTCTAGGGGTATGGCCCATTGGGAGCAAGGGGGCTCCCCACGCAATGGTGCGTCAAGGTGCAACTTGGAACGGGCTGGCCGGACCCGGACCTGGTTTTGACCGGGCCTGGGCCGGGTCGGGCTCAGCCCGATTTGTAGACGGGCCGGTCCGGGACAGCCCGGGTTCGCGTACCCCAAACCCAGCTTGGACCCCCGGCTCGGTTTACAGCGGGCCGGGCTGAACCGGGCCGGTTCAGGGTTGGACCTGGTCAGCCCGATTTTTTCTAAAAAAACCCAAAAAAAGAAAAAAAAAATTATTAGTAGAAGTTAACAAATTTTATTAACAATTTTTTTCCATTAAAATTTAAATATGCGATAACATTAACTAAAAAAAATTTGAGAAAATAAAAGTTAACAAAATTTTCTTAATTGTCATATATTTTGTATAAATACCGTTTATGTTTAAATGAATATCGATTGATTGTTATATACAAAAAATGATCGCCTTTTAATAACTACCATATATGCTAATAATATCAATTAATTTTTATAAATAGATTTAACATATACTAAAAATAACCAATGACATAATTTGAATAACTACCATATATACTAATAATTTGAATGGTTATCAATTAACTTTTTTAAATGGATTTAATCGTTATATACTAAAAATGACCAATGACCTGATTTGAATAACCACCATAAATAGTAATAATTTGAATGACTCAATTAATTTATATAAATGAATTTAATTGTCTTATAACAAAAATGACCGTAGCTGATTTAATTGTCATATAATTTGAATAACTACCATTTATGTTTTGAATGACCATAAATTAATTGTCATATACTAAAAATAACCGGCTTTAAATAAATGCCATATATGCTAATAATTTGAATGGCTATCAATTATTATTTTTCAACCGATTTTATTGTTATATATACTAAAAATAACCAGTGCCATATATATATATATATATATATATATATAATATATATATATATATATATATATATATATATATATATATTATTTTATATATATATATACATATATATATATATAAATATATATATATATATATATATATATAAATATATATATATATATATATATATATATATATATATATATATATATATATATATATATATATATATATATATATTTTGAAGCAATGGGTAATTGTGGCGAACTCGCCTCCACCGGGGCTCGAACTCCTGACCACTTGGGCCACATGCATCTCCCTTAACCATTAGGCTAGAGGTCATTTGCATGCCATATATATATATATATATATATATATATATATATATATATATATATATATATATATATAACCAGTGCCATATATATATATATTTTTTTTGAAGCAATGGGTAATTGTGGCGAACTCGCCTCCACCGTGGCTCGAACTCCTGACCACTTGGGCCACATGCATCTCCCTTAACCATTAGGCTATATATATGTATTTTATATATATATATATATATATATATATATATATATATATATATATATATATATATATATATATATATATGTATTTTATATATATATATATATATATATATATATATATTTTATATATATATATATATATATATATATATATATATATATATATATATATATATATATATATATATATATATATATATATATATATATATAAAATATATATTTTTTTATATATATAAAAAATATATATTTTATATATATTTTATAAAATATATTTTATATATATATTTTTTTATATATATTTTATCTATATAATATATATATATATATATATATATATATATATATATATATATATATATATATATATATATATATATACATACGGCTGGGTGTCTTCGACACGGGCTTTGGTATATATATATATATATATATATATATATATATATATATATATATATATATATATATATATATATATATATATATATATATCAATGCATTGTGGTGTATTGGTTATAATGATAGGCTTATATTTAAGAGGTCATTGGTTCAGATCTTGACTACAACAAATTTTGCAAAAGACCTCCAGCCTAGTGGTTAAGAGAGATGCATGCGGCCCAAGTGGCCGAGATTTCGAGCCCCAGTGGAGGCGAGTTCGCCACAAGTACCTATTGCTTCAAAAAAAAAAAAAAAAAAAAATATATATATATATATATATATATATATATATATATATAAGTTGAACCGAGTTTGGACTGGGCCGGGCCAGTTCGGGTTGACCGGGCTTAGCGGTCTAAACCGGTTCGGACCGGTTTCTGAACTGAGCCGGGCTTCCGGGCCAAAAGACAAAACCTAGCCCGATCAGCTAAAGTGGCGGGCCGAACCGGGCCGGGTCCTGGCCGATTGTGAAACCCGAATTTTGGAATTATGAATTGTTAGATCTGTAGCGTAATCCTGGCCTTAGTATTATTATTATTATCATTATTATTATTATTATTAGTAGTCGGTTTAGGAAAAATATTATTTCTAAAATTATCATCGGGTTTTTGATTGTGGCCCTGTCCCCGATCCCGTGTCCGGGGTTCGACCCAGAGTCCGAACACCAGACCCCGATTTTCCGATTCCGAACCCGTCCTTATTTTTCCTTTTAAAACTCTGATTATTAATATATATATATATATATATATATATATATATATATATTGGTTTAAAAAAAAGAATTAAAAACTAAAACTATTACTATTTCCTTGTGACCTGGTCTGGTCTCCCCACGACCAGGCCACACACACACGCACCCTCTATTCTTCTCCTTCTTTCCTCTCACTCCATAACTCCTTCCATTTCCTTCTTTCTCTCCACCCCCTCCTCCTTAAAACCCACCCCAGCCCACTCGTTTCCTCCCCTCACTCTCATTCCTCACCCTCTCACTCATTTCTTCCCCAAAGCTCCCCCATGCCCTAGCCCGATCCCGTCCAGCTGAGCCCCACAGCGTTCCGGCCGACCCGACCTACTCGGCGCTGCCTCCCCCGCCGGCCAGACCCCCGTGCGCAGTCTCCCGCGCCGGCCAGACCGCGCATGCTGTTCCCTAGGCCGCCGGCAAACTCCCGACCGTGCCCCGTCCAGCGAGCCCCCGCCGGCCGCCTTCTGCCGTGCCGACCAGACTCTCGTGCGCGCCTCCAGAGGCCTCCCTGCCTCGTCCAATACCCTCCGCCCGCTCCAGCACAGCCCGACGTTCCCCGTCCCGCTCCTCGGCCGCCAACCCCGGCGACCCCGAGGCCAACCCGCGCCCAACGTCTCCCGGCGCTCGTTCACGCCGGCCGTGCCTTCCGGCCAGCACTGTTCCAGCACTGCCCCTGTGGCCGTGCTGTCCCGATCAGACTTCCCGGGACTCGCTGACTCGTGGCCGCTCTCCCAGTGCTGACCCAGATTTCCCGACCCGCTGTCCCGCGGTACTCACTGGTGTTTCTGTTCCCGTGTCGCTGCCGCGTGGATTATTCTTTCTTAATTTCATCTGAGAGCTTTAGCCGAGCAATTGAGGTATAACTTCGTGTTCCCGTGTCACTCCCGTAGACAGTTTGTGATGACGCGGTCCCGATCCCGTTTCGGGATTCGGTATTTTGATTTTTCTGTCGCTTTGGGTGATACGTAGAGTATCGGTTGCGTCGTGACGTATTTTCTATTTCGGATTGTTGTGCTGTGTCATTTTTGTGTTGGATATTCATTTTGGGTTGGTGATCCCTGGTTTGGGATATTTATTTGTGTTGCGGATTGGCATCCTTCCAGGATTGGGTTGTCCTATTTACAGAGGAGGTGCTGCCAAAATTTTCGGAAAGGTTTTTAAAATAAAAGTATTTACTTAAATTTAGTATATTGGTAAATAAAAATCTATTTTCAAATCCGTTCTTTACAAACGATTTACAAAATTGTTTTGTCGGCTTTAAATGCGGATTTTGTTAGTTTCGTATCCCCGTTAGGCGACTACCGTATCGGTCGATTGAGCCTCGGCGAAACGCAAACGCTACAGGGTTTCCTGTACGTTGAGGCGTAAGCCAGCAACATGAGATTGCACGACCAAGTCTGGGACTCTTTTATTTTTAATTTAATTATAATTTATTTTTAGAACTGGTACTGCTTTTAGTATTTATGGTGCAGGACCTCGGCCTACTGTTTGGACCGTTCGCGGCACTCAGATCTCGCTTTAGGAATTAATTAATTTATGTAAATAATTTGTAAAGGGCATAAGCCCAGTTTTTCCTTTATTTTTCTGTGACCCTGTATTGTGTTGTATAGCCTTTTCTTATTTTTTTGGAATTTTGGTTTCGTCGTTAAATGCGTAGATTATAAAATGGATATATTTATTTTATAAAGAAAATTAATAAAGTTTTTTCATAATAAATAATCTAGTAACTTAGCAATTCACCTGTTTTCTCATTTAAAAGAAAAAGTCTAGTTATATATATATATTTAAAAATACAAAGTTTTGCCAAATTAACCGATAATTGCTATTTTTTCCAATTAATCAGTAACCGACCTATTTAATTAAAATGATAACGAACATAGATTGCGACGTTAGACATTTTTCGGTAGATTACTAAATAACTTAAAACCTGACTATGGTCTACTTCTAGAGATTGTAACTAGCACACCTAGAATGGTTTCATTATGGTTCTAAGTCAGGGTTCTCAACTGTAGGATCTCGGAGACAAACTTGACATCCACCTCGGTACCGACTTTCCCGATCCAGTCAATTAACAGAGGCAAGTTACGGTTATGTTTTCTTGTATTTTATTTAGTAATTATCAAGTTGCATGTTAAACCACATTGCTACACGGAACCCTCTCCTAGGGTTCAAATATTGGTTGATATTGATTGTGGGGATTGGGGGAATAGTGTAACGTTTATGACCAATACCCCCCATATTGCATGATTGTGCGAGCTTACCCCTCTTACACACGGGGATAAGCCGTATCGCGTCGCTAGGACGCTATTGTACAAACCAAGCCAGTCATCGACGATTACACATTCAAATCACATTGTTTTAAATTGCTGGAAAATATTGTTTCAACTGTTTAGCCTGCACTTTTCCATTATTATTTGAAATGTGAGATACATATTCGTACTTGCTCCCTCCTGACTGGAGACCAACATTTTTAGGTGATATTGAGGATGCTGAGCTATTGTACCATAGCTACTATGACTCGGTATTGTACCATGTGGTGTTGCCAGAGTCCCCCTTGGAGGACGCAGAACCTGAGGCCGATGAGCCAACCGCCTAGCTAGTTGTTTTTCCAGTTTTCTAGTTTTATTGTTTTTGGAATTTGTTAATTTGATTTCAGTACTTTATTTCAGTTCTTTCATTTCCTGTTGTACTTTCAATTGATGAATAAAAAGTTTTAAAATTTTCGTATATTCGAGTTGTGACAAATGTATAGATGGTGTTGTGAATACCTGCATATAGATCAGCTTACTGCCGCCGTCTCACAACGGTGCAGGCTGGGCATGATCCGGTTCGATCCAATAATTTGGGATCGGGTCGTGTCATGTTTTTAGTGGTGGCCCATGCAGGTCGATCAACAACTTAGGAGAACATATCTAGAAACAATTAGAATACTAGAACATTAATTTGTCACAACATAGGTGTCATGACCCGCACCCGTTTTTCGGATACAAGACGTTTCCAAGCCAGCCTACGCCGCAGAGTCGGCGGTAGAACGCTGTCAAGCCCGCAAGAAAATAGATGCTCAAAATAAAACAATTTCTGCTCATTCACATTTCTAAATTTATTACAAAATTTATAATTAAAGGGAATACAAGATTTTACAAGAAATGAAATTGATACATCGGCTATCTATTTCTAGGTTGACTTCAGCATACCCAAGCCTTCCCAATGCTAAGAGTGATCGCGGCTAACCTGAAAAATGTTGGTTTCCAGTCAGGAATGGAACAAGTACATAAATCGACGACAATACAAAATACAATAGAATTAACAAGACATGAAAATAGCATATGGAATATGAAAGCTAGTAAGAAAACTGATGACATAGCACGATAGAGAAGTAAACAAGGAAAAACTAATAAAAGACATCTATCTAGGTGGTGTGAAATATCTGTTTCGACATGTGAACGGCTAGAGAGTAAATCCGGCTCACTGCACGTATCGTGTGCAGCTGCTATCATGCAAGAATAGACATATTGGGATATTTCTGGGTAGTCCACATGTATACTAAGATATTTCTCCTCCCGACTACTTCGTGTGACGAGCGTGTCAACAAGCAGCAAGATATATGTATAGACATAAAATGAGAAGACTACTATGAATCGGAAAGCAATCAGAAAGTGCACTTGCCTGAGGTCCTTAGCTGGAGAAACCAATAATACCATACCACTCAATGAGCCACAATCAGTCAACACATGGAGAAGTCACCAGATGCTGAAATAAATAGTACTAATGTTTTCAGAATTGTCAAATTAGCAAGGATTGTCTGTCCTTAAGTCCAATTCTGGACACAGGGGCAAAACGACAATTTTGGGTCAAAACGGTGTCCGCCGTTGGACCCGCTTTGCACCGAAAAGTGTGCCAGAGTCAACGGTCTCTAAAGTAGTCGAACTACATGTCTACGGATTCAGCTTTTCGATATGAACCCAACCGTATGTCCAGAGTTGAATTTCGGCGGGCCGTGCACAATATCGCCCGTTGAGTAGGACCGTAGGGCTCGCAAAACGACGTCCGATTCAACGGTCTCAGAATTGGACCAAACTTGGCATACAGGACCAGAAAAACGATACGGTCCTGTTAGCACAAGTTTCGTCTCGATCTGACGAGCATGCACAAAGTAATTGGGAAATTTGCATAGAGGCCGATACGGGGAATTTTGACGGATACGCATCAAATTCGTCGCGCACATGCGACCAATTCGAATTCCGTCAAAGCCCATACGACCATGAAGTCGTTACGCAGCTTTCGATGCCTACGGTGCGTGACCACGTCATCCGGATTGGCGGGACGCACATCATGTCGGAAAGTTTTTTCTAGATTTTCTGTTTTGAAAACTATTTATTTTACAACTTGGGATCTGGTTTTATCAATGTATAATCGATCAAATAGAAATCTACAAAAAGGTTTGTGGAGCTCTATAGGTTATCTAGGACTGTTTTGAATTAGATCTTCTAAATAATTACTAGAGCGTCCAAGAATCAACCTCAAACATAGGTACTTGGAACAGTTATCAGTCCTGTTTCGATATGATTTTTCTTTGACTTTGCGTCGATATTCTGGATTGATGGCTCAACCATATTCAAAACTATTTGAAGGGTCATGCAGGGGGTTATATAGGCTACGCGTACGAATTTACGGGACCAAATATCATGGAGTACAGAGGACGAACTCTCACATTGAAGTAGCCGTCGACACAGCCGAACTGCGGTGTTTGCTCCGGCTGTCCCCGTACGCGTGCGTGTGTCTGCCGGCCGTGGCCGCGCGCGGCGGTGGTTCCAGCTGCGGGTGGCCGCCCACGAGACGGGGAGGCATGGCGTGTCGAGTTCTTTTAGGGTTTGGGGTTCACTCGATCTCCTATTTTATACGCGTATACGCGTAGCCGTAGGAGCACGAATGCTCGGGTTCGGCTGAGTTCGAACCCAGGAGAGGGGCTGAGTTTACTGCGTTCCTTCCCCCTTCTTGGGCCCAAGAAGAGATGGGTTGGGTTGGGTTTGCATGTGCTAGAAATGGGATTGTTGGGCTGCTTCTTTTTCTTTCTCTTTTCTTGTTTCTTTTTTCTAATTCTATTTTATATTATTTTTTCATATTTTTTTTTAAAAACCGTTACCTTTATTGATATAGAGGGTAACGAGTACATCAGACCTCATGGTAACAAGGACAAAGAGAGAAAATGAATAAAAGCACTACTCTAATGCCCAATGAGGAATAGCCGAAAGATGACGACAGCTCGAAAACGACTTCCGAAACTATCGCTTCACCTCCCGAACCAAGAATTCATATCCAGCACCACGTCCTTCATACCGATGCTTATTCCTATTCTTCCATAGCACCCAGATGATCGCACCCGCCAATGATCTTCGATGATGACTGCCCGGACCCCGCCACCACCTTTGAAGAAAGACGAGAAAGTCACTATGCATCCGTGCCTTGAAAAAGCCCCGGAAAGCAGACCAAATCGTCGTAGCAAGATCCCCGTAGAAAAGTATATGCTGAAGGTCCTCCCCATGCCCAGCCTAGTAGCAATGACACCTGGAAGCCAGATGAAAGCCAATCTTCTGAAGAGTGTCATCAGTAGGAAGCCGGTTGTGACAAACCCGCCACATGAGAATGCTCCACTTCGCCGGAATACATTTGCCCCAAATATTAGAAAAGAGTGATGATGTAGGGTGAGAAGTCCGACAACATCTCCAAGGCGCAGCCAACGTGAACAAACCTTTTCGCTCACCCCAAACCAGAGAATCAGGAGCCGAAGTACATGCCAGATTCGCCTCTCTGAGCCGCCCTGCTGCCTCTGCTCCAAACTGGTCCAAAAACAGAGATAAATCCCAACCAGTATCTGTCCAAAAAGATCGACTAGCCGGACCACCATTGTCAGAATTCCTCGCCCTCGAATCTCTGATCTTTCTTCCCCTATCCGAAAGAGCCCGAACAATCACCGTACGTTGGGGAAGAACCACCCGTCTCCCAGCCAGTCTAGCCGATCTCCGAAGCTCCCTAGTGCCCAAGCGCTGTGTAACCGTTGAATCATCAGACTCCCTCGTCTGTGTTCAACTTTGCCCCTGGGTCCGTCTCCCCGTTCCGTGCCTGATCCCAGGAGTCACTCCTTTAGCCTGTGGACTAGCAACCCTATCCAACCGAGGACCCTCCGGAATCCAATCCTCACACCTCGCTGAACCCTCACCACGCCCAAGTCTAAACGAGATAAATGGTTCCGCCAATTTCCTCCCCCGTAAAATCCGTCGCCAAACATGGGAGCACTTGGAAGTCATAAACGCATCACAAGGATGACGCTTACGAAAATATTTTGATTTGAGAAGCTCCACCCAAAGACCCTTCCCATGCCTCAACTTCCACCACAGCTTCATAGAAAAGGCATCCATAATATCATTCAGGCACTTGATCCCGAGGCCTCCTTCGGACTTAGTCCGAGTAACGAACCGCCATGCCAGCCAACTCCTCTTAGCCACCCCATCCTTGCTACCCCAGAAGAAAGCCGCAAACATCCTCTCAATTGTCCTGAGAACGGCCCGGGGAGGACAACATGCAGCCAATGTGTACATAGGGATAGATGAAAGAACATTCTTAATAAGCACCAACTTACCCCCAGGAGAAAGAATCTTGTTTTGCCAACCCATCAGCTTCGTACGGATTTTATCCAGCAAATAGCTAAACATCCCCGCATTCCTTCTCCCGCAAGATAGCGGGCACCCCAAATAAGAGAATGGCAAGGTATCGGTACTAAATCCGAAGAGAGTAGAAATAGTCCAAGCCCGATCCACATCCAATGGAGTCGCAGTATAAAAGGCAGATTTAGAATAATTGATCTTCTGTCCAGAAACAGCCTCATACCTTTGCAATACATGCTGGAGAGCGCGTAATCCAGTAATATCCCCCGAAGTGAAAATAAGAACATCACTCGTATAAGCCAAATGCGAGATACGCGGTCCCCCAATCGGAGTGTGAAAAGAAGATCTCCTGTTGGATTCCTGAAGAAGCTTGAGGTTCCGAGAGAGTACCTCTGCAGCAATAATGAAGAGAGCCGGGGAAAGAGGATCCCCCTGCCGGATCCCTCTAGAAGCCGAGAAAAAATCTGTAGGAGCGCCATTGAGTAGGACCGTATACCGGGTGTCCGCCAGGAGACGATAAATAAGATCACAGAAGACCTCATTAAAACCAAATCCCCGAAGAATCCTCAGGAGGAAATGCCAGTTGACTCTGTCATAGGCCTTCTACATGTCCAGCTTAATAGCAACATTTCCTCCATGGTTGGGTTCCCTCATCGAAGCCACCATATCCTGAGCAATAATGATGTTGTCCACAATCTCTCTCCCCTGAACAAAAGTACTTTGCTCTAGAGAAATAATTTTGGGAAGGTGCTCCCTCAACCTGCAAGCAATAATCTTGGAAATAATTTTGTTACAGAAATTACAGAGACTGATAGGGCGGAAATCAGAAAGGTTCCTCGGGTGCTCGACTTTGGGGATAAGAAATAAGAAGGTATCCGACACGGAAACCGGAAGGCGTGCACCCAAGAAAAATGAACCAACGGCTTCCTCCACGTCAGCAGCTATAATGTCCCAACAAATTGAGAAGAATCTTCCAGAAAAACCATCCGGTCCTGCGCCACTAGCCGGGTCCATCCCCAGAACAGTCTCCAACAGCTCCTCTCTATCAGGGCAACAAACAAGATCAGAGTTATCCTCCATAGAAATAATGCTAGGGATGACATCAAGGAAGGCGTCCTCATCAGAAATAGGCTCAGCTCTAAACAGCTTCGAGAAGAATAAAGACGCCTCCGTCGCAACCTCCGCAGTAGACCAGTTTCTGATCCATCAGCTCGAATAATTTTCTGAATACTCGCCTTTCTTTGTCTGCTCCTGGTGCACTCATGGAAAAACCTAGTATTCTTATCTCCTTCCAGATCCCATCTCAATCTGGCTTTTTGTTTACAGAAAGACTCCTCGACTTGGACCTTTTGCTTCAATCTGGCAACGGCCTCCATCCAGGAAGCCCTTCCCCTCTCCGAAGGATGAAGCTCATAATCCTGCTCCGCCACCAAGGCAGCATCCTCGGCCCGACGGACCTCCTGAAAGATGTCACCGAAAGTAGCTCTGCTCCATCTAGCCAGAACATGCCCCGTCGTCCTCAATCGCATACCCAACCGCTCAAGCGCATCATAATGCTAACATGAAGTCCACGCCCGAGCCACAATCGGAAGAAAATTCGGATGTGAAGTCCAGAAGTCAAGAAACCGGAATCCTCTGCGCAGGAGGGGGAGAAGCTGGCTGGCAGGATATAAGAAGAGTTGAATGATCAGATTTTGCCCGATTTAGATGCTCGCAAGAAACCTGGACACCATCCATCCAACTACCCGTCACGAGAAGCCTATCAAGACGGAAACCCTGTCGATCAAGCCCCGTCTGCCCGTTCACCCAAGTATAAATGCTACCTCTGAAGCCAACATCGGATAATCCGGCAGCCAACTGGAAGTCTAGGAAGTCCGCAATAGCCCTCGTGTCAGGAGGCCGACCTCCAAATTTCTCGTCCGGAGATGCAATGATATTGAAGTCCCCGCCCACCGCCCAGGGCATGGCAATGTCCCTAGCTTGGACGTCCAGAAGATGTCTCCATATAGTCCTCCTTCCCTATCGTGTCCCTGCACCATGGACTATCGACAACCGCACCGAAAGCGAAAATCAACTCAAAGAAAGCTGTACCGTGATAGCCTGATCACAGGAGTCAATACAATTGATCCCAAGACCCGACTTACAAAAAATCCAAATATTGCCCTTATCATTGCAAAAGCTATCATCAAAACCCAACCTCAATTGATAAGAAAGAAGCTTAGAGGATATCACCTTGGGCTCAATAATGGCAAGAACCTGAATAGAGTTGGTCCGACACACGGACCTGAGACGTGATAAAGTAGCTCTGTTCGCCGTCCCCCGAACATTCCGGATAAGGAATTTAACCATGGACCCTCTTGGGGTCCCGCCTAACTCGGGAAGCATATGATCGAAGAAGTCGATCCGACCGAGGAGCCATCGACTTCCTCCGTCTACCAGCCGCCTTCTTATATGGAACCATTTGCCAGTCTTCTTCACGGTCCTCGGAGATAGAGGTGGACGGTCTAGCCTCGGGCAGGGAAACCGTGTCATCACCCGGAGCTGAATCATAACCCCAGATGGATAAAGAACCATGACCGGCCTCCTCCCATACCACCAAGCTACGATCCTCGGTGTCAGAATCAGCCACTATAACTCCCTGTCCCAACTGGCTATGGATAACAATAGGAAGAACCGATAAATCAGTAGGCCCAATGCCCCGTTCAGGGCCCAACTGTCCATCCAAGCAAGAGCCTGGATCGCTGCGTCCCTCCAACATGGGCCGCCCGTCATCCGACCCAAGAGCCAGCTGTCCCGAGGAAGACTCTCCTACGTGCCAAGAAGGCGGGGCGGACATCGCACGAGTATCAATACACCCGTACAATCCGTGCTGCGTAATCCCCGTGCTATCATCACGCCCCTCAACGCGCCTCCATATCTGCCGTGTCCCCTTTCCTTTCTCGCGCCTTGATCGTCGTCTCCGACGACCCCTGCTACTCCCATGGCCACCCACCGGATCGTCCTCCTCATGCACAACTCCTGGAGCACGGCCGTCGTGGATGGGCGGTCTATCAGCTACTCCCACGGAAGGAGGCACCACCTGGGGCCGCCCACAAGCACTCTCCACGTGACCATGGTGGCCACAAGAGACACAGTATAGTGGCCTCCATTCATATACAACTGGCTGTGAGCGAACACCATCAGGTAGCTGGAAGGACACCTCATGTTGAAGTGGTTTGCTGACGTCCACTTCAACCAGCACTCTGGCCACCCCCGGCCTAGAGAAGGACGCCGTAGCCCGGTCAGTACTGAGCGGAGTGCCGAGACCAGATGCGATAGAGAGCACCGCATTGGTATCAAACATACAATGTGGAAGGCCGGGAAAGGCAACCCAGATCGGAACCCGAGGGTCCTCTCTCAACGGCAAAAAGTCCACCGACGACCGGAATATCACCATCGGAACACGACTAACGAACCAATAGTCCTTAGACCGCAGCCGAAGAAAGTCACTCTCAACATGAGGCCGTATAAGGACGTGTTGATCATCAATAGCCTTCACGTCGATCAACCCCCTGAAACCCCGCGAGTCGAAAGCCTTACGAATAGCCTCAACCGGGAGTCTCCGCTGAGCAAGCTTGCCAATAAGATCTAACCCACACGGCGCCGTGAGGGTCTCCATGTCTGACTAAGAAAACACAACCACCTTCCGTCCATCGGAGTCAATGGCAGGTCTGAAGTCCACCCACGGCACTCCACCCGTCGACGCCGACGCGGAACCGCCCACGACCGCAGTGAAGGTCCGCTCCATGCCAAAAATCATTATATATATATATATATATATATATATATATATATATATATATATAAGTACATGTATACATTTATATATGTATACACACATACACCCCATATATATTATTTATAAATACATGCATTCCCTAATATATATATATATATATATATATATATATATATATATATATATATATATATATATATATAATATATATATATATTTATTTATATATACGTATACATATCAATATTTATATACATATTTTACCTATATTAATATTAATCTAACTATTTAAAATAAGGCACCAAGTTTCTAGGGAAGTTACCATACATGGAATGAACAATTAAATTATCACTTGAAGAATGTTCATCCATTTTCTAAGTAAAATATCTTTTAACTAGAAATAATCATATTTAATATATTTAAGCATTATAACAATAATATACTCTCTAGCCCAGAACATAATACCAATATAATAATAGTCAATATATATACGTCCATATGAACGTCTCTGGACTCACTACTCGACTACATGAGCTTTGATTTGGTTCGGATCTCGTCTGAACTAAATTGGTACGATATGTCTCCTACAAGTCAATAACTAAATAATTAGATTATTTATAGGGTCATGTTACAACTTAGCCGGGTTTTCCTAGTTAGGGCATCACTATGGCTTGGCCTTCCTTGGCATGGCTAATACATTAGTCAAAGCACGTCATTTCACTATCCGTGTCATGATTTCTAATCACCTTGTACTCAATTCCTAACAATGACAAAAATTATTTACCGTAATAATAATCTAAATAACTATTTATAAAATCTAAAATTAATCATTCAAATAAAATAAATAATAATAAAATATTTCTAAATTTTTTTGGAAAGGGGAGCTACAAATCTACCCACCTTAAAAATAATTTCATCCTCGAAATTCTATCTCATAACCATGCCTAAAATTCAAAAATAAAAATTAAAAGAATAAATCCACTATTGCCACAATATCCTCGAATTTTAATTTCTCAGAACTATTTATATCCCCCTCCTAGCCATCTCGTAACTACGAATCATCGAGAACTTCTACCCACCTTTGGTCACACTACTCCTTCAAATCTCTTGTTGCTAAAACTTTATAATCTTTCAACTAATTGCTAAAATTTCTACCAATAGATATCTACTATACATGACATCTATAATCCTATCTTATATATCAGCAACCCAAAATTTAACAGACAACAAATTTACACAAGTAGCTAAAAAATATTGATAAACTCTAATAAGCATGACTATTCGTCGCTCCGAAGTAGGAAGGACAGGAAGATAAGGCAGAATAATCGGAAGCAACTGTGAAGTTTCACGAGCAGTGGAGAGTATTCAATGTTGCAGATAGAAAGAAAGTTTTGGACTACTGCCTTATTTGCTAGATTGGGCTACTCTAGTCCAGTCACTTGCTACGTCGAAGAGCCCTTCGTTATTTAGAGTGGCCTGCAATTCGTGTAATACAGAAGTCTCGTTCTCGAAATTCTAATTCAAACAAGGTTCCATAACGGAACGGAATTTGAGAAATTAAGATTGTGGTCTTAATGGGTTCTCTATTTGGACATCACCCGTTGGTTGGATGAACCTTGGATTTCAATCTATATGGACTGGACAAGATCCCAATGGTAAGACTATTTCTACTAATTAGGGTAACTAGAGTAGGCTTCCACCCAAGTGGTTGAGCTAGATAACAGTCGGGTTGGTTAATATGCTTTGTAAGCCTTCAAGATGCGCTTTCCGTGACTTTTGTGTTTAAGTCGCACGAGAAGACACAATTGAGTGGCACACTAGTGACATGTGCACAGGGGACTTCGAGTAGACCACAACCATATGTTGGGTCGAAAGAATTAAGTCGATATTAGGGCTCTAATGGAAGTCGGAAAATATACCGACATTATGGTAAGGGTTATAGCTAGTCCTTTTGACCTGAAAGTCGTACTATAAAAATAGAGTACAAGGGGACGGGTTTGAGTGGGACATGATATACCTAGATGAAGGTAGACTCGTCGAGATCTTGCATATAAAATTTGTTGGAAGGTAACAACTGGTCTCGTGCTCCGAATATTAATGACATGGCCCGGGACACAAAATGATCTAAATGAAAAGTGGGAGTCCATGGGGCACTAATTGTCATGCTAATGGATATTATTCTAATCAATTGGTAATCCTGGTATATCCTAGAATTGAGAAGGCTTACCGTATACCCACCTTAGAGGTTAGGGCACAGTACTTGTTAGAGGCTCACAACACTTGGTCTCTTGAGAATAGGTAGTCTCCTAGGTTGGCATTTGGTCAAGGGAAAGATCCTAATCATTCTCGGATTCTAAGGACTAGAAGATTAGGATAATATGTTTAGGGTCGAAGGGAGGACGAGTAATTCTAAGCAAGGTTCCAGTCACAGGGTTGGCCGATGGTAGCTACACTTGCATATACAACTATCATAGCCATGGGTATACTCTGTATCCCTCTATCAATTATGAGCTTTCGTCTTTCCAATTAGTGAAAGACAAAAACAATTAATAGTTCAAGAGGGATGTCATCGAATACAATTACGTGATTCAAAGGCGAGCGTATAATTCAAGAGGAGTTGTCAAAGCAGTCGCGAATGAGATCCTAGAGACATCTATATCTCAATCCACGTAAGAAAATTAGATGAAGAGCGAACCATTTGCATCATGGTTGATCAGACCGTAATACAATGATTCTGATTAGACAATATATTAGCGGGCGTCCCCAATAAACATATGCCTTGAAGCAAGCTCGATAAAAGAGTAAGCTTGCGAAAACTAGGCTGTAACAGCAGTATTGGTCAAGATAGTCAAAATATAAGTAGGCGAGATTTTTGGAAAGGAGGCACAAGTAGTTTGAGTTTTAGAAAAATCAAAACCTTACCTGGTGTTTTTGCTTATACAGTCAATCCTACTATCTTCTATTCATAAGGCCTGGGTCGACTATTGGGTTATGGACCTCTAAATTTCATATTCTATGTAAACCTATTAGTTTCAGTCACTTACCTTGTTAGTAGGTCACAAGGATCACATAATGCTAAATTGAGAGACATGCTACCGACTTATAGAGCTTCCACTAGTATTGGCTTTGGGTCCTAAGGGACATACAGGGCATCTCCTATCCTCTATAGTATCCTAAACTAAAAAATCACGCCTGAAGTCATTTTACTGAGAATTATGCCTCGCCCGTATACTCAGGCTGCGGTAAACTCTTGGTTCCGTGATTCAGCGACGATATGCTACCAGGTACTCCACCTTATACTGACACAAGGGTGTCTAGGATCTATGAGGTTAACTACGACATAGTTTTAGCAATGTTCTATAACCTTTGATCCTCAAAATGGTTTCATTTCTATGGGTTGTGCTTCGCCAGTGTGCTGCTGGCTGCAGTGAACCCACATTATCCACTCTCGACAATTGGCGACAGTACGCTGCTGTCTAGTCATCGCAGTCATTTAATTACTCTAACTATATTCCTAAGGACTTCAAGGAGCTGCTAGAGTTTCAACCTAGTGGATTATGATAGAGCGTAAACATCTACCTATGAGTCTCAATCCTTAAAGTAAAAAGGTTGACTGGGGAAAAATAACTGAAGACAGGAAAAATAAGAACCTCCTAACAATTATTTCATATATATTTCAATGATTGAGAGAAAAACTTTAAATCAATCTACCTCAAGATTCACATACGAATAACAGAATCATGAATTATGAATCAAGTCCTTACATCAAAAATAGAATTTAAATAGACAGTTCTAATTTATGATATGATGTTTATATCTAAATGGAGCAACAGATAAATCGAACAGTTTATCACGATTAAAGCCTTAATTATAGATAAGCCTAACTTACCAGTGAATAGTGGATCCACATTGGATCATAATGTCATATCAAAAGTATCAGTGTATTTTATAGAGACCTGGCAAGCATTCTAAATAGCATGGCCTATACAACAACCTTAACTACCCAATGGTCAATTTGAACAAGGGACTCCTAGTCCTAGTTATTATTTTAATCCTAATTGTGAATGAGCATTCCTTGGGCGCAGGCTCGAAGCAGTACGACTAATATGGTACTACCGCGAGTTCGCAATCTTTTGCGAAGACCGACCTGCATGGGCCACCACAAAAACTTGTCACGACCCACACCCGCTTTTCGGATACGAGACGTGTCCAAGCCAGCCTACGCCGCAGAGTCGGCGGTAGAATGCTGTCAAGCCCGCAAGAAAATAGATGCTCAAAATAAAACAATTGCTGCTCATTCACATTTCTAAATTTTTTACAACATTTATAATTAAAGAGAATACAAGATTTTACAATAAATGAAATTGATACATCTGCTATCTATTTCTAGGTTGACTTCAGCATACCCAAGCCTTTCCAATGCTAAGAGTGATCGTGGCTAACCTGAAAAATGTTGGTTTCCAGTCAGGAATAGAACAAGTACACAAACCGACGACAATACAAAATACAATAGAATTAACAAGACATGAAAATAGCATATGGAATATGAAAGCTAGTAAGAAAACTGATGACATAGCACGATAGAGAAGTAAACAAGAAAAAACTAATAAAAGACATCTATCTAGGTGGTGTGAAATATCTATTTCGACATGTAAACGGCTAGGGGGTAAATCTGGCTCACTGCACGTGTCGTGTGCAGCTGCTATCATGCAAGAATAGACATATTGGGATATTTTTGGGTAGTCCACATGTATACTAAGATATTTTCCCTCCCGACTACTCTGTATGACGAGCGTGTCAACAAGCAGCAAGATATATGTATAGACATAAAATGAGAAGACTGCTATGAATCAGAAAGCAATCAGAAAGTGCACTTGCCTGAGGTCCTTAGCTGGAGAAACCAATAATACCATACCACTCAATGAGCCACAATCAGTCAACACATGCAGAAGTCACCAGATGCTGAAATAAATAGTACTAATGTTTTCAGAATAGTCAAATTAGCTAGGATTGCCTGTCCTTAAGTCCAATTCTGGACACAGGGACAAAACGGTAATTTTAGGTCAAAACGGTGTCCGCCGTTGGACCCGCTTTGTACCAAAAAGCGTGCCAGAGTCAACGGTCTCTAAAGTCATCAAAATATATATCTACGGATTCAGTTTTCCGATACGAACCCAACCGTATGTCCAGAGATGGATTTTGGCGGGCCGTGCACAAAATCGCCCGTTGAGTGGGACCGTGGGGCCCGCAAAACGACGTCCGATTCAACGGTCTCAGAATTGGACCAAACTTGCCATACAGGACCAGAAAAATGATACGGTCCTGTTAGCACAAGTTTCGTCTCGATCTGACGATCGTGCACAAAGTAATTAAGAAATTTGCACAGAGGATGATACGGGGAATTTCGACGGATACGTATCAAATTCGTCGCGCACACGCGACCAATTCGATTTCCGTCAAAGCCCACACGACCACGAAGCCGTTACGCATCTTTCGATGCCTACGATGTGCGACCACGTCACCCGGATTGGCGGGACGCACGTTATGTCAGGAAGTTTTTTCTAGATTTTCTGTTTTGAAAACTATTTATTTCGCAACTTGGGATCTGGTTTTCTCAACGTATAATCGATCAAATAGAAATCTACAAAAAGGTTTGTAGAGCTCTATAGGTTATCTAGGACTGTTTTGAATTAGATCTTCTAAATAATTACTAGAGCGTCCAGGAATCAACCTCAAGCATAGGTACTTGGAACAGTTATCAGTCCTGTTTCGACATGATTTTTCTTTGACTTTGCATCGATATTATGGATTGATGGCTCAACCATATTCAAAACTATTTGAAGGGTCATGCAGGAGGTTATATAGGCTACGTGTACGAATTTACGGGATCGAATATCATGGAGTACAGAGGACGAACTCTCACCTTGAAGTAGCCGTCGACACAGCCGAACTGCTGTGTTTGCTCCGGTTGTCCCCGCGCACGCCCGTGTCTGCCGGCCGTGGGCGCGTACGGCGGTAGCTCCAGCGGCGGGTGGCCACCCACGAGACGGGAAGGCATGGTGTGTCGAGTTCTTTTAGGGTTTGGGGTTCACTCGATCTCCTGTTTTATACGCGTATACGCGTAGCCGTAGGAGCACGAACGCTCGGGTTCGGCTGAGTTCGAAACGAGGGGAGGGACTGGGTTGACTGCGTTCCCCCTTCTTGGGCCCAAGAAGAGATGGGTTGGGCTGGGTTTGCATGTGTTAGAAATGGGATTGCTGGGCTGCTTCTTATTCTTATTCTTTCTCTTTTCTTTTTTCTTTTTTCTAATTCTATTCTATATTTATTATTTCCATATATATATATATATATATATATATATATATATATATATATATATATATATATATATATATAAGTACATGTATAGATTTATATATGTATACACACATACACCCCATATATATTATTTATAAATACATGCATTCCCTAATATATATATATATATATATATATATATATATATATATATATATATATTTATTTATTTATTTATTTATATATACGTATGCATATCAATATTTATATACGTATTTTGCCTATATTAATATTAATCTAACTATTTAAAATAAGGCACCAAGTTTGTAGGGAAGTTATATATGGAATGAACAATTAAATTATGCTAGCATTTTATATATATATTTAGTATAAAATCCTAGAGATCTAGAAATGCATCACTTGAAGAATGTTCATCCATTTTCTAAGTAAAATATCTTTTAACTAGAAATAATCATATTTAATATATTTAAGCATTATAACAATAATATACTCTCTAGCCCAGAACATAATACCAATATAATAATAGTCAATATATATACATCTATATGAACGTCTTTGGACTCACTACTTGACTACATGAGCTTTGATTTGGTTCGGATCCCGTCTGAACTAAATTGGTACGATATGTCTCCTACAAGTCAATAACTAATAATAACTAAATAATTAGATTATTTATAGGGTCATGTTACAACTTAGCCGGGTTTTCCTAGTTAGGGCATCACTATGGCTTGACCTTCCTTGGCATGGCTAATACATTAGTCAAAGCACGTCACTGCACTATCCATGCCATGATTTCTAATCACCTTGTACTCAATTCCTAACAATGACAAAAATCATTTACCGTAATAATAATCTAAATAACTATTTATAAAATCTAAAATTAATCATTCAAATAAAATAAATAATAATAAAATATGTCTAAATTTTTTTGGGAAGGGGAGCTACAATAGGACCAAAATATATTATAAATAAATATTTTTGTTTGTTATAGACTGGTAGGCTACCTTGCTTATGTTTTGCATTCTAAGCCTTATCTAGCATATGCCGATTGTATGGTGGTCTATTTTACTATCTACTTTAGTTTCTAGATTTTATATATCTTTTAGCGTTCCTTGGCTTTCTGAGGTTATTTTCCTCCATATCCTTATCATACTCCAGCATTCCTTAGCATCCATACTCTTTTGTTATTTATGGATTATGATTAGATTCTTCCCAATCTCCTTCTTCAACAAACCTATTTCAAAATTTTCAATTAGTTGATCAAATCATACTTCTCTATCTTTATTTAGAATCTAGACCTATTTCACTATTTAGAGTTTCAAATTCTCCTTTAGCAAACTTGGTAAACTTTTATCTATCCAGAGTATTTTACGAATAGTGTATCCAACCATTTATCTTGACATTATTTTCAATTGACTTTCTTGGGACCAATCCCGAACCAAATTCTTCTGGAACCATAAAGCCCCAAGGTTAATTATTACCAAAAGATTTGGTTCAACTTAGCTTGTTCACGAATCTTCCAAGGGAATTATTTTCCAAAAAAAAATTCCAATATTGATTAATATTTCCTAAGTTATTCTAAGATAAAGAATATTTTCATTTGTTGATTTCTTCCACTCAACTTGAAACCTTACTCTCTCTAAGAACTTCTTGATCAGTTCAAGGCCTAGAAAGCTTTTAAACTCAATGCTTGAGTATCATGAAGCACGAACGGTCAGAGAATTGATCCCATCCTAATATTGAATTTCCTTTAGTCATTGAATTTTTTTTGGAATTGTCGAATTATTCCTTTGAAATTCCCATGGACAAAGTTAAGAAAATATTCAGTGACCTAATATGACTTCGCACATATGCGTCACAACCATCTATTTGAATTATAGAAACTGAGAGTATACTGCAGCCAGTTGCGCACTGGCGTGGCATAGACTCTAAGTTAAAGTGATTCAGGTGTTGGTAGGTTTTCGAATATTATTGAGACTATGTCCTAAATACATCAGATTTGCCCCTACATTGCTCAGCCATGAAATAGATAAAGTTGATAGACTACCCGAAAACCTATTATTATTCAAGTTATGGAGCCAAAAATTCACTGCAGTCAGGTGCACTCTGGCGAGGCATGAATTAGAGGCAAAATGACTTTGGATATGTATGGTTCTGGGTACTATTGAGACTATATCCATGTTATAAATATATCATGATTGGCCTCTCATCACCATTGATAACTTTACAAGAATTGTCTTGATCCGTTTAAATTTTGGATTATTTGGAATCTTAGCGACTAGTTTAAATTTTCAGAAATTATTTCTATAGGATTCATATGGAAATTCCACTTGATTTTCTAGTACTATTTTCCAACATTTTAGTACCATCAAATTATTCTGGTTTTTGTCGATTAGAGGATTTACATTTCTACCGGTTGTCTCTATTTTCATAAATCTCTTATCACAAGCTTGAAGGAATAGATTTCCTATGACATTCTACTTGATTTTTCCTAGAACTATTTAGGACCATATCAATCTCTATTGAATCAATATCTTTCCTGTTTCAACCTTAGTACGTTGTATATATATATTTTTAGATTGATTCATTTATTTATTTATTTATTTATTTGTTATTATTATTATTTTTAGTTACATATTCTGGAAGTTGTAGATAGTTGTGGTTGGTTTTATATATTAAATAGTTGATATTCATCTTATAGATGACTATACTTTAATAGTTGATAGCTATATGCGGTAGAAACATAGATTGTTACCTATCTCATTTCTAGTAAATGCATATTTGGGATCAATATTAGTTAGCTAAAGGGTAGGAAAGGTAGAAGAATACCTTGAGAAAGCTAGTCTTGAAAGAGTGGTATGTCTTAAATTGTGACTTATTCGGGTTATAACTGTTGGTAGTGCTCACCAGTGCCTAAACCTCATTCAAACAAATGAAGGTATTTGGCGGTTTTAAGTTTTATGATTAAATGAAGAGTTATCGGAAGATAGACGAAACGTAGGTAGAGTTTAGGATTTGGTAATGTTCTCCCATGGAGGAAGTGAATTTGGATATATATATATAAACATGTGAGTATAATGATCAAGTAAAGAAACACTTGACGAGGATCAACTTTTATGGTTAGATGACTACTATACCTAGAAGGGACGGATAGAGCCATGGAAGGAATAACACGAGCAATGGAATGATAAGTTCTAGAGAAGGAATAAGCAGAGAGGAATTGAGATAAGACCATTGGCATACAACTTTGGAAAGGAGCAATTGAATTTGTAATTTCTACCAAACATTGGAGGCTCATATTGGTTATGGTAAGAACGATTGGGATTCTGTGGTATTTTGCTAATGCGTTTGGATGAGAACGGTTGATAGATGCATAGTTAAAGATTAAAATTGATTAATAATTGTAATTCTGTCAATTGATTTCAAGAATTGAAAATTCTTTATTTTAAGTCATGGATCAACTTAAAAGAATTTTTTAAGGATTTACTATGGCAAGGAAAGATTGTAATTTTGATGTAGTCAGTTTTGGAAGAATGGCTGACAATTGAAAGTTGATGTCTGTAAAATGTTTTGATCAAGAGGCATACTTGAATTAAAATACATTTGGCATGCGAGTTACATACAACGACGGAAGAAAATTTGATTTAGGTGATTTATGATTCCAAATAGAGTAGTTATAATACCTTGGTGGCTGCCTTAGTTTTTTGTAGATACTTAGAGTTCAACTAGTTTAGCAAGTTAGAAATTGGATTTTTCATGGGATATTAATAGGATTGTTATTTTTGTAAGTTATTTTTCCCGCATATCCTATCTTTGATCCTTGAAATAGTGATACGATATTTTTCTATCCCCTTTGATTATCACTCAGTCCTCAATAGGAATTACCTTATTCGATTGCATTCTTATCATAAGTTATATTATTCTAATCATCTTTGCTATCCAACCATCATACAACTTTTTATCTTTCCTGAGTCACAAACCCTTGTATCCTATTCCAATTTGATTTGACATTTTAGTCCCTCATCTCAAAAAATTTCATTACTTTCTGCCTTCTCAATAAACTGTGGACATTCGCTTCTTTCTTGCCTTTTCTGTTTCACGAGACCTTACTTGATTTTTTTCTATTTTATGATCATAATTGTACCTAGATTTTCTCGTGCCCAAAATGATTTTTGATTGTACCTCCGGCCCTTATCCTTGAAATTTCGAGGACGAAATTTTCTAAGGAGGAAAGGTTGTGAAACCCGAATTTTGGAATTATGAATTGTTAGATCTGTAGCGTAATCCCAGCCGTATTATTATTATGATTATAATTATTATTAGTCGGTTTAGGAAAAATATTATTTCCAAAATTATCATTGGGTTTTTGATTATGGCCCTGTCCCCGATCCCGTGTCCGGGGTCCGACCCTGAGTCCGGACACCAGACCCCGATTTTCCGATTCCGAACCCGTCCTTATTTTTTCTTTTAAAACTCTGATTATTAATATATATATATATATATATATATATATATATATATATATATATATATATATATATATATATATATATAAAGAATTAAAAACTAAAACTATTACTATTTCCTTGTGACCTGGCCTGGTCTCCCCACGACCAGGCCACACACACACGCACCCCCCTATTCTTCTCCTTATTTCCCTCTCCCTCCATAACTCCTTCCATTTCCTTCTTTCTCTCCACCCCCTCCTCCTTAAAACCCATCCCAGCACACTCATTTCCTCCCCTCACTCTCATTCCTCACCCTCTCATTCTTTTCTTCCCCAAAGCTCCCCCGTGCCCTAGCCCGATCCCGTCCAGCCGAGCCCCGTCGCGTCCCGGCCAACTCCGGCCGACCCGACCTCCTCGGACCCGCCTTCCGCACCGGCCAGACCGTGCGCGTTGTTCCCGAGGCTGCCGGCTAACTCCCGGCCGCGCCACGTCCAGCGAGCACCCGCCGGCCGCCTTCTACCGCACCGGCCAGACTCTCGAGCGCGCCTTTCGAGGCAGCCTAGCCTCGTCTAGTGCCCTCCGCCCGCTCTAGCACAGCCCGACGTTCCCCGTCCCGCTCCTCGGCCGCCAACCCTGGCGACCCCGAGGCCAACCCGCACCCAACGTCTCCCGGCGCCCGTTCCCGTCGGCCGTGCCTTTAGGCCAGCACTGTTCCAGCACTGTCCCTGTGGCCGTGCTGTCCCGATCAGACTTCCCGGGACTCGCTGACCCATGGCCGCTCTCCGAGCGCTGACCAGGGTTTCCCGACCCGCTGTCCCGCGGTGCCCTCTGGTGTTTCTGTTCCCGTGTCGCTGCCGCGTGGATTATTCTTTCTTAATTTCATCTGAGAGCTCTAGCCAAGCAATTGAGGTATAACTTCGTGTCCCCGTGTCCCTCCCGTAGACAGTATGTGATGACGCGGTCCCGATCCCGTTTCGAGATTTGGTATTTTGATTTTTCTGTCGCTTTGGGTGATACGTAGAGTATCGGTTACGTCGCGGCGTATTTTCTATTTTAGATTGTTGTGCTGTGTTAATTTTTGGGTTGGATATTCATTTTGGGTTGGTGATCCCTGGTTTGGGATATTTATTTTTGTTGCGGATTGGCATCCTCCCAGGATTGGGTTGTCCCAGTTACAGAGGAGGTGCTGTCGAAGTTTTCGGAAATGTTTTCAAAATAAAAGTATTTAATTAAATTTAGTATATTGGTAAATAAAAATCTATTTTCAAATCCAGTCTTTGCAAACGATTTACAAAATTTGTTTTGTCGGCTTTAAATGTGGATTTTGTGAGTTTCGTATCCCCGTTAGGCGACGACCGTATCGGTCGAATGAGCCTCGGCGAAACGCAAACACTACAGGGTTTTCTGTACGTTGAGGCGTAAGCCAGCAACATGAGATTGCACGACCATGTCTGAGACTCTTTTATTTTTAATTCAAGTATAATTTATTTTTAGAACTGGTACTGCTTTTAGTATTTATGGTGCAGGGCCTCGGCCTACTGTTTGGACAGTTCGCGGCACTCAGAGCTCGCTTTAGAAATTAATTAATTTATGTAAATAATTTATAAAGGGCATAAGCCTAGTTTTTCCTTTATTTCTCTGTGACCCTGTATTGTGTAGCGTAGCCTATTTTTATTTTTTTCTAGAATTTTGATTTCATCGTTAAACACGTAGATTATAAAATGGATATATTTATTTTATAAAGAAAATTAATAAAGTTTTCTCATAATAAATAATCTAGTAACTTAGCAATTCACCTGTTTTCTCATTTAAAAGAAAAAGCCTAGTTTTATTTATATATATATATATATATATATATATATATATATATATATATATATATATATATATATATATTTAAAAATACAAAGTTTTGCCAAATTAACCGGTAATTGCTATTTTTTTCCAATTAATCAGTAACCGACGTATTTAATTAAAATAATAACGAACATAGATTGCGACGTTAGACATTTTTTGGTAGATTACTAAATAACTTAAAACCTGACTATGGTCTACTTCTAGAGATTGTAACTAGCACACCTAGAATGGTTTCATTATGGTTCTAAGTCAGGGTTCTCAACTGTAGGATCTCGGAGACAAACTTGACATCCACCTCGGTACCGACTTTCCCGATCCAGTCAATTAACAGAGGCAAGTTACGGTTATGTTTTCTTGCATTTTATTTAGTAATTGTCAAGTTGCATGTTAAACCACATTGCTACACGGAACCCTCTCCTAGGGTTCAAATATTGATTGATATTGATTGTGGAGATTGGGGGAATAGTGTAACGTTTATGACCAATACTTTCCATATTGTATGATTGTGCGAGCTTATCCCTCTTACACACGGGAATAAGTCGTATCGCGTCGCTAGGACGCTATTGTACAACCCAAGCCGGTCATAGACGATTACACATTCAAATCACATTGTTTTAAATTGTTAAATTGCTGGAAAATATTGTTTCAACTGTTTAGCCTGCACTTTTTCATTATTATTTGAAATGTGAGATACATATTCGTACTTGCTCCATCCTGACTGGAGACCAACATTTTTAGGTGACATTGAGGATGCGGAGGTATTGTACTATAGCTACTATGACCCGGTATTGTACCCTGTGGTGTTGCCAGAGTCCCCCTTGGAGGACGCTAAACCTGACGCCGATGAGCCAACCGCCTAGCTAGTAGTTTTTCCAGTTTTCTAGTTTTATTGTTTTTGTAATTTGTTAATTTGATTTCAGTACTTTATTTTAGTTCTTTCATTTCCCGTTGTACTTTCAATTGTTGAATAAAAAGTTTTAAAATTTTCGTATATTCGAGTTGTGACAAATGTATAGATATTGTTGTGAATACCTGCATATAGATCAGCTTACTGCCGCCGTCTCACAATGGTGCAGGCTGGGCATGATCCAGTTCGACCCAATAATTTGGGATCGGGTCGTGACACCGGTCCAAACCATCGTTGACTGGGCCGGGCACGGGCCGGTTTGCGGGCCGCCCGGCCCATCTCACACCTTGAGTGGCGAGGGTTCGAGCCCCTCCTGGATACTAGCTGTGTGGCTTCGGCCACGGACACTCCAAGGCTGAAAACGGACACACATATCACACACACACACACACACACACACACACACACACACACACACACACACACACACACAGATATATATATATATATATATATATATATATATATATATATATATATATATATATATATATATATATATATATATATATATTTTTTTTTTTTTCTTTTTTTTTTAAAAACCAAAGCCGGTGGACGACTCCATCCGACCTTGGCCCGGAGGCCGTGGCCACCGCCACCCAGCCACCTCCGTGGGTGGGAGGGCTCGAACCCGGCCCTCACCCCCGGTGCACGGTGGTGTTACCAGTACACCACGACTCGATGTGCATATATATATATATATATATATATATATATATATATATATATATATATATATGAGCTTCAAAACGGCTCAAGATTGAGCCGTCTAAGCCGTATATATCATCAACCATTTTCTTTTAAATAAATTAAATTATGTAAAAATTTGTTGAAAAAAGTTTGAATTTGTTATATATATTCAAAATAGGGAATCGAGCTCAACCAAACGAGAAGAAAACCTCCCACCTTAATCACATGAGCTAGAAAAGATATTTGATTATAATTGGATGATATTCTTATTATCGGTTATCACACATGCAAAGCACCTGCATTTACTAGTATATATAAGATAAATTATATTCATCAAAAACCTCAGGAATATAAATATATACACCACGGGGAAAGAACCAATAATACAGTCCTAGCCAGACAACCCTCAACCCTTGGATATTAGAGCATCTCCAGCCCTATTGTCTTGTTAAGTGTTGTGAGTATTAGGTGACTCCTATGTGGCATGAGCCACAAGACAATGTCTTGTTTATGTGGAAAAATTATATCTCAAAAGTCAATAAGATAGAAAACTCTCTCCAATGCAAAAGTATTGAGAAGACAATAAAAAGTATTTTTTCCAACTTCCAAGACAACTTTTAAGACAATTACTCATCTTCTTTCTTTTTTCTAATATTTTTTATTCATAATTGATGACATGGAAGAGAAGACATTGTCAAGTGCATTGTCTAGAACAAGACAATCAACTTCATAATGTCTTCTTTAATTTTTGCCACATAAGCTTCAAAATTGACTTGACAATTGCATTGGAGAAGAACTTTTGAATAAAATTTTGTCATTCCTATGTGGCATTAACTTTTTTACAAAGTCACAATAGGGTTGGAGATGCTCTTAGCTGGTGAGCCAAAATAAGGCCCCTCACCCAATATTCCATAGACACTACCCTCATTTCAGAGTTGGCAAGACTATCAAATATGTGCACATTCCGTTCTCTCCAGATATGCCACACGGAACACTCTATTCTAATCCTAGCAACTATAAACCACTTGTCCCCTCTCCTCCTTTGACTATACATCCCCTTCATCGGCTCGATCGAACTTCTATCCTGGTTAGTCGGCAGACCAAGAAGGACCCTATGTGCATTCGAAACGTATCTCGCAAACTCACATTTGAATAAGTGTGGTTTGTATTCTTCTCATGATCAGAGCACAACACGCTTCTATTAACATCAGATCTTACTCGGAATTTGATCAACTTGCCGAGCATGAGTTCCTCTCCTTTACCGCCTTCAACATTTACAATTGGAATTTGAAGGCCGCTCCCTTGCACCGAATAAAATCAGCCCATTCTTCCTTCGGGCTTTACTTAGTAGTCGTACATCTTGTTCAGCTTGAAAGAGACGTCCGTACCCAGGCGACATGTCATGCACAAAATTTTACGTCCCAACTGAGACATTTATATAACCTTCCACGGACCGGGTTCTGCAGGAAGCTTCCAAAATTTTCTACAAGATGGTGGATTCTTTCGAAAGATTCATGATCTTTCTAGATATTCTAGAAGCTCTTTGTAAATATCTAGGTTTTAGAAAAAATTTCAGAATAATTACTGGAATATGTCGATTCCTGAAAGTTCATGTAATCCTTGTGAGGCATTACAAATAAGTGAGAGGCTCATTTGTTCCTCACCACAAAAAATTATAAGTATTCTCCAAGTAATATGAAGTGTTTCAAGTTCCCAATATTACTCCACTATTCTCTAGTCACATATCATTCTAGCAAAGTCCGTCGGGAAGGCTTGTACGGGACTTCGAGTAGGAAGCGTGTGCGCTTTACGGATCAAAATATAGGCAAAAATACTAAGTCCGTGACAAGTGGTATCAGGACAAAAGTCGATCATCGCTATGTCGACATCTGAGCCCGCTCACAAGAAACATCCCGTTCCGTCCAAGGAGAAAGGCAAGGCCAAGAGGGAAAAAGCAAGGAGCCGATGTTGGAACGCACCCTTGGTGAATCGATATCCTTCATGGAGGCCATGGAGAAGGGCGTGACGGATATGTCGAGAGGCAAATGTAGCGAAACCAGACGGCTTACGAGGAGTTTGCCCGTGGGTTCACTACCAAAATAAGACTTTAGTGACGCCTAAAAACGTCGCTAAAGTGTATAAAACGTCGCTATTCAAAAATAGCAACGAATTTAGCGACAAAAATTCTTTGTCGCATATTTCGTGGTCGCTGACACACAAAACGTCGCTATTCGTCGCTATTGCGACGTATTGTAGCGACATATGGAAGTCGCTAATATTTTATTTGATAGCGACGTTTAGCGATTAGACGTCGTTGCTAATCAACGTTGTCCACTTTCGTTGCTAAACATCGTCGACTTTTCGGTAGTTACACGTTATTTGTGATGTTTAGTGACTAGGTTGCTGACATGGCAAAATTTTCCATGACAACCAATTAGCGACTGTTTGCGACGTTTGCGATACATACTAGCGGCGTTCGGATACACGTTTTAGCGACGTCTTCCCTCGTTGCGAGGAGTCGCTGAACGTCGCTAAACTGCAAAAAAGAAAATAAAAAAACAGACTTCTGTTTACTTGTTTTCCATCCAGAAACTACCTGCAGTTTAAATTACAGTTTATAAATAGTATACCCCAAGCAACCCTCTATAAAATTTTTTGGGTTTATAGAAAAATACTCTTTCGATGAAGTTGATATTAGCCAACATCTACCCCAACAGCACCACCACAACGGGCACCACGTCCAAAAGAAGAATACTCTTTCGATGAAGATGATATCATGAGTATCTTTGATTGCCTCATCAAGAGCAATAAACTCCAACTGCTAGAACCTAAATGGCCAGATGAAGTTGGTAAGACTGACCATCCTAAATATTGTGTTTACCACAGGTTTATTGGACATCCAACTCGAGCATGCTATGTGCTCAAGGGTAAAATTCAGGAGATGGTTAATTCCGGTGCAATCACTCTCCAGCAAGATGAGAAAACTGTAACGGCAAATGTCGTCTCTTTACAATTTAGAGATTTTTCAGCTCAACTTGTGCAGGACGGTGTCGTCCACATCCTAAGAACTGCTCTGGAGATTGTTAATCTTTCACCTGCACGAACTGATGGTCTTGTACCTCTATCTACTGATAGAGGAAAAATTATATGGATCCATCCAGATTTAGTGGAGGACTTTGAAACACCATCTTCTTCCACCAAGCCCAAGAAGGCCACTAAAAATAAATCATGTCATATGATTTCATTTGGTGAACATTGTCTTCCACCTCTAACTGCTACCTTCATCTCGGCAGCAGATAATCCTTCTTCTTCTTCTACTGATAAGACGACATTGTCAAAATCAGAAGCCAAATACCAACCAGCTTTCCATCTATATAGCCCACAATCTTGTGAACTCATGATAAAGTTGGGATATGATCTACAAAAGGCCTCTGATTTGAATTATGGAAAGGGATCTCTTATACCTCTTTCTCTATGTCTTTTTCACAACCAATCTCGGGTTGGTTTGGGTTACTGGAAAAACTCCCCATCTTGTCAAAAGAAACCTTCCAGAAACAAGATCCAGGCAAAAAGTTGCAATATGGTGTCCTTTGAGCCTGTATCTGAAGAATAAGTCTTAGCTGGTACCAGGTCTGGGAAACCTTATCTAAGAGACTATTCAGAAGATCAAGAAAACCCTGCTCCAGCTCTGGATGTTCCTCAAACACCATCTTCTCCTACTGTCAATGATCCATCAGTTATCACCTCTAATAGAGCCAACTCTTCCCAAACCGACAGCTGACAAAGAAAAACAGTCTGTCCGTTTTGATAAAGTATGGAAGAAGACTCCAACTTTGGGACTTGAGAAGCCATATAACTTTGATATACTGGCTCAGTTGGCTAATACCCCGGCAAGATTGTTAATTTTTGAACTACTCCGTCCTTCGAGGGAGACTCGAGAAACGTTGAGTAAAACCTTGACATAAGCTGATATTTGTCTAGCACTTCTCAAGAAACCAGAGGATGAGCCTATAACATGCATTCATTGTCATAGTGTGATAGAACTGATGCCAAACATCACCTTTACACAAGATGATATGTTGTTGGAAGATAATCGCCATGACCGACCCCTCTACTTCACCGGATATGTCTTTAGGGCATAAAAATCGAGTTGCGCCATGTATTTACTACTCAACAATTAAGTTGCGTCCCAAAAATCAAACTGCGCCATTATTATGAAGCTCAGAGATCAAACTGCGCCACTAGTCAGGTTGCGCCAAATATCAGACTGCGTCCCAGTCATATTACGCCAAAGTCTACGTGGTGTCTGATATCCAATTGCCATCATTGCCTGACAACACTGACAACTGATATCACAGTAAACGAAGAAAATCTCTTCGAATCCCTCAAAACGTGCCGTTCGAGGAGATGAAATGGACAGCTGTCCTGCACATCTTGTGAGTTGCGCCTAGGCGCAATCTAAACAAATCCCTTAGTTGCGCCTTGGCAAAATCTGAACGACATCTTCTCAAAAGCTTCTACATATCTAGGCGCAATCCAATCAGGCACAGTTTAACTTGTTGACTGAAGCTCGCGCAACTCGATGAAGTTGAAACAACTTTCATTTTCTAAAGCTGGATGCCGTGGCACACATGCCACTAATCTCTCAAAACATGTCCACTATTCCGTATACGACCACACGCATCTCAATCATATGATGCTACGCATCTAAATACAGTTAGTGCACGATTGATTAATGGAATGGAAGTTGGCGCAATATAAGGTTGGCACAACCCAATGTGGAACAATCCAGCCTCATGTACATCAGAATAACTGCTAAAACAGTTATTTCCAGAACTCTATAAGTAGAGTTTCCAATCATTATTGAAGCATCAGTCAGAGAGATCAAGTACTCCTGCAAAATTGTTGCTACATTCTCCAGAGGCTCTAGTCTTCAAATTCACATAGCCCAAGGGATAAAGTGATCGTCTTCTAATCAGATTCCTACAATTGTACTTCCTAAAAAATCATTGTACTTTTGTACTCTTTTCTAAGTTTGTTATAAAACTTTTTATTTTTGCAAACAAAATAACGACTCTGCTGGGGACGACTTTCTCCTCCGATGAGAAGGTGATAACTCAATGTGATACTGCATCGATCGGCAAGACGCAGAAGACTCTGGTTGTTAAAATCAACCAGACAGCCTATGAAGATATGATCAACAAGAAGAGCAATAAGAGTACTGTGGCTATCACTAAGAACAAAACTATGTGGACTCCTAAGTCTTCTACGGTTGGTATTTCCCTGACACAATCTGCTTCTGTTCCCAAGGTACAATCTGTTTCTCTGGCTTCGGTACAATCTGTTTCTACTACCTGCGCACAGCCCACTCTTCATGTTACTGCTGTCCGAACGCAATCCACTCTTCCTGCTGCCTGTACGCGGTCTACTAGTTATGTTGCTGCCAAGGCGCAACCAGTAGCCTTTATTGCTAGGGTGCAACTAGTAGCCCATAGAATTGTGGCATAACCCAAGCAACCAGTTGTTCAGGCGCAGTCTGCTGCTCTGGCGCAACCCAAAGGAACTAGTCTTTTGGCTATTCCCTCTTCCAAATCTCCAGTTCTGAACTTGGAGGAATAATGTTCTAGTGCCAAATCTAGACAGAACAAAGGGAAGGGTCCTATAACATTTCCTCAACTGGCGCAACCTGTGCCTAAAGTAGTCCCATAACAAAACAGAGGGAAACACTTCTTAGCTAACCCTCTACAAAATAAAGGAAAGCACCCTTTGGTCTTTTCTTAAACTTTCCTGGTCTATGACTCAGAGGAAGACATCAGATTCCTTTCCTTTAAACATAGGTCTTCAGATCTCTACTATGGAAAAGAATATTGATCAAAGAGGCATCTTGTCTAACCCTATGGGGTCTGGTCAAGATCTTCTAACCTTGTAAATTTCAAGATCCAAGCAAGAGAAATTGAAAGTATCTCAAACAGAGACACTTGGAGCAGAATTTTCTGATTTACGTATTTATCTCAATAGGCATCAATCAATATCAACTTTGATGAAACGTAAGATCCCTCTGCCAAAGGCCAATCTATACCAGAAACCAAAGTTTGAAAAGAAAGACCCAACCACTTATGCTAATGAGTTAAGTACATCTTTGTACACTCAGGGAACTAAACATCTGAAGAATAGGAGGCATGTTCCTAACATCATTAAGGAATATGTTCCTCCGACTTCTTCTCGTCCCGTAGTAGTAACTGATCTCCGGGAACGTCTCACACAAAGACGAAAGATCACAGGGATGTCTCCTTCACCTCTAAATAACTCTTCAGATTGCCACTGTCTTCATGAAGTGGTCATCAACTGTTGTTGCCAATCAGTTAAACGATCTGTCTTCGATCGTCTAAACTATACTGCAACTCCTGAACCTATGACAGGAAATGAAGATGAGCTATTATATGCTTCTGTCAACATGACTTTCCAAGGCACTGGGGGTGGGAAACGTCCAAGACGTAATGTGTCCCGTAATCTCAGTCAGCAATACTTAGATCGGATTCATGCATCCTATGAAGGGGTCTTTCAATACACCAGATCAAGAAATCAAAATTTGAACCAAGGTGTCTTTAATCAAGAAGATCTCCCCATCGCTCATCTAGGAGAGGACTCTTTATCTGAGTTTGATGCAGATAGTGAAAGTTCTGAACAAACTATCTCGTCAATAGCAGCAAGAGAAGTGACGGCATATACCGTTACAGAAGATCAAGATGCTTCTAGTTCAGCCAATCAAGAACAATGAATTGCTACACTAGAGGATAAACTGAAGACCATGGCTGAGATGGTCGCAAGTATGCACACTATAATCATGGCTCAACATGCAGTGCCACCGGTTATAAATCCTGCTACAAATCCAGAGCTTATAGCATCTTATGTACCTATTAATGTTAGTCTAGGGGTACCATCTCCTTAGGTTGCTTCAGTACCAATTCAAGCTGATCCCAGTCAATCTGGTGCTGGGGTGATAATTATCATGCTGTTCCTCCTCCCAACAATTTTAACCAGCCTATCAATTCCTAAACATCAGGGGATGCTAATGAGGCTGTAAAACTCCTGCGCACTCAGTTTGAGGCCTTCAAGCAGAAGGATGGCCTACAAAGACTTGTCATAAAATAACCATATCCTACAGAATTGAAGGAGGTTCCATTCCCTCCTAAATACAAGCTTCCAACCATTATGTTGTTTGACGGCAGCACTTCTCCAAGTCAGTACATCAATCACTTTGAAGTGATGACTAACCAATTACAGCCAAATGATGCTCTTCTTACCAGAGTGTTCGTCGGTTGTTTAGCCGGCGCAACATACGACTGGTATCGTAGTTTGCCAGATGACTACATAACTTCTTTTGCTAGTTTCAAACAAATGTTCTTGGAATGGTTTTATGAGGGAGTCAGTGACATAACGATGTTTGCCCTCATTAAGATCAAGCAAAGACACAATGAATCCATAGAGAGTTTCATTGAAAGATTCTGCCGAGAGGCACTTAAAATGCCTTTAGGAACCCCATCTACTTTAACAATAGACACCTACAAATCAAACTTGTTGCCCATTATCAGTATGTGGACAGGATCTACACAATTTCAGTATTAGCCTTCTTTCATTGTGAATGCCAAGGCGGCAGAGGTCAGTGCCAAAAAATTCAAGTAGTTAGGAGTTCAAATGAATCATCCTAACCAAGATGAACATTCTACACCCGGAGGAAGTAATCGCCAGAATAACCACAAGGGTAAAGAAATATTGGCCATCAATCTCAAGGGCAAGGAGTCATTGGCCGTGAATGTTGCTCAGACGGCACCTACTCCATCAGCACCACAACAAAAGACACCTCGTCCGAAAGAAGAGTATTCTTTTAATGAAGATGATACTTTAAGCATCTTCGATTGCTTGATCAAAAGCAATAAGCTTCAACTGCCAGAAGCAAAACAGCCAGAAGAAGTAGGTAAAACCGATCACCCTAAATAATGTATTTATCATAGATTTATAGGGCATCCAACCAGAGCATGCTACATGCTCAAAGGGAAAATGCAGAAGATGGTCAACTCTGGAGCAATTACTCTTTAGCAGGATGAAAAGACAGTGACTGCTAATGTGGTTTCTCTATAATTTGGTGATTTTCCACCACAATTTATGCAAGATGGTGTTGTCCCCATTCCAAGGACTGCTCTCAAGATCGTGAATCTCCCATCTCCTCAAAATGAAGGTCTTGTTCCACTATCGACTGACAGAGGAGAGATTATGTGGATTCACCCAGATCTGGTGGCAGATTTTGAAACGCCTTTCTCTTCTAAGCAAAAGAAGCACTCCAAATCTAAATTTAAGAACTGCAACATGGTATCCTTTGAACCGGTAGCAGAAAAGGAAATTCTAATTGGTACTAGATCTGGAAAACCCTATCTTCAAGAATATCCCAAAAATCAAGATAATCCTGTCTCATCTCCTGATGTTCCTCCTACATCATCTTCACCTGCTGAGAATATACCATATACATCCCTGTCGGTGGTTGAACCAAATCTTTCTAAACCGACATCAACAGACAAGAAAAAATAACCTGTTCGCTTTGACAAAGCATTAAAGAAGTCCTCATCTCTTGGACTCAAAAAGCTATATAATTTTGACATACTGGCTCAATTAGCCAATACTCCAGCAAGATTGTCTATCTTTGAACTCTTACGTCTCTCAAAAGAAACTCGAGAGACGTTAAGTGAAGCTTTGATGCAGGCTGATGCTTGTCTTACTCTTCTCAAAAAGCCTGAAAAGGAGCCAGTCAGTTGTGCACATTGTCATTGTATTTTTGAGTTAATGCCTAATATTACCTTTACACAAGATGACATGTTTTTAGAAGACAATCGTCATGATCATCCTCTCTATTTCATGGGATATATGGATACCATGAAAGTTGATCATATTTTGATTGATCCAAGGTCTGCTCTTAGTATCATGCCGAAGTCTTTGCTAGATGCTTTGAAGATCCTAGTACATAATATTTCTACAACTATCACTACCATCTTGGGGTTCAATTATGGAAGAAGTATTTAGGGAAGATATGCCTGAAACTCCAAATTGATAAGCTTCGTACTAAAGTAACTTTCTATGTGATCGATAATCACGGCTCATACAATGCTTTGTTAGGAAGACCATTCCTCCATGATCACAACATTGTACCTTCTACTCTCTACCAATGTTTTAAATATGTGGATGGTAATGGAGAAGTCCAGAAAGAGGTTGCAGATCTGAATCCTTTCAAAGGAGTTGAAGCATACTGTAACGATTCTTGATGTACAAGAAGGAATTCATGAGGGTGGTACTGGCAATGGACACATATGAAGAACACAAAAGTATACCAAATAATACTCTGGTGATCCCTGTCAAAGAGCGTACTTCGTGTCCTCAGTCTTCCAAACCACTGACCATCTATCTTTCTTCCCACGAGAAGCAGCCTATTGGTGATAGCCATTAAAAAATGGAGCTCACCTCTTCTGAGACGCTTGTAATCGACCTTCATCGTAAAAAGTCCCCTCCTTCTTCTCGCTCTTCTTCTTCCCCTCTTGTCATCAATCTGGCTAAGCCTGCTAAGGCTAAAGGTCCTATTGTAAATGATGGTATAAAAATCAATAAAGCATCTCCGTTGCAGTATATTGATATCTCTTACTATACTTAATGTTATTTGGATATGCTAGATGGCTTTAAACCACTTACAATAGGAGTCGTATCATCTCTACGAAATGTAGTATCATTGGATTCAATACAAGAATCATACTTCTTAGTTCCGTCTCGAAAGAAAGATAGAGGCCCATACTTTTTAATAAAAGAGAGGAACAAAAAGTCATGCTCTATAATGATAATAGAGATGATACAGGAAGACTATAATTACGTCGCTATAGTCCACAATCCAAAGCAGTCATCCGTAAATATGGGCTATGATTTCAGAACAGGCCTCAATAGCGGCAAAGGAAGGCGGACTCCCCTTCGTATCTCTATTCCAAAAGGAAAATCACAACAATATCACAGTAAATCGAAGCGGGGTTTAGGTTACACTTCACCACTTCCGACTCCAGAACCTTCCGAATCTGACGAAGAAGAACGATCTAATTCTTCTGATTCCATCTCATGGGATTCTGGTACCAGCATTGGTCATGTTCATCGGATAACAGAATCTTCTAATATGGTGTCTGCCGAATTCTCGAAAGATGATGAAGATGACATTGAAGAAGCTCCTGAAGTGGACCCTTGGGCACAAAGAATGGAAAATCAGTGAGAACTTTATTTTGAACAACGAGAACCACCTACTGAGGATCAACTAGTCCAAATCGATATTGGAGAGGAAGGCGTATCACGACCAATCTTTATTAGCAAGAATCTCTCTGAGAATGACAAACAAGAATTAATTCACCTTATTCGTGAATATATAGATGTCTTCGCCTAGAGTTATAAAGATATGCCAGTATTAGATCATTAAGTTGCAACTCATAAGCTTAATATCCTGCCGAATGCTAAGCCAGTCAAATAACAACAACGACGATTCAAGCTTGAAATGATGGATGCAATTGATGATGAAGTCAAAAAGCTTATAGCTTACGATTTTATCAGAGAAGAACAACATCCTGATTGGGTGCCCAACGTTGTACCAGTTTTGAAGAAGACTGGAAAGGTTCGGGTTTGCATAGACTTTCGGAATCTCAATGATGCTTACCCTAAAGACGAATTTCCTCTCCCGATTACTAATGTCATGATCGACAATACATGTGGATTCGAACAAATCTCTTTCATGGATGGATTTTCTGGGTATAATAAAATCCGGATGAATCCTGAAGATGAAAAATATACTTTGTTTCGTACTCCTCGTGGAGTATATTGTTATACAGTCGTGCCGTTCGGTCTTAAGAACGCAGGTGCAACTTACCAGCGGGCTATGAGTACTATCTTTCGAGATCATTTGTAAAAGACTGTCGAATGCTATGTTGACGATATTGCTGTCAAAAGTCGTCTAAAGGAAGATCACATTCAAGATTTAAGAACTATTTTCAATCTAATGTGCCAACATCAACTCAAAATGAACCCCACCAAGTCTTTCTTGGGTGTCTCTAGTGGTAAATTTCTCGGATTCGTCATTACCTCTAAGGGTGTACACGTTGATCCCGAGAAGATCAAAGCCATTCAAGAGATGCGTCCTCCACGGAACCTAAAAGAGCTACAAGAATTCCAAAGTCGACTTTGTAGAAGCTTGGAAAATATCAGAGTAATGGTCCATGCGGCTCTGGGAAGAAGCCCATGCGGCTCGTACAGGAGCTGTCTTACGCGATTCAAAGAAGACACTCAGTCTCATGCGGCTCGGGAGTGTATGCGGTTCAGCAGGAATATGCGGCCCGATCGACGCCACATCCCCCCTTGGGATCCTCCCCTACAGCTGGCCATTTGAGTGGTGGCCTCATTTAATGCCCTGACACGACTCGACGACTGTGACGGCTCTGACATAAAGCGTCATAATGGTTCTGCCATAATGACAGACTCTTCGGGAAAAGAAGAAAATCCCTAACCCGATCCGACAGAAGTCCTAGATTGCCACGTGGCACGTCTCATACGGCTTAAATGAGAATAGCTTCATGCGACTCACTAAGAAGTCACCCTATATAGCCAGCAGAAATCAGCCATATGCGGCCCACCGAGAGCCCAGTCCCTGCGGCTCAATACAACGCTAGTTTATGCGGCTCGTAGAGATTATGCATATGCGGCTCATTGAGAGTTCATCCCCTGCGGCTCAATAAGGCGTTGTCCTATGCGGCTCATGAAGATTACCTCCCTGCGGTTCAAGTCTTGCCTATCCTATACGGCTCTGGTAGGCCCCACAATTAAAACACGTGGCATCGGATCAATCAAGGATTTAACCGAATCTCAGCAAATATATTTGACGTCATCATCATAATTACCGAGATCAAGGCATATCATTTATCATAAAGCCAATAGGACACGTGGCGAGCAATCGGACATTGGTATAATCTATCATGAAGATTTAAAGCAGTTAACATTAATTGCTCACAAGATTCGGTGCTATCCGCATTAATGGCCTAGATTCATTGTAATCAGGATCAAGGGTTCAGATAGATTGAAGGAGCGCCGACATTCCAAACAAATGATCATTAGTAAACCCTAATGATCATACCCCACTCTTATAAATAGCCAGCATCATTTCTCTGCAAAGACCCCCGACAACAAAAGAATAAAAAAATACAGAGTCAGAGAGAGAATACACAGAGAGAGAGAGAAGCCAGGAGAAATAGAGGAGCAAAAAGAGCACTTCTTCGTCAACGCCAACCATCTTTTCACAAGGAGCCAAGGCTGCATACCGATCGTCCAAGGAGTAAGGCAGGGCTGCCGTCGCCTTCCCGAGCCTCTATCGTCACCCCCAGAATCTAAAATAAACAATTGTACTTAGATTGCTGTACCTAGGTTTTCGTCCCTAGGCTTTCTTTGTACAAGCGAGTTTGTATTGTGAGTCTAAGTTCAGTCCTCCGATAATTGTTCTGTACTTTTACAATCAATGACAAACACGATGGCGACTCTGCTGGGGACTAACTTCTCCACGGCTGAGGAGTTGGTGACGCAATCGGATGCAGCCAAGCTTGGCTCCACGCAACAAAAGATGGTCGTCCGCTTCGACCAACAAGCGTTTGAAGAGATGCTCTCCGAAGGAAGCGCTGGCCCTGTCCAGAAGTGCAACCGCACGACAAAGGCTCGCAAAGAGTGGAGGCCAAAATCCTTTGCTCCTTCCCAAGCCCCCGACGGGATACCCTATGTTGCTCAAAACGGTAAGAAGGACTCTTCTGCGACCCCACTTTAGACCGTAGACAACTCTGCTGTCCCCAAGTCCGGCAGAAGAAAATACTATGATGCTGGACTTGCAGGGGCAAAGAGGAACTCTACGCGGACTGAGCCGTATAGGGGTGCTAGCCGAGTGAAAAAGGCTCATGCGGCCACATCTGCTAGCCGCATGGACAAAGCTCATGCGGCCATAGCCGCTAGTCGCATAAAGAAGAATCATGCGAACACATCTGTCACCCGCATAGTCGCCAATCACATGGATAAAACACATGAGGCTACAGGAGTCAATCGCTTGCAGAAAACCCATGCGGCCACAATTGCCAACCGTATGCGGCCAGCCTGCACGGTCGTGACTCCTAGCCGCTCAAAGACAACTCATCCAACAGCAGAAGACGACCGCATGCAGACAGCCTGCACGGTACCCAACTCTAGCAGCATAGCGTCCGTCCCACGCTTCTCTCGATCGGTCTTCGATCGTCTCTCATATGGTCCCGACCCTGATGATTCTCTGTATGATAAACCAGATTCTGTGGCATTCGACTTGGACTCCTCCTATTACGCACCCACAAGTGCTAGAAGGAGGAAGTCTAGGGCAGCGCGGGCTCATCGAGCCCAGTCAGCTGTCCTAACCTCTGACTATCGGAGCGTCCCGTTGACTATCACACGGGCCTCGGATGGAAATTTGTATACAACCACTCAAGTCCAGCCCCCTGCGGCAAATAGACAGAGTGGTTCCTCTGACCTGCGGGAGACGATCCTCCACAAACGCAAGGAAAGAGAAGGAGTGGCGGTGTGCAAAGAGTCCTCGCATGGACATCGCTGCACCCAAATCATCGTCAATTGCTGCTGCAACAACGCGACAATGACCGAAGATCGGCCATTCGTCTTCCAAAGGCTACAGCACCCGAACTCAGAAGATGAGGCACCTCCTGTTGTCTCCTGTAATTCCGCTCAGAAAGTCCCCACCGAAGAGAGAAAGAAGAAAACAAGTATCTCCAGTCCGAAGATATCAACCACTACAACTAAGAAACTGTCGTCTAAACGGTTGTCCTCCACTGGTGTATTCCAACACACCCGTTCAAAGACGAAATTTACCGTGATGGGAAATTCATCATCCACATCGCTGGGGGTTGAGGGTACTGGGGGTAGCACTCCTCCCAACATCCACAATAATCCGATTTTTTGAGGAGCCGAGCCCGCACAAACGACTCTTCCATCAGGAGCAACAAACGCTGATGTCCCCGAAGACATCCAAGACAAAGCAAGCTCTAAAACTGGGAGTGCTGCTCCCTCCGAGTCTGAACCAGAAGACAATATTTCTACGTATCCCGATGACTTCTCGGTGCATGGGTACGACTCAGAGGGCACATCCTCCACCGTTCCTTCTATCACTCCTCACGTAAGAATGGTGTTCATGACGGACAGCGATCAAGGTGGTTCCAGTGATCGCCAGCGCATTGACAGTCTCGAAGCCATATTACTTGCTTTGGTCAAGTTTGTAGACGAGATTAAAGCAGCCCTGCCCACTCTACAAGGAGGAGCGCCTGGTCAAACAAACACGGGCCCCACGGTCAATATAGATTCGAACTCAGCGGCACCAAACCGGGGCAATAATCCTCCCGAAATAACAGTCCCCGCCGCGACAGATGAGACCCGAAAAGTAAGAAGAGAGGTCCAGGAGCTCTGTGCCATGTTTCATGCCCGAGAAAACGCTCAAGATCTCAGAATACGGCAACCATACCTAGCTGAGTGGAGGGATGTTCCATTCCCACCAAGATATAAGCCGTTCAACATCAACCCGTATGATGGCAAAACCTCAGCAAGTCGGTACATCACTTACTTTGAGGTCACCACCGACCATCTGCCCCATGAAGATGCGATCCTCACACGGTTATTCATTGGAGCATTGGAAGGAGTCGTCTTTGATTAGTACCGCAATCTACCGGACAGCTGCATCCATTCCTTCACCGGCTTCAAGCGCATGTTCTTGGAACGATTCTATAAAGTAGGACAAGATGTCACTATGTCCACTCTCATGGACGTCGTCCAAGGAGAGAATGAGCTAACAAGGAACTACATTGAGCGGTTCCGCCAGACCGCCATGAAGCTGCCTTCTGGAAATCCGGATTTTTCTTTGATTGAAATCTGCCAAAAGAGACTGCTTCCAACGATCAGTCTCTGGATGGGCGAGAGTCAATTCAAAGATTGGAAGGCGTTCATCATCAGTGCCACAAGCGCTGAAGAACGATTGAAGAAGGCCCGCCAACTGGGGTTGCACATCTCAAAAGGAGAAAACAAGGGCAAGCGCCTCAACAACGATAATGGGGGTAACCCCTCCAACAATCGGGACAGCAAGGGAAAACAGGCTATGGTGGCCGACACGGCCCAGAAGCCCGAGCCACAGCCAGCAGACAAGCAATAGCCTCAGATCACTTACTCTTTCGAAGACGGCCACATCAAGCCTATCTTAGACATGCTCATACAAGGAGGTAGAATTCAGCTTCCTCCACTGAGACGGGAGCCTCGGCCGGCTGATTTGGAGAACCCGAAGTTCTGCCATTACCATCGTTATGTACACCACGCTACACATGACTGCTACCAACTAAAACGGTACATCCAAAGCCTCATCGATTCGAACGTTCTGGCCATCGACTTCGAAGAGGTAACCGTAGCAGCCAATATGGTGTCCGTACAATTCGGCAACTTCCCTCCGACGGAGACTCAAGATGGGGTAATTTCCGTCCCTCTCGCGACAATGGAGATTACCAATCTTCCTCCGTCCAGAGAACAAGCTGCTGGTCTAGTATCTCTCACCACCACACGAGGAGAGGTCATGTGGGTCCATCCAGACTTGGTATCAGAAGTAACTCGGCCCACACCATCTCCCACCAACAAAAAGAGTGGAAAAATCAAGTCCTGCCGTACAATTTCAGCAGACAACGAGGAAGCTACAGCCGTCGTCACGCGATCCGGAGCGCAATCCCAACCTGTGGTTGACAGTCCAGCTGAAAATCATCAACCCACTACAACTGATGCTCCGGGACCGGCTCAGCCTTCGACGACCGACAAGTCTAGGCCGAAGGAGACTCGCTTCGACAAATCTCTCCGAAAGGACGCAGCCCAAGGGCTAGAGAGGCCCTACAACTTTGACATCTTAGCACAATTGGCTAACACTCCGGCCAAATTGTCATTATACGAACTCCTAAGGCTCTCCAAGGACGTTCGTATTGTACTGAGCGAAGCACTCCAAAATGCCGATGCCTATCTCGCTCAATCTAACCTCACTGGGGAGGACTCACCCGTGGATCTCCAAGATAGTGCCTGCACGGGAGCAATGCCCAACATCGTCTTCACTCCGCAGGACATGCTCATCAAAACCAACCTACATGACCGCCCGCTATACTACACGGGATACATCGGCGACGTGAAGGTGGATCGGATGCACATTGATCCTGGCTCTTCCATAAGCATCATCCCGAAGGGCCTGCTACATCATCTTCGCATCCCAATGCATCGCCTAACACCTACAAGTACCGCCATCAGTGGTTTCAATTCGGGCAGGAGCTACCCTATTGGGAAGATTCGTCTGAAGTGTCAAATTGGCGACCTCTAATTCGAAGTCACCTGCTACGTCATAGATGCAGACACTTCTTACAACATCCTCTTGGGGCGCCCATGGATACACGATTATATGATCGTACCTTCTACGCTACACCAGTGCTTCAAATATGTCGACAAATACGGCTTCGTGAAGACAGAGTTTGCTGATATCGATCCCTTCAAAGGGGTCGAATCTTACTACTCTGACTCCTGTTTATACGAAAAGTCGAAGAAGCACCTTGATGAAGGAGACGCACAAACTCATACCGAGACAGCCACGGGATCAGGAGGACCCCTGACGATCCACCTCCAAGCTCGCAAACCAGGCAAGTCCGCACCCCTCACCGCCACTCTGCGGAAGGACGCGATCAGCCTCTCGACGCAAGAGAAGCAGATGATAATCCGGCTGCCAAGGTCCGGCCAAGTACCGAGACCGGCAACGGGGCCACTAACAATCCGACTGCCAAGAGCCAGTCAACCACAAACAGGAAAGCTCAACCCCTCGGACAGGCCACTGACAATACGCCTTCCCAAGAAAGGTTATCGCCTCAATGCAAGGTCTGACACTTCCAGCGAACCAGCCACTCCTCGCTCCACATCGAATGCCAAACTGGGGGTCGCCAGTCTGCCAACGACTCTACGCTCTGCTCCATCAACTGGACCACTGACGATCAAGCTTCCTAGGTCGTCCTCTCAGTCTTCGTTCACACAGGGGGTAGCCGAAGAGGAACCGTAGCTAGCCAAGTATGTGGCTGCCCACACTAATATCCCCTCCGCTGATGATGTAATCCCCCTAGAAAAGATACCTTACTTCATCAATAAAGGGTTATCTTTGAACTATACCGAGCTCAATAAGCTATGTACGATGTATGCTATAGAACACGGTATAGGCGCTCACCTACACACACAGGTGACAAATGTCTACACCGCAATCCAGCTTACTCTAGTAGAAGACGCTTACCGAATATTCGAGGGAGGAGATCATCCAATCATCTTCGGCCGGACGAATAACCCTCATCCCCTCACCGTAGAAGAAGTCGACCTCGGGTCAGATGTCGGAAGACTGCCTCTGTATCTCTATAGCCCTCAATCCAAATATCTCATACAGAAACAGGGATATGATCTGGAGACTACGCCAGGATTGAACTATGGCACTGGGCGACGATTACCTTTGAAGCCGCCAGCCCCGGCGGGCAAACCACGGAACTACTATAACAAAACTCGATGCGGGTTAGGGTATGTAACGCCTACTACGACCCCAGAAATTTCAGATGAAGAATGCGACTGGCAGTCACACTCAACCGGATCACCAACTTCCGACTCAGATACCAGCATCGGGGATGTATTCAGACAAGTCATGTCAGTCAACATGGCGTTCGTCGACGCTTACGAAGAAGACGAAGACATCTCCGAAATCCTCGAGCTAGAGCCATGGGCCCAGCAATTAGACGCACAATGGGAAAAGCGGTTCGAACTGAGAGAACCCCCTACTGAAGATAAGGTCATACAAGTGGATCTCGGCAGCGAATCTTCTCCAAAACCGATCTTCATCAGTAAAAGCCTCACCGACGAAGAACGGGAGTCGCTGTTAGAACTTGTCAGAGATTATATTGATGTGTTCGCCTGGAGCTATGAAGACATGCCAGGGTTAAATCCTGACATCGCTCTTCACAAGCTTAACATTCGACCAGACGTGAAGCCGGTCAAGCAACAGCAACGACGCTTCCGTCCAGGCATCATGGACGCAATCGAAGCTGAAGTCAACAAACTGATAGCCAGCGGTTTCATTCGAGAGGAGCAACATCCCGAATGGGTCGCCAATATAGTACCCATCCTCAAAAAGAATGGAAAGATTCGAATCTGCATCGACTTCCGCAACCTGAACGAGGCATGCCCCAAAGATGAATTTCCCCTTCCTATCACAGACATCATGATCGACAACACCTGCGGCTTCGAACGCATGTCATTCATGGATGGCTTCTCTGGGTACAATCAGATCAAAATGTCTCCTGACGACGAAAAGCATACATCATTCCGAACACCGATTGGCACGTACTGCTACACAGTCATGCCCTTCGGTTTAAAGAATGCTGGCGCCACATATCAAAGAGCTATGAGCATCATCTTCAGAGACCACTTACGCAAGACGGTGGAGTGCTATGTTGATGATATAGCCGTCAAGAGCTGTAGCAAAGGAGACCATCTGCAGGATCTAAGGACGGTGTTCGACCTAATGCGAATGCATAATTTGAAAATGAACCCTACGAAGTCCTTCCTGGGCGTATCCAGCGGGAAGTTCTTAGGCTTCATCATCACTGCAAAGGATATCCATGTAGACCCCGAGAAGATAAAAGCAATCATGGAGATGGGTCCCCCGAGAAATCTCCGCGAACTCAGAGGCCTTCAAGGGAGGTTAGCTTACATCAGAAGGTTTATTTCCAACCTCTCCGGGCGATGCCGACCATTCACGCACCTCATGAAGAAAGGAGTCTCATTCGTATGGGACAAGGAATGCCAGCGTGCTTTCGATAGCATCAAAGAATATCTGTCAAATCCTCCGGTCTTGGTGGCCCCAGTCCCTGGAAAACCATTTCTGCTCTATGTACGAGCAATGGAACACTCCCTCGGTGCTCTGCTGGCACAGAATAACGATGCAGGCCATGAACAGGCCATATATTACCTCAGCCGAATGATGATTGGACCAGAGCACCGATACACCGCTGTGGAGAAGGAATGCCTCGCCCTGGTGTTTGCCATTCAGAAAACGCGGCACTATGTCATCGGACAAACGATACATGTGATCTCATGAGTCAACCCTCTCAGGGTCCTCATGACTAAACCAGGGGCACTCAGCTCTCGCCTCGCTACATAGGTAATACTGCTGTCCCCTTATCATATGATCTTCGTCCCCCAAAAGGCAGTCAAAGGTCAAGCCCTGGCAGATTTCTTGGCAGCCCACCCAGGCTCGGAGTCCTCTAGGATATACGAAGAGATCCCAGATGAGGTCGCCGACTCGCATACAACCTCTCACGAAAATATATGGCGAATATTCTTCGACGGCGCTTCGAGGACCGGACCTAAAGGCAATATAGTCGTCAGAGTCGGGGTAGTGTTAATCTCTCCTTCCGGATTGGTGATTAACCGCGCTTATTCCCTCACTGAACCCTGCTCTAACAATGTGGCCGAGTACAACGCTCTGGTCATTGGCCTCCAACTTGCAAGAGAGCTGGGGGTAGAATACCTTGAAGCGTACGGCGATTCCCAACTAATCGGCAATCAGATCCGGGGTTCGTACGAGGTCCGCCATGAAGACATGATCCCTTATCATCAAATAGCGATCAATATCATCTCGGCATTTGAGGGGTTCTTCATCGAGCACGTCCCCAGACTCCAAAATATTGAAGCCGATGCCCTAGCTGGTCTCGCCGCTTCCCTAGCAGTTCCGAATTATGATCGACAATCAGTAGAAGTGATAGGCCATAAACTGGTCTGTCCCAAAAACAATGTGCAATTCGTCATAAGTTATTCTGTACAGACGATCGATGACGCCCCAGATTGGAGACAACCATTCATGGACTTCGTCGTCTACGACATCCTGCCTGAGAACCCAAAGGAAGCCGCTTCCATCAGAAGGCGTTCTCTCAGATTCTTCTACGATACAGAGACGAAAATGCTGTATCGCCGCTCCTACGACGGATTACTGCTTCGGTGTTTGTCAAACGCAGAAGCCAATGAAGCCGTACGAGAAGCCCATGACGATGTCTGCGGGGCACACCAGCCCGGCCCGAAACTGTAAGACCGCCTTCGTCGAATGGGCTACTATTGGCCCACAATGGTGGCAGACGCGATAGATTATGCTAGAAAGTACAAAGCTTGCCAAGTCCACGCGGACTTCATCTACCAACCATCCGAATTTTTACATCCGACAGTGGCGTCCTGGCCATTCGAAGCATGGGGAATGGATATCATTGGTCCAATCACCCCACCTTCCTCCCGAGGACATCGTTTCATACTTGCGATCACTGATTACTTCTCCAAATGGGCGGAAGCTGTCCCACTCGCAGAAGTCAAGACTTCAAACGTGATCAGCTTCCTTAAACACCACGTCATCTACCGCTTTGGACTGCCCCGAAGGATCATCCATGATAATGGTCCGCAGTTTGCAAGCCACGTATTCTATCGATATTGCGATAAGCACCGTATTCAGAATATCGCCTCGACGCCGTACAACACGGCAGCAAATGGGTTAGCAGAGGCATTCAATAAAACAATCATCAAACTTCTCAAGAAGTTTGTCTCCTCCAACAAACGTGACTGGAACGAGAAGCTCGGCGAGTGCTTAAGGGCTTATCGCACCACGGTCCGAAGAGCCACCGGAAATACACCATTCTCCCTGGTATACGGAAGTGAGGCAGTCCTCCCCTTGGAGACACAGATCCCCTCACTACGTGTCACCCTCACACATCAATTGACAACCGATGATAACTACCGACGTCGACTGCAAGAGTTAGAGGCCTTAGATGAAAAGCGCCTCCTAGCTCAACAAAGGATCGAGCTATACCAAGCACGCATCTCAGGAGCCTTCAACAAGAAGGTCAAAATCAGAACGTTCCAGGTAGGCGATCTCGTCTTGGCAGTTCGGAGGCCAATGGTCATGACTCACAAGACCGCCGACAAATTCCAGCCAAAGTGGGAGGGCCCATTTATCATTAAGACGGTATTCTCCAATAGTGCTTACCGCCTTGCAAAGCAAAACGGAGACTTGCTCATGCTGCCCGCCAACGGCAAGTTCCTGAAGAAATATTATGTCTAAACGACATTCGCTACAAGGTCTTCGAGTCATGTACCCGCTGGTACCACTGAACTCACATCCTCAACATTTCAGATTATCGAGTAACGTGCCGGCTGGTACCACTGAACTCACACTCACAATATTTCAAGATTATCGAGTCATGTACCTGCTGGTGCCCCTGAACTCACCCCCACATTCCCTTTAGATTATCGAGTCATGTACCCGTCGGTGCCGCTGGACTCATACTTTCTCAATATTCTAAATTACCAAGTTATGTACCCGCTGGTGCCTCTGAACTCACATTCCGGTCACTCTTTCAGATGATAAGTCACGTATGATTATACCTCTGAACTTTCTTCCCGGAAGAGATCCTCTCTCATGATCCAATACCCGCACTTCCAGTGCACAAAAAGGGTAATCGATCCACAAATTTCTGAAAACGGACATGTCCTCATTACCTCTGAGTCGTTTTCACTTCCACCAAAAACAAACCGCCCCTCACATAGAACTTCCACGTTCTCCTATCTCTGAGTTGTTCTATGTACCCCCTCTTCATTGAGCCCACTCCTGCCATGTCATCATTACCTCTGAGTGGGAAGGCTCCGTCGAAGAAACCTTCATGCTTGCCATGTCCACATTACCTCTGAGCAAATATGTCGATCTCCTTTCGACCTATTATCTGTACCCACAACCGGAGTACGACAAGGATAATAGGTCCACAAATGTCCGCTGTTGACCATGAATATCTTCCGTGAAACCTCCCCTGCCATGTCCTCATTACCTCTGAGCAGGAAGATTCTACGATAAAACCCTCATGCTTGCCATGTCCTCATAACCTCTGAGCAAATATGTTGGTTTTCCTTTCACCCTATTATCTGTATCCCGAGCCAGGGTACGCCAAGGATAATAGGTCCACAAATATTCCTTTGCTAAGCTTCTTAGCATAAATCCACCACCCCACCATGCCCCGGGAGCCCAGCTACTCTACGACATTCCTTTTTCTTTTTTTCAGCACCAAGAACATCCATAACCACTTTGCCACGGCTGTTCCGGACATCCTGTCCAAACTTGTTATCCGTACCTAAAACCAAGGTACGCCTAGGATAACAGGTCCACAAATAAATCCCCCAGCAAGTCCAATTCCACAGACGCCACAAGTACAAGAAAGAGATAATGAGTTGAAACATGCTCATTTATTCAAAATTCAACGTACTACTTCATTTGGGATCATATCTCTTACAGAGAAAAAAAAGAGAAAGCAAAGAAAACAGACAGCTGATCACTGCTCTGGGGCACATAACGCCCTGAGACGGTCCGTCAGCAAAACAACCGACCGTTCAAACCTCTGGGAGGCTCGACGCTCTGCCTCGTAGGTCAGCACTGCCTCATCCTCCAGATGAGCGTGAGCCTGCCAGTTATCCTCAAATTTCTTAAAGGCCCGCTCCAGGTTATCGGAAGATCGGGCAACCTTCTCGGCCTCCCGAACGATCGACTCCTGCTCTGCCTGAGCAGCCTCCAGCTCTGACTCTAAGAAGGCCAGTTGCCTCTGGAGCCCAAGAATCTGCTCCTTCGTATCAGCAATTCCACGAGAAGCAGACTCTTCCCGAGCACGGCAAGCCTGACTCCTACGACCTAGCTGGTCATACGAAGCGGAGAACTTGTCAAGGTCCCCCCGTACAACTCGCCCAGCAGTATCTCGGGCTAGCTTAATTCGATCCCGAGCAGCAATGAGGAAGCCCCGCTCCTGCTCGATCGTAGCAGGCAAGCCCGCCTGTCGTACCGCTAGTAGTTGGGTCACTAGCTGATCAGCTTCCGTCAGCTTAGGTTCCAGCAGTGCAGCCAATCCCGCCCCGCCGGGAAAGGACTTCAAGGTTGCAATCTGACCCCGAGCACACTGGAGAGATAGAGAAAATGGGGTCCCCCGTCCTATGGCAGCATCTACGCCCCTTTTTAAATGACGATAGAAACTGTCGACCACGTCCTGTGTCACCTCGTCCAGAGTCTCCGTGGAGGCAGGTGTCAATGGGAGTGTGGCGGGCAGCACCGAAGAAGACGCAACAGAATCTGCCGCTCCTGCTACGAGAGAAACCAGCTCCGCACGAAAGGATTCTTGAACAGCGGCCAACTCCTCTTCGGCAACCTACAAAATTTGAATACTCGGCAGGGTCGAGAGGTCGGTCTCCGGAGCCGTATAATTTGCAGAGGATGAGGCAGAGACCATCGCCAACCCCATTCCCGTCGGCCTAGAGCTGGCAGGAGGCTCCTCGACATGGGACAACAAAGAAGAGGGAACGCTCCTTTCTCCCGTATCACGGCAGGCCGAGCCGTCCCTAAGAACATCCACGGTGGGAAGTAAAGGGTCAAGACCTGCAGGGCCAAGGCAACCATGAATCGATTTGACCCGGAGAATATGCTGATAGAGTAAATAAGCCCCCTCACTAGTCAATATCTGGCTTATTTTACCAGTGGAGGAGCGCGAAGGCCGAGGTTCGCCTGCAGCCACCACAACCCCTTCACCAACAACCTCCGAGTCTGGTATAATAGGCTCCTTCGCCCTTGTATCCTCGGGAGGGGGCGTACCGAGATTGGCGTCGCATTGCTGAAGATCAGCGGCTTCGGGGACGGGTCCAAAGAAACCTTCGTCACCCCGGGCCGAGGTTTCAGCAACCTGGGAGCTTCCAGCCACCGCTGAGAGAGCACCCGCAGAAAGGACCGCGGCACACATGTCGCTAATCAAAGCAGCAAGGGCCGGAGCAACTTCAGGGGTGGTAGACGATTCGGGAGAGGACGGCCCATCGGGCACCTACAAAGAAAAGTGACTAAGTCATATCTCCGGAAAAAAAAAAAGACAACTACAACAAAGAGATGACTGCGACTTGGTCTTACCCCCGGAGTAGCGTCTGTACCTTCACCCTTCTCGGTGATAAGTAATCCACGAGACCTAATAGCGGCTCTCTTCACGGAAAAGGTCGCTCTACTGTCAGAAGACTCGTGTCTGACCCGTTTACGCGAAAGACCAGACACGGCTGAAGGTTGTTCTTCTCTCACTACTCCCTCTTGCGTAGTAAGCAACAGATCTTCCACCGGTTCGTCGGGTGTGGGAAGCGGTTGATCCGCTACTTCTTCACCCCCAACAGAGAGGGAGCCTTCGCTGTCATTATCATCCTCATCCTCAGCCGACTCGGAAGGTTCTGATTCAGGGAGGGGGATCTGGAGCGCCAGTTGCTTTCTAGCCTTAGCCCCTTTGGGCTTCTCCTCTAAACCGGTACCCACGATGAAACTGGTACTCGGATCAAAGTTAACAGGAGGCTTGTTCGCCATAACGTGATACAAAGCAGCCACTTACAAAATTTCCCTCGGCGCCTTAGCATCGGAAACTGAGAAGCTGGCCCGAGTATGATAAGCGTCATAATAATTCCACGCTCGGACGCCGTCAAGAACGCTGCCTTCAAAACCCAAACAAGGGTTGGGACAATCGAGGAACAACTGGCTATAACCAAACTGACGCGAAAACCTGCTAGGTAGGTAAGGTTCCAAGTACACATTATCTCGGTTACGATAAACCAAATGCGCGGGGCGGATATTGCGCAACCAAGCAAGCATATCCGGAGACAGAAAATGAGAAGGTCCAGTACCATCAAGGTGTACCTTCCTCACATCCTCATCAGAAAAAGGAGGAACAGACACAAAGAGGTCACACCCATCCACCCTCGCCAGTGTCCTCCGACAAGCTGGCATAGTGTTGTATTCCCAAGACCGGTGATGGCATTTGAAGATGAAAGCATCCTCAGCTGTAGCATCTTCCGCTATCCCAGGTCCCAGCAAAGACTTGTAGTGCATCGCCAACCACCCCATCAGGTAGTGGAAAGGCAGTTCTACGCGCTCAAAATCCAAAGTCTTCTTGCGAGCAATAACCTTGGACGAGAATGTTTGAAGACCATGGTGTATGCTGCACACCATAGCCGGAAGGAGGGCCAGTCTAACTCCGAATACTAGTTTAACGGCAGGGAGGATGAAATGACGACCAATCCTCTCGATAGAACCCGCTCCTCCCGAGACTACGCAGTTCCGTAGCCATATCATTAAAAATCCAGCCAGAAGCGCCTTCTCCAACATCTGTATGGTCCCGTAGTGAAAATAACTAAGAGAGTCAGCTTGACACCCGAATATATCGCTCTTGGATCGCGACTTCTTGACACTTGACATCAGATCCCTTATCTCTGCATGCGTTCGAAGGGCTCGAGGAGTAACTTCGCCAGAAGGATCAACTCTAAAAAGATAATTAATCCAGGATGTGGTATGGGGAGCGGTCCCCTCGGAGCTATCCGTCGTTTTTATAGCCATCTGATGACAAGCACTATGGTGGCACAACAACTCCCGATACACCGCAACAGAACCTGGGAGTTGCCTGTCCAAGGCCTCGAACTCCTCATTCGACGGGGTATACACCTCGAAAGGCTCATTCCCCCATGGAAGTTTAGAGACAGTATACATCTCGTGAAGAGCAAGCCCCAGCTCCCCTACTGGTGCAAAGAACGTCCCCGTTCACCGGCTATACATCTCCAAGAGCGCCACGAACAGTGGTTTATTAATGGGAAGCCCGTGACAAGTGCCCCGAATGGCATGGTAAAGCCCCACCTCCCGTAAGAATGTTCCATAGGTCTGCAAAACCCAAGTAGTCAACTGGGCCCACGTAGAGGTGGGGTTTATCCAGTTCGGCAGTGCCAGCCTACCAACAGGATAAGACTTCTTGCGAACAAGCCGATTCAGGAAAGTATCAGCTTGAGTAAGTGTGAAGTTGGGGCCGTATACATTCATGAAAGAGCCCGGGGCCAAACCCATCATATACCGGAGGACGGAATCCTTACCCGCATACGCTGACCGCATGTTCGGATTATAATGGATGTTGTCCATCAACATCCCTGATTGAGTAGGAGTTAAGTTACACACCATCTTCCTGTCCAGCAACACCATATTGAACCATGACAAAGGATAATGACGTTCCATGAGAGGAATATGGATTGCCACCCCATCCAAAGAAAAATCCCAGTTCTCGGTGATCTCTAAAACTCAGGGATTCTTGATGATTAAAGCATCACCAAAAAGGAACAAAGGCTTCAGGTATTTTCCATCCAGCTTCCCAGTATTCATCATAGAACGGAGGTAATGGAGGGTCTGACTCTCAATGGCCTTCAACCTCTCCGAAGGCTCATCAGTAGGGAATTGATTCAACACATGCTTAATCAAGTCGTCAAGACGCACGCCCAGGGCGAATTGATTTGAACCCACTATAAGCTCCCCAGCAGGATTTACGGGCAGATTCACTGGAGAAAGACGAAAGAAACAAGGTTAGAAGATAGTAAAAAAAAAATAGAAGCATTGGAAAGATCATTTGAGTCTATGCGGCTCGGGTCGTCACAGCCTCATGCGGCTCAGCATTAGATACGTCCATGCATCGTAGCCTCATGCAGCTCCGAGTTAGCCGAGTCCGGGCAACTCAAATTCAGACGAGCTTATAGACTCATGCGGTTCAGGTTAAGCACGCCTACAAACTCACGTGAGCGGACGCGGATACAAGCAATCGAGCTTATGCGGTTCCAAAGTGAGCGGCGCTTATGCGACCCAAATCGAAAACACATATGCGGCTCAGATCGAGTATAACAAGCCCATGCGACCCCATGGGGGGAAGTGCTTATGCGGTCACATCGATAAACCTCGTACATACGACTTGTGCATAAAGTATGCGGCAGAGCCAAGGCAACAGTTAGGGTTTTCAGATGACCCTTATCAGCGATAGGCGGGTGGACGTCGGGGTGAAGAGCAGGCACGCCAGCCGGCGGAGGAGCCGTCATGTTCGCCGCCGCAGTCGATGAAGACGCAGCCTTCTTGCCCTTCGCTGCCGCAGAAGATGATGCGGCCTTCTTGCCCGTAGCAGCAGCGGCCTTCCTGGGAGCCATTGTCGATCGTTGAAGGAAGAAGACGAAAAGCAAAGTCGACAACAGGGGATTTGAGCAAAGAGAGAAGGTAAAGAAACCCCCAAGAGACTAAAAGACTCTTATTTATAGGCGAAAGAGACCCATGAAACGAACAGACGTCTCGGATTATGCCTCGAATTACGCGCTGCTTCAAAAGATAAAGGCAAAAATGCTTCGGTCAAGGCAAAACCGACCCTTGGGATCCTCCCCCAAAAGACGGCGTTAAATCAAAACGAATCAAGAGCATTTAATGAAGATTTGCACACGTAGTCAGGACACGTGGCAAAGAGCCTATGCGGCCAGATGAGTTTATGCGACTGAGACACTTATGCAGCATGAACGGGACCATGCTTCTTATTCAAAGTGTTTTAATTTTGCAAATTGAAAACTTTGAAGGGGGTCCTATAGAAGCATGGAAAATATCAGAGTAATGGTCCATGCGGCTCTGGGAAGAAGCCCATGCGGCTCGTACAGGAGCTGCCTTACGCGATTCAAAGAAGACTCTCAGTCTCATGCGGCTCGGGAGTGTATGCGGTTCAGCAGAAATATGCGGCCCGATCGACGCCACATCCCCCCTTGGGATCCTCCCCTACAGCTGGCCATTTGAGTGGTGGCCTCATTTAATGCCCTGACACGACTCGACGACTGTGACGGCTCTGACATAAAGCGTCATAATGGTTCTGCCATAATGACAGACTCTTCGGGAAAAAAAGAAAATCTCTATCACGATCCGACAGAAGTCCTAGATTGCCACGTGGCACGTCTCATACGGCTTAAATGAGAATAGCTTCATGCGGCTCACTAAGAAGTCACCCTATATGGCCAGCAGAAATCAGCCATATGCGGCCCACCGAGAGCCCAGTCCCTGCGGCTCAATACAACGCTAGCTTATGCGGCTCGTAGAGGTTATGCATATGCGGCTCATTGAGAGTTCATCCCCTGTGGATCAATAAGGCGTTGTCCTATGCGGCTCATGAAGATTACCTCCCTGCGGTTCAAGTCTTGCCTATCCTATGCGGCTCTGGCAGGCCCCACAATTAAAACACGTGGCATCGGATCAATCAAGGATTTAACCGAATCTCAGCAAATATATTTGACGTCATCATCATAATTACCGAGATTAAGGCATATCATTTATCATAAAGCCAATAGGACACGTGGCGAGCAATCGAACATTGGTATAATCCATCATGAAGATTTAAAGCAGTTAACATTAATTGCTCACAAGATTCGGTGTTATCCGCTTTAATGGCCTAGATTCATTATAATCAGGATCAAGGGTTCAGATAGATTGAAGGAGCACCGACATTCCAAACAAATGATCATTAGTAAACCCTAATGATCATACCCCACTCTTATAAATAGCCAGCATCATTTCTTTGCAAAGACCCCCGGCAACAAAAGAATAAAAAAATACAGAGTCAGAGAGAGAATACACACAGAGAGAGAGAGAAACCAGGAGAGCAACAGAGGAGCAAAAAGAGCACTTCTTCGTCAACGCCAACCATCTTTTCACAAGGAGCCAAGGCTGCATACCGATCGTCCAAGGAGTAAGACAGGGCTGCCGTCGCCTTCCCGAGCCTCTATCGTCACCCCCCAGAATCTAAAATAAACAATTGTACATAGATTGCTGTACCTAGGTTTTTGTTCCTAGGCTTTCTTTGTACAAGCGAGTTTGTATTGTGAGTCTAAGTTCAGTCCTCCGATAATTGTTCTGTACTTTCACAATCAATGGCAAACAGACTTGCGTACATCAGGTAGTTTATTTCGAATTTATCTGGACGTTGTAGACCATTTACTCAGTTAATGAAGAAAGGTGTATCTTTCGTTTGGACGAAAGAATGTTAACGAGCATTTGATAACATAAAGCAGTATTTAATGAGTCCACCGATTCTTGTGCCACTGATCTCAGGAATACCCTTCTTGATTTATGTCCGTGCAATGGATCATTCATTAGGAGCTTTGCTAGCTCAGAAGAACAAAGAAGGTCATGAACAAGCCATCTACTACCTTAGCCGGACAATGATTGGAGCTGAACATTATTATAGTTCGGTGGAGAAGGAATGCTTAGCCTTAATGTTTGCTGTTCAAAAGACAAGGCATTACATTATCGGCCAAACCATTCATGTTATTTCCCGAGTTAATCCTCTTTGGGTCTTAATGAAGAAGCCAAGTACACTCAATTACAGGCATGCTACATGGGCCATATTATTAGCACAATATGATATGGTTTATGTTCCTCAAAAGTTTGTGAAAGGTCAAGCACTTGCTGACTTCTTAGCGGCTTATCCTATCCCTGAAACATCTAAACTTTATGATAAAATTTTAGATGAGACATTAGAATCAAATGTAATCTCAGAAGAATTTCCTACTTGGCGGTTGTTCTTTGACGGAGCATCCAGAATTGGACCAGGAGGTACTCTTATTGCCAGAATGGAAATTGTTCTCGTCTCACCAGATAGGTTAGCTATTCAAAGGACTTATTCTTTAGACGAATCATGCTCTAACAATGTAGCAGAATACAAGACCTTACTCATTGGACTCCAATTAGCCAAACAATTGGATATTGAATATCTTGAAGTATATGGTGAATCTAAGCTGATTATTAATCAGGTTAGAGGCATATATGAAGTTCGACATCAAGATTTGGTACCATACCATGAAGCAGCAACCGGGATAGCTTCTTCATTCAAAGGGTTCTTCATCGAACATGTACGTCGCGCATGCAATACAGAAGCGGATGCCATAGCTAACCTAGCTGCGGTATTGATAGTTCCAGTCAAAAGACAATAAATGATTGTTATCTCTAATAGAGAACTATTTTGTATTGAAAACAACCACAATATTGAATTCAACAATCTAACTGAAGTCAATGTCATTAGCGAGGACTGGAGAGTACCTTTCATAGATTTTGCAGTACATGATATATTGCTAGAAGATCCTAAGAAAGCTATAAGTATTCATTGCCGATCGCTTCGATTCTATTATAATCATACTACTAAAACTCTCTATCGAAGAACTTTTGATGGGTAACTTTTGAGATGTCTCACTGGTGATGAAGTAAAGCAGATATTATGCGAAGCTCATGATGACGTTTATGGAGCACATCAGCCTGGTCCTAAACTACATGATCGTATTCGACGTATGGGCTACTACTGGACCTCTATGGTATCAGATGCTATTGACTATGTAAGGAAATGCCGTGCATATCAAATTCATGCAGATTTTATTCACCAACCGTCGGAATTTCTTCACCCGACTACTGCCTCATGGCCGTTCGAAGCTTGGGGCATGGATATAATTGGCCCTATCAATCCTTCTTCGTCTAGAGGACATCGGTTCAACTTGGCTATAACCGATTATTTCTCCAAGTGGGCAGAAGCTATACCTTTGGCTGAAGTAAAGACTAGTAGTGTCATCAACTTCATCAAACATCAGGTGATATACAGAATTGGTGTCCCTCGCCGAATCATCCATGATAATGGGCCACAATTTATCAGCCAGAAGTTTAATAGGTTCTGTGATGACAACAGAATCAATAATGTTGCCTCTACGGTCTATAGTCCTGCAGCTAACGGGTTAGCTGAAGCATTCAGCAAGACCATTATCAAACTCCTTAAAAAGTTTGTCTCTATTAATAAACGTAATTGGAGTGATAAACTTGGAGAATGTCTATGGGCATATCGTACTATTGTTCGTAATCCCACAGGTTGTGCACCTTTTTCCCTGGTATATGGATGTGAAGTCGTCCTACCTCTGTAAATTCAAATTCCATCATTGAGAATCGCCATTGCTAATGAGCTTACTACAAAAAACAATGATCGTCTTCGGCTTCAAGAATTAGAGGCACTCGACGAGAAAAAGGCTACTGGCTCAACAACACATCGAACTTTATCAAGCCCAGATTTTAAAAGCTTTCAATCGCAAAGTTAGAGTACGAACATTCCAAGAAGGCGAGTTAGTTCTTACAGTCAGACGTCCTATGACTATGACACATATGAGCAAAGGCAAGTTCGAGGAAAAATAGGCAGGGCCGTATGTGGTAAATAAAGTTTTCTCAAATGGAGCCTATCAATTAACAGATATGGATGGCAGAGTTGCTATGATGCCTATCAATGGCAAATTTCTCAAGAAATATTATGTATAAGAGCAAAATGTACTTTATTTCAGAGATATGATGTAAATAAAAGTTTATTTTATTTAGAAGCAAAATGGAATTACATAATATTAAGGACGAGGAGGAGGCCCCGATCCTTCATGATTAAATACATAGTTTGCCAACAGTTCAAACATCTCATTGTCTGAACTCACAAAAATATTACAAGCAGCCATTCTCAATGCCTCTTCTTCGAAAGTCTTCTCAGGCTCCACTAGCTTGGCAATCAAGTCCTGTCATGGGGCAGGAGCAGTTGAGCCTTCACCCCTTTCTTTTTGAGGAGGCACTGGAGGTTCAGCAAGGGGCATCTCGGTCTTTCCTTCATTCTTCGGAGTGAGCAAATCTTTGGAAGACATTTTGTACAGAAAGGAAAGGAATTGACGATATCTACGAAAGTTTTGTTCTATTTATAGAAAGAATAACTAGATAGTCAACCTCGAGAACTGATACGACTTTTTGAAAGAAGCCCAACTGTTCATTCATTTACAACTGTTCGTTCATTTATAACTGATCATTCATTGTCCTTTCTTCGAAAACCGACGTGATTGTTCATTCATTTATTCTCTTCCTCGAGAGTCGAAATGACTGTTCATTCATTCAGTATCTCTTCTTCGAAAATCGAAGTGACTGTTCACTCTTCATAACGAGAATTCACGTCCCACACACCCCTGAATTCCAAATATTTTGTCACATTAATATTTTCTCTGGATTCTGTTTTCCGTATCAGTACATCAAAATCAAATTATAAAAAAAGAAAATTATTCATTATTCCTTCTTTAAAAACACAGATACATCTTGATGGAAATCTATTACATCTTGAATTTTCATTCTAAATATAACAAATGAAGGTCTATTACATCTTTGGATCTTCTTATTTGATAAAGAAGGTCTATTACATCTTTGGATCTTCTTATTGATGGCAGTTCCTTGTCGTCTCCACCTGAAGCAATGAGCCGGACAATGGAATCAACTCTGGTCTTCTCTCTCAGAAAGACGAGAAGAGAACCACAGAGTACAGCAGCTCAAAGATAAGCTGCTGTCAATACAACTGGTGGAGAGAAGACGACCCACCAGAGGAACTAGGAATGAAATTGCCCTTGTGATACGATTCCTAATTCTGTCTCTCCACAATCCAACTCTCATGTATAAAGGCTCTTCCTACCATTTGAGGAAGACCCTTCTTGAATACGGAGAGTCCTGAGCTGTCTGATTTGAGTGTCAGAATCACATGAGCTGTCTGATGTGAGTGTCAGAAGAATGCCCTCTACAGCATCTAAATTGCCATTGCCAGTCTTGAAGAAGCTTACCAACCAGACTTCTCCAAACATCAACAAAGAAAGAAGATTTAGCAAAAATCTATTAAACTGCGCACCTTTTGATCAACATGTGCATATCAACATCATGCGTCTCTGACCAAAGTCAGGCACAGGATTGCAGTGCGCACCTATTCTCAAATTCAGGCGCATATCAATACTGCGCGTCGATCAATAGGCGCATATCAATAGTGGGCGTCGATCAACAGGCGCATATCAATAGTTTGCACCTCTGACCAAAAACAGGCACATTTCAACAGTGTGCGCCTCTGAGCAAAGTCAGACACTGATTGCAGTGCTCGCTTCTTCTCAGAGTTTCAAGTGCGTAACTACAACATACGCTTCGTTTCTATAAATTGACACCTATCTTCAAAAGTAGCACAAAAAGTAAAATGCTCATGTGTAAAAACCATTGGTTCTTTGTTGGAACTTACCAACTTCCGAAGGTGCAGCATGCAAAAGAATAGCATCAGGATGAAGTGGCGCAAGTAAACTTGCGGATGATGAATTTTTGCTAGATAGTGGGACCTTGTGAGAAGTCATCTGTTTTGAGAAAGCATGAATGTCTCTTTCATTTTGGCCATCATTTTAAAAGTGTCAAAGATGAAAACGAGCGCGTCATTCTAGGAGCCTATTTCGAAAAAAAAAACTAAACAATAGGCGCTTAAAACCATGTGATGGCTACCATGTGTCTCTCATTGAAGCAGTAAGCATTGAATTAGCTAAAAGAGCACATCTATATGCGCCATTTAAATTTTCAGCCACACAATATTTCAGAAATTATAAATTTTATTTCATAAAGATGGGTAGACCCTACAGACAAGGACACAGGAAAAGAAAATAAAAGCTGGCACGCTTAACATTATTTCTTTTTCTCATCCTCATTGGTCTGACGAAGAGCAGCGTCCAATTCTTGCATGTTGCGGATCCCCGAGCGACGCATCAGATTAAGAAATCCCTCTGAATTGCTGCACTCTTTAGAGAAAAGTGATGGCCCACCACTTGAATGATCGAAGACTGTTGGGTTTAAACCAAAACAGTCTAAAAAGTTCACCGCCCTCAGTGACGGGTCAGCCTCCAACAAATAAGTTGTAGGCGTGACATCAGGTTTCGCTTCAGGGGACTTGATTTCACTGCCAGCATTAGTCTTCATCTCCTTCTTCTAAGGTACCATCGAAGTGCAGAAGTAAAGAATAAGTATAAAGACCAGCCTCTATATATAACCAAACTGACTCTTCATGTTCGAGAAAATTAATTATGACAACTGGGCATTGACTGGCGCAACTTGACTCGATAATTTTCATAATTCAAAGTATTTTAAAACTTTGAAATATTCTTAAGTTTCGAAAACTTTGAATGGGGTCTTGTAGGGCCTAAAAATCGAGTTGCGCCATGTATTTACTGCTCAACAATTAAGTTGCGCCCCAAAAATCAAACTGCGCCACTGTTATGAAGCTCAGAGATCAAACTACGCCACTGGTCAGGTTGCGCCAAATATCAGACTGCATCCCAGTCATATTGCACCAAAGTCTACGTGGCGTCTGACATTCAATTGCCATCATTGCCTAACAACACTGACAACTGACAGCACAGTAAATGAAGAAAATCTCTTCGAATCCTTCAAAACGTGTCGTTCGAGAAGATTAAATGGACAGCTGTCCTGCACATCCTGTGAGTTGCACCTAGGCGCAATCTAAACAAATCCCCTAGTTATGCCTAGGCGCAATCTGAACGACTTTTTCTCAAAAGCTGCCACGTGTCTTGGCGCAATCCAATCAGGCGCAGTTTCTTGTTGACTGAAGCTCGTGCAACCCGATAATATTGAAACAACTTTTATTTTTTAAAGCTGGATGACGTGGCGCACATGCTAGTAATCTCTCAAAATGTGTCCACTATTCTGTACACGACCACGCGCATCTCAATCATATGATGCCACGCGTCTAAATACAGTTAGTACACGATTGATTAACTGAATGGAAGTTGGCGCAACATAAGGTTGGCAGAACCCAATGTGGCGCAATCTAGCCTTGTGCACATCAGAATAACTGCTAAAACAGTTATTTTCAGAACTCTATAAGTAGAGTTTCCAATCATTGTTGAAGCATCAGTCAGAGAGATCAAGTACTCATGCAAAATTGCTGCTACATTCTCCAGAGGCTCTAGTCTTCAAGTTCACATAGTCCAAGGAATAAAGTGATCGTCTTCTAATCAGATTCCTACAGTTGTACTTCCCCAGAAATCATTGTACTTTTATACTCTTTTCTAAGTTTGTTATAAAACTTTTTGTTTTTGCAAACAAAATGGTGACTCTGCTGGGGACGACTTCCTCCTCTGATGAGAAGGTGACAACTCAATATGATACTGCGTCGATCGGCAAGACGCAAAAGACTCTGGTTGTTCAAATCAACCAGACAACCTATGAAGTTATGATCAACAAGAAGAACAATACGCGCACTGTGGCGATCATTAAGAACAAAACTGTGTGGACTCCTAAGTCTTCTACGGTTGGTGTTGCCCTGGCGCAATCTGCTTCTGTTGCCAAGGCGCAATCTGTCTCTCTGGCTTCGGCGCAGTCCTTTACAGTATATTGGTGTCTGTTATTATACTCGATGTTATTTAAATATGTTAGATAACTTCGAACCACTTACCATAGGAGCAGTTGAAGCTTCCCAAAATGAAGTATTTCTCGAGCCAATGCAGGACTCCTTCTTTCTAGTTCCTTCCAGGAAGCAAGATGAATTTTCTATACTTTTTAGTAAGGGAACAGAACAGAAGATCATGCCCGACAGTGAAGAAGAAAATTATGATAATGAAGACTTCAACTACGTCGTTATAGTCATTAATCAAAGGACATCATTCAAAAGATGGGCTATAATTTTAAAGCTGGTCTCAACGGCGGCAGAGAAAGGCCAACTCCTATTCGTATTCCTGCTTCAAAAGGAAAATCACAGCAATACTACAGCAAAATGAAGCGGGGATTAGGTTATGTTTCACCAACTCCGACTCTAGAAGCCTTCGAATCAGATGAAGAAGAACAATCTAACTCTTCTGATTCTATCTCATGGGATTCGGACACCAGTGTAGGGCACGTCCATCGCGTGACTCTATCTTCCAATATGGTGACTGCCGAGTTCTCGAAAGATGACGAAGACTTCGTCGAAGCTTCTGAATCTGATCCTTGGACACAAAGGATGGATACTCAATAGGTACTTCGCTTTGAACAACGGGAGCCACCTACTGAAGATCAGTTGGTTCAAGTCAATATAGGAGATGAAATTTTCCCAAAATCGATATTTGTTAGCAAAAGTCTCACTGAAACGGATAAACAAAAACTAATCCAACTCATTAGGGAATATATTAATGTATTCGCTTGGAGCTATGAAGACATGCCGAGGTTGGATCCTCAGATCGCTGCATACAAGCTAAACATTATGCCAAATGCGAAGCCAGTCAAATAGCAACAACATCGGTTTCAACCCGACATGATGGATGCCATAGAAACTGAAGTCAAGAAACTCATCACCTACAGTTACTTCAGAGAAGAACAACATCCGGATTGGATGGCTAATGTTGTCCCAGTTTTGAAGAAAATAGGGAAAGTCCGGGTCTGCATCGACTTCAGAGACCTTAATGAAGCCTGTCCTAAAGACAAATTCTCTCTTCCAATCACTGATGTCATGATTGATAATACTTGTAGATTTGTACGTATGTCCTTTATGGATGGATTCTCAGGATACAATCAAATTTTTTTTTTTGAAAAAGGGATACAATCAAATCAAGATGCATCCAGAAGATGAGAAACATACATCGTTTCGCACTCCTCTTTGAGTCTATTGCTATACTGTCATGCCATTTAGTTTTAAGAATATTGGTGCAACTTATCAGCGGGCCATGAGTACCATCTTTCGTGATCATTTACGAAAGACTGTTGAATGTTATGTTGACGATATTGCTGTCAAAAATTGTCTAAAAGAAGACCATATTCAAGATCTGAGAACTATTTTCGATCTAATGCGCCTTCATCAACTCAAGATAAATCCCACCAAGTCATTCCTGGGAGTCTCTAGTGGCAAATTTCTCGGATTCATCATTACCTCTAAAGGTATACAGGTTGATCCCGAGAAGATTAAAGCCATTCAAGAGATGCATCCTCCATGCAACCTAAAAGAGCTACGAGGATTCCAGGGACAGCTTACGTATATCATGAGATTCATCTCAAATCTCTCTGGATATTGTAGACCGTTCACTCAACTCATGAAGAAAAGTCGTGTCTTTTATTTGGATTGAAGAATGTCAACAAGAATATGAAGACATAAAGCGGTACTTGATGAATCCTCCAGTTCTAGTACCTCTAGTATCAGGAATACCTTTTCTGATGTTTGTATGAGCAATGGACCATTCCCTAGGTGCTTTATTAGCTCAGAAGAATAAAGAGGGTCATGAACAGGCTATCTATTACCTTAGCCGTATGATGGTTGGAGCTAAGCATCGATACACTCCAGTAGAAAAAGAATGTCTGATTTTGATGTTTGATGTTTAAAAGACGAGACATTGTATCACTGGCCAAACTATTCATGTCATTTCTAGAGTTAACCCTCTCCGAGTCCTGATGAAAAAGCCTAGTACACTCAATTCCAGGCTCGCAACATGGGCCATATTGTTAGCACAATATGATATGGTTTTATGTTCCTCAAAAGTTTGTTAAAGGTCAAGTCCTTGCTGACTTTCTGGCAGCTCATCCAGTTCCTGAAACATCTAAAATCTACGATAAGATTCTAGATGAAACCTTGGAGTCCAACATGATTTCAAAAGAAATTCTTACATGACGTTTATTCTTTGATGGTGCATCCAGAATTGGACCAAAAGGTTCTATTGTTGCTGGAGTTGGAATCGTTCTTGTCTCACCAGAAGGGTTAGCTATCCAAAGAGCTTATTCTTTAGATGAGTCGTGTTCCAATAACGTGGCTGAATACAACGCTCTGCTCATTAGTCTTCAATGGCTAAACAATTAGATATTGAGTATCTTGAAGTTTACGGAGATTCCAAACTGATTGTCAATCAAGTTAGAGGTACATACGAATTTTGATATCAAGATTTGGTTCCATATCATGATGTAGCGATCAGGATGGCTACTTCATCCAAAAGATTCTTCATCGAGCATGTACGCCGAGCGTGTAACACGAAAGCTGCTGCACTCGCTAATCTTACGGCAGTATTAGCAATTTCTATCAGAAGGCAACAAATTATCGTCATCACTAATAGAGAGTTATTTTGAGTCTAGAATAACTTAAATATGGAAGTTAACAACCCAAACATGGAATTCAATAATTCAGTTGAAATTTGTGCCATCAATAAAGACTATTAGACTCTTTTCATAGACTTCGTAGTCCATGATATCCTACCCGAAGATCCTATGGAGGCTACAACAATTCGATAACGGTCACTCAGATTTTACTATAATCATACTACAAAGACACTCTACCGACGAACGTTTGACGGTTTATTCCTACGTTGTCTTACGGGAGAAGAAGCAAAACAAATACTTCGTGAAGCTCATAACGGTGTTTGTGGCGCACATCAACCTGGTTCTAAATTACAGGATCGTATTCGCCATATGGGCTATTATAGACCCTCAATGGTATCTGATGCAATCGAGTATGCAAGGAAGTGTCGAGCATGTCAAATCCACGCTAACTTCATTCATCAACTGTCATAATTTCTTCACCCGACAACAACATCTTGGCCCTTTGAAGCTTGGGGTATGGATGTCATCGGTCCTATCAACCCTCCCTCATCTCGAGGATATCGGTTCATATTAGCCATAACTGATTATTTCTCAAAATAGGCTGAAGCAATACCTCTAGCTGAGGTCAAGACAAGCAGCGTTATCAATTTTATTAAGCATTATGTGATCTACAGATTCGGTGTTCCTCGACGAATCATTCATGATAATGGGCCACAATTCATTAGTCAGAAGTTCACTCGATTTTGCGATGACAACATGATCAATAATATTGCTTCTACAGCTTACAATCCTGCAGCTAACGGGTTGGTAGAAGCATTTAACAAGACCATCATCAAACTCCTAAAGAAGATTGTTTCTACCAACAAACGAAACTGAAGTGAGAAGCTTGGAGAATGTCTGTGGGCTTACCGTACTACTATATGTACTCCTATATGTTGTATACCGTTCTCTTTAGTATATAGATGCGAAGCTGTCTTACCGTTGGAAATCCAGATCCCTTCTCTAAGGATTGCCATTGCCAATGAACTCACAACCAAAAATAATGATCGCCTGAGACTTCAGGAGCTTGAAGCGCTTGACGAGAAACAGCTCCTAGCTCAACAACATATTGAGTTATACCAAGCTCGTCTATAAAAAAGCCTTCAACCATAAAGTCAAAGTTCGAACATTTCAGAAAGGAGAATTAGTTCTAACCGTCAGATGTCCTATGACTATGACGCACATGAGCAAAAGAAAATTTGAGCGAAGTGGGAAGGACCTTACATTGTAAGCAAAGTTTTCTCCAACAGGACTTATCAATTGATTGGTATGGATGGTCGAATTGACATGATGCCCATTAATGCAAACTCTTCAAGAAATATTATGTCTGAAGACCTGGAAGAAATGTCAACACAGAGACTCAGAATGTAAATAAAATTCTTTTTTTTATTTGCGTAAATTTAGACAGAAGGAAATACATAAAATTAACGAGGACTGGAGCCCTCTTGATTGAAAATATATTTCGCAAGAAGCTCGAAGACATTATTGTCCGATGACACCAACAGTTCACAGGCAGCCTTCCTCAGAGATTCTTCCTCGGCAGTACTCCCAGGCTCCACCAGTTCGGCAAGAATATCCTGCTTTTATCTAGAAATAGTCGAGCTTTCTCTGACTTCTTACTGAGTAGGCGGTGGGGGCTCATCGGAAGGAGTGTCGAGGACGGCTTCGATCTTCGGGATAACTCCCGTCTCTTTAGCCATTTCTTCTGAAGATATTTATGATGGAAAGAAAAGGGGTGAATGATGCTTTCAAAAAAAAATTTCACACAATTTATAGACAGAAGGTCCAAACATTCTGTCTCAGGAACCGAAACAATCTTTCCTCGAAAAGACATGTTCGTTCATCTTGTGAAGAAATCTTCATTTACTCTTTGTCTTGAGAATCGAAGCGACCTTTTCTTGAAAATGCATGCTTATTCATCAGTCTTTTTCATTTCTACTTCATTGCGGGAATGGGCCTACATTTATTATCATTTATTTACTTTTTCGTAAATAAAGCTGCAGGATAATAAAAACTCAAAATCCCCGTGGAGTCTATCTAAATCAACAATTCCATCTTTTGAAACCCAGCTGTGTTAAAAGATATCTTATATTTATGATAAACCCGTATTATCACAGATATTTCGTCTTTTTAGACATTATATCATGTCTTTATGTCCTAACCGATTTGAAGATAATCAATAAAAAAAAGGGAAGAGTTCACGTCCATATTCCTTCTGGATTCTATTTTTTATCATCATATCAAATCAAATCATAAAGAAGAAAAATTATTCTTTATTCCTTCTTTAAAAATATAGATACATCTTAATAAAAATCTATTACATCTCGAATTTTTATTCTGAATATAACAAATGAAGGTCTATTACATCTTTGGATCTTCTTGTTGATGCCACTTCCTTGTCATCTCGACCTGAAGTAGCAAGCAAGGCAACTGAATCGACTCTGGTCTTCTCTCTCAGAAAGACAAGAGGAGAACCCCAGAGTAAAGCAGCTCAAAGGCTAGCTGCTGTCAATACAACTGGTGGAGAAGAGATGACCCATCACGAGAACTAGGAATGAGATCACCCTCGTGATACGATTCCTATTTCTGTGTCTCCACCGTCCAACTCTCATGTATAAAGGCCCTTCCTACCATCTCGAGGAAGCCCTTTTTAACATGAAGAGTCCTGAGCTCTCTGATGTGTGTGTCAAAGTGGTTCAACTTCATAGGATCCAAGATCACTAATGCCAGTTCTGGGAAATATTGTCAGTTGGTCCCCTGCAAACATCAGAAAGAAGAAGAGAATACAGTAAAAGTTCTTTTCTTATCGCAACTATTCATACGCAATAGAAGCTGAAACATTACGCACGTCCATAGGCGTATATTTTTGGAAGAATGAAGCACGAAAGGACGAAAAGTGACACATGTCGTTCAGAAGTTTGTGTTATTAGAACTGAGAAAAGTTTTAAAAAAAATGTGTGTGTGTGTGTGGGGGACGTGTCAAGACAGTTACACAACAAAGCACAAATGTGCCAGGATTTAATAAGGTCCAATTTTTTTATTTCATAATGAAAAAGTGGACATACACTACAGACATAGGCAATATGGACATTATGCAGAATGACGCTCTTATATCACGTCACTTCTTCTTCTCGTCATCAGCTTGACGCAAGGCAGTGTTCAATTCCTCCATGTTATGGATTCCCGAACGATGCATCAAACGGAGGAATCCTTCCCTATGTTCTAATGCGCCATGTTCTTCGGAAGAAGACGATGGCCCGCCACTAGAGCGAGTGAAAACGGTTAAGGTTAGGCCAAAACAGTCTAGAAAATTTTCCACCCTCAGAGACGGGTCAGCTTCTAGCAAATACTCTGCAGGCGCAGAGTGCAACTCCTTCTCAGAAGCTTTATCGTCGCCATGGTTGTTGTAACACCCACTTTTCTAAAATAAGGGTAATTTTGAATTTTTGTAAGTATGATCATTCAACGATAGGATTTAAATCATATTATAATTTTTTTGGAAATTTTTAATTAATTTAAAACCATTTAAAATGTTGATTTGTGATTTTGGTGTTTTCCTAGTGTAACCTTAGTCATGCATGACCTAGAAGACTAACCCTGATCATGGAGACTTAGTCATGTGTTTAGAATTACAAATTACCACTTTTTAGCCTAAGGATATTTTGGTCATTTTTTACTTTTAGTAAAAATAATTTTTTTAATTAATTATGTGTTAATCCTTTTGTTAAGCCCTAACCTAGTTTTGACCTAACCTAGATTACTAATCATGAGCCTAGACATTGCATTAGAGAGTTCTAACTTAATGGCTAAGTTAACAAATATCTACATATTAGTGGAGATTAGATATTGCTAGGATTTAGATATTTCCATTTGGGCCTTTACTTGAGGCTTAAATTGAACTAGCTAGAGGCCTCTAAACTTCATGAAACTTAACCCTAATCCTAGAGTGAACCCTAGGCAGCCATCAAGCACCCCCACATCTCTATATAACATCTTTTAGTAGCCCTTGCCTCTTTTGAAAAGCCCCTCAAGAACCCTAATTTGTGTTCTTCTCCAAAATCACCCCCTTCATCAAATCAACTCCAAATTGGACCAACTTAGTTGCAATACACTCCCCTAGTGTAGAGGAAGCCTCTAAGAGCAAGCTACCAAGAATTTAGAGCAAGTTGGCCATTGCAAGTGAAGTGGTTTTGCACTCAAGTGCAATATCATTGAGATTCCAACTCTCAATAGGTAATAATTTCTAAACCCTTTTAATTTCTAATTTTCTTCCATAGATGCATGCATTTAGGTGTCCCCTAGCTGTAGGCTAGATTTGGTGAGGTTTGGTACTAATTTCGTGTTCGTATCGGACACGCATCAGTCCACTAGTGAAGGTGTTCGATGAAATGTCCCATATGATGTTTTATTCACCAATTTCGAAATAAATTATATATTTAGGAAGCCTATTATGTGTCAATTGTTGTAAAACCCCTTATAATTTAAAGGAATATTTAAATTATTTTTGGATTTTATTTAACTCTAATTTATTTTTATCTTATCTATATTATATAAAAGGACTATAGCCATGGTTGAGTTTGAATATGCAAGACGACTAGAAAGTATGGCATGCCTAGCATAGTCGGGTGCTTTAACTAGTATGCTAGCCATGTTAGGAATGCCATGGTCATATTATAATCTTTTGCATGTTAACCATTCAAATTATGGCACAAGTTATATTTTATTTAATTAATTAGTTAAGAAAGCCTTTATGACTTTTTAGGAGACCCGGTTGCACCGAACCTTCACAAACATCTTCCAAGCCAAACCCAACCCTATGTAGACATGTTGGGCATTAATAAATATTAATAATTATATTTATTTGTATTTATTTCAGATTTTGTAGTGTAATTACATAGATAGAATTAAATAGTTCTATATTAGGAAACCCCTTTTTAAATCCTCAATCCAATCAACTTGCCAACTCACCAAACAACCAAATCATGCCAAGTGGACCCCCCACCATGCTAATTTCGGCCAAGCAACACCCCCATGGCTAAATGCATCAAATTAAATAGGATTTAAATCCTAGATTGCTTAAAATTTATTTAAGGATATGTTTAAATATACCAACTTATCCCAAACCTTAACCAAATCCTAATCTTTCTCTCCCTCACCTTTGGCCGACCAAAACCCCTCTCCTTCTCTATAATTTTAGCAGTAACAAACTCCCCATAGCATCTATACATCATCTCCTCCATTGCACATCTCTCCATCCTTCACAAAAACTCATCTCCTCCACCATACATCCCCGAAACCCCTCAAAACAAACCCTAAAAACTCCATCTCCCCCATCCAATCCTATATATCCATTATCAACTCTTCCATACTCACCAAGAGAGGATTAGCAAGCGAGGATAGCGGAAAAGATTGGAGCTTTGGTGAAGAGAAGTCATCATCACCCTTTCTAGCAAGGATCTTTGGTAAGAACACAAATCTTTTCTTCTAAAAACCTTTGCTAAAATTCTGTAGAAAATAAGTTATTAATTCTGTAGAAATTATATTTTGATGGCTTTTGTTAGGTATAATCATCCATAAAGGTTTCATGAAATATATGCGTAATATTCATGTGTCGGTAGGATCAAAATTAACCCCATTGTAAAGGAACTTTGAGTTATTGGTGCCTATTTTCAAAACTGAATTTTATGTGTGTTCATATACATAAATTAGAATTTTTAAGTATTTCTTCACGATTTTAGAAACTCAAATCTGGTCAAAAAAATTATAGGTCAAAACTAGCTAATTTCGGGTAACCGGCTGACCTAAAATGTCCCAAACTTGTAGTATAACTCAACCCTTATACCTCTAATATTATTCTATGAAATAAATTATTTTATTGCTGTTTAAAATATATTTTTGGTTATTTTAGCAATTTTGAGTCATTAACTATGTTCCGGGTGTGTTTCGGGTAGACTAGCTGACTTATTAATCAACTAGTCATAAATATCTTTAGAAATATTAATTCTGGAATTTTAGAGATAAATATGTAGAAAATTAGTTTAAATATTATTTTTATGATTTTTATAAAATTTTTAAGTATGTTGTTGAAGTCGGGACATATCCGACTAATTAAAAGTTAGAAACCCTAAAACTGTGTTTCGATGTCTCGTAGAACCTGTGTGTGATTGTATGGATCTAAATGGTTCCACGAGAGATTGAGTATAATTTTAACACATTACTTTGACTAATTAAGTCGTATCGTAAGTTTCATAAGTAGTGACTTAATTTAGTTAATTAATTATCTAGGAGCGTCGGGTTCCGGAGGCGTGGACGCGGGAGCGGTATTTCATATTTACAGCACAAAATCAGACAAGATACCTTGCCATAATTACTGCTTACATTTAGTTGCATTTTATTATTCTGTTACTATTTTTTGCACTTTTATTTTCAGTTATTTATTTTTCTTCTTGTTTGTGGACCTAGAGTTAAGAGACTTCCGTCAATAGAATGCATGTCATTGACTTTGTCACGATTGTATCACGAGTTGTGTGTGAGTTGTGAGTATTATGTAGTGGTCACTTGCGTGTTGGTTGATCACCCATGCGCATGCGTAGGAATAACTGTCAATAATGCATGTTAGAAGACTTGACAGTTATTGAATATAAACCGTGTTGTGGAAATGACACGTGTTGGGGTGTCATGGTTACGATGCAAGTATAGTATCATTAGGGGGAGGGGACAACTACTAGCGTAGGGGCTACATTTACTTTTTACACAATTATGGATGATAGTGACTCGGATGAGCGCTACTTGCTGCCCGGCCGATAGTGTCTTGGATGAGCGCTACTTGACGGCTACTCTTTATTACTTGCTTGCGTGAATCCGTTACAGCCCCTGCGTAGAACGTTGTCCTCAAAGTGCATATCATATAGATGGTTAGGTACCCTGTTGTGTTATAGTTTATAGTATTTTTTTACTTATGCAGTTATATGGCATGTTCTTTCTGTATCTTGTTACGTCCCTCTAAGGACCTGGTTATCTCTCCAGGTGTATGCTTTCATGATTTACTGCAGGTGTTCTAGACAAGGCCGTGATCTTCTCCCTTCCTTCGAAGAGAATTGCGCTTGGTTCGTTTGATATTTTATCGATTCACTTCTTGTACATTTTATTTTGAGATAGTTGGTAGTGGACTTTATCTCCGCCCAACGTTTGTACAAATGACTTTAATAAGTTGATTTTATGATATATTGGTTTATGGATGAGATTAGCTTCATGGTTACTATATTTTACAGCTTATGTGTACATACGAGATATCCATATATTGGAGTATACTTCGTATGCAGACAGCTGGCATGATACATCTCTAGTCCTACGTATTTTGGGACTGGGGCATTACATATTTTTGTGGTGGCCCATGCAGGTCGAGTTTGTCACATCGGTTATGCTACTATACCGATGTGAACCTGCATATAGGATTAGGATATAGGAATCTCATCCACAAGCTTGACTTTCTCTCTCAATTCTAAATCTCGAACTCTCGTCCGATTATCTTGACTTTCTTCTGCTTGATTCCTTTCACTGCAAATCTTATCTTCTTTCGTACTGAATAGGGAGGTTAGGAGATAACTCATACGAGTATACGTGTTATATTCCTCAATTACTCCTTTAGTTGACTTCATAAGTTGAGTAGTATGACTACAACCTACCACCCGTATCTATTTTACCTAGTATTAAAGTGTAACAGAGTGATAATGAATATATGCTAGTGTAGGAGAGATATTTACCTAGAATATAGAGATTTCGTAGCCCATATCCATTGGTCAACTAAGGCCTCATACAAGAACCAGTAGGACGACTGTATACGCAAGCACAGCGGATAAGTCTTAGATCCTTGTGAAATTCGAACTATTTATTACTGCTTTCAACGTATTCTCCCGTACTTATACTTTAAACTACCATGAATAATGATTTATAGCCTAGTTTTGCAAGCTTATTCTTTGTCGAGCTTGTTCAGGACATATGTATACTGGGGACGCCCACAAGCATATTGTCTAATTAGAATCAATGTATTATGGTCTGATCAACCATAGTGCACTTGGTTCGCTCTTCATATAATTATCCCACGTGGATTGAGATATATAGGTATCTAGGATCTCTCCGCGACTGTATTGACAATTTCTCTTCAATTACACATTCGCCTTTGAATTACATAATTGTATTCAATGACATCTTTCTTGAACTCTTTATTGATTTTGTCTTTCACTGATTGGAAAGATGAACGCTCGTATTTGATAGATAAATACAGAGTTTCCACATGGCAATGGTAGTTATATGCACAAGAATAGCAACCATCGGCCAGGCCATATAACTACAACCTTGCCTAAAGTTGCTCGTCCTTCCCTCGACCCTAATAGTAATATCGTGACCTTCTAGTCATTTGAGCTTGAAAGATGAGTAAGATCTTACCCTTGGGTAAACCACAAACATATGAGACTATCTAATCTCTAGGAATCATTTATTGTGAGTCTCCAAATATTCATCTTGATTCTTGGCTTAACTAGCAACCCGTATGCCTTAACTCAAACCTTACTTGACTAGGCCCCCACAGTTTAGACAAAGAATAATATACCAAAACAAGAACAAGCATTGCAAGGACTGTGGTAGACAGCCATTCCAAGATTAGAGATTCAGCAGATGTTACTCTAGGTACAAAATTCTATTATCAAAGAAGTGACATAATATTAGAACAACACATTCACCAGCTTAGCCAAATTCTGTAGCATGATGTCTCGTCATTATGTTGTATTACTAATAAACAAGTGATGCATGAGCACTACATTTAATACCTCTAGAACGCTTGTGACTATAGTCTGGCAGGTTTGACACAAATAGAAATTCACGACTTAGTAGTTAGGGATCTTTCCCATGACGTGCTTTAGAGTTCGTTATTCCACCGATAGACTCTCGTATACCATGGACAAACGGGTCATTCCATCTTATCGACTCAGGTACCACTGTATGCGATCATTTCCATTTATTAGGACTCGGGGTACAATCCTCGAAACTGATTCACAACTACCCTATCATGTTATCGATCACATCGTGACTTATTATTACCAAATGTCAAGGTACGATATCGCGACTCAAATATTCCTAACCTTAGTATTCTTAAAACCATATCCTAGTCTCTAGAGTGAATAGATTGTAAGCCATTCTTACTTTTAGGAATTTGGGGATCACCGGTTGATTGAGGTAAATTGGTTCTCACTAGGATGATAAATTAGTGACTCGTGAACTCCCACTTTCTTTTTAGATCTTTTGGTGTCCCTTACCGTGACTTTGATATTTGAAGTGTAATACTAGCTGTTACCTTCCAACAAAATTTATATGCAAAACTTAAACGAGTCCACCTTCAAGTAGACATATCATGTCCACACAAACACACTCCTTGGACTCTATTATTATGATACGGCTTTCAAGTCAAAAGGGACTAGCGATAACCCTTACCATAACATCGATGTACTTTCAGACTGCAGTTAGAGATCCAACCTTGACTCAAATCTTTTGGCCCAATATATGGTTGTGATCTACTCGAAGCCCTCTACGCACATGCCATTAGTGTGCCACTCAATAGAGGCATTGTGTGCTACTTAAACACAAAAGTCACGGAAGGCGCATCTCACGACTTACAGAACCTATTCTACCAACCCGACGGAAAATTTGCCCAACCACTTGAATTTGAACCTATTCTACATTACCCTAACCTAATAGGGATGGTTTACAATTCCACAAAAATTTTTCCAGCCACTATAGATTAAAATCTAAAGTTCATGCAATCAAAGATTGAAGTCCAATTAGGGAACCTATTGAGACTCAGTTAAACTCATCATAGCCCATCGCCATATTAGGACTATAAAACCAAACTTGATGAAATAGGCCCTTACCCCTATTATCTTTGTCCCACCTCTTGGCTCACTAATTCTTCTTCCATAGATTTCGTAACTACATCTCTTCGTAGCCTATGTTATGCATCTCTCGGTACCAACTTGCTTCCGGATATACTTGACCAAGACCTCTCATACTGTCTTAACCAAACATAATTAATATATGGGCCATATTAAATAGATAATACCTAGACTTCCTATAGAGTCTGTGACTATGATTGGAAATACCTCATACTTCCTATACCTCCTTGAAATTTGACCTTCTTAGTAGCCCTATTATTGTGCTTTCTCCGATTAACCAACTTCTATAAGTTGCGTAGAACATTGAACTTATTATACTCTACCTCTCAGAATGGGATTACAATCGTGACCGTTCTTCCGTCTATAAGGAATTTATGAAACGATCTTTTATTTTGCATTTTACATCCCTTTGCTCGTGTGTTTTGATAACTACGGTAACAGATTGCAACCTAAATTCTTCAAGTCAATCATAGAATCATTTTTGTTTAAATCAATAGAATTTTTTTTGAGACAAATAGATCGCAAGTCTTTCTAAGGAACATAAGATTTTGGAATTAACAAGTGGTTGGAAATTATTGGTTCCAATTAGACTAATAATTCAATAGTTCATAACGTCGACCCATATTCGTATCATGTGATACCCTCGATCGTGATTTTGATAATTGAAGCACAACGCTAGCCTTTTCCTTTGGACAAAGTTCACACTCACGAACTAGACTAGTCATGCTACTCACATGACATACATGTCCCATGCAAACGAACTTTCCAGTGCTCCATTTAAAAATTATGCCACGTGTATGACACATTGTTTCCTGAAAACAAACCATAGAGACCCAAATTCGACCTATTCGATTTCACCCATACAAATATCGACCCATTCCCTTAACTAAACTGAATACTCAAGATCTATGCAAGACGCACACCTATGACGTATGCCTTCCAACAAGCAAGCACATGCCTCCTACACAACACCAAACATCAGCCCACACATATTAGTCATTTTGACTTAGAGTTTTTAAAACACTTGCCTAATCATATTTTATAGCCTGGGTTCTTTAATTATCATCGATTCTCATCACTTGGCCATAAATTCTTCTTATCTAAGTTTTCAAGCTCACTTCTTAGTTTCCTATGTTAGACGTAGAACGAATCCTTCTGAATCGACACACCTTAGTATATTCCAACAAGAGGTCGTTACCAGCTTGTCAGAAGCATAACCCCTAGAGTGACAATGTTTGATTGTAGTAACTTTCTTATAGTTGTTATTAACCAAGAACGTTACGGTGTTATCGAGGCTCACTTAGAATCCAAGACTGCGGTCAAAAATGTCCATTATTCTCGTGTCCCTCCCTAGAAATTGTCCTTCTCAAGGTCTTGTAACGACGACGATCTTTACGAGTGGCCAACTTCTATAAGTTGGGTAGAGTCTGGAAGGAAGCATACCCCATCTTGTAGAATATGAGGTCAATTGGGATTCCTATGACAACCACCCCTCCATCCTTTCAAAAATTGAGCTAAGATTTGACGTACCTACTCTCCCTCCGTACAAAATCTCGTAATTCTTGATATTATGATTATTTTTAATTTCGAGGACGAAATTGTCATAAGTTGAGTAGGATGTAAAACCCCTAATAATTTAAAGGAATATTTAAATTCTTTTTGGATTTTATTTAACTTTAATTTATTTTTATCTTATTTATATTATATAAAAGGACAATAGCCATGGTTGAGTTTGAATATGCAAGACGACTAGAAAGTTTGGCATGCCTAGCGTAGTCGGGTGCTTTAACTTGTATGCTAGCCATGTTAGGAATGCCATGGTCATATTATAATCTCTTGCATGTTAACCATTCAAATTATGGCACAAGTTATATTTTATTTAATTAATTAGTTAAGAAAGCCTTTATGACTTTTTAGGAGACCCGGTTGCACCGAACCTTCCCAAACATCTTCCAAGCCAAACCCAACCCTATGTAGGCATGTTGGGCATTAATAAATATTAATAATTATATTTATTTGTATTTAATTCAGATTTTGTAGTGTAATTACATAGATAGAATTAAATAGTTCTATATTAGGAAACCCATTTTTAAATCCTCAATCCAATCGACTTGCCAACTCACAAACAACCAAATCATGCCAAGTGGACCCTCCACCATGCTAATTTCGGTCAAGCAACACCCCCATGGCCAAATGCATCAAATTAAATAGGATATAAATCCTAGATTGCTTAAAATTCATTTAAGGATATGATTAAATATACCAACTTATCCCAAACCTTAACCAAATCCTAATCTCTCTCTCCCTCACCTTTGGCCGACCAAAACCCCTCTCCCTCTCCATAATTTCAGCAGCAACAAACTCCCCATAGCATCTATACATCATCTCCTCCATTGCACATCTCTCCATCCTTCACAAAAACTCATCTCCTCCACCATACATCCCCGAAACCTCTCAAAACAAACCCTAAAAACTCCATCTCCCCCATCCAATCCTCTATAGCCATTATCAACTCTCCCATACTCACCAAGAGAGGATTAGCAAGTGAGGATAGCGGAAAAGATTGGAGCTTTGGTGAAGAGAAGTCATTATCATCATTTCTAGCAAGGATCTTTGGTAAGAACCCAAATCTTTTCTTCTAAAAACCTTTGCTAAAATTTTATTGAAAATATGTTATTAATTCTGTAGAAATTATATTTTGATGGCTTTTGTTAGGTATACACTAAACCAAATAAGGTCTTTTACTGCCCATTATTTGTGCCATAAAACTAATTTTACGACTCACAAGGTCGTGCCGTAAAAGCTTCAGCCGTAAAAGGGTACGAGTATTTACGGCATGCGAAAATAGGCCGTAACTTAGGTAAATGCATGCCGTAAATGAAGTTCCTGGTAAACTTCGGATCTTATTTACGGCTCATAATGTAGGCCGTAAATACTAATCTTTTACGACTCGAAGTGATAGCCGTTAAAGTATTCGATTTCTTTAATTTATGGCACACATAGCAAGCTGTGAAAACTTAAAATGAAAACATACAATCTCGCATTAACGGCCCAAACCGCATGTCGTAAATGCTATGTGTTTATGACTCAAAACAAGGGCTGTTAAAGGGTTGATGAGTTTCATTTTGTGGCTCGCAAGGCGTGCCGTGATTATGGATTTTTTAATATCCACATTTGAATAGCTACAAATATAAATTAATCAACCATAATCAAATATGACTATAATATGGTTCTCATAGTATTTTCAACATAAATCAAACTAATTGCACATCTATTGAAAGTATTTACTTCCACCAAGTTGGACTAAATCCACAAACATTAATAAGATGACACAACATAATAGAATCTTAACACAAAGCAAAAGTGTTTAAACTGGATTTCCAATAGCAAAGTCATTCTCTTACTACAAGACTCAATGCAAAAGTCTTTAAGCTCAAATCAAAAATTATTGTCCTACTACAAAAGCAAAAGACGCTTCGTCTTACTACAAAAGCAAGTCACTTTGTCTTACTACAAAAGCATAAGTCACTTTGTCACTATAGCTGGACACTTCAAGACCTTCAAAGATTTTAAAGTCTTTAAGCTTAGAATAACTCATTTTTTAGAAGCATGCCTCCCCTCTTCTTTAAGTTTTACCTGAAGAAAAATAAAAAACAATATTAACACAATAAAGATTAGGAGACGTTATAATATCCAATAAAGAATCTGCTGACTTGATTACAATTTTCATCTTGTACGGAAGTAGTAAGTTTCAAAATAACAATAATCATCAAGATGTACATGATGCTTAATATAACATAATCCTCAATAATCGAGTTATAACCAGAAGTCTTTTCAAAATTTTGAAGATATTAAGAAGACAAGTGTTCGTGTAGTAGAAACTACTACTACCAGAAGTTTTCAAGTCTCTGTCAATTCACCTACTGCTGTGATTTCCTCCAATGAGTTGGCCAGAAGAAAGAATCTGGGCCCTTGTTTCTTGTGTGAAGAAAAATGGTTTAAGGGACACAGATCTAAGGAGAAGAAACTTTATATGATAACTATTGATGATGATGAACTGGAAGCCACAAAAAATGGAGATGGAGTAATAAGTTTGGAAGCAGTGTCCCACATTACTTCATGATCTTTTTCTATTTCCTTACAGGCTTTGTCTGGAACATTACAACATTCTAATATGAGGATGAGACGAACTCTGAACAGTAGGGCAGTTCTTATTTTAGTGGATTCAGGTTCCACTCACAATTCATTGATAGTACATTCAGTACTAGGATATGTTTACCTATCCATGACAAGCAAATCTTTGAAGTGATGGTGGCTAATGGTGAAAAACTTCAGAGACAAGGATTAATCAAGGATATGGCTATACATTGCCAAGGAAAGAAGATTGTTGCAAATTTCCTACATCTACTAATCACTGGCTGCTACATAGTCTTAGGGGAAAATTGATTAAGCACCCTAGGAGTATGGAATTTTTAGGACCTTACAATGAGGTATGAGTATCAGGGAGCTTCTTATTTATTTAGGGGAATACAACCACAGGAAGAAGGGTGGACAGAACCAGCTCAGAAAGAACTGAGATAGAAGCCTCAAGTGTTCATGATTCAACTATGCACCATAGAAGAAGTTACTAAAGACAGAGAAGATCTGCCACCTGAAGTTCAACAGTTGTTGCAAAGGTATGATTACCTTTTTGAAGAGCCAAAGGGTTTACCTCCTCCCAGAGTGTATGATCACAGGATACCCCTGCTACCTAGGTCACAACCAGTTTGTAGTATACCTTATAGGCACCCCTACATGCAAAAGAATGAAATAGAGAAGCAAGTATAGGAGATGTTCGAATCAGGAATAATCAGACCAAGCTCTAGTCCCTACTCTTCTCCAGTCATCTTGGTTAAGCAAGCATATGGAGGATGGAGGGGATGTATATAGACTTTAGAGCTTTGAACCAACTCACTATTAAAGACAAATTTCCTATTCCCTTAATTCTAACTTCCATAATTTTGATCAGTAGGCAGAATCTCAAGAGGCAGAATCTTATAACTGGAGGTGCCATTAACTAGTCTAACTTCCATAATTTTGATTAGGCAAATTGTACTGATATTTGGAATGACAAATAAGAAGACTAAGATTGACTCACCTAAATTATCCCCTTAATTCTCCAAACTCCTCTTGTGTGCACCATAATATGTGAATCATCTGGATGGAGTGCTGCAACCTCCCTCCTCACTTCCTCTAAGGCTACACTGTGATCACTCGACAACCTCTCTGTAACTGGCCTCCCCTCCACTCCTTTGCGCCTGAGGACTGCCCTTGAATCTTCCAGATTAGCCACGTAGACCGTATCCTCTTTGAACACTCCCATACAAGGCAGCACGTGATGCAACATATGGCTGTGTGAGCCATAAATGCTTCACCAGATGCAAAAACTCGTCTGTCGTACTGAACGCCTTCTTGATTACGTCCACAGATAACCCTTATTGCTTTGAAGAAAACTCTGCCAAGTTCAAATACCATATAATTCAACATTTTGGACACTTACAAAATCAAATAGATGTAAATTACATACATACACCCTTAACTGCAGCAAAGCCACAAGGAAACAAAATTATCATATTCACATTGATTTACTTGACCTCTAAACCAATTCCTCGCAATAAAGTAAAAGCATAATGAAGGATTTGAAAAGAATTATAAAGAAATTTTCTTGCAATCTACATGATATTATGTGTGCTACATTTTGTTCTTTTATGTTAGTTTTGGACCCAACATGTTGTGCAGATACTTATTCCAGAGGTGCTAGCCAGTTGGCATTGAACTGCAACATGTAAATTTTCATCTTCATACCTTATTTACTTGGTGACATCTTCTAATTCATCATGATTCTACATGCTCTATTATGTAGGTGGCTTCCACATGACGTGGCTCGGAAGTGGGAATGCCATTCCCTTGAGCCTTTACTGGCAGCTAATTCCAACTCGGTCATACCTATCTTTCCAACATATAAGTACCTTTCCTTGCCTCTTATGAGGATACTTATTATTGCAAGCTATTTTTGTGATTGCTTACATTAAACTATGCATAGTCATCTTATTGTTAGCACTATCATTGTTTAAGTTTCCATTTTGCATGTGTATGTGCATAGTGGAACGTGTTACTTGCTCAATCTAGTTTTTGCCTATTGAAGACATGTGCTTATCTATAGTACATCTTCGAAGATAAGCGGAACTATATCAACTTTCACCTCATATCTTAGAATAATGCACAACTCGACTGTGTAGGTGTTGTTCTACTTGTTTAAAGGAATCAGGTTGAAATAAGAATGGAAGGACACTTTTTAGCCTCAAATCAGGTTGAAATCATTAAATGAGAAGGAAGGGAAAGTATCTATAAGTTTCAAGACTGTTAAGTTTTCTGTCAACTTATGAGTGCTAATTAGGCTTTATATTGCCAACAACATGCCCGACCAGATGACTTGAGACGGTCAAGTAGAAGCAGCAGTATGTTGTACTTGATTTATACTCTTTGGGGCATCATCATCACTTCTTGGAGCCAAGTGTACATTATCTTCCTCGTTATCCTTTGGAAGGAAGAAAATCAAGCAAACATGCTCAAGAAGGAATCTTTATATATAGACACATATATCAAGATGCATACCATCATCAACAATGATCAAAGACTATCCCTCATGCCACTGATCTTGAGGTAGGAGTTCAACAGCAACAATGTCTCCATCAAAAGCCCTATTCATGTTACTACGTCCATGGATAACTATTTTATCGCCTATACCCTTACTTCTAACATAAGCTTCAAATAGATTGTAATGGTTGACTCGAAGTTTTCATTGATGATATATCCAATGAAACATACCTGAGGAAATCTCTGACATAGGCTTGTGTTGCATTATCAAATATATCTAAGTTTATGGAAACATAACAAATAATAACATAACAAAATAATAAAATAAAGCAGGAAGATAATTACATCCCTAACAAGTAAAGGGTAACATACCTCACTGTAGATAATTTTCCTTTAATGGTCTCAGATCTTCAACATCCACCATTGTTGCATCTTCCGATGTAGGAAGAACAACCAAGTACAACAGATCAGGTCGCCCAAATAACCCCAAACACCTGATGGTCGAACAAAAGCCATTCGACACGACACGATATGATACGACATAGAACTTGGGAGTTAGAAAAATAGCTCTGGGGTACTACAGTTGACTTATGAGTATCTTTTGGTGGTGATTCGTCTTTCTGGTTGTGAAACACAGAATAAGAGTTGCTTAATTACCTCAAATTTTTTTTGTCTTATTATCTAGGCTGGCCATGACTTCCAAAATTTTGAGGGTCACGATAAAAAAAAGGGTTTCTTTTTTATATATATAATTATTTTGTAGTATTTTAAATATTAGTACTCGCACAATTTAAAAGAACGACTCACTTAGTAAATTTGGCTTTTACTTATACATCTTATATAACGCGGGGGGGGGGGGGGGAACTGAAACCAAAAATTTTAGTCTGATGAGCTGTTGGTTGTGTCTCATTGACCAGTTACTGCATATCTATTAATAAATGCGATACCTATCTTTGGAAAAGGCCCTTTTCTATAACTTTTGTTTTATTCTCTTTGTCATTAGTAATAAGCAAGATATTTGAGTTTCCAGCCAAGTGACCCTGATACCAACGGGTAGCCACCCGAATTGCTGACATGTAAAATATGTTAATAGGTCAAAGTGTTGGTAAGCTAGACTTCATCAACTACTATCCTTTATTACAAGTTTACAACACAAGATTGTGCTCAATGCTGATAAAGATCATAGTTTATACATTGGGTTAGGAAAGAATGAATATTATTTTGCTAGAATGTGTGCCGAACGAAGGTAGTATGTTCATTATTATAAAATGAACAGATATCAATTGACCCAATACAAAGAGTAATTAGCAATAGACAAAAAATGAGAAAATAATGTGATATTGTTGAACAAAGGTAGTATGTTTCATTATTATAAAATGAACAGATATTCATTGATCTAATATGAAGAGTAATTTGCAATAGACGAAAAATGAGAAAATAATTCTTATTAGAGCCCTCTTGCGGCATAGGGCAGAAGATGGTATTTTAAAACTTATACAACATTGTAGCATACAAATCAAGATAGATACTTGCACAAGCTATTTCTACAAAAGATATTTGGTACCCTATTAAAAATATTATTTTATGCATATAATCTGGAAAAAGATATTAATCGATAAGAGCAAAGAAAAACATATAAACAAATATGATATCCAGGTAGGTAATAACTAAATACCTGCTAATGCACTACCCAGTTACAGATTAAAACAAACTTAACATGATGGCAGATTGTGATGTATCGAAGTGACAACAACATAGACCTACCTGTAATGAGTTTAGCAACCATTTGGCAAAATTGAAGAAATAATTGTGGATCTACTGCAATTTGAATCTAGGATCAAACATGAGGTTGTAACTTGTCATCAATACTTAATCATCTGTATAACTCAATATATTTCATGGCTCCGACATTAAAGTCACTATTCAACCCTTGAATGGTACAAAATAGAGTTGAGAGAGAAAAATGAGAACTATACTATTCTTGAACCTGAACTAGACCAATGATCCAAAGGCACAAACTGTGGCTTCTAAGACTAAGCATCTGTTTGAGCAAATATGACGTCCTACTTGACATTAAGTATGTCCCCAAGAACCATATACTATAGCGTAGGGTTGTTCAACATTAACCTACAGTATATATAACTAACCGACCAAAGCGACGAGCGATCATTTTGGTTTATCCCAACAAACTAAGACACTTTGGTTAATGTTTCTAAATAATTTAAAGAGTGATTTCCTCTTTAGTTAACAGATCGAGCAATTTAATCGAGCAATTTAGAATAAGCAAACACATCAGAGTGTGTGTGTGCCTTTTAGCCAGTACTGCCCATATAGTAAGAGAGGAGAGGAGAGGTTCCTTTTAACGGGTGATTTCCTCAGAAGAATTCGATAGAAACTATGGCATTTTCGAGAATACTCACCAATCCAATTGATCGAAACAATGTCATTTCGAGAATACTCACCGATCGACGAATGCCTTGAGCCGAGGAGCTGCTTGTAGCGTCGTATTTCGCCTGACCAGAGATGGTGGCTCCTTTGAGGAATTGGATCGAACACCTGTCAGTCAAGTTTGAATCAATAAAATTAATGAAAAAATGGATCAAATTAGAGCTTTCCGATAAAGACTCATGAAGAAAGACGATATTCCTGGAGAAGGAATCCACAACCGAAAAACATGATCTTCCAGGAGAAGGAATCCACCACCGAGAAAGACGATCTTCTTGGAGAAGACTCATTGGGAACTCACCATAGCGGAGAAGGAAGCCTGGATCGGAATAGTCTTCTTGGAGAAGGAATCCACCATCGAGAATTTAAAGCCGCCCTCCCTTTCTCCGTGTGCTAGGTTTTCTTCGGGAATAGATATTTTAGGTTTGGACGTGAGTCTCTGAGCCCTTATGTTCTTGTTGTTTGGGTTTTGTGAAGAGAAATTATGGAGGGAATTATTTTTCTTTAGCAGTTTTGTGTTAAAATTGGTAGCAATTTTTTTGGGAACAATTAAATTAGCGGGATATAATTTATGGCATATATTTGGTAGGCTGTGAAAGTCCATTTATTTTATGGCCTACCAGTGCAGGTCATGAAATGCTACGAGAATCTTATATTTTACGGCTCGCATAAATACATGTCGTAATTGAAAACATTTAGCGACCCTAAAAATGCATACCGTATTAAAAAGTGAAAAAAGGGAATTTACGGCTCACATTCTCGGTGCACCATAATAATATATAATTTACGGCATGCATTCAACGCATGCCATAAATGAAAATTCATAAAAGCCCTGATTTGGTGTAGTGGTAATCATCAATAAAGGTTTCATGAAATATATGCGTAATATTCATGTGTCGGTAGGATCAAAATTAACTCCATTGTAAAGGAACTTTGAGTTATTGGTGCCTATTTTCGAAACTGAATTTTATGTGTGTTCGTATACATAAATTATGATTTTTAAGTATTTTTCACGATTTTAACAACTCAAATCTGGTCGAAAAAATTGTAGGTCAAAACTAGTTAATTTCGGGTAACCGGCTGACCTAGAATGTCCCAAACTTGCAGTATAACTCAACCCTTATACCTCTAATATTATTCAATGAAATAAATTATTTTATTGCTGTTTAAAATATATTTTTGGTTATTTTAGCAATTTTGAGTCATTAACTATGTTCCGGGTGTGTTTCGGGTAGACTAGCTGACTTATTAATCAACTAGTCATAAATATCTTTAGAAATATTAATTCTGGAATTTTATAGATAAATATGTAGAAAATTAGTTAAAATATTATTTTTATGATTTTTATATAATTTTTAAGTATGTTATTGAAGTAGGGGCATAACCGACTAATTAAAAGTTAGAAACCCTAAAACTGTGTTTCGATGTCTCGTGGAACCTGTGTGTGATTGTATGGATCTAAATGGTTCCACGAGAGATTGAATATAATTCTGACACATTACTTTGACTAATTAAGTCGTATCGTAAGTTTCATAAGTAGTGACTTAATTTAGTTAATTAATTATCTAGGAGCATCGGGTTCCGGAGGCGTGGACGCGGGAGCGGCGTTTCATATTTACAGCACGGAATCAGACAAGATACCTTGCCATAATTACTGCTTACATTTAGTTGCATTTTATTATCCTGTTACTATTTTCTGCACTTTTATTTTTAGTTATTTATTTTTCTTCTTGCTTATGGACCTAGAGTTAAGAGACTTTCGTCAATAGAATGCATGTCATTGACTTTGTCACGATTGTACCACGAGTTGTGTGTGAGTTGTGAGTATCATGTAGTGGTCACTTGCGTGTTGGCTGATCACCCATTCGCATGCATAGGAATAACTGTCAATAATGCATGTTAGAAGACTTGACAGTTATTGAATATAAACCGTGTTGTGGAAATGACACATGTTGGTGAGTCGTGGTTACGATGCATGTATAGTATCATTGGGGGAGGGGACAGCTACTAGCGTAGGGGCTATATTTACTTTTTACACATTTATGGGTGATAGTGACTCGGATGAGCGCTACTTGCTGCCCGGCCGATAGTGTCTTGGATGAGCGCTACTTGACGGCCACTCTTTATTACTTGCTTACGTGAATCCGTTACAGTCCCTGCGTAGAACGTTGTCCTCAAAGTGCATATCACATAGATGGTTAGGTACCCTGTTGTGTTATAGTTTATAGAATTTTTTACTTATGCAGTTATATGGCATGTTCTTTCTGTATCTTGTTACGTCCCTCTGAGGACCTGGTTATCTCTCCAGGTGTATGCTTTCATGATTTACTGCAGGTGTTCTAGCCAAGGCCGTGATCTTCTCCCTTCCTTCGAAGAGAATTGCGCTTGGTTCGTTTGATATTTTATCGATTCACTTCTTGTACATTTTATTTTGAGATAGTTGGTAGTGGACTTTATCTCCGCCCAACGTTTGTACAAATGACTTTAATAAGTTGATTTTATGATATATTGGTTTGTGGATGAGATTAGCTTCATGGTTACTACATTTTACAGCTTATGTGTACATACGAGATATCCATATATTGGAGTATACTTCGTATGTAGATAGCTGGCATGATACGTCTCTAGTCCTATATATTTTGGGACTGGGGCGTTACAATTGTAATGGTATATGACTGAGTTGGAATTAGTGTGTTTTAATGTGTATTTTTGACACGGGGACACAAGGACAGAACTTGTCTGTGCACAGTACTTTGCCCTGCTGCTGCGTGTCCAGTTCTCACTGGACACGACACTATCTGATATACATTTTGGTGGGAACGTAGGGGCAGTGTATGACATGACACACACAAAGTTTGAGGTAATTCTATGGAGTATTCTAGGAGTTAGCTCACTCACAGATTTTACTCGATCCACACACACCTGCATAGTTCAGTCGAACAACACATCTGATGGCATCCTGCAATATTTATCCCATGGACACTCTTTACCTTGATGCACACACTTTGACACATCTTGGACACTTGTATATGACATTCGACACAATAGACACTTGACTCACCCTGTGACACTACTCGGATAGTGTCATTCTCAGATTGAAAGTTCATTTGTATTTCACTCACATTTCACTTGTACACTCATCACCCTCTGACACTTGATACATCTGACCAACTCCCAGGTCAGTTTTACAAGATCCCTTCATAACCAGTCAAGTGTATACCTGGATATGTTCTACCTGCACTCGATTCATGGTGTACTCTTCTATATAGATGGATCTGTCCATTCTTTTATGTCCAGATATTAGTGTTCTTTCCCTCGAAATACATAATATGTTCAATGTTTTACTTCCAACCCTTAACCAATGTTCAGGAAGCAAAATCCTACTTAGTTGATGGTTCAAGACATCTTCACCTTCATTCGACTGATACTCTATGAGTATCAGCGTTCAGACCTTGTGATCTGCATATCAATTTCCAATTTATTGTTGTATCAATCATTGCATCCTAATCATCTAGATAACATTAGCCCAAACTCTGTTATGTCCAAAATGGCATTTCATCTCACTGCATTACCCCTCCTTCATATCTTGCATTCAAATATTGCCATCTGTCAGTCAAGTTCCCATCTTGCTCTGTCCACTTTATTTTGCTTCAGTCCAGACTTTGAGTATCAAGTGTTGGCCTATCCTCTTCATTTGATACGTCAATGTATCAGATTGAACCCTATGTTTAGCCATTGCTTTCCTCATGGACAATTCAAAAATTTGTATCAGTATATTGATACTCCACATTAGTTCTCATTCCCATTTAAGTCCAGTTCACAATCTAAGGAAGGTGGTTGATCCATTTCACTTGAAATGTCCAGTTTTCCTTTAATTAGTAGCAGATAAGTAGAGCCTTGTTGTCCTACCTACTAGATAATTGGCCAACACTTGAAGTACCAGAACACCACTGCCCCATTCGTACCTTGACCCAGCCTTTGTGTATATGTTCACTTACCTGCAAATCATTAAGTTGAGACACTTTTCATACCCTGCAAATTAGCCTACAACAGACCCTTGTTCATGTTCTATACAGTTTGTTGTATTTGTATTTGCTATCGAGTGTGGGTTTCGGTTCAGTTCTGGGCTTGGGTATTGAGTGGTTAAGCATATGTAAACCTGGGTTCAGTCTTTTTTATAGTTAGGGTTCGGACCCCTTGGACAGAGTGCTCTGATACAAACATATATCAGAGCAAATGTGGACTTTCACTGCATTACATGGTATGTTCTGAAATGTCAAGTATAGGTGATGTTCAATTCTGCCCTTGTTTGTTCACTACATTCTTGTACAGTTAATATCCTGTGCAGTCAAATAGAATTGGATAGTGTATCAGAGTAAGTATCAGTATAGGCATGTGAGTTAGAATGTTATTTAGCTTGGTTAGTAGGCTTGGCTCTTGCCTGACCTTGCAGTAAGGTAGCAGTAGGCCTTACCTGCAGTTTTTAACTGAGCAGAGATCTGGGGGCAGATAGAGGAGTCCTTTGGCCTAACTGAAGGGTTTAGAGTAGTATAGGTAAATGTAGAGATTTACCTACTTGAATTTTTGTTCAAGCAGAAAACTGAGATCAGGATATTACAAATATGTTAGATAGATACTCATGTATCCTAAAGTGTTAGAGGTAAACTGGTATTCAGATTGTGTGCATGTGTGTGTTTGAGAAGAGAGGAGTAGAGAGAGGGAGATAGAGGAGGTTAGTAGCAGCAATGCACTGCTGCAATGCAGGCAGCAACTTGCCCTGCTACACTAGCAGCAGGAAAGAGTATTCTCCTTGTTAGTTGTGATGGTTAGGCCATCAATCTAGGTTTAAGGTTTGGGATTTTGGAGAGTCTTGTATAGTGATACCTATATATGTAAGTATACATGGGTTATATAAGTTAGATTGGTTCTATATGATACACTATGTGTTGTATATAGGTAAGGAAATAAGCAGGGAAAGGGTAATAGGTAAGAAATTGAGCTTATCTAGAGGATTGGTAATGTAGGTAATAGTGTTATAGGTTAAGCTTGTATTATAGGAAGTAGAAAACCTTAGAAATATGGAATTGGACATTGAGTATAAGTAATATCAACATGGTATATTCCCAATAACCTAGAGTTGACCAACTAAACCAAAATTGACTTGGTTGACTATAGATTTGACTAAAGGTTGACCATAGTTGACCAGAGTTGACTTTGCCTAGTATGACCTAGAAATCATATAGATTGCATTGTCAATTTCAAGTATTACATTTTGGATTACATCATGACCTGTGTTGCTCTAAATAGGACTCTGTGGCTTCAGTTTGGACCTCTATACCTATCAGCTGTTCAGGATATCAGGCGAGTACATTCTCTAATCATTTCATATCTTGTTTAGGATTATATTTCCTGCTTTAGATTACTTTACTTGATGCTGACATGATGGTAAATATGGATCTTGTCATGCGATGTTATCCCCTTAGCGGATACATCGGGTATTTCATGTTCGTGTACTTTATCATGGGCATCGTATACTCCTTGTGTTCATATTATTCGTGTGCAAATCGTGTGAAATCATGTACTCTCATGTGCCCGTATGATCATCGTATGCAACTATACTTCGTGTGCAATAACATAACTTGACTGGATCCTTGTGTATTGATTGGGGACGGAGGAATAGAAGTGGTTATGTGATCAATCCAAATCGTGTGAACCTCTGTAGATTACTCGTGTGCAACATCGTGCCGTTTACATAACCGTCTTATGCTCTGAATCACTAGTCACTTACATTTCTTACTTATCATGTATATATTTCTAGTTTACAAATATCTCTCTTATTTTCGTGTACATTTTCTTACAGTTCATGTATCTTACTCTCTAGCATGCTTATATTTTCTAACCCGTTATGATTTGTTGAGATGTATTGTGCTCGCTCCTGTCCTGACTGGACCTGTTGAAAATATTATAGAGGATGAGGCCGAGGCGTTCTGTTCTACGTATTACGGGACTACCCTAGAGGACAGTTGTGACCTGGACCAGTAGTAGGACCCCTTAGCAGTGGATGACACTCCCTTAGACTAGGATGTCTTTTATTGTATTTACTCTGGATTACTGTATTTGAGATTTTGAGATGTTATCTGGATTTTTGTTATCTTAGACACTTAGACTTCTATCTGGTTCTATCTCTGTGGATTTCATTTCTTTTCATATATATATATATCTATCTTTTATCGTATTCTACCTTAGATGTGATTGAGACTGTATTAGCTATGTAACCTCCATTCGGAGTGTATATACTGTACAGGTACCTTATATATTGTTAGATGATTGACCTAGGACAGCGTTCTACCGCCGACAGTACGGCGTAGGCTGGACGTACCCACTTCTCGTGCCCTTACTCTAGGGTGCAGGTCGTGACAGTTCTTCTTCTCCGGCTTTATGTTCTCATTGGAAGCCACAAGAGTGAATGAAGATAGAGGGTGGGCATCATGCCCATATATATATATATATACAGTGAAGGTCAGCCCCCGCCGACTCTTCGTCTTCCCAATAAATGGGCACGTATCACTTAACGAGGGAGAAAGGAAAATGACGTTTTGAAAAAGAGCGCCCCATAAATAGGTTCATCGTTGGAAATGAACCGAGCATTTAATGCTCTGATTTAGTCAGGTTGTGCGACACTCATATTGTACCACACTCAACATACGCGACCATCAGATTGCACAACAATCAGGTTGTACCATATTTTGTTGCGCAACGCTCAAAATTTTGCTCAACTTTTCAAAATACTGCACAATACATATCGACAGCAACCAAACCTTAATAAGGGAGGCACAAGTTATGGAGTTTGCCCAACTCTAAAAAGAGCGCGCACACACTGTCAGAATCAAGCCAAACCCTAAGTAGGGTGGTCGATGATCAGTAGGGTGGTTGATAATCGGGTCTATAGTCGAATGCTGACCCTCCATGGCCAGGTTGGCCGTCTCTTAACGTGATGAAGGTGGAACTCGCATGGATGACTCGTACACAGTCTTACCCTTCTCAGCAGTGGAGCGCTTGGGTGCCATTTGTTGACACAAAGTCACAGTCAACCAAATATTGACTACATTGACTAAATAATATTTGTATTAATTCAATACGACACACGACGACTGCATTCAGTTCAAGACAGATGACAGCTCAGTCTCCGGCTCTCAGTGTGTTCTGGAGTCTGTATTTTATAATTTCATTGAGTCTAGACTTGTGTACTCTGAGTCATGCTGAGCTCTTGGAACTTAGTCTATAACCTACCCAAAATCCCTAGCTCCACTGAACCAAACACTGCCCAAAAAGCCCCTTTGAACCACTCTGTGCTCTGGAGACAGAGTTCGGGCCGAACTCTGCCTCCACACAGAGTTCGGGCCGAACTCTGTCCCCTAGAAATCAGGAACCCTAATTTTAGGGTTAGCTGGTTGCTAGTTGTCCAACGGCCAAATTTTTGAATTTTCCTACCCGAATTCTGGCCGAATTCTGCCTATAAAAACACTATAAATAGGGCATGAATTCTCTCATTTCAATTCATCCAATCTTCTCTTCTCTTCTCTCTTATAAGCTCAATAAGCCATACCCTTCCCATCTACTAGCCACAAGCCTCCTAAGTCTCGAGTGCTCAGCATCTCTCAGTTAGGATTCTTGTACAAGAGTCGAAGAAGTCGCTTGGACAATTCCAAGCAAATCGCCACTGCGATCCTCTGTTAGAAGTTGACGTGCTCTTCTGAAGAAAAGGCACGGGTTGTAAACTACTATTTCACAAATAGTGGATTTAATTCTGAGCTAGAGTTCTCAGGCCTGGACTAGTCCTCCACGAGGGAAACCAGGTTAAAATCGCTGTGTTTGCGTATGCTCTTCTGCTCTTCATTTATTTTCCGCACTTTACTCTGATTATTTATTGTTGGTGAAAGAGTTATTTTTAATTGGCTATTTTTCTATATAAACTCTATTCACCCCCCTCTAGAGTTGCCAAACTGTTCTTCAATTGGTATCAGAGCTCTGTTCTCTTTACAAGGACTAACATCCTAAGAGCTGATCCATGGCAACCACACAATCCTTGATTTCCAATCATGGTGAAGGTCAGTCCACTCATAGGCCTCCCCTATTTGATGGGACTAACTACACATATTGGAAAACAAGGATGAGCTTCTATCTTAAGTCTCTAGACTTTGACCTGTGGACTGTCGTCACTGACGGTTACAAAAAGCCCGCCAGAATAGTTGTCGATGGTGACCTCATTGAGAAACCACACGACAAATATTCTGTCGAGGAGAAGAAACAGGCAAGTCTAGATGCTAGGGCTATTAATGCTTTATTCTGTGCTATAGACAGGAATGAGTTCAACAGGGTCTCTACATGCACCACTGCTCATGAAGTATGGAGACTTCTAGAAGTGACGCATGAAGGAACCACACAGGTCAAGGAATCCAAAATAAGCCGTCTCACTCAAGAATACGAAGCTTTCAAGATGAAGCCAAGTGAGACGATCACTCAAATGTTCACAAGATTCCTCGACATCATCAATCCTCTATCATCGCTTGGAAAGCAGTACTCAAACCACGAGAATATTCGTAAGCTGCTCAGAGGGCTACCAAAGATTTGGAACCCTAAGGTGACAGCCATCATAGAAGGAAACGATCTCACAACAATGTCAATGGAGACCTTGATGGGTAAGCTTATGACTCACGAGCTTGACCTCAAGGACTTCGAAGAGCCTGCTCCGAAGACCAGGGAGATCGCACTCAAAGCTCATCAACGAAGAGCTAATCATGATGAGACCGAAGAAGATAATTCGGATGATGAAGACCAAGCTTTCATGGTTCGCAACTTCAGGAAATTCCTTCGCTTCAATCGAAGGAAGAAGGAATCTCAAGAAGACGATGAAGAAGAACCAACTTGTTACGGTTGCAAGAAAACTGGACATGTCCGAAAAGACTGCCCATTCCTGAAGAAGAGCAACCGCTATGAGAAGCCATACAAAAGGAACTCATCAAAGAAATATGCCAACACAGGCATTTGGCATGAAAGTGAAGCGAGTGACTCTGAGAAAGAAAAGGACTCTCCTCAAGATACAGCAAATGTGTGCCTGATGGCAACTTCCAACAAGGTATCTAACGAAACTCTGGATGACTTCTCTTTTGATGAACTTGGCGATGCTTTCACTGATTTACTCGATGATCATAAAAAGGTCATCGGTAAATATAAACATGCCAAGGACAAAATCAAAAGTCTAGAAGATGAGATACAAAGAATTTCTTTACTTCTTGATAATGTTAGAAACACATCACCCACTAATGACACTGATGAAGTATCCAAGCTTAAATTAAGCTTACATGATGCTGAAGCACGTATTGAGCAACAAACTCAAGAAATCACTACTCGCAACACGTTGCTTGCTGAAGAAAAGAGTAGACACAAGATTTCCATGACTAAGATTTATGGCTTAAATATTAAGGTTGATGAACTGCAAGCTGTTTCTAAAAGATTAGAAACCAAATTGGGTAAACAGGTTGTTCAACCTCAAACCCAATCACATGGGCACAACACCACTCATGCTAGTCAACCACATCATTCTCATGCAGCACATAACCATGCATTTATATACACAAACTTTCACAAACCACGTGCACGTAAGAACAATTCTCACTCAGTACACACTCATCATGCACAAAGATATAATCAACATCACTCCACACATAAAAATCATCATGCCATGCCATATAGACAAAATCATCATGCAATGCCATATAGACAAGGTCCTCATATACCATATAGACAAAATCATCATGTCATGCAATATAGACAAAATCATCATGCCATGCCATCTAGACAATATCAGCATGTCACACATCATAGACAATACCATCATTCTATGCCTCATAGACACCATCAACATGCCACTTATTCCATGCATAATCATCTTCACCATGCTAACTCTTCACATCATGTCCATCCTCATCCTGTTGCTTACAGATATTATTCTCATGCTCCTAGTATAAATAAGAATGCTATCTGTACTTATTGTGGATCACATGGACACATCTCACCACAGTACAGAGTTAGAAGACTTGTAGATAAAAAGATATATGCTTGGTTTCCAAAGACTAACTTTTCAGGACCCTCAAGAACTCGGGTACCAAAGGTCACATCTACTCTTGATGTAGGTGGACCTTCCCTCCTCAACTGAAAGTAAGTGGATTCTCGATAGTGGATGCTCGCGACATATGACGGGAGACGCAAATCTTTTTGCATCACTATCGATGAAGAGAGAAGGATACGTATCCTTCGGTAACAATCTCAAAGGGCACATTATAGGTAATGGTGTCATTGGTCATCCTCCTTCTCCTGTAATAAAGGATGTCTGCCTAGTGACCGAGTTAAAGCATAACCTGCTCAGCATTAGTCATCTTGCTGATCATGGATATGATATTAACTTTGGACAAAACAGTTGCTACATCTATGATAGGTCAACAGGAGACATTGCTTTTGAAGGAAAAAGAGAGGACAACATCTATATTTTCTATCTTTCTATAAAAACTAACAATGCAGGTAGATGTCTATATGCCCACAAAGACGAACGACAACTTTGGCACCAGCGTCTTGGTCATGCCAACATGGATGCTATATCCAGGCTTTCTACCAAGAAGCTAGTGAGAGGATTGCCTGACATCACATTCAAAAAGGACACGGTATGTGCCGAATGTGAACTAAACAAGGCAACTAAATCCTCGTTTCATTCCATCAACTCTGTAAGTACTACTAGACCCTTGCAATTACTTCATATTGATTTATTCGGTCCTAGTAGAATAGCTAGCCTTGGTGGCAAACTTTATGCATTTGTTATTGTTGATGATTTTTCGAGATTTACTTGGGTTTTCTTTCTCGCTAATAAGAGCGATGCTATTTCTGCTTTCAAAATTTTTGTAAAGAAAATTCAAAACGAAAAAGGCTACATGATTACTCGAATCCGAAGTGATCATGGAGGCGAATTCGTAAATTATGATTTTGAAAGTTTTTGTAATGCAAATGGCTTTGATCATGAATTTTCTTGTCCTAGAACTCCTCAATAAAATGGTGTTGTGGAGCGGAAGAATAGAACTCTCGGCAATATGGCCAGAGTCATGTTGAATAAATTTTTACTTTCGAAATATTTTTGGGCAGAAGCTGTTAGTACAGCATGCCACATTTTGAATAGGGTGCTGATTCGTCCCATTACGAAGAAAATACCCTATGAGCTTTGGTTTGGGAGAACCCCCAATGTTTATTATTTTAAAGTTTTTGGTTGTAGATGTTTTATCCTTAACACCAAAGACAACTTAGGCAAATTTGATGCCAAAGCTGACGATGGTATCTTTCTTGGTTATGCCGCCAAGAGTAAGGGATATAGAGTTTTTAATAAACGCTCACTTATTGTGGAAGAGTCAACAAATGTGACTTTTGATGAAGACAACAGTGCAGCAAGTACTCTTGATGATGATGTTGAGCCATCAACTTCTACTCCAATGAATACTTCAACCGAAACTAATTCTCTGGAGGGTTTGCCTAAGAAATTCTCTTTCAAACCTTCTCATCCAGAAAATTTAGTTATAGAAGAAGTTTCACGTGGAGTAACTACTAGATCATCACTAAGAGACTCCGTTGCTAGCACTGCCTTCATTTTACAAGTAGAGCCTAAAAACATTTCTGAAGCTTTTAATGATGAATTTTGGATTTCTGCTATGCAAGAAGAACTCAACCAATTCGAGAGAAGCCAAGTATGGGAACTCGTTCCTAGACCGGTTAATCACTCGATAATTGGTACTAAATGGGTTTTTAGAAACAAAGTAAATGAAGATGGTTCAGTCACACGTAACAAAGCTCGTCTAGTAGCTCAAGGATACAACCAAGAGGAAGGTATCGACTACGATGAGACGTATGCTCCTGTTGCTAGACTAGAATCCATTCGGATGCTTTGTGCTTTTGCTAATTTTCAAAACTTTAAATTATTTCAAATGGATGTGAAAAGTGCTTTCCTGAATGGTTTTATTAAGGAGGAAGTTTATGTGAAATAACCTCCTGGCTTTGAAAATCATAAATTTTTCGACCACGTGTTCAAGCTAAAGAAAGTACTTTATGGCCTCAAACAAGCCCCCAGAGCTTGGTATGAAAGGCTAAGTAGCTTCTTACTTGAGAAAGGTTTTTCAAAAGGGAAAATTGACACTACACTGTTTATAAAATCTTTTAAAGACACCATTCTGTTGATTCAAATTTATGTTGATATCATTTTTGGTTCTACTGATGAAACCCTCTGTCAAGAATTTGCCAAGTGTATGCAGACAGAATTTGAGATGAGCATGATGGGAGAGCTCAACTATTTTCTTGGTCTGCAAGTGAAACAAATGGCTAATGGAACTTTCATCTGTCAATCGAAGTATACCAAGGACATGCTGAAGAAGTTCGATCTTGACAACATCAAACCAATCAGCACTCCAATGGCTACTTCAACCAAACTCGAACCAGATGAGAGCGGCAAACCCGTTGATCAACGTAAGTATCGAGGTATGATAGGCAGCTTACTTTATTTAACTGCTAGTCGCCCCGATATCATGTTTAGTGTTTGCCTATGTACTAGATATCAAGCAAATCCTAAGGAATCTCACATGACCGCGGTTAAGCGTATCTTTCGATACCTTAAGGGTACGGTTACAGTGGGCCTATGGTATCCCAAGTCAACATCATTTGACCTCATCGGTTACTCTGATGCTGATTTTGCTGGATGCAAGGTCGACCGTAAAAGTACGAGCGGCACGTGTCATTTATTAGGAAAGGCTTTAGTCTCATGGTTTAGCAAGAAGCAGAACTCTGTCGCACTATCCACAACAGAAGCTGAATACATAGCAGCTGGGCGTTGTTGTGCACAAATTCTGTGGATGAAGCAAACCCTTGAAGACTATAAGTTATCTTTCATGCATATTCCTATATTCTGTGACAATACTAGTGCCATCAATTTGACTAAGAACCCTGTCTGCCACTCACGCACTAAACACATTGAGATCAGACACCACTTTTTGCGTGATCATCAGCAAAATGGCATGATTAACTTAGAATTTATTGACACTGATCATCAGCTAGCAGATTTCTTTACTAAGCCATTATCCGAAGAGCGCTTCAATTATCTTTGTCGTGAACTCAGAATTTTGGATGAAGCAGTTATAAGTTGAGACTTACTTGCGTAAATGTCGAGTATATTTTGATTCTTCTATGACAAATTTATTATGGGTACAAGCCGAAAGGGTCCTTCTGACAAAAAGGCGTAAAAGCCTAAGCGACACGGTGCACTAGTCCTCAGGACTACCGCTAGCTGGGATCCGGCCCCTGCAGCTAACCCATGGCAAATTTGAAATACTGAATTACAATATATTTCCTTGTTTATTATATGGTTTGTTCCGATTTATTATTGCCTAATTGATCTTTCCTAAAGTTCATTCTGACCTTTGTGTACCTCTCTATGTACTTCATTGTTTTCATCAAACTTTTATCCTCAAAATATCTTTTGTTCAACACTTAATCAATTTTTCTATCTTTTCAGCCTGCTTTTAGTTCTGGACCACTGATCCAGAACTCGGGCCGAACTCTGCCCCTAACAGAGTTCGGGCCGAGTTCGGTCCCTAAGTTCCAGCGTCGGGATCTGGCTCTGCCGTTGGATCAATTTAGATCCTATGGTCAATATTTCATCCGACCAAAGACAAACCCCTATTTTATTTCGGGACTCCTTCTCTCTCCTTCACCATTGCCTCCTTCCTCACCTCTCCAAACTCCTTCCTTCAAACCCTAACCCTAGTTTTTGATCTAGAGTGCTCCATTGCTCCTCAAAATCAAGGAAAAAGGGTTTCTCAAGTTCTCCATTTTCAATTTGAATCTCCATAACTCTCTCCTTCTATCCATTTTCAAGTTCTCCATTTTCTTGCAAATGGCTCCTCGCTTGCCCAATCGTGGGAAAAGGGTTCGAACTGAGGGAGCTTCCTCTTCGAATCCTCCTCCTCCAATTGAGCAAGTAGGTGAACAACAACCCATTCATCCGTTGTTCAACCCGCCTAGTCCCCAAGATCCGAATACATATGACGAACGCCTATTTGTGTCGCTAGACGCGTCTAATGCATGGTTTAGCGATTTTCGTACTCGTCCGGTGTTCGGGGGACATCCGATAAATTTTACAATCTTTGCTCAATTTGAATCTCTGTTTCGTGATCTATGTTTGGATGCTTTAGTTGCTTCAAATTTTGTCATCTACCGTAGTGCAATCCAAATGTTTTATTGCAATTTAACTTTCGATGCAACCCACATCTATTCCCGGGTTGCCGATATTAACATAGTTTTCAATGATTCTGAGTTGGGGGATTTTCTTGATCTTGTTAATCTTGATGCTTGGGATAAACTTGTGGAAGCACGTCAATTTCAATTTGTTGGCGATACTTCTCTTGAAGGATTCAAGGAGGAATTATGTGCTCCTAACATAAGTCCTCGCAAACTTATGGCCAAGCATCTCAACCCCTACTTCTATGAGCTTCATCGAATGATTTTTAACACCATCTTACCAAAAGCTGGTTCAACTGATGAAGTTACCTACTTTGAGATTTCTGCCTTATATCACCTCCATTATCGTATCCCATTCAATCTTCCTAGGACAATGATGGATTGGATGATAAATTGTAGGAAGAAACCAAGAGCGTTGGTTTATCCTTTATACCTTCCTATGGTTTTTCGTGCATTCATTATTCCTATTCATGACTGTCAGTTCTTGCCTGCTCCTGCTTTTCTGTCCAAGGCACGCCGTACTCAGGCAGTTGTCGCCTCTCCTGAGGCCTCTGAGCATTCTGATGATGAGGAGCCTGACGCCCCTCCTTTTGGTCAGGATGCACCTCCTCCATCTGCCACTCTTGAGTCCATTTAGACCATGCTCCGGGATCGTTTTACTCTTGAGGACGATCGCTGGACACAGCTAGACTATCGTACCACTCTGCAGATGAGTGCTCTCGGCAACTCTCTGCATGATATCCGGTACTCTCTGTCTCAGCATCTGCACATTCCCATGGAGAGGGATCCAGCGTGGGCGGGTCATCGCATTGATGATCCGTGGGTTATGCGTTACATGGATCCGGATGATGCTTTTGTGGACCCTCGTCGCTCCTTCCCTGGTCCTTCAGATGTTCCAGGACCTTCTCGTGCTCCGTGATGGAGATTGGCTCGATCTGCTGCTGCTACTGCTGATGATATTAGTTATTTTTTTTGCTTTCAGCTATTTAGTTTATTATTGTTTTATGTAGCTGGTTTTATGTACTCTGTTTATGAGTTGGCCACTTGGTTTGGTGGATGACATTATCTGTCCTTTATCATAGTTTTACTTTATGTCAGTGACTTATTTTGCTTAGTATTTTACTGTTTCTTCTCTGCTTGGTGTGGTTGTATTACTATTCGTTGCTTCTTTATATTGCTAACTGCCAAAAGGGGGAGAAATATGTATATTTTTATAGTTTTGTGCTTGTTTTGCTTTTGGGAGATATTATCTATCAGGCCACAGGTTCTATGCATTCGTATATCTGTGTATATCTGTGCTTGTTCTTGCTCTGGGAAAATATTATCTATCAGGTCACAGGTTCTATGCATTTTGTACGGGGGAGAGCTATAGCTTCTAGCTCGACACCGTTCATGGTTTACGGGGGAGCTATCTTCTTTTAGCTCAGGCATCGTTTATGGGGGAGCTATGTTACAATCAACTGTGTCCAGGTATGAATATTGAAATATACATATATTATTTTGTCAATTATCAATATGGGGGAGATTGTTGACACAAAGTCACAGTCAACCAAATATTGACTACATTGACTAAATAATATTTGTATTAATTCAATACGACACACGACGACTGCATTCAGTTCAAGACAGATGACAGCTCAGTCTCCGGCTCTCAGTGTGTTCTGGAGTCGGTATTTTATAATTTTATTGAGTCTAGACTTGTGTACTCTGAGTCATGCTGAGCTCTTGGAACTTAGTCTATAACCTACCCAAAATCCCTAGCTCCACTGAACCAAACACTGCCCAAAAAGCCCCTTTGAACCACTCTGTGCTCTGGAGACAGAGTTCGGGCCGAACTCTGCCTCCACACAGAGTTCGGGCCGAACTCTGTCCCCTAGAAATCAGGAACCCTAATTTTAGGGTTAGCTGGTTGCTAGTTGTCCAACGGCCAAATTTTTTAATTTTCCTACCCGAATTCTGGCCGAATTCTGCCTATAAAAATACTATAAATAGGGCATGAATTCTCTCATTTCAATTCATCCAATCTTCTCTTCTCTTCTCTCTTATAAGCTCAATAAGCCATACCCTTCCCATCTACTAGCCACAAGCCTCCTAAGTCTCGAGTGCTCAGCATCTCTCAGTTAGGATTCTTGTGCAAGAGTCGAAGAAGTCGCTTGGACAATTCCAAGCAAATCGCCACTGCGATCCTCTGTTAGAAGTTGACGTGCTCTTCTGAAGAAAAGGCACGGGTTGTAAACTACTATTTCACAAATAGTGGATTTAATCCTGAGCTAGAGTTCTCAGGCCTGGACTAGTCCTCCACGAGGGAAACCAGGTTAAAATCGTTGTGTTTGCGTATGCTCTTCTGCTCTTCATTTATTTTCCGCACTTTACTCTGATTATTTATTGTTGGTGAAAGAGTTATTTTTAATTGGCTATTTTTCTATATAAACTCTATTCACCCCCCTCTAGAGTTGCCAAACTGTTCTTCACCATTGCCGTCGATTGAAGTTCTCAAAGATCGAGAAAAAAGAGAAGAATATAGGGTTTTTTCTCTCGAGGTATCTCAAAACGAGTGTGGAGAATGAAAAATCCAAGGAGTACGGCTATTTATAGCTTTCAAAAGGCTGAACCGCGCAACTTATGCTGAAGAAGCGGGCTCGAGTTGACTGGTGCAACTCCGATAGTAGACTGGCGCAATCCAAACAAAACTACCATAATTCAAAGTATTTCAAAACTTTGAAGTATTTTCAAGTTTCGAAAACTTTGAAGGGGTCTTGTAGCGGATAAAAATCAAGCTGCGCCGCCTACTAAAGTGTGCAATCAACAAGTGGCGCCCAATCATTATGTTGCGTCGGATCATCAAGTTGCGCAGCATCATGTTGTGCCAATATCAGGTTGCGCAGGACGTAGGTTACGCGAGCACTATGTGGCGTACTTCCTCGAGAAGCTGTAACAGCATCATCATTACCTGACAAACTGACAGCACGAAGAGTAAGGAAAATCTGTTCAAATCTTGCACAATATGGCACTCAAGAAGATTTTGTCAGCATGTAATTAATGCTGACAGCTGGTTCGGGCAAGTTATTGGTCTTACAAGTTGGCGCTACTTGATCAATTTTTAAAAGGGTGACGTGGCGTGCAAGCCACCAACTTTGCAGAGCGTGCTCACTATACTGCCCATGACCACACGTATCTCAATCAAATGATGCCACGCGTCCATAGCAGTTGGTACAACTGCTCGCGCAAGTTGCTACATTGTGCCACGTGCAACCTGATGAAGCTCGTGCAAGGTGATCAAGCAGTGTTCAGAACAGAGTGATGTGGCGCACAAGCCACTAACTTCGCAGAACGTTCCCACTACACCGCTTATGATCACGCGTATCTCAATCAAACGATGCCATGCATCCACAACAGTTAGTGTAACCGTTCGCGCAAGTGAACATGAGGTACGCAACCAGAAGCGCGCGTAACCCAGAATAACTGCTAAACAGTTATTTCAAGAACTCTATAAATATAGTTTCAAATCCATCTCAAAGCATCAAGTGTGATCATAATCTCCTGCTAAAATGCTGTTGTATTCTCCATAGGCTCGTGTCTTCGATATCACATCGTCCAAGGGATAAAGTGATCGTCTTCTGATCAGATTCCTATAGTTGTACTTCTCCAGAAATGAATTGTACTCCATATAGAAGCATGGAAAATATGGGGTTCATGCGGATCACAACTGACCGCATGAGTACTTTGGGCCAAATTGGTCTATATAAAGAAGAGCCTCATGACAGACTCGGCATGCCCCCTGCGGCCCATCTTCACTATCTCAGATTATATATATTAAAAGCAACCAGACTGATTTGAGCCACAGAAGGAAGAGTTACTTATGCGGCCAAGCTGACCAACCCTTCTGATAAAGCTAATAAATTCTGTCAAAACTGACAAAACTGACAGCTCTGACACTCTGATAAAAAGAAGATAAGACATGATCAGACAAAATGTTATGTCACCCGACACAGGATCCACGTACCTGGACATAGTCATGCGGCCAGAAGGACTGCGACCCGAGCTGCATGAACCTTATGCGGATCAATCTATGCGCTTCATGTGGCCAAGGGTAACTGCAACCTGAGCCGTATGAGCTTTATTCGTTCCAAAATATAGAATCTATCCGGCTCAAAAGTCCCCAAGCTACATGCGGGCTAAGGGAGACTGCGACCTAAGCCGCATGAGTCTTATGCGGCCCAGCATGGCCGAACACTAAAAGACCTATGCAGCTCAAAATGACTCAAGCAGATTGATCCTATCCTGCGATAGGACACGTGGCAGGCTGACCAAGTCTCAATCACCCAGATTTGCTGCAAAGAAATCTCAATAAGACACCAGCTAGAAGCCAAAGAGCGGGTCTTTGTATGCTGTTGCGTGGTCACGTGGCCATCTATGCGGTTCAAGATATCTATCACTATAAATAGCAGGGTACCACACCCATGCAAAAGGCTGGCAACCTACGAAGGGAAATTTCTTTGAGAGCAAAGACTGTGTCTGATAGTCCATGGAGTAAGGAAAAGTTGCTACACTTTCTCGAGCCTCCATCGTCACCCCCAGAATAAAAAACTAAACAATTGTACTTAGATTATTTCCTAGGATTTCTTTCTAGGATTTCTCTTGTACAAGCGAGTTTGCAATCAAGTTCAATTCCTCTGTAATTTTTGTTCTTGATATTTAAGGAAAAACACGATGGCGACTATGCTGGGGACTTCCTTCTCCTCTGATGAGAAGTTGATGACGCAATCTGATGCGTCCAAGCTCGGCTCTATGCATCAAATGCTCGTGGTTCGTTTTGACCAACGAGCATTCAAAAAAATGCTCTCTGAAGGGAGCGCCAGCCCTTCGCAGAAGCGAGTCAACCCAAAGAGAACCCACGGGACGTCGAAGCACAAAACTGTTGCCCCCGACCAGGTTCTCGAAGAAGCTCCTTTTGCGGCCCAAGACAGTGATCAAAGCTCTCCTGCAGCCTTGCTTCCGACCGCAGAGAACCCCATAATCCCCAAATTCGGCAAAGGAAAAACTACGATGCTGAGTTTTTGGAGGCACAAGGGAAATCCATGCGGACGAAGAAGAGGCCGCACAAGAGAGATGGGCAGATGGCCCATGCGACAGCCAACTCTAGCCGCAGACAGATGGCCTATGCGGCTGTCAACTCTGGCCGCAGGCAGATGGCCCATGTGGCAACCAACTCTGGCCACAGGCAGATGGCCCATGCGGCAGTCAACTCTGGCCGCAGGTAGATGGCCCATGCGGCAGCCAAATCAGGCCGCAAGCAGATGGCCCATGCGGCAGCCAATCCTGACCGCAGACAGGGTGTCTCATGCGATCATGTCAGAAGCGTTGTATTCGACCGTCTCTCATACGGGCCCGACCCCATGTGGTCCATTGAGAATATGGAATATGCCAACCTGGACTCTTCTTACTATGCGCCTTCGGGTGCTAAGCCGAAGAAGTCTAGGACAATGTGGGCCCAATAAGCCCAGACAACTGTCCAAGCTTCTGACTGTCAGCGGACACCGTTAACTGTTATACGGGCTCCTGATAGAAAGTTGTACAGAACCACCCGCGTCCAGTCCTCCAAGTGTAACAGACAGGATGGGTCTCAAATGTCTCCCTCCAACGATTGAGAGCAAGTGCGTTTACTAGCCTCGGATCAGGGAGCAAACATAATACCTACGCACCCGTGTGCTCGGGATACCCGAGTCCACAAATTTGATGTAAAGGTAGAACACTCTACTAACGACTTGCGAGAGGTGACAACTCACAAAAGGGTGGCTGGAATCCTATATCTAGGGTTCCGGCAGGGTTCGTCGGAGAAGACGAACTAGGGCGGCGGCTAGGGTGGTCGGAGAGTAGAATAGGGTTAGGGTTTCGGGTCTAGGGGTCTATTTATAGGGTCGGGCTGGGTTCAATTAGGGTTTCGATTAGAGTTTACGGTTAGGGTTTAGGGTTAGTCGTCGGAGATGATGATGAAGGGAAGGCGGTGATCGGGTGGCAAATTTGCAGAACCCCCCGTCCAAATTAGTATTTACACTAAGCCCCACCGCCATAACAGTTTGCAAATTCTAGATTTGCAAACTAGCCCCCGCTGAGCTCTGTGCAAAATATAATTTGCACAGACAAATCAAATATTGCATACTGGCTTTAAAACATTTAAAATAATTGCAAAAAGCATTTAGAATAATTTAATAAATTACAAAATGATATTTTAGGCTTTAAAAATTATTTAAAATTCTAAAAAATTCCTAATAATTATAATAATTTATTTTGAGGATATAATGCTATTTAAAATTAAAATTCCTTATATAAAATATCTTAAAAATAACTAGGGGCTTATACCAATGATGTTTGGAGGAAATCGTGAATGAGACAATTGATGGATAAGTTCAACAAAATTATCGAGTTCACTCATGTGTGCTGCCCTTGTGACTTGAGACCCTTAGATGTTGGCTTTATGAGTTGATCATTTAGATCACGAATGTCCGGAGACTTGAGTGCTTGGTATTGTTTAAGGAATGGCTTCATTTCTGAGTGGTATATTGCCTTTACCACTTCCATATAAGATGTATCGTGACACTTTCCATAAGATAGCATTGACTCTATCTGTGAGTATTAGCTAGTGCTTAGACTTAGGTGGGAGTCTGTAACCCCACTTTCCCGAGTAAATAGAATTTTAGTATTTCATAATAATTTAGAATTGTAGAAAATAATTATTTATAATGTATTTTTGGAGAATATTAATTTTTGACTTATATTAACATTATTTTGATCTATGAGTTTTATGAAATGAAGTATTGGTTTTAATCTTTTATGGATTTAGGAGAGAAAAGTCTCTAGCAATTAGTCATATGGATAGTTATAAGACTAACAATTAGTCTAGAGTATTCTCCAAGAAATCCTAACAAACTCCATTTTTCTCTCTAACCACCTAACCACCCTATAACAAACTTTTGGACCTATTTTATAATAAAAATTAGTGTTTTGTAATAAAACCATTTTCTTTTTTTATAATTTTGAATTCTTCCCTAAAGCTCTCTATATAAGGCTTCTCTCTCTCCCCATCTCTCATTTAATTACCGTGTCAAAAATTTGGAGAGAGCAGCTCATTCCATCTTCTTTTTTTCCCCAACCCTCTGAGCCCTAACCCTAATTTCTTCGGACTCAGCCGTAGTGGTCGCGACCGCCGGCCCAGCAGATGGCGGCAGCAGCTATGCGCTCTCCTACCTCGACCGTCGTCTTCCTCGGCATCGGCACACAAGCCTTCCCTCCGATGATAGGCCATGGCGGTGGGGTCCCTCTTACGGTGAGAGACGACAGACGCGTTCTCTCTAGCAACAACGGCGTATAGGATCTCTTTTTCGGCGAGCGGCGATGAGAACATCTTCTCCAGATATCGAATCTCTGCTTCCCCGACCATCATCTTCCTTGGTGGAGACAAGATGCGACGGCGACTAGACGTCGGCTTCCCAGTGGCACGACTATGTTCGACAACTTCGTCGTCTTCTTGGTCGATCAATTTGAAAGTCTCAGTGAGATTTCTTCTCTTGAGTTATTCGGAAATTGAATAGCATTCGATTTGATACTCTTCTGATTCTTCCTTTATTGTTCGGGGTGACCTTTAATTTCTTGTTCTAATGAATAAGATTTTATTCCTCAATTGAATATGTTCCTGATCAATTTTCATTCTCTACTACACCCTATCTGTTCGTCAAATGTCCAAACCAGGTTCTGTTCGTCATGGACTTGAGTAGGGTTGTATCAGACACGGACGTTCGTGTCTTCATACGTAAATCAGATTTAATTTCTCTCAGGTATTATTCTATGTTATTCCAGGGACTTGACCAAAGATGGAAAACTGATGCAATCGAGATCTGAGAGTCACACAAAACCTTTGCAGTGATCAAACTCAAGATCTACGATGATACAAAAAACCAAATAGCCAGATTACAATATGAAAGAGGAAAACAGAGAAGAGAATATCTCTCGTTCTTTCTTGCAAACGTGTTGCAATTAGGACAGAACGAGTTACAATAATTTAGAGAAAGATGAGATGAAGAAAAGTTGTTGGGGTGTCAAAACACCGTTCCTCAAAGCAAGATTCGCCCCACACGAATTGCTTCCAGGAACCAGCTAGTTGAAGAACTTATGGAACGCTCGAAGTCACCTCTGTTCTGACTCCTCGGATGGACTTGCAATGGCGACAGCAGCTCCCTCTTTCTCTCTCTTTTCTAACTTATAAAATTCGTAGTACCCCACAAAGGAGGCCAGAAGAGAGTATATATAGAGAGAGGGTGGAAACCCTAGCCGTCTCTTCAGTTATGGGAAGATTGAATCAAATCCCATAAAGATAGCAACGAAATTAATTCAAATCTTATGGAAAGATTGAATCAAATCCCACAAAGATAGCAACGAAATTAATTTAAATCCCACAAAGATAACAACGAAATTAATTTAAATCTTATGGAAAGATTGAATCAAATCCCTCAAAAAGTGGATCTGAATTAATCGCATTGAATCAGTCTTTCCATAACTGACTTGAAGTCTGCAGAGTCAGCGGAGCCCTCCATGCGGCAGCAGCAGCAGCAGCCTGGCCGCAAGTGCCGCATGGACCGCATGAGCCGCATGAGGCGCATGAGACCGCATAAGACCGCATGAGGCCGTATGTGGCCGCATATAAGCCGCATGTCGCATAAGACTGCATGGCCGCATATGAGTCGCATGACTGCTGACGTGCTGAGTGCAAAGTGCGCCAACAAAATGCCACATTACGCCTCATGAGCCCATGAGCCCGAGTCCGAGTCGCTAAGCCCCTTTGGGGCTTAGCTCCAAATGGAATTAATCTAAGAGAATGACAAAAGCATTAATGCTTAATCCTTGGAGCCTTATTCTTACCTCCTAGTAAAATCACCCGCATGGTTCCCTCCTTAGGGTCACCACCCTATGTGCATCTCTCAACAACACAACCAAGTATATATGTTGAGATAACTCATGGTGCATTTCTGATATGGGACTAAACTTTTACAAGGCATGTTGAGAGCAAGCTCTCTCCATGTAAAGAAAGCACCAACAATCCCTCACATATCACAACATATATATGTGTCCAGGGTTGAGCGTTCCCCATAGTAACTGTCCATTTTGCATTAGGATAGATGTCGCTGACGACTTGAATCTTCCCGCATGGGTTAAATAACAATGTGATACAAGAATGGACTACGCCTTGAATTCTGCACCACAATTGTAATTTTTCCCACTCACAAAGTATAGTTACGTGTGCTTCTGGCTGCACATTAAAGGCCCTGTGTCAGCCTGGTTTTAGTGTATAATTTTGGGCATCTACAAGTTTACCCTCAAGAGACGGCCTGATATCTCTTTCCATACACTATAGGTGAGTTCTTTATTAAAGATACATGGCATGAAGCCTTGCGCTTCCTTGCGGTGCTACGCCGCTATGACATGGCCTGAAGCCGAGGCATTACCCCTACCTGGGAACCTCATCGTAGTGTCATACTACTGTAGCATGAGGTTTGAGCCTCTTTGTAGTGCCAATCTACTCAGCATGAAGCCTAAGGCTTCCTTGCGGGGTTTCGCCGCAATGACATGGCTTGCAAGGCCGAGGCTTTACCCCTACCTGGGTACCTCATCGTGGTGTTGTGCCACTGTAACATGGGGCCATTCTTTCCTTTGTAGTGCTATCTATAACTCTTTAATTACGTCATATAGCATTAGGCTACCTGCCTATTTGCGGTGCTACGCCGCTATGACTTGGCTTGCAAAGTCGAGGCATTACCCCAGACCTGGGAACCTCATGGTGGAGTCACCCCACTGTAGCATAGAGTTTCACTCCTTGTAGTGTTGCTCTACCGTGCTTCCTGTAAAGCACACCAGGCATTCACTCTGCCTGAGAACTCATTAAGGCGTTTAAGCCAACCTTTCACAGGATCTGTTTTTTCTGCAGAAAATATATAGTAGACAACAGTGGTTATGGGTCCGTATCCCTTCCATGTTCCAGAGAACAAGTACCCAATGTTATCTGATAGTTTCCCAGTCAGTGATCCTCCTTTGAACCAAAAGTTAGATGCCTAGTAGATTTCTCTTTGAACTAATAGCATAAAACTTTATGGTAGGATTACAAAGACACACTATCAGAATGCCTTCAAGCCCATTTTACAAGCTGTGTCATCGACCAACTGGCGCTTGAGGCCCTTCGTGAACGGATCTGCCAGGTTCTCCTGACTCCGAACATCAATCACTGTAATTACACCTTTTTTGATAAGATCGTGTACTGCCCTGTGTTTCAACCGCACAGTTCTCTTCATTCTGTTGAAGAGGTCATTTGATGCCACCGTCGCAATCACCTGGTTGTCTCAATATATCGGTATCGCCGGTATCTGAACCCCAACCACTGGAAGATCATACATGAGCTCCCGAAGCCATTCTGCTTCATTTGTTACAGTTTCAAGTGCATAGAATTCAGATTCCATGGAGGAATGAGAGAGTATAGTCTGCTTCTTCGACTTCCACGATATAGCAGCTCCACCTAAGGAAAAGACATATCCACCTGTGGATCTCTCGTTTTCCACCTCTGAACACCAGCTAGCATCACTGAAGCCTTCCACTACTGTCGGATACCCGTTGTAGTGTAGTGCATATGTCTGAGTCTTCTTGAGATATCTCATCACCCGCTTTACAGCTTTCCAGTGCTCAACCCCTGGGTTGCTTGTGAACCGACTCAGCATTCCCACGGCGAAAGCTATGTCAGGCCTTGTGGCAGTGGTTGCGTACATCAAACTTTCGATAATACTAGAATACTCCAGCTGCCTGACGCTTTCCCTCGAGTTTGGCTTCAGCTTTTGATCACACCTGTATGGCGTATCGATCCCTAGAAGTTCCTTATACCCATAGCGTGTGAGCATCTTCTCAATGTAGTGAGATTGTGACAGCGTTACTCCAGTATCTGTCCGGATGATCTTTATGCCCAAGATGACATCTGCATCCACTAAGTCCTTCATACTGAACTTAGTTGAGAGGAACTTATTTGTCTCCGTGACACAACCTACATCCGTCCCTAGGATTAGCATGTCGTCCACGTAAAGACAAACGATGACTCCTCTTCCATCAGTGAACTTTGTGTAAACACATTTGTCCGTCTCGCTGACTTTGTAGCCGTTTGACCTAATAACTTTGTCAAACTTCTCATGCCACATCTTGGGAGTTTGCTTCAAACCATACAATGGTTTCACCAACTTGCAGAATTTGTCTTCAAGACCTTTGACGACAAATCCATCTGGCTGTTGCATGTAAATCTCTTCGGCCAGCTCCCCATTCAGGAATGATGTCTTTACATTCATCTGATGTATCACCAACTTATGTGTGGCTGCTAGAGCGATTAACATCCTGATGGTGGTCATCCGAGCTACTGGAGCGTACGTGTCAAAGTAGTCTATCCCCTGTTTCTGAGAAAATCCCTTGGCTATCAGCCTGGCCTTGAACTTGTCAATAGTTCCATCTGCCTTTATCTTCTTCTTGAAGATCCATTTACATCTGATGGGATTTTCTCCTTCAGGTAGATCTACCAACACCCATGTGTTATTGGAGGTGATAGAGTCAAACTCGTCATTCACTGCCTCTTTCCAGAAGATAGCATCCCTGGTCTTCATCGCCTCATCATAGGTAAGCGGATCTGCTTCCACATGATATGTGACAAAATCATCTCTGAAGTCTTTAGGTCTCCTCGCTCGCTTTGCTGACGACACTGCGAGTTCTGGTACAAGAGTTGTTTCATCAACAACAGCTTCTTCGTGGACTACTGGCCCATATGAGATTTCAGTCTCATTTGCACCTACATCATTTTTTGGAATGTCCGAAAGAACAATATTTTTGTCTTTTGTAAACTTGTCTTCAAAGTATTCAGCATTGCGAGATTCGATGATGTGATTTGACTCAATATCAAGAAATCTCCGAGCATCACTCTTCTCGGCATACCCCAAGAAGATCGCCTTCGTAGTCCTTGTCCCCAGCTTCTGAATCTTCAGAACTGGGAGCTTCGCATACGCCAGACACCCCCACACTCGAATGACATTCAAGTTTGGTCTGACTTTGAACCAGAGTTCATGAGGAGTTACGTCCGAAGTTGCATATGACACTCTATTCAGAATGAAAGTGGTCGTTAATGCAGCTTCTCCCCAGTAGCATTTTGGAAGACATGCAGTAAGCAACATTGAATTGATCATTTCTGTTAATGTTCGGTTCTTCCTCTCTGCTACTCCGTTGGATTGAGGAGAATATGGAGCAGTAGTCTCGCATATGATTCCATGTTCTTTGCAGAACGATGCGAAGTCATGAGACTTGTACTCCCCACCTCGATCACTTCTCAACCTCTTGAGTTATTGTCCAGTCTGTCGTTCAGCTTCGGCCCTGAACTCTCTGAACTTCTCGAAAGCTTCGTCTTTAGTCTTGAGCAAGTAGACGAACGCATATTTTGAGAAGTCGTCGATGAAGGTTATGAAATAATTCATCCCGGCCTTCGTAGAGAAATATTTGAAGTCAAAGATATCGGAGTGTACTAACTCCAGAAGATCTGTGCTTCGATTGACCCGATGAAAGGGTTTCCTTGTGATCTTCGTATGAGCACATACTTCACACTTCTCCACCTTACCCCTACATTTGGAGATAAGTCCTAGACTAGACATTTTGTTAATTCTTTTACAATGAACATGTCCTAGTCTATTATGCCACAACTCAAGAGAATAATCAGAAAATGCAACTGCATTAATGTCATTAAACTGGTTGACAAGTTGAATTTTAAACATTCCTTCGGTTTGATGAGCCTTCCCGAAGTATGTTTCCTTCTTGGACATCACCATCTGACCAGCATTGATGTCCATCCTCAAGCATGCGTTGCAGAGTAGGCTCCCAGAGATCAGGTTCTTGGCAATCAACGGAACATTCTTCACACCTTGAAGCATCAGAGTGTTCCCAGAAGTGAGTTTCAGCTCCACAGTCCCGATCTCCAGAACTTCAGCTTGGGCCTGGTTCGCCATGACAACCTTCTCAGATATCAGCTGGTACGTGACGAACCATTCCTTGCCAGGACAGACATGGCAAGTCGCACCAGTGTCTATCCACCAGTCAGAGTCAACCCCCACAGTTGTGACCTGTGCGATCATAGCAACAATGTTAGAAACCAATGAAACCTTACTAGGCTCACCTTTCTCTGATTGTTTAGGCTTGGATCTGCATTCACTCTTGTAGTGGCCTTTCTTGCCACAATTGAAACAAGTTACTTGGGACTTGGACTTCTGTTGCTTGAATGAAGGACCCTTCACTTTTAGATTGGTGAAGTCATTCTTCTTGTGATGAGAAGTCGCCTGCTTCCCCTTGGGATCTCTCGTCTGCACTAGATTGGCCTTAGCCAACTGTTTGGACAGAGTGTCCATCTTCTGTTGGGAACGCATCTCGTCCTCAACATGGATCTCTTGAAGTAGATCTCCCAAGCTAATGTCTAGCTTCTTTCTGAGCATCCTTGCATATAAGGTACTCCATCCAGCAGGAAGTTTTGAGACGATCCCTCCAACGACAAACTTGTCGGGAAGGGGCATCTCTTCGTCTTCCAGTTTCTGACGCAGCTTCAAAAATTCCTTCACCTGTGGCAATATAGACTTCTCGTCCTCAAAGAGCAATTTGTGATATTTTTCAACCACAAACATCTTGCTCCTGTTACTGTCTTCTTCATACAGTTTTTCCACAGACTCCCATATGTCTCTGGCAAATTCCTTCTTCGAGTAGGATTCTGCCAGGGAATCCTCCGTAGCATTCAGGATGAGAAGCCTGCAGATGCTATTTTCCCTTCTCCATTTGGCCTGGAGTTTGGTAGCCGCATTGATTGCGGCAGTAGACCCAGTGTCTGGAACAGAAGGTTCTTCCTCCAACAGTATATGATCAACGTCTTTGAGTTGAAGAGTTAGATAAACCTTCCTCTTTCAGACTTGATAATGCTCTCCATCGAACTTTTTCAACTTGCAGTAGTCCGATTGGACGAGCGAAGCATTAATGTTTTCCATCTACAAGGATCTTGCTTTGAGATTGTTATTCCCGGGACTTGACCAAAGATGGAAAACTGATGCAATCGAGATCTGAGAGTCACACAAAATCTTTGCAGTGATCAAACTCAAGATCTACGATGATACAAAAAACCAAATAGCCAGATTATAATATGAAGTAGGGAAACAGAGAAGAGAAGATCTCTCGTTCTTTCTTGCAAACGTGTAGCAATTGGGACAGAACGAGTTACAGTAATCGAAAAAAACATGAGATGAAGAAAAGTTGCTGGGGTGTCAAAATACCGTTGCTCAAAGCAAGATTCGCCCCACACGAATTGCTTCCAGGAACCAGCAAGTTGAATAACTCGTGTAACGCTTGAAGTCACCTCTGTTATGACTTCTCGGATGGACTTGCAATGGCGCGCGGCAGCAGCTCCCTCTTTCTCTCTCTCTTTTCTGACTTATAAAATTCGTAATACCCCACAAAGGAGGCCAGAAGAGAGTATATATAGAGAGAGGGTGGAAACCCTAGCCGCCTTTTCAGTTATGGAAAGATTGAATCAAATCCCACAAAGATAGCAACGAAATTAATTCAAATCTTATGGAAAGATTGAATCAAATCCCACAAAGATAGCAACGAAATTAATTCAAATCCCACAAAGATAACAACGAAATTAATTCAAATCTTATGAAAAGATTGAATCAAATCCCTCAAAAAGTGGATCTGAATTAATCGCATTGAATCAGTCTTTCCATAACTGACTTGTAGTCTGCACAGTCAGCGGAGCCCTCCATGCGGCAGCAGCAGCAGCCTGGCCGCAAGTGCCGCATGAGCCGCATGAGACCGCATGACTGCTGACGTGCTACGTGCTAAGTGCGCCAACAAAACGCCACATTACGCCTCATGAGCCCATGAGTTTGAGTCCGAGCCCGAGCCCATGAGTCCGAGTCCTAGCTCCAAATGGAATTAATCTAAGAGAATGACAAAAGCATTAATGCTTAATTCTTGGAGCCTTATTCTTACCTCCTAGTAAAATCATCCACATGATTTCATCCTTAGGGTCACCACCCCATGTGCATCTCTCAACAACACAACAAAATATATATGTTAAGATAACTCATGGTTGATTTCCGATGTTGGACTAAACTTTTACAAGGCATGTTGAGAGCAAGCGCTTTCCATGTAAAGAAAGCACCAACATTCTGCTCCCTCAAAATTATAGAATATAGTTCGTACTTAGAATTAACAAGTGGGAAGGATGGGCATGTCTATGATCAGATTTGGGGAAAGTTCTAGTGATCATGTCTGGTGTCGAAATCATGTCTCGTTTGATCTGTGTTGGTGTCGGGTTAGCTGGGCGAAGGAGTTAGCAGTACGAACCTATACTTTAATTTTGGTTTGTTGTGCTTGTTGAGTTTTGTGAAATCTGCTGGGTGGATCATGTCCTAGTATTGATCGTGTCTGCAGATAGTCTGTCCAGTTTGATTCGGTTGCAGCAAGGGGTGTGTCCAGATAGGGTCAACCAGGTTTGGAGTGTGGAGTTCTGTACCTATGGGTTTGGGTTATGTGTATATCTAGTTGTTAATATCAGTTATATAATTTGGTCCTATATTTTTGGATTACAAATGGGAGGGAGAAACAGTCGTTAAGTTCAAAGAGTAGCTGGGCTTTGGATTTTTTCTAAGCTGAAGCTCTTGTATAAGTTGATGAGTTACTGGTACACGTGGTCGGGTTGCCTGAGTTTTAAGCCTCATATATATTTCTACTGCTATGTGTGTGTTAAAGGGTTGCATCTTGTGGATGGGGTTTGGTGGACAAAGCTGGGAAAATAAAGAGTTAATGGGCTGAGACTATTTATTTTTAGCTGGGCTTGGTATGTAGTTTGGAATAATTTAGCTTCTTTTTGTAATCTGACATGTATTCTGTGTTGGGTTGAACAAAGGTTTTGTGAAGAACTCTTTAGTGTCATCACTGATATTCTATTTTAAAGTACAATATTATTTAGTAGAATTTTCAAATGTTAATTAATATTTTTTTATTGTCCAAAGTCTATTTTATAAATTACTAGTAGTTGCTAAACTAAAAAGCTATTTTTAGTTCCTATATATAAATATTTAGTTTGTAATATTTTATAAGTAGTTTATAAGTTGAATAGATGAATAGTTATGTAAGTATAAATGTTAGTTAGTTTACTAGCTAGTTTTATATATAATTAGTTTATGGATAGCAATATATAGAGATAGCAAGTTTTAGCTAATTTATCAATATTTAGAACTTAACCAACTTATACACATGTCAGGTGGACATAGAGATTACCATCTCCCTATTCACGATTTTCCATAGCAAGGCAAGTACATTCTATCATCTTGTCTCATTGACTTCATGTCATATTCTACTTTCATATTGGACACATTGCGACACGATGCGACACGATATGGTCTTGTACCCTTGTTCATGTTCTTGTTCTTTACTTGTACCTGGGAGGGATAATACTACAGATATGTGACCAAAGTCTAACCTAGGGTTCGTGTGAATAGCTTAGGTCTCACATCGTGCACGTGGGATTCTAAGTTGTACCGTTACTTGTGCTGTCATGTGCTTACCCCCAGCCGGTCACATATTCTAGTATGCATTTGAAAACAATGCACATGTCCGGATTTCTTGTTAAACATTCATGTTCAGTTTCAGATTATTCATGTTCAGGTTCAGGTTCAGGTTATGCATTACTTTTCATGTATTTCATGTTCTCCTGTACTTTATTTCTTCATCATGTTGTACTTGTTTTATTTTCGTAGAATTGTACTTTGCTTCGCTCCAGACTGGATATGCTACAGGTATACTTGAGGATCTTGTTCACCTTTATAGCCCAGAGCCTGGGATTTTAGTTGAGCGGTATGGACCATGACTCAGGACTTAGAAGCTACAGTTTTAGTTTCATCGTTTAGATTGTTTAGAGTTTTACTTTGGATAATTATATTGTGAGTTGCACATTTATTCTTACTATCGGATTTATCTCTGGCATTACTCTTTTAAATTGTAATAGTGTATAGTATTGTAGTGACTCTCTGGGATTTATAGATACTGTGATGTTTTATTTGATATACCACTTGGAGTTTTTCTTAGAATTGTACAGCTTACTACGTTGTGTCTTCCAACGAAGGTTTGTTTGCCATTGATTATAAAAGAACAGAACAATTATATCGGAGGACTGGACTTTTACTTCACAATACAAACTCGCTCGTACAAAGAAAGCCTAGGGACGAAAACCTAGGTACAACAATCTAAGTACGATTGTTTATTTTTTATTCTGGGGGGTGACGATAGGGGCTCGGGAAAGCGACGGCCGCTCTGCCTTACTCCTTGGATGATCAGACGTAGCCTTCGCTCCGGTGAAGAACTTCTCTCAAGATGGGAAGACTCTTCTGTGCGCGCCTTTGTCTCTCTGTGTGTCCAGCCGGGTGGAGAGGATCTCTTTCGCAAGGGAATGTCACCTTGCTATATTTTTTTGGTTTTTGATCGGGGGGTCCTTTTTACAAGGGAATGGCACCTTGCTATTTATAGGAGTGTGGTGTCATCATTAGGGTTTGCAATGATTACCCTTAAAAAGCGGCGGCTTGGAGATTTAATTGCCATTTTCCTTGATCCTATCTAGTTGGCAATTAATTTGGACCACTAATCTTGATTGCAGCGAATCTGGACAATTAATGCTGATTGTGTCAAATCCGTATTGGCATTTAATGTTGATTGTCAGGAATCTTTGGAAGCTCGGATCTCCTGCCACGTGTCGTGATTGCAATAAATCTGCTTTGATTCGGGTAATCATAATGATTGCACTAAATCTGGTCGTCGAGATTTGTTGATGACTTTTGATTGATTTAGTGCCACGTGGGAGGCTGATCTTCTACCACGTGTCATAACCACGAGCCAAAGCCGCATGAGGGTAGCTTCTTAGGTTTTGAACCGCATGTAGGCGGCAGCCGCATAGGTGTAGCCTCCGACATCTGAGCCGCATGGGGCTGATTTCCAACTGAGCCGTATAGTACTAGCCACGTGTCAAGACTGCACGGGCGTGGCCTCTCAATATTTAAGCCGCATGGAGATGATCCCCATGATCCGAGCCGCATGAGAACAGCGGCCGCATAGGGTGACTTCTTATAATTTGAGCCACATGACGAAAGTCTTCACGCTCCCAGTCGCATGCGAGCATCAGCCGCATGGGATGGTGGCAGCCGCATAGGGAGCTTTGTAGTTGGTGGATCGTGCCAGCTGCAGGGGAAATCTTTTTTGTTTCCCGAGGAATACGCCGTCATGTCATCATTTTACCTTTAATGTTAGAGTTATCACTTTTCGTCAGAGCATTTAATGGGGGCAGTTACTTTTTGGCCAGCTGGAAAGGCGAGCTGCATAGAGTCACGTGATCTTTGCATGAGCCGTATGAGGCTGTTGAAGAGTTTCTGAGCCGCATGAGGCTACTTCTGTTTTGAGCCGCATGGGCTTTCTTCTGTCTTGAGCCGCATGAGGCTCCTTCTGTTTTGAGCCGCATGGGCTTCTTCTGTTTTGAGCCGCATGGGCTTCTTCTAGTTTTTTTCCATGCTTCTATAAGACCTCCTTCAAAGTTTTCAATTTGAAAAATTGGAATACTTTGAATAAAAAGCATGGCTAAATGAGCTTTGCTGGCCGCATAGGATGTTCTTGGCCGCATGACCTGTCTGGCCGCATAGACTCCCTAGCCGCATGGGCTTCCTGCCTCACGTGCGTCTCATTAATTGCCCTTAATTCATTTTTTTAGAGCCGTCTTTTGGAGGAATCCCAAGAGTTGGCTTATTAAATATTTGGATTTTATGCCCTGGATGAATCTTCTTTATGAGAGAGGGGACAAAATTCGAGGAGTCGATTTTGCCTACAGCACACGACCCGAAGCAGCTTATCGGTCCACGTGCCCCCCTATGTCTGCCTATAAATAGGGTGCTGTTAGGACAGAGAAGCTTCTTTGTCTCCTTTTGTCTTCCTCTTCTCTTGCCCTAAGCTGCTGTTCTTTCTTCTCCGATCATCATCACCAATGGCCCCCAAAGCTCCCACAGCCGCTGCGAAGGGAAAGGGTGTGGCTTCTTCGTCAGCCCCGGCGCCTGAACTCCACCCCGACGTTCACCCCCCCCATTGCTGGTAAGGGTTTAGGTCAGATCGTATCTTTTGAAACAAAGACGGCTCTGTTGCATGCTATGCACAAGCCTTTAATGCGTTCCTCGTTCTCGTCGAGTCTGTTCGCTTTGTATGGGGCCACATGTGTGTCCTATATCCGAGCCGTATGGGGGTATATCCCATGTTCGAGCCGCATGGGAGTTGTCTAATGGCCGCCTAGACACTTCACAAACTGGACCGCATGATGACCCTCAGAGCCGCATGAGTTCCTCTCAAACAGGACCGCATAAGTTCGTCTGGATTGGGCCGCATGAGGCTGTGCTGCATCGAGCCGCATGAGCTCCCTTGAAATGAGCCGCATAATGCTCCGCTAAGTAGAACCGCATAAGCCTACGCTAAGCAGAGCCGCATAGGCTTACGCTACTCGGTGCCGCATAAGCTCGTTTTGAAATAGAGTCGCATAAGCTTGTCTCTAAATAAAGCTGCATAAACTTATGTAATCCAAAGCACTAAGTAGTTTCGTTTTAGCATCTTTTGATTTGTTTCTTTCTTTCCTTCTTCAGTGAATCTGCCAGTGAATGTTGTTGGAGAACTTCTGGTGGGGCGCGCCCAATCTGCTATGGGCTATAGATACGATCATATAGTCGAGTATATGACGAACCAGCTTCCAAAAGAGCCTTTGGGGAGGCTAAATGCTATCAAGAAGCAGTCCTTTCACTTCCTCTGCGCCATAATAAACTCGGGGCAATTGGACGGGGAATACCTGAAGCCTGCGTTCCTCTTTGGGGATGCTTTATCTGTGAAGAACACCCGGGCGCTGGATATATCCGAGAGTTGGGAATTCACTCTTGATGAGGTGGAGATCCATATCCCTCCGGTAGAGCGTCATTTTCCTCTGTCTTTGTTCAATATGCTACCGTTAGACAGAAATATGATAGACTCGTTGACTCCCAGCAAGTCGGGGATTTTGCAGGAAACATCCATTACAATAGGAATTTGGGGTCAGCGTATCCGGGAAAGGAACCAGTAAGTCGGTACGTGATGGGACTTGCTCCGGGTACCTTCATAAACCTAACGGGTCCCAATTTCATGTTCACCCAAGCTGATACCTTCTTGAACCAGCTTGCTCGAAAAGGGTCTTATCCCGTCGGTCGGTTGGCATTGGTGAACTGGATAAACCCTATCCCTTCATGGGCCAACTTGACCACGTGGTTTCTGCGGAAGTATGAGGCTTTCCTGCATGAGATCGGCCTTTACCACGCCATTCGGGGCACCTGTCATGGTCTGCCCATAAATAAACCGTTGTTCATGGCTCTCCTGGAGATGTTCAACCGGAGGACGGGTCCCTTCTTCACGCCTGGAGGGGAGCTGGGACTTGCTCTCCACGAGATGTACGTTGTCTCCAAGCTGCCCTGGGGGGAGGAAGTCTTTGAAGTGTACACCCCTACAAGCGAAGAGCTCGAGGATTTGGATCGGCAGTTCCCGGGCTTTGTTGCCGTGTATCGGGAATTGTTATGTCACCACAGAACTTGTCATCAGACGGCTATCAAGAAAGACGGTAGCTCGGAAGGGAGCACTCCTCACACCACCACCTGGGTCGCATATCTTTTCACACTCGGCACCTCAGGCCGGGTTTCTTCTCGAGATCCTCAGACTCATAAGGAGGTACGATACTTGGTGTCGACTGCCAAGAGATCGAGGTCTACGGGCGACACCTTTGGGAGTAAGACTGACTCCTTTAGTTACTTTTATCATAATACTCAGCGACTGTCAGAAAAGGTGCTCCTTACAGGATTTCTGATAGTGTGGCTGCGGAACTGCGTAGTCTTCAGAGGGTGTAGCACCCAGTTTCCCAAATGAGGGTAATTTTGAAATTTCGTGTTTATAATTATTTTAATAATAATATTTAATTCATGATATAATTTTTGGTGATTTTAAATCATTTTAAAATTGTTTAAATTAATGACTTGTGGTTTTGACGTTTTGCTAGTGAAACCCTAGAGACTGTTTGACCTAGAGCCTAACCATGTGATTATGATATTTTAATATCATTTTTGGCCTAAGGATATTTTTGCATTTAACCTCTTTAAATTATTTTGATATTATTTTATTATTTATGATATTGTTTTGGGGTTATTTGAGTCGGGTTCGAATTTCAACTCAATCCGACTTGAAACGGGGACCCGGGGGTAGTTTGACTCTAGTGGGACCCACACACTAGTTAGGCATAGCCCACATGATATTAATTTTAGTCCACATGATAGAAATATTTTAGTTAGAGGTTAGACTAATTATTATGGATAAGGTTAGTGTGATTAGAGACTTTAGAATGACTAATTTAGCCCCAACCAATTAGTCATTTCCTAATACTCATAGAATAAGTTAGTAGGGGCTTTTGGACTTTTTCTAATAGGACAAAACCACCTTTATGGTCAGCCACAATAAGGATAGGGTTGAGCCTCCCATTTGTCATTATCCATCTATTTTTCTCTCTCTGGTTCTTCCCCAAATTTCTAGAGAGCAATCCCTAGCAATTTCTCCACCAAATCCTTCCATTTCACCACCAAATCTTCTTCTTTCCTTCTCCATTCTAGCCAAGGAGGAAGCTACCCAAGTTTGGAAGGATTCGAAGCTCGTTCGTGTCCTTTTGGAATCTCTACGTGTCGGTGTCGCTCCGGGAAGGTTTTTCTTCGATTCGATCTACCGGGAGGTATAAATCCCTTCTTCTTTTCATTTCCTCATGCATATAGGTCTATTTTGAACCCATAGGAATGACCCCCATGGTTGTATCTTTATTTGTGTCCATTTTGTGTCCATTTGGAGGTCATAGGAGTATCCTTTGTGTTGTGGATGTGTTCATTTACATATATAGATTTATATATATATATATATATTGTAATGAGAGTGTATCTATATTTATATATGTAATAAATGGTTCATGATGATTATATAATCAAGTTTGTGAGTGTGGTTCATCATATTATTATTGCTATTATTGTTGTGGATAATTAGGATATATATTGTGTATTCTTTTGGCTCAAACTATCTAAATCCGTCATGATTTTTATCCACGTTTTTAATTTCAGCCCTAACTTAGAAATGTCATAACTTCTAGCTCAAAGCTCGGTTTAATCTCCCGTTTTTTTTAAAAGAAGCGTATTGAAGTTAGCTTTCCAAAAACATGTATTATTAGGCCTAATTCTTTCTGTAACTTTCTGGAGAATTATTTGAGTGTCAGCTGTACGAAAGACAAACGCGTTCTCGGTGTTTTCACGATTCCGGGAGTTTCCGGAAACGAAAATGCGATCCGTTTGAAGTTTCGGAAAGCTAACACATAGATCTATAACATACTTTAATCTTAGATTTTAGTTCAAGCTGAGATGGTACAGTATTGATTATTAGTAGGAGTTACTATTCGGCATATGCATTTTGTGCACCCTTGTGTGTAATATAATGTTCTATTTGATTTTAACCCTTGTTAATGTATATACATTATGTAATTAAATAGAGAATGCAAGCATGAGTAAGTGTTTAAATAAATGATGTATGAGATGTAAGTATTCTATCTAATGTAAGCATGTATAAGTATGGCTTGTAATGAATATGTAGGTTCCATAGTATGTAATGTATGGTACATATAGTAGTACAAGAGAATAAATGAATGATGAATGAATGCAAGCATGAATGTAATGTAATAATAGATATAATGTATGCAATATACAAGTTAATGAGATATAATGTTCTATGTTAACACAAATCCTATATTACCTCATGTACCCCCTTACACTATGTTGACACTATCACACTTGACACATTGTTCACTTACACTTTGACACTCTTTGATATGTATACACTATGTATGCCCATTTAACCCTCACTTGCCCCTTTGCCATGTTCACATACACACACATAGCCTCTTAACTAAGTATTTATGAATATAGTTAACTTAGCTATGTATGTATATTATATATATGTTAGCATATTGTGTTGTAATATATAAGTTTATATAACCATTTGAAATGCCATGATTATAGACCTAATGTTGAATACCAATATATGCATGTGTATATATGTGTAGACATATATAGCTTAAAGTAATAGATTACCTAGTGTATATCCAATGTGAATTCTTGCCTATTTAAGTATTGAATAATTGCATGCTATATAGAGTCGGGTGTATGTTGGCTTATATAGCCTTGTATTGATGTGTGCTTGCTAGGATAAGTCTTGGTTAGGCCTAGTAAGACTTGCTGGGTTAGGACATGACCTAGTTTGACCTAGTTTGACTAGTGCAGTTGACCAGAGTTGACCAAGAGTTGACTTTGGCCTAGTTTGACCTAGATTCATGTAGAATGCATTGTAGTGCTTTATATTACCCTTCTGGACATGTTGTGACTTGTGCTGTTCTAATTAGGAGCCAGACACCTCTCCTCGGACAGTATCATTACCTTGGACATTCAGATATCAGGCGAGTACATTCTCTGATCATTTCATATCTTGCTTAGAATTATTTCCTGCAGTAGATTACTTTACTTGTATTGTCACGACGGTCACACGGATTGGTACTATATGGATCCTTTCTTGAGATGTTATCCTTAGGGAGCATCGGGTACTACGTATTCTGTGCATTTCACTTACATGGCGTATCACTATGCTTCTTGGTTTACTTGATTACTTGTGACATGTACCCTCATGATCACAGAGTCTCTTGAATCTTACACAGTTGGGTAACCTCCAGACTCCCCATTTATGGGACATCTATGTATCACCCTTCGGGGGCCGTACATGGAATCATATAACATAACCTGGCTGGATCCTTGTGTATTGATTGGGGGTACGGGGGAGTAGAAGTGGACATGTGAATAATACACCAGTAGTATCTTCATTGAATCATTCCGTAGTGTCTTCATTGAATCATCCCAGGCCATTTACATGTTCATGTTGTACTCTGACTCACTAGTCACTGCTAGTTCTCTATGTATAGTAGATATTTCTATTACAGTTCTCTCTCTATTTTTATACTGCATTTCTTTCAGTACCTGTATCTTACTTTACTGCATGATTATATTTTCTAACCTGCTATGATCTGTTGAGATGTTCTGTACTCGCTCCAGTCCTGACTGGACCTGTTGATAAATTTTACAGATTGCCTGGAGGTTACCTGCTAGCCTAGAGGAGACAGTAGAGGTTGCATAGATTGCTAGGGTTTTTGCTTATAGTTTATTTTCAGTCATCTTGAGTTGTATTTATGGATTACTGTATTTGGGTTTTGAGATGTATTCTGAGTTTGTATCCTAGACACTTAGACTTCTATCTGTTGTATCTCTTTTCGATTTCATGTTTTATCTATCTTCCTTATGCTCTACCTTAGATGTGATTGAGTTTACATTCTGCTATGTCTCCCCCATTCGGGGAGTATAAACTGTTTAGTCTTATACTATTAAATGCATTGAGACCTAGGACAGCGTTCTACCGCCGACACTGCGGCGTAGGCTGGGCGTTGTTACGTTCTCGTGCCCTAACTCTAGGGTGCAGATCGTGACACGTTTTTAGTGGTGGCCCATGCAGGTCGAGTTTGTGTAGTGGTATTCGAACTAGAGTACCACTACAGCCTGCAGTAGGATTAGGATATATTTTTGAAGTTACTCAATCACAATTAGGATCCCTTGAGAGATTCCTGGGACGACCCTTGAGAATCTTGTTTAACTTCGATTTGAAAACTCTTTTCTTTTTCCTTGATTTGATTTATCTTTACTTTCTGCTATTGAATTTGATTTTCAGAGATTATTATTGAATTTGAGTTTGTAATTATTGATTTTGATGGATGATTGTCGAATTTTAATTTTGATGATAGCTATTGCATCCGAGTTTGTATTTTGATGGATTTTTGTTCATTTTTGAGTTTGATGTTCGTTGATAAATTTGATTTGATTTTTGGGTATTCATTGTTGATTTAATTTAATTTTTGGCAAGATGAAATTATATGGGCTAGGTCATCTAAGTTATGGAAATCTTGTCTTCTATAGTCACATTAGCCAGCATGGTGAGGACATATAGTCTGACTCTGGATATATTTCTCGGGTGTGAGAATTTAAGGTTTTCGCAGCCAAGCTAGCGGCATCGCGAAAATGTTAAATACCATGATTCGAGAGGTATGTGCATAAGTCAAGGACTCTGTGATTATCGTAGCCTTGCTCACTAGTATGACGAGGATTTAGAGTACCATAATTTTGGATAGACGCATATGATTATCAGATTGTATCTTAAATGTTTTCGAACATGTTTTGCGACTTTTGTTTCAGTCATTCAAAAAAGAAGAAGAAGGAATTATTGTTTTGTTTTGTTTTGTTTCTCATTGTTTACTTAGGATGTAGCTTTAGCTATTTTTATAAACCTTGTGTAACTTCTTACAAAAATTTATTTCTTCTTAATACAATAAACCAATGATTTTGCTAGGCCTTATTTTGGATTTGGTATTATAATCCTTGTTTCAAAAAATGGGTCCCTCTTTTAAATAGATAAGTAGAACAGATTCTATTATCATTCTTTTCCTGCCAATATTTTTACTACCATCATTCCTTGTCTTATATACCTGTCCTGATTATATCAATTCCCTGTCTCATATATAATTCTGTCAGCTATACCTTGAAAACTCTTGAATCTTTATATCATTTTTATCTGAGAAATATTGAGGAAGTGACGTAAATCATCTAGTTCGAAAATGATGTAATTGGTTATCATATGATAATTTTGTAGGAATCAGAGTGTTGGATGTCAAATATGAAAATTTTGAAATGGAGATGTGGTAAAGGTTTAAAATGAAATCGAGGGATAAATGTTATCAACTTAGAAACATTCACAGAAAGTGGGTTATGAATAATTCATGGATGTATTTCAAAACTAATGAGGATGTTTAAGGTCAACCTAGTTTTGAGAACTTAAAAATCTTTGTTATTGATTCTTGGAAACTATTACAAGGCTATGTAGAAATTTAGAGATAGAAAGGAGAATTTAATCGAATAAAATGATTATGCGAAATTGAACTAGATATTGTAAGAGGGTGACTAGAGACAGAGAAAACACAAGGATTTTACGTTATAAAAATTATTTTAGATGATTGGAAGAAAATTGTAGAATTCAAAAAAAAAAAATTGAAGGTGAACGTTAAAGAAAATATGAAGGTTGATTTATTAAAAAAAAGAATAAATTTTGTGTGACATAGTGGTATTGGAGTTTAGTGAATACGAGACTCGATTTGAACAAGTCCAAGTATTCCATAAACTGGATTTAGAGGTTTCGGATCTAATTTAAAACGAGGTGAAGGAATTTAAAATTTTGATTAAATGAATAAGTGTTGACTCCTAAAAAGAGGGGTATGTTTCGTGGAAAATGTTTTGGAAGTTAAAGATTTTGTCTATGGTGATTGTGGTAAAGGTTTAGATGACTGAAGGTTATAAAATTTCGATGATAGTTATATAGAGGTTGATTTTCATATTGGGACTTGTGAGAAAGAAAAAGAATATGGTTTGGCAAATGATAAACTTATAGTATTAGAGAGGGATGATTTGCTGACTTCGTATGAAATCTTTTCCTGTTTTCTCTAAAAGGGGTTTTTTCAATATCATTGAATCCTAATTTTCTTAATCCGACCAAATCGACTTCGATTATCTTTTCTTATCATATTTATATCTTGGGTTGTACTTAATTGAATTAAATTTGATTGTGACCTGAATCTCTATCCTTGTATGCTCGATCTTAGACTTTGTTGAACCTGTCCTCCATATTGCCTAAATCTTGATTTCCCTAATTTGATCAACTTAGATCGTATCAAGACTAAATATTCTTAATACTTATTGTGATTGGAAATTTTCCATGGAATTGGCTTTCATTCCTTAACTTCGATTTTGATTTTTTTTTTCTTTTTCTGAACCCTTTAAAGATAATGGGTAGTTACTTTTCTTTATTTTTATGATAAGTATCAGTTTTCATATAGGATGGTAGACCGCCTTACAGTTTTGATGGTTTGTTGTTTCTGTAACTTCTCTAGTTTAGCACCATAGATTGCTTGTATGTTTTGATACCCTATGACCGTTTCGGTTAGCATGACTAGTATACCTAGATGAGACTTTCACTACCACCGTATGCCATAACCCTGCATGTCGTCCTTTTGATCACATGATTTGTTTTAATCTGGGACTTTGATTGTGGGGGTTTGACCTAGAGGGAGTATGGATATTTTAATTTCGAGGACGAAATTTTTCTAAGGTGGGTAGAGTTGTAGCACCCAGTTTCCCAAATGAGGATAATTTTGAAATTTCGTGTTTATAATTATTTTAATAATAATATTTAATTTATGATATAATTTTTGGTGATTTTAAATCATTTTAAAATTGTTTAAATTAATGACTTGTGGTTTTGACGTTTTGCTAGTGAAACCCTAGAGACTGTTTGACCTAGAGCCTAACCATGTGATTATGATATTTTAATATCATTTTTGGCCTAAGGATATTTTTGCATTTAACCTCTTTGAATTATTTTGATATTATTTTATTATTTATGATATTGTTTTGGGGTTATTTGAGTCGGGTTCGAATTTCAACTCAATCCGACTTGAAACGGGGACCCGGCGGTAGTTTGACTCTAGTGGGACCCACACACTAGTTAGGCATGGCCCACATGATATTAATTTTAGTCCACATGATAGAAATATTTTAGTTAGAGGTTAGACTAATTATTATGGATAAGGTTAGTGTGATTAGAGACTTTAGAATGACTAATTTAGCCCCAACCAATTAGCCCTTTCCTAATACTCATAGAATAAGTTAGTAGGGGCTTTTGGACTTTTTCTAATAGGACAAAACCACCTTTATGGCCAGCCACAATAAGGATAGGGGTGAGCCTCCCATTTGTCATTATCCATCTATTTTTCTCTCTCTCGTTCTTCCCCAAATTTTTAGAGAGCAATCCCTAGCAATTTCTCCACCAAATCCTTCCATTTCACCACCAAATCTTCTTCTTTCCTTCTCCATTCTAGCCAAGGAGGAAGCTACCCAAGTTTGGGAGGATTCGGAGCTCGTTCGTGTCCTTTTGGAATCTCTACGTGTCGGTGTCGCTCCGGAAAGGTTTTTCTTCGATTCGATCTACCGGGAGGTATAAATCCCTTCTCCTTTTTATTTCCTCATGGATATAGGTCTATTTTAAACCCATAGGAATGACCCCCATGGTTGTATCTCCATTTGTGTCCATTTTGTGTCCATTTGGAGGTCATAGGAGTGTCCTTTGTGTTGTGGATGTGTTCATTTACATATATAGATTTATATATATATATTGTAATGAGAGTGTATCTATATTTATATATGTAATAAATGGTTCATGATGATTATGTAATCAAGTTTGTGAGTGTGGTTCCTCATATTATTATTGCTATTATTGTTGTGGATAATTAGGATATATATTGTGTATTCTTTTGGCTCAAACTATCTAAATCCGTCATGATTTTTATCCACGTTTTTAATTTCAGCCTTAACTTAGAAATGTCATAACTTCTAGCTCAAAGCTCGGTTTAATCTCCTGTTTTTTTTTAAAAGAAGCGTATTGAAGTTAGCTTTCCAAAAACATGTATTAATAGGCCTAATTCTTTCTGTAACTTTCTGGAGAATTATTTGAGTGTCAGCTGTACAAAAGACAAACGCGTTCTCGGTGTTTTCACGATTCCGGGAGTTTCCGGAAACGAAAATGCGATCCGTTTGAAGTTTCGGAAAGCTAACACATAGATCTATAACATACTTTAATCTTAGATTTTAGTTCAAGCTGAGATGGTACAGTATTGATTATTAGTAGGAGTTACTATTCGACATATGCATTTTGTGCACCCTTGTGTGTAATATAATGTTCTATTTGATTTTAACCCATGTTAATGTATATACATTATGTAATTAAATAGAGAATGCAAGCATGAGTAAGTGTTTAAATAAATGATGTATGAGATGTAAGTATTCTATCTAATGTAAGCATGTATAAGTATGGCTTGTAATGAATATGTAGGTTCTATAGTATGTAATGTATGGTACATATAGTAGTGCAAGAGAATAAATGAATGATGAATGAATGCAAGCATGAATGTAATGTAATAATAGATGTAATGTATGCAATATACAAGCTAATGAGATATAATGTTCTATGTTAACACAAATCCTATATTACCTCATGTACCCCCTTACACTATGTTGACACTATCACACTTGACACATTGTTCACTTACACTTTGACACTCTTTGATATGTATACACTATGTATGCCCATTTAACCCTCACTTGCCCCTTTGCCATGTTCACATACACACACATAGCCTCTTAAATAAGTATTTATGAATATAGTTAACTTAGCTATGTATGTATATTATATATATGTTAGCATATTGTGTTGTAATATATAAGTTTATATAACCATTTGAAATGCCATAATTATAGACCTAATGTTGAATACCAATATATGCATGTGTATATATGTGTAGACATATATAGCTTAAAGTAATAGATTACCTAGTGTATATCCAATGTGAATTCTTGCCTATTTAAGTATTGAATAATTGCATGCTATATAGAGTCGGGTGTATGTTGGCTTATATAGCCTTGTATTGATGTGTGCTTGCTAGGATAAGTCTTGGTTAGGCCTAGTAAGACTTGCTGGGTTAGGACATGACCTAGTTTGACCTAGTTTGACTAGTGCAGTTGACCAGAGTTGACCAAGAGTTGACTTTGGCCTAGTTTGACCTAGATTCATGTAGAATGCATTGTAGTGCTTTATTTACCCTTCTGGACATGTTGTGACTTGTGCTGTTCTAATTAGGAGCCAGACACCTCTCCTCGGACAGTATCATTACCTTGGACATTCAGATATCAGGCGAGTACATTCTCTGATCATTTCATATCTTGCTTAGAATTATTTCCTGCAGTAGATTACTTTACTTGTACTGTCACGACGGTCACATGGATTGGTACTATATGGATCCTTTCTTGAGATATTATCCTTAGGGAGCATCGGGTACTACGTGTTCTGTGCATTTCACTTACATGGCGTATCACTATGCTTCTTGGTTCACTTGATTACTTGTGACATGTACCCTCATGATCACAGAGTCTCTTGAATCTTACACAGTTGGGTAACCCCCAGACTCCCCATTTATGGGACATCCATGTATCACCCTTCGGGAGCCGTGCATGGAATCATATAACATAACCTGGCTGGATCCTTGTGTATTGATTAGGGGTACGGGGGAGTAGAAGTGGACATGTGAATAATACACCAGTAGTATCTTCATTGAATCATTCCGTAGTGTCTTCATTGAATCATCCCAGGCCATTTACATGTTTATGTTGTACTCTGACTCACTAGTCACTGCTAGTTCTCTATGTATAGTAGATATTTCTATTACAGTTCTCTCTCTGTTTTTATACTGCATTTCTTTCAGTACCTGTATCTTACTTTACTGCATGATTATATTTTCTAACCTGCTATGATCTGTTGAGATGTACTGTACTCGCTCCAGTCCTGACTGGACCTGTTGATAAATTTTACAGATTGCCTGGAGGTTACCTGCTAGCCTAGAGGAGACAGTAGAGGTTGCATAGATTGCTAGGGTTTTTGCTTATAGTTTATTTTCAGTCATCTTGAGTTTTATTTATGGATTACTGTATTTGGGTTTTGAGATGTATTCTGAGTTTGTATCTTAGACACTTAGACTTCTATCTGTTGTATCTCTTTTCGATTTCATGTTTTATCTATCTTCCTTATGCTCTACCTTAGATGTGATTGAGTTTACATTCTGCTATGTCACCCCCATTCGGGGAGTATAAACTATTTAGTCTTATACTGTTAAATGCATTGAGACCTAGGACAGCGTTCTACCGCCGACACTGCGGCGTAGGCTGGGCGTTGTTACGTTCTCGTGCCCTAACTCTAGGGTGCGGGTCGTGACAGAGGGACGGGTTCTATTGAGTGGATCAGTCGCCACTTTATCCTTCCTGACGTAAAGCTAGTTTTTTAGGGTCAAATTGGCCCTTCTTCCGGCCATGTTGTGCAGCATACACCATGGCCTTCGTGCCTTTTCGTCGAAGGTCATCGCCCGTGACACGACGATGGATTTTGAGCGCGTAGAGCTGCCATACCATTATCTAATGGGGTGACTGCTAATGCACTGCCGGTCTTTGATGTGGCCTGGAGGAGAAGATGGTGTTACGGCTGATGACGCTTTCATTTTTCGATTCCACCATCAGCCTTGGGAGTACAGCACCATGCCAGCCTGTCGGAGAGCGCTGGCGAGAGTGGACGGATACGACTTTTTTGTGTCCGTACCACATTTTACTGTTGAAGAGGTGATGAGCGCACATGTTGATGGTACCGAACCCCCTCTCCTCTTACCTGAAAAAATGCTCCTTTGGCTGCATAATATTCGCCCTGTACACCTTGTATATCATAATCGCAATAACGTCTACTTTGAGCCCTACTTGCCCAGCAGGTTTTTTCGCCAGTTCGGGTATAGCCAACTATTTTTGGACAGTCCCAGCTCTTGCTTGGGCTTTGAAGGTAGCGTCCTGGACGGTATCAGGGCATGGCATTATTACGACACGGTTCATACTCGAACCACCTTTTCAGTTCCTGATGGCGAGGTGCCAGGGGAGATTTTATATATGGCGGCCTTATATTATGTTACAACGAACAAGCCTCCCGTTAATTTTGATCCGAGTACCAGTTTTATCGTGGGTACTGGCTTGGAGGAGAAGCCCAAGGGGTCTAAGAAAAGGAAGAGGAAGGCGAACACAGTTCCCATGCCTGACTCGGAGTCCACCACTGCGGACGAAGAGAATGACGAGCACGATGCAGATAACTCCTCCCTTCCGGTGGAAGATGTTGGGGCGGATCAGCCGCCTTTTATGTCAGATGAGATAGTGGCGGATCAGCCGCCTGTTGCACCTGGTCCTGTACGGAAACGTAGCAGGCAAATCTCCCACGTTGGCGGTATTCCTTACTCCCGAAAATGAGCTGCGACCAGACGTCGCAAGTTAACTATAAAGGAGAGAAGCAAGGACGTCGATCCCGCTTCAGAGGTAAATCGAGCTACTATTATCTTTATTCAGTTCTCCTTTTCTCCTGAACTTTGACCTTAATCATTTTCCTTTCCTTTCGTAGGCGTCCGAGGAAAGGAAATCTCATGAACCGGCCACTGTTTCTGAAGTCGATCCAGCCTTGCACACTTTGATCAATGACATGTGTGCCGGGATTATTTCTGTTGGGGCTCTCTCGATTGCGGCTGAGGGATCTCACGTTGCTGATGACGGGGGCTCCGATGAACCTGTCCCCGAAACTGCTGAATTCCATCAAGGTGACGCTGATCCAGTCGTACCTCCTTCCGAGGCGGCTCGGGCAGAAGACCCAGCCGGAGTCAGCTTGGGGGTTACCGGTGAGGGGACTATGGCGGTTGTGAGTGAATCTCAGCCTCCACAACCCTCTCCTGGTAAGATAAGCCAAATTTTGACTAATGAGGAGGCCTATTCGCTCTATTATCACGTCCTTCGGGTTACGTTGATTGATGGTTGCTCTGGGTATACAGGTCCTGCCCCTTCAGTGCCGATGACGGATATTGTTATGGTAGGCTCTGCCAGAGGGGACCTGGTGGAGGGAAGCGTGCCCCCTCCTCTTTCGACTTATCTTGAGGGGCCTCCCGTCGAGTCGAGTTCGGAAGGTCATATGGCGGCACAGCCTGGACAGGGAGCAATGGTCCCTGCATCTTCCACTGCTCGTACGACTTTGGGGGTTGACCTCTCAGCCTTACCAAGTATCCAGATTGTTCGGGCCGCGGAGGAAGAATTGGCCGCTGTTTAAGCGTCTTTTCGCTCAGAATTTATTTCCCTTGTTGCAGGGGCGGCAAGTTATGTTTCGTCTTCTTTGACACTGCCAGCCACACTTCCTTTGACACCGTCCTCTACGGAAGTTCTGGATGAGGTGTCGCAGGATGTGGTTGATAGTTTCTACCGCCATTTGAAGAGAGGAGTGGAAGCTACTGTGGAGCGGGGGAACCCTTTCGCCTTGGCCCGACAATGCGCCCAGGGCCAAATTGATATTCTCAAAACCCTTCCTGGCGGGGAAGGGATAGTTGTGCTTCTAGAGCCCAAACTATTGGAGGCTGATCAGCTTGTGGCCCAGTTTCAAGTGCTGCGACAAGCTAATCTTTCTGCAGCAATTGATCAAGAGCGGGGGTTCCTCACCACCGCCCTGGAGAAGATAAGGCTCGCGCGAGATACATCTAAGGCGAATATAAAAAAGACCTTGGCGACCTGTCTCTCCTGTACGACCAGCTAAGCCACCGGAGCGAGGTTTGCAGGGCTCGGGAGGCGGCCGCCTCCCAGGGAGTAATCGATACAAGGGAGCAGGTTCTCGAGCTTCAGAAGAAACTGGCCTTCTTGGAGTCTGAGCTTGAAGCTTTCCGTACGGACAAAGATCTGATTATTCAGGATGCTGAAAGGGTTTCCAAAGCTTCTGCTAACGTGGAACGCGCTCTGAAGAAGTTTGAGGAGGGCTGGCGGGCTCATGCGCCCTTGGAAGATGCTGCGCTACTGACTCAGGAGGCCTAGCGTCGGGCCAAACAATGATTTGAGCGGTCGACTGCCTTGTTGAGGGACCATCTCAGGGCATTATGTATCGCCGAACAATAGTCGGCTTTTTCCCTTCTTTTTGTTTTCGTTCTTTTCCTTTCTTGGGAGGGACGTGGTGCCATAACATGTAGTACCTTTGACTTTCAAATAAAAGAGTATGTTTTATTTTACCCTTCATTTGTATTGCTTATTGTGCATATGGTGTTGTGGTATTTGCCCCACTGGGGGACCGTTTGTGGACTTACTGCCCTTGGTATACCTTGGTTTTTGGTACGGATAACAAGTTTGATGACGATACTTAGAACAATTTCACAGTAGGGTAGCCATGGAAGTTACTGGTATCGGAAGAAACAATGCCATAGAGCAGCTGGGCTTCCGGGGCATGATGAGGCGCATGTACTAGGAAACTTAGTACAGCTTTTGTGGTCCACGGAGGACATTTGTGGTCAACAGAGGACATTTGTGGGCCTATTATCCTTGGCGTACCCTTTTTTTTGTACGGATAATATGTCGAGAGAGAACCGACATACTTACTCAGAGGTAATAAGGACGTGGTAAATATGAGGGTTTCTTCGATGGAGCCTTCACTCAGAGGTAATGAGGACGTGGCAGGAGTGGGCTCCATGAAGGGAATATAGAACAACTCAGAGGTAATGAGGACATGGAGGTTCTATGTGAGGGGCGGTTTGTTTTTGATTGAAGGGAAACAACTCAGAGGTAACATCGACGTGGTTGTTTCGGAGAATTTGTTGATCTGTTGCCCTCTTTGTGCACTGAGAGTGCGGGTATTGGACCATAAGGAGGGAGTTTTTTTTTTTAGGAAGAAAGTTCAGAGGTATAATCATACATGACTTACTACCTAAAAGATAAAGATTCATCTGTGGTGGCCAGGATGTGAGTTCAGCGGTACTTGTGGGTACGTGACTCGACAATCTGGGAGATTTTGGACCATAATGTAAGTTCAACGGTACCTGCGGGTACTTGACTCGACAATCTGGAGATCCGGAGTCGGAATGTGAGTTCAGCGGTACCAGGGGGGTACGTAACTCATTGCTTCGGAAGATTTATTTTTGGGATGTGAGTTCAGCGCTACCAGAGGGTACGTAACTCATCATTGTGGAGGATTTGAAGTCAGGATGTGAGTTCAGTGGTACGAAAGAGTACATGACTCGTCATTCTGGAAGATCTATAGTCAGGATGCGAGTTCAGTGGTACAAAAGAGTACATGACTCGTAACCATGGCAATTTGTAGGCGGAATGTGAGTTCAGCGGTACAAGAAAGTACATGACTCGTCACCCTGGAGGATGTCGTTTCAGACGTAATACTTCTTTAGGAACTTGTCGTTGATGGGCAACATGAGCAAGTCTCCGTTTTGTTTTGCGAGGCGGTAAGCTCCATTGGAGAATACAGCATCGATGATGAACGGGCCTTCCCACTTTGGCTGGAACTTGCCGACAGTTATGTGAGCCATAATCATCGGCCTTCGAACTGCCAGAACGAGGTCGCCCACTTGGAATGTTCTGATTTTAACCTTCTTGTTGAAGGTTCCGGAGATACGTGCCTGGTATAGCTCTATTCGCTGTTGAGCTAACATGCGCTTCTCATCTAGGGCCTCCAATTCTTGTAGTCTGCGATGGTAATTATCATCGTCATCAATCTGTATGTGAGAGCGACACGGAGCGAGGGGATTTGAGTCTCCAGTGGAAGGATTGCCTCACTTCTGTATAATAGAGAGAATGGTGTATTCCCGGTGGCAGTCCGTACTATGGTACGGTACGCCCATAAGAACTCACCGAGCTTTTCATTCCAGTCGCATTTGTTTGATGACACGAACTTCTTGAGAAGCTTGATGATTGTTTTGTTGAATGCTTCGGCAAGGCCATTAGCCGCTGGGTTGTATGGTGTTGAAGCAATATTCTGGATACGGTTTTTATCGCAAAACCGATAAAAGGCGTGGCTTGCGAACTGCGGACCATTATCATGGATGATCCTTCGGGACAGTTGTTTGCAAAAACAAAAGTTGAAGAACTTTATTGATACAAACTTTGTAAAAGATTACAATTTGAATTCTGGGAATGGTACAACTATAGGAATCCAATCTAAATGACGATTGCTTTATCCCTTGGACGATGTGAACTATGAAGACGAAGCCTCTGAAGTTGAAAACAACTCTGGAATTGAAGGCAGAAAAGCCTCGGAAGTTGAAGGCAAAAGCCTCGGAAGAATGCAGCAGCACTTGGGCAAGAACTCCTGAACTCTCTGATCTCTAGTTATTGATTCGTGATCCCCTTGAATGAAGACTTGAAACTCTATTTATAGAGTTCTAAGAAATAACTAAATTTTAGTTATTCTGGACTGCGCATGTTGGATTGTGCAGCAATTGGTTTGCGCAGCAATGGACTGCGCAGGCAGTTGCTGGATCATGGGTTAACTGTCTGGGACACATGGCATCATTTGATTGAAATGCGCATGATCGTGCATAGGCAGTTGCCACGAAATGAGCAATTGATGGCATGAATGCCACGTGTACTTTGTCATTTGTACTAGTAGAACGCGCACATTATACTGCGCAGACTTTGGTTTGCGCCGACTTCATTTGTGCAGGAAATGGATTGTGCCAACTTGATTTGTGCAGACATGGATTGTGCTGCCAGCTGTCCTCGAGCGTCGTGTTGCACGATTAAACGAACAGCCGCCTCGATATCCGTGCTGTCAGTTGTCAGAGATCAGATTTGGTTGTCAGGTAATGATGACTCTTGCCACGTCAGCCTTGCGCAATCGGATGTATGCGCAATCTGACATGCGTAATCCATTGTCTGTGCAGTTTATTTGGATGATGTATATCTTGATTCTTTGACTTTGTTGATTGATGCAACTTGATTTTTTAGGACCTACAAGACCCCCTTCAAAGTTTTTGAAAGTTGATTTTATTCAAAGTTTCGAAATACTTTGAATTAGAAAATTCAAATCAAATTGCGCATGATGGTGAGCTGTCTGCGCAATCGAAGAGCCTCAATTTTAGGCACAATCTGAGGTAGCCGTTTTATATTTCGAAGACTATAAATAGTCTCTTCAAACTTAGAAATATTTTTTACTTGCATTCACTTGTGCTTTTGAGAGAGAAAAACTTCGAGCTCTTCGTTTTCAGCCCTCCTCTCCAACGACCAATGGCTCCTCGACGCTCCTCCACCGCCGCCGACAAGGGAAAGGCCGCGGCCGAGTCATCCGACAGAGTTGCACGACGAGCTTCTCGTCATGAATCTGTGCACCCCGCTCTGAGAGGTTGTTCAACCGATCGAAAACCCTTTTTAGGGTGATTCGACTTCCTTTGATCTTCGAAACTCATCTCTTTTTATAGATGAGTTTATACTGCGCCCCCCTTTTTAGGATTTTGGTTGCATCAACTGTCAGTCTTCATTTTTATGAAGGCTGCATTCCTGCACAATCTGTTGAATTGTGCTGACAGGAAGTCAGCGCAATCGACTGATTTGCGCAAGAAGTCAGCGCAAACTGTTGCTTTGCGCATCCTGATGAGATGCGCAATATGATATTTGCATGATCTGAGCCAGCACAATCTAACGTTTGCGCAAGCTATGCCAGCACAATCTGAGGATTGCGCAATCTAATATTTTGTGCAATCTGAAAACAGAGTCTTTGAATTGACTTGTACTGATTTTTATCTGTTTTGATGCAGTTGAGACCAGAGAAGATCCAGAGTATGAAACTTTTGAGGAAACTCTTTCAGAGTCTGAGTATAAAGAGGATCTCTTCCATGTTCATTATCCCCAGTATGATCTACCAACCTCCCGCCAGGCGATTCTGATATCTCAAGACAATGAGACTCTACTGTGTTTAATAAATGGACAGCCCTTGGAATCTGCAGACGTTGTTATTCATAAGAAACCCTTATTCTTGTTTGGTGAGGCTTTTGAGAAAAGCTCGCAACCAAGGCCGAAGATGGAGGAAAGAAGGAAGGTGACATCTACTCATGAAGAAGAGCTGCAGACTCTGAAGCAGCAGATCGACAATTTGATCATTCCTCCTTCTTAATAGAACTTTTTGTATCTTTTGCCGTAGATGTGTTTTTTTGTAATGCCTCGTATTTTGATAAATAAAAGACATTTTGCTGTGGCTCCATTATTTGTTGCATATCTTGTTTAGATATAAATAATAGAGATAGAAAATATATTCAGAGGTGCGAGACATGATATATTTCTTGTAGAAAATAATTATATTCATTATATCTGCTCAGAAGTAATATGAACGTAGCAGAATATATTGAATACTATTATTTCAATTGACAACTTAATCGAAAACGACAAGTTGCTGATATGGATGTGAAATGAACGGAAAAATCGTCAAATGATAAAACGAACGGATAAACCGTCAAATGATAATGAATGAACGGGCGAACTGTCGGATAAATGTGAATGGGTGAACCATCGGATGAATGTAATGAACAGACGAACCGTCAAGTGAATTAAATGAACGGATGAACCGTCGGGTAATGATGAATGAACGTGTGAACCGTCAGATGAATGTGATGAACGGACGAACCGTCAAGTGAATTAAATGAACGGATGAATCGTCGGGTGGTAATAAATGAATGAATGGACGGGTGAACCGTCAGATGAATGTATCGCTTCGTTGTTTGAGAAATCTCTGTCTATAAATAGGACAGAAATCTGACAAGAATGAGTACTTTCACTTTTTAACAACATAAAAATGTCGTCTGAAGATGCACTCAAGAAGACTGAGCTCGCCCCGAAGGTTGAAGAAAACGTTAAAGAACGTCATGTTGATCCGATTCAGCCGAAGGAAGCAGAAACAGGCGAAGGTTCGTCTGCACCCAAGCCACCAAGAGACATCCTGGAATTTCTGCTTGAACCAGGAAAGACTGAAGAAGAAGAAGCCATGAGGATGGCTGCCTGCAAGTTCCTCGTGGGCTCTAGTAAAGAGGTTCTCGACTTTTTTGCTGATTGTGTTTTTGAAAAGGACGGTAGTGGTCCGCGTCCAAATGTAGAGAAGGATGATAGTGATCTTCCTTAATATCATGTACTATCATTCATGATTAAATAAATTTTATTTATAAACATGAACTTGTTTGATGATTTATAAACATTTACATTTATATATAGTACTTTTTAAGGAATTTGCCATTGATAGGCATCATTGCAATTCTTCCATCCAGTTCTGAGAGTTGATAAGCTCCATTTGAGAAGACTTTGCTCACAACGTATGGACCTTCCCACTTTGCGTCGAACTTGCCTTTGCTCATATGAGTCATAGTCATAGGGCGTCTGACTGTTAAAACAAGTTCTCCTTGCTGAAAGGCTCTGACCTTCACTTTACGATTGAAAGTCTTCGAAATGCGGGCTTGATATAACTCAATATGTTGTTGAGCCATTAATCGCTTTTCATCCAATGCCTCCAATTCTTGAAGTCGAAGAAGATTATTGTTCTCTGTAGTGAGCTCGTTAGCAATAGCAATCCTTAAAGAAGGAATTTGAAGTTCCAGAGGAAGAACAGCTTCACAGCTATATACCAAAGAGAAAGGTGTAAAACCCGTAGGATTGCGGACCGTAGTTCGGTAGGCCCAAAGACATTCACCAAGCTTTTCACTCCAATTCCGTTTGTTAGCAGATACAAACTTTTTGAGAAGCTTGATAATAGTTTTGTTGAAGGCTTCGGCTAAACCATTAGCAGCAGGATTGTAGGCAGTCGAGGCGACATTGTCAATCCGGTGATCATCACAGAATCTGGTAAACTTCTGACTGATGAATTGCGGTCCGTTGTCATGAATAATTCGTCGAGGGACACCAAATCGATAAATGACATGATGTTTGACAAAGTTGATAACGCTACTGGTCTTGACTTCAGCCAAGGGTATAGCTTCAGCCCACTTAGAGAAGTAGTCTGTTATTGCTAGAATGAACCGATGTCCTCTAGAAGAAGGAGGATTAATAGGACCTATGACATCCATGCCCCAAGCTTCGAAAGGCCAAGAAGCGGCTGTTGGATGTAGAAATTCTGAAGGTTGATGAATGAAATCTGCATGGATTTGACAGGCTCGACATTTCCTTGCATATTCGATGGCATCTGATACCATAGAGGGCCAGTAGTAACCCATTCTTCGGATACGATCCTGTAATTTAGGACCGGGCTGATGTGCTCCGCAAACACCATCGTGAGCTTCACGCAGTACTTGTTTTGCCTCTTCACCAGCTAAACAGCGTAGAAGAAGACCGTCATAAGTCCGTCGATAGAGAGTCTTAGTGGTTTGATTGTAGTAGAATCGTAGAGATCGTCGTCGAATACTTGTAGCCTCCTTAGGATCTTCGGGGAGTATGTCATGAACCACAAAGTCGATGAAAGGAGTTCTCCAATCTTCATCGATAACATTAATTTCAGCAAAATTACTGAACTCAATGTTACGATTGTTTTCTACACAAAACAATTCTCGATTAGAAATAACCACCACTTGTTGTCTTCTGATGGGTATGGCTAAGACTGCTGCAAGATTGGCCAAGGCATCTGCTTCAGTGTTGCAAGCTCGGCGTACATATTCAATAAAGAAAGCTTTGAACGATGTAGCCATGTTGGTTGCTGCCTCAAAGTAAGGTACCAAATCTTGATGACGGACTTCATAAGTTCCTCTAACCTGGTTGACAACTAGCTTAGAATCGCCATAAACTTCGAGATACTCGACGTTCAATTGCTTGGCTAATTGAAGACCAATGAGTAGGGCATTGTACTCTGCTACGTTGTTGGAACAGGATTCGTCTAGAGAGTAGGCTCTTTGGATAGTTGATCCTTCTGGGGAAACGAGAACGACTCCAACTCCGGCTACAATAGCACCATTGGGTCCAATTCTAGATGCTCCATCAAAGAATAGACGCCAAGTTGGAAATTCTTTAGAGATTAAGTTGACTTCCAACGTCTCGTCTGGAATTTCATCGTAAAGCTTGGATGTTTCTGGTACGGGATGAGCCGCCAAGAAATCCGCTAGTGCTTGACCTTTGACAGATTTTTGAGGAACATATACCATGTCATATTGGGCTAGAAAGATGGCCCATGTAGCAAGCCGAGAATTGAGTGTGCTAGGCTTCTTCATTAATACCCGAAGAGGATTGACTCGAGATATGACATGAATGGTTTGACCAATGATGTAATGCCTTGTCTTCTGAACAGCGAACATAAGAGCCAGACATTCTTTTTCAACCGGACTATAACGGTGTTCAGCACCAATCATAGTACGACTGAGATAGTAGATGGCCTGTTCGTGACCTTTTTTGTTCTTTTGGGCGAGTAAAGCACCCAACGAATGATCCATAGCACGGACATACATTAAGAATGGAATACCTGAGATTGGTGGTACCAAAACTGGTGGGTTCATGAGATATCGTTTGATGTCGTCGAATGCTTTTTGACATTCTTCAGTCCAAATAAAAGATACACCCTTCTTCATTAGCTGAGTGAATGGTCTGCAGCGTCCAGACAAGTTCGAATTGAATCGCCTGATGTACGCAAGTCGGCCTTGGAATCCTCGTAGCTCTTTTAGGTTGCGTGGAGGACGCATCTCTTGAATGGCTTTGATCTTCTCGGAATCCACGTGTATACCCTTAGAGGTAATAACGAAGCCGAGAAACTTACCACTAGAGACACCCAAGAATGACTTGGTGGGATTCATCTTGAGCTGATGTTGACGCATGAGATTGAAGATTGTTCTCAAATCTTGGATATGATCTTCTTTTAGACGACTTTTGACGGCAATATCGTCAACATAGCATTCGACAGTTTTGCGAAGATGTTCTCTGAAAATGGTACTCATGGCCCGTTGGTAAGTTGCACCAGCGTTCTTGAGACCAAATGGCATCACTGTGTAGCAATAGACTCCCCGAGGAGTGCGGAAAGATGTGTATTTTTTATCTTCAGGATTCATCTTGATCTGATTGTATCCAGAGAATCCATCCATAAAAGATATTCGCTCGAACCCACAAGTGTTGTCAATCATAACGTCCGTGATAGGGAGAGGAAATTCATCTTTCGGACATGCTTCATTAAGATCCCGAAAGTCGATGCAGACTCGAACTTTGTCGGTTTTCTTCAGAACTGGAACAACGTTGGCTACCCAATCAGGATGTTGTTCTTCTCGAATAAAGCCACAAGCGATAAGCTTCTTGACTTCATCATCGATTGCGTCCATCATTTCAGGCTTGAATCGCCTTTGTTGCTGTTTGACTGGTTTAGCATTAGAAAGAATGTTCAATTTGTGAGTAGCAATCTTGGGATCTAAACCAGGCATGTCCTCGTAACTCCAAGCAAAGACATTAATGTATTCTTTAATGAGAAGAATCAACTCTTGTTTATCTGCTTCTGGAAGATTCTTGCTAATAAAGATAGGACGAGGTGACTCGCTTTCTCCTACATCGACTTGAATTAATTGATCTTCAGTAGGAGGTTCTCTCTGTTCAAATCGGAGTACCCACTGATTATCCATCTGTTGAGCCCAAGGATCTGTTTCAGAACTTTCTTCAATGTCTTCATCAAATCCTTCCGGGAGTTCAGCAGAAACCATATTGGAAAATACAATTATACGATGGACTTCACCAATGCTAGTGTCAGAATCCCATGATCTGGAATCGAAAGAATTAGAACATTCTTTGCTATCAGAGTCAGAGACTGCTGGGGATAACATCGGAGGAGAAGCATATCCGAGACCTCTTTTGGTCCTGCTGTAATATATTTCTGACTTTCCTTGTGGAACAGCGGTACGGAGAGGAGTTTTTCTTCCCTTACCGTAGTTGAGGCCGCTCTTGAAGTCGTAACCCATCTTTCGGACAATGTCTTTTGATTGTTGACTGTAACGACGGAATTGAAGATGTCCCGTGTCGTTAACTTTGCTATCATTCATGTAGCTAAATTTTTGTTCTGGTCATTTACTAAAAAGTATTGGACGTTCACCTTTCTTGCGAGCAGGAACAATACGATATGAGTCCTTTGGATGTTCACATGAAACTTCTGTTTGAAGAGATTGTACAACTCCCATTGTAATGACTGAAAGCTATCTAACATATCCAAATAGTATTTAGTATGATAAATAACATCAGTATACTGGAAAGTAGATACTTTTTCATTGATATGTACATCTGTATTTACATCAGGACCTTTAGCCTTAGCAGGCTTGGTCAGATTGATTACAAGAGGGGGAGAAGAAGAACGTGGAGGAGGCTTGTTACGACAAAGGTCAATAACAAGTGGCTCAGAAGAGGTGAGCTCCCTTTTTTCTTTGTTGCGAGTTAAATCAACAACAAGTGGCTCAGAAGAAGCGAGCTGCTTTTTGTCCTTATTACGACGTAAATCGATAACAAGTGGCTCAGAAGAGGTGAGCTCCCTTTGATTTGGATCAGCATCAACTGATTTTTCCTGAACCGGCAAGTGAATAGCCAGTGGTTTAGAAGAATGAGGATGAGAGACACGTCCTTTAACAGGTATGATGAGAGTATCATTGGGCATTGCTCTTTGATCCTCTTCAGTATCCATGGCCAATACCACTTTCATAAATTCCTCCTTGTACATACGAGCATCGTTGCAATACGCTTCAACGCCCTTGAAAGGATAAAGGTCTACAACTTTCTTGTGAACTTGTCCTTTGTCATCAACGTATTTAAAGCATTGATGAAGAGTTGAGGGAACAACATTGTGTTCATGGAGGAATGGTCTTCCCAGAAGTGCGTTGTAAGAACAACCATGATTGTCAATGATATAAAAGGTCACCTTTGTGCGAAGAATGCCTATTTGGAGTTTTAGGCGAATCTTACCCAAAGGTTCACTCCTTCCTTGGTTGAATCCCAGGATAGTGGTGATTGTACTTGAAAGACTATGCACTGGTATCTTCAACGCATCTAGAATTGTCTTTGGCATGATACTGAGAGCAGACCTTGGATCTATCAAGATACGATCGACTTTCATCGAAACGACATATCCTGTATAGTAGAGAGGACGATCATGTCTATTATCTTCTAGCAGTATGTCATCCTGAGTGAAAGTGATGTTTGGAATCAACTCCAGGACACTATGACAGTGACGGCAAGAGACAGGTTCAGCATCTGGCTTTTTGAGAAAAGTTAGGCAAGTTTCAGCCTGCATCAGAGCTTCACTTAAAGTTTCTCGAGTCTCTTTAGAAAGGCGCAAGAGCTCAAAAATTGATAACCTAGCTGGTGTATTGGCCAGTTGAGCCAATATATCAAAGTTATACGGCTTTTCAAGTCCTGTAGGAGATAATTTCTTCAGAGGTTTGTCAAAGCGGACTTGTTGCTTGCCTTTGTCAGCCGTCATTGGCTTGGGAGGAATAGGTACTACAACTGGTGAAGATGTAGAAGGGATCTCTTCAGTGGAAGCAGGTTGTGCTGGGGCAGGTTCAGAAGAAGAAGCAGGATCCTCTTGACCTTCAGAATGATCTTTCAAATAGGCTTTCCCTGATCTGGTGCCTAACAAAATTTCTTCATCAACTATGGGGTCAAAAGACACCATGTTGCAAATCTTGGTTTTGCCTTTAGAACGAGTTTTCTTCTTGGAAGAAGAGGTTACTTCGAATTTCGGAGCAAGATCAGGATGGATCCACATAATTTCACCGTTGTCAAGAGACAAAGGAGCAAGACCTTCATTTGGTGGAAGTGGGAGATTCTCAATCTCAAGAGTAGCTTTAGGAATTGGAATGACACCGTGCTGTATCATCTACGAAGGAAAGGCACCAAACTGGACTGAAACCATGTTTGCAGTAACAGTCTTCTCATCTTGCTGTAGAGTGACGACACCAGCATTGACAAGCTCCTGAATTTTGCCCTTGAGCACATAGCATGCTCGAGTAGGATGTCCAATAAACCTGTGGTAGACACAATATTTAGGATGATCTGTCTTACCGACTTCATCAGGTTTCTTTGGGTCTGGGAGTTGAATTTTATTGCTTTTGAGTAAACACTCAAAGATGCTTGCAGTGTCATTCTCATCGAAAGAATATTCCACTTTCGGACGAGGTTTCCTTGGTGGAGGTGCAGAAGGAGTAGGAGTGGAAGTAGGCGGAGCCACATTGACAGCTAAAGATTCTTTATTTTTGTTCAAATTAATATTCAAAGTCTCTTTTGCTTTGCGGTTGTTCTGGTGGTTGCCACCACCTGAATTCTGATGCTCATCTCGATCGGGATTAGACATCTGTACCCCCAATTGTTTGAATTTATCAGCACTCACTTCAGCAGCTTTGGCGTTGACAATGAATGAAGGCCAATTTTGGAATTGGGTAGATCCCGTCCACATACTGATAATAGGCAAAAGGTTTGCCTTACAAGTATCAATAGTGACACCAGCTGGAGTCCCGGAAGGCATTTTCAAAGCTTCACGGCGAAACCGTTCGATAAAACTCTCAGCAGTTTCATTATGTTTCTGTTTGATTTTGTTGAGAGCTGACATAGTCATGTCATTGAATCCCTCATAGAATCGTTCCAGGAAGATTTGCTTAAGACCTGAAAAGGAAGTGATACAACCATCGGGCAAACTTCTGTACCAGTCATATGCTACGCCGGCTAAACAATCGACGAACACTCTGGTAAGAAGAGCGTCATTTGGCTGAAGTTGAACGGTCATTACCTCAAAATGATTGATGAATTGACTTGGGGAAGTACTGCCATCGAACAAAGAAATTGTTGGGATCTTGTACTTCGGTAGGAATGGGACTTCCTTCCATTCAACTGGATAGGGCTGCTTGATCCCCAATCTTTGCAAGTTGTCTTTCTCTTTGAAAGCTTCGAACTGGGTTCGCAAGAGTTTGACAGCTTCATTGGCGTCTTCAGATGACGAAGAAGGAGCAGGTTGAGTTGAGTGGTAGGAGGAGGAACAGCTTTGTAAGCACTACCCCCAGCTCCTGACTGACTAGGTGTAGTTTGAACTTGTACTTGTACAGGAGGCATTTGAGGAGACACTACCCCCAGCCCAGTATTGACAGGTACCGAAGATGCTATGATCTCTGGACTAGTAGTAGGTGCAGTTGGTGGTGTAGCATGTTGTGCCACAATGATGGAATGCATACTAGCAACCATTTCAGCCATGGTTTTTAGTTTGTCTTCAAGTGCAGCAATTCGCTGTTCCTGATTTACAGAAGTTGAAGCATCTGGATCATCAGTGACAACATAAGCTGTCACTTCTCTTGGTACAGTAGAAGACACTGTCTGTTCGGAGCTTTCGTTGTATGCATCATAGTTTGAGGAAGAATAACCTGAAGGATTTTGAGGAAGATTCCTTTGACCGATTGTGTCTCGGCTTCGAGAATGGGTATGTTGAAACACTCCTTCTGAAGATTCCTGGAGTAATTCTAAATACCGCTGGCTTGGCTTGCGAAGCCTGCCATGCTTAGAGCATCTTCTACCCACAGTGTCTCGGGAAGTCATGTTAACAGAAGCATACAAGACTTCGTCTTCCTCTGACATAGGTTCAGATTTAGCGAAAGTCAGACGATCAAAGACAGATCGTTTTGTTGTTTGACAGCAACATTGGATGATGACTTTATGATTGCAATGATGATCAGATGGTTGAGATGGAGATGTTGAGACATTGTCCCATTTTTGTCTAAGATGTTCTCGAAAATCGGGAACAACAATAGAACGAGGAAAACTCTGAGGGACCTGTTCTTTGATAACATTCGGAACATGATTCCGATTCTTCAAATGTTTAGTCCCTTGAGTGTACAGGGAAGTGCTCACTTCATTGGCATAAGTGTCGGGATTTTTGACCCTGGAGATTTGTTTCTGATGATGTTTGATCTTCGGCATTGGCTGTTTGCGTTTTACCGAAGTGGGTCTGTTGAGATAAGTTCGAAGATCAGCAAATTCACCCCCCGGGGTTTCTGTTAGAGACACTAACAGTTTTCCCTGTCTGGAACGGGAAATTTTGAGAGTTAGAAGGTCCTAGAATTCTGCTACTGGAGTAGGCAGAATACCTCTTTGATCAGTACAAGTTCTCTTGTTATAAAGGAAAGAAGAATCCTTATTTGAAAGAGTTCTAGTACTGATTGGTGCCAAGACACATTCAGATGGATCCTCTTCAGTAAAGACTGAAGAAGATTGAGAAAAGACCAAAGGGCCTTTTCCTTTATTTTGAGATAAAGGGTTAGCTAAAGAGCGTTTCCCTCTGTTGTCTTCTAAGTCATAAGACAAGGAAGTTTGAGAAAAGACCAACGGGCCTTTCCCTTTGTTTTGAAGAGAAAGAGGAATAGCCAAAGGACTACCCCCAGTGGATTGTGCAGGAGCAATAGGGTGTTTAGGAAGAGGAGCAGAATCTCTTCCTTTGTTGTGAGAAGAAGAGAGTTTAGCCAAAAGGCTGTCACTCTTGGATTGCGCAGGAATGCTTTCCGCATGAGTTCTGGCTACAGAAACTGTGGTTTGCGCATCAGGAGTTCTTGCTACAGAGTGCTTAGGTTGCACTCTGGTTGTTGGAATGTTGGTTTGCGCAGGAAGTTTTCTAGCCAATTGTGCCAGAGGCATAGGAGTTTTGTACTTAGCCATGGCAGCATATGAAGTCTTTTGTGCACTGGCCATAGCAGACTGCGCAGCAGTAGCAGGGACAGATTGTGCACTGGACTTGGTGACAGAGGCTTTGGACTGCGCAGCAGACTTGCTGGCAGATTGCGCAGAAGACTTGCTGGCTACATTAGCAGAATACGCAGCAGTATTTGGCACCCACTCTGAGCGCACTTTGCTCGTGGCAGCAATGGTTGCAGTGTGAGGAGTAGTCTTGGAGTTGATCATGGATTCATAGGCTGTCTGGTTGATCTTCACAACCAGTATCTTCTGTGTCTTTCCGATAGACGCTACGTCACATTGAGTTGTCACTTCCTCATCGGAGGAGAAAGTCGTCCCCAGCAGAGTCGCCATTTTGTTTGCAAGAACAAAAGTTGAAGAACTTTATTGATACAAACTTTGTAAAAGATTACAATTTGAATTCTGGGAATGGTACAACTGTAGGAATCCAATCTAGATGACGATTGCTTTATCCCTTGGACGATGTGAACTCTGAAGACAAAGCCTTTGAAGTTGAAAACAACTCTAGAATTGAAGGCAGAAAAGCCTCGGAAGTTGAAGGCAAAAGCCTCGGAAGAATGCAGCAGCACTTGGGCAAGAACTTCTGAACTCTCTGATCTCTAGTTATTGATTCGTGATCCCCTTGAATGAAGACTTGAAACTCTATTTATAGAGTTCTGAGAAATAACTAACTTTTAGTTATTCTGGACTGCGCATGTTGGATTGCGCAACAATTGGTTTGCGCAGCAATGGACTGCGCAGGCAGTTGCTGGATCATAGGTTAACTGTCTGGGACACATGGCATCATTTGATTGAAATGCGCATGATCGTGCATAGGCAGTTGCCACGAAATGAGCAATTGATGGCATGAATGCCACGTGTACTTTGTCATTTGTACTAGTAGAATGCGCACATTGAACTGCACAGATTTTGGTTTGCGTCGACTTCATTTGCGTAGGAAATAGATTGCGCCAACTTTATTTGCGCAGACATGGATTGCGCTGCCAGCTGTCCTCGAGCGCCGTGCTGCACGATTAAACGAACAGCCGCCTCGATATCCGTGCTGTCAGTTGTCAGAGATCTGATTTGGTTGTCAGGTAATGATGACTCTTGCCACGTCAGCCTTGCGCAATCGGATGCATGCGTAATCTGAGAGCTGCACAATCCATTGTCTGTGCAGTTCATTTGGATGATGTATATCTTGATTCTTTGACTTTGTTGATTGATGCAACTTGATTTTTTAGGACCTACAGCAGTCCAAAGCGATAGATGACGTGATGCTTGAGGAAGCTGATCACGTTTGAAGTCTTCACTTCTGCCAGCGGAACAGCCTCCGCCCATTTGGAGAAGTAATCTGTGATTGCGAGTATGAAGAGGTGTCCTCGGGACGAAGGTGGAGTGATCGAACCAAAGATGTCCATTTCCCATGCTTCGAATAGCCAAGACGCTACCGTCTGATGTAGAAACTCGGTTGGCTGGTGGATGAAATCTGCGTAGGCTTGACAGGCTTTGCATTTTTGTGCATAGTCTATTGCGTCTGCAACCATTGTGGGCCAGTAGTAACCTACTCGACGGAGGCGATCTTGTAGTTTCGGACCAGGCTGATGGGCCCCACAGATGCCGTTGTGAGCTTCATGCACGGCTTCTTTGGCCTCTGTATTTGACAGGCATCGAAGCAGTAATCCATCGCATGATCGCCGATATAGCATTTTTGTCCTGTATCGTAGAAGAATCTGAGGGAACGTCTTCTAATAGAGGTGGCTTCCTTCGAACTCTCCGGCAGGATGTCGTAGACTACGATTGTCTCCAGTTTGGTGCTTCGTCGACTGTCAGAGCAGAGTAGCTCACGGCATACTGAATATTATTCCTGGGACAGACCAATTCACGGCCTATGATGTCAACCAGATGATGAGCATGATTCGGAACTGCTAAGGAAGCGGCAAGACCTACTAGGGCATCGGCTTCAATGTTTTAGAGCCTGGGAACGTGCTCTATGAAGAACCCCTCCAGGGACGAGATAATATCGATAGCTATTTGGTGGTAGGGGATCATGTCCTCATGGCGGACTTCGTATGAGCCTCGGATCTGATTGACGATTAGCTGCGAATCGCCGTATGCTTCAAGGTGCTCTACCCCCAGCTCTTTTGCAAGTCGGAGACCAATGACCAAAGCATTATACTCGGCTACATTGTTTGAACAGGGCTCTATGAGAGAATAAGCTCGATTGATCACCAACCCGGTGGAAGAAATCAGCACTACTCCGACTCCAACGACGATGTTGCCCTTGGGCCCGGTTCTAGAGGCGCCGTCGAAGAACATCCGCCATATGGTACATGGGAGGCCATATTTGAATTAGCGACCTCGTCTGGAATCTCTTCGTCTATTTTGGTTGACTCCGAACCTGGATGAGCTGCTAAAAAGTCTGCCAGAGCTTGACCTTTAACAGCCTTTTGTGGGACGAAGATCATGTGGTAGGGGGACAGTAATATCGCCCAGGTAGCAAGGCGAGAGCTGAGTGCACCTAGCTTAGTCATGAGGACCCTGAGGGGGTTGACTCTTGATATGACGTAGATGGTTTATCCTGTGACGTAGTGTCGCGTCTTCTGAATGGCAAAAACCAGAGCTAGGTACTCTTTCTCTTTGGCAGTGTATCGATGCTCCGACCCCATCATCATTCGACTGAGGTAATATATAGCTTGCTCATGGCCTGCGTCGTTGTTTTGTGCTAGCAGGGCGTCGAAAGAATGTTCTATTGCTCGTACGTAGAGCAAGAATGGTCTTCCAGCAATCGGGGCTACCAGAACTGGAGGGTTCGTCAGATATTCTTTGATGCTGTCGAAGGCGCGCTGGCATTCTTCATCCCATACGAATGAAACACCCTTCTTCATGAGGTGGGTGAATGGTTGACATTACCTGGAGAGGTTAGAGATGAACCTCCTGATGTAGGCCAGCCTTCCTTGAAGGCCTTGGAGTTCATGGAGGTTTCTCAGGGGACCCATCTCCATGATTGCCTTCGTCTTCTCAGGGTCTACGTGGATACCCTGGGAGGCAATGATGAAACCCGAGAACTTCCCGCTGGATACGCCCAAAAAGGATTTTGTGGGGTTCATTTTCAAATTGTGCGCTCGTATTAGGTCGAACATTGTCCTCAGATCATGCAGATGATCTTCCTTAGAACGACTTTTGACGGCGATGTCGTCGATGTAGCATTCCACTGTCTTGCGCAAGTGGTCTCTAAAGATGATGCTCATAGCTCTTTGATAGGTGGCGCCAGCGTTCTTTAAACCGAAAGGCATAACTGTGTATCAGTATGTGCCAATTGGTGTTTGGAATGTTGTGTGCTTCTCGTCGTCGGGAGACATCTTCATTTGGTTGTATCCCGAGAAACCATCCATAAATGACATGCGCTCGAAGCTGCAGGTATTGTCAATCATAATGTCCGTGATAGGGAGAGGGAACTCATCTTTAGGACATGTCTCGTTCAGATTGTGAAAGTCGATGCAGATTTGAATCATTTCACTCTTCTTGAGGACTGGAACTATGTTAGCGACCCATCAGGATGCTGTTCCTCACGGATGAAGCCGCTGGCTATCAGTTTGTTTACCTCGGCTTCAATGGCGTTCATGACGTCAGGACGAAATCGACGTTGTTGTTGCTTGACCGGTTTTGCGTCCGAACGGATGTTGAGTGTGTGAAGTGCAATCTCGGGGTTCAGTCCCGGTATATCTTCGTAGCTCCAGGCAAACATGTCGATATATTCTTTGACGAGTTGCAATAGTGATTCTCGCTCTTCGTCTGTCAGATTTTTGCTGACGAAGATGGGCTTTGGAGAGGACTCATCACCGAGATCGACTTGTACAACCTCATCCTCGGCGGGAGGCTCTTTTTGTTCGAACCGCTTCTCCCACTGTGCATCTAGTTGTTGTGTCCATGGCTCTAGCTCAAGAAGTTCGGGAATGTCTTCATCTTCTTCGTAGGTGTCGGCAAATGCCGTATTGACGGACCAGACTTTCCTGAGCATGTCCCCGATGCTGACATCTGAATCGGAAGTGGGTGATCCGGTTGAGTGTGAGTGCCAGTCACATTCTTCGTCTGAGCTTTCAGGGGTTGTCGCGGGTGTGACATAACCTAGCCCACATCTGGTTTTGTTGTAGTAGTCTCGTGGTTTCCCAGCCGGGACCGACGATTGTAAGGGTAATCGTCGTCCGGTGCCGTATTTCAAGCCTGGTGTAGTTTCCAGATCATACCCTTGTTTTTGAATAAGGTACTTAGATTGGGAACTATACAGATAAAGGGGCAACCTCCCGGTGTCGGGTTCGAGCTCAACTTCTTCTATCTTGAAGGGTTGTGGATCGTTCTTCCGGCCGAAGACGATTGGGTGATCCCCTCCCTCGATTATGCGGTAAGCATCTTCCACTGGGGTAAGTTGGTTTGTGGTGTAGACATTTGTCACTTGTGTGTGCAGGTGTGCGCTTATACCGTGTTCCATAGCATACATTATACAAAGCTTATTAAGCTCGAGGTAATTCAAAGATAGCCCTTTATTGATGAAATAAGGTATCTTTTCTAGTAGGATTACATCATCTGCGGATGGAACATCGGTGTAAGCAGCCACATACTTGGCCAGCTTTGATTCTTCTTCAGCCACCCCGTGTAAATGCAGACTGAGAGGATGACTTGGGCAACTTGATTATCAGGGGCTCCATGGGTGGAGCAGAACGTGGAGTTGTTGGCATACTAGCTACCCCCAGCTTGGTGCTCAGTGCTGAGCGGGGAGTTGTTGGCTGGCTAGTAGTCCCCGGCTTAGTGTACGGCTGCCGATTCGCTCTGGGAAGACGAATAGTCATGGACTTGACAGAGGGATTGGGCCCCTCTGCTTGTTGCTGGCTAGCTTTAGACAGCCTGATCGTCAGTGGTTCTGTCGTGGGTCTTGGCACTTGGCCAGACCTTGGTAGTCGGATTACCATCTGTTCCTCCTGTGTAGAGAGGCTAATTGCGTCCTTACGCAGAGTGGCTGTAAGGGGTGCAATTATGCCAAACTTACGGGCTTGGAGGTGGATTATCATAGGTTCTTCTGATCCAGATGCTGCCTCAGTTTGAGCTTGAGTATCTCCTTTGGCGAGATGCTTCTTCGACTTCTCATACAAGCACGAGTCTGAGTAGTAGGATTCGACCCCTTTGAAGGGATCGATGTCGGCAAATTCTGTTTTCACGAAGCCGTGCTTGTCGACGTACTTGAAGCACTGGTGCAGTGTGGAGGGCACGATCATGTAATCGTGTATCCAAGGACGCCCTAGGAGAATATTGTAGGAAGTGTCCGCATCTATGACATAACAAGTTACTTCTGATTGAAGGTCGCCGATTTGGCACTTTAGGCAAATCTTTCCGATCGGGTAGCTCCTGCTCGAATTGAAACCGTTGATGGCGGTGCTTGTCGGCGTCAGGCGATGCATTGGGATGCACAGATGGTATAGTAGGCTCTTCGGGATGATGCTTATGGAGGACCCGGGGTCAATATGCATCCGATCGACCTTGATATCGCCAATGTACCCCGTATAATACAGAGGGCGATCGTGCAGGTTAGTCTTGATAAGCATATCCTGCTGAGTGAGGACAATATGTGGCATTGACCCTGTACAAGCAATGTCCTGTAGATCTGCAGGCGAGCTTTCTCCAGTGAGATTGGACTGAGCCAGGTATGCGTCGGCATTTCGGAGCGCTTCGCTTAGTGCGATGCAGACATCCTTGGAGAGTCTCAGGAGTTCGTATAGCGATAGTTTGGCCACTGTGTTGGCCAATTGCGCCAAGATGTCAAAGTTGTACGGCCTCTTCAACCCGTGAGGCATCTCTCTTCGGAGTGGTTTGTCGAAGCGAGTCTCCTTCGGCCTAGGCTTGTCGGTCGTCGAAGGCTGCGGAGGTCCTGGAGCATCAGCAGCTGTCAGCTGCTGATCTTCAGCCGAGTTACCCGGTGGAGGTTGGGTTTGTGCGCCGGAGCGGATAACAACAGCAGTAGCTTCTTCGACCTCGGTCGAGATCGTACGGCATGATTTGACTTTCCCATTCTTCTTCTTGTTGGTGGAGGGAGGTACGGACTGAGTCACCTCAGGTACCAAGTGCGGATAGACCCACATGATCTTCCCTCGTGATGTGGTAAGGGGCACTAGACCCGCAGCTTGGTCTCGGGGAGGTAGAAGATTAGCGACCTCCATCCTTGTTCGGGGGATATGTATTACTCCGTCTTGAGTCCTTGTCGGAGAGAAGTTGTCGAATTGTACTGACACCATATTGGCTGCGACGGTCACCTCTTCGAAATCAATGGCCAGGGCATTGGAATCGATGAGATGTTAGATGTAACGCTTCAGTTGGTAGCAATCATGTGTAGCATGGTGAACATAGCGATGGTAATGGCAGTACTTGGGGCTCTCCATATCTGCAGGACGAGGCTCACGCCTGGAAGGAGGAAGCTGAATTCGTCCTCCCTGGATGAGCATGTCTAAGATGGGTTTAACATGGCCATCCTCAAAGGACTAGGTCATCTAAGGCCACTGCTTTTCTGCCGGTGTTGATTCGGGATTTGGGGCTGTGTCGGCCACCATAGCCTGTTTTCCCTTGTTGTCTCGGTTGCTGGAGGAATTACCACCATTGTTGTTGTTGATGTTAGGGCGTTTGCCCTTGTCTTCCCCCTCCGAGATGTGCAATCCCAGTTGGCGGGGTTTCTTCACCTTGTCTTCTGCGCTAGTGGCAATAATGATGAACGTCTTCCAATCCTTAAATTAACTTTCGCCCATCCAGAGGCTGATTGTGGGAAGCAGTCTCTTTTGGCAAATTTCAATCAAGAAGGAATCAGGGTTGCCAGAAGGCAGCTTCATCGCGGTTTGGCAAAACTGCTCGATATAATTTATTGTTAGCTCCTTTTCTCCCTGAACAACGTCCATGAGAGTGGACATTGTCATGTCTTGTCCTACTTTATAGAACCTCTCTAGGAACATGTGTTTGAAGCCGGTGAACGAGTGGATACAATTGTCCGACAAGTTACGGTACCAGTCGAAGGCGACCCCTTCCAAGGCTCCGATGAACAGTCGTGTAAGGATGGCATCGTCATAAGGCAGATGGTTGGTTGCGACTTCGAAGTAGGTGATGTACCTGCTTGCAGATATCTTTCCATCATATAGATTGATGTGGAATGGTTTATATTTTGGTGGGAAGGAAACATCTCTCCATGCAACGGGATACGGTTGTCGTATCCTAAGGTCCTGGCAAGTTTCTCGGACTTAGAACATGGCCCGGAGCTCTTGGACCTCACTTCTTGTCTCCCTGGCCTCGTTTGCAGCGGTAGGGGCCGATACTTCAGGAGGATTATCGCCCGAGTTTAGTGCAGCTGAGTTCGAGTCTGCATTGACCGCGGGATCCAAACTTGTTTGGCCAGGCGTCCTTCCTTACAAAGTTGGAAGGGCTGCTTTGATCTCGTCCACGAATTTGACCAAGGCATGCAGTATGGCCTCCAAAGTGTCGATGCGTTGGCGATCACTGAGACCCTCTTGGTTGCTATCTGTCATAAATATCGTCCTTATATGATGAGAGATGGAAGAAACGGTAGAAGACGTGCCCTCTGAGTCGTACCCTCGTACAGAGAAGTCGTCAGGGTATGTAGAAATATTCTCCTCTGGTTCGGACTCAGAAAGGGTGGTACCTCTAGCTTCGGAGCTTGCCTCGTCTTGAGAATTGTGGACGTCCTCGGAGACGTCGGGATCTGCTGCATCTGTTGGGTGAACCATTTCCCCCGGACTATCTTCTTGGAACACCGGGTTGTTGTGGATGTTTGGAGGAATGCTACCCCCGGCTCTGGTGTCTCCCATAGATGTGGACGAGTCTCCCAGTGTGGCAAATTTTGTCTTCGAGCGGTTACCTTGGTAAACTCCCTCTGCAACGGTTGTAGACAACCGTTTAGAAGAAGTTTTCTTGGTTATGCTGGTTAAAATTTTTGGACTGGAGACATTTGTTTTCTTCCCTCTTCCGCTGCCAGGAATCTTCAGAGCAGAATTGCAAGAGGCGACGAGAAGCGCCTCGTCTTCTGAGCTTGGGTGTTGCAGTCTTTGGAAGACGGACCGCCGGTCTTTTTGTACTGCTACCTTATTGCAGCAGCAGTTGACGATGACTTGGGTGCATTGATGTCCTTGACAGGACTCTTTGCACGTCGAATCTTCATCTCTTTCCTTGCGCTTGTGAAGAGTTGCGTTGCGCAAGTCACCTACTTTGTGGGCTGGGGAGTCCTAAGCACATGAGTGTGTTGGCCTCCTGCCTGCTCCCTGATGTGGAGGTAGCGCGAGTACTTGCCCCTGTTCCTTGTTGGAAGTTTCTTGATAACTATCCCGTTCGTTGGCCGCCGGAGGCTGGATACGGGTAGTTCTGTACAACTTTCCATCAGGGGCCCGAGTAATAATCAGCGGAATACCCTGGTAGTCAGAAGTTGGGACAGTCGACTGAGCTCGTCGAGCCCGCGCTGCCCGATACTTCTTCCTTCTAGCACCTGAGAGAGCGTAGTAGGAAGAGTCCAAGCTGGTCACAACAGAGTCTGGCACATGCTCCAGAGAGCCTTCGTGGTTAGGACCCGTATGAGAGGCGGTCAAAGACTGACAGTGAGCCGCATGGGAGAGATGATATGCGGCTGGGATCGGTAGCCGTGCAGGCTGTCTGCATACGGCTGGTATGTGTGGCCGTGCAGGCTGTTTGCATGTGGCTATCCTTTGTGGCCGTATGAACTTTTTGTATGCGGCTAGAAGTCGTGGCCATGCAGGCTGTCTACATGTGGCTGGAAGTTCTGGCTGTACAGGCTTTCTACATACGGTTGGAAGTTTTGGCCGTATGGGCTTTCTGCATGCGGTTGGAAGTTCTGGCCGCATGGGCTTTCTGCATGCGGCTGACAGTTGCGGCCGCATGAGCCTTCATGCGGCTGGCGCCCTTATACGGCTTGGATTGCACAGAGTTCCTCTTTGCCCCTGCAAGTCCGACATCATAGTGTTTTCTTCTGCCGGACTTGGGGACAGCAGAGTCTTCTATGATCTGAAGCGGGGCCGCAAGCGAGACTTCTCCGTTGTCTTGGGCAACAGAGATTACTTCTTTGAGAGTTTAGAGAGGAGCAAAATTTTTGGGTCTCCACTCCCTGTGGGCCTTCTTTGTGCGGGCTCACCGCTGAACCGGGCCAGCGCTTCCGTCAGAGAGCATTTCTTCAAACGCCTGCTGGTCGAACCAGGCGACCAGCGTTTGTTGAGTGGAGCCAAGTTTGGTTGTGTCTGATTGCGTCACCAACTCCTCAGCCGTGAAGAAGTTAGTCCCCAGCAGAGTCGCCATCGTGTTTGCCATTGATTATAAAAGAATAGAACAATTATATCGGAGGACTGGACTTTTACTTCACAATACAAACTCGCTCGTACGAAGAAAGCCTAGGGACGAAAACCTTGGTACAGCAATCTAAGTACGATTGTTTATTTTTGATTCTGGGGGTGACGATAGAGGCTTGGAAAAGCGACGGCCGCTCTGCCTTACTCCTTGGACGATCAGACGTAGCCTTGGCTCTGGTGAAGAACTGCTCTCAAGATGGGAAGACTCTTTTGTGCGCGCCTTTGTCTCTCTGTGTGTGCAGCCGGGTGGAGAGGATCTCTTTCGTAAGGGAATGGCACCTTACTATATTTTTTTGTTTTTGATCGGGGGGTCCTTTTTACAAGGGAATGGCACCATACTATTTATAGGAGTGGGGTATCATCATTAGGGTTTGCAGTGATTACCCTAAAAAGGCGGCGGCTTGGAGATTTAATTGCCATTTTCCTTGATCATATCTTGTTGGCAATTAATCTGGACCACTAATCTTGATTGCAGCGAATCTGGACAATTAATGCTGATTGTGTCAAATCCGTATGGGCATTTAATGTTGATTGTCATGAATCTTTGGAAGCTCGGATCTCCTGCACGTGTCGTGATTACAATAAATCTGCTTTGATTCGGGTAATCATAATGATTGCACTAAATCTGGTCGTCGAGATTTGTTGATGACTTTTGATTAATTTAGTGCCACGTGGGAGGCTAATCTTCTGCCACGTGTCATAACCGCGAGCCAAAGCCGCATTATGGTAGCTTCTTAGGTTTTGAACCGCATGTAGGCGGCAGTCGCATAGGTGTAGCCTCCGACATCTGAGCCGCATGGGGCTGGTTTCCAACTGAGCCACATAGGACTAGCCATGTGTCAAGGCTGCATGGGCGTGGCCTCTCAATATTTAAGCCGCATGGAGATGATCCCCATGATCCGAGCCACATGAAAACAGCGGCCACATAGGGTGACTTCTTATAATTTGAGCCGCATGACGAGAGTCTTCACGCTCCGAGCCGCATGCGAGCATCAGCCACATGGGATGGTGGCAGCCGCATAAGGAGCTTTGTAGTTGGTGGATCGTGCCAGCTGCAGGGGAAATCTTCTTTGTTTCCCGAGGAATACGCAGTCATGTCATCATTTCAGCTTTAATGTCAGAGTTATCACTTTTCGTCAGAACATTTAATGGGGGCAGTTACTTTTTGGCCAGCTGTAAAGGCGAGCTGCATAGGGTCACGTGATCTTTGCCTGAGCCGCATGAGGCTGTTGAAGAGTTTCTGAGCCGTATGAGGATCCTTCTGTTTTGAGCCGCATGGGCTTTCTTCTGTCCTGAGCCGCATGAGGCTCCTTCTGTTTTGAGCTGCATGGGCTTTTTCTGTTTTGAGCCGCATGGGCTTCTTCTAGTTCTTTTCCATGCTTCTACAAGGTTGTGCGTGTCCGACTCATATCCGATTATTCGGGAGCGGGTCATGACATGTTTTTAGTGGTGGCCTATGCAGGTCTCATCCTATTGGCACTTAGGCTATAGAGTGGTATTGGGGAATCTGTTAGACTAAGGAAAATTCATCACAGCATGGGATCGCAAAAAAATTGTTATGATTATTACTAAGTTTGGTTATACTTATTATTTCCTAAGTTGCTTATTATCTTATAGTTTAGGCTATTTTAAAAAAAATTCATTTTTCAGATGGTTCAGACACGTAACACCGGGATTATCGATTCTCCAGAATTTAAGACTTCGGAGCTTCCACTACCCCATATCGCCTCTACTATCACCATTGGTAATACCCACTTGAGGGAGATGTTTCAGGAGTTCTTTGATGCCTAGAAGGAGCAGCCCATCCTTTTTCAAGCCAGAATTGTATAAGCACTTTTCGAGCCAAGGAGGACTTCTGATTTCCAGAATCTCGGACCTTTGGACTTCTTCGTCATGGAGCACATTATTTATACCGAGGAGAAGATCAAAAATATAAAGCCGCCACTTTCGAAGATCGTCCAAGTCTTCGAGGATCCGACTCCTCTGAAGATTGAAGCCACCAGCTAGGGGATCCCGAATGTGGCACGGACAGTAGAACATGACGGAAGTAGCAACGATTCTGGAACCGAAAAGCATCGCAACACTCAGACAGTGCCTTTCAGTTGCGCCATCAGAGACAGACTCAGACGACGGCCATTTGTGCTTACTTCCACCGGCCAGGACATCGCTTAGAAGAATAACGCAAGAGATTTAGGCTATGCTTGTTCTGCGGACCGCCTGCCTACCATATCAAGGATTGCCCGGAAGCTGGTGATTGTACTGCTCAAGGACGAGTACGAGGAGCACTAGTACCGCAGCAGAGGGACCCACCTCTTCGAACTTAGCAGCCGCATGGAGCATTACCGCGGAGACCATCCTACAATAGGACATCTGAATAAGTTAAAGCAATTCCAGTCCCGAAGGAATACTAAAGGCAAACTGAAGACATAAGACTTTTCTTGCATGGTTGGAGAAGACCATGGATCATGATTCGCGTTACAATCCCCTTTAGATTTTCTCTTAGCACCTAAAACTTCCTTGTTTCCTATTTAAGAATTGTTAGACGTTGTTTCTGTTCTAAACTTTGGTCCCTATTCGAGATTTATTTTGAGATATTATTTCATATTCTAAGATCTTGTTTCCTATTCGAAACTCTGGTTTCTATTCAGGATTTTGCTTTCCGTTTGAGATTTGTTTCATATTCACTATTCGATATATTGTTTCATATTCAGTATTTTATATACTATTTTCATATTTATTATTCATGACTTTGTTTCATATTTTTGGCTTCTGTTTGGAATTTTGTTTTCTATTCAAACTTTGTGCTATTCAAGATTTTATTTCCTACTCGAGATTTCATTTCGGAACTGTCTCTCATTCAAAACATTGTTGAGTTTTTGTTTACTATTCGAGACTTGTTTGAGGTTCAGTTCCTATTCAAGACTTTGTTGAAGATTCCATCAGAGATTTTGTTCCTATTCGAGATTCAGTCCCTATTCAAGACTTTTTATGATTTTGTTTCCTACTAACGACTTGTTTTTCTAATTGAGATCTTGTCCCTATTTGAGATTTTGCTTTCTATTCGAGACTTTGTTTCACTATTCGATACTTTGTTTTCTGTTCATTATTCGATATTGTTTTCTACTCACTATTCGAGATCTTGCTTCCTATTCGAGATTTTTTTTGACTTGTTTCCTACGCGAGATTTGTTTCTCATTTCGAGACTTTGTTTTCTATTTGATACTCGCTTTCCATTCACCATTCGAGACTTTGTTCTCTATTCAGGATTATGATCCCTATACGAAATTTTGTTTGCCATTCGAGATTTTATTTTCTATTCGAGATTTTGTTTACTATTCAAAACTTTGTTTCCTGTTCGAGATTTAAAATCTTCTTATTGTTTCTTTAGTACCAAATAACTTATTGTTGGATCTTTTGTTGTATCTTAGTACCTAGTAAAACTCCTTGTTTTCTAAAAAGCAGATAACATCACCTTCTATCATTACTTGTATTATTAGAACTCATTTTGAATTTTCATAAACTACTTTGGAATTCCTATGGATAAAGTTGAAAGAATATTCGGCGACCTATTATGATGTGGCAGTTGCGTACTGCAGTCATTTATCTGGATTATGGAAACTACGGGTTCTCTGCAGCCAGCTGCGCATTAACGAGGCATGGACTCTAAGTTGAAATGATTTCTGACATTCATAGGCTTTCGGGTATTATTAGGAATTTGTCCTAAATTCTTCATATTTCGATCTCTTGAGTTGCTTCGTTAATATTTGTTTGGAAGTGGATAAGTTGATAGAATATTCGGTAACATATCATTATTTGAGTCATGGAACTGAAAGTTCACTGCAGCCAGATATACACTGGCAGGGCATTGTTTGCCATGACAAAAGGTTATACGAACATTTTGCATTTTAAACGTAAAAAGATCAAAACGATTCCTAAACAAGAGATCTAAGTACAAAATTTCTGGGAATGTGTGACGGTGGAGATCAAGCATTGCAGCGGCTCCTTTACTCCGTTGACAATCTGACGACGAGTTGAACTTGCTTTAGCTTTCTGGTACTGGTGATTGAAACTCTAGGGTTACCAATCAAGAGGATGCCGAAGTTGAAGATTTCAAAGTCTCTTTATCGAAGGAAAACTCCTTCTATTTATAGGGGAGCACATATGCGATCTGCATAAGGATTGTGCAAATATGGTGCATGTGAAGATATGGAAGAATCTTGAGGCGGCACGGTGAAGGATACTATTGAGCTGACACGTGGCAAGCACGAGGATTCTCTTCTACCGAGATATTTTGGGGAGTTATCAACATAACTGAAACGACATGTAGCGTGTTCTTATTTGTTGATCAAATGAATCTGAGCAGATTATGTTCCTACCCCCGAAGTTGAATTTTGTCTTATCTTAGAGCGCCATTGGTTTAAACTAAACAGTAGGATATGGCTCTCGTCTATAAGGAAAAAACTCTGTCCTTACCTGTGGTTTAAACAAACCAATAAGATATTGCTCTTATCAACATAATTAAATTGTGTCTTATCTTAAGAGTAGTGGTTTAAACAAACCGATAGGGTGGTATCCTGAAAAGATACATACACCCATCAAGCAACGTGGAAACAAGTCACTTCGTAAGGCTGTGCAACTATGCCAGCTGCGCTTCTGAGGGAGCTTTGATGCCACCGCACTCTTGGGTAACGAGCAAGCTTGTGCTTTAGGTGATGGAGTTACTGTGCTTTTAGGGCAACGAGTGGACTGTGATTCAGGCAGCAGAGTCGCTGTGCTTTAGGGCGAAGGGTGTAGGAACAAAATCGTAAAGCAGAATACTCTAGAGGGGGGGTGAATAGAGTAGTCAGCGGAATATTGCTAATTAAAAATTTCGTTAGCTGTTAGATCACAGATATAATAATAATCACAAAGTAAATGACAGAAATGAAAGAGTGATCAGAAGGCAAACACAAACACCGAGATTTATACTGGTTTCCCTCTTGTGAGGACTAGTCCAGTCGGAAGAACTCTAGCTTCCAGTTGAATCCACTATTGGAAAATCCCGCAAGTTTTCATACGAAGTCCTTGCAACTTCTACAGACGCGAGCTTTGATACGAAGAACTCGACCAACTTCAATTGTGAAGAGTTGTATCTTCTATCAAGCCTCTGATTACAATCGCTCTGAAACTTCTAGACCGTACCGTACTGGCAAATCGACTAGAGGATTGTAACTGGCTTGGGATTTGAAAATGAAAGCTTTTTAGAACTCTTTGGAAGAAATGTAAGCTTAAGAAGAGAAGAGATTGAAAGTGAATTGGTGATTTGAAATGATCGAAATGCTTCTCTATTTATAGTTTTTCCAAAGACAGAACTCTGACAGAATTCGGGTAGAATTCGGACAAAACTCTTTGTAACAAACCGCAACTGAAGGGAGAGCAAGTTCAAAATCAAACGTTCACATAACGTTCATCTTGGCCGAACTCTGGCCGAACTCTGGCCGAGTTCTGCTAGGGTTCTGCCAGTGCATTTTTGAGAAAAATTATTTTGGCTTTTTGAAAAGTCCTTCAGAAGCTTTTTGTAAAAAGGATGTTTTCAAAAACATAGGTCATTTTTAAAAGGATGGGGTAATTTTGAAAAATGATTCCGGATAGCCTATTTGCCAGTACAACTTGGTGTATAATGTATTCCTAGACTCAATAAAATAAAAATTATATTACTTTGAAGGAAATACATTCTGAATGGCAAACGACTTCAGTCTTGAACATAGTAGATATCCATCATTGATCAGTGTTCAAAACGTCGTAGGTAAACATCTGAATTGACTTGCATTTATATCGAGACAGAGTTTGATCAATTATTAAAATCAGGTTTGACCATGACAAATGGGCCAACAATCTCTCCTATTTTGATAATTGACAAACCTTGTCGATATAATATCTAAGTTTGGATCAATTCAAAAATGTATCAAAAAATTGTTCATAACCTGTATTCATGAAGATGTTAGATCTTATTTCTCCCCCGTTGTCACTTAGCAAAATAATTACAAAAGAGAAAGCTCCTCCGCAATAAATGCATAAGTAACAAACAGTGAAGAAACACAATTAAAAAATATAAGAATATTCATGACATGCATGGTATAAACAGTGAAAAGATAGATAGTGTATAAAACAACACAGGCATGGTATTTGTCACAGGCAGTTTTAATATGAAACAGAAAGAAAGATAATGCTAGAATAAAAGTGAAACAAATAAAGTGCTGAATCATAAACTAAGCCAAACTGAGGCATAAAATTAAAAAAACTGTCTATGTAAGTCAGAAAGCATAACTGAAATAAGAGTACTGATAATATCTTGGAATGTCAGAGCATTTCCAAGTAAACGTAAGACATAATATCAGTCTCAATAAGAATAACATCTCAAAAATCATCATCCTCATCATCATCGTCATCGGCTGCAGCGCCAGCATGTCCAGATGGAACAACTCCAGAAGTACCAATTCCAGAAGTATGACGAGTGGCACCAAAAGTATGATACCAATCATAAGCATTCCCTGGCTGGAATAGAGAGTGGACCGCCTCATCATCAATGCGGTAGCCAGAAACAGAAGGGTCTCGAGGTAGAGAGCTAGCAGAGTGAACCATCTGCGCAAATCTCAGATCGGCGAAGGAGTTGGCAATAGCCTGGAACCGAGTCAGGTCACGGAACTCATGTTCCCTGGAAGTATCAACATAAAATGACTGCAAATCTGACAGGTGCTGATGAATACACTCAAAGGTCATAGGGTAAGACTGAGGAGGACCAGGTGCCGTGGAAGTAGGTGTAGGAGGAGCAGGTGCAGTAGGTGGAGGAACAGTGGCAATGCTGCGATGAGAGAGTTTGAGGAACTTGGGCTCAGGGTCCAGAGCACAAGTAGATAAGTCAATATCGAATCTCTGAAAGATGCGTGGGATGATCATCGCATAAGAGAGGTTGTGGTCTCTTCCGCGACATCTGTCCATCATCTGAATGATAGTCTTAGGGGCAGAAAAAAGATTCCCCTTAAGAATGTGATATAGAGCAGAAAGCTCAAGTGCAGAGACATCATCTTTGGAAGTGGATTTTGGAAGTAAAGTGGAATAGATGATGCGATGCAATTCGTAGTTAAACAAGTTCAAGTTATTGGCCTTAAACTTTCCAGGACGAGCATGTGCGGCCGCACAAAGCTCATTCTTGAAACTAACGAGAGTCGTACCATCGGGGAAATCAAAATCAGTGATGTCATCGAGTGGGGCACCTTCGTTTGGAATACCAAGAATTTCCGCTAACGTTTCATCAGTGAATTCGATATCTATCCCTCCGACACGTGTTCTCGTAGAAAAAGTGTCTAACACAAAATTACAATAACATAATCTAACGACATTTGTAAGGAAATAAAGTGTTGTAACCCTAATGCCTCAAAGTAAGGACGATGGTCGGAAAAGACAGTCCATTTAATCGGTGATCTGGTACAAATAGTACGCATAATTAAATCGATATACCATAATAGAGCTTGGTCAGAAGTTTTGAAGTAAAACTCGTCCGATGCACCGTCATCCGATTGGACCGGAGAAAAGAGGAAATCCGTATGCGGATCCGAAGACGATGCCTCTTCACTGGCATTGGTCTTATTTCTCCTGAAAGGATTGAACTTAGGCATTCTATCCCAAAATTCTAGAAATCCTAACAATTGGAAAGTGGAGGAGAGAACAAATTATACCTTCCAAGAATTGGATATGCTATTGAGGACGAAATTCTCCGCACGAATCCAAAGTTTGGACGAAGATCTCCACTTGGATTGGAAGAAAGAAGGTGGAGATGAACTAGCGTTTAGGGGGCACGGCTGTTGCTGTTGTGATGATGTTTAGAAGAATAAAGAAGAGGGGGCCTCGGGTTCTGACTGGTACATATATATACCCTGCCGAACTCTGGCCGAAATCGCCAAGGGTTACCTGGCTATATATATATATATATATATATATATATATATATATATATATATATATATATATATATATATATATATATATATATATATATATAATAATAATAATAATGGTGGGACCACACTTTTTTTATTAATTCGTTTCAAATGTTTAATTCAGAGTTTAGTAATTTTAAATCTCAAAATAATATAATTAATATTATTTAATAAATTAATATTCTTTACTCAGCATCTGTCTCAAATTAGCTGTAGGAGTACTGTCCCAGCTAACGGAGGTTTACCGGGGAACTCTTAAATACCGCTTCGCTTCGACCGTAGTCGTCGTGACAGACAGACTCTTTTTAGGCTTATCTCGAAAACAGTTATTGAGTATCGAATAAATAATTAATAAAATAAAATTAATTAATATTATTGACATCTAAAATGCGTAATTCTTGACGTAAATAATTGAAACAATCTTCTGCTAGAGGTTTTGTGAGTATGTCAGCTAATTGATTCTGTGTGTCTATGTATACAAGGTCTAAGTCTCCATTTTGTTGATGATCTCTAAGAAAGTGATGTCTAATCTCGATATGTTTAGTACGAGAGTGACATACTGGATTCTTAGTTAAATTAATAGAACTAGTGTTGTCACAGAAAATAGGTATGTGTGTAAAATACAATCCATAGTCTTCTAAAGTTTGTTTTATCCACAAAATTTGTGCACAACGTCCTGCGGCGATATACTCAGTCTCGGTTGTTGATAATGCAACAGAATTTTGCTTTTTACTAAACCAAGAGACTATAGCTTTTCCTAGAAAATGACATGTGCCGCTAGTGCTTTTTTTATCTACTTTGCATCCGCCAAAATCAGCATCAGAATAACCGGTTAGGTCAAATGATGTAGTTTTGGGATACCATAAGCCGACAGAAGAAGTGCCCTTAAGGTATCGAAAGATACGCTTAACTGCGCACAGATGTGATTCCTTAGGATTAGCTTGAAAGCGTGCACATAAACAAATACTAAACATAATGTCTGGTCGACTAGTAGTTAAATACAGTAGGCTACCGGTCATACCTCGATACTAACGTATGTCGACAGGTTTGCCTTATTCATCAATATCAAGCTTGGTTGAAGTCGCCATTAGAGTGCTAAGTGGCTTGACTGCTTCCATGTCGAACTTCTTTAATAGATCCTTTGTGTACTTTGCTTGATTTATGAACGTCCCATTGCTGGTTTGTTTGATTTGCAGTTCGAAAAAGAATTTCAGCTCTTCCATCATGCTCATCTCAAACTCATTCTGCATACACTTTGAAAATTCTTGACAAAGAGATTCATCAGTAGATCCAAAGATAATATTATCTACATAGACTTGAATCAAAAGAATATTGTTATTCAAAGATTTTATAAACAAGGTAGTGTCAACCTTTCCCTTTGAAAACCCGTTATCAAGTAGAAAAGAGCTTAGACGATCGTACCAAGCACGAGGGGCTTGTTTCAAACCATATAAGGCTTTCTTCAACTTGAAAACATATTCAGGAAATTTGAAATCAGTAAAACTGGGAGGTTGAGATACATAAACTTCTTCTTTTATAAAACCATTTAAAAATGCACTTTTGACATCCATTTGAAATAACTTAAAATTATGAAAACATGCAAATGCAAATAACATACGAATGGATTCTAATCTCGCAACTGGGGCATAAGTCTCATCGTAGTCAATACCTTCTTCTTGATTGTATCCTTGAGCTACGAGTCGAGCCTTATTACGAGTCACTAAACCATTCTCGTTCAGTTTATTTCGGAATACCCATCGGGTGCCAATGACCGGATGATCAATGGGCTTGGGAACAAGTTCCCAAACTTGATTCCGTTCGAATTGGTTTAATTCCTCTTGCATAGCATCTAACCAAAAGTTATCACTATATGCTTCTTCAATATTTTTAGGTTCAAACTGCGAGACAAAAGCAACACAAGAAGCTATATCTTTATTAGAGGAACGAGTACTTACACCCTTGGTAATCTTACTAATTACCAAGTTCTTTGGATGATTAGACAAGAATCTCATCTCTTTTGGTGTAGTCTCAGGATTGCTAGTTCCAGTTTCTTTGCTTGAAGGTTCATCTGATGCTTGATGTGAAGGTTCTGTATCTTTGTGTGAAGGTTTTGCAGTAGCTGTACTTGGTGTAATTAAGTCTTCATTGTCATCATCGTCTAAGTGTTGATTTAGCTCATCAAACTTGACGTTGATAGATTCTTCGATGATCATAGTTCTTTTGTTGAAGACTCTGTATCCTTTGCCCTTTACTGCATAACCTAAAAATATACCTTCATCGGTCTTTTCATCAAATTTACTCAAATTGTCTTTAGTATTAAGAATAAAACATTTACAACCAAATATCTTAAAATATGAAACATTTGGTGTTCTACCAAACCATAATTTATAGGGAGTCTTCTTCGATATAGGTCGAATTAGAACCCTATTGAGAATATAGCATGCTGTATTTACAGCTTCAGCCCAAAAGTATCTAGGTAGACTAAATTAGTTTAAAATTACTCTAGCCATTTCAGATAGAGTTCTGTTCTTACGTTCCACAACTCCATTTGTTGCGGAGTCCTAGGGCAAGAGAATTCATGCAAATAACTGTGTGTGTCATAAAATTGCTTGAATTCTGTATTCTCAAATTCGCTACCATGATCACTACGAATGCGAGTAATCATGAACCCTTTTTCATTCTGTACTTTCTTGCAAAAGGTGACGAATTCTGATAATGCATCGTTCTTGCGTGCAAGAAAATAAACCCATATTTATCTAGAGAAATCATCTATAATGACAAATGCATATAACTTACCACCTAGACTAGCAATTCTACTGGGTCCAAATAAGTCCATATGTAACAGTTGTAAAGGTCTAGTGGTACTTACAGCGTTCTTGGATTTGAATGCGGATTTGGTAGCTTTGTTCTTTTCACATTCACTACACGCCGTATCCTTCTTGAAAGAAATGTCCGATAAGCCGTGTACCAACTTCTTCGTAGATAATCTTGAAATTGTATCCATGTTTGCATGGCCGAGTCTCATATGCCATAGTTGACTCTCGATGCTTTTGGCTATCAAACATCTACCTGCTTTGTTAGCATCTTCCAACAAATAGAAAACATATATATTGTCTTTCCTAATACCTTCAATTATAGTACTACCAGTTGAACTATCAACTATAGTACATTTATCTTTGACAAAGTTAATACCATAACCATGATCAGCTAAATGGCTTATGCTGAGCAGATTATGTTTTAACTCGGTAACTAGACAAACATCTTTAATCACTGGATATGGAGCCTTACCAATGTCACCGATACCGATTATGTACCCTCTTAAATTATTACCGAAGGAGACATATCCTTCTTTATTCTTCTTCGACAGTGTTGCGAATAGAGAAGCGTCACCGGTCATGTGTCGTGAGCAACCGCTGTCGAGGATCCATTTGCTCCTAGCATGTGAAGGACGTCCCACCTACAAAACAATTTACAGATGAAACTCTTGGTACCCATTTCTTGTAGGGTCCTGACTGGTTAGTTTTCAGTATCCATGCATAAACATTTAAATCTACTAACTTTCTGATTATACATGCAGAAGATATATGACCAATGAGGCCACAATAATGACATCATATTGAGTGTTGAAAGTAGTGTGAGGTGCATGATTGGTAGGTTTTGGTTTTCTAGTATAGAAGAATGCATGCCTATTTGTCTTCTCGGGCATAGTTTTGGTATGATTTGGTCTAACAGTGTTGGGCGTGTTCCGATGATTCGATAATTGACACGTGTTAGAATAGGAAGCTGCAACTTCAGACCATTTTCCTAAACTAATTTCCAACTTTTTGGAAGTGTCATATAATCTAGTATAGTCAGATGTGAGTGATTCTAATCTGACCTGTGCACACTGGAGATTCTTTCTCTCCTTAGATAGGTCTTCCTTTAACTGGATGATAGTTTGGTCTTTTTCTTCGAATAGCTTAACAGTCTCGTGTAACAACAATTTAATAGAAGAAAGCTAACCAGACCCATTTGAAGAGTCATTATTTCTAACATGATCCAATTGGTCGGTAAGTCTTCCTATTTCACCTTTGTACTCTTTAAGTACCTTCTTAGAGATTTCATATTTACTATACAGTTTTCTGTAATCATTTAGCAGGTCACTGAAAGCCTCTCCTAGTTGCTCAAAGGTGAAATCATCATAAGGATCAAATAGAGGATTAGTGATTACCTGATCGCAAGCCATTAAGCACATATTTGCAGCATCATCTGATTGTTCGTCTTCTGAGTCGTTGGCTTCACTTTCATACCATATACTTGTGTTGGCGTACTTCCTTGATGTAGATTTCTTCAGGTAGCCTTTGTCATATTTGCTGCTTTTCTTTGATGATGATGTTGAGGGACAATCTTTCTTTATGTGTCATTTTTTTTTGCATCCGTAGCAAATAGGATCTTCCTCGTTGTTGTTGTTGTTGTTGTTGTCTTTGCTGTCTTTTGTTCTCCTGTTAAATGTCATGAACTTCTTGAATTTTCTTACCAGAAGAGATTGATCTTCAGAGTCGGAGTCGCTGTCATCAGAATCATCTTCGATGGTTCTTCTATGTTGAGCCTTGAGAGCGATCGTCTTCTCTGACTTCTTCTTTGGCGTAGCATCTTCAAAGTCTTGAAGTTCTAACTCGTGAGTTAGTATCTTACCCATGAGTGTTTCCAGAGACATTGTTGAGAGGTCGTTCCCTTCAATGATTGTTGTAGCCTTTAGAATCCAGTTCTTTGTAAGGGCTCATAGAAGTTTGCGACTCTTCTCATGGTTACTGTAATCCTTGCCTAGTGAAAACAGAGGATTTACAATATCCAAGAATCTTGTAAACATCTGAGTTACTGATTCACTTGGCTTCATTTTGAACGCCTCGTACTCCTGAGTAAGTCTGCTGATCTTTGACTCCTTGACTTGTGTTGTTTCTTCCTAGGTTACTTCGAGAAGTTTTCACACTTCGTTTGATGTTGTGCAGGTAGACACCCTGTTGAATTCAGTTCTGTCTAAAGCACAAAATAGAGCGTTAATGGCACGTGCGTCAAGACTGGCCTTTTTTTCTTCCTCTGTATATTTGTCATGGGGTTTTTCAACCAAAACACCATCAACATTAATACAAGGAGGCTTTCTATAGCCATCAATAACTACAGACCATAAGTCAAAATCAAGAGATTTCAGAAAGAAACTCATACGTGTTTTCCAACGTCAAACAGTGGAGGTATGTTTGTGGCTTGGCCTTCACTTGTGAATTTCACGGTCGCCATATGAAATGTTGTGATCTATATAAAAATTGAATATAACTGCAGTTTTACCTTGCTTTACCTGTATAATCCGCTCTGATACTAATTGTAGGAACGAAATCGTAAAGCAGAATACTCTAGAGGGAGGGGGTGAATAGAGTAGGCAACGGAATATTGCTAATTAAAAATCTCGTTAGCAGTTAGATCACAGATATAATAATAATCACAAAGTAAATGACAGAAATGAAAGAGTGATAAGAAGGCAAACGCAAACACCGAGATTTATACTGGTTTCCCTCTTGTGAGGACTAGTCCAGTCGGAAGAACTCTAGCTTCCAGTTGAATCCACTATTGAAAAATCCCGCAAGTTTTCATACGAAGTCCTTGTAACTTCTACAGACGCGAGCTTTGATACGAAGAACTTGACCAATTTCAATTGTGAAGAGTTGTATCTTCTATCAAGCCTCTGATTACAATCGCTCTGAAACTTCTAGACCGCACCGTACTGGCAAATCGACTAGAGGATTGTAACTGGCTTGGTATTTGAAAATAAAAGCTTTTTAGAACTTTTTGGAAGAAATGTAAGCTTAAGAAGAGAAGAGATTGAAAGTGAATTGGTGATTTGAAATGATCGAAATGTTTCTCTATTTATCGTTTTTCCAAAGACATAACTCTGACAGAATTCGGACAAAATTCGAACAGAACTCTTTATAACAAACCGCAACTGAAGGGAGACCAAGTTCAAAATTAAACGTTCACATAACGTTCATCTTGGTCGAACTCTGGCCGAGTTCTGCTAGGGTTCTGCCAGTTCATTTTTGAGAAAAATCATTTTGGCTTTTTGAAAAGTCCTTCAGAAGCTTTTTGTAAAAAGGATGTTTTTGAAAAACATATGTCGTTTTTAAGAGGATAGGGTAATTTTGAAAAACGATTCCGGATAGCCTATTTGCCAGTACGACTTGGTGTACAATGTATTCCTAGACTCAATAAAATAAAAAATTACATTGCTTTGAAGGAAATACATTCTGAATGGCAAACGACTTCAGTCTTGATCATAGTAGATATCCATCATTGAGCAGTGTTCAAAACGTCGTAGGTAAACATCTGAATTGACTTGTATTTATATCGAGACAAAGTTTGATCAATTATTAAAATCAGGTTTGACCATGACCAATAGGCCAACAAAGGAGTCACTGTGGTTTTAGGGCAACGAGTAGACTGTGCTTAAGGCGACAGGTAGACTGTGCTTCATGAGATGGATTCACTGTGCTTTAGGGCAACGAGTAGACTAGGTCTTGAAGACGGAAAAGCCACTACACGTCTTAGTTGATACGAGGGCGCTGTGTGAGGGAGTGAGCTAGCTGTGCTCCTGAGTCGAAGCGAGGGCACAACGAGGAGGCTGCACTTCTGAGTCGAAGCGAGGGCGCAGTCGGGAGGCTGTGCTTCTGAATCGAAGGAGCTAGTTTCTATCAAAGTCTTTAAGAAAGATTAATGACTGCTCTACTTGATGGACGAGTAGGTTGTCCTCTTCTTTAAATGTCGCCGTCATTTAGGGAATTCAAGAAATCTATGGCCCAGGACTCAGTAAAATGAACCTATTAAATGAGGCTCGTTGTACCGAGTTCTAGGATCATCCCATTAATTTGTGCGTCTTTGACCGACGGCCATGTGGCATGTTGGTTGGACTATACTCACCCTGAAGAACAAGTAGGCAACTCTAGAGGGGGGGTGAATAGAGTTTATGACAATAATATCCAATTAAAAATTAAACTCTTTCACTAACCGTAAATAATTAGAGTAAATACGGAAATTATAAAGAGCGAGAAAGCATTCGCAAATACAGCCGATTTTAACCTGGTTTTCCTCGTGGAGGACTAGTCCAGGCCTGAGAACTCTAGTTCAGGATTAAATCCACTATTTGTGAAATAGTAGTTACACCCCGTGCCTTTTCTTCAAAGAGCACGTCAACTTCTTACAGAGATCACAGTGGCGATGCTTGAAATTTTCCAAGCGACTTTTTGAACTCTTGCACAAACTCCTAACTGAAGAGCACTGAGCACTTTGCGTCTTAGGGAGATTGTGGCTAGTAGATGAGAAGGGTAAGGCTTGTGTAAGGCTTTTGAGAGAAGAGAAGAGAAGATTGGATGATTGAAAAAGTGAGAATTCAAGGCCTATTTATAGGATTCTAGCTAGGCAGAATTCGGCCAGAATTCTGGGTCAAGAATTTAAATTATTTTGGCCGTTGGACAACTAGCATACAACAAACCCTAAAAATTAGGGTCCTGTAATTTAGGGGACATAATTCGGCCCGAACTCTGTGTGGAGGCAGAGTTCGGCCCGAACTCTGTCTCCAGAAGACAGAATAGTTCTAATAGGCAAATTGGTCTAGTTTGGTTTTGGTGGAGCTTTTGGTTTATGGTTTGGAGATAGGTAAAGGCCCAAACTACTCAGTGCGACTCAGTTTACATTTATCTAGACTCAAGAAAAGTAAAATATAGACTCGAAACATAGTATGCTGCAGGTACGAGCCGTCGTACGTCTTGTACTGAGTTCAGTCTTGATGTGTCATATTGAATTATGACAAGTATCATATTGTCAATTTTATCAATATTTGGTTGACTGTGATTTTGTGTCAACAATCTCCCCCATATTAATAATTGACAAAATAATATTTGTATATTCAATGTTCATACCTGGACACATTTATAAAAGCAGTAGTTCCCCCGTAATCAGTGCAGAACTAGCAATAGCGCTTCCGTAAACATTGCTACGTTGTAAGCCAACGTTGCTTTTGTCCTGATAAATACATGCATTCCCAAAGCACAGATATACAATATGATATGATAATGTGAATATCAAATAATTCTCCCCCTTTTGTCATTTATCAAAAACAAACAACCAGAGAATTTATAAAGGAAAATAACTGGCAAGCACACCAAAGTAATCATAAACTGCATAAAGTATCTCAAGGGTCACAGATAATAGAGAGGTCTAATATAATAAAAAGCAACTACATAAACTAGAAAGCCATAGTGCATAAAAAGTAAACACAGGATCCTCAGCAGCAGCAGCAAGTAGGAGACCACATCCATCACGGAGCTCGTGAAGGTCTTGCGCCATCAGATGGATCAGTGAATGAACGACGAGGATCCACGAAAGCCGCATCCGGATCCAGATAGCGTATAACCCAAGGGTCATCGATACGGTATCCATCGCGAGCAGGGTCCCGCTCCATAGGAACTGGCATAGAAGAATGTCGAGACATAGAGTACCGAATATCATGTACTGAGTTGCAGATGGCACTCATCTGCAGGGTGGTACGGTAGTCAAGCTGGGTCCAGCGATCATCCTCTAAGACAAATCGATCGCAGAGCATAGACTGAATCGACTCAAGAGTAGCAGGAGGAGGGGGCGCATCCTATCCAAGAGTAGGTGCGTCAGCCTGAGCATCGGAGTGCTCAGACTCAGCAGAAGAACCAACCGCTGCCTGAAGTCGCCGTGCCTTAGATAGGAAGACAGGGGCAGGGAGGAATTGGCACTCATCAAGTGGGACATGAAAAGCACGAAAAATCATAGAAAGATAGATAGCATAAACCAAAGACCTAGACTTCTTCCTAGCATTGATCATCCAGTCCATCATGGTACGTGGAAGATTGAATGGGACATGGAAATAAAGATAATACAAAGCAGAGATCTTAAAATATGTAACCTCATCAGTCGATCCCGCTTTGGGCAGAATCGTGTTGAAGATAATACGATGAAGTTCATAGAAGTAAGGATTGAGAAATTTGGCAAGAAGCTTACGTGGACGTGTGTTTGGGGTACACAAATCGTCTTTGAAGCTTTCGAGGGAAGACCCATCGGGAATCGAAACTTGCGAGCATCGACAAGTTTCTCCCATGAGTTGGGCTCCAAAATTTCATGGTATTCAGCCAATTCAAAGTCATCAAATGATATGTCAATGCCAGCAACACGTGAATATAAACGTGTATCATCACGAGTAAGATTGCAAAAAAACATTTGAATGGCGTTTAAATAGATAAGTGAATTTGTAGTAACAAGTTCATCAAGACATAAATCATAGAATAAGGAGTCATATTGAGAAAATATGGTAAAGTTAATAGGATAACCCGCGCACACGGGACGTGATCAAAAATTACTAAACCATTCATTTGAAGCATCTAGTGACACATATATTCGGTCATCGTACGTGTTGGGGTCAATGGGATGCGGTGGATTGAACAACGGGTGAATGGGTTGTTGAATAGGTTGTTCAATATGTTGTTCAACTTGAAAAGAAGGATTCGAAGAGGACGCACCCTCGGTTCGAAGCCTCTTTCCTCTATTAAACAACTTGGGAGCCATGAGTAATGAAGCAAATAATAAAATTTAGATAGAGAGAAGAGTGAAATTATACCTCAAAAGGATGATGAAGGATGGAAGAGTGATGCAAGAAACCCTCTCCTTGAATTTGGAGAGGAGATATGCACTAGAATGAGAGAACTAGGGTTAGGGTTTGAAGAGGAGGGGTTTTGAGAAGTTTTGAAGGTGGCAATGGAGGAGAGAGAGAGAGAAAACCCAGTTATAAAGTTAGGGATTCGAATGGTCGGAAGGAATCTGGACCATTGGATCGATTTCAGATCAACGACTGAGCCCGCTTGAGGTTCTGGAAAGACCAGACCGAATTCGGCCCGAACTCTGTGTTAGGCAGAGTTCGGCCCAAATTTTGGGTTCTAGGGCCAGAATAGAAATCAGGCTGAAATGAGGTTGAAAATAATGATAGATTAAAAATGAAGGAAAGGAAGTATGAATATGCAAAAATAATAGATCCAAAATTGCAACAAGTGAAAGCTGAATTAGAAGAATAAAATTGAAGTTCAGAAATTTGAATTTAGCATGTTATAAATAAAAGTATACCATGTAATAAACAAGGAGTTATGCCACAATTTAGTATGGTGAAGCTGCCATGGGGTAGCTGTAGGGGCCGGATCCCAGCTAGTGGTAGTCCTGAGGACTAGTGCACCGTATCGCTTAGGCTTTTACGCCTTGTTGTTAGAAGGACCCTTTCGGCTTGTACCCATAGCAAATTCATCACAAAGAACGAAGACATAATCGATATTTATGCAGGTTACTTTAATGAATAACAGTTTCGTCCAAATTTTCTAGTTCACGACAAAGAAAGTTGAACCGCTCTTCGGATAGTGGTTTTGTAAAAAAATCTGCTAGCTGATGATCAGTGTCAATAAATTCTAAGTTTATAGTACCATTTTGCTGATGATCACGCAAAAAGTGGCAACGAATTTCAATGTGTTTCGTGCGTGAGTGACATATAGGATTCTTAGTAAGATTGATGGCACTAGTATTATCACAGAATATAGGAATGTGCATAAAAGAAAGGTTGTAGTCTGCAAGGGTTTGCTTCATCCACAGAATTTGTGCACAACAAGGACCAGTTGCGATATATTCAGCTTCTGTTGTGGATAGTGCGACAGAATTCTGCTTCTTGCTAAACCAAGAGACTAGAGCCTTGCCTAATAAATGACACGTGCCGCTTGTACTTTTACGGTCGACTTTGCATCCTACGAAATCAGCATCCGAATAACCGATGAGGTCAAAGGATGTGGATTTGGGATATCATAAGCCCACTGTAACAGTACCCTTAAGGTATCGAAAGATACGCTTAACGGCGGACACGTGTGATTCCTTAGGACTAGCTTGATAGCGAGCACACATACAAACACTAAACATGATATCAGGACGACTAGCAGTTAAATAAAGTAAACTACCAATCATACCTCGATACTTACGTTGGTCAACAGGTTTGCCGCTTTCATCAGGTTCCAGCTTGGTCGAAGTAGCCATAGGGGTGCTGATTGGTTTGACGTTATCAAGATCAAACTTCTTCAACATGTTCTTTGTATATTTAGACTGGTTGATGAAAGTTCCTTGCGAAGTTTGTTTGACTTGCAATCCAAGAAAGTAGGTGAGCTCCCCCATTATGCTCATCTCAAATTTGTTCTGCATACAATTAGCAAAATCTTGGCAAAGATTTTCATTAGTAGAACCGAATATGATATCATCTACATAAATTTGTACTAAAAGAATAGTATTTTGAAAACATTGGATAAACAGTGTAGTGTCAATTTTACCTTTAGAAAAATCTTTATCTAACAATAAATTGCTTAGGCGTTCATACCAAGCTCTAGGGGCTTGTTTGAGGCCATATAGCTCTTTCTTGAGTTTGAAAACATGGTCGAGAAATTTGTGATTTTCAAAACCAGGGGGTTGTTTTACAAAAACTTTCTCCTTAATAAATCCATTCAGAAAAGCACTTTTAACATCTATTTGAAACAATTTAAAGTTTTGAAAGTTAGCAAATGCACAAAGCATCTGAATGGATTCCAGTCTTGCAACATGAGCATACGTCTCATCGTAGTCGATACCTTCCTCTTGGTTGTATCCTTGATCTACTAGACGAGCTTTGTTGCGTGTAACTAAACCATCTTCATTTACTTTGTTGCAAAAAACCTATTTCGTACCAATTAATCGAATGATTAGCTGGTCTAGGAACAAGTTCCCAGACCTGGGTCCTCTCGAATTGGTTGAGTTCTTCTTGCATGGCACAAATCTAAAACTCATCATTAAAAGCTTCTAAAACAGTTTTAGGCTCAATTTGTGAAATGAAGGCAGTGCTAGCAATGGAGTCTCTTAACGATGATCGAGTACTTATTCCACGTGAAACCTCACCTATCACCAAGTTTTCTGGATGTGACGGCTTGAAAGAGAATTTCTTTGGCAAGCCTTCCAGAGAATTGGTTTCAGTGGTGGTATTCATCGACGTAGAAGTTGAAGGCTCAACATCATCGTCAGGAGTAGCTGTGTACTATTATCCTCATCAAAAGTCACATTGGTAGACTCTTCCATAATTAAAAAGCGTTTGTTGAACACTCTATATCCCTTGCTCTTGGCAGCATAGCCAAGGAAAATACTATCATCAGCTTTGGCATCAAATTTGCCTAAGTTGTCTTTGGTGTTAAGGATAAAATATCGACAACCGAAAACTTTAAAATATGAAACATTTGGAATTCTTCCAAACCAAAGCTCATAGGGTGTTTTCTTCGTAATAGGTCGAATGAGCACCCTATTTAAAATATGGCACGCTGTACTGACAGCTTCAGCCCAAAAATATTTTAAAAGCGAAAATTTATTCAACATGACTCTAGCCATATCGCCAAGAGTTCTATTCTTCCGCTCCACAACACCATTTTGTTGAGGAGTTCTAGGACAAGAAAACTCATGATCAAAACCATTTGAGTCACAAAACTTTTCAAAATCAGTATTTTTGAATTCGCCTCCATGATCACTTCGGATTCGAGTAATCATGTAGCCTTTTTCGTTTTGACCCATTTTAGCAAAAATTTTGAAAACAGAAATTGCATCGCTTTTGCTTGAAAGAAAGAAAATCCAAGTGAATCTAGAAAAATCATCTACTATAACAAAAGCATAGTGTTTTCCACCAAGACTGGCAACTCTACTTGGACCAAATAAGTCTATATGAAGTAATTGCAAGGGTCTCGTAGTACTTACAGTGTTTATTGAATAAAATAAGGACTTGGTTGCCTTATTCAACTCACATTCGGCACATACCGTGTCCTTTTTGAATGTGATATCGGGCAAGCCTCTTACTAGCTTCTTAGTCGATAGCCTGGATATAGTATCCATATTGGCATGACCAAGACGCTGGTGCCATAGTAATCTCTCATCCTTGTGGGCGTAGAGGCATCTTCCTGCACTGTTAGTATCTCTAGATAGATAGAAATTATAAATGTTATCCTCTCTTATTCCTTCAAAAGCGATGTCTCCCGTTGACCTATCATAAATATAGTATTTATTTTGTCCAAAGTTAATATCATATCCAGGATCAGCAAGGTGACTTATGCTGAGCAGGTTATGCTTTAACTCGGTCACTAGGAAGACATCCTTTATTACAGGAGAAGGAGGATGAACAATAGTACCATTACCTATGATGTATCCTTTTAAGTTGTTGCTGAATGATACATACCCTTTCCTCTTCATCGATAGTGATGCGAAAAGATTTGCGTCTCCCGTCATATGTCGCGAGCATCCACTATCGAAAATCTACTTGCTTTTTGTTGAGGAGGGAAGGTCCACCTACATCAAGAGTAGATGTGACCTTTGGTACCCAAGTTCTTGTGGGTCCTAAAATGTTAGTTTTTGGCACCCATGCATATAGATTTATATATACTAATCTCCTAATTCTACATTGTGGTGATATGTCCTTGTAATCCACAATAGGTACAAGTAGCATGCCTATTTGTATTAGGAACATGATGATAATGTCTATATGTAGCATGGTGAGAGTTGTGTGGAATAGCAGGATAGTGACTATACATGGCAGCAGGATGATAGTTATGTCTATATTCAGCATAGTGATGGTTATGTCTAGGTGCAACATGGTGATGGTTACGTCTATATGCAGCATGATGATTGTGTGTAGCAGTAGAATGATAGTTCTGAGAATAATTTCTATGTGTATGTGATTTGTGTGCTGTATAGAAGTGCGTGTACATGTAAGCATGTTTACGTGCTGCATGTGGATGACATGTTTGACTATTTTGAGTAGTCTTGTGCTTTGTGTGTGTCTTATGTGATTGGGTTTGAGGTTGAGCAACCTATTTTTCCAATCTAATCTCTAATTTCTTAGAGGCAACATGCAGTTCATTACACTTAGCATTCAAACCATCAATTTTAGCAATAGAGATCTTGTGTCTATTCTTTTCTTCAGCAAGCTCAGTGTTGAGTGTTGTGATCTCACGTGTTTGCTTTTCAATACGTGTTTCGGCATCATGTAGGCTTAACTTAAGCTTAGACACCTCATTAATGACTTACGTGGGTGGAGTGTCTCTAACATTATCAAGCAAAGAGGAGAGTTTTTGAATCTCGACTTCATAGCTTTTGATCTTCTCCTTGGCATGTTTGTATTTACTAATGACTTTCTTGTGGTCATTTAGTAAATCATTGAATGCATCGCCAAATTCATCAAAAGTGAAGTCATCGAGAGTTTCGCTAGTAACCTTATCGGATGTTACCATTAGGCAAACATTGGCAGTGTCTTGAGGGGAGTCCTTTTCTTCCTCGGAGTCACTTGCTTCACTTTCATGCCAAATGCTAGTGTTGGCATATTTTCTTGAGGAAGACTTCTTGTAGGGCTTCTCATATCGGTTGCTTTTCTTTGCGAATGGACAGTCTTTTCGGACGTGTCCAGTCTTCTTGCAGCCGTAGCACGTTGGTTCTTCCTCGTCATCTTCTTGTTGTTCCTTCTTTCTTCGATTGAAATGAAGGAACTTCTTGAAGTTGCAGACTAGAAGAGCTTGATCATCACCTTCCGAGTTGTCGTCATCAGTCTCTTCAGGATCAGCCCTTCGACGATGAGCTTTAAGGGCAATCTCTTTTGCCTTTGGAGCAGGCTCTTCGAAGTCTTTGAGGTCAAGCTCGTGGGTCATCAGCTTTTCCATCAAAGTCTCCATAGACATTATGGTGAGATCATTGCCTTTATGATAGCTGTTACCTTAGGGTTCCAAATCTTCGGTAGCCCCCTAAGTAACTTGCGGATCTTTTCGTGATTTGTATATTGTTTGCCGAGAGATGACAAGGGGTTGATGACGTCGAGGAATCTTCTATACATTTGTGTGATCGTCTCATTAGGCTTCATCTTGAACGCCTCATATTCTTGAGTGAGACGACTGATTTTTGACTCCTTGACTTGGGTGGTTCCTTCATGCGTTACTTCTAGAAGTCTCCATACTTCGTGAGAGGTGGTACATGTTGAGACACTGTTAAACTCATTCCTGTCTATTGTACAAAATAAAGCATTAATAGCTCTCGCGTCTAGACTCGCTTGTTTCTTTACCTCGTCCGAATATTTGTCGTTTGGTTTCTCAACGAGATTACCATCGACAACTATCCTGGCGGGCCTTTTGTAACTATTGGTAACAATGGTCCACAGGTCGAAGTCTAGAGACTTGAGATAAAAACTCATCCTTGTTTTCTAATAGGTGTCGTTTGTTCCATCAAATAGGGGTGGCCTATGAGTGGACTGCCCTTCACCATGATTGGAAAACATGGGTTGTATGGTTGCCATGGATCAGCTCTAGGATGTTAGTCCTTGTTGAGAGAACAGAGCTCTAATACCAATTGAAGAACAAGTAGGCAACTCTAGAGGGGGGTGAATAGAGCTTATGACAATAATATCCAATTAAAAATTAAACACTTTCACCAACCGTAAATAATCAGAGTAAATGCGAAAATTATAAAGAGCGAGAAAGCATACGCAAACACAGCCGATTTTAACCTGGTTTCCCTCGTGGAGGACTAGTCCAGGTCTGAGAACTTTAGCTCAGGATTAAATCCACTATTTGTGAAATAGTAGTTACATCCCGTGCCTTTTCTTCAGAAGAGCACATCAACTTCTTACAGAGATCGCAATGGCGATGCTTGGAATTTTTTAAGTGACTTTTTGAACTCTTGCACAAACTCCTAACTAAAGAGCACTGAGCACTTTGAGGCTTAGGGAGCTTGTGGCTAGTAGATGAGAATGGTAAGGCTTGTATAAGTCTTTTGAGAGAAGAGAATGGAAGATTGGATGATTGAAAAAGTGAGAATTCAAGGCCTATTAATAGGATTCTAGCTAGGCAGAATTCGGCCAGAATTCTGGGTCAAGAATTCAAATTATTTTGGCCATTAGGCAACTAGCATACAACAAACCCTAAAAATTAGGGTCCTGTAATTTAGGGGACAGAATTCGGCCCGAACTCTGTCTCCAGAAGACAGAATAGTTCTAATGGGCTAATTGGGTTAGTTTGGTTTTGGTAGAGCTTTTGGTTTATGGTTTAAAGACAGGTAAAGGCCCAAACTGAAGAACAGATGGCAACTCTAGAGGGGGGTGAATAGAGTTGATAGCGATAATATCCAAAAAAAATTAAACTCTTTCACAATCTAAAAATAATCAGAGTAAATGCGGAAATAAATGAGGAGCAAGAAAGCATACGCAAACACAGCCGATTTTAACCTGGTTTCCCTCGTGGAGGACTAGTCCAGGCCTGAGAACTCTAGCTCAGGATTAAATCCACTATTTGTGAAATAGTAGTTACACCCCGTACCTTTTCTTCAGAAGAGCACGTCAACTTCTTACAAAGGATCGCAGTAGCGATGCTTGGAATTTTCCAAGCTACTTCTTGAACTCTTGCACAAGACTCCTAACTGAGAGATGTTGAGCACTCGAGACTTAGGAAGCTTGTGGCTAGTAGATGAAGAAGGGTATGGCTTATATTGAGCTTAAGAGAGAAGAGAAGAGAAGATTGGATGAATAAAAATGAGAGAATTCTTGGCCTATTTATAGGTTTTTATCAGGCAGAATTCGGCCAGAATTCTGGTAGGAATTTTCAAAAATTTGGCCGTTGGACAACTAGCAACCAGCCAACCCTAAAAATTAGGGTACTGATTTTTAGGGGACAGAGTTCGGCCCGAACTCTGTGTGGAGGCAGAGTTCGGCCCGAACTCTGTCTCCAGAGCACAAAATGGGTCTAAGGGTCCAATGGGCTTATTTTGGATATGGAGCTTTATGGATTTTGGATAGGTTATGGGTTTAGTCTCAAGAGCTCAGCACAACTCAGCTTACAATCATTCTAGACTCAATAAATATAAAAGTACAGACTTAACAAAATGACTGCAATTGCAAAACTGAGCTGTCGTCTGGCTTGAGCTGGATGTAGTCGTCGTGTGTCGTATTGAATTATTACAAGTATTATTTAGTCAATGTTATCAATATTTGGTTGACTGTGACTTTGTGTCAACAATCTCCCCGATATTGATAATTGACAAAAATAATAATTATATATTCAATATTTATACCTGGACACATGAGGCGACAAAAGTATATAGCTCCCCCATAATTAGTGCCGAGCTCAAGAATAGCTCCCCCGTAAACAATGCTGTGATTCTTGTTGACCTGTTAAGAATATTCTTCCAAAAGCATATATAAACCAAACAATATAAACCAAACAGAATATACACATATCTCCCCCTTTTGACATTTAGCAATATGAGATAACAATTAATAACTGGCAAACACACCCAAAGGAGAAGAAACTGCATATAAACTAAGATAATGACCAAATGTCTCAAGAGTCATAATGACAGATAAAATGATAATAGAACTACCAAAGTCTCAAAAGTCATAACTCATAATAAGTCTACTACAAACCAAATACATAAAAGCAACTAAAGCAAAATGCATAAACCATAGTCTAAGATACTCAGTAGCATCATCAAAAGTAGTCCATATCCATCATCGAACATGAGAGGGCCCGGCGCCGTCCGATGGATCAGTAAAGGAGCGTCGTGGGTCCACAAATGCCGCATCCGGATCCATGTAGCGACGAACCCAAGGGTCATCAATACGAAATCCCTCACGATCGGGGTCTCGCTCCATAGGAGTAGGCATGGTAGGATGGCGAGACATGGAATACCGAATGTCATGCAGCGAGTTGCTGATAGCACTCATCTGCAAGGTGGTCCGATAATCCAGCTGATTCCATCGATCGTCCTCCAAAGTGAAGCGATCTCGGAGCATGGCCTGAAGAGACTCAAGAGTGGCAGGAGGAGGAGGAGGATCCTGTCCAAGAGGAGGAGCATCTGGCTCATCATCAGAATGCTCAGACACTACTGGTGAGCCAATGGCCGCCTGAAGCCTCCTTGCCTTAGAGAGGAAGGCAGGGGCAGGTAAGAATGGACACTCATCAAGGGGTACATAAAACGCACGAAAGATCATAGGAAGGTATAATGCATAAACCAAAGATCTTGGTTTCTTCCTACTGTTGATCATCCAATCCATCATTGTGCGTGGAAGATTAAAGGGAACATGGAAGTGGAGATGGTATAATGCTGAGATCTCAAAATAAGTAACTTCATCGGTAGAACCCGCTTTGGGTAGAATGGTGTTGAAAATGATCCGATGAAGCTCAAGAAATAAGGATTGAGGAATTTCGCTAGAAGCTTACGAGGACGTGTGTTAGGCCAACAAGCTTACGAGGACGTGTCGTCCTTGAAACTTTCAAGTGAAATTCCTTCGGGAAATTGAAATGATCTAGCTTCAACAAGCTTTTCCCAAGAATTTGGCTCTTGAAGTTCAAGATATTCGGCCAATTCAAAATCATCAAAGGAGATATCAATTCCCGCAACTCGTGAATAAATATGAGTGTCATCATGGGTTAAGTTGCAGTAAAACATTTGAATGGCACTACGATAAATGATCGAATTTGTGGTAACGAGTTCATCAAGGCAAAGGTCATGAAATAGTGCATCATATTGTGAGAATATAGTAAAGTTGATGGGGTGTCCCGCAAACACTGGACGTGTCCGAAAATTACTAAACCAATCATTCGAGGCATCTAGTGATACAAAAATTCGATCGTCGTAAGTGTTTGGATCATGTGGACGTGGAGGATTGAACAATGGATGGATTGGTGGTTGTTGTTCAATGACCGGTGCAACGGGTGGTGCAACGGGTGGTGCAACGGGCGGTACAACGGGAGGAGGAGCATTCGACGAGGATGCGCCCTCGGTCCGAAGTCTCTTCCCGCGATTGAGCAAATGTGGAGCCATAACACAATGGATAAAGAAAGAAATTGAGATATAGAAAAGTAAGGAATTATACCTCAAACTAGTGATGAACAATGAAAGAGAATTTGAAAATAAGCCTTCTCCTTGAGTTTGGGGAAGAATGGAGCTCTAGAAAGGAGAAATTAGGGTTAGGGTTTTGAGAGAATTGTGTTGGAGAAGTGGAAAACGTGGTAAGAAGGAAGGAGAGGGAAGAGAGACCGAAAATATGGGAAGGGTTTCTCTTGGTCGGGTCAATTAATGACCATTGGATCAATATTTTGATCAACGACTGGGGCTATTCCCGGTTCTGGAACAGTCAGGCCGAATTTGGCCCGAACTCTGGTAGGGGCAGAGTTCGGCCAAAATTCCGGATCCTAGTCACAGAATAGGAATCAGGCAGAAAATAAAAAATATTGGTTAAGTAAATGAAAACCAATATAAGACATGAGTATGAATATAGAAAAGATTCAATAGGTAAACAAAAGAATAACAGATAGTGATTTTGAAGCAACAATATGAAGTTGAAAAATTAGTATTTCAGCATGTGATAAATGAAAATGAACCATATAATAAACAAGGAATTATAGCATAATTTAATATTTTGAAGCTGCCATGGGTTAGCTGCAGGGGCCGGATCCCAGCTAGCGGTAGTCCTGAGGACTAGTGCACCGTGTCGCTTAGGCTTTTACGCCTTGTTGTCAGAAGGACCCTTTCGGCTTGTACCCATAGCAAGTTCATCATAATAGAATCAAGATATACTCGATATTTATGCAGGTTTATCTTAATTTATAACAGCTTCATCTAAAGTTCCAAGTTCACGACAAAGAAAATTGAAGCGCTCTTCGGATAATGGTTTTGTGAAGAAGTTTGCTAACTGATGATCAGTGTCAATAAATTCAAAGTTAATCGTGCCATTTTGCTGATGATCACGCAAAAAGTGGTAACGTATTTCAATGTGCTTCGTGCATGAGTGACAAATGGGGTTCTTAGTAAGATTTATAGCACTAGTGTTGTCACAAAAGATTGGAATATGCATGAAAGATAAATTATAGTCTTCAAGGGTTTGCTTCATCCACAGAATTTGTGCACAATAACGCCCAGCTGCGATGTATTCAGCTTCTATTGTGGATAGTGTGACAGAATTCTGCTTCTTGCTAAACCAAGAGACTAAAGCTTTTCCTAGTAAATGACACGTACCGCTCGTACTTTTACGGTCGACCTTGCATCCGGCGAAGTCAGCATCAGAGTAACCAATGAGGTCAAATGATGTTGACTTAGGATACCATAGGCCCACTGTAACTGTACCCTTAAGGTATCGAAAGATACGCTTAACCGCGGTCATGTGTGATTCAATAGGATTTGCTTGATATCTAGCACACAGGCAAACACTAAACATAATATCAGAGCGACTCACAGTAAGATAAAGTAGACTGCCTATCATACCTCGATACTTACGTTGATCTACGGGTTTGCCGCTATCATCTGGTTCGAGTTTGGTTGAAGTAGCCATAGGAGTGCTGATTGGTTTGACGTTGTCAAGGTCGAATTTCTTCAGCATGTCCTTTGTATACTTCGATTGACAGATGAACGTTCCATAAGACATTTGTTTGACTTGCAGCCCAAGAAAGTAGTTGAGCTCCCCCATCATGCTCACCTCAAACTCGGTCTGCATACACTTGGCAAAATCTTGACAAATGGTTTCATCAGTAGAACCAAATATAATATCATCTACATATATTTGTACTAAAAGAATAGTGTCTTTGAAGGATTTTATAAAAAGTGTAGTGTCAATTTTCCCTTTAGAAAAACCTTTCTCAAGCAAGAAGTTGCTTAGCCGTTCATACCAAGCTCTAGGGGCTTGTTTGAGGCCATATAGCGCTTTCTTTAGCTTGAACACGTGGTCGAGAAATTTGTGATTTTCAAAACTAGGGGGTTGTTTTACATAAACTTCCTCCTTAATAAATCCATTCAAGAAAGCACTTTTAACATCCATTTGAAATAATTTAAAATTTTGAAAATTTGCAAATGCGCAAAGCATCCGAATGGATTCTAATCTAGCAACAGGAGCATATGTTTCATCGTAGTCGATACCTTCCTCTTGGTTGTATCCTTGGGCTACTAGACGAGCTTTGTTGCGTGTGACTGAACCATCTTCATTCACTTTGTTTCTAAAAACTCATTTAGTACCAATAATCGAGTGATTTGCCGGTCTAGGAACGAGTTCCCATACTTGGCTCCTTTCGAATTGATTGAGTTCCTCTTGCATAGCAGAAATCCAAAATTCATCATTGAAAGCTTCTAAAATATTTTTCGGCTCAATTTGTGAAATAAAGGCAGTGCTAGCAATAGAGTCTCTTAATGATGATCAAGTAGTTACTCCACGTGACACCTCACCGATCACCAAATTTTCTGGGTGTGATGGCTTGAAAGAGAATTTCTTTGGCAAGCCTTCCAGAGAATTGGTTTCGGTTGTGGTATTTATTAGAGTAGAAGTTGATGGCTCAACATCATCATCAAGAGTAGCTGCTGCACTGTTGTCTTCATCAAAAGTCACATTTGTAGACTCTTCCACAATTAATGAGCGTTTGTTAAAAACTCTATATCCCTTGCTCTTGGTAGCATAGCCAAGGAAAATACCATCGTCAGCTTTGGCATCAAATTTGCCTAAGTTGTCTTTGGTGTTAAGGATAAAACATCTACAGCCAAAAACTCTAAAATAAGAAACATTTAGGGTTCTCCCAAACCAAAGCTCATAGGGTGTTTTCTTCGTAATAGGACGAATAAGCACTCTATTTAAAATATGGCATGCTGTACTTACAGCTTCAGTCCAAAAGTATTTCGGAAATGAAAACTTGTTCAACATGACTCTGGCCATATCACCAAGAGTTCTATTCTTCTGCTCCACAACACCATTTTGTTGAGGAGTTCTTGGACAAGAAAACTCATGATCAAAACCATTAGAATCACAAAACTTTTCAAAATCAGAATTTTTGAACTCGCCTCCATGATCACTTCGGATTCGAGTAATCATGTAGCCTTTTTCGTTTCGAACTTTCTTAACAAAAATCTTGAAAACAGAAATAGCATCACTTTTATGTGTAAGAAAGAAAACCCAAGTAAATCTTGAAAAGTCATCAACAATAATAAAGGCATAGAGTTTTCCACCAAGACTGGCTACTCTACTGGGGCCAAATAAATCTATATGAAGTAGTTGTAAGGGTCTAGTAGTGCTTACAGAGTTTATGGAATGGAAAGAGGATTTGGTTGCCTTTTTCAACTCACATTCGGCACATACCGTGTCCTTTTTGAATGTGATATCGGGCAAGCCTCTAACTAGCTTCTTGGTCGATAGCCTGGATATAGTATCCATGTTGGCATGACCAAGACGCTGATGCCACAGTAATCGTTCATCTTTATGAGCATATAGGCATCTACCTGCATTGTTAGTATTTCCACACAAATAGAAAATATAAATATTATCCTCTCTTACCCCTTCAAAAGCGATGTCTCCCGTTGACCTATCATAAATAAGGCATTTGTTATGTCCAAAGTTAATGTCATATCCATGGTCAGCAAGATGACTAAGGCTGAGCAAGTTATGCTTTAACTCGGTCACTAGGCAGACATCCTTTATTACGGGAGAGGGAGGATAACCAATATTGCCATTACCTTTAATATAACCTTTTAGGTTGTTGCCGAAGGATACATATCCTTCTCTCTTCATCGATAGTGAAGCGAAAAGATTTGCGTCTCCCGTCATATGCCGCGAGCATCCACTATCGAGAATCCACTTACTCTTAGTTGAGGAGGGAAGGTCCACCTACATCAAGAGTAGATGTGACCTTTGGTACCCAAGTTCTTGAGGGTCCTGAAGAGTTAGTTTTTGGAAACCATGCATATATCTTTCTATCTACTAATCTTCTAATTCTATATTGTGGTGAAATGTGTCCTTGTAAACCACAATAAGTACATGTAGCATTCCTATTTATATTAGGAGCATGCTGATGATGTCTATAAGTAGAGTGATGAGTATGAAGATATGAAGAATTAGCATGCTGATGATGACTATGTGTAGAATGATGTGGAGTGGCATGGTAATATTGTCTATATGGTATGGCATGGTGATGATTTCTATATGTAGAGTGATGTTGATTGTGTCTTTGTGCAACTTTGTGATGATTGTATCTAAATGTAGCATAATGATTGTGTGACATATGATAATTATTTCTACGTGCATGTGGTTTGTGTCCTTTGTGAAAGTGTGTGTATATGTAAGCATGATTATGAGTAGCATGTGGATGACGTGGTTGACTAGTATGAGTGGTGTCATGCTTTGTGTGTGTCTCATGTGATTGGGTTTGAGGTTGAGCAACCTGTTTTCCCAATTTAGTCTCTAGTTTCTTAGAGACAGCTTGCAGTTCAGTAACCTTAGCATTCAAACCATGTATCTTAGTAATATAAATCTTGTGTCTACTCTTTTCTTCTCCAAGCTCCGTGTTAAGTGCTGTGATTTCTTGTGTTTGTTGTTCAATACGTGCTTCGGCATCATGTAAGCTTATTTTAAGCTTAGATACCTCATCAGTGACATCCGTGGGTGAAGTGTCTCTAATGTTATCAAGTAATAGAGAAAGTCTTTGTATTTCGACTTCATGACTTTTGATTTTGTCCTTGGCATGTTTGTATTTACCAATGACCTTTTTGTGATCACTAAGTAAATCGGTGAAAGCATCGCCAAGTTCATCAAAAGTGAAGTCGTCAAGAGTTTCATTTGATACCTTGTCGGACGTTGCCATTAGGCACACATTGGCTGTATCTTGAGGAGAGTCCTTTTCTTCCTCGGAGTCACTAGCTTCGCTTTCATGCCAAATGCTTGTGTTGGCATATTTCTTTGAGGAAGTCTTCTTGTATGGCTTCTCATAGAGGTTGCTCTTCTTCAAGAATGGACAATCTTTTCGGACGTGTCCAGTCTTCTTGCAACCGTAGCAGGTTGGCTCTTCTTCGCCATCTTCTTGTGGTTCCTTCTTTCTTCGATTGAAGCGAAGGAATTTCTTGAAGTTGCGGACCATAAGGCTTGATCATCTTCTGAGTCATCATCATCCGTCTCTTCGGATTCAGCCCTTCGTCGGTGAGCTTTGAGTGCGATCTCCTTAGCCTTAGGAGCAGGCTCTTCGAAGTCCTTGAGGTCAAGCTCATGAGTCATTAGCTTTCCCATCAAGGTCTCCATGGACATGGTTGTGAGATCATTTCCTTCAACTATGGCTGTCACCTTAGGGTTCCAAATCTTTGGAAGCCCCCTAAGTAGCTTGCGGATCTTCTCGTGATTTGAATATTGTTTGTCGAGCGAAGACAGGGGGTTGATGATGTCGAGGAATCTTGTGAACATTTACGTGATTGTCTCATTTGGCTTCATCTTGAAAGCTTCATATTCTTGAGTGAGACGTCTTATCTTTGATTCCTTGACTTGGGTGGTTCCTTCATGCGTCACTTCGAGAAGTCTCCATACTTCGTGAGACGTGGTGCATGTAGATACCCTGTTGAACTCATTCCTGTCTATAGCACAGAATAAAGCATTAATAGCTCTCACGTCTAGATTTGCCTGTTTCTTCTCCTCGTCAGAATATTTGTCATGTGATTTTTCAACAAGATCACCATTGATAACTATCCTGACGGGCTTTTTGTAACCGTCAGTGACGATAGTCCACAGGTCAAAGTCTAATGACTTGAGATAAAAGCTCATCCTTGTTTTCCAATACGTGTAGTTAGTTCCATCAAATAGGGGAGGCCTATGAGTGGACTGTCCTTCACCGTGATTGGAAATCAAGGATTATGTGGTTGCCATGGATCAGCTCTAGGATGTAAGTCCTTGTAAAGAGAACAGAGCTCTGATACCAATTGAAGAACAGATGGCAACTCTAGAGGGGGGTGAATAGAGTTTATAGCGATAATATCCAAAAAAAATTAAACTCTTTCACAATCTAAAAATAATCAGAGTAAATGCGGAAATAAATGAGGAGCAAGAAAGCATACGCAAATACAGCCGATTTTAACCTGGTTTCCCTCGTGGAGGACTAGTCCAGGCCTGAGAACTCTAGCTCAGGATTAAATCTACTATTTGTGAAATAGTAGTTACACCCCGTGCCTTTTCTTCAGAAGAGCACGTCAACTTCTTACAAAGGATCGCAGTGGCGATGCTTAGAATTTTCCAAGCTACTTCTTGAACTCTTGCACAAGACTCCTAACTGAGAGATGCTGAGCACTCGAGACTTAGGAAGCTTGTGGCTAGTAGATGAAGAAGGGTATGGCTTATATTGAGCTTAAGAGAGAAGAGAAGAGAAGATTGGATGAATAAAAATGAGAGAATTCTTGGCCTATTTATAGGTTTTTATCAGGCAGAATTCGGCCAGAATTCTGGTAGGAATTTTTAAAATTTTGGCCGTTGGACAACTAGCAACCAGCCAACCCTAAAAATTAGGGTGCTGATTTTTAGGGGACAAAGTTCGGCCCGAACTCTGTATGGAGGCAGAGTTCGGCCCGAACTCTGTCTCCAGAGCACGGAATGGGTCTAAGGGTCCAATGGGCTTATTTTGGATGTGGAGCTTTATCGATTTTGGATAGGTTATGGGTTTAGTCTCAAGAGCTCAGCACAACTCAGCTTACAATCATTCTAGACTCAATAAATATAAAAGTACAGACTTAACAAAATGACTACAATTGCAAAACTGAGCTGTCGTCTGGCTTGAGCTGGATGTAGTCGTCGTGTGTCGTATTGAATTATTACAAGTATTATTTAGTCAATGTTATCAATATTTGGTTGACTGTGACTTTGTGTCAACACAAACTACTCAGTGCGACTCAGTTTACATTTATCTAGACTCAAGAAAAGTAAAAATACAAAATTGAAACATAGTATGCTGCAGATACGAGTCGTCGTCCGTCTTGTACTGAGTTCAGTCTTGATGTGTCATATTGAATTATGACAAGTATCATATTGTCAATTTTATCAATATTTGGTTGACTGTAATTTTGTGTCATCACACCCTATATAAAAGGAAGCTTTTCTCAAGAGTCGTATTCCTCTCTTAGCATTCCAAACGCTATGATCAATCCTGACATAGCTTCGAACGGCCATTGGCCTTGTACAAGTCAGCTGATGGCTGCGGATCCTTTTTTTCAAAGAAGTTGTGCCTTTATAGAAGAACTTCTGCTGAGTTTCGAGATGAACTTAGAGCATTTGGGATAAGGAGTTCAAACCTGAACAACGTCTCGGATGTCTTCGAGATCCAAGCTTTTAGATTTGGATTGGTTGCCAATCCAAAAAGCCACAGGTTGTGCTTTGTCCTGCTCACTGGCGGTGGCATGGCATGTGCTGTGGACTGAGTCTTGTTCAGGCCAATAGCTAATTCAGGAAGTAGCTCGCTCTGACAGTGCTGCGCGTTTGTGAAGATTAACTGCCTTGTATGGTGCCTGTGAAGATCTTGTAGGTCTCTAGATACCTTAGTTCTTTTCATGATGAATCTATAATAGATCCTTGTGGGCATGTTTTATAAGAAGCAATTTTCTTGTAACCATGATGAATCTGTAATAGATCTCTGTAGGCATGAATTAATAAAGAACTTTTTATGAACTGTGGTTTCTGATCTTCAGTCTACGCTTTCGAGTAACTGCGCTTCTGTGAAGCTTTATGTAGCGAGAACACTACCTGCGTTATTGATATGTCTGCACATTTTCATGCTTCTACAAGACCCCCTTCAAAGTGTTTCGAACTTGAATCAAGCTCGGAATACTTAGAACAAAAGAATGACACGTGTCCTTTTCAAGCGAATGCTCGGCGTACCTACTGGCAGGCTGTCGCCACTCTTAGGCTTCATCATTAAACGCCTTGAGCTGTCGCTTCATTAAAGTTGATCTTAATTCCTCGTTCCTAAGGAACGGTCATCATCAGCACAGGCGGTTACATTAGTTAGAAGTGCTAGATGAAAAGTGCTTGCTCGCGCAGCAAAGATTGAGCTTTACCAAGCTCGTATCTCTGGGGACTTCAACAAAAAGGTCCATGAAAGATCCTAGCAGGTGGGCGACCTCGTCTTGGCAGTACGGTGACCGATGGTTGTAGTGCCCCATCCCACTCAGTCAATCAGAAGAATCGAAACACTGAGGCCATCGAACTTAGCCTTGCAACGGCTGCTCAATGTCCTGCTCGGTCAAGGTGACTCCTCACTCAGGTAGGGTAGTTTTAGTGAACTCGCCTCATCTTAACCTTCACATAATAAATCGCATGTTTTCAACTTGCACAATTTAGGCTTGATAATAAAAGAGACGCATCCACATAGCTAAGGAAATAATCCCGACGGGTCGGAATGTCTTAAAATATGGAAAGGCCCTACGGTCGGCTTAGAAGTCTGTTTAGCGTGCTTTCAAAATGATACTATATCCTTCATCCCGTTGCTTGGGAGAAGGGAGTTGGCCTAAGTTGCTAAGTTGCCACAAATCTGGAATTAGCCTAAGTCATAGGCGTTGCCCGCGTATATGCTTAATAAGCATGTACGGTCCCGTCGTCCAAGGCTTGTCATAGCCTTCGCCTGTCCCATGCTTTAAGTCATATTGCACGGCTTGTGGCTTAAGTCTAGGCACCCAAAGAACTTGGTTGTTCAAGTCGAACGCGTGCATAGCACGTTCCCTCGATACAAGGGTTGGCATAGCCTTTGCTAGTCAAGTCGTTGCACGAATAAGTTAAACAAGAGTTTGGCTGGGCTATCGAAGTCATAGCAAGCACTGTCCTCTGTTGTCTGCGGTTGTCAAGTCACGTAGTCCTACGAAAATAAGGTTCGTCATATAAAGTATGTGACTTGAGCGATAGTATCGCCTAGAGAACAAGTCAGTCTAAGGTACGAGCCACGGTTGGTTTAGTGAAAAGCATGCCACGGACAAATGAAGCATACGGGATCGGTCCTGCTACTTGCTAGTCTCGATAAGGAAGCACACGAGATCGGTCCTGCTACTTGGGAGTCTCGATAAATAAGCATACGAGATCGGTCCCGCTACTTGGAAGTCTCAATAAGGAAGCACACGAGATCGGTCCTGCTACTTGGGAGTCTCGATAAGGAAGTTCACGAGATCGGTCCCGCTACTTGGATGTCTCGATAAGAATGTGCACGAGGTCGGTCCCGCTACTTGGGAGTCTCGATAAAGAAGTACACGAGATCGGTCCCGCTATTTGGGAGTCTCGATAAGGAAGTTTACGAGATCGATCCCGCTACTTGGGAGTCTCGATAAAGTAGTACACGAGATCGATCCTGCTACTTGGGAGTCTCGATAAGGAAGTTCACTAGATCGGTCCCGCTACTTGGGAGTTGTTTGCGAAAAACAAATAAGGTTTCTGATTTCTACAAACTGAGAAAGTGTACAAAAAGAAGGGTACAATTGATTCCTGGGGAAGTACAACTATAGAAATCTGATCAGAAGATGATCACTTTATCCCTTGGACGATGTGATATTGAAGACACGAGCCTCTGGAGGATGCAGCGGCACTTCAGTAGGAGATTATGATCATTCCTGATGCTTTGAGACTGATTTGAAACTCCATTTATAGAGTTCTTGAAATAACAGTTCAACAGTTATTCTGGGTTGCGTGCACTTCAGGTTACGTGCTTCCTGTTCACTTGTGCGAGCGGTTACACTAACTGCTGTGGACGCGTGGCATCGTTTGATTGATATGTGCGTGGTCGTGGGCAATGTAGTAGATACGTTCTACGAAGTTAGTGGCTTGTGCGCCACGTCACCCTGTTCTGAATACTGTTTGATCTTCTTGCGCGAGCTTCATCAGGTTGCGCGTGGGCGCAATGTAGCAACTTGCATGAACGGTCGTACCAACTACTATGGATGCGTGGCACATTTAAAAGAGATGCGCATGGTCGTGAGCAATATAGTGGATAAGTTCTACGAAGTTAGTGGCTTGCGTGCCACGTCACCCTGCTCTGGACGATCACATTGCACGAGCTTCAAATTACGCGGGGCGCAACCTATCAACTTGCGCCTAGGTTCAACCTCGCGTAACCTGACACGTTGCACAAACTGCTAGCTGACCAAATCTTTTCGAGCACCGTGTTGTGCGGATTTTGAACGAGTTTTCCTTGATATACGTGTTGTCAGTTGTCAGGTAATGATGATGCTATTACAACTTCTCGAGGAGATACGCCACATGGCTCTTGTGCAACCTGAGGTTTACGCAACTTGAGGTTGGCGCAACTTGATGTAGCGCAACTTGATGTAGGCGTAACTTGATGTAGGCTCAACCTGATATGGTGCAACCTATTGATATGATGTATCTTGATGAGACGACTTCTGGATGAGTAGCATAACTTAATTTTTAGCCTCTATAAGACCCCCTTCAAAGTTTTTGAAACTTGACAAGACTTCAATGTTTCAAAATACTTTGAATTAGAAATGACTATGTCTAGGTTGCGCCAGTCAACTCCAGTCCGGTTCTTCAGCGCAAGTTGTACGGTTTATCCTCACTTACAAAGCTATAAATAATCGTACTCTTTGGATTTTTCATTCTTCACCATCATTTAAGATTTCTCGAGAACCCTATTTCCTCTCTTTCTTCCCGATCATTGAAAGCTTCGACCAGCACCAATGGAACCTAAGCGCTCTGCTACAGAGAGGGGAAAGACTGTGGCTGAGTCCTCTACATGCGCTCCGCCTTCGTTACGCCGAGAGACGGCCAACCCTGCCATGGAGGGTAAGTATTCGACTATAGACCCGATTGTCGACCACCCTACCAATCATCGACCACCCTATTTAGGGTTTGGCCTAATTCTGACATCGTGCAACCAATCTTTTTAAAGTTGGACGCATGTCACTACCATATTTTAGCTTGAGGGTATTTTGGTCATTTTAAAAATTTTGGATTTATTTTGAATTGTTGGAGTGATGGTTGTTATTTTTGACCTTTGCTAGTTGAGACTTTAGAGACTAACCTAGGTGTTGACTTTGACTATGGTGACTTGGTTTTGGTTAACATGGTGGGACCCTAGTCTAACTTAAGTCGACCCAAGTTGACTTATTTTGAACCAAGTTTCATAGAGAGATCAAGTGTTTTAGGTGCATGGGTTTTTGACTAAGAGATTGATCCATTTAGCCTTGCACTTGGCCCAAAGCCCACTAGCCATCAACCCTAACCCTAGTTTTCCTACATGTGGCCGGCCCCCTAAGGATTCACCCCTGTATTTAATGCCTCTTCATTGTTCTTGCCTTTTTTTACATTATTTCTATATTTGGCACGAAAGACGTTTGTCCATTCTTCAACTCTTCCTATTTTATTCATTTCTTTTCCTTTTTAACCCCAGTCTTTTGCAATAGGATCTAATCCATGCCTATTTACTGTTGGTAGTGTGTAATCTCAGCTTTGGTGAGATTTGAGGCTTGGGAGTTGCAAGTGGGATCCTTCATTTTGGGTGCTTTTTCTTGAGTTTGACACTCAATAGGTAAACCCCTCAAACCACTTCATTTTCTTGATTTCTTTGCATGGTTGCATAGATCTAGGAGTCCCCTAGCTGTGGTGTGAGTCTTGGGTGATTTTGTGCTATTTTTGTGTCCGTATCGGACACGTATCAGTATATGTACCTAGGTGTTCGATGAAATGCCTCAAAGGAATTTCTATTAATATTTTCAAAAACTAATTTCACTAATATGTAGCCCTATATGTAAGGTTTTGTTTTGCATGTGACTGAGTTGAAATTTGTGTGTTGTTTGTGTCCAAATCGGACACAAACTTACTGTATTGACACAGTGCAGGGATTCTGGAATCCCCTGCTACTCGAGTGTCCTGTAGGACACGACATAACATTTTATGACACGAAACTTGGTAAGCACCAAGGGGCACTCTCTGTCACCTTGCACACGAAGTTTGAGGCAAAACCATATAACGGATCGAGAGAAATCTTGATCGCACTGGTCTTGCATACACGTAGTCGCACGAGTTTTGAGTTCTGATACGCATCTTTTGACATGACACGAGGACACTTGGACACATATCAGGGTTCTAGACATGTAGCCCTACCCTAGGCGAACACGTAGACACGTGCACGAATGGTGTCGTGTCGTGTGTCGTGTCCTGGACTCACGCACACGTGTGCACGAGACTGTGCGTGTCGTGCATGTCTGTACGTGTTCGAGAGGGTGTGAACACGTCGTGTCTTGATTTTGTGAACACTAATTGACATGTATGACACTTATACGTGTGCTTGATTAATTACCAACCAATTAATTGGAATTTACACTGTGATTTGAAATGGATTTCATGTTTCCCCCAAATTTCTGATACGCAAACTGTGCATATGTTTCCAGATTTTCGAATGAGATTCTAAATAGGATTTCAAATGCAAATTCATAAGTTAAATTTTGTGTTATATGGCTGGGATGTGTGTTTGTATGTTGGGGTTTCATATGGGGATGATTGCTTGGATTTATGATGTTTTCGAGTGTGTTATGACACTCGAAATTGTATGGACTGAACTGGGTTTTTGATTCATTATTTTTGATATTTAATGATAAGGTTAGTTGATAACATGACGGATAGGTATTAATTTTGTGTATTTGGTCTTAATCTTGACAATGGGTTGATTTCGAAAACCTGATTTTCACTGATACTCTGATAACATAAAAACTGGATAGGGGTATAGCCTAGGGTTATATCTATATGTGCATATGTTGAATAAATGAGATAACATGGTGTCATTTTTCCTGAGAACCTACTCACAGCTGTACAAATCTGAGAATGCCACACACCCATGCCACTCCCATCTATGAACACACACACACAGTTAACACACACATACATATCACTTTACACTAAAAACCTGAGATTATACACACACACACATATATACCACTGTTAGACTAAACCTTAAAACTGAATACACACACACACAGTTGACACACACACACACACACATACCTATTCACTGTTAAACAAAACTGAGAACACATGTCCACTGTTCACTGGAACTTGGGAACACTGTTCACATATCCTGTCACACACTATACACCATCTCACTCTCTATCTCTCTAATATACACCCATGCAATATATATATTTTGATATAAGGTAATTTATGAATGAATGTATAATATATATAGCTTCCTATGGATGTGTTGTTTGAATATATGCTATATTGATTATAGGCATATAGCCTATACATGATGGCTTATATATGAATGTGTGTATGATAGCTTGGTAGCATTGTAGATGTGTGTGAATGCTAGGATAGACATGGTTAGGCTTAGTGAGACTTTTCTGGGTTAGGACTTGACCTAGTTGACCTAGTTTGACTAGTGTAGTTGACTAGAGTTGACCAAAGGTTGACTTTAGTCTAGATTGACCCAAACATCATGTAGAATGCATTGTAATGTTTTATATTACCATTCTGGACATGTTGTGACTTGTGTTGTTCTAAATATGAGTCAAACACCTCTCCTTAGACAATATATTCACTTCGGACTTTCAGATATCAGGCGAGTATATTTTCTGACCGTTTTATACTTGCTAGGACTTATATTCTTTCTCTAGATTAATTTACTTGATGTTGTCATGATGGTAACACGGAATAGTACTATATGGATATTTTCATGCGATGTTATTCCCTCGGGAGCATCGGATACATCATGTCATGCGCATTTCACTTTCATCATGTATTCCTGTGCTTTTACCATTCATGTGCACTCTTGTGATTCATGTACTCTCATGTTTACGGAGCCCCCATGTTTACATTCATGTGCACCCATTTATGGGCCTTCATGTGATATCATGTATAATAACATAACTTGAACGGATCCTTGTGTATTGATTGGGGATGGGGGAGTAGAAATGGTCATGTGAATATTTTTAAAGTAGTGTAGTCATGTATAAACTCTCATGTTTATTATCAAGCCGTTCACATGTCTATCTTGTACTCTAAATCACTAGTCACTGATAGTTCTTTACTTATAGTAGATATTTTTATCATAGTCATCTCTTTATTTGATGTCCTTTCTTTCAGCGATTCATGTATCTTACTCTATTACATGCTTTATATTCCTATCATAATATGAATTGCGTGAGATGTACTGTGCTCGCTCCTGTCCTGACTGGACCTGTTAAAAATTTTACAAAGGACGAGGATGAGGCATGTTGTACTACCTACTATGGGACAGCATTAGAGGACACCTGTGACTTGGACCTCCAGCAGGATCCATTACCTGCTGACGACACCCCCATAGTTTAGCTATCTTATTTCAGTCATATCTCATCTAGATATTTGTATTTGAGATTTTATGATGATGTGGATCTGTGGAGTTGTTAGATGTTTATCTTAGACACTTTGGATTCTCTCTTATTGTATTTCATCTGTGGATTCTGTTCATATTCCTATCTATCTTATCGTACATCTTTCTTAGCAGTGATTGAGATTTGTACTTATATTATTCCTCCATTCAGAGAGTATAACTATGCAATGTACCTTAAACTGTTAGATGCATGTGACCTAGGACAACGTTCTACCGTCGATACTACGGCGTAGACTGGACGTACCCACTTCTCATACCCTTACACTAGGGTGCGGGTCATGACACGTTTTTAGTGGTGGTCCATGCAGGTCTAGATTTGTTGTAGTATTCAAACTAGAGTATCACTATAACCTGCAGCAGGATTATGATATTTTTTGAAGGTACTCAATCATATTAGAAAAAACTCTTAATCAGATCCCTTTTATCTAAATTTTGATGTTTATTGTCTTCCCTTGAATATAAACTGTCCTCCTTTGATATTTTGACTCATTCTCAGAAATTATTTCTTGTTTGATCTTTCTCCAGGATGGTCATCGAGACTAGATCTCATCACCCCGGACCGGGGGACACTGCTGAGAGGTCTGCCACCTCTCGTCCTGTGCAACCAGCCCCCGATACTTCAGCACCAGTTATGCCAGCTGAGGTGGGTACTTCAGCTACCTTCGGAGGAGCCCCTCCACCAGTGCGCAGGCAGAGCCCAGTTATCCCGGAGATGCTTCAGCAGCAGCAGCCGCCTTCAGGATCCGTCGACGCAGTATAGCTGTTTACCGTCTTCTAGCAGTTTATAGAGGCTCGGCATGCTCAGCAGCAGCGTCAGATGGCGGAGCTCAGTCGGGGCATTGATCTGGCCCTGACGACAGTTGGGAGGGCTACAGCTCAGCCGCCGGAAGGTCAGCAGCAGCGTCAGCCGAAGGAGATGGGCATACATGATTTCCAGAAGATGCACCCGCGAGACTTCAGGGGCACAGAGGGCATCCGGTATGCAGACGAGTAGATCGAGCACATGGAGGAGATCTTCAGGCTATTGGAGATTCCAGCGAGACTGCAGATTGAGGCGGCAGCTAGTATGATGCAGGAGTTGGCTCGCACGTGATACCAGACAGATCCGAGGGTTGGTACAGCAGGGCAGACTTAGGCAGCTTTCAAGAAGCTGTTCAAGGAGAAATTCTTTCCCGATGCAGCACTTGGCACCCTCGAGACGCAATTCGAGGCTTTGGTGCAGGGCAGTCAGACTGTCGAGGAGTATGCCGGAGAGTTCTACCGTCTAGGCAGATTTGTTGAGGGGATTTCTGAGGCGACGAAGGCCCGGAGATTCAGGAAGGGGCTAGTCAAGGAGGTGAAGTCCTTCACCAAGAGTGCCCACAGTGCCACTTTTGAGAAGATCCTGGTGGGTGCCCTAGCAGCGGAGAATGACCTTGAGCTGAGGCTCCAGAGGGGACGAGACACTCTCGGTGTCAGCAGCAGTGGAAGCCAGGCCAAGATGCCTCACTTTCAGCAGCAATATTAGCAGAGATAGTTTCAGCCGTAGCAGTTCCAGCAGCCGAGACTTCAGCCAGCTCAGCATCAGCAGCCGAGGCAGCAGCCTACTAGTTGTACCTTCTGTAAGAAATCGGGGCATGGGTGGACCGAGTGTAGAAAGAGGCTGGGAAAGTGCATTCACTGCGGTTCGTCGGAGCATCGGCTGAGGGATTGTTCCCTCTTTGCAGGCAGAGCAGCATAGGGAGCTGGAGCCAAGGCTCCAATGGGACAACAGAAGGGACCGCTGCCGACTCAACAGCAGTGGTTCGTGCAGCATCAGCAGCAGGCCAAGGAAGGCCAGCAGGGGCGAGCTTTCGCCATGGCGGCCGAGGATGCAGAGGCTATTGGGGAGCTTATCGCAGGTTCTATTCTTCTCGACTCCATTCCAGCTTTTGCCTTATTTGATTCTGGGGCTTCCCACAGTTTTGTGTCTGTATCATTTGATGTTAGACACTGCCTTATATCTGAATCTTTGCATAGGACTTGCAAGATCACGATCGGGTGTGGTATTATCCTCGTGAGTGATGTTTGGAGAGGGTGGAGTATTATTTTGGGAGGCCGGGAGTTAGAGGTGAGTCGGCTCGTAATGCCACTACCGAACTAAGACATTGTATTAGGTATGGATTGGTTGAGCAGGCATCACGCTAGCATAGATTGCCGTGGGGGTAGAGTTCTGTTCGGAGCGCCAGGACACCCGACGGCAGGCGGAGCAGAGCAGCGAACTTTTCTGTGGAGTTTCAGTTGAGGAGCAAACGGTTCCACATCCTTTGACTGTGTGGTTTATGGATGTATTTTCGGAGGACTTGTCGGGACTTCCACCAGACAGAGACATTGAGTTCTCGATAGACTTGGTTCCCAGCGCGGAACCAATTTTCCAACATGTTTATCGAGTAAACAACAACGAGTTGGTGGAATTGAAGAAGCAGGTGGATGAGCTACAGGACAAAGGCTTCATCTGTTCTAGTTCTTCACCTTAGGGTGCACCGGTGCTCTTTGTACCGAAGAAGGATGGGTCGGTATGGATGTGTATCGACTACAGGACACTTAACAACCTCACGATCAAGAACAGATACCCGCTGCCGCGGATTGATGATCTCTTTGATCAGTTGAGCGAAGCTCGAGTTTTCTCGAAGATTGACTTGATGTCAGGCTATCATCAGGTAAAGGTGAAGAAGAAGGATATCCCGAAGACCGCATTCAGGATGCGGCATGGTCAGTTTGAGTTCTTGGTTATGCCGTTTGGGCTGACCAACGCCCTGTCGGTGTTCATGAACTTGATGTACAAGGTATTCCACCAGTACTTGGACAAGTTCGTGGTGGTGTTCATCGATGACATCCTAGTGTACTCGAGGACTAAGGAGGAGCATGAGGAGCACTTGAGAGTGGTTCTTGAGACTCTTAGGAGGGAGGAGCTTTATGGCAAGCTCTTGAAGTGTGAGATCTTTTTGGACATAGTTGACTTCCTGGGTCATGTGGTGACTGGAGATGGGATCTCAGTTGACCCGAAGAAGATCACGGCTGTCACTCCCATTTTTCGTTATACGTATTTTCGTATGCGTATACGAAATTTTTGGCATTTATTAGGTGGACCGTAGTTAGGCTTGTTTTGCTTAGCCTAGTCTTGGTTTAATCTTGACTTGGTTTATTTGATTGGTTTGGTTCGATTTGACTTGGTTTGGCTTGGCTGGGATTGGTTTGAGATGGAGAGTGTTGATATATAACCCAACTCCTTCTCTCTCTCTCTCTCTCTCTTCATTCACTTCTTCATTTATTTCTTCATCTTCTTCATTTACACCTCCCACCTACCAAGTCCTAGGCAAGTACAACTTGCTTCATGGAGGAACTCCATTTTTGTTGTTCCATTGTCTTCCTCACGAGATTCTAAGACACTTTAGTACTTAGCATTTTTAATTTTCATGGTTTATTTCTTATATATCTAAGTTGGTTGCATTTTCGGTTTTCTTGAGTTTTGATCTACTAAACTTCATTATTTTCAAGTTTTGATTCTTCTATGTTGTAGAGAATTCAATTTTACCCAAAATGGACCTTTGAAAAGTTAGATTTTGATTTATTTTGAGGAAGTTATGGCCAAAATAAGATTTAAGCATTTTCTAGTTCATCTGTGCTGAATTTGGCAGGGACGATGAATAGTGTCGCATGAATAGTGCCGCAGAAGGCTGAATAGTGCCGCAGAATGTCGCGGAGTGCCTATTTTGGCTGTTTTAAGTCCTATTTGGCTGAATTGTGGCCAGAATTTCTCCCAACTTCCAACATGAAAGTTGTAGATCTTTTTCTTGGCTTCAAGAATATGTTAGATATTTTATGCAAGTTTCTTTCATTCATGATAATGTAAAGATAGAACACGATAGTGGCCTGCTGAGGCCACTCTTAACAAGTAATAAGTAACAAGTAACTTGACATGATGATTCTCGATAGTGACCCGTCGTGGTGCACTCTTGACAAGTAACATGACATGATAGCGGCCTGTCGTGGCGCACTCTTGATAAGTAAACCTAACATGATAATATCGATATGTTGATGTGACGGCTATCTTGACTTGCTAAGTAACTTTTGTCATGACACCGTGGGTGTTTGTGCTTGTATAAGCTACATGTCTCGTCTTGCATCATGTGTAGGACATGAATTCCTGGTTACCACGGTCAGGGATTCATATTGAATCCGACTAGGATAAAGACTAGTTTGATCATGTAGTTCATGTAGAGATTTCACAGCTACAAGCAGTCTCGTTATCTGGGCGCTCTAATTGGACTTGTAGCCTGCCGTCGAGTAGGGCACATTTCCAGCACACTGTCATGTGTTGTACCCCCAAGTCACCTAATCCAACTCTCTCAACTTGTGACCGGATAACTTGGATTAAGACTGCAAGGCTTGTGGTTGTTGGAACATCTCGATGCATCTTGTTAGTAACTAGGCTAGTGATAACCCTAGTTAGTTAAAGTATCAAGCCGTACTCATTGCTTGGCCGTGATTGATGGATGGAGTCCCGTCTAGTCTTGTCAAGACCGTGTCAGTACATAGTTACTTCAATGCATACTGTTATGCTTTACTCTTGTCGATAATTGGTTGGAGACTAAGCTCCGTTCAGGTGAAGGGTTACAACCCCGGTCCTTGTTTGGTTTACGGGTTTTAACTTGGCTACCAGAATAGTCCCTTAGTTGTCTTATCGTTTATCACCTTGTTTTCCCTAACTCATGTCTTTTATTATCATTTATGTTCTCATGTGCTAATGTGCTGGTTTTAGTTCTTAAGTGAAGCCTCCTTTGTGGCACTTGCTCTTTCTGGGGTCTGACCAAGCTGGTTTTGTATGGCCCGATTTCGGAGTAGAACCCGAGGATCTTCCAGCCTTCCAGCCAGATGGTGAATACTAGGCGCAACCCTGGCAACGAGTGGGTTTTATTTTGCTCTCCCACTCTATTGTAAATTATTCTTTTGAGGCGTTTAGCCGCCGAGCAAGTGTTAGCTCGTGTTGAATTTACATTCCTGCCTGCCTAAGGGCTGTAACATTATAGACAAATCCTAGGGTTGATCATGTATGACTTAAACTCTTGCTAGTCTTCGCATTTTGTATGACTAGCTTCATGATCATATAAATATGTAATGTTTGGAACGCCTTACTTTGTATGTCTGATGATCTACCATCTTGTTACATTTACTTGCTTGCTTGAGATTGAGACACTAGGCTTGTTCTTGACCCTAAGAGACTAATGGCTTATAGTAAATCCTCGTGCATCTAGACAGCCGTGACCGTATTATGAGGTGGAATTCACTTCAATGTACGTAGCTGGCTGTGTCTGTCCTCCGCTCTCCAGTATTCTGGCTCTGGGGCGTGGTACGGTTTAAGTGGTAGCCCATGCAGGTCTTGTAAATCAAGATGTGTGAGGGTTTCACTGAATAGATGTCTCAATCAGCACTAGCCCTTGATCTCTGCTCTTGTCTTCTAATCTTTCCGAAATCTTGACCTGATCACATGTTTATATCCTCGATCTATCATGGTCCTTCCTTATTGTTCCCCATGTCATTTCTTCAGCGGCATTGTTCCTGGTCCTACCGATCAGCAAGGCAGAGCACCTCCAGTGAACCAGCAGCAACCTGGAGACCAAGCCCAGCACTCTGGAGAGGCCTCCCGAGTCATACATTCTGTGGATTCAGAGCCCCCTGTTCAGCCAGTCCAGCCTGCAGATCCTGACAATGGAACCCTGGTGGGTCTCATCAGGGAATTCCTTGCATCTCAAGATCCTCATGGCGATGCCCTGCACCAGACAGTACAAGATGCCATAGGCAGAGTTGGTTACCAAGGGAACAACGCGGTCGACAGCTTCAAGCGTCTGAACCCTCCTTTCTTTGACGGCATGAAGATGCTATTACTGCTGACGCATGGCTTCAGGACACAGAGGTTATCCTGGAAGCAGCTAGGATTCCTGAGGATGAGAAGGTGGCCGTTGTGCGCCTGCAGTTATTAGACTTAGCCCGCAGCTGGTGGGCGATGCTAGCAGTTGGATTACCGACGCCTGTCTCATGGGCGGTGTTCAGCAACAAGTTCCAGACCAAGTATTTTGACGCAGTAGCTCGGTATGATCTGCGGACGAGATTCACTAATCTTAAGCAGATGGACAGGCCGGTCGATGGATATGCGGCCGAGTTTTCTAGACTCAGTCGGTTTGCTCCCATCTTGGTGGCAACCGAATTGGATCGAGCCCAGCGATTCCAGCAGGGGCTCCACCTACAGATTATCATATCAGTGGAGCAGTTTGAGCACCAGACGTTTGGTGCCGTCTTGCGAGCAGCAAAGAGGCATGAGTATACCTCGCAGAGGATTATAAGTAGAAGCGGAGGACGAAAGAGGTCTAATGGGCAGATGTCCCAGTCTTCAGCACCAGCCTTGGCAGCTAGGGCTTTGACTATTGGAGCTCCTAGGCGGGCGACCACAGTTTCGTCGGTTCAGCACTCGACGCCGGCGTATCCTCAGCAACAGAAGCAGAAGCAGTCTTCCGCAATGGGCTGCACTCATTGTGGGAAGCCAGGACATGTAGTATCAGAGTGTCACAAAGTACAGGGATTGTGCTTGGCTTGTGGGGCACCGGATCACAAGATAGGGTCCTGTCCGAATAGAGCCAGTTCATCGTCATCAAACCTAACCAGTCCATCAGTTAGGGGTCCAGCACCAGTGCAGCAGCAGTACCAGCCTCCGAGGCCATTGTCGCCTCAGGCTCAGCAGTATGTCCAAGCTCAGATTCAGAACAGGCAGAGAGGTCACCAGCAGAGGGGACCAGCACCAAGAAGGCAAGGTCAGGCTATGGCTTTGACCGTGGAGGAAGAGTTAGCTTCAGGTGAGGTGGTGGCAGGTACCATTCTCATCAACTCTTTTCCAGCATCAGTATTATTTGATTCGGGTGCATCGCATTCATTTATGTCTGTACGATTCGCGACACGGATAGGACTGGAGCCCGAGTCATTATCAGTAAGGCTCAATATACTTACTGGTAACGGTCTTGTGGGAGTAGATATAGTATTTTTCTCGTGTCGAATCGTAGTTAGCGGAAGAGAGTTTTTTGCTAGGTTGATAGAATTCCCGATGGCCGATTATGATGTGGTCCTAGGAATTGATTGGTTAAAGGAGCAATATGCAAGAATAGACTGCCATATTGGCAGGATTATTTTAGGTATTCCCGGTGAGGCAGAGTTTTTATTTTCCAGAGGCGAAGTATAACCTTCTCCACCAGTATTGCGGATGGCAGTAGCAGTGGCAGTTCAGTTTTCCAGAGTAGTGGAAGAGTTTCCTGACGTGTTCCCCGAAGAGCTTCCAGGCATGCCCCAGAGAGAGAGAGAGAGAGATAGAGTTCACTATTGATTTTCTTCCAGGGACGGCACCAGTGTCAGGGGGAGTCTACATGATGGCACCTTCAGAGTTAGAGACTTTGGACAAGATGATTGAAGAACTCAGAACAAAGGGATTCATTCGTGCTAGTGGATCACCTTGGGGAGCCCCGATACTTATTGTGAAAAAGAAGTATGGTACATCAAGATTATGTGTTGATTATCGTACCTTGAACTCTGTAACAGTTAAGAACAGATATCCTCTACCAAAGAATGAATGATTTATTTGATCAACCCAGGGGAGCGACAGTATTCTCGAAGATTGACTTACGGTCAGGATACCATCAGATCAGAGTTAGAGAGCAAGACATCCCGAAGACAGCATTCAGATCCAGATATGGGCATTGGAAGTTCCTTGTTATGCCATTTGGAGCGACAAATGCGCCAGCCGTATTCATGGACCTCATGAATCGTATCTTTATACCCTATTTGGACCAGTTCGTGATAGTGTTTATAGACGACATCTTAGTCTATAATAAGAGTGAGGCAGAGCATGAGCAGCATCTTCGTGTAGTTCTTTAGATTCTCAGAGAGCACCAGTTATACGCAAAGTTTAGTAAGTGCGAGTTTTGGCTCGATCATATCTCGAACTTAGGTCACATCATCACCAGAGGTGGAGTAAAAGTGGACCCCCAGAAGATAGTGGCTATATAGTCATAGCCAATTCCCAGTACTGTCGCAGAAGTTCGGAGTTTCCTAGGATTGGCTGGCTATTACCGGCGGTTTGTCTCAGACTTCGCTCGGATTTCAGCACCATTGACGCAGTTAACCCACAAGGATGTGTAGTTTGCTTGGACAACAGAGTGTCAGAGTTCATTTGAGAAGTTGAAGCAGAGATTGATGACGGCTCCCATTCTCACTCTTTCAGATGGGACTGGAGGATTTTCAGTCTATTGTGACACTTCCGACAAGGGATTGGGATGCGTCTTGATGCAGCCTGGTAAGGTAGTAGCTTATGCGTCACGTCAGCTTCGTGGCCATAATAGGAATTATCTTACCCATGACTTGGAGTTAGCAGCGGTAGTTTTTGCATTGAAGCTTTGGAGGCATTATTTATATGGAGATCGGGTGGAGATTTTTACCGACCACAAGAGTCTGAATTATGTGTTTACCCAGAAGGATCTTAATATGCGTCAGAGAAGATGGCTAGAGCTACTTGTCGATTATGACATCAACTTGCAGTACCATCCTAGGAAGGTCAACGTTGTTGCAGATGCATTGAGCAGGAGAGCTGGAGTTTATTTTCTAACAGCACAACCAGAGTTATTAGCAGATCTTCAGAAGATGGGTATTAAAGTTGTTCTTCCTACCAATGTGGTATTGATGGCCAGTATGCAAGTTCAGTCCAGTATAGTTGAGAGGATTAAGTTATCTCAGTCAGCTGATTCTAAGCTTCAACGGCTTAAGACAGAATGTGTAGCAGGATGGAGACCAGAGTTATGTGTTCACGAAGACGGTACACTTCGACATGGAAGGCGTCTTTGTGTACCCCGTGGTGATATCAGACAGGAGATCATGGCAGAGGCTTATAGTTATCAGTATTCAATTCATCCCGGTGGCACGAAGATGTACAGAGATATCCGTCAGCAATTCTGGTGGAATGGCATGAAGAGGGAGATAGCCCGGTTTGTCTCTCGTTGTTTAGTTTGTCAACAAGTTAAGGCTGAACATCAGAGACCAGCTGGACTTCTTCAACCTTTACCGATCCCAGAATGGAAATGGGAGCACATTACCATAGATTTTGTAACTGGGTTACCTAAATCCCCAGCTAGAAGAGATGTTATCTAGGTTACAGTTGATCGTCTCACGAAGGTAGCTCATTTTCTTCCCTTCAGAATTGGTCAGTCGACGGATCAGCTAGCAGAGATGTACCTCAGGCAGATTGTCAGATTGTATGGAGTGCCAGTTAGTATCATATTAGATAGAGATTCAAAATTCATATCATACTTTTGGCGGAGTCTTCAAGAGAGCTTGGAGACTCGTCTCAAGTTCAGTTCAACTTATCATCCGCAGACAGATGGTCAGTCAGAACGCACGATCCAGACTCTTGAAGATATGTTGCGGTCATGTACGCTCGACTTCGGTGGTTCGTAGGAAGATCACCTGCATCTCGTGGAATTCTCCTAAAATAACAGTTTTCAGGCTAGTATCCAGATGGCACCCTTTGAAGCACTGTATGGTAGGAAGTACAGATCCCCATTAACATGGGATGATGTAGGTGAGAGGTAGATGCTTGGTCCAGAGATGATTACGCAGACAATCGAGGTGGTCAGACAAGTCAGTGATCATTTTCGAGTTGTCCAAGACCGCCAGCGCCATTAGACCGATTCTCATCGCCTATCTGTGGCATCATTAGATTCGGCGTACGGAGAAAGCTCACTCCTAGGTACATAGGGCCGTTCGATATCCTTGAGCGAGTAGGTGATGTGTCCTATCGTCTCGCTCTTCCGTCGTCGTTAAGTGAGGTACGTGACGTATTCCATGTATCCCAATTGCGACGGTACATCCCAGATCCGAGCCATGTCCTTGATCATTCGGAATTGGTTGTTGGTACCAACCTTTCGTATGAGGAAAAACCCATATCCATATTGGACTGAAGGGAGAAGGTACTCAAGAACAAGACTATTAGCTTTGTCCGTATTGCTTGGGGTCACCACTCTTTTGGTGAGTCAACGTGGGAGCGTGAGGATGATTTTCGTTCGCGATATCCACACCTATTTGACTCATAAGGAATAATGTCTTCCTTATGACTTATGCTTTTAATTCCTTGCTTATATGAATGATTACTTAATTGACTGCTAGTCGTAGCCGGCTTAAGATTAATATAGCTTTTCCCGACATCTCTAGCATCTTGATTAAATTCCGAGGACGGAATTCTTTTAAGGTGGGTAGAGTAGTCACTCCCGTTTCCCATTATACGTATTTTCGTATGCATATACGAGATTTCTGGCATTATTAGGTGGACCGTAGTTAGGCTTGTTTTGCTTAGCCTAGTCTTGGTTTAATCTTGACTTGGTTTATTTGATTGGTTTGTTTCGATTTGACTTGGTTTGGCTTGGCTTGGTTTGAGATGGTGAAGGTTGATATATAACCCAACTCCTTCTCTCTCTCTCTCTCTCTCTCTTCATTCGCTTCTTCATTTATTTCTTCATCTTCTTCATTTACTCCTCCCACCTACCAAGTCCTAGGCAAGTGCAACTTGCTTCATGGAGGAACTCCATTTTTGTTGTTCCATTGTCTTCCTCATGAGATTCTAAGACACCTTAGTACTTAGCATTTTAATTTCCATGGTTTATTTCTTGTAGATCTAAGTTGATTGTATTTTCGGTTTTCTTGAGTTTTGATATACTAAACTTCATTATTTTCAAGTTTTGATTGTTCTATGTTGTAGAGAATTCAATTTTACCCAAAATGGACTTTTAAAAAGTTAAATTTCGATTTGTTTTGAGGAAGTTATGGCCAAAATAAGATTTGAGCATTTTCTAGTTCATCTGTGATGAATTTGGCAGGGACGATGAATAGTGCCGCAGCCGCAGAAATGAATAGTGTCGCAGAAGGCTGAATAGTGTCGCAGAATGCCGCATAGTGCCTATTTTGGCTGTTTTAAGTCCTATTTGGCTGAATTGTGGCCAGAATTTCTCCCAATTCCCAACATGAAAGTTGTAGATCTTTTTCTTGGCTTCAAGAATATGTTACTAGCTATTTTATACAAGTTTCTTTCATTCATGATAATGTAAGGATAGAACACGATAGTGGCCTACTGAGGCACACTCTTAACAAGTAACAAGTAACTTGACATGATGATTCTTGATAGTGATCCGTCGTGGTGCACTCTTGACAAGTAACATGACATGATAGCGGTCCGTCGTGACGCACTCTTGATAAGTAAACCTAACATGATAATATCGATATGTTGTTGTGATGACTATCTTAACTTGCTAAGTAACTTTTGTCTTGACACCGTGGGTGTTTGTGCTTGTATAACCTACATGTCTCGTCTTGCATCATGTCTATGACATGAATTCCTGGTTACCATGGTCAGGAATTCATACTGAATCTGACTAGGATAAAGACTAGTTTGATCATGTAGTTCATGAAGAGATTTTCCAGCTACAGGCAGTCCCGTTATCTGGGCGCCCTAATTGGACTTGTAGCCTGCCGTCGAGTAGGGCACATTTCTAGCACACTGTCATGTGTTGCACCCCCAAGTCACCTAATCCAACTCTCTCAACTTGTGACTGGATAACCTGGATTAAGACTGCATGGCTTGTGGCTGTTGGAACATCTCGATGCATCTTGTTAGTAACTAGGCTTGTGATAACCCTAGTTAGTTAAAGTATCAAGCCGTACTCATTGCTTGGCCGTGATTGATGTATGGAGTCCCGTCTAGTCTTGTCTAGACAGTGTCAGTACATGGTTACTTCAGTGCATTACTGTTATGCTTTACTCTTGTCGATAATTGGTTGGAAACTAAGCTCTGTTCAGGTGAAGGGTTACAACCCCGGTCCTTATTTTGTTTACGGGTTGTAACTTAGCTACCAGAATAGTCCCTTAGTTGTCTTATCGTTTATCACCTTGTTTTCCCTAACTCATGTCTTTTATTATTATTTATGTTCTCATGTGCTAATGTACTGGTTTTAGTTTTAAAGTGAAGCCTTCTTTGTGGCACTTGTTCTTTCTGGGGTCTGATCTAGCTGGTTTTGTATGGCCAGATTTCGGAGTAGCACCCGAGGATCTTCCAGCCTTCTAGCCATATGGTGAACACTAGGCACAACCCTGGCAACGAGTGGGTTTTATTTTGCTCTCCCACTCTATTGTAAATTATTCTTTTGAGGCGTTTAGCCGCCGAGCAAGTGTTAGCTCGTGTTAATTTTATATTCTTGTCTGCCTAAGGGCTGTAACATGATTGACAAATCCTAGGGTTGATCATGTATGACTTAAACACTTGCTAGTCTTCGCATTTTGTATGATTAGCTTCATGATCATCTGAATATGTAATGTTTGGGACGCCTTACTTTGTATGTCTGATGATCTACCATCTTGTTACATTTACTTGCTTACTTGAGATTGAGACACTAGGCTTGTTCTTGACCCTAAGAGACTAATGGCTTGTAGTAAACCCTCATGCATCTAGACAGCCGTGACCATATTGCGAGGTGAGATTCACTTCAATGTACGTAGTTGGCTGTGTCTATCCCCCGCTCTCCAGTATCTCTGGGGCATGACAACGGCAGTTGAGGCTTGGTTAGCACCGAGTTCAGTAGCAGAGATCAGGAGCTTCTTGGGATTGGCAGGCTATTATAGGCGGTTCGTGCAGGATTTCTTCCGGATTGCAGAGCCATTGACTAGGTTGGCCCGAAAGGATGCAGAGTTTGTCTGGTCTGAGGAGTATCTGGTCACTTTTGATGAGTTGAAGAAGCGGCTGATGATAGCTCCGATTCTGACAATGCCATCAGGATCAGGAGGGTTCACTATCTACAGTGACGCTTCAGGGAAGGGTTTGGGTTGTGTTTTGCAGCAGCATGGAAAGATGATTGCCTATGCTTCCAGGCATTGACGTTCCCATAAGAAGAACTACCCTACCAACGACTTGGAGTTGGCAGCAGTTATATTCGCTTTAAAGTTGTGGAAACACTACTTATACGGAAAGCGGGTGGAAATCTTTACAGATCATAAGAGCTTGAAGTATGTGTTTACACAGAAGGTGCTCAACATGAGGCAGCGCAAGGGGTTGGAGTTGATACAGGACTTCGACATTTTACTACAGTATCACCCAGGAAAGGCCAACGTGGTTGCCGATGCCTTGAGTAGGTATCCGACAGCCATGTGTTTGACTATGGATCGTCACTTGCTAGCAGATTTGGAGAGCCTGGAGATTGAGGTGATTATGCCAGGAGTTCAGATACAGATGTGGGGCTTCAGATTCAGTCGGATGGAGAGGATCAAGTCGACACAGTTCGAGGATGTTGTTCTGCGGTGTATCCGAGAGCAGGTTCGAGCAGGGCTGGTGGATGATGAGTTTACTCTTGCAGAGGATGGCGCTTTGAGGCACGGTTCCAGGCTGTGTGTGCCCAGTGGAGAGCTCAGGGAGCAGGTCATGCAGGAGGCCCACCGATCTCAGTACTCTATACATCCAGGTGCCAACAAGATGTATAGAGATCTGAAGGAGCACGTCTGGTGGTATGGGATAAAGCGAGAGGTAGCTCGCTTCGTAGCCAAATGTTTGGTTTGTCAGCAGGTCAAGGCAGAGAGGCAGAGGCCATGAGGTTTTTTGTAGCTATTTCCTATTCCAGAATGGAAGTGGGAGCACATCACGATGGATTTTGTTTTTGGATTGCAGCGTACACCAGGAGAAAAAGATGCGATTTGAGTCATCGTAGACAGGTTGACCAAATCAGCCCACTTTTTGTCATTTAAAGTGGGTATGTCTACTGAGAGACTAGCAGAGATATATATGCGGTAGATTGTCAGGATTCATAGAGTTCCGGTGAGCATTGTCTCGGATCGGGATAGTCGCTTTACCTCCCATTTCTGACGGAGTCTACAGACTAGTTTGGGCACTCAGCTTAAGTTTAGTACTGCATACCACCCTCAGACGGACGGACAGTCAGAGAGGACTATTCAGACACTCGAGGACATGCTGCAGACTTGTGTCTTGTATTTCAGAGGATCCTCGGAGGATCACTTGCACTTGGTGGAGTTTGCTTACAACAACAGTTTTCAGGCCAGCATTGAGATGTCACCCTTCGAGGCACTGTACGGGCGTAGATGTCGTACACCCTTCTCTTGGGATGATGTCGAAGAGCGAGCTTTATTGGGACCTGAGATGGCTGTTAACGCAGCCGAGAAGGTGAAGCTCATCAGAGACAGACTTCGCGTGGCGCAGGACAGACATCGGCATTGGGCCAATAGCCACCGGAGGCCTTTGGAGTTTGAAGTAGAGCTTAGAGATAGGATTAGAAGTAGGTTGTTTGTTTGTGTTTTGTTTGATCATGTTTGATTATTTTGTAACTTGAGACCATGTTTGTTTTTAGGTCGGAGACCTATTTTTTCTGAGGATATCTCCGACTCATGGTACCATACGTTTTGGTGGAGGTGGGAACCTTAGCCCGCGCTTCATCGGACCTTTCGTGATCAGCGAAAGGGTCAATGATGTGGCATACATGAGAGACTTGCCACCTAACTAGTGGGTGTCCACAACGTATTCCACGTATCACAGTTGAGACGGTATATGGCTGATCCTAGCAATATACTCGACCATTCGGAGATTAAGGTGGGGCCTACTCTCAGTTATCCAAAGCAGCCAGTAGAGATTCCGGATCATCGGAAGAAGGTATTGAGAAACTAGGTGATACCCTTGGTTCGCGTCACATGGAGGCATCATTCTCCAAGAGAGTCTACCTGGGAGCGGGAGGAAGAGATGCGCGAGCGATACTCATATCTGTTTGGACCTTTAGTTATGATTGTCTATCCTTCTCATCAGTTTACTTTCGTCTTTCAATTTCGAGGACGAAATTCTTTTAAGGATGGTAGATTTGTCACTACCACATTTTAGCTTGAGGGTATTTTGGTCATTTTAAAAAATTTGGATTTATTTTGAATTGTTGGAGTGATGGTTGTTATTTTTGACCTTTGCTAGTTGAGACTTTGGAGACTAACCTAGGTGTTGACTTTGACTATGGTGACTTGGTTAGCATGATGTGACCCTAGTCTAACTTAAGTCGACCCAAGTTGACTTATTTTGAACCAAGTTTCATAGAGAGATGAAGTGTTTTAGGTGCATGAGTTTTTGACTACGAGATTGATCCATTTAGCCTTGCACTTGGCCTAAAGCCCACTTGCCATCAACCCTAACCCTAGTTTTCTTACATGTGGCCGGCCCCCTAGGGATTCCCCCCTATTTAATGCCTCTTCATTGTTCTTGCCTCTTTTTACATCATTTCTACATTTGGCAAGAAATAGGTTTGTCCATTCTTCAACTCTTTCTATTTTATTAATTTCTCTTCCTTTTTAACCCTAGTCTTTTGCAATAGGATCTAATCCATGCCTATTTACTGTTGGTAGTGCGTAATCTCAGCTTTGGTGAGATTTGAGGCTTGGGGTTTGCAAGTTGGATCCTTTATTTTTGGGGCTTTTTCTTGAGTTTGACACTCAATAGGTAAACCCCTCAAACCACTTCATTTTCTTGATTTCTTTGCATGGTTGCTTAGATATAGAAGTCCCCTAGCTGTGGTGCGAGTCTTGGATAATTTTGTGTCGTTTTTGTGTTCGTATCGGACACGTATCAGTGTATGTACCTAGGTGTTCGATGAAATGCCTCAAAGAAATTTCTATTGATATTTTCAAAAACTAGTTTCACTAATATATAGCACTATATGTAGGGTTTTGTTTTGCATGTGACTGAGTAGAAATCTGTGTGTTGTTCGTGTCCAAATCGGACATGAACTTACTGTTTTGACACAGTGCAGGGATTCTGGAATCCCCTGCTACTCGAGTGTCCTGTAGGATACGACACAACATTTTATGACACGAAACTTGGTGAGCACCAAGGGGCACTCTCTGTCACCTTGCACACGAAGTTTGAGGCAAAACCATCGAGCGGATCGAGAGAAATCTCGATCCCACTAGTCTTGCCTACGCGTAGCCGCACGAGTTTTGAGTTCTGATACACATCTTTTGACACGACACGAGGACACTAGGACACAAATTAGGGTTCCAGACACGTAGCCCTGCCCTAGACGAACACGTGGACACGTGCACGAATGGTGTCTTGTCGTGTGTCATGTCCTGGACTCACAAACACGCGTGTACGAAACTGTGCGTATCGTGCGTGTCTGTACGTGTTCGAGAGGGTATGGACACGTCGTGTCTTGATTTTGTGAATACTAATCGACATGTATGACACTTACACATGTGCTTGATTAATTACCAACAAATTAATTGGAATTTACACTGTGATTTGAAATGGATTTCATGTTTCCCCCAAATTTCTGATACACAAACTGTGCATATGTTTCCAGATTTTCGAATGAGATTCTAAATAGGATTTCAAAAGCAAATTCATATATTAAATTATGTGTTATATGGCTGGGATGTGTGTTTGTATGTTGGGATTTCATATGGGGAAGATTGCTTGGATTTATGATGTTTTTGAGTGCGCTATGACAGTCAAAATTGTATGGACTGAACTGGGTTTGTGATTCAATTTGTTTGATATTCAATGACAAGGTTAGTTGATAACATGACGGATAGGTATTAATTTTGTGTATTTGGTCTTAATCTTGACAATGGATTGATTTCGAAAACTTGATTTTCACTGATACTCTGATGACATGAAAACTGGATAGGGGTATAGCCTAGGGTTATATCTATATGTGCATATATTGAATAAATGAGATAACATGGTGTCATTTTTCCTTAGAACCTGCTCACTGCTGTACAAATCTGAGAATGCCACACACCCATGCCACTCCTATCTATGAACACACACACACATACATATCACTGTTACACTAAAAACCTGAGATTATACACACACACATATATACCACTGTTAGACTAAACCTAAAAACTGAATACACACACACAGTTGACACACACACATACCTATTCACTGTTAAACAAAACTGAGAACGCATGTCCACTGTTCACTGGAACTTGGGAACACTGTTCATATATCCTGTCACACACTATACACCATCTCGCTCTCTATCTCTCTAATATACACCCATGTAATATATATATTTTGATATAAGGCAATGTATGAATGAATGTATAATATATATAACTTGCTATGGATATGTTGTTTGAATATATGCTATATTGATTATAGGCATATAGCCTATACATGATGGCCTATATATGAATGTGTGTTTGATAGCTTGGTAGCATTGTGGATGTGTGTGAATGCTAGGATAGACATGGTTAGGCTTAGTAAGACTTGTCTGGGTTAGGACATGACCTAGTTGACCTAGTTTGACTAGTGTAGTTGACTAGAGTTGACTTTAGTCTAGATTGACCCAAACATAATATAGAATGCATTGTAATGTTCTATATTACCATTCTGGACATGTAGTGACTTGTGATGTTCTAAATAGGAGTCAGACACCTCTCCTCAGACAGTATATTCACTTCGGACTTTCAGATATCAGACGAGTATATTCTCTGACCGTTTCATACTTGCTAGGACTTATATTCTTGCTCTAGATTACTTTACTTGATGCTGTCACGATGGTAACACGGATTAGTACTATATAGATCTTTTCATGCAATATTATCCCCCTCGGGAGCATCGGATACATCATGTCATGTGCGTTTCACTTTCATCATGTATTCCTGTGCTTTCACCATTCATGTGCACTCTTGTGGTTCATGTACTCTCATATTCACGGAGCCCCCATGTTTACATTCATGTGCACCCATTTATGGGCCTTCATGTGATATCATGTATAATAACATAACTTGAACGGATCCTTGTGTATTGATTGGGGAAGGGGGAGTAGAAATGGTCATGTGTATTTCCAAAGTAGTGTAGTCATGTACAAAATCTACTGTTTATTATCAAGCCGTTCACATGTCTATCTTGTACTCTAAATCACTAGTCACTGATAGTTCTTTACTTATAGTAGATATTTCTATTACAGTCATCTCTTTATTTCATGTCCTTTTTTTCAGCGATTCATGTATCTTACTCTATTGCATGTTTTATAATTCTGTCATGATATGAACTGCGTGAGATGTACTGTGCTCGCTCCTGTCCTGACTGGACCTGTTGAAAATATTATAGAGGACGAGGATAAGGCGTGTTGTACTACCTATTATGGGGCAACATTAGAGGACACCTGTGACTTGGACCTCCAGCAGGATCCATTACCTGCTGACGACACCCCCATAGTTTACCTATCTTATTTCAGTCGTATCTCATCTGGATATTTGTATTTGAGATTTTGTGATGATGTGGATCTGTGGTGTTGTTAGCTGTTTATCTTAGACACTTTAGATTCTCTCTTATTATATTTCATCTGTGGATTCTTTTGATATTCCTGTCTATCTTATCGTACATCTTCCTTAGCTATGATTGAGATTTGTACTTATATTATTCGTTCATTCGGAGAGTATAACTGTGCAATATACCTTAAACTGTTAGATACATGTGACCAACGACAACGTTCTACCACCGACACTGTGGCGTAGGCTGGACGTACCCACTTCTCGTGTCGTTATACTAGGGTGCGGGTCGTGACAACGCACCCCACAACTTGTGCCTCCTTTTTTAGGGTTTGGTTGCTGTCGACCCGCGTTGCACAGTGCTTCGAAAAGTTATGCTGTCTTTTGGACGCAACTTCGACATGTTGCGCAGCATGATGCGGCGCAACCTGATTGCGGCGCATTGTCGCACAACCTGATGGGTCGTGCAACATGTGGGTTGCGCAACATATCAAATCGTGCACTGTTAACCACACGATCATTAAGTACTCGGTTCATTTCCAACAATGAACCTATTTATGCGGTGCACTTTTCCGAAACATCTTTCTTCCTTTTTCCTCATTAAACGCTACCTGCCAATTTATGGGGAATACGAAGTGTTGGCGGAGGCTGATCTCTACTGTATGTATATGAGCATGAAGTTCAACCTTCATCTTCATTCACTCTCATGTCATCCAACATAAAGAAGGGGGCGAACGGTAATGACAACGGCAAAGCTTCTGAGGAGAAGTTACACTCTGCGCCTGCGGAGTATTTGCTAGAAGCAGACCAGTCCCTGAGGGCAGAGAACTTTCTCGACTGTTTTGGCCTGACCCCAACAGTCTTCACTCATTCCAGAGGTGGGCCATCGTCTTCTTCTGAAGAACGTGGCGCATTAGAACATGGGGAAGGATTCCTCCGTTTGATGCATCGCTCGGGAATCCATAATATGGATGAATTGAGCGCTGCCTTGCGTCAGACTGATGACGGAAAGAGGAAGTGACGTGATACGAGAGCGTCATTTTACATAATGGCCATAGCGCCTATATCTGTAGTGTCTATCCTCTTTTCCATTATGAAATGAAAAATTAGACTTTATTAAATCCTGACACATTTGAGCTTTGTTGTGTAACTGTCTTAACACGTCCCACACAAACTTCTGAACAACAAGTGGCGCCTAACATGTGATTTCAAATCTTTTGCGTTCTATTCTTCTCCAAATATACGCCTAGGGACGCGCATAATGTTTCAGCTTAAAATGCATATAAATAGTTGCGACAAGAAAAGAACATTTACTATATTCTCACTACAAGAAAAAATGGCTTTCTTGAAGGTTTATCCCCGTCAAGAAAGGGTTATCTTGACGGTTGTGGATCCGCCAAGTAGGCCAGAGTCGAGAAAAGTTCTCACTTTTCTTGATGGTTTCTGTCAGGACTTTTCTTGACGGTTATTAGCCGTCATCTAAAATATTTTTCTTGACCATTTTTAGCCGTCAAGAAATCAGTTTTAAAAAACCGTCAATGTAGTTAAAAAAATTTCTTGACTCCGACCTAGATGACGATTATTAACAGTCAAGATAACTATACTTTGACAGGCATAATTGGCCCATTTGCAGTAGAGTTTATTTTATTGTTGACGTTTTATAACGGTCAAGATAAACTAAATTCTGTATAGCCAAAATTCTATTTATACTTATATATTATGAATCGAACATAGACATAACATCAATAATCCAGAAGATATACATCAAATAACTAGAAAATCCAAAATTTATATTAACAAACAGTATTGTTCATACACCATAAACTTCCATGGAATTTGTACAAAGAATCATAAGAAAGAAGAGTACAAAGAATCATAAGGAAGACCATTGTTTGAGCATGACTCCGTGAAGGAGTAAGCCCGATTAATCACCAGTCCGGAGGGAGAAATCAGTACCACTCCGACTCCAGCGACGATGTTGCCCTTGGGCCCCATTATGGAAGCACCGTCGAAGAACATTTGCCAAACGGTATCATGAGAGTCCACATTTGAATTGGCGACCTCATCTGGAATCTCTTCGTCTATTCTGGTTGACTCCGAACTTGGATGAGCCGCTAAAAAATCTGCCAGAGCTTGACCTTTAACCGCTTTCTGTGGAACAAAGATCATGTGGTAGGGGGACAGTAATATTGCCTAGGTAGCGAGACGAGAGCTGAGTGCGCCCGGCTTAGTCATGAGGACCCTGAGGGGGTTGACTCTTGATATGACAAGGATGGTTTGTCCCGTGACGTAATGTCGCATCTTCTGAATGGCGAATACTAGAGCAAGACACTCCTTTTCTACGGCAGTGTATCGGTGTTATGATCCTCAAGGGCATAACATGAGCTTTCGGCTTCAATTTTGATTTCTTTTTGAGTCTTCGATCTTCAACTTCAAACATATTGAAAGTGAAGCCATGGAAGCTGAACTGTAAATTGATGTAGACATAAAAAACATATATATAATAGGTTAGAAAAAAAATGCAAATATGTCACAAATAACACAAAGAATATTCAATTACTTATAATATGAAAATTAGAAAATGATAGTAATGATATTGAAAAGACGATCACAATATGAACATACTAATCTGTCAATCTCAAGAAAAAAAATTCTGGTTTTCTTAACCCAGTTTGTAATCTCTAGCATAACTTAATGCACCATGAGTCAAGAAGTTCTCAAGTACAACAATGGAAATCATAAGCTGGATTGCAGACATGAGTAGTGGTTACCAACTCCAGAGCATGGTTTACAAAAATGTGAGCAGATGATCTAGCGTTATGTAATCACAGTATATAAATGTACTTGAATATAATAAAAATCGTTAAACTAATGAATTCTGAAAGCCTTTTCTACCATCATGGAGTCAGTTTATGCTGGAACAAGGAAAAAAGGATGATGCTACTATAGATTGTAACATTTTTCATTGCGATCTAGAGACTGAAGAATGATTTCAGGAAAGCTAGAACACAAGACTAAAGCTGAAAAAAGACAAATTGGTAGTAACAAATTGTGGCATACATGAAAGCTTATTCAAGATGATAAAACCGAGTGGGTCAATTACAATATATATACAACTGCATTTTTTTAATACCATCCAGAAAAGATTGTGCATGGATCTTTTATTGCAGTTGCTCGTTAGATTGAGCTCTCATTCGAAAGTCAATAAAGTTCTAATGTAACAACAATGAAACAAAAGTCTTCCCAAATAATTGAAATATAGTTAGCTCTTGAGTTCCAAAATCTCACCATGGAGAGCACGCATGCACGAGTAGGTTCTGGGTGTTATTTACTTTTCCTACGTATTCTCCGTATTATCTTCCGTAAAAACCATGCAAATCAAACCATGACCTTGAAGACAAAGCAATGCCAAATTAGGAATTGTATAAGTTGATTCAAGCTGATGAAAACATGCCACATCACAATGGTTGAAAATAAGTTAACTACCGATCTTTCATCATGAGGCTAACTAGCTGACTTACGAGCTAATGAAGAGAGCACAAATTTTTGCATATTGAACGAAAAATGAACTTTTCACAATAAAACAATAATGATAATATTGAACAGAAAATACAGATGTTGAAAATAAAATTTGACTTTATAGTAGAGTGTTTTACAATGGCTCAATTAGTTTCCTTCTTCCTCTGTTTTTTTTGCTTTATTTTAGAAGGGACAACCATTCAACTTCTCTCTATAACTTTGTCTTTTATCATTCCAAATTGTGGCTGGAAAGAGGCACTGAGTGCAACATTCGATGAGCATGGACTTCAAATGACCCGTCTATTGTTCACTCAAGCAAATAGGCAATTACAACACAATATTCTCCATGAAATGCAATCATGCCACTTGACAAAACCCCCATAAAACATTATTATGAGATTATTGTTTATCCCTAGAACACTATGAAACTTGTTTTTTTCTTTATCTGTGTTAATTTATAGGAGCTAAAATAGTAAATTTGTCGTTTTTGTTGGCCAACTGTAGTGCATGGGGGTTAGTTGTTCAAAAGTACCAAGTTATGGGGGCTCACTCTAATGACCCCAATACTTGAAAAGTTATATGGAATTAACCACCAATATAGTAAAATTAACCAGACAACTTGAGAAATTTATAGCAAAAATCAAATATGCTAGCATGAACAAATTTCTAATTCTTATGAGTTGGAATGCATTTCAAAATATAACTTCTGTGGGCAACCGAAGTAAGCTCACCATTGCATGCGAGTCTAACCCATCATTATCCTTGTCTAGTTAAACGCTTCCTGCAACCACTATATAGCAAAGGAAAATCAAGATTTGCAATATGAACAGAAAATGTGTAGGACAAAATAAAATTGGGTGCCATCTTGCTAGTACTACAAAATAACCCATCAGACATGCCACATCAGGCTGCCATCTTGCTAATCCAAAATCTCCTACCTATTAAACATCATATGATGTTAGCACCATCTCCAGAACATCTTACACATTGCAATATCTTGCATCCTATACACAGGGGAAGACAGTTTATCTTGTTTGATTATACATTCATAATACACCTCAGAAATACTACACAATCGATCATCAACATTCAAAGCATTTTCTCATTAGAAAGTGGTCTCCTATAAAGCATAAGAAAGCTCCATAAAACAATTGATAGCATTTTTCTCTCTTTCACTGGCTGTGTAACTGGCCTCCTGTCCTCAACCCTATGTTGCGGCAAATTACGAGCTACGATAGCTATGGCCTTGAAACGACCATGCCCTAGGCGGATAGGTAGAACTAACTCATGCAACCAAGAAGCACCCTTCGAGTCTCCAAATTCATAATGAATCTAGATGAGAGGTTATTTGCAATAGGAAATGCATTCATCTATATGATTAAGCTGAAGAGTAAAAAAAAGTATGTCATTCCAATATTCAAGGCAATTGATAAGTAGTACTAGAGGTTAACAAGTCATTAACTATAGCTTCATCTTATTCTTAAGATGGATTGAAATGGATTACTTTGACATGAAAATTGTTAAAAGAAAAACTTCAAAAGATCATCCAACACTACTTAGAGTTGTTACTTTGTGGATTCCAAATTAGTTCTGGCATAGATTTGGCATCATCCTTTTCTTTAAAGAGAGAACCCTGCTATGCATGAGAAAAATAGGATGCTTCCTTTGTGGCATTGCCTTGCTTGCAAAGTAGAGATGGAATTTGCTCAATTCAGAAACTAGACATTTTGCATATCTTTAGTTTCGCGCAATATATTTTGGTATCGTGGTGTTTCGAGTCTGAATTGGACAGTTTCAGGACAAGTTCAAAGAAATTAGAAAATGCAAATGCAAATTTGGGACGTTTGTTAACCTGAATAGTATATAGCCAAGAATTCTATATTTTCAAAAATTTGATTCCGGTAACTAAATTCAAATTTCTAAAAAATTATATCATCATGTTTAGTGAATATATAATATTTCTGAAAAATAATAAAAAATAAAAAATAATAAGGATAAAAAAATTGAGAAAAATAATTAAAAATGAAAAATATGATAAAACTGAAAAAAAACACAAAAATTTACTAATTTTGGAAGAACGGAGTTGTTACTTTGTGGATTCCAAATTAGTTTCTATTCAAGAGCTCATATCTACTTCACAAATATAACGATGACATCATAAAACTGCTTCGCTACATATTAATGAAATCCTTATGTACTATGACATAAAGGGCTGAAGCAAAAAATTTTTGACCAACTTTGATGAATAAAAAGATTATGAAGTTCCTGGAAACCAACAACTCCATTTGCATCAGTTAAGGAGATGGCTTAAGTGTGCATTGAATTATCTGTACTACTTAAGATGCTCCATTGCTCAGCAAATATGGGGAAGTACAGCAGCAACAAAAGTGATTGCTGATAGAATACACGAGTACTCTGTCTAAAATTCTCGCGGTCGGAGCTCAAAATGAAAGGAATAAGAACTCCATAAGTTGAGGAATTCATACCTTATCAAATAGCGCTGACACCTTGCCGTCTCCAGCTACTTCAGCAGCGTGGTCATGCTTCTCTGTAGCAGCTTTGTATAGCTACTTAGCCTCTTCTTTACTATGAGTTCCCTCTTTCTCAAGCAAAGTTATATAAAGTTCGATCTGAATTGAGCAATAGGTTATCATCCTCAGAGACTTGAATGTTGAGAAACCCATCATATTAAATAAATTACAAAAAAAATTATAATAGAAAACAACAGATGTAATCTCACTTCCATACTTGACATAAAAGTAGATTATGATGGAAATAATTTTCAAGAGAAGAAACAAATTACCTCCTTGTTAACAAGGCTCAGGAACTCCTTCCGGTCCCTACTGAATGACTGCACAAGTTAGTCAAATCCTCATATAAGTTCTCAGATTAAATTCACATGATTTAGATAATGTGATGAAGCAAAAGGGGCAAAAACTTGATTAAACTTCAGGCCTTATAGATGCTGAAGCTAAACAACCAATGCGCGGCTGATTTTACAGACTTGTTCTCGTTTTTCTTGTGTTTTGGCCATTACTAACTCCTCTGCTTCCTGAGCAGTAGGACCGATCATCTCCTTCAAAGCAACATCCTCCTCACTAGTCTCAGACTCCTTCAACTTACCGTTCTCCTCCTTCTCTTGTCTTTTCTCTTCCTCCTTAAAAGATGAAGATGAAAAGAATTAGACGTGATACAGATAGCTAAAGAAAGCAAATGAACTGTCCAACTAATATTAGAAATGACATCATCATTTTTCTTATCCAAGAAATTATGTATACCACTATAAACCAGTTATTTTACAACTCTCAATTCAAGAATGCTCCACAAAAGAAATGCCAAGTTATACATGCAATGCACCTTGACATATGGATCAAACCCCCATCTAAGCCAACGTTAGACTCCTGGCTGAGACATCTATAGAATAGACGGGCTTTGGTATAATACCTAATATAGTCCATGCCCATCTCGTAGACTAGAGTAGACGAGCTTTTGTATAATATTTAGTACACACATACAACATAATACATTAATCCTGTAGGCAAAAACGGGTCCAGGTGTAGGACACTTACAAGGTTTCCCATAGGGAATTGTATCCATGTTCAGGACAGTAGGATGTAGTATATAAATTATTATAATTGCAATGTATGTTAAGCAAGCAAAATAATTATGATACTATTCACAAGTAGATAAGCTCCAATGAACCAAATACCTATTATAACCAATAAAACTTAAAATTATACAGAAAAGTTCCCAAAATACCTTAGAATCGAAGAAAAAGCATTAAAACCAAACATCTAGACCAATTTTAGTAAATGCTCTTCCAAAGCCTCCAATGATGTACTTCTAAATGATCAAGAATGATGTTCAACAATCAGAACAATCCTCAAGAATTTATTTCTTCAGAAATTGCTAGGAGTCTAGTGTCTATACTATAAGAGTAGGGTTTATAAATAATTAGGGAGCTTAGCTCTATGTAAGGATTTGAAGCAAATAAGGTTAGTATGAAAGGTGAATGAAAGTTTTGGAATTTTGGATTTAGGTTAACGGTATTCTGTTGTGCAAAGTGTTGGAGTTTGGTCCTTTCATAAGTGAATTTTAGTCCCACATCGGCTAGACCAAAGGAGTTGTATCTCTATATAATAGTTTTCCTATTTTAGAGATGCACATGTGGTGTGGAGGTGCACATGGGTGTGCCATGTGGGGTTATTTTTCTAATGGAAAAAAGGCTAAATCAACAATAAAAGCATTCATGCTTTTTGCTCTTGGGACTCGGACTCGGACTCGGACTCGGACTCGGACTCGGGCTCATGTGGCGTTTTGTTGGCGCACTTTGCACTTAGCACGTCAGCATCGTCAGCTAGGCGCATAGTGCGCTTTAGTTGCGCTCGTTGCGCGAGCCACTTGCGCAGCCACGTTGCGCAAGCCCAGTTGCGCATGCCCAGGTGCGCAAGCCCAATTGCGCTGCCCAGATTGCGCTCAGGTTGCGCTGGGTTGCGCAGGGTTGTGCTGGATTGCGCTGGTTGCGCAGTGTGCGCAGTGCGTGCAGTGTGCGCAGTGCGTGCAGTGCGCGCAGTGTGCGCAGTTCAGTGCGCGCTCTGTCGCACAAAGTGCAAGGAGCGCTGGATGTGCGCAGTTGGCAGCAGAACGTGCGTTTGCATGTTCTGGGCGGTTGCTACATGTTCGGGGTGGTTATTACCACGTCCCTAACTTTGTGGCAACCGACCAGTTGCTGCAGGGCCTATATAAGGCATCCTCTCTCTCAAGGCTCATTACAGAATAGAAAGAGAAGCCACCAGAAAGTTTACGAAGTGTTCTTTAGCACAAGTAAACAGAGAATTCAGACGTGTTCTTTAACACAGTTCTGATCTGCAGCCTTCGAGAGAGAGAGGAAAGGTGCCGCACCAGCGTTGCTTTTGCACGGGAGTTCGTGTCCGTCCGAGGAGTCAGAAGAGCAGGAGTGTTCCAAGTTCTCCGACGAACTTGCTAGTTCCTGGAAGCTGTTCACGTAGGGCGAATAAAGCTTTGAGCAACGGTGATCATTCACCCCAGCAGGAGTTATTCCATCCTTCGCCAGTCACCTTCTTCGTTGCTGCTAGTAACTCTGATTGTATCTTCTTTTTAGAAGTACTACGATCTGATTGCTGTGATTACAAAATCTTTTTAGATTCTCGTAATATCATAACGATATCTTTTTAGATCTTCGTTATACTTGCGCAACCTTCCTAGAAGTGTTGCGTTGGAACGTTGTTTTTACAATTGTTTCATATTCTTAGTTTTCCATCGAAAAATTGTGCCCCCGCAATAACAATCTCAAAGCTTTATTGCTACGATGGAAAACATTAATGCTTCACTCCTCAATACGGACTTTTGCAAATTAGAAAAGTTTGATGGAGAGCATTATCAAGTCTGGAAGAGGAAGGTTTTTCTCACTCTTCAACTCAGAGACGTGGATCACGTGCTTCTTGAAGAGGAACCTACCGTTCCAGATAATGGGTCTGCTGCCGCTATCTCTGCGGCTACTAAACTTCAGGCCAAGTGGAGAAGAGAAAATAGCATTTGCAGGCTGCTTATTCTGAATGCTATGGAGGATTCCCTTGCAGAATCCTATTCTAAGAAGAATATCGCTAGAGACATATGGGAGTCTCTAGAAAAACTCTACGAAGAAGACAAGAACCGCAGTAAAATATTTGTGGTTGAAAAATATCACAAGTGGTTCTTTGAGGACGAAAAGTCTATGGTGTCGCAGGTGAAGGAATTCCTGAAACTGCGATAGAAGTTGGAAGATGAGGCGATGCCCCTCCCCGACAAGTTTGTTGTTGGAGGGATTGTCTCAAAGCTCCCCGCTGGTTGGAGCAAGTTCTATGCAAACATGCATAGGAAGAAGCTTGAGATCAGCCTTGAAGATCTCTTGCAGAAAATATATGTTGAGGACCAGATGCGGGCTCAACTGAAGGTGGACACACTGTCCAAGCAATTGGCTAACGCCAATCTGGTTCAGACCAAGGAACCAAGGGGAAAGCAAGCGACTTTCCACAGCAAGAAGAAGGACTCTGACAATCTAAAAGTCAAGGGAACTTCTATCAAGAAAAAGAAGCCAAAGTCTCAAATGCCTTGCTTCAAGTGTGGCAAGAAGGGCCACTTTAAGAATGAGTGCAAAGCAAAGACCAAGCAATCAGAGCAAGGAGAACCTAGTAAGGTATCTATGATCAATGATGTTGTTGCTATGATTGCGCAGGTTGATGCGGTAAGGACTGACTCTGACTGGTGGGTAGACACTGGAGCCTCCTGCCATGTCTGCTCCAGTAAGGAGTGGTTCACCACCTATACACCCACTACTGAAGTGGTTATGATGGCGAACCAGGCACAAGCTGAAGTGCTCGGGATCGGGACGGTGGTGTTGAAGCTGACTTCGGAAAAGTCTCTGACGCTTCAAGGCGTGAAGCACGTACCTGCTATCGCCAAGAACCTGATCTCAGGAGGCCTACTCTGCAAAGCAGGCCTCAGGATGGACATCAATGCTGGCCAGATGGTGATGTCTATCAAAGGAACATATTTCGGGAAAGCTTTTTATAGCGAAGAAATGTTCAAAATTCAGCTTGTAAATCAGTCCAATGTAATTAATGTGATTAATGAAGTCACTCATTCTGCTTATACTCTTGAGTTGTGGCATAATAGGCTAGGACATGTTCATTGTAAACGAATAAACAGAATGTCTAGTCTAGGACTTATCTCCAAGTGTGGGGGTAAGGTAGAGAAATGTGAAGTTTGTGCTCAAACAAAGATCACTAGGAAATCCTTTCCTCGGGTTAATCGAAGTACAGAACTTTTGGAGTTGGTTCACTCCGATATCTGTGACTTCAAACAGTTCTCTACAAAGGTCGGGATGAAGTATTTCATAACCTTCATCGATGACTTCTCAAAGTATGCGTTCGTCTACTTGCTGAAGGCTAAAGACGAAGCATTCGAGAAGTTCAAGGAGTTCAGAGCCGAAGCTGAGCGGCAGACTGGACAACAACTCAAAAGGATAAGAAGTGATCGAGGTGGAGAGTACAGGTCACATGAATTCGCATCGTTCTGCAAAGAACATGGAATTGTCAATGAGACTACGGCTCCGTACTCTCCTCAATCAAACGGAGTAGCTGAGAGGAAGAACAGGACGTTGACAGAAATGATAAACTCAATGTTGTTGACTGCTGGTCTTCCTAAGTGCTACTGGGGAGAAGCTGCATTGACGGCCACTTTTATTCTAAATAGAGCGCCTCATGCAACTTCAGACGTTACTCCTCATGAACTCCGGTTCAAGGTCAGACCTAACTTGAATGTCATTCGAGTGTGGGGGTGTCTGGCATATGTCAAGCTTCCAGATCTGAAGATTCAGAAGCTTGGGACAAGGACTACTAAGACGATCTTCTTGGGGTATGCCGAGAAGAGTGATGCTCGGAGATTTCTTGATATTAAGTCAAATCATATCATCGAATCTCGTGACGCAGAATATTTTGAAGACAAGTTTGCAAGGCACAAGAATATTGTTCTTGCGGATGTTCCTGAGAACAATGAGGGGGCGCAGGTCTTCAATGAAGATGTGGTCCAAGAAGATGTTGTTGTTGAAACAACGGTTGAACCAGATCTCGCTGAGCCGTCAACGAAGCGAGTGAGGAGGCCGAAGGATTTCGGAAGTGACTTTGTCACCTATCATGTGGAAGCAGATCCGCTTACCTATGATGAGGCGATGAAGACCAGAGATGCGGTTTTCTGGAAGGAGGCGATTGACAATGAAATTGATTCCATCCCCTCAAATAACACTTGGGTGTTGGTTGATCTTCCTGAAGGAGCAAAACCCATCGGATGCAAATGGATCTTCAAGAAGAAGATGAAAGCAGACGGAACTATTGACAAGTTCAAGGCTAGGTTGGTAGCCAAGGGATTTTCTCAGAAGCAGGGGATTGACTATTTTGACACGTATGCTCCAGTAGCCCGGATGACCACCATCAGAATGTTGATTGCTCTTGCAGCAATACATAAGATGGTGATACATCAGATGGATGTGAATACGGTTTTCCTAAATGGCGAGCTGACCGAAGAGATTTACATGCAACAGCCAGAGGGATTTGTCATCAGGGGTCTTGAAGACAAAGTCTGCAAGTTGGTAAAATCTTTGTACGGTCTTAAACAGGCTCCCAAGATGTGGCATGAGAAATTTGACAAAGTTATAAGGTCAAATGGCTACATGGTCAGCGATACGGACAAGTGTGTTTACACGAAATTCGCTGATGGAAGAGGTGTGATCGTTTGTCTGTACGTGGACGACATACTTATCCTAGGTACGGATATTAGCTGTGTCACGGAGACAAAGAAATTCATCTCAAGCAAGTTCAGTATGAAGGACTTGGGGGAAGCTGATGTGATCTTAGGGATCAAGATCATCCGAACAGACACTGGACTAGCGCTGTCACAGTCTCATTATATTGAGAAAATGATCACTCGTTATGGGTATCGGGATCTTCCAGGGATCGATACGCCGTACAGGTGTGATCTGAAGCTGAAGCCTAATTCAGGGGAAAGCGTCAGACAGCTGGAGTATGCAAGCGTAATGGGAAGTTTAATGTATGCTACTACTGCCACAAGGCCTGACATAGCTTTCGCCGTGGGAATGCTGAATCGTTTCACGAGCAACCCAGGTGCTGAACACTGAAAAGCTGTGAAACGGGTTATGAGATATCTCAAGAAGACTCAGACATATGCACTGTACTACAGCGGAGATCCGCAGGTAGTGGAAGGCTTCAGTGATGCCAGCTGGTGCTCAGAGGTGGAGAGCGAGAGGTCCACAGGTGGATTCATTTTCACAATGGATGGAGCTGCTATATCGTGGAAGTCGAAGAAGCAGACTATGCTCTCGCGGTCATCCATGGAATCTGAGTTCTTTGCACTTGATACCGCAGCCGAGGAAGCAGAATGGCTTCGGGAGCTCATGTATGATCTTCCAATGGTTGGGGCGCAAATACCAGCGATACCGATATACTGCGACAACCAGGCGACTGCGGCGGTGGCATCAAATGACCTCTTCAATGGGAAGAAGAGGACTGTGCGGTTGAAGCACAGGGCAGTACACGATCTTATCAAGAGATGTGTTATTGCAGTGCTTGATGTTCGGAGTCAGGAGAACCTGGCGGATCCGTTCACCAAGGGCCTCAAGCGCCAGCTGGTCGATGACACAGCTTGTAAAATGGGCTTGAAGGCGTTCTGATATTGTATTATTGTATTCCTACCATAAAATTTTATGCTATTAGTTCAAAGATTTATCTACTAGGCATCTAGCTTTTGGTTCAAGGGAGGACCACTAATCGGAAGAATATCAGGAACGGTGGGTACATGTTCTAATGGACATGAAGAGGTTACGGACCTATAACCACTGTTGTCTACTGTTGTTTTCTGCGGAAAACGGTTCCTGTGGGAATGTTGGCTTAATTGCCTTAATGAGTTCTCAGGCAGAGTGAATGCCTGGTGTGCCTTACAGGAGGCACGGTAGAGCAGCACTACAAGGAGTGAAACTCCATGCTACAGTGGGGTGACTCCACAATGAGGTTCCTATATGTGGGGTGTTGCCCAGTAATAGGATAAAGCCTCGGCTTTGCAGGCCAAGTCACAGCGGCGTAGCACCGCAAATAGGCAGTTAGCCTAATGCTGTATGATAAAAATAAAGAAGGGTGTAGTCAGCACTACAAAAAGGAGGAGTTCCTCATGTTACAGTGGCACGACACCACCATGAGGTACCCTGTTAGGGATAAAGCCTCGGCCTTGCAAGCCATGTCGTTGCGGCGTAACACCGCAAGGGAGCCTAAGGCTTCATGCTGGGTAGTTTGGCACTACAAAGAGGCGGTTGCCTCATGCTACAGTAGAATGGCACTACGATGAGGTTCCCGGTACGGGATAAGGTCTCGGCTTTAAGCCATGTCATAGCGGCGTAGCACCGCAAGGGAAGCGCAAAGCGCTTCATGTCATGTCTCTTTATAATGAACTCACCTATAGTGTATGGACAAAGAGATATCAGGCCGTCTCTTGAGGGTAAACTTGTAGACGTCCAAAATTATACACTGAAACCAGGCTGGCACAGGACCTTTAATGTGTAGCCAGAAGCACACGTAACTACATTTTGCGAGTGGAAAGAATTTCAGCTATGATGCAGAATTCAAGGCTTAGTCCATTCTTGTATTATAGTCTGTTGTTTGACCCACACGGAAAGATTGAAGTCGTAAGCGACATCTCTCCTAATGCATGATGGACAGTTACTGTGGAGAACACTTATACCCATATATATAGAGATATGTGGGGGATTGTTGGAGTTTGGTCTTTTCATAAGTGAATTTTAGTCCCACATCGGCTAGACCAAAGGAGTTGTATCTCTATATAATAGCTTTCCTATTTTAGAGATGCACATGTGGTGTGGAGGTGCACATGGGTGTGCCATGTGGGGTTATTTTTCTAATGGAAAAAAGGCTAAATCAACAATAAAAGCATTCATGCTTTTTGCTCTTGGGAAATTCATTTCCATGGGAGCTAAGTCCCGTAAGGGCTTAGCGACTCGGACTTGGACTCGGACACGGACTCGGACTTGGACTCGGACACGGACTCGGACTCGGACTCGGGCTCATGGGCTCATGAGGCGTAATGTGGCGTTTTGTTGGCGCACTTTGCACTTAGCACGTCAGCATCATCGCTAGGCGCATAGTGCGCTTTAGTCGCGCTCGTTGCGCGAGCCACTTGCGCAGCCATGTTGTGCAAACCCAGTTGCGCATGCCCAGGTGCGCAAGCCCAGTTGCGCTGCCCAGGTGCGCGCCCAGGTTGCGCTCAGGTTGCGCTTGGTTGCGCTGGGTTGCGCAGGGTTGCGCTGGGTTGCGCAGGGTTGTGCTGGATTGCGCTGGTTGCGCAGTGTGCGCAGTGTGCGCAGTGCGTGCAGTGTGCGCAGTGTGCTCAGTGCGTGCAGTGCGCGCAGTGTGCGCAGTTCAGTGCGCGCTCTGTCGCGCAAAGTGCAAGGAGCGCTGGATGTGCGCAGTTGGCAGCAGAACGTGCGTTTGCATGTTCTGGGCGGTTGCTACATGTTCGGGGTGGTTATTACCACGTCCCTAACTTTGTGGCAACCGACCAGTTGCTGCAGGGCCTATATAAGGCATCCTCTCTCTCAAGGCTCATTACAGAATAGAAAGAGAAGCCACCAGAAAGTTTACGAAGTGTTCTTTAGCACAAGTAAACAGAGAATTTAGACGTGTTCTTTAACACAGTTCTGATCTGCAGCCTTCGAGAGAGAGAGAGGAAAGGCGCCGCACCAGCGTTGCTTTTGCACTGGAGTTCGTGTCCGTCCGAGGAGTCAGAAGAGCAGGAGTGTTCCAAGTTCTCCGACGAACTTGCTGGTTCCTGGAAGCTGTTCGCGTAGGGCGAATAAAGCTTTGAGCAACGGTGATCATTCACCCCAGCAGGAGTTATTCCATCATTCGTCAGTCACCTTCTTCGTTGCTGCTAGTAACTCTGGTTGTATCTTCTTTTTAGAAGTACTACGATCTGATTGCTGTGATTACGAAATCTTTTTAGATTCTCGTAATATCATAACGATATCTTTTTAGATCTTCGTTATACTTGCGCAACCTTCCTAGAAGTGTTGCGTTGGAACGTTGTTTTTACAATTGTTTCATATTCTCAGTTTTCCATCGAAAAATTGTGCCCCCGCAATAACACAAAGTGTTGTGGGGATGATTTTTTGAAGTGAGAAAAGAAGGGAATCAAAGGTGGTTCCAATTGCAAGATAGGAGCCCTTCCTAGTCCATTGTATTGAACATACTCCATCTCTCTTCCCCAATTCACACTGAAACACAAATTTATATACATTCTTCCTGGAAACATTGTTTCCTAAAAAATCAAAGATATATAGATATGTTCACAAGCAAATAATGTAGACAGAGCATCTTGTTTTCTACTTGTAATATTATGCACAATTGAACAAGATGATAGATAGATATAGGAAGATAAATGGAACTCACCATGTTCCCAGGACATCCCGAACGACCCGTCCCACCATGCCTCGTTCTGAGCGCGTCGATGCGCTGGCCGACGCCGAAGAGGCTGGCGGAGCTGGCGACGGGAGGGGACGACGACGGAGGGCTGGGCTGGAGGTGGGTACCATCGACCGGCGGCGAAGAGAGTGATTTTGGGGACCGGAGGTCGAGGACGTCAGCGTCCTTCTCGAAGATCTGGAGGTCCGACGTCGGCGGAAGGATGGAGGCGAGGACCTCGAGGACGAGTACAATGTGGTCGGGGGGGATATGGTGGGACTCCGGTACGGCTTTGGCGTAGCGAAGGCTGGAGTCGGGGCTCCGACGGAGGAGGAGCCGGCCCCCGAGGGGGACTAGGGTTAGGGCCCGTCAGAGAAGAGGAGCTTGGGGGTCAGGATTCCGTGCTCAAAAGGCTCCAGGGAGGGAAGGAGGAGAAAAGAAGGGTTAGGGTTTTCTTCTTCCCAAGAGTTTGGGAGAAAGGAGATAAGAGTTTGTTTGAGATGAATCGAAAAGTTTTCGATCCCTACAAATAGTTTTCCTGGTATGAAACCGCCAACCTAGATATGCAATAAAAAAAAGGTAAACTTCCAAAAAATTACTAAAATGGCAACTAAAATGTGCACGACAATTTTCTCGCATATATAATAGTTAGTGGTTATTACCAAACCGTCAATAAATAAAATGATGATTCTTGACGGATCCTCTAAAATCGTCAACTATTATACAATAAAGTTCTTAAATTGACATAAAAAGTTTCATTTATTGATGTAAGTCTAAAACCGTCAAGATAAACCCTTTCCCTGACGGTTTTCCACGATCGTCAAGAAATAAACCGTCAAGAAATGCCATTTTTATTGTAGTATCTCATCTTCTTTCTAATGTTTGCAGGGGGCCGATTGACAAAACTCCCCAGAACTGGTATCGGTGACCCTAGATGCTATGGAGCTGAACCACCTTGACACACACATCAGAGAGCTCAGAACTCTTCATGTTTAAAGGGCTTCCTCGGGATGGTAGGAAGGGCCTTTATACATAAAAGTTGGATGGTGGAGACACAGAACTAGAAATCGTATCACAAGGGTGATCTTATTCCTAATTCTCACGAAGGGTCATCTTTTCTCCACCAGTTGTATTGACAGCAACTTGTCTTCGAGCGGTTGTACTCTGTCGTTCTCCTCTCGTCTTTCTGAGAGAGAAGATCAGAGTTGATTCTGTTGCCTTGCTAGCTGCTTCATGTCGAGTCGACAAGGAACTGGCACCAACAAGAAGATCCAAAAATGTAATAGACCTCCATTTGTTATATTTAGAATGAAAATCCGAGATGTAATAGGTTTTCGTTAAGATGTATCTATGTTTTTAAAAGAAGGAATATTGATTTGATGTGATGATATAGAAAATAGAATCCAGAGGTAACGTGGACGTGAACTCATTTTTTCTATTGATGGTCAGCTGTGATTCAAAGACAGGATATCATGTCTAAAAAGATGATATCTGTGATAATACGAATTTATCATAAAGATAAGATACCTTTTAAAACAGCTGAGTTTCAAAAGACAGAATTGATGATTTGGATGGACTCCACTGGAATTTTGAGTATTTATTATCTGTGGCTTTATCTACGAAAAATTAAATAAATGTAGGCCTATTCGCGAAATGAATAGAGATGAAAAGATGGATGAATGAATAAGCATGCCTTTTTTAGGAAAGGTCGCTTCGGTTCTCGAGACAGACAATAAATGAAGACCTCTTCACGAGATGAAAAGAGGTGAATGAAGGAACATGCATTTTCGAGGACAGGTTGTTTCAGTTCCTGAGACAGAATGTTTGGCCTTTATGTCTATAAATAGTGCAAAACTTTTAAGGATGTTATCTACACCTATCCCTTCATCGCAAATATCTTCCAAAGATGCACCTAAGGAGGCTGAGATCATCCCGAATATCAAAGCCGCCATCGACACTCATTCCGACGAGCCTCCTTCACCCATTCAGCCAGAAGTGGAAGAAAGCTCGGCTGTTCCTGAACCAAAATAGGACATTCTTGCCAAACTGGTGGAGCCTGGAAGTACTGCCAAGGAAGAAGCTCTAAGGAAAGCCGCATGTGAATTGTTGGTGTCGTGAGGCAATAATGTATTCAAACTTCTTGGGAAATATATCTTTGATCAAGAGGGCTCTGGTCCTCGTTAATTTTATGTATTTTCTTCTGTCTGAGTTATGCAATAAAAAGAATTTTATTTATATTCTGATTCTCTATGTTTATATCTCTTTGTCTTCAAATATGACATTTCTTGAGATATTTGCCATTGATAGGCATCATGGCGACTCGTCCATCCATACCAATCAATTGATAAGCTCCGTTGGAGAAAACTTTGCTTACAATGTAGGGTCCTTCCCACTTCGCTTCGAATTTGCCTTTGCTCATGTGCCTCATAGTCTTAGGATGTCTAACGGTTAGAACTAGTTCTCCTTTCTGAAATATTTGGACTTTGACTTTACGGTTGAAGGCTTTTGATAGACGAGCTTGGTATAACTCAATATGTTGCTGAGATAGGAGCCGTTTCTCGTCAAGCACTTCAAGCTCCTGAAGTCTCAAACGATCATTATTTTCGATTGTGAGTTCATTGGCAATAGCAATCCTTAGGAAAGGGATCTGGATTTCCAATGGTAAGACGACTTCGCATCTATATACCAAAGAGAAAGGTGTGTAGCCTTTAGGAGTACGTACAGTAGTACGGTAAGCCCACAGACATTCTCCAAGCTTTTCACTCCAGTTCCGTTTGTTAGTAGAAATAAACTTCTTGAGGAGTTTGATGATGGTCTTATTAAATGCTTCTGCCAACCCGTTAGTTGCCGGATTGTAAGCTGTAGAAGCAATATTATTGATCCTGTTGTTATTGCAGAATCGAGTGAACTTCTGACTGATGAATTGTGGCCCATTATCATGAATGATTCACCGAGGAACGTCAAATCTGTAGATCACATGATGCTTAATAAAATTGATAACACTACTTGTCTTGACCTCAGCTAGAGGCATAGCTTTAGCCCACTTTGAGAAATAATCAGTTATGGCTAATATAAACCGATGTCCTCGAGACGAGAGAGGGTTAATAGGACCAATGACAACCATGCCCCAAGCTTCAAAGGGCCATGATGCTGCCATCGGGTGAAGAAATTCTGATGGTTGATGGATGAAGTCAGCATGGATTTGATATACTCGGCACTTCCTTGCATACTCGATTGTATCAGATACCATCGAGGGCCAATAGTAGCCCATATGGCGAATACGATCCTGTTGTTTATGACCAGGTTGATGTGTGCCACAGACACCGTCAAGAGCTTCACGAAGTATTTGTTTAGCTTCCTCTCCTACAAGACAGCGTAGTAGTAAGCCGTCAAATGTTCGTTGGTAGAGTGTCTTCGTTGCATGATTATAATAGAATCTAAGTGACCATCGACAAATTGTTGTAGCCTCATTAGGATCTTCGGATAAGATATCATGGACCATGAAGTCTATGAAAGGAGTCCTCCAATATTCACTGATAGTACAAACTTTAACCGAATTATTGAATTCCATGTTTGAGTTATTGACCTCAATATTTGAGTTATTCTCGATGTAAAATAACTCTCTATTAGTGATGACGATCATTTGTTGTCTTCTTACTGGAATTGCTAACACTGTTGCAAGATTAGCGAGTGCATCAGCCTCTATATTACACGTTCGACGTACATGCTCGATGAAGAAGCCTTTGAATGAAGTAGCCATCCTGATCGCTACATCATGATATGGAACCAGATCTTGATGTCAAAATTCGTACGTGCCTCTAACTTGATTGACAATCAGTTTAGAGTCTCCGTAAACTTCAAAATACTCAATATCTAATTGTTTAGCTAACCTTCTGGTGAGACGAGGACGATTCCAACTCCAGCAACAATAGCACCTTTTGGTCCGATTCTGGATGCACCATCAAAGAATAGACGCCATGTAAGAATTTCTTCTGTAATCATGTTAGACTCTAAAGTTTTGTCTGGAATCTCGTCGTAGAGTTTAGACGTTTCGTGAGTTGGATGAGCTGCCAGAAAGTCAGCAAGAGCTTGACCTTTTACAAACTTTTGAGAAACATAAACCATATTATATTGTGCTTACAATATAGCCCATGTTGCAAGCTTGGAATTGAGTGTACTGGACTTCTTCATCAAAACTCGGAGAGGATTAACTCTAGAAGTAAAATAAATAGTTTGGCCAGTGATATAATGTCTCGTCTTTTGAACAACAAACATCAAAGCTAGACATTCTTTTTCCACTGTAGTGTATCGATGTTCAGCTCCAATCATTGTACGGCTAAGATAATAGATAGCCTGTTCATGACCTTGTTTATTCCTCTGAGCTAATAAAGCACCTAATGAATGGTCCATTGCTCAAACATATATCAGGAAGGGTATTCCTGAGACTGGAGGCACTAGAACTGGAGGGTTCATCAAGTACCACTTTATGTCTTCAAATACTTATTGACATTCTTTAGTCCAAATAAAAGACACACCTTTCTTCATGAGTTAAGTGAATGGTCTACCGCGTCCAGAGAGATTTGAGATGAATCTCCTGATATACGCAAGCCGTCCCTGGAATCCTCGTAGCTCTTTTAGTATGGGAGGAGGACGCATCTCTTGAATGGCTTTGATTTTCTCAGGGTCAACGTGTATACCTTTAGAGGTAATAACGAATCCAAGAAAGTTGCCACTAGAGACTCCCAGGAATAACTTGGTGGGATTCATCTTGAGTTGATGCTGGCACATTAGATCGAATGTAGTTCTCAAGTCCTGAATGTGGTCTTCCTTTAGACGACTTTTGACAGCAATATCGTCTACATAGCATTCAACCGTCTTTCATAAATAATCACGAAAGATATTACTCATGGCCCGCTGATAAGTTGCACCATCATTTTTGAGACCAAACGACATAACCGTATAGTAATAGGCTCCAAGCGGAGTGCGAAAAGATGTATGTTTCTTATCTTCTGGATGCATCTTGATTTGATTATATCTTGAAAATCCATCCATAAAAGATATACGTTCAAATCTGCAAGTATTGTCGATCATGACATCAGTGATTGGAAGAGGAAATTCATCTTTGGGACAAGCTTCATTAAGGTCTCTGAAGTCGATGCAGACTCAGACCTTTTTTGTTTTGTTCAAAACTGGGACAACATTAGCCACCCAGTCCGGATGTTGTTCTTCTCTGACAAAGCCACAGGCAATGAACTTCTTGACTTTGGCTTCTATGGCATCTATCATGTCAGGTCAAAATTGACGTTGTTGTTGCTTGACTGGACTTGCATTCGACAAAATGTTGAGTTTACGGGTAACAATCTAGGGATCTAATCCCGACATGTCTTCATAGCTTCAAGCGAATATATCAATATATTGCCTAATGAGTTGGATCAGTTCTTGTTTATCCGCTTTTGGGAGGCTTTTGCTAACGAATATTGGTTTTGGAGAAGTTTTATCTCCAACATCGACTTGAACCAACTGACCTTCGGTAGGTGGCTTATGTTGCTCAAAGTAAAGTTCCCATTGAGTATCCATCTTTCGTGCCCAAGGATCAGATTCAGAGGCTTCGACAAAGTCTTCGTCGTCTTTCGAGAACTCGACAGTTACCATATTGGAAGGTAGATTCACTCGATGGACGTGCCCTATACTGGTGTATGAATTCAATGAGACAGAATCAGAAGAGTTAGATAATTCTTTTTCATCAGATTCAGAGGCTTCTAGAGTCAAAATTGGCGAAGTATAACCCAATCCTCGCTTTGTTTTGCTGTAATATTGTTGTGACTTTTCTTTTGGATCGGGGATACGAATAGGAGTTCGCCTTCTCTTACCACCATTGAGACCAGCTTTAAAATTATAACCCATCTTTTGAATGATATCTTTTGATTGTTGTTTATAACGACGTAGTTGAAGTCATCCGTTATCGTGATTTTCTTCTTCATCATTGGGCATGATCTTCTGTTCTGTTCCTTTATTAAAAAGTATACGAAGTTCATATTTCTTCCTGGAAGGAACTAAGAAGAATGAGTCATGCATTGGTTCGAGCAATACTTTATCTTGGTGAGGTTGAACTGCTCCTATGGTAAGCGGTTCGAAGTTATCTAGTATTTCTAAATAACATCGAGTATAATAAAGAACATCAGTATACTATAAAGGAGATGCTACTTTGTTGATTTGTACATCATCATTTACAATAAGATTATTAGCCTTAACAGAAGGTTTAGTAAGGTTAATAACCAGAGAAGGAGAGGAAGGATTTTTGGCCTTAACATAAGGCTTAGGAAGGTTGATAACCAGAGGAGGAGAAGGAGAAGGTTTGTTACGACGAAGATCGATAACAAGAGGCTCAGAAGAGGTGAGCTCTCTTTATTCCCTTTTTACAACAGGAAGCTATTTGTTATGAGAGAAAAGATGGATAGTCAAAGCCTGAGAAGAAGAGGGACGAGTAGTACGTCCTTTGACAGGGATTACGAGAACATCTTTTGAAGTATCTTTCTGATCTTCCTTACTGTCCCTTGCTAATACAACCTTCATAAATTCTTCCTTGTACATCCGAGAATCAGTACAATATGCTTTAATGTCCTTGAAAGGATTTAGGTCAGCTACTTCCTTTTGGACCTCTCTATTAACGTCTACATATTTGAAGCATTGGTGTAGCGTGGATGGTACAATGTTATGCTCATGTAGAAAGGTACTTCCCAGCAAAGCATTATAAGAGCCATGATTGTCGATCACATAGAAAGTAATCTTTGTACGAAGATTGCCTATTTGAACTTTCAGGCGGATCTTTCCCAAAGGTTCACTTCTTCCAGAATTAAATCCCAGGATTGTCATGATGGTTGTTGAAAGATTATGTACGAGAATCTTTAAGGCATCTTGTAAAGTCTTTGGCATGATGCTGAGCACAGACCCAGGGTCGATCAAGATGCGATCAACCTTCATAGTATCGTCATATCCTGTGAAGTAGAGGGGTCGGTCATGACGATTATCTTCCAGCAACACAAAGGTGATATTGGGCATCAGCTCCATCATACTATGACAATGAAAGCATGTTACAGGCTCCTCTTTTGGCTTTTTAAGGAGTACTAAACAAGTATCAGCTTGCATCAAAGCTTCACTCAATGTCTCTCGAGTTTCTTTTGAGAGACACAGTAGCTCAAAAATTGATAACCTTGCCTGGGTGTTAGGTAGTTGATCCAGTATATCAACATTATATGGCCTTTTGAGTCCTAGAACTGTAGTCTTCTTCAATACTTTGTCAAAGCGAACATGTTGTTTTCCTTTGTCAGCTGTCGTTGGTTTGGGAGGAGTTGGTTCCACTAGAGGTGATGAAGCCGATGGACAATTGACAGCATGAGAAGATGATGCTGGAGGAGTCTCTGGAGTTAAAGCAGGGTTCTCCTGGGCTTCTGAATAATCTCTTAGGTAAATTTTTCCAGACCTGGTACCATTTAAGGCCTCTTCTTCAGATACAGGTTCGAAGGATACCATATTATAATTTTTTGTCTGGGTCTTACTTCTGGAAGGTTTCTTTTGACAAGATGAAGAGTTTGTCCTGTAACCCAAACCAACCCGAGATTGATTATGTGAAAGGCATATAGAAAGTGGTACTGGAGATCCTTTCACATGATTCAAGCCGGGCGCCTTTTGTAGATCATATCCCATCTTTGTCATTAATTTACGAGACTGTGGACTATACAGATGGAAAGCTGGTTGATATTTGGCTTCTGACTTTGACAATGTTGTCTTAGAAGTGGAGAAAGAAGAAGGATCTGCAAGAAAAATGAAAGTGGTAGTTAAAGATGGAGGACAATGTTCACCCAACGAAGTCATGTGATATGACTTGTATTTGGTTGCTTTCTTAGACTTTGTGGATGAAGAAGGTGCTTCAAAGTCAGCCACCAAATCAGGATGGATCCACATAATCTCCAAAGTGGCTCTCGGGATGGAAATGACGCTGTTCTGCACAAGTTGAGCAGGAAAATTGCCAAACTGTAGAGAGACGACATTAGCAGTTATAGACTTTTCGTTTTGTTAGAGAGTAATTACGTCAAAATTAATCATCTTCTGGATCTTGCCTTTAAGCACGTAGCATGCAAGAGTCCGATTGTCCAATAAATCTGTGGCAAATACAATATTTGGCGTGGTCAGTTTTACCTACTTCATCTGGCTGTTTGCCCCTGGCAGTTGAAGTTTATTGCTCTTGATCAGATAATCAAAGATACTTATGACATCATTTTTATCAAAAGAATATTCTTCTTTCGGACGTGGTGCCTTCTGTGGTGGTGTCGTTGGAGTAGGTGTTGATTGACCTATTTTTACGGCTAGAGTTTCTTTGCCTTTGACATTGATAGCCAAACTCTCTTTACTCTTGTGGTTTTTCTGACGGCCACTATTATTAGGTGTAACATGTTCATCTTTGTCAAGATTAGGCATATGAATACCTAATTGTTTGAACTTGTCAGTACTTTCTTTTTTCGCTTTAGCATTTACTATGAATGAAGGCCAATCCTGGAACTGTGTCGATCCGGTCCACATGCTGATTATAGGAAATAGGTTTGATTTGTAAGTGTCTATAGTCTGAGCATCTGTAGTTCCAAGAGGCATTTTGAGTGCCTTACGGCGGAATCGTTCAATGAACCTTTCAGTTGTTTTATTGTATCGCTGTTTAATTTTAATGAGAGAAGAAATAGTCATGTCATTTGTTCCCTCATAAAATTGTTCCAGGAACATTTGTTTGAATCCAGAAAAAGAGGTTATATAACCATCTGACAATCTACGGTAATAATCGTGAGCTGCACCTGCGCAACATCCAACAAACACTCTAGTGAGCAGAGCGTCATTTGGCTAGAGTTGATCAGTCATTACCTCAAAGTGATTGAGGTATTGACTTGGCGTTGTGTTGCCGTCAAATAGCATAATAGTAGGGGTTTATACTTGGGGGGAAATTGGACTTCTTTCCATTCTATGGGATAAGGCTGCTTAATCCCAAGCTTCAGAAAGTCGTCTTTCTGTTTGAAAGCTTCAAATTGAGTATGCAAAAGTTTTACGGCCTCATTGTTATCTTTCGATGATTGCAGAGCAGTGGATTGGTTTGATATGTTAGGAGGGGTACTGCATGATAAGTACCACCCCCGACACCAGATTGACTTTGAATAGCCTGCACATGAATAGAAGCGATGTGAGGAGACTGTACCCCCAGATCAATATTTATGGGAGCTGATGTTGTTGTAGGTTCTTGAGTCGGAACCAGATTCACAACCGGTGGAACCGCATGTTGTGCCATAATCACAAAATGCATGCCTGTCATCATCTCAGCCATGTTCTTCAAACTAGCCTCTAAAGCAGCAATTCTCTGCTTTTGATTGTTAGAACTAGAAGCATCTTGATGTTCTGTGGCGACATAAGTAGTCACTTTTCTAGCTATTGAAGACGAGCTAGTGGAAAATATTGTAACACCCTGTTTTCAGAATTTGGGGGGTTGGTTACCAACCGTTGGTATCGAGCCTTAGCTCGATTAGGTTGTGTAAAATCGGATTACCCAAGTTTTAGTGAAACTGTGTAGTTCACAGTTTTGGGATTTTTTCCAGAATTTGGAAAATTGAATTTTGATTCGATTTTAGTAATAATTTAGGTATTATACTAGTGTATTTTAGTGAGTATATGTGTAGTGTACATGTATGTGAGGGTGTGGGTCGAATTTAAGGGAAATTGGATGTGTGTGTGTATAGTTATGTGCATATACACATATGTGTGTATATGTGTGTTATGTGTGTGTGTATTTGTGTATGGCTGTGGGTGTGTGTGTGTGTTCTGGAAACCAGAACAGCCCCCCCTGTTCTCAGTCCCTCTCTCTATGTCTCTCTCTCATTCACTCTCCTTCACTCTCTCTCTCTCTCTCTCTATCTATATATATATATATGTTATATATATATATATGTTATATATATATATATATATATATATGATATATAGTGAGTATATATATATTATTTATATATTGGTTATATGTGGTATAGATAGTAGGAATACATATTGTATATATATATATATATATATTGTAGGTAGGTATTTGTATTATGGCCTATGTGTATATATATAGGCATTAGATAGATGGGTATATCTATGTATGTAGATATATGTTTATATGTACGATTTCTAGTTATAGGTTATATGGAAACCCTGTGACTAGCCATGGCCTATGGCCAAGAGTATTTAGCCTATGGCTTGGGGCTAACCCTAAAAGACCCAAAACCCTACTAGCAACCCTTGTTGACTAAGGGTTGACCAAAGTCAACATTTGGTCAAAAGTGACCTAGTTAACCTAGAAATGACTAGGAATGACCTAAAAACTAGTTGACTAGTGTTGACCTAACTTTGACTAGTGTTGACCTAACTTTGACTAGTTTGACTTTAGAGTTGACCAAGAGTTGACTTTTGACCAGATTGACCTAGAATTATGTAGTATGCATTGTACACTCTATTTTTACCATTGTGGATACATTGTGACTTGTATTGCTCTGATTAGGAACCATACACCTCTCCTCAGACAGTATATCTTCTTCAGACATTCAGTTATCAGGCGAGTACATTCTCTGACCGTTTCATATTTGCCAGGATTTATATTCTTGCTCTAGCTTACTTTACTTGATGCTGACACGATTGTTATCACGGATTGGTACTATATGGATCTTTTCATGAGATGTTATCCCCCTCGGGAGCATCAGGTACTTTTGTCATGTGTGTTTCACTTACATCATGTATCTCATGCTTCTATTTTCATGTATCTTCATGTATCAGCTAGTGACTCATGTACTCTCATGATCACCGAGCCTCCATGAATCTTCATGAATCACTCACGTATCATCCAATTATGGGCTTATCACGAATCTTAACATAACCTGAATGGATCCTTGTGTATTGATTGGGGATGGGGGAGTGGAAATAGTCATGTGGATATTACCCCAGTAGCTGTAGTCATGAATCACTTCTAGCTGTAGTCATGAATCTCCTATGCCATTTCACATGTCTATATTTTACTCTGACTCACTAGACACTGCTAGTTCTCTATATACAGTAGATATTTCCTTTACAGCTATCTCTTTTGCTACATGTATCTTCCTTCAGCAGTTCCTGTATTTTACTCTATTGCATGCTTTATATCTCCTATCATTCTATGCACTGCGTGAGATGTATTGTGCTCGTTCCCGTCCTGATTAGACCTGTTGAAAATATTACAGAGGATGAGGAGGAGGCCCTGGTGTCTACCTATTATGGAGCAGGACTAGATGATACTTATGTTGTGGACCCTCAGCAGGATCCACCTGCAGCTGAGGATGTTGTTCCAGTAGTCTAGACCAGTTTAGCCTAGGCAGTCTTTTCTATATTTACTTTTGTCTCACATCTGAGTTGTATTTTGAGATGTTGAGTTATGTATAGACTCTTAGTCTTGTATTATGAGTTGACATTCTGGATGTTATGTATCTTAGACACTTAGTCTTATTTCATCTATGATACTGTTCTCTTGAGTTACTATCTATCTATCTATCTGTCTGTCTTTCGTTCTTCTACCCTAGATGTGATTGAGATGTATATTGTTATGTCACCTCCGTTCGGAGAGTATAAACTGTACAGGTACTTGATATTGATAGATGATTGACCTAGGACAGCGTTCTACTGCCGACACTGCGGCGTAGGCTGGACGTTGTTACGTTCTCGTACCCTAACAGTGGGTGCGGGTCGTGACACGTTTTTAGTGGTGGCCCATGCAGGTCTCGAGTTTATGTAGTGGTATTCGAACTAGAGTATCACTACAGCCTGCGATAGGATTTGAGGAATATGCTTAGAGAGAATGGATACTCAATCACTGCTAGGATACTTTGAGAGATTCCTGGGATGACCCTTGAGAATCTCATTGAAATTACGATTTAAACTCCTTTTCCCTTGATTGAATTTGATTTGAGGGATTCACTGTAGAACTTTGAATCCTGGTATTAGTTGATGATTTTGAAATTTTTGTAGTTGTTGATTTTAATTTCTTAGTGTTAGATTAATATTTTTTATTTTTTTTTGGAGTACTCAATCACAATTATGAGAAAACTCTTATTTATTTCTTGCCATCTAATCCTCTTGCTAATTGCCTTTCATTAAAATGAACTGTCCTCTCTATTTTGCATCTTGCTTAAACTCTTTCTACCAATCTATGTGACTGTATCCCAAACCTGACTTACTCGACTTTTCCTCAAATAAAGACTTATTGAGACCTTCTAACCTTGACCCTTGATTGGTCGAACCCTAACTATATTCATCTAGTAGCCTATCTATCCCTAGGACTGTGTTCCTAAATTATTTACCAGATTCCTGATTAATTTTATTCCATAAGTTAATTTGATCTCCTTTAATTTTTGCATCAATTTGTCACGTCTCGAACTCCCACTTTCTATCCTAGACCATTGGATATCCTTTACCGCGACTTAGATATTCAAAGTATAATACTAGCTGTTACCTCCCAACAAACTTTACATGTAAGACCTAGACTAGCCTACCTTCATGTAGGTATTCCATGTCCCACTAAAACCCGTCTCCTCGTACTCTATTTTCTTGACATGATTTTCTAGTCAAATGGCTAAACTATAACCTCTACCATGATACTAAATTAATTCTTATTTCAATTAGAGATCCACCATGGCTCAAATCTTTCGACCTGGCATGTGATGGTATTCTGATTGAATCATTAAATACTTACCCTTGTACCTTATCTTGAATGCTTGACCCGATTGGTTAAGGATCTTGGACTATGTATTTCTTTCATCATTCCCACTCTTACTTATATCTTATGCTACAAATTATCCTTAGTTTTACAAGCTTATTCTTTCGAGCTTGATCATGATATATTTTATTGGGTGCGCACCCTCTAACATATTATCTAATCAGAACCGGCGCATGATGGTCTGATCAACCTATTGCATTTTTGGTTCGCTTTTCATATATTAATCTACGTGGATGGAGACACAGTTAAACTTGCCTTAGAATCTTATCCGCAACAGCCTTGACAATTCTCCTTGGAATTATTTTCATCACCTATGAACCTCGTATTCATATCCAGTTGGATTAAATTTAATCATGACCTGGATCTCCATCATTGGATGCTCGTGCTCATACTTAATTTCATTGATTTCCCATCTTGCCCAATCTCGATTTATCCTGAAATTGATCAACTTAGATCGTGTCAAGACTAAAATCTATTTGTGATTGTTGTACCTAAATTTTCAATTTTCTTTTTATGGAATGGTAACTTTAATGATTTCTCACTTGTTAATGACCTGTTTTCATATAGGATGGTAGACGACCCTATAGCCTTGATGATTGTTGTTTCCTTACCTTCCCAATTAGGACATCCTAGATTGCTTGTACGTTTTGATACCATAGGACAGTATTGATCTAGAATGACTAGTGCATCTAGATGAGACCACAGACTGTTCCATTTAACCTGTTCCCCTGGTACTACTATTGCACCACAATTTCTGGCTTAATTTAGACCATAGACCTTTCCCACTCTAAATTATGATCATCATAGGTACATTACAGTGACTTTTAAATTTGGAGCACAAGATTAGTTGTTTTCTAAAAACTGACTTCACATACATGACCTAGACATGACATACTACTCCCATGACCTTAGTGTCCCACCCAGGCATACCATTGTGTGCTTCATTTGCTTAGTACGATTTTCCTGACCCGAGACTACATCCTGAATTACCCCATGGAGTTACTTTTGGCTTCGATTTAAATTAAGGACACCTTATGACCTAAAACTGCCAGCCAATTCTTGGACATGACCCAGTATAGGTCTACTACCCATATTTTGCTTGTTGACCTTGTATGTTGCCTAGGTAGTGGCTTCGTCCTTGATTGTTGGAGGTTTGACCTAGAAGGAGTACGACCATCTAAATTTCGAGGACGAAATTATTTTAAGGTGGGTAGACTTGTAACACCCTGTTTTCAGAATTTGGGGGGTTGGTTACCAACCGTTGGTATCGAGCCTTAGCTCGATTAGGTTGTGTAAAATCGGATTACCCAAGTTTTAGTGAAACTGTGTAGTTCACAGTTTTGGGATTTTTTCCAGAATTTGGAAAATCGAATTTTGATTCGATTTTAGTAATAATTTAGGTATTATACTAGTGTATTTTAGTGAGTATATGTGTAGTGTACATGTATGTGAGGGTGTGGGTCGAATTTAAGGGAAATTGGATGTGTGTGTGTATAGTTATGTGCATATACACATATGTGTGTATATGTGTGTTATGTGTGTGTGTATTTGTGTATGGCTGTGGGTGTGTGTGTGTGTTCTGGAAACCAGAACAGCCCCCCCTGTTCTCAGTCCCTCTCTCTATGTCTCTCTCTCATTCACTCTCCTTCACTCTCTCTCTCTCTCTCTCTATCTATATATATATATATGTTATATATATATATATATGTTATATATATATATATATATATGATATATAGTGAGTATATATATATTATTTATATATTGGTTATATGTGGTATAGATAGTAGGAATACATATTGTATATATATATATATATATTGTAGGTAGGTATTTGTATTATGGCCTATGTGTATATATATAGGCATTAGATAGATGGGTATATCTATGTATGTAGATATATGTTTATATGTACGATTTCTAGTTATAGGTTATATGGAAACCCTGTGACTAGCCATGGCCTATGGCCAAGAGTATTTAGCCTATGGCTTGGGGCTAACCCTAAAAGACCCAAAACCCTACTAGCAACCCTTGTTGACTAAGGGTTGACCAAAGTCAACATTTGGTCGAAAGTGACCTAGTTAACCTAGAAATGACTAGGAATGACCTAAAAACTAGTTGACTAGTGTTGACCTAACTTTGACTAGTGTTGACCTAACTTTGACTAGTTTGACTTTAGAGTTGACCAAGAGTTGACTTTTGACCAGATTGACCTAGAATCATGTAGTATGCATTGTACACTCTATTTTTACCATTGTGGATACATTGTGACTTGTATTGCTCTGATTAGGAGCCATACACCTCTCCTCAGACAGTATATCTTCTTCAGACATTCAGTTATCAGGCGAGTACATTCTCTGACCGTTTCATATTTGCCAGGATTTATATTCTTGCTCTAGCTTACTTTACTTGATGCTGACACGATTGTTATCACGGATTGGTACTATATGGATCTTTTCATGAGATGTTATCCCCCTCGGGAGCATCAGGTACTTTTGTCATGTGTGTTTCACTTACATCATGTATCTCATGCTTCTATTTTCATGTATCTTCATGTATCAGCTAGTGACTCATGTACTCTCATGATCACCGAGCCTCCATGAATCTTCATGAATCACTCACGTATCACCCAATTATGGGCTTATCACGAATCTTAACATAACCTGAATGGATCCTTGTGTATTGATTGGGGATGGGGGAGTGGAAATAGTCATGTGGATATTACCCCAGTAGCTGTAGTCATGAATCACTTCTAGCTGTAGTCATGAATCTCCTATGCCATTTCACATGTCTATATTTTACTCTGACTCACTAGACACTGCTAGTTCTCTATATACAGTAGATATTTCCTTTACAGCTATCTCTTTTGCTACATGTATCTTCCTTCAGCAGTTCCTGTATTTTACTCTATTGCATGCTTTATATCTCCTATCATTCTATGCACTGCGTGAGATGTATTGTGCTCGTTCCCGTCCTGATTGGACCTGTTGAAAATATTACAGAGGATGAGGAGGAGGCCCTGGTGTCTACCTATTATGGAGCAGGACTAGATGATACTTATGTTGTGGACCCTCAGCAGGATCCACCTGCAGCTGAGGATGTTGTTCCAGTAGTCTAGACCAGTTTAGCCTAGGCAGTCTTTTCTATATTTACTTTTGTCTCACATCTGAGTTGTATTTTGAGATGTTGAGTTATGTATAGACTCTTAGTCTTGTATTATGAGTTGACATTCTGGATGTTATGTATCTTAGACACTTAGTCTTATTTCATCTATGATACTGTTCTCTTGAGTTACTATCTATCTATCTATCTGTCTGTCTTTCGTTCTTCTACCCTAGATGTGATTGAGATGTATATTGTTATGTCACCTCCGTTCGGAGAGTATAAACTGTACAGGTACTTGATATTGATAGATGATTGACCTAGGACAGCGTTCTACCGCCGACACTGCGGCGTAGGCTGGACGTTGTTACGTTCTCGTACCCTAACAGTGGGTGCGGGTCGTGACAAATATGGTCCTTTCAAAATTTTCACTATCAGCATCAAAGTCGTATAAGGAATCACCCCCAGAATAAGTGACAGGGATGTCATGTTGACTGAGAGAATCTTGGTTGGAATCAGGAAGGTTCCTTTGACCGATTGTTTCTTGGCCGGAAGAAAGATTCTTTTGACCGATTGTTTCTTGGTCGGAAGGAAGATTCCTTTGACCGATTGTATCTCGACTTCTTGATCTAGTATATTGGTATACTCCTTCGTCGGATTCATGAATTCGATCTAATAAGTATTGTTGACTGGGATTGTGGGATGCATTACATCTCGGGCATTTTCCAACCTTAGTGCTTTGAGATGCCATATTGACAGAAGCATAGAGTGGTTCAACTTTGTCCATTATGATAGGTTCAGGAGTTTGAACATAGTTCAACTGGTCAAAGACAGACCGCTTGACTGACTGACAGTAGCATTTGATGACGACTTTATGGTGGTGATTGCAATGATGTTCTTGCTGTTGGACCACCACTGGACGAGATGGCTTTGAAACCTTCCGCTTCTGTATCAAGAGTTCACGGAGATCACTAATAGGACGAGAAAATATCACATGAATGTAGTCCTTGATGATATTCGGAACATGGTTCCTGTTCTTGAGGTGTCCCGTACCTTGAGTGTACAAGGACATGCTAAGCTGGTTAGCATAAGTCATAGGATTTTTTACCTCAGAATTCTTCCTCTGGCGTAAGTTAGCAACTGGTACAGGTTGTGCTTGATACATCTTATGTTTTTTCGAGGTTGACCCTAATTGGCACCTGTTGATATAAGTGCATAAGTCTGATAGGGGTGCTACTTGTGCATCTATTTGAGATACTAGCAGTTTACCTTGTCGGGATCTTGAGATACGTTGGGTTGGTAGATCCTGCCCTGACATCTGTGGAGTGGGCATAACACCCTTTTGCGTGGAAAGTTCATTCTGAATAGAACCCATCTTACTGACAGAGATTTGGTTGTCTCTGTTAAGGAGAGTAGGATTTCTATCTAATTTCATTTTTGTGCTGAGAGGCGCAAAGGCGCAACCAGCTGTACTTTACACCCAGTCAGCGACTCGAGCAGAATAAGGAAAAGCCAAAGAGCATTTTCCTAGATTTAGTGATTTCTCAGTAAGTTTCTGACTTGATGACGAAGAGGGAACCACTAAACAGTGTTTCACTTTACATTGCACCAATGCAGAAATATACGCAGGTTGCGCCAGAGCAGGGACGGGCACAGGTTGCGCTAGTGTCAAAATATGTGCAGGTTGCACAAGAGCAGGAACAGGCACAGGTTATGCTAGGGAAGAAAAGGCCAAAAGGTGCTTCCCTTTATTTTGTCCAGCAGTGTGTCGAGACGAAGTCTCCTTTGATTTCAGAATCGGAGAATTATAGGGGTTAGCCAAAAGGCTATTTTCCTTAGGTTGCGTGAGGGCAGTAATGTGCGCTGGTTGTGCCAGAACAGGAGCAGGCACAGGTTGCACCAGGGGGAAAAAGGCCAAAGGGCACTTTTCTTTGTTTTGGACAGCAGTGTGCCGAGACGAAGTCTCCTTTGATCCCAGAATCAGAGAAGTAGAGGGGTTAGCCAAAATGCTGTTTCCCTTAGGTTGCGCCACGGCAGTAATGGGCGCAAATTACACAAAGACAGCAGGTTGTGCCTTCGAGGATTTAGGAGTCCAGACAGAGCGTATCTTACACTTAGCAGTGGCAGTAGTGCGCTTGGCACTACCAACATTGATCATAGCATCGTAGGCCGTCTGGTCGACTTGAATGACCAGGGTCTTCTGCGTCTTGCCGATCGACGCGGTATCACATTGAGTTGTCATTTTTTCATCGGAGGAGAAAGTCGTCCCTAGCAGAGTTGCCATTTTGTTTGCGAAAAACAAATAAAGTTTCTGATTTCTACAAACTGAGAAAGAGTACAAAAAGAAGGGTACACTTGATTTCTGTGGAAGTACAACTATAGAAATCTGATCAGAAGACGATCACTTTATCCCTTAGATGATGTGATATTTGTTGGCCCAATGATTATATTATATTTTTGAATATGGCTAATCAGTTAAGTTTAACATAATGATGTCACTAATATTCATATACTCACTATCATGTTGCTACTTAAACTTAGCATTGTCCTAATTGTCCTATATCATATTGCCATACTTGTATCATACTGTAACATATTTTGCTCACCTAACATGTATTTGTAGACATGCAGTAAGCATGATCAAACATGATCAAACCAGGACATAGGTAATGAAGAATTAATGATGGACCAAAGACGGCGTCATACAAAGAGATTTCTCCGAACCGCCTAGCGACTTATCCGGGGCCTCGCATCGGGGGTTCCGCTGCCCGGTTAGCGGACAGGGGTCGAGGGGGCAGCGTCCCCCGTCGGGGGTTCGGGGGTGAAGCCCCCGAAAGGTATTCAGATTTCCAGATTTGTTTATCTTTGGACGACTGCTGTCAAGAAAAAAGACGTCTTCAGATCTACTCATATATCAGAAGAAAGGCGTCATCAAAGGGCTCTTGGTTTTCCTACTTATTCCAAGTCTGTAATCTTTAATTTATTGAGTCTAGGAGAATGTGTACGTTGAGTAGCACTGAGTCATCTCAACCCCTAGACATATCTCTCTAAGCTCTACCATTCAAACAGACCAATTCCTGAACCAAGCCCAAGCTCCACAAAGCCCAAAAGCCCAATGGACCAATTCTGTCTTCTGGAGACAGAGTTCGGGCGAACTCTGCCTCCACACAGAGTTTGGGCCGAACTTTGTCCCCTGATTTCCAGGAACTGATTTTTAGGGTTACCAATTGATAGCTGGTACAACGGCCATATTTTTGAATTTTGAGGACAAAATTCTGGCCGAATTCTGCCTTCCATACTAGTATATATAGGGCATAATTTCAACCATTTTTATTCATCACCTTTCTATCTCTCACTCTCAATCATCTAAGCCTTATACTACCTAAGCCTTATTCTTCCAATCTACTAGCCACAAAACTTTATACGCCCCAAGGTGCTCAAGTGCGATTCAGCTAGAAGTTTTTGTGCAAGAGTTGAAAAGAAAAGTCACTTGGATAATTCCAAGTTTCGCCACCTGCGAATCTGTAAGAAGTTGGCGTGCTCTTCTGAGTAAAGGCACGTGGTTGTACACTATTTCACAAATAGTGGATTTCAATCCTGAGCTAGAGTTCTCAGGCCTGGACTAGTCCTCCACGAGGAAAACCAGGTTAAAACTGCTGTGTTTGCGTATGCTTTTCATTTCTTTATTTACTTCTGCATTTCTCTCTAATTTATTTACTATCTTGATAGTTGTTTTGTGATTGTGATATAGAGTTAATTTTTATTTGGTGATTATCGACACAAACTCTATTCACTCCCCTCTAGAGTTGCCTACACGTTCTTTCAATATTGAAGACACGAGCCTCTAGAGGATGCAACAACACTTTAGTAGGAGATTATGATCATTCCTGATGCTTTGAGACTGATTTGAAACTCCATTTATAGAGCTCTTGAAGTAACTGTTCAATAGTTATTCCGTGTTACGGGCACTTCAGGTTGCGTGCCTCTTGTTCAGTTGTGCGAGCGGCTACACCAACTGCTGTGGACGCGTGGCATCATTTTATTGAGATGTGCATGGTTGTGGATAATATAGTGGACATATTCTATGAAGTTAGTGGCTTGTGCGCCACATCATCCTGTTCTGAACACTGTTTAATCTCCTTGTGCGAGCTTCATCAGGTTGCACGTGGGTGCAATATAGCAACTTGCGCGAACGGTCGCACCAACTGCTGTGGATGCATAGCTTCATTTGAATGAGATGCACATGGTCGTGAACAATATAGTGGACACATTCTACGAAGTTAGTAGCTTGCGCGCCACATCACCCTGATCTGGACGATCACTGCTGGCTGACCAAATCTTCTCGAGTACCATGTTGTACAGATTTCGAACGGGTTTACCTTGATATACGTGCTGTCAGTTGTCATGGAATGATGATGCTGTTACAACTTCTTGAGGAGATGCACCACGTGGCTCTCGCGCAACCTGAGGTTGGCGCAACTTGATGTAGCACAACTTGATGTAGGCACAACTAGATGTAGGCGCAACCTATATGGCGTAACCTATTTATATGATGTATCTTGATGAGATGACTTATGGGTGAGTACCATAACTTAATTTTTAGCCTCTACAGGAGTCTCGATAGAAAGTTGGAAAGCATGGTCATGATTAAGGAAGGCTTGGTAGATCGAGTTGAGACTTGCATAGTCATTAGACAACTTGCGCGCAAGGGTAAATTCCTCGAACGATCCTGCGGCGTCGGGTTCGTGTCGGCCTAGGAGGAATTGCAGATATTGTACGACCTTCATCGACGGTACGACTCGATTGAAGTGAAACGTTATAATATAGGCTGCGGGTCATTCGGTGGGAGCTCGTACCTCGCACGCGAATGGTCACCATATGCAAAGATCCAGTATAGCTTGACATTGCTAGTTACGCTCATATAGATGTATCGGCATAAGAGCGGCTATCCGTGTGTATGCCTTTGGATTGCGTCAACTACTAGCAAGTTACTGTAGAAGCATGGAAAAGAACATGAAAGTCTATGCGGCTCAAAACAGAGGGAGTCTCATGCGGTTCAAAGAATCTCTCAGAGCTTCATGCGGTTCAAGAATCCCCTAGAGCTTCATGCGGCTCAAAAGTTCCCAACATAGCCATGTGGCTCGGGTAAAAGCCACGTGGCCTTATGCGGTTTGTCTCTACAGCTGGCCATCAAGCAGCGGCCTCATTTAATGCTCTGACGCAACAAGGCAGCTCTAACATGAAGGAGAATTGACAGCTTTGACATAAAGCTGGAATGATGACTCTGACATAATGGCGTGCTTCTAGGGAAATAAAGGAAATCTCTATAGCTGGCACAATCCACTGAATTCCAAAGCTCTTCATGCGGATCGCTTCAAGGTCTTCCATGCGGCTCTGAACACGTGGCCACCCTTATGCGGTTCTGTTGGAGGCCATCCCCATGCGGCTGCTACTCTTATGCGGCTCGGATCATGGGAGGGCCATCCTCATGCGGCTCAGATTCTGGGAGGCTACACCCATGCGGCTTTGACACGTGGCCATCCTTATGCGGTTCAGTTGGAGGCCACCCCCATTCGGCTACTACTTCCATGCGGTTCGGATCATTGGGAGCCACCCTCATGCAGCTCAGATTTCGGAGGTCACACCTATGCGGCTGCCACCCTCATACGACTCGGATCATGGGGGGCACCATCATGCGGCTCAATTACCAGACCACACGCATGCGGCTCTGTCAGGATACCCTGTCTATGCGGCTCGCGGTTAGGACACGTGGCAGAAGATCAGTTAAAATGTAATCTCCCACGTTCCTACGGCTCGCAGCATAATGACGGTTAGACACGTGGCATAAGATCAACCAAGATTTACCTACCCGGATTTGTTGCTATCAACAAATCACAATAATCAGATTTATTGCAATAATCATAATTACCCGGATCAATTTCCAACAAATGATGCAGATTTGTTGTAATCAACATAAAAGCAAGATCAAGGCAAATCTTAACAAATTCCTAACCGCCCACTGTTTAAGAGGCAATCATTGTAAACCCTACTTATCATACCCTACTCCTATAAATAGCAAGGTGCCATTCCCTTGCAAATCCTGGACACATAGAGAGACAGAGGCACGCACAGAGAGAGCGGCGGCGCACAGAAGAATCTCCCGACATATTCCGAGAGCATTTCTTCATCAGAGCCAAGGCTACGTCCGATCGTCCAAAGAGTAAGGTAGAGTTGATAGCACTCTCCCGAGCCTCTACCGTCACCCCCCAGAATCAAAAATAAACAATTGTACTTAGATTGCTGTACCTAGGTTTTCATTCCTAGGCTTTCTTTGTACGAGCGAGTTTGTATTGTGAGTCTAAGTTCAGTCCTCCCATAAAACTGTTCTGTACTTTTACAATCAATGGCAAACACAATGGTGACTCTGCTGGGGACTAACTTCTCCATGTCTGAGGAGTTGGTGACGCAATCGGACGCAGCCAAACTTGGCTCCACTAAACAGATGTTGGTCGCCCGGTTCGACCAGCAGGCGTTTGAAGAAATGCTCTCCGACGGGAGCGCTGGTCCGGTCCAGCGGCGAGCCCGTACGAAGAAGGCCTGTAGGGAGTGGAGGCCCAAATCATTCGCTCCTCCCCAAGCTCTCGAAGAAGTACTCTCTGTTGCCCAAGACGGAGGAGAAGTCTCGCAGGCGATCCCGCTTTAGACCATAGAGGACTCTGTTGTCCCCAAGTCCGGTAGACGAAAACACTACGATGCTGGACTTGCAGGGGCAAAGGGTGACTCCACACGGTCCAGGAAGAAGCCACAGAAGGGTGCCAGCCGCATGAAGACTCATGCGGCCACAAAAGCCAGCCGTAGACAGAAGGCTCATACGGCCAGAACTTTCAGCCGCATGGAGGAGGCTCATGCGGCCACTATGACTTCCAGCCGCATGGAAGAGGCCCACGTGGCCACTATAGCTCCCAGCCGCATGCAAACTGCCAGCCACATGCGGACCACTTATGTAGCCATAAATGCCAGCCGCATGCAGGTAGGATATGCGGCTAACAATCTCAGCCGCATGCCATCTGCTTCATGCGGCTCAGGCTCAGTCTTCGACCGCCTCTCAGGCGGTCCTGACCCCAGATGCTCTCATGTGCCAGTCTCTGTGGACTCTTCCTATGATGCACTCTCAGGTGCAAGAAGAAAGAAGTCTCGGGCAGCGTAGACTCGCCAAGCTCAGTCAGTTGTCCCAACTTCTGGCCATTAGGGCATCCCGCTGACTATTACGCGGGCCCCTGACGGAAAGATGTACAGAACTATTCGTGTCCAGCCCCCGGCGGCCAACGGACAGAATAGTTATCTAGAATCTCCTAACAATGATCAAGGGCAAGTACTCGTACTACCCCTACATCAGGGAGTAGGCAGGATGCCAACACACTCATGTGCTCAAGACTCCCGGGCCCACAAAGCGAGTGACTTGCACAACGTGATTCTTCAAAAACGCAAGGAAAGAGACAAAAACTTGGTGTGCAGAGAGTCCTTTCATGGACATCACTGCACTCAAGTCATTGTCAACTGCTGCTATAGTAAGGCGGCCACACAAGAGGAGCGACGATCCGTCTTCCAACGACTACAACACCCAAGCTCAGAAGACGAGGCGCTTCTCGTCGCCTCTTGCAATTCCGCTCAGAAGATCCCTGGTAGTGGGAGAGGGAAGAAAAGAAACGTCTCCAACCTAAAAATCTCAACCAGCATAACCAAGAAACTCTCTTCTAAGCGGTTGTCTACCACCGTTACATGAGGAGTTTTCCAAGGTACTCGCTCAAAGACGAAATCTACCACACTTGGAGATTTGTCGTCCACATCTCTGGGAGGCGCTGGAGCTGGGGGTAGCACTCCTCCAAACATCCACGATAATCTGGTGTTCCAAGAAGATAATCCAGGGGAAACAGTTCCTCCAACAGATGCAGCAGGTTCCGACGTCTCCGAGGACGTCCACAACTCTCAAGAGGAGACAAGCTCTGAAGCTGGGGGTACCACTCCTTCTGAGTCCAAACCAGAGGAGAACATTCCCACATACCCTGACAACTTCTCTGTACAAGGGTATGACTCAGAGGACACGTCCTCCATCGTTCCTTCCATCTCTCCTCATGTAAGGACGGTGTTCATGATGGACAGCAACTAAGATGGTCCCAGTGATCGCCAACGCATCGACACTCTGGAGGCCATACTTCATACCATGGTCAAATCCATGGCCGAGATCAAAGCGGCCCTTCCAATTCTGCAAGGAAGGACGCAAGGCCAAACAAACGTGGGACCCGCGGTCAATGCGGACTCGAACTCAGTTGCACCAAACCCGGGTGATAATCTTCCTGAAATATCGGCTTCCACCGGTGCAGACGAGGCCAGAGAGGCAGGACGAGAGGTCCAGGAGCTCCGGGCCATGTTCCACGCCCGAGAAAACTGCCAGGACCTCAGGATACGACAACCGTATCCTGCTGCGTTGAGAGATGTTCCCTTCCCACCAAGATATAAACCATTCAACATCAATCCGTATGATGGAAAGACATCTGCAAGCAGGTACATCACCTACTTCAAAGTCACAATCGACCATCTGTCTCATGACGACGCCATCCTTACGTGGTTGTTTATTGGAGCGTTGGAGGGGTTGCCTTCGACTGGTACCGCAACTTGCCGGACAACTGCATCCATTCCTTCACCGGCTTCAAACATACGTTCCGGGAGAGGTTCTATGAAGTAGGATAAGACGTGACGATGTCCACTCTCATGAACGTTGTTCAAGGAGAAAAGGAGCTGACAAGGAACTATATCGAGCGGTTTCGTCAAACCGCGATGAAGTTGCCTACCGGTAACCCTGATTCCTCCTTAATTGAAATTTGCCAAAAGAGGTTGCTCCCCACAGTCAGCCTCTGGATGGGCGAAAGTCAGTTTAAGGATTGGAAGACTTTTATTATCAGCGCCACTAGCGCAGAAGACAAGTTGAAGAAAGCTCGGCCACTGGGAACACACCACTCTCTCTGGTATATGGGAGTGAGGCAGTTCTCCCACTAGAGACTCAGATCCCCTCGATCCGCGTCGCCCTCACCTATCGACTGACAACGGATGATAATCACCACCGCCGATTACAAGAGTTGGAGGCTCTAGATGAGAAGCGCCTGTTAGCTCAACAACGAATCGAGCTATACCAAGCACGTATCTCGGGAGCTTTTAACAAGAAGGTTAAAAACAGAACATTCCAAGTAGGCAATCTCGTTCTGGCAGTTCGGAGGCTGATGGTTATGACTCACAAAACCGCCGACAAATTCTAGCCAAAGTGGGAAGGCCCATTTGTCATCGAGGCTGTATTTTCCAATGGTGCTTACCGCCTCGCAAAACAAAACGGAGACTTGCTCATGTTGTCCATCAACGGCAAGTTCCTGAAGAAGTAATATGTCTGAAACGACATCCTCCAAATCTCCCAGATTGTTGAGTTATGTACCCTCTGGTACCGCTGAACTTACATTCTGACTCCAAATCTCCCAGATTGTTGAGTTATGTACCCTCTGGTACCGCTAAACATACACTCTGACTCCAAATCTTCTAGATTGTTGAGTTATGTACCTACAAGTACCGCTGAACTTACACTCTGGTCACTCCAGATGAATCTATATCGCATCTTCTAGGTAGTAAGTCATGTATGATCATACCTCTGAACTTTCTTCCTAAAAGAGCTCCCTCCTCATGATCCAATACCCGCACTTTCAGTGCATAAAAAGGGTAACAGATCCACAAATTTCCTGAAACAACCACGTCGATATTACCTCTGAGTTGTTTTCACTTCCATCAAAAATAAACCACCCCTCACGTAGAACTTCCACGTCCTCATTACCTCTGAGTTGTTCTATGTACCCTTCATGGAGCCCACTCCTGCCATGTCCTTATTACCTCTGAGTAGGAAGGCTCCATTGAAGAAACCCTCATATTTATCACGTACTCATTACCTCTGAGTAAATATGTTGGTTCTCTCTCGTCTTATTATCCGTATCCAGAACCAGGGTACACCAAGGATAATAGGTCCACAAAAAGTCTTCCATTAGGGCAACTACTGCAAGCAAAGAATGGAGCGAATGTATTCTGTTCATTCAAAGTCAGTTACATTCACATGACTATATCTCATGAGCAAGCCAAAAAAGTTCTCCATCGTTTCATTCGGACAAGAAGAAAAAAGATTACATTGATGTCCAAAAGAAGCGAAACATAAACTACAGCTAAAGACAGACAGAAATATCAAGACAAAAGACAGATATTTATGGGAACCCACGAATCCTAGTTGTGGGGGCGCATATACCATTCCCTCAACAATTTTACATATGAAGGATCTATTTGAGTAAGATCCTCGTCCGGGGCAGGAGGGTCAGAACTCCCAATACTACCACCCTCAGACTGGGGCTCCTCCTTTACAGCAACTTCAATGTTGGGAGTGTTTCCCTTCCCTATAGGTGCCAGCTCTTCTTTTTGTTCCTCCATTTTTGGTATCACCTCCTTCTTAACGAGCGAAGACTCTTGTTTGATAAAAGGAGGCAGCAGCTCCTCCTTCACAACTATCTCAGCCTTCGGCAGGGATGCTGCAAGAATCAAAGATAAAAGAAATAAAGTTAGAAGATGGCCAGGTGAAACTAACTTAGTGTTTTCCGGGCTTATACGGTTCTGCTTAGTGGGGCCTTATGCGGCACAGTTCAAAGCGGGGCCTTATGCGGCTCAGTTCAGAGGGACTTATGTGGCTCTGTTCGACGGGTCCTAATAGGTTCAGCTTGCAAAGTGATTATGCGGCCACTAGACGACTCTCATGCGGCTCGGACATGGGGTATACCCCCATGCGGCTCGGACATGGGATGTACATGCGGCAGATACAATTTGAACAGACGAAGAAGGCCCGCGCATAAAATATGCGACATAGCCATGATGGTTAGGTTCTGAGTTCATGCAATTTCTCCCAAAATCCTTACCAGCAATGGCGGGGTGAACGTTGGGATGAACTTCAGGAGCCGCAGTCGACGTAGAAGCCACTCCCTTATCCTTCGCCGCAGTCTTGGAAGTCTTGGGGGCCATCGAATGATCGAAGAAGAAGAAGAAGAAGACGACAGCCTAGGGCAAGAGAGGTTCGAATAAAAGAAGAAAGTAAAGAGTTTCTCTAAAAAGTTACTCTTTTTTATAGGCGGACAGGGGGCTCATAGACCGATGGACATTTCGATCCGTGCGCCGCCTAAAGAACAAAATCGACGCTTCGGTCATCGAGGTAAATCTGGATTTTTAAAACTGACCCTTGGGATCCTGCCGCAAAATGCGGCTTCAAATACGAAACAAACCAAGACAAATTCAAGGGTCATTAAATGAGACGCATACGTGGAAGAGAGGACAACATGCGGCCAGAACAGTTCATGCGGCTAAGAAGTCCTTGCGGCCAGGCAGTCCATGCGGCCAGGCAGTCCATGCGGCTAGGAAGTCCATGCGGCTAGGACGTCCATGCGGCTAGAACATCGTATGCGGCCAGAAGAGCTTATGTGGACACAGCCATGCTTCTTATTCAAAGTATTTTAATTTTACAAATTAAAAACTTTGAAGGGGGTTTTGTAGAAGTGTGGAAAAGAATAGGAAAGTCTATGCGGCTCAAAACAGAGGGAGTCTCATGCGGTTCAAAGAATCTCTCAGAGCTTCATGCGGCTCAAGAATCCCCTAGAGCTTCATGCGGCTCAAAAGTCCCTAACATAGCCATGCGGCTCGGATAAAAGCCACGTGGCCTTATGCGGTTCGCCTCTACAGCTGGCCATCAAGCAGCGGCCTCATTTAATGCTCTGATACAACAAGGCAGCTCTGACATGAAGGAGAATTGACAGCTCTGACATAAAGCTGTAATGATGACTCTGACATAATGGCGTTCTTCTAGGGAAACGAAGGAAATCTCTATAGCTGGCACAATCCACTGAATTCTAAAGTTCTTCATGCGGATCGCTTCAAGGTCTTCCATGCGGCTCTGAACACGTGGCAACCCTTATGCGGTTCTGTTGGAGGCCATCCCCATGCGGCTGCTACTGTCATGCAGCTCGGATCATGGGGGGGCCATCCTCATGCGGCTCAAATTCTGGAAGGCCACACCCATACGGCTTTGACACGTGGCCATCCTTATGCGGTTCAGTTGGAGGCCACCCCATGCGGCTACTACTTCCATGCGGTTCGAATCATGGGGAGCCACCCTCATGCGGCTCAGATTTCGGTGGTCACACCTATGCGGCTGCCACCCTCATGCAGCTCGGATCATGGGGGGCACCATCATGCGGCTCAATTACCAGACCACATGCATGCGGCTCTGTCAGGACACCCTGTCTATGCGGATCGCAGTTAGGACACGTGGCAGAAGATCAGTTAAGACGTTATCCCCCGCGTTTCTATCGCTCGCAGCATAATGGCGGTTAGACATGTGGCACAAGATCAACCAAGATTTACCCACCCGAATTTGTTGCTATCAATAAATCACAACAATCAGATTTATTGCAATCATCATAATTACCCGGATCAATTTCCAACAAATGATGCAGATTTGTTGCAATCAACATAAAAGCAAGATCAAGGCAAATCTTAACAAATCCCTAACCGCCTACTGTTTAAGGGGCAATCATTGTAAACCCTACTTATCATACCCCACTCCTATAAATAGCAAGGTGCCATTCCCTTGCAAACCCTGGACACATAGAGAGACAGAGGCATGCACAGAGAGAGCGGCAGAGCACAGAAGAATCTTCCTACATATCCCGAGAGCATTTCTTCATCAGAGCCAAGGCTACATCCGATCGTCCAAGGAGTAAGGCAGAGTTGATAGCACTCTCCCGAGCCTCTACCGTCACCCTCCAGAATCAAAAATAAACAATTACACTTAGATTACTGTACCTAGGTTTTCATTCCTAGGCTTTCTTTGTACGAACGAGTTTGTATTGTGAGTCTAAGTTCAGTCCTCCCACAAAACTGTTCTGTACTTTTACAATCAATGGCAAACAGTTACGAGTTGGGTTAACAAGGTATATTATAGCAAGCGCTAACCTTGTTTCGGTGCAGGTTAGGTGTGCATGGTTGCAGCATGATTCTGGAGCCTAAGATTTGGCTATAAGCAAGGACACGTGCTTTGGCATGAATGTGGTGTCGTCATCGGGTCGTCTCGAGTTAAGTTAGGAAGGGCCGTAAGGCAAGTTTGGTTAAGTCTGGTTCATCCTTAGGAGGTACGACCTTGATTATAAGGTATGATCAAAGTCTATTGGCACGACCAGCACGAGTCGTCCCCTCGACGTTGTAGAAGCATAAAAAAATTTCAGCAATAAAGCCCCATGCGCCCAAGCCAGTGAACCTCTATGCGCCCAGCCAAAGAAGCTCTATGCACCAAGCCAGTAAAACTCTATGCACCCATTCAGTGAAGTACTATGCGCCCAGTCAGTGAAGTCCCATGCGCCCAAGACTAGCTCCTTCAAAAAGAGGGCGCATAGCCTGAGACATGGCTATGCGCCCAAGCCTGACTCAGTCAAAGTCATGATCAAAACGTGCACCGAAGCGTACGGCCACGTCAGTCTCCATGAGCAATCATGCACCGAAGCATGCGGCCACGTCAACACCACAACCAACCCACGATCTCGTAGCCTGTATGCGCCTACATCCTATGCGCCCACATAAAAACCAGCGTGTTTCCTCATGTGGGCGCATAACATCATTCCAGCTCAAGAACGACTATAAAAAGGGGGCCTTATCCCTCTTTAAAACACAGAACAGAGAGCATTTTCAAGTGCCAAATTACTGCACTTCTTGCCAGTGAGCCGAGAGTTAGCAATTTTCTTAGGTTTTCTCCCACTTTTGTAATCAGAGTATCAACGGAGTAAAGGAGCAAATGCTGCTCGTTCTCCATCGTCCCATTCCCTAGAATACTTTTTTGTACTCGGGGATCCTCAGCGAAGGATCTCTCAGGCGTACTCGATTTGTGGTGCCTTGTGCCAATAAAAAAAGACAACATTTTCTTCTTTTTTGTGTGTGTCCACAAAAACGGCGACTCTGCTGGGGACTACCTTTTCCTCTAACGAGAAGGTGGTGACGCAATCCGATACCGATAAAATGGGGAGCACTCAGAAGATGCTGATTGTAATGTTCGATCGACAGACGTTCGAAGAGATGCTCTTGAGGGATGGCTCTACTTCCTCAAAATCAGCAAAGCCAAACAAGTCTCGGCAGACTTGGCTTCCGAAGGCTCACTACGCCTGCTAGTGTCATAGAAGATATGCAACTGGAGGACTCTGTCACATGGGCGCATGACTCTGCCACAGGAGTTCTCCAAATGAAGAAGGCTCACACCGTTCCGGGCTCTACTAGCCCGGTGACTTCTTTCCTGCACAACCAACAACAGAGTGTTCGACGCTCGAGACTTGGCAAAGGAAAACACTATGATGCCAAGAATCGGGGTATGCGACACTCTGGGCAAACCCAGCGAGGCTCACAAACGAAGGAGGTAAAACTGAAAGAAAATAGCACTGCTCTACCAAGCATGCGCCGAAAGCTATGCACCCAAAGAGATGTTTGGGCGCATAGCCCCAACTAGAATGCTTCTGTCTTTGACAGGCTGGACATCCAAGGTCATGCGCCCAAAGCTATGCGCCCAGGCTCACTGGATCCATACTATGCGCCCACATCAAATAGGCTCAAACATGCTGTTAAGGAGCAAGTGCCCAAGGCCAGTCTCCAAGGCCTATGCGCCCACAGCAAAAAGACAGGCCCTAATGCGTATAGTACATGGCTGTCTTCAAGGACATCACAGAACTTAGGTGTACGGGTTTCCCCTGCACGTAAACTAAGTCTGGGTGCGCCAACTCTTCTTACGAACCCGCATACAAAGCTCAACGATGCATGCAACATGGGTTGTAAGGCAAAACTCCCTTCCGCTGACTTGTGCGACATGATAAATCATAAATATAAAGCGAGGGAGGACATAACAATTCATAGTGCACATCCGTGCACCAGCATTGTTATCAACTGTTGCTGCTCCAAAGCAACATGAGTGCCTCAGAGAAAGTCCGTGTTTCGACGGCTGCACTTCTCTGACGATGAAAAGCCATGTATTTTATCTAACATGGCTTCATGGGGTCCCCCTTACGGAAGCCCCAATCCAAGATGGTGGACTACGAACCCAACTTTCTCTCTCAGTTCTGCGATAATAACAAGAAGAGGTCTACCAACAGATGGCAAGCAGGCTGTCACATCTGAAGGAGTCTATATGGGTACTCGGTCAAAGGTAAGATTCCTTATGGACGACGAAGAATCTCAAGCTGGGGGTAGTATTCCCTCAGAGTATGAAGCGGATGACCTCCACACTGGAGGTAGCCTTCCAGAGGACGATGATCCCTCCGAATCCGATGGCGAATGTCTACCTCCTCTGCCTGAAGATGAAGGACTTGTCCACTCGGAGACAGACAGTATCAACACCAGTTGTACTGTTTCCTCTGTTCATTCTCGCATATTATCTACATACATGGCAGACAGAGAAAGACCTGAAGAAGCCAGTGATCAGACCAGCAAACGGTTAGAGGGTCTGGAAATAGCATTCACTAAGATCACTGATATGCTTACTAGTATCATGGCGGTTCAAGCTGCTGGGGCTGTTCCTCCACCTCAACAAAATGTCTCGGGCCACGCTATTCCGGCTCACAATAAAAACCCACCTTCACTACAAAAGGAGTATCATTCTGTTCTGCCTCCTCCCAATCTCGCAAATGCTGGGGGTGGTCTTTCGCCAACAACGCCTGACAACCTTTCAGCAGCCGTTTCCCAATACCTGCTCAATCAACAGGATGCAATTGATTCCCTGGTCGCTCGTCTCGATACCATCTCACACAAAGATGAGCTTCAGAAGATGGGGATATCTCAACCGTATCCCCCTGAGTGGGAGAATGCTACTTGCCCTCCTAACTATAAGTCGCTGACGCTGAATTCTGATTGACTTCTCCTCGTCAGCACATGACATACTTCAACACGTAGACTCTGCACTTGCCCAGAGACGATCCATTCTAGTCAAAGCTGTTTATTAGCACCTTACAAGGGGTAGCTTTCGAATGGTTCTGCAGTCTGCCTGACGGATGTATCAATTCATTCAAAGACTTGGAGAGGTTGTTCCTCAACAGGTTTTACGAGAGTGGCATGCATGTACGTCCACCCTCATCGAGACCAAGCAAAGGAGGACTGACTCTGTCATCGCCTTCATCGAATGCTTCAGGCGGCTAGCACTAAAGATGCCCTTCGGCATACTAGACTCAGAACTTATGGATACTTGTCGACATAACTTCCTTCCTACAGTAAAGTTTTATCTGGGTATATATAAGTATGATACATGGCCCGCTTTCATTGGGGTCGCTGATGCAGCTGAAAACGACGTTCCTAACTTGGAACTACTGGGGTTGAAAACACCCAAATCCGAAGACAAGGACAAGCATCCTCAAACTATCCCTGTTCGTGGAGGTAAAGGAAAAGAAGTCCTGAAGGTCGACATATCTAAAGGAGCTTCCAATTCTCAGGGCACCACCGACAAGCCTAAGGATACCTTCTCCTTTGACGAAGTCGATGTCATTACTATCATTCACACATTGACGAAGGATAATAAGCTGACATTGCCTCCACCACGATGTCCTGCAGAGGCGAGCCAGCTCAACGATCCCAAGTACTCTCTCTATCATCAGTACGTGCATCATTCCACCAAGGACTGTATCGTCCTAAAAAAGAAGATACAATAGCTTATCGACAACCAAGTGATCAACCTCGAAGCTGAAGACAAGGTCGTATCTTCTAACATGATCTCTCTTCAGTTTGGTGACTTTCCTTCCATAGAAGTCCCAAACGGCATGGACCCGATTCCCAAGGCAATAATAGAAGTCGTCCTACCGCCAGCTCGCAACTCAACCTTGGTGCCACTTATGACCGAACGTGGTAAGATCATGTGGGTCCATTCAGACCTTGTGCAAGAAGTAACACATGGGGTGGTACCTCCCAAAGCAAAAAGGGGCAAGATCAAATACAAGTCATGTCATATGGTATCCTCTCCCATCTACGAGGTTCTATCCGAAGAAACGCGATCGGGGAATAATTATCTTCGGACATATGACCCTGCACAAGAAGAAGCGATACCTTTCCAACCTCCTGCTACCCCCATCTAAGCCTCCAACTACGGACAAAGCCAAGCAGAAGGAGACACGGTTTGACAAGTCTCTGAAGACGCCAACTCCTGAAGGCATGGATCGGCCTACAATTTTGACATACTAGCACAACTAGACAATATACCTGCCAGGTTGTCTCTGTTCGAACTATTGCGACTCTCCAAGGAAACGTGGAAGGCCTTAAGTGAGGCATTACTACATGCCGACTCGTATATCGCTGAAGTTAAAGCCCCCGCTGAAGATCCTGTCTCCTGTCTCCATTGCCACAATACTATGGAAGTGGTGCCCAACATCACCTTTTCACAGGAGGACAAGCTACTCAAAAATAATCGTCATGATAGACCCGTGTACTATACAGGATATATCGGGACGATCAAGATGGACCGCATGCACATCGATCCAGGATCCTCCCTCAGCATCACTTCTAGAAGTTTGCTTCAAATTCTGGGAATCCTTCTGCACAAGCTATCTACAACCAACACAACTATCATGGTTTTCAATGCTGGTCGAAGCCACCCGCTGGGCAAGATCCGTCTCAAGTGCCAAATCGGTGATCTCTGAATTGAGGTTTCCTGCTATGTGATCGATGCCAATGTATCCTACAACATCTTGTTAGGACGTCCATGGATACACGAGAACATGATTGTTCCTTCCATACTTCACCAGTGCTTCAAGTATGTCAACAGCGACGGTGTCGTGAATACAAAATTTGTCGATGTCGATCCTTTTAAGGGCATCGAAGCTTACTATGGAGATTCGGTACTTTACTAATCCCAGCCCCCCAAGGATGACGACAACGAAGCTGACAATAAAGCTGAAGCAAGCTCATCCTCCAATGATGGTCCCCTGATCATCCGAGTCAAAGGACGTACTACTCCAAAAAGTACTCCGAAGCCTCTCACAATCTGTGTAAAAATGAAGAACCCTAACAAGGTCAAACCATTGACCATCACTCTCAGCAAGACACCCGGGAAGGAACCGACTGATGCCCGTCCTCCCAAACCTGAAGAATTACCCTACGTGGTGAACTCGGCCAAGACTATGGCTCCTCTTCCAGATGCTGATCCTCTCAATGAGTATATCAATACACATAATAATGTACCTTCAACGGATGATGTTATCCCTGAAGAAGAACTTACGTATTTCCTTACTAAAGGTTTATCTTTGAATTACTCCGATGTCTATCAATCTGTAAACAACTACATAGATACGATATACGCTCTAGAGCATGGCATATGACCACATCTCTGCATGCTAGTCACGACGCCTCACCTGCGGGAAAAAGTTTACCCTGAAGATATCCTCTACTTCATCGCCCCAGCCAGAAAGAAGGATGAAGAACTAATCATCTTCAGTCGTATAATTGGTAAAAGAAAGTTCGTTCCAGACTCTACTTCTCCCAAGCACAACGCAGAAGCTGACTATGACTCTGGAAAAATGCAACTTTTCCGGTATAGTTGGCAGGCCAAGAATATCATCCAGAACATGGAATATGATATCAAAAGCGACAAAGGGCTAAATTATGACCGAGGACGACGGTTGCTAATACGACACTTTGCTCCTTTCGGCAAATTCGAGAACTATTATCAATGGAGCGGTGTTGGTTTGGGTTATGTCATCCCTCCAACAACTCCCGAAAGATCAGATGATGAAGCAGATCGTTGTTCTCATTCTTCTGATTCCTCCCTCTGGGACTCAGACTCCAGTATTGCCGACATGTTCATGACAACTTTGTCCATCAACATGGTTTCTGTTGACCAAATCGCAGACGACGTCCAATCAATCGAACTCGAACAATAGGCTCAAAAGATGGATACTAGATGGGAGTTGCACTTTGAACAACGTGAACCACCTACCGAAGACGAAGTCATCTAAGTCAATTTAGGAGATGAATCATCTTTCAAACCAATCTTCATCAGCAAAAGTCTATCTGGCGATGAACATCAATCTCTTATACAGCTTATAAGAGAATACATCGACGTCTTCACATGGAGCTATGAAGACATGCCAGGCTTGGATCCTAAATTTGCCATGCACCGCCTGAATATTTCGTCTAAAGCTAAGCCAGTGAAGCAGCAACAACGACGATTCCGACCAGATGTCATGGAGGCCATCGAGAATGAAGTCAAGAAGCTCATTGCCAGTGGATTCATTCGCGAAGAACAACACCCAGACTGGGTTGCCAATATTGTTCCAGTCATGAAAAAGAACGATAAAGTTTGAGTCTGCATCGATTATCGTAATTTAAACTCTGCATGCCGGAAGGACAAGTTTTCTCTACCAATCACCAACGTAATGATCGACAACACTTGTGGATTCGAGCGGATGTCCTTCATGGATGGGTTCTCAGGCTACAACCAGATCAAGATGTTCTCCGAAGACGAGAAGCACACATCTTTTCAAATACCGTTGGGGGTATACTGCTGTATGGTGATGCCCTTTAGATTGAAAAATACAGGGACGACATACTAGCGAGCCATGAACACAATTTTTTTGAGATCATTTGTGCAAAACTGTAGAGTGCTATCGCAGTTAAAAGTCGTCTCAAGGGCAACCACCTCCAAGACTTGAGAACGGTGTTCGAACTAATGCGTGCACACCAACTCAAGATAAATCCAACCAAGTCTTAGCCATGAACACAATTTTTTTACGATCATTTGTGCAAAATTGTGGAGTGCTATGTAAACGATATCGCAGTTAAAATTCATCTCAAAGGCAACCACCTCCAAGACTTGAGAACGGTGTTCGAACTAATGCGTGCACACCAACTCAAGATGAATCCAACCAAGTCTTTTCTGGGAGTCTCCAGCGGCAAGTTCCTTGGTTTCGTCATCACTTCAAAGGGCATACATCTGGACTCGGAGAAAGTAAAGGCTATCCTCGATATGCATCCTCTAAGAAACCTCAAAGAGCTACGCGGACTACAAGAAAGTCTAGCTTACATCAGACGATTTATTTCGAACCTCTCCGATAGGTGCCAACCATTCACTCAGCTCATAAAGAAAGGCGTATCTTTCGTCTGGACTGAACTATGTCAACGCGCATTCGACGACATTAAGGCCTATCTCACAAGCCCTCCAGTATTGGTAGCTCCAATAATAGGGAAGCCCTTCTTAATATATGTCTGTGCTATGGACCATTCTCTTGGCACCCTATTAGCTCAGAAGAACGAAGGCGGCCATAAACAAGCAATCTACTACCTTAGTCGCACAATGGTAGGTACCGAACACAGATACACGCTAGTGGAGAAGGAATGCCTTGCACTAGTATTTGCTATCCAGAAGACATGCCACTATGTGTCTGGATAGACTATCCATATTATATCTAAAGTCAACCCTCTCAGAATACTCATGACCAAATCGGGCTCTCTCAATTCCCGTTTAGCTACATGGGCAATGCTGTTGACTCCATACGATTTGCTTTTCGTTCCTCAGAAGGTAGTAAAAGGCCAAGCATTAGCTGATTTCCTAGTTGCTCATCCGGTGCCAGAATCGTCCAAACTCTACGACGAAATCCCTAATAAAGTGGTGGAGTCTAACACTGCAACTGAAGAAATCTCTATTTGGCGAATGTTCTTTGATGGTGCATCAAGAACAAGACTTAAAGAAAATATCATAGCTGGAGTAGGTGTCGTGCTTGTGTCACCTGATCATCTGGTTATACATCATGCATATTCTCTCGTAAAACCTTGCACCAACAATGTGGCCAAATATAATGCCCTATTAATCGGCCTACAACTGGCGAAGCATCTGGGAGTTGACTATCTAGAAGCTTACGGCGATTCCAAGCTAATAGTCAGCCAGTCCGAGGGGATTATGAAGTTCGTCACGAAGATCTTATCTCCTACCACAGAGCAAGAATCGAGTTGGCGTCTACTTTTGCTGGATTCTTCATCGAGCATGTGCTTCGACTACAGAATATAGAAGTAGATGCTCTAGCCGGTCTCGCCACTTCCTTGACCGTCCCAACCAATACTCAGCAGTTGATCACAGTGTCTGGTCGAGAGCTATTTTATGTGAAAGATGTCTTGCATATTCATCACAGTTACGCAACGAAAACAAGCGTCGTTGCTAAAGACTGGAGATTTCCTTTTATAGACTATGCCGTCTATGGAATCCTTCCGGAGGACCCGAAGGAAGCAGTATCCATCCAAAGGCGATCCCTCAGATTTTACTACGATACAGCTACCAAGATGCTGTACCGACGTTCTTACGATGGGCTACTATTACGATGCTTATCAGACACAGAAGCCAAATATGCACTCCGGGAGGCTCACGATAGAGTTTGTAGTGCACATCAACCAGGCCCCAAATTACAAGATTGTCTCAAACGAATGGATTATTACTGGCCCATAATGATAGCAGATGCTGTTGAATATGCAAAAAAGTGTAGAGCTTGCCAGTTCCACGCCGATTTCATTCATCAACCTTCGGAGTTTCTACACCCGACGGCAGCATCTTGGCCGTTTGAAGCATGGGGCATGGACGTCATAGGACCAATCAGCCTGCCATCCTCTAAAGAACATTGGTTCATCCTAGCTATAACCGATTACTTCTTCAAATGGGCGGAAGCTATACCACTCACCGAAGTGAAGACCTCAAACGTGATCAGTTTCATCAAATATAACGTCATCTGCCGCTTCGGCCTACCTTGCAGGATTATCCATGATAATGGTCTATAGTTCGCAAGCCATGCATTCTATCGGTTCTATGATAGAAATCGAATCCAGAACATAGCCTCTACTGCCTACAATCCAGCGGCTAACGGACTAGCAGAAGCCTTCAATAAAACCATCATAAAACTTCTCAAGAAGTTCATGTCTTCAAACAAGCGCGATTGGAATGAGAAGCTTGGCGAATGTCTATGGGCCTATCGTACAACGGTCCGAACTCCAACAGGCAGTATGCCATTCTCTCTGGTTTATGGGAGCGAAGCAGATCTTTCCCTAGAAATCCAGATTCCTTTTCTTCGAGTAGCCTTAGCCAGCGAGTTGACTACCGAAGAAAGCTACCGTCTGTGACTCCTGGAGCTTGAAGCGCTAGACGAAAAATGCTTGTTAGCTCAGCAGCACATTGAGCTATACCAAACATGCATTTCCAGAGCTTTCAATAAAAAGGTGAAGGAGAGGATCTTCTAAGTCGGCGATCTGGTCTTAGCAGTAAGAAGACCAATGGTCATGACACACAAAACCAAAGGAAAATTCCACCCTAAATGGGAAGGTCCTTTCATCATAGAATCAGTATATTCTAACAGTGCGTACCGACTAACCAAGCCTGATGGTGACTTTCTCATGATGCCTATCAATGGCAAGTTCCTGAAGAAATACTATGTGTAACCTTTTTTGTTCACATGTGTTCAGTCGTGTAAATATACAGTGCGATGTTTATATGATTCAAAAAACTATCTAACTATTATCCGTATTCCAAGAGTCTTGGATACGCCCTGGATAATAGGTCCTTTAAAATATTTCCCCAGTGGAATCAGTCCCGTTTTTGACTCAGTCCAAATTCGATTTGGCGAAAACAACTCACGTCCCTATTACCTCTGAATTATTTTTCGATAATTATTTCCCCAGTAAAATGATTATGTTTTGCCATGTCCACATAACCTCTGAGCAAAGCATTCATCAAGGTTAATCACGTCCTTACTACCTCTGAATTATCCACTCCCACCTAACGTTATATATCTTTCCACGTCCATATTACCTCTGGTCAGATATAGAACATCCTTTGCTATTACGTCCATATTACCTCTACTAGCAGCTTCGTTCAACTTATTATCTATATTCAAATAACTTAAATATAAAACGAATAATATGTCTACATCACAATTCCTCAACGGAATACCTACCAGAAATATTATTGCTACGTCCACATTACCTCTAGCACCGATGTTTCACAAAACCATATTCACTTCTGAAAAGATTCTTTATTTTGTACTTAAACGTCTATTAAGAGATGAAAAAAGCTGCAAGAGCCGTAATGGCTGGAAAAAAAGAGAGAGAAGAAAGTTACAAAAATCTACGGAAAACATAGGCGGTTTATGTTGTCTCTTAGAGCCGTGACTTCGGCTTCAGACTTTGCAGTAGCTCGACGGCGCGCCTCTTCTTGGCGAGCAGCTTCATCCTCGAAGAGAATCAGACTTAGATGCTTCCCCTCCAACTTCGCCAGCTGTTCTTCTAAATCGGCAGAAGTGGTGGCAGTCATGGCAGCTTGAGACAGATAATCCTCCTGTTCAGATGTTGCCGCCCTCAAGTCGGCATTCAAATGGGCAATTTTGTTCTGGATCTTTGCAATGTGATTATACCTCTCGGTGATTTGTGCAGCCAGAATGTTCTTCGTGGCAGCACGTACCTCATTTGCAGCATTGAACTGGCCATACTGGTCAACCAGCTCGCCAATCTATCAAACCAGGGTGTCCTTTCTTGCCTGTAAAGTAGCCTTCTCCTCCGCAAAAGCCGTCATCAAAGCCTCGTCCTCTGCACAAAACAAGGCTCCGCTGCTTGGCATCTCGAAATCGAGCTACCTGAACCTCCAGGTCATTCAGAACTTTCCTCAGAGTATTGGCCCGCTCTTCATAGCCGGCAATGATCTCGAGGGCCGCCACTTGGCATTCGGCAACAGCCTTCACAGGGCCGAAGGCAGCATTCCGATTTAGGACTCCAAGAAGCTTCACTTTCAGCACAGAGTAGAAAGCTTTGACGACTTCCTGGGCCATCTCCTCATCTTCAGTGAAGGTCGTCGGAGAGGAAGCTTGGAAAGTTTCTTCCACTTCTGGAAGAAACACCTGACAAGAAGCTGAACCTGACAGAGAAAATAATATAAATTAATAACCAAAAAAGAAGGAGGAAAGGCGAAAGAATTATAATTTCGTACCTTCTGCTTGCTCAACTCCAACTTGGGCTGCGCCATCAACCTTGGTTTCAGGGAAACCAAGAGTAAGCCCGGACTATTCAAGAAGAACAATATCAAGGCCCTGAGCGACATAAGGCCTGATATCTTCCACAAGCTCAGCTAGAACAGGAGCAGATTCAGCAACAGCCCCCTCAGCAGGCTGCTCGACCTCTCTTTCTGTAGCCGATACCGGCTCGCTAGCAGCTCCCTCCGTAGCAGCAGATTTGGAGGAGCCGGGAACAACTTTTGTCCCTTTGCAATAGTGGAAACTATCTTCGCGAGGGTTTCCTTCCCTTTGTCTACAAGGGAACATACAGTCGTGGTCAGCCACACAAGGAGCACGCAAAATGGAAGTCGAAAAATCTCATCCGAAGAGAGGCACAAAGGCAACGTACCCACAGGAGGATGAGCCGATTGGACTTGGTTCTCGTCTATCTCTTTCATCACAGTTCCTATTACAGACATATCCCCCACAAATATGTCATAGGAGAAACTGATCTTCAGATCGCCGTCATGGTCCAGGCTTTGCTCTGACCATCCCGCCGCTCAACTCTTACAACCGAAGAAGACCCGTCCTCATCTATCGGCTGAGGACGAGCAGGGGACACCATTGTCGCGTCCACCTCCTCAGATGAAGAGGCACCAGCCTCAGCTTCAAATTTAGGGTCCTGTGCAAAAGATAAACACAAGGGTAAGAAAGCTTCTAAAGGCTTGACCAGAACGGCTATGGAGTCTGGGAAGGGATCTACCTCCCGAATAATAACGGCCTGCAACGCCGTTCCTCCTCTCCCAGTTTGTCGGAAGGACCTCCTCAAGGGAGGCGAGCCAGCACCCACTTCCTTGCCTCTCCTCAGGACAACAGTTTTCTTCTTTCGCTTTAAGGTTAGCTCATGGGCCAATTCAGTTGAAGCTTTCCTCTTCTGAGGAGGATTAAGAGGAGATGAATCATCATCTTTCGTGTCCTCCTTGGGAGACGCTAATGGATCCCTAAAGAAAGCCTTTGGTCGCAGAACTACGGCTGACTTCACAGCGGGAACAACACTTTTCTTCTTACGACACTTCGGCGCCTTTTTCATCGGAAGGAGGCCAAATCGAGTCCCCAATATCAAGCTATGTTCACGATCATACTGGGGATGAAAAGTATTGATCTGAATGTAAAATTTAGCGGTGACATAGCACAAATGGGTCTCAGGCTTATCCAAGGGCAGAGTGAAGATCGCCCCCATGCACCCGGCGTTATAGTACATCCAAGCACGCGCCCCATCAATGAAGCTGCCCATCGACTCCAAATACGGGCTAACATTTCCTAGAAGGAGCTTACTGTAGCCGAACCGTCGTACGAAATGGCTCGACAAATACGGCTCCAGATAGGCATGGTTCCTGTTTCGGAGCACCAAATGCGATGGTCTAATAGACTGAAGCCAGCGAAACGCCCCAGCAGTCAAATTAGTGGCATGAACCCCCTCATCCACTAAGATATCTCCCGTATTACCGCTGTGGGACGGAGGGGATACTATGAAAAACTCATAGTTCTGTAAGAAATCTAAAACCTTTCTGTAAGCAGGTACACCGGTGATGGCCCAATCTGCATCGCAAAATCTATGAAGAAAGGCGTCTCCTGCCAAAGAGTCCGCCATCGGCCCAGCATTCATTAGGGAAGGACAATACAGCACCAGCCACCCCATCAAGAAATGATACGGAAGCTCGGTCCGAGCAAAGTGGGGCCTGCCGTCGGGAGCAACCGCATTCCTGATAAAGTCCCGTAGACCTCGTCCAATGGCACAGACCATCGCGGGAAGTAATGTAAGATGGTACCCAAACGTCAGCTTCACAGCCGAAAATATCATAATCCGGCTTATTCTCTCAAAGGACCCTGAACCACCAGGGACTATGCAGTCACAAAGCCAGATCATTAAGAAAGCTGCCAGCACAGCTTTATCCGACAATGGATGTTCGACTTGACGGAAGTAGTGGCCAATCGGAGACCCAGGATCATCACTGTCCTCAGTATCCGTCGTCTCATAATCCGCCATCCAGGCTTCTATATCGGACTTGGTCATAGGTTTTAAGATTGAAAAGGAGGCCAGATCTTCCCTTTCTCCTTGAACGAAGATATAGTCCATCCAGGCTCTCGTGTGGGGATTGGCCCCCTCGGTCCTCCCTTTCTTATTAATCCTATGACAGATAATAAGGTGGCAGAGCAATTGCTTGTATACATCAATCATCCTGGAGTTTTCACTCTCGAGATCTCGGAGTTCTTCATCACAAGGCATGTACTATTCATGGGGCTTCGTACCCCAGGGAAGCTTCGACACTTCCTGTATTTCATGTAGAGCCAATCCCATCTCCCTAGCCGGAGTAAAGAAGGTACATGTGTGAAGGTTATATAACTCGGCCAAAGAGACAAACATTGGCCAGTTGACCCTTACACCATATTGAGTGGCCCTAATAGCATAGTAAAGACCAGCAGTCTTCAGGATGGCTTCATACGTGGAAAGCATCTAGCCAGTAAGACTGCTCCAGAATGAAGACGGATACCTCCAGCCTTCTATCCGTATCTTCCCTACGGGATATGACACATCCCCCGTCATCATCAAATGGCAAAGTGTGTCAGCAGCATAAGGATGGAGGTTAGTTGGAATATCGTTCACTACGGCACCAGGTTACAGTCCCCTCGTAGAGTAAGATACAGAGCCCCAAACACATTTGTAAGTGTCCTTCCTCCGATCGCCTGAGTCAAACTGTATTCTTCCAGAGATGACTCCGCGGAGCTCAAGAGTTAGCTCCCACTTCATCTGTCACCACACAGCTAAGGCAGCAAAAGCAGACAAAGGATACTGGTGCTCCATCGACGGTAGCCATATCCTTTGATCTTTCGGACGGATCACCATAGGGTTTCTCAAACGTATGGTCTCGCCATCTTTAAACCCCACACTATCACCAAACAGGAAGTACGGCTTCTTGAAGCGACGTGCCCCTCCACGCACGAACTTCTCATCATTAATCATCTGCCTCAAGAAGGACTTATCCTGTTCAAGTATGGCGAGGGTCCGCTCCGTAGGCTAATTTTGACTAATCTTGGCTTGAACCATGCTGATCATATTTCTTATGGGACTGGTATCAAGGGCCTGATAAGCAGAGCCGAAAGGGATTCCCTTAAATTCTGGGACAAACATGCTTACTGCAAGGAGACAGAAGAGAAAGTCAGACTCAGAAAACTGTAAGAAAAACTAAGTTCTGAAGGGCTTTTATGCGCCCAAAGGGCTATGCGCCCAAAGGGCTATGCGCCCAAAGGGCTTTACGCCCAAAGGGATATGCACCCTAAAGAAATATGTGGGTGCATAACACACAGACAGTACGTGGACGCATAACATGCCATAGTTAGAGGGCGCATAACATGGCAACATGTGGGCGCATAGCACACCATAGTGTTGGCGCATGACTTCTGTGGGCGCATAACGATGCTCACGGAAGTATGTTGCCTTAGGCACAAGCACCCCGGCAGAAGAAAAGTCTGAGCGGCGCAGATTAACGCTCGAGACTTTATTTTTAATGCATGCCCTCACCCAGGATTGGATCCTGGACTGGTGAAGACGCTACTACGGGAGGAGAGCCACTCGGCGTAGCCCCTTGCCCTTCGCGGATCTCTTGGCGACCTTGGGAGACATGGTTCTCAAAGAAAGAAGATGAAGAGTTTTTGAAAAATTCTAAGAGAAGGGAATAATGAGCTCTCTCTCTCCTTTAGGGCCTATTATAGGCACAAGCCACTTCCTATGCGCCCACTAGCTTTATGCACCTATGTGCCCAATACGTAGTATCCGCCCACAATGGCCTGTGCGCCCACGTGAAGAACCAGCCGCTTGCATACTATGCGACTGCCACTTGCTGACGTGGACAACGTATGAAGGATGGTCCTCTTCAAATTCTACCCCGATGAATCTATCAGTTAAGATTTTGAGGAAGATCTCAACAGTCATATCTCTCTGACAGGCTGGCCAAATACTATACGTCCAAGGAGAGAGCCGTGATATGCGCCCATTGCATCACGAGAAGACAATCCATGCTTCTTTCAAAGTATTTCGAACTCGTTCAAGTATCGAAAACTTTGAATAGGGTCTTATAGAAGCATGAAAATTTTTCAGTAATGAAGTCCCATGCGCCCAAGCAAGTGAAGCTCTATGCGCCCAGCCAAAGAAGCTCTATGCGTCCAACCAGTAAAACTCTATGCGCCCAGTCAGTGAAGCTCTATATGCCCAGTCAGTGAAGTCCCATGCGTCCAAGACTAGCTCCTTCAAAAGGAGGGCACATAGCCTGAGACATGGCTATGTGTCCAAGCCTGACTCAGTCAAAGCCATGATCAAAAGGTGCACCGAAGCGTACGACCACGTCAGTATCCACGAGCAATCGTGCACCGAAGCAAGCGGCCACGTCAACACCACGACCAACCCACGATCTCGCCGCCTGTATATGCCTACATCCTATGTGTCCACATAAAAACTAGCGTGTTTCCTCATGTGGACGCATAACATCATTCCAGCTCAAGAACGACTATAAAAAGGGGGCCTCATCCCTCTTCAAAACACAGAACGGAGAGCATTTTTGATGAGAACATAAAATTTTATATTTTTATCACTTAATGTTTCCCATTTATGCTCATTTTATGACTAAAGGTACTCATTATATTTCTATTTTGATTTAGGTTGCAGTTGGAGACATTATGTGCAAAATGGAGCTAAATTACAATTCTGGACAGTTTTGACATCTTTTACGAAAATGATCATAACTTTCTCATCCGAAAAGCAATGGAGGTGATTCAAGAAGATTCGGAAAGCTAAGACACAGGGCTACAACTTATATATTTTGTATTTTTTGCAAATCAAGCTACATCATGGACGAAATCAGACTTGAAGTTGGGTCAAAGATGCTGTGAACAAAAATAGGAACCAAAATAACCATTTTCCTATTTGTTCTATGACTTATTCTATTTGGTTTGAGAAGTTGTAACTTTTAGAGGATATGTGGGAAGATATTGTGGGCTTGAAACAACTAATTTATGGTGCATAAAAGGGGGTAGAAATTATGAGAAGAGAACACACAACACAACTCTTCTTCTTCTTCTTCTCTAACTTTTTTTTTGAAGTTTTGATGAACATGTGCGGCTAAAAGTTGTTGGTCAAAGTGTACGGAAGCCTTGGAATTAGTAAACTTGTGAGATCTAATTTTTTTATATATTTGAGTTATACTTTGAATATTGAATGTTTTTCTATGCCAACTTTCATGATTGTTTTGTTTAATTACTAGAAGGCCTACTAGTTTATTATTCATTTCGATCTACCGCTAAATTAGATATCAAATCCGTAATAGTTTGATGTTTCTAATTTGTGAAGCAACGAAGATTTATTAAACTGCTTTGTTTTGTTAGATCTTAGGAGAAAAACGCTTGACAAAATTAAATGCCATTGCTTGTGCTTGTATTGTTTTGCTTTATCGATCTCCTTGTTCTTTAAGAAATTGCTAGATTAAATCTATAGCGCTTATCTTAGATTATTTAGTAAGTAAAGTTAATTTGGTCGCTTGTATCTGATTAACTAAGCCTAAGAAAGATAGGAAGATACTTCCAACAGTAAATATTCAAAGTATGATTTAATTTATGCATGCATCAATGATCAATTTTATGATTTCCAATGGTGAATGTTCACTGAGACCAATATTTGTTTCTTTGATTGACTTTAATTGTTTTTAGTTCTTCTTAAATTATCTATTATCATATTCAAGACTCTCCCCCCCTCCTTGTTCACATAACACAAATCTAAACTAATTACTCTCCGTGGGATCGATCCTTACTCTCACTTCTACAAATTATTTTAAGAGTAAAGGTTTTATTTTTGGGTGCGTACGACAGCACACCAAATTTTGGTACCGTTGTCGGGGAATAATTCTAGTTGAAGTTTGTGCTTTTTATTCTCATGAAATAATTTTCTATTTATTAGAAAAAAACAAAAAAATGATTTAATAGGACATGACGACCAATTATCAACAAGTTGACACTTGGCTGGATCTTCTATCTAGGCATGCTAATGAGGTAAATGTTTCTTCTCTTTGAACAAAAAATTGCTAGTTTAACTTCTCTTGTTCATCAAATTGTTGTAAGTGGAAACATGCAAACAACAATGTCTTGTGAGATTTGTTTAATAGCAGGGCATCCAACTGATATGTGCCCAATACTTGAAGACGAACCCAGTGTAACTCAAAATTGTCCAAGTTACCAGCAGTACAAGAAACCATATCCCCATGAACAACAATCGGACCAAACTTCTAATTCTGGTATGTCTCTAGAAGATATTGTTAAGTCTATTGCCACTAATACCTTGCAATTTCAACAAGAGACAAGGGCCAGTATACAGGAGAAGAAGGACAACATCCAATGTCTGAACAATCAAATGAGCCAAATGGCTACAACAATTAATAAGCTGGAGGCACAAAGTTCAGGAAAGCTACCATCTCAAACGATAATAAATCCGAAAGAAAATACAAGTACAATTATTTTAAGAAATGGTAAAGAGGTTGGCATCCGAGTAAACGAAGTACGTACTTCATCAAAACAACAAGAAAAAAATAGTGTTGTAGACACGAACATTCCTAATGATGACGTAGTACCTAATGCATAAGAAATTTTTGAACTTGATGGCAAAGATGGATTGGAAATTGCCATCAGTGAGCATCTTGAGAAAGGGAATGAGGAGTTAACTTTGAGTTCGAATTTGCAGGAAACCGTATCAACATTGAATAATTTTCTAAAAATGCAATAGTCATGTAACTTTCCTTATATGGTATTATCAATTTCTAACAACTGGCAATTACCATCTACTTTGCAGGCCTCTATGCAAGATGAGAAATGCTTATATAGTTATGAAAGTATGTATAAAGTCGAGCCAACGACGTATTAAACAAAGGCGCTGCTTGGGAGGCAACCCAAGGGGAGTTTGTTCTTATTCTTGCATTTTTTTGTTTATTTTTGTCTTTCCTTTGCATTTAGCCTTACAATGGGACAATGTCAGTTTAAATGTGGGGGAGGGGAATTAAATTATTTTAAGCAGTTTCAGTTTTTTTTTTATGTTTCAAAAAAATGAGTTTTTATTTTATTTTATTGTGGTTTTCAATAAAGTTTTATTTTTTTATTTAAAAAATCTGTTTTTTATTTTCAATAATTTTTGGTTGTGTATGTCATGAGGAAGATTTAACTAAGTTTAAAAAATTCATAACATGATTGAATAAATACTCTTTTCAACTTAGAATTAATTGGTATAGTTATTTTCCTTGAGGATGGTTGTGACTAAATTTGGTAGACAGCCGGTGAGATTTTGAGCCTTTAGACTGACACATCAGTCTCACTATTTCTTTGATGAGAGATGTTCTTCCATAGACTTGTTTCTCTAGAACTTGCTTAGATTCTCTTCGAGGTCACATCAGCACATGCATACATGAATATGATTAAGGCCATTTTTGTTATACGCTACATAAGCCAAATAGCCTACCCTGAAATTATTTTTCTTTTGGTTGAACCCCTTTGAGCCTTATTGCTTCTACTTTTGTGAACCCATATTACAAGCTTTAACATGAAAAAAACCCAGGCCAGAAAACTAGTAGAGCATTATGATATGTATGGGTATATAAAAATAAGTGTGGGGGTATCTGAATTTCTAGTTTGGCTAAATATTTTTATTCTCAAATTCTTGAGTTCCATCATGAAAAAAAAATGAAAAAGAAACGAAAAAAATGAAAATAAAAAAGAAAATGAAAAAAGATGATGAGAAAAAGAAAGAAAGAAAGAAAGAAAGAAGTAATGAAAAAAAAAGTGATGGAGGAAATTACTTTTGATATTCATTTTCATAATTCTTCCTCCAATTCTAATGAATGGGTATGTTGAATGCTTTAAGGTCAATTTGAAGAAGCTAAATGGGGTGATTGGTTTTATATATTTTATATATTTGAGCTTGAGTTAAATTATTTTTGCTCCACTAGTTCTGATAGATTTTTTTTAGCTACATTCCCAAATATATCCTACCTTGATCCTAAGCCCCATTACAACCCATAAAAGTCCTTATGATTTGTGTTATGGATGTGGTCCAAGTGGTGGAGAATGAATATATATGCAAGCTTATGGTAGATTATTTCTTTTCGAATGAATTTGAGCGAAACACATACCCTTCAAATATATGAGAGTTGAGTGTTTATTCCCGTGAGAGTCTACCAATTTAGTTTACTCTATCTTCAAATAAAATTACTTACTAAGTAATTAGAAGTTGTTTAAGAATATATTTTCATGACATGTTATGAGTTTTGAAGAGCATGGTTATTGTTTATTTATGACATTACAACTTTGATTTTCGTTTTGAAAAAAATAAATAAATAAGAGTTTTGTCCGAGGACGAACAAAAGTTAAGTGTGGGGGTATTTGATGAGAACATAAAATGTTATATTTTTATCACTTAATGTTCCCCATTTATGCTCATTTTATGACTAAAGGTACTCATTATATTTCTATTTTGATTTAGGTTGCAGTTGGAGATACTATGTGCAAAATGGAGCTAAATTGTAATTCTGGACAGTTTTGACACCTTTTACGAAAATGACCATAACATTCTCATCCGAAAAGAAATAGCGGTAATTCAAAAAGATTTGGAAAGATAAGACACAGGGATATAACTTTTATATTTTGTGTTTTTTGCAAATCAAGCTGCATCATGGACGAAATCAAACTTGAAGTTGGGTCTAAGATGTTGTGAACAAAAATAGGAACCAAAATAACCATTTTCCTATTTGTTCTATGACTTATTCTATTTGATTTGAGAAGTTGTAACTTTTAGAGGATATGTGGGGAGATATTGTGGGCTTGAAACAACTCATTTATGGCGTATAAAAGGGAGTAGAAATCATGAGAAGGGAACACACAACACAACTCTTCTTCTTCTTCTCCAACTTTTTTTTTGAAGTTTTGATGAACATGTGCGGCTAAAAGTCTTGTTGGTCGAAGTGTACGCAAGCCTTGGAATTAGTAAACTTGTGAGATCTAAATTATTTTATATATTTGAGTTATACTTTGAATATTGAATGTTTTTCTATGACAACTTTCATGATTGTTTTGTTTAATTACTAGGAGGCCTACTAGTTTATTATTCATTTCGATCTACCGCTAAATTAGATATCAAATCCATAATAGTTTGATGTTTCTAATTTATGAAGCAACCAAGCTTCAGTAAACTGCTTCGTTTTATTAGATTTTAGGAGAAAAACGTTTGACAAAATTAAATGCAACTACTTGTGCTTGTATTGTTTTGCTTTATCGATCTCCGTGTTCTTTAAGAAATTGCTAGATTAATTCTATAGCGCATGTCTTAGATTATTTAGTAAGTAAGTTAATTATGCCGCTTGTATATGATTAACTAAGCCTAAGAGAGATAGGAAGATACTTCCAACGGTAAATATTCAAAGTATGATTTAATTTATGCTTGCATCAATGATCAATTTTATGATTTCCAATGGTGAATGTTCACTGAGACCAATATTTGTTCATTTGATTGACTTTAATTATTTTTAGTTCTTCTTAAATTATCTATTATCATATTCAAGACTCTCCCCCCTCCTTGTTCACATAACACAAATCTAAACTAATTACTCTCTGTTGGATCGATCCTTACTCTCATTTCTACAAATTATTTTAATAGTAAAGATTTTATTTTTTGGTGCGTAAGACAACATACCAATTTTCTAGCGCCAAATTGCTGTACTTCTTGCCAGTGAGCCGAGAGTTAGCAATTTTCTTAGGTTTTCTCCCACTTTTGTAATCGGAGTGTCAACGGAGTAAAGGAGCAACTGCCGCTCGATCTCTATCGTCCCATTCCCTAGAATTCTTTTTTGTACTCGGGGATCCTCAGCGCAGGATCTCTCAGGCGTACTCGATTTTGGCGCCTTGTGCCAATAAAGAAAAGACAACATTTTTTGTGTGTCCACAGACGTCATTGCACGAGAATTGTCTGGAGACATAAAAACAAGTGAAAGTCTTGGCACGATGGAGTTTGCATAAATTTCTACTTGGCGAGGCACTGCCTCGAATGTGTATTGAAGTCACAAATAGGGTATAGCACGACCTGTCGTTGCGTTACCAAGTATAGGCCAAGGCATTTTTATCCTAAAATTGATCCTAAGGCAAGACTAGAAAGACAATCAAAAGGGATTAAGCTGCACAAAGTAAATGAACGTGTCTGTTATATATGGGTGGACGAGGAGCTCACTCCACCAGTACAGTTGAGTACTGACACCCACCCAATTTTTATGTGCAGGCACAGATAGAAGCCCGATGGTACAGAGCTCGCATGGATGCATCGAGGCACGGAGTTTCTTGGCGTTTCAAGGCATGCGATCGCATGGAGTCAGAACTTATACGAGAAATAATGTATGGACATTGCCATTCCGTAGAATCTGCCACTCGTCGCCTTGAAGCTTGTATTGAGAATTGAAAGAGAGCAGAGTGATTTATAATATGAGAGAAAAGTGAGATTGAGAGACTTGTAATTTGGCCTCGTGCCCATATTGTAATCTTTGTTCAATATCAATAAAAGAGTATTTTATATGACTTGTGTTTTGCTTCAAATTTTCGCTGCTGACTATTCATTGTTTCTGCTTGGGATTTGTCACTACCACATTTTAGCTTGAGGGTATTTTGGTCATTATGATATTTTTAAAAATTATTTTATTATAGTTTGATTGTTGGTTGTGATTTTTGACTTTTGCTAGTTGATACTATAAAGACTAGCGTAGTGTCTGAATTTGAACTTTGTGACTTATTTAGCATGGTAGAATGGTGTGGGACCCTAATCTAACTTAAGTTGACTCAAGTTGACTTGGGTTCTTGTAGAGAATGGGTCTCTTTGGTAGTTGGCCCTTTTTAGTTAGAAGGCTTAATCAACTAGCTAGTGCATTAGGCCCATGACCATTTCCTAAGAAACCCTTACCCTAATCGCATGTCGCCGGCCCACTATAGCAACCATATGGAGACCCCAACCCCCATATATAATGTCTATTGTCACGTCCCGGTTCCCAGAATGACACGAGGCACGTGATACTTCTCCCCAGGCTACGCAACTGTACAATGAGTACCAAAATGTACCCCGCGATTGTCGCCTGTAAGGTCCGGGATAGGCATAGATAAAAGGAACAATCACAGAATTCCACAATTACATAACATTCATTTATCCAGAAATATTACATATTTGGTCTAGAATTCATCAAAACACATATTTTATATATTTAATCCGCTGTCTTCAAACACATGATTGATTCATAGTCTTCAACACATAATTTACATAATTAAAATATTATAAAAAAGAAACTATATTCCATCCATTCCACTTCATTCATAGAGATCATCCTCAGTGTACGCCTGATCCACATCGTGATCCTCTTCAGTCCCTAGTGAACAAAACTAGGTCGTCAATACGACGAGCAAGCCCTCAGTCAAAGGAAAGAGTTATGAACGTAATAATAAGACAAGTGAACAAGATTTAGTATCTAGAGTGATTAAATTCATACCTTGATATTAGTCAAAAGTAAGTGATTCTCAATTAATGTCACAAGGACACGACAAGATCTTTCTAGACCTAAATGCAATTTAGAGAAACTCTTGGATCACACACACTAGCCTAGCATCTCAACAATAACCCCATTTGCCCGGGATCAGGCTCGTACAAAACGGGTTGGTGCTTAGATACTCCAGCCGTCTGTACTATCACATATTGATGTGATTACAAGCAAGATAACATCATGAGTGGTTTCCGAATCATCTGGGTCGAGTCATCGCATCATGTGTTATAATCAAGAAGTTCGTATGACTTGGACTTTTCCAAGAATATCGAACCCATTCATTAGAGAGCTGAGCTGAACTCAGGGCCTGGATATCTAATGAATTAACAAATATTCTGAGCTGAAACTCAGGGTAATGTGCAAATGGATAGCTGAGCTGAAACTCAGGGCCTGGATATCCAATTGCGATCAAGAAAGTGAGCTAAGCCTCACCCCGGATATTCGCACGGCCGCACGAATACCATATCAGGGACTGATCAGTACGAAAATGAAAAATAATATTGCTAAGAAGTCAGCCGGGTGTGATCCAACGGTTTCTCTCCCAAAAACCCATTCAACCTATTCTAAACATTTAGACCTCAGAGAAACTATCTCCCAAACAGGAGTCCTAGAAGTCAAGTCGCATTCAGATATTAGTTTCATCTTTTCCGAAACTAAGGTAGCCCGAGAAATATTGGAACCAAGGTAAAATTCTAAGATATTCAATTTGGACATGATTCCAAAAATCCCTCCGATATTATAGGTCGGAGATGGATGGTTCAAATGGTCTAGAACTTGAGTCAAAAGTTTCCAAGAAGTCCGAATTGTCGGAAATAGACTAACTCTGGAAATTCTCAAAAATTTCGGCAGAGTCTCCTTCGTATTTACTGACCCAGAAATTAATCCGATACAAGTAAACACAAAAGAAATAATATACGGGCACGCCGACCCCTTCGGTGGAGCAATCCTCAACACCGGCAACACGCAAATATAAACGGGTACGCCGACCCCTTCGGTGGAGCAACCCTCAACACTGGAACACACGCATATATGTATATCATCATATATATAAATTAAAAGTTTCTTACCCAAGACTTGGCAAGGTTTGCTAGCTACTTGTGATTTGCTAATAACACAAGTCAAGGATAATCATTAGACATTAGGGAAACATTTTCTCAAGAAATGGAATGTTTGTTAAAACACAATTTGAAGGAGACGAAACCCGATGTATAGAGAGTAAAAATGCCCAAAAATCTTATACATAAGCTTATAGCTAACATAAAACTATCTAGAGACTTGAGAATTATTACAACACATGTTTGTATGTGTAAATTTCATTTGAAATGCTGAATTTAATGGAATGTGAACTAAATTATCGAGTAAGGACCTTTAAAGACTCATATATACATACTAAAAATAAAGAATAAGGGCCTATATATATATACATTTGATCAATTGCCAAATAGTTGGGATTCGTGAACAAGTATTTGATCATAACAAGGTTACCAAGAGTTTTAAGGTCTATGGTAAATCCTAAACTCGATATTAATGTCTTATATATATATATATATATATATATATATATATATATATATATATATATATATATATATATCCGGTGTCCAAAACACACTAGTTTTAACAAAGTAGGGATGGAAATGTCTCAATTATTAGTAAAAAGAATTTTGGACAGAATTGAACATGTTAAGAAAAACACTTGAAATTACTAGGTACTTAAAGTGTATGCATAAAGGATGTCAAGGCTTTGTATTATAATAATAAAACTAGGAGTTGACAAGCTAAATCTATGTAACAAATAATTTGATTTAAAGGATAAAAATTTTGTGCAACTAGTAAAAAAATGTTTAGTGACATACAATTCAGAATATAAATTCGATACAATTAGTATGGACATGTATATATATATCTATATGCATCAACCACTAGGTTCACTCTTACGTATCCTATGTTTCATGTATCTTCACATACACTCACACGTATACACATATAATGTAAGCAAGTGTCCATTTATTATTTGTGTCCTACAATTTATGTCCAAATATTAATTGATGTGTTGTGTCCATATTGTATCCCAATATTGTGTCCAAAATGTATATTCATTCAAAGTGTGATGTGTCCAACATATTGTGTCCAAATTATATAATCTTTCCTAATTTATGCAACAATCTTTCAAAAATAATTTTGTTATGAATTCTATAAATTTTAGAATATTTATATAATCCATAATTATTCAAGAAAATTTGGAAAAATAAATTTGGAAAAATGTCTCAAGGAAAAAGAGGGAAGAGGAAAGAGGATTTGCCTTGAGCCTTGCTCTTAGAGTACTCTTCCTAGAGGAAAGTTCTCCCTAAAGCTCCAATTCTGAACCTAGGGCACAAATTTGGAAGTTTTGGGTTAAACTCAAAACCTAGAATTAATTTATCAAGAAATTGAAGAGGAAAGAGTAAGGAAATTTGAAGAAAAGAAGAGAAAAGAAGAATAAGAAGATGAAGAAGGGGGAGGGGGTTGGCCAGTGGCCGACCGGCCGACGGCGCCCGCCCGCAAACAGCCGTGCGGCAGCAGCAGTAGCAGTTAGCGGCAGTAGCAGTAGCAGCAACAGCTGCAAGAGCAGCAGTGAAGGGAAAAAGAAGAAGAAAAAGAAGAAAATAAGAATTGGAAGAAGAAAAAGAAGAAGGTGAAGAAGAAGGGAGAGGAGAGTACCTGGAGTGAAGAGGGAAGGAATGGTTTTGCTCTCTCTCTCATTCCTCTTGTTTTAAGAGGGATTAATAATTAGGAAAATACCTAAAATGCCCTCTAAGATTTGTCATGAGGCATGAGTGCCAAATGGCACTCATCCATGCATGTTTGACACTCAAGCATGTTGGAGAAATACAAAATTAGATTTTGCATGAGGGAAAATTTGGAAAAATTTTGATTTATTCAATTACACTATAAAATTTTTTGAGAAATAATTTATAGAAAAATAATTTTGAATGGTTGAAAATTAATTAAAAATACCAATAATAAATAAAAAAAAATAAGGTTATGACATCTATTCTCACTTGCCTCTTTTAGAAACCCTAATAGTTCTTCTCTAAATCATCAAAACTCATCATTCCTCTACCAAATTGATCCCACTCACTTGCATTGGAGGTCATTTCTAAAGTAGAGGTTGAAGGGAGCTTGTTTGCAAGGTTTGGAGATCACTTGGCCATTGCAGGAGGACTTCTCATTTGAGGCTTTTGATTGAGATCTCTTCCAATAGTTAAATCCCTCAAATTGATTCAAATCTCCATTTTCGTTCCATAGAAGCATCCATCTAGGTGTCCCCTAGCTGTAGAGTGAGTTTGGTTGGAATTGGTATTGGTTTGGTGCCCGTATCGGATATATATCAGTGTCCTTGTATTGGTGTTTGATGAAATGCCTCAAAGGGTTTTTGTTTGTATTTTTAAAATATATTTAAATAAAATTGTAGCCTATATGTGGCTTTTGATTTCGTATTGGACTGAGATCAATTTTGTGTCTGTGTCATGTCCATAGAGGGCAGGACACGCTGCTCAAGGGTGTGCACGGGTGCCCTACTTCTCGGGTTGGATATTTACGTATCCGTGTCACTTAGATACGTGACACTTGGCATGGACATGGGGGCAATGACTGCGAGTATGCCTCCAAAGTCTCATAGCTTATCTTGTCGTGTTGGACAAGAATTCCTTCGTGCACTGGTTTTATACTGAGACTGAATCACGAGGATTTTGCGTCTGATACGCGCTTCGTGTCGCGTAGACACGTGTCATGGATGTCTCGTGTGGTGTCTATTGTGTAGCCCTAGTATTGAGCTATGTGTGGACACAAGCACGAGATGTGTCGTGACTCGTGTTGTGTCCACGAGCCCACTTACTGGCCACACAAGGTAATGCAGTGCAATGTGTGTCTGTGTGTGTTTTAAATTGTTTGGACACCTCGTGTCCAATTGTTTTGATACGAGATGACCTGTGAGACACGAGTACATGTACACGACATATTATCACACTAATTTGGCCTTTGATTGGGTTTCAAAATATTAATTTAGGGTTTTTGTTGAGTTTTGATACTCTATACTGTTTCGAGTAATTTCTGAGATTTTAATTGCTAATTAACTGTAAATTAAATGATAAGTTGAAATATTTAACATAGGAATATGTTTGAGAATCATGTTTACATATATGGGTTCATTGTGATGATCGTTTTGGAGTGAGATGAGGTTTTCGAGCAATATTGATATATTATGCAATGTAATTTCTAATACATGTTATAACTGAGATGGGGTTTTCAAATAATGTGTGATGCATGAATACAATACTTGTCTAGTACATACAGTATGTGTAGGTTGGTATGTTTCCTGAGAATTAGGGTTAAATGTCTGATACATACATTTAATTTCCTGAGTTGAAAGTTGCATTTATGCATGATGCTATATAGGTTTGTCTTTATATATGTTAACTGTGGTTTTGGGTTTATGAATTCTGAGTTAAGAGGGTGTATATATTTTTGTGAACCTGAGAATGAAACCCTATTCTCTTGACACTAACATGCTGCTGTACACCAGAAAATATTAACCCTATACACATGTACACTAGTGTATGACACATTTGACACTACACTATAATGTTTGACACCAATTGCCATGTAGACCTAACCACTTGACACCATATTTTGCCAGAACACCATAACCCCCTGCAGTTATGAAGCCTGAATACATAACCCCCTTGACACTAATATATTTGTTGTTACACACAGAACACATAGAACCCCCTGCTGCAATGTTTTTCTGAGATAACCCCCTCCCTCTGTTAACTGTTGACACTTAGTGTATGTTTACACCCTTGACACTAGCGTATTGACACTATACACACAACCAGTTGACTCATTACATGTTCACACACTTGTACGACACTATCTCTATGTCACCCTATATATATAACTCACCATATATATATATATATATATATATATATATATATATATATATATATATATTTTTTTTTTTTTTATATATGTATATATATATATATATATATATATATATATATATATATATATATGTATGTATACATGACAATGTGAATGTGTGTGTGACATATATATATATATATATATATATATATATATATATATATATATATATATATACATATATATATATATATATATATATATATATATATATATATATATATTATATATATATATATATATATATATATATATATATATATATATATATATATATATATATATATGTATATATATATATATTAAAAATATATAAATATATATATATATGTGTTTGATTGCTAGAATAGTTTGGTTAGGCCTAGAAAGACTTGTTAGACTAGGTTTAGACCTAGAATGGCTTAGTTGACATAGTTTGACTAGTATAGTTGACTAGAGTTGACCATGAGTTAACTTTTGTCTAGAATGACCTAGAAATCATGCAGAGTGCAATGTAATCTTTAGTTTACCTTTTCTGGACATGTTGTGACTTGTGTTGCTCTAAATAGGAGTCAGATATCTCACTCCGGACTCTATATTCACATAGACTTCAGATATTGGGTGAGTACATTCTCTGACCGTTTCATACTTGTTAGAATTTATAGTTATGCTCTAGATTACTTTACTTGATGCTGTCACGTTGTTAACACGGATTGGTACAATATGGATACTTTCTTGAGATGTTATCCCCCCGGGAGCATCGGGATACGTCATGTCATGTACTTTTTTTGTAAATCATGTATTCATGTGCTTTCATCATTCATGTGCACTCTTGTGATTCATGTACTCTTATGTTCACAGAGCCCCCATGTATACTTCATGTGCACCCATTTATGGCCCCACATGTGAAATCATGTGCAATAACATAACTTGTCTGGATCTTTGTGTATTGATTAGGGTACGGGAGAGTATAAATGGTCATGTTAACAATTCCAAAGTAGTGTAATCATGTACAAACTCTTTAGTGTAATCATGTGCAAATTTAAGCCGTTCACCTGCCTACATTGTACTCTACATCACTAGCCACTGATAGTTCTTTACTTATAGTAGATATTTTCTTACAGTCATCTCTTTTTTTTCATGTATATTCTTTAGCGTTTCATGTATCTTACTCTATAGCATGCTTATATTTCCTGTCATGATATGAACTGTGTGAGATGTATTGTGCTCGTTCCTGTCCTGACTGGACCTGTTGAAATATTACAGATGACATCGAGGAGTTCTGTCCTACGTAATTGTAGAAGCATGGAAAATATTGCTTTTAGTCCCACATCGGAAAGGAGAAAAAGAAAGGGCTCACTCCATTCTATAAATAGAGCCCCCTTGCCTCCTTTGAAAAGGGCACCAACTTCTCTTCCCTCCTTCCAACTTGGACTCTTCCTACTATGCAACTTCGGGTGCTAAGTCGAAGAAGTCTAGGGCAGCACGGGCTCGTCGAGCTCAGTCAGCTGTCCCAACCTCTGACCATCAGAGCGCCCCGCTAACTGTTAAAGCGGGCCTCTGATGGAAAGTTGTAAACGTGATACCTACGCACTCGTGTGTTCGGGATACCCGGGCCCACAAAACGAGTACAAAGGTTGACCGAGATGTCCTTGACTTGCGAGATGGGATCCTTCACAAGCGCAAGGAAAGAAGGGGATTCTCTATGCCGCTCGAATTCAACATGGAGCTTCATGCGGCCCAAAATCCAGAAAGCTTCATGCGGCCCAAAAGCAGCAGGGGGGCCTTAGGCGGCCCAAAATCAACATGGAAGCCTATGCGGTTCAGCCAGAAGGAGCCTCATGTGGTGCAGAAACTCATGCGGACCGAAAGTCTTCTGGAGCCTCATGCGGCTCGGATAACCTCTATGCGGTTACGACTCCGGTCATGACAACTCTTCATGCGGCTCGAGTATGAAGACTCTCATGCGGCTCGAGTATGGAGACGCTCATGCAGCTCGATCGTGATGACTCTTCATGCGGCTCGGTCATGACGACGCTCATGCGGCTCGAGTATGAAGACTCTTATGCGGCTCGGTCATAACGACTCTCATGCGGTTCGGGTATGGAGACTCTCATGCGGTTCGGACACGACGACTCTCATGCGGTTTGAGTGTGATGACTTTCATGCGGCTCATGAGTACAACAGTTGGGACACATGGCTGGACACATGTCAAAAGTCGATCATATCTCAATAATTCAGATCTGCTGCAATCAAAGTAATCTCTAGATTGGGTCGAATCCCAATAATCATAACAAATAGTGGGGACACATGGCAGAGCATGATTCAGATTTATTCATTCATATTTGCAAACGTCAACAAGTCATCATGATGCAGATTTGTTGCAATCAGCATTAGTTACTCATTAGATTCAGCGCAATCTACATTAATGACCCAAATTCAACACAGTCAGGATTAATGGCCCAGATTGATTAATCAAGAGGCCGCCGACTTTTGAGAGGGGGCAATCATTGCAAACCCTAATGATGCCCCCCACTCTTATAAATAGCAAGGTGCCATTCCCTTGCGAAAAGGAGGAGATTCTCAGATAAAAAAAGAAGAGAGACACAGAGAGCCAGAGAGCTAGAGAGAAGGTGAAGGCGACTCTCATACGGCTGTACTCTCTGCTGCTCCCCAAGCTCTAGACGGAGTACTCTCTGCTGCCCAAGACGGCGAAGGCGACTCTCATACGGCTCCACTTCAAGCCATAAAGTACACTACTGTCCCCAAGTCCGGCAGAGGAAAGCACTACGATGCTGGACTTGCAGGGACAAAGAGTGATTCTATGCGCCCCAAAAAGAAGCCGAACACTCATATGTCCAAGTCTGCCAACCGCATACAGGATGCTCATGCGGCTGAAACTGCCAGCCGCATGAAGGAGGTCTATACGGCCAGATCATCCAACCGCATGAAGAAAACTCATGCGGCCGAGACTCCCAGCCGCATGAAGAAAGCCTATGCGGCCACAACTGCCAGCCGCATGAAGATTATTGATTCCAGCCGCATGACGCCTATTCCACGCGGCTCTATCTTCGACCGCCTCTCATATGGTCCTGATCTCTTGTACTCCCAAGAAGACATGTCTGACTCTTTCCAGCACCACTTAGACTCTTCCTACTATGTGCCCTCACGCACTAGAGCAAAGAAGTCTAGGGCAGTGCGAGCTTGGCAAGCTCGATCCGCTGATCCGACCTCTGACCATCCGAGCATCCCGCATATTGTTATGCGGGCCTCTGATGGGAAGTTGTACAGAACCACTCGAGTCCAACCCCCGGCGGCAAATGGACAGAGAGGTCCCCAAAAGTCTCCCAAAATCCAGGGAGCAAACATGGTCGATCCAGACCCTTCTGACTTATGTGAGGCCATCCTCCACAAATGCAAGGAAAGAGAAGGTGCATCGGGACGCAAAGAGTTCTCCCACGGACGTCACTCCACCCAAGTCATCGTCAACTGCTGTTGCAACAACGCGACGATACGAGAAGATCGGCAGTCCGTCTTCCAAAGACTGCAACAACCATGTTCAGAGGATGAGTCACTTCCCGTCGTCTCCTGTAACTCTGCTCAGAAAATATCCGTCGATGGGAGAGGAAAGAAGACAAATGTTCCCAGTCCGAAGATTTCAACCACTATGACTAAGAGACTGTCGTCTAAGCGGGTGCCTACCACCGGAGTTTTCCAAGGCACCCGTTCTAAGACGAAATCTGCTACAGTGGGAGATTCATCGTCCACACCACTGGGGGTAGCACTCCTCCGAACCTCTACGACAATCCGATGTTGCAAGAAGATGAGCCGGAGAAAACAACCCTCCTATCAGATGCAGCAAACCCCGACGTCCCCGAGGACGTCCACAACTCCCAAGATGAGGCGAACTCGGAAACTGGGAGTACTGTTCCTTCTGAGTCTGAACCAGAGGAAGACATTCCCACATACCCCGATGATTTCTCATTACAGGGGTATGACTCGAAAGACACGTCCTCCACCGTGCCATCCATCTCTCCTCACGTAAGGACGGTATTCATGACGGACAACAACCAAGGTGGTTCCAGTGATCGCCAACGCATAGACACTCTGGAAGCCATATTGCACGCCTTGGTCAAGTCTGTAGACGAGATCAAAGCGACCCTTCCAATCCTGCAAGGAGGGACGCCTGGCCAAACAAGCGCGGCTCCCGCGGTCAATACGGACTTAAATTCAGCGGCACCGAATCCGGGCAACAATCCTCCTGAAATAACGGCCCCCACAGCTGTGGATGAGGCCCGAGAAGCGAGAAGAGAGGTCCAGGAGCTCCGAGCCATGTTTCACGCTTGAGAAAACTCTCAAAACCTCAGAATACGGCAACCGTACCCTGCTGCATAGAGGGATGTCCCCTTTCCGCCAAGATATAAGCCGTTCAACATCAACCCGTATGATGGCAAGACCTCCGCAAGTCGGTACATCACTTACTTCGAGGTCACCACCGACCATCTGCCTCATGACGATGCCATCCTCACACGATTATTCGTTGGGGCATTCGAAGGAGTCGCCTTCGACTGGTATCGCAACCTGCCAGACAACTGCATCCACTTCTTCGCCGGCTTCAAGCGCATGTTCTTGGAGAGATTCTACGAAGTAGGACAGGATGTTACGATGTCCACCGTCATGGACGTCGTTCAAGGGGAGAAAGAGCTGACAAGGAACTATATTGAGCGGTTTCGCCAAACCGCAATGAAGCTGCCCTCTGGAAATCCGGATTCCTCCTTAATTGAAATTTGCCAAAAGAGGCTGCTTCCAACAATCAGCCTCTGGATGGGCAAAAGTCAATTCAAGGACTGGAAGACGTTTATCATCAGTGCCACAAGCACCGAAGAATGATTGAAGAAGGCTCGCCAACTGGGATTGTACATCTCAGAAGGAGAGGACAAGGGCAGGCGTCCCAATGCCAACACCAACAATGGGGGTGGCTCCACCAACAACTGGGACAACAAGGGCAAGCAGGCTATGGTGGCCGACACAATACAGAAACCTGAGCCAAAATCGGCAGACAAGCAATGGCCACAAATGACCTACTCCTTCGAAGACGGCCACGTCAAGCCCATCTTGGACATGCTCATTCAAGGAGACAGAATTCAGCTTCCTCTATCAAGACGGGAACCTCGGCCGGTAGAAATAGAGAACCCAAAGTACTGCCATTACCACCGCTACGTCCACCATGCTACACACGACTGCTACCAACTAAAATAGTACATCCAAAATCATATCGATTCGAACGCTCTGGCCATTGACTTCGAGGAGGTAACCGTGGTAGCCAATATGGTGTCAGTATAATTTGGCAGCTTCCCTCCAACGAAAACTCAAGACGGTGTGGTCCCCATCCCTCTGGCGACAATGGAGATTGCTAATCTTCCATCCCCCCGAGATCAGGCTGCTGGTCTAGTGCCCCTTACCATATCATGAGGGGAGGTCATGTGGGTCCATCCAGACTTGTTATCTGAAGTGATTCAGTCCACACCATCTTCCATTCGCAAGAAGAAGAGCGAAAAAGTTAGATCCTGCCGCACAATCTCGGCAGATATCGAAGAAGTCACAGCTGTCGTTACTCGGTCTGGGGCATAATCCCAACTTGTGGCTGATAACTCGGCTGAAGATCATCAGCCCGCTACAACTGACGTTCCGGGACCTTTTCAGCCTCCGATGACCGACAAGCCTAGGCCGAAGGAGACTTATTTTGACAGATCCCTCCGAAAAGAGGCACCACAGGGGCTGGAGAGGCCCTACAACTTCGACATCTTGGCGCAATTGGCCAACACACCGGCCAAGTTGTCATTATACGAGCTTCTGAGACTCTTAAAGGATGTTCGTGCGACTTTGACCGATGCACTCCAAAATGCCGACGCGTACCTGGCTCAGGTCAACCTCACGGGAGAGAACCCGCCTGCAGATCTCCAAGACAGCGCTTGCACGGGAGTGATGCCCAACATTGTCTTCACTCCGCAGGATATGCTCATCAAAACCAACCTGCACGATCGCCCGTTATACTACACTGGATACATTGGCGATGTAAAGGTGGATCAGATGCACATTGATCCTGGTTCTTCCATAAGCATCATCTCGAAGGGTCTGTTACATCATCTTCGCATCCTTATGCATCGCCTGATACCTACAAGCACCGCCATCAGCGGTTTCAATTCAGGTAGGAGCTACCCAATTGGGAAGATTCGTCTGAAGTGTCAAATTGGCAATCTTCAGTCGGAAGTCACCTGTTACGTCATAGATGCAGACACTTCTTACAACATCCTCTTGGGGCACCCTTGAATACACGATTATATGATCGTGCCTTCCACGCTGTACCAATGGTTCAAGTATGTCGACAAACACGACTTCGTGAGGACAGAATTTTACGACACGATCCCTTCAAAGGGGTCGAATCCTACTACTCAGACTCCTGCCTGTACGAAAAGTCGAAGAGACACCTTGGTGAAGGAGATGTGTATGCTCGTACCGAGACAACCACAGGATCAGAAGAACCTCTGACGATCCACCTCCAAGCCCGCAAACCTGGCAAGTCCGCACCCCTTACCGCCACTCTACGTAAGGATGCAATCAGCCTCTCGACACAAGAAGAGCAAATGATAATCCGGCTGCCAAGGTCTGGCCAAGTGCCAAGACCCACAACGGAGCCACTGACAATCAGACAGCCAAGAGTCGGCCAGCCGCAAACAGAGAAGCTCAATCCCTCCGACAAACTAATGACGATACGCCTTCCCAAGAAGAGTCATCTCTCCGATGCAAGGTCTGGGGCTTCTAGTGAACCAACCACTCCCCGCCCAGTATCAGGTACCAAACTGGGGGTCGCTAGTTTGCCAACGACCCCACACTCGGCTCCACCAGCTGAACCTCTGACGATCAAGCTGCCCAGGCCGTCCTTTCAGTCTTCGTTTATACAGGGGGTAGCCGAAGAGGAACTAGAGCTAGCTAAGTATGTGGCTGCCCACACTGATGTTCCCTCCGCAGATGATGTAATCTCGGTAGAAAAGATACCTTACTTCATCAATAAAGGGCTATCTTTGAACTACCTCGTGCTTAATAAGCTTTGTACAATGTATGCTATGGAACGCGGTATAGGCACTCACCTACACACACAGGTAACAAATATGTACACCACAAACCAGCTTACTCCAGTGGAAGACGCTTACCGCATAATCGAGGGAGGGGACCATCCAATCATCTTCGGACGGAAGGACGACCCACAACCCTTCACCATAGAGAAGGTCGATCTTGAATCAGATGCTGGAAGACTGCCTCTGTATCTTTATAGCCCCTAATACAAATACCTCATACAAAAACAGGGGTATGATCTGTAGACTACACCAGGCTTAAACTACGGCACTAGACGACGATTACCTTTAAAGCCACCAGTCCCGGCTGGTAAACCACGGGACTACTATAACAAGACTCGATGTGGATTAGGGTATGTTACACCCACAACGACCCCTGAAAGTTCAGATGAAGAATGTGACTGGCATTCACATTCAACCGGGTCACCAACTTCTGACTCGGATACCAGCATCGGAGACGTATTCAGACAAGTCCTGTCAGTCAACATGGCATTCGCCGACGCTTATGAAGAAGATGAAGACATTCTTGAAATCCTCGAGCTAGAGCCGTGGGCCCAACAGTTGGATGCACAATGGGAAAAGCGGTTCGAACAGAGAGAACCTCCTACTGAAGATGAAGTCATACAGGTCGACCTCGGCAACGAATCTTCTCCAAAACCAATCTTCATCAGTAAAAGCCTATCAGACGAAGAGCGAGAATCGCTACTGGAACTTGTCAAAGAATATATTGATGTGTTCGCCTGGAGCTATGAAGACATGCCAGGATTAAACCCCGAGGTTCCCCTTCACAAGCTCAACATTCGGCCAGATGCAAAGCCGGTCAAACAACAACAGCGACGCTTCCGCCCAGGCATCATGGATGCGATCGAAGCCGAAGTCAACAAACTAATAGCCATCGGCTTCATTCATGAGGAACAACATCCGGATTGGGTCGCCAACATAGTACCAGTCCTCAAGAAGAATGGAAAGATTCGAATCTGCATCGACTTTCGCAATTTGAACGAGGCCTGTCCCAAAGATGAATTCCCCCTCCCTATCACAGACATCATGATTGACAACATATGCGGCTTTGAACGCATGTCATTCATGGATGGCTTCTCAGGGTATAACCAAATTAAGATGTCTCCTGACGACGAGAAGCATACATCATTCCGAACACCGATTGGCACATACTGCTACACAGTCATACCTTTCGGTTTAAAGAATGCTGGCGCCACATATCAAAGAGCCATGAGTATCATCTTCAGAGAACACTTGCGCAAGACTGTGGAGTGCTATGTTGATGACATCGCCGTCAAGAGCCGCTATAAGGGAGATCACCTCCAGGATCTGAGGACAGTATTCGACCTGATGCGAGCACATAACCTGAAGATGAATCCCACAAAATCCTTCTTGGACGTATCCAGCAGAAAATTCCTGGGTTTTATTATTACTGCACAGGAAATTCATGTAGACCCCGAGAAGACAAAGGCAATCATGGAGATGGGTCCCCCGAGAAATCTCCGTGAACTCAGAGGCCTTCAAGGGAGGCTAGCTTACATTAGGAGGTTCATTGCTAACCTCTCCGGGCGATGTCAACCATTCACCCATCTCATGAAGAAAGGCGTCTCATTCGTATGGGATGAAGAATGTCAGTGTGTCTTCGACAACATCAAAGAATATTTGTCGAACCCTCCAATCATGGTGGCCCCGGTTGCGGGAAAACCATTCCTGCTCTACGTATGAGCAATGGAACATTCCCTCGGGGCTCTGCTGGCACAAAACAACGATGCAGGCCATGAACAAGCCATATATTACCTCAGTCGAATGATAATTGGGCCAGAGCACCGATACACCGCCGTAGAGAAGGAATGCCTCGCCCTGGTGTTCGATATTCAGAAGATGCGGTACTATGTCACTGGACAAACCATACATGTGATCTCACGAGTCAACCCTCTCAGGGTCCTCATGACTAAACCAGGGGCACTCAGCTCTCGCCTCGCTACATGGGCAATATTGCTGTCCCCTTATCATATGATCTTCGTCCCACAAAAGGATGTTAAAGGTCAAGCCCTGGCAGACTTTTTGGCAGCCCACCCGGGCTCGGAGTCATCCAGAATATATGAAGAAATCCCAGATGAGGTCGCCGACTCGCATGCAACCTCTCACGATGATATATGGCGAATGTTCCTCGACGGTGCCTCAAGGATCGGACCTAAAGGCAACATCGTCGTCGGAGTCGGGGTGGTGTTGGTCTTCCCTTCCGGATTGGTGATTAACCGCACTTACTCTCTCACAGAGCCATGCTCTAACAAAGTGGACGAGTACAACGCTTTGGTCATTGGCCTCCAACTTACAAGAGAGCTGGGGGTAGAATATCTTGAAGCATACGGCGATTCTCAGTTAATCGTCAATCAGATCCGGGGCTCGTACGAAGTCCGCCATGAAGACATGATCCCCTATCACCAAATAGCGATCAACATCATCTCATCGTTCGAGGGGTTCTTTATCGAACATGTTCCCAGACTCCAAAATATCGAAGTCGATGCCCTAGCTGGCCTTGCCGCTTCCCTAGCGGTTCCGAACTATGCTCGCCAGTCCGTGGATGTGATAGGCCACGAACTGGTCTGTCCCAAGAACAACGTTCAATTCGTGGCAAGTTATTCTGCCCAGACGATCGACGAAGTTCCAGATTGGAGACAACCATTTATTGACTTCGTAGTCTACGATATCCTGCCCGAGAACCCAAAAGAGGCCACCTCTGTCCGAAGGCGTTCTCTCAGATTCTTCTACGATACAGAGACGAAAATCCTGTATCGCCAATCCTATGATGGATTATTGCTTCGATGTCTGTCAAACGCAGAAGCCAAAGAAGCCGTACGCGAAGCTCACGACGGTGTCTGCGGGGCCCATCAGCCTGGCCCTAAATTGTAAGACCGTCTTCGCCGAGTGGGCTACTACTGGCCCACGATGGTAGCAGATGCGATAGATTATGCTAGAAAGTGCAAAGCCTGCCACGTCCACGCGGACTTCATCCACCAGTCATCCGAATTTTTACATCCGACAGTGACGTCCTCGCCGTTCGAAGCATGGGGTATAGATATCATTGGTCCAATCACTCCACCTTCCTCCCGAGGACATCGCTTCATACTCGTAATCACAGATTACTTCTCAGCCTTCTTCTGTAAATACAACATCTGATATTAATAAAGCATCTCCTTTACAGTATATTGATGTTTGTAATCATGTATAAAGTTATTTATATTTGCTAGATAGCTTAGAGCCACTAACTATAGGAGTTGTTCAAACTCTTCATACAGAAGTATCATTAGAGTCTGTACAAAATTCATACTTCCTTGTTCCTATTAGAAAGTCAGGAGAAGCTCCAATATTCTTCTGCAAGGGGCCCCAGAATCCTCCTATTCTGGAAGACGACGACAAAAACGATGATACCGGAAGGTTACAACTACGTCGCTACAGTCAGCAGTCCAAAAACATCATCAAGAACATGGGCTATGACTTCAGAATCGGCCTCAATAGTGGAAAAGGAAGAAGAATGCCTGTTCGAATTCCTCCCTTGAAATACGGAAGGACAAAAAGCGGATTGGGTTACATTACTCCTACCCCCTTCATCAACACAGTCCATGAGGATCCAGAATCCGACGGAGACGAACGATCTGATTCTTCCGATTCTTTTTCTTGGGATTCTGACACAAGTATTGCCGATTTTCATCATTCTACTCTATCCGCCAATATGGTCTCCGCCAACGGTCCGCAAGAAAATGATGAAGATGAAGATGATTTTGAAATATCACCCGAATCGGAACAATAGGCTCAAAGATTAGACAACCAATGGGAATTCAGGTTCGAGCAAAGAGAACCTCCTACTGAAGATAAATTGATCCAAATTGATATTGGTGAGGAGGGATCCCCCAAGCCAATATTCATCAGCGAAAGTCTTTCAGAAATAGATAAGCAAGACATGATCAAGCTTATTCATGATTACATCGATGTCTTTGCCTGGAGCTATGAGGATATGCCAGGGCTAGATCCGAAGATCGTAACACACAAACTTAATATCATGCCGAATGCTAAACCGGTCAAACAACAACAGCGACGATTTCGTCCAGACATTATGGATGCAATTGAAGCTGAAGTCAACAAGCTTATGTCTTCCGGATTTATCCGAGAGGAACAACATCCTGAGTGGGTGGCTAACATTGTTCCTGTTCTCAAAAAGCCTGGCAAGATCCGAGTCTGTATAGACTTTCGCGATCTCAATGCGGATTGTCCTAAGGACGAGTTCCCTCTTCCAATCACCGACGTCATGATCGATAACACATGTGGTTTCGAACGAATGTCATTTATGGATGGGTATTCGGGGTACAACCAAATCAAAATATTTCCAGACGACGAGAGACATACTTCCTTCAGAACGCCGATCGGTACATACTGTTACACAGTGATGCCGTTTGGTCTCAAAAATACAGGAGCAACGTATCAGCAAGCAATGAGCACTATATTCCGCGAACATCTCCGAAAAACAGTCGAATGCTATGTTGATGATATTGCAGTCAAGAGTCGACAAAAGGAGGATCATATCCAAGATTTGAAGACTATCTTTGATTTAATACGTCAACATCAACTTAAGATGAACCCTACTAAGTCCTTCCTGGACGTCTCTAGTGGTAAATTTCTCGGCTTCGTCATTACCGCTAAAGGTATACACGTGGATCCCGAGAAGATCAAAGCCATCCAAGAGATGCGTCCTCCACGCACCTTAAAAGAGCTACGAGGATTTCAAGAAAGAATTGCTTATATCAGGAGATTCGTCTCTAACTTATCAGGACGCTGCCGACCGTTCAACAAACTTCTGAAGAAAGGTGTGTCCTTCGTCTGGAACGAAGAATGTCAAAAAGCATTTGACGACATCAAACAGTACCTCATGAACCCTCCGGTTTTGGTACCTCCCGTCTCGGGAATACTATTCCTTCTATATGTTCGAGCCATGGATCATTCTCTCGGTGCATTGCTCGCCGAAAAAATCAAAGATGGCCATGAATAGGCTATTTATTACCTCAGTCGCACAATGACAGGTGCTGAACCGCGTTATTCTCCAATTGAGAAAGAATGCCTAGTATTAATGTTTGCCGTTCAGAAGACGCGACATTACATCATCGGTCAAACGATTCATGTCATTTCCAGAGTGAATCCCATTAGGATTATGATGAAGAAACCCGGTATTCTCAACTCCAGACTGGCTAATTGGGGAATCTTGTTAGCTCAATATGACATGCATTATATTCCTCAAAAGTCAGTTAAAGGACAGGCTCTTGCTGATTTTTTGGCAGCTCATGCAGTTCCAGAGGATTCTAAATTATACGATGAGATTCCAGATGAAGTTATGGATTCAAATCAGGTTTCTGAAGAAACTCCTACCTGGAGTCTATTCTTTGATGGAGCGTCTAGAATGGGTCCCAATGGCGATATTGTCGCCGGAGTCGGGATTGTTCTTGTATCCCCGGAAGGGCTGACTATTCAGAGGGCTTATTCTCTGGATCAATCGTGTTCAAACAATGTAGCCGAATACAATGCTTACTTATCGGTCTTCAAATTGCTAAACATCTGGATATTCAGTATTTAGAAGTTTATGGAGACTCCAAACTTATCGTCAATCAAATCAGAGGTACATACGAAGTCCGTCATCAGGATTTGATACCTTATCACCGAGCAGCACTCTCTATGGCCTTTTCCTTTGAAGGTTTCTTTATTGAACACGTTCGGCGAGCCTGTAATACAGAAGCCGATGCTTTGGCTAATCTTGCCGCTGTGCTAGCCATACCGGTCAGACGTCAACAATTGATAGTTGTTTATAACCGGGAGCTATTCTACGTCGAGAATAATTTGGCTTTGGGTTTTCTCCATGACCCAGACAAAAATTCTCTCAACCCTGATGAATTTAATTCCTCCAACCTTAACACTGGATTAGGGTTTGACAGAGCATCCTCGTCTTCTTCCGATTCTACTATGGAATACATCTTTTCCAACAAAACAGAAGCCATGATCGAAGATTGGAGACGTCTATTTCTAGACTTTGTATTGTATGACATACTTCCCGATAATCCAAGTGAAGCAGCGTCTATCCGACGTCGATCTCTCAGATTCTATTATAATCATACGACAAAGACACTATATCGTCGGGCCTATGACGGTCTTCTCCTCCGATGCATCGCTGTTGAGGAAGCACAACGGATTATCCGTGAAGCACATGATGGTGTCTGCGGAGCCCATCAACCAGGTCCTAAACTTCAAGATCGTATCCGACGTATGGATTATTATTGGCCCACGATGGTGGCTGATGCCATTCAATATGCCCGAAAATGTAAAGCCTGTCAAATCCATGCAGACTTTATCCATCAACCGTCAGAGTTCTTACACCCGACAGCGACATCATGGCCCTTCGAGGCCTGGGGCATAGATATCATTGGTCCCATCAACCCACCGTCATCAAAAGGACACCGGTTTATTCTAGTAATAACCGACTACTTTTCCAAATGGGCTGAAGCAATCCCGCTATCTGAAGTTAAAACTTCCAACGTCATCAACTTAGTCAAGCATCATGTCATCTATCGATTTAGTGTTCCTCGACGTATTATCCATGATAATGGACCACAGTTTGTTAGTCAGAAATTTACTCGATTCTGCGACCACCATCGAATCAATAACCGAGCTTCTACAGCATATAATCCAGCAGCTAATGGATTGGCATAAGCTTTCAATAAAACCATCATCAAACTCCTGAAAAAGTTCGTTTCTTCTAACAAACGCAACTGGAGCGAGAAGCTTGGTGAATGTTTATGGGCCTACCGCACCACAGTTCGCAATGCGATCGGGTGTACGCCTTTCTCTTTGGTATACGGGTGTGAAGCTGTCCTTCCCCTCGAGATCCAGATTTCTTCTCTGAGAATCGCAATCTCCAATGAACTTACAACGAAGAACAATGATCATCTTCGACTTCAAGAGCTAGAAGCTCTAGACGAAAAGCGATTGTACGCTCAACAAAATATCGAGCTGTATCAGGCCCGAGTTTTAAAAGCTTTTAACCGGAAGGTGAAAGTCAGAGCATATCGGAAAGAATAACTTGTTCTTACCGTCAAACGTCCTATGACTATGACACATATGAGCAAAGGCAAGTTCGACGCGAAATGGGAAGGCCCATTCGTCGTAAACAAAGTCTTCTCAAATGGAGCATATCAGCTTACCTCTATGGATGGTAAAGTCACGATGATGCCTATCAACGGCAAATTCTTAAAGAAATATTATGTATAAATCTCGTTAATATATGATATTTTCATCTGCTGTGATTATTCCCCAGCAAATATAAAATCAGAGTTTATTTTTCCCCACCAAAGTCGTCTCGATATCGTTATCCCCAACAAAAATTGATATTCTACCACATATCATCTTCCCAGAGAATTTGATATTCTGTCTTATTAGATCCCCAGTGGATTTAATAAAGATCTTATATAGAAAATCACGTCCATATTACCACTGAATTTTCTATCTCAGTATCATATTTTCTATTCTATGAAAATGATATCTAGTCTTTTGATTTCCGAGTCCAAAGATCATGGAAAATTGAGTTCAAAGATATCTTTATATCTGAATTCTGTTTTCTCTAAATCTGTATTAAACTAAAATTTTTGGTTTAATATCATCTGATGAAATTACAAAATTCATTTGTATATTTTATTCTATTGAAATATGTCATGTATTATTTACCTCTGAACATATTTTCTACAAAAACATCATACACAAAATCGAAATCAGGTCAAAGTGCTCATTTCCTCAGTCAAAATCAAAATACTGATTACAAGTGAGATATCGAGGAAATATTGTGCCAGCGTGTCAAGACTTATTCCCACTTTGAATTCAAAGTAATTTCGAACTTTTGAAAATCATAAAGTTCGAAAACTTTGAAGGGGGTCTTGTAGGGTGTAAAAATTTTTGGCACGCTGACATAAGACCAAGTCAGCCAAAGGCCATACGCTCAGCCAAAGGCCATACGCTCAGTACAAAAGTCATACGCTCAGTGAATATTTTATTATTTCTCGACTGACAGCACAATATACGCTCAGTGGGGGATGAATCCGACACTTCGTCTTTCGTGCAAAAAATAGCTGTCTTAGGAGAATTAACCGTCGTATGGATTTTCGAGAGTTGATTTTGTCTTTTACGAGGACAGCTCATTAGCCATCATGAATGCACAGCCATCAGTACTGTCATTTCTGACAGTCTATCAGCCGTCATATCCGCAACACGACGCTCGAAAGATATTAGTCAGTTATTGGGAGATATGGCATATTCGAGAAGATTGAGGACAGCCACGTGTCTACTTCTCCAGTTATACGACTCCTCATCAAGACAGCGTATGTACTTCATACGACTTCTCATCAAGACAGCGTATGTACTCCATACGACTCCTCATCAAGTGAGCGTATAGACTCCATATGACTCCTTGCTATCCAAGTCAGCGTATGCAAAACATACGTATCCAAAAGATAGCATGTCGACTCCATACGACTCCTCTTCAAACAAGACAGCGTATGCTAGTCATACTACTCCAAAAGGCAGCGTATCAAAGCAAATGCATTCAGAATGACTTCAAATGTACAGTCAACACACGTTCTCATGTGTCCTGTATTCGGTTACCCACTCATTCAGAAGTTATGCAACATGGCATTCATGCCATCAATCTCTCCTGGATATACTCTACTACTCTCAACCGCACTCCAACGCGTCTCCACCAAAATTCGCCATGCGTCCCTGCAGTTATGTACACGTCAAGTAACTGACTGAGCGTATGCCCAGAGCAGTTATCCAGAACTCTATAAAAGAGAGTTTCTCCACCTTCAACAGACACCACATTCAATTCAGAGAGAACAGAGAGATTGCCCAGTTGCTGTCCAAGTTCTTCGAGGTCCGAGCCTTCTTCATCGCATCGTCCAAGGGATAAAGTGATCGTCTTCTAGATCAGATTCCTACAGTTGTAATTTTCTCAGAAACACAATAAATAAATAGAATTTATTTATAGAAAAAAAATTGGCGACTCTGCTGTGGAAAGCTGTCTCCTATAACGAGACAGCAACAACTCAATGCGATAATTCATCGATCGGTTCGACGAAGAAGATGATGGTCGTACAATTCGACCAATCTGCTTACGAATAAATGCTCAAGGCGAAGGAGGGCCGAACAGCTTCCTCCGCTTTTCTCTCTGCCAAGAAGAAGGGACGTTCTGTCTATGTCCCTAAGTCTTCTCCGGCGGCCCGAGACGCTTTTGTCACTTCCCACGCTGACAAGAACACGTCTCCAACCTCAGCGAAGCACGCCTCGGCTTCTCTGAATACAGCAACAGTGGTTTCTCCTAGTCATGCTGACAAAATGGGTTCTTTAGCCAAGTCAGCGTGTCCAAGGAAACCCATCTCTGGACATGTCAAAGTCTCTTCTTCTTCTACTCCTACGACAGCAGTCGGCTCTTTAGCCATTAATGACTCTGTGCGTATGGCAATCATTGACCAACCATACGCTAGTCAAAAGGCAGCGTATGACAAAAATTCTCTGAAGATTCCCCTACAGCTTGCACATCTTGTGCCAACTAAGGAGAACGACTCTTTAGTCAACTCCTCTGCTCTTAAGGTTTTTACCTCTGGGGTTAATTTGACTAGTACTCTTACTAGATCAAACAAAGGAAAACGCCTTTTGGCTACTTCCTCTAAAGATGGATTATTACCGACTCCCAGTCGGAATAATGTTCATCTTCCTTCTTTCAAAATTTTTCGATCCGAGAAAGGCAAATTGCAAGTATCCAGGACCGATACCAAAGTTGTACCTCCTATGGACCTTCGTAACAAGCTTAACCGGAATCGTCTCGGTTCTACTTCCGGCATAAAGAAGCCTTATCAAACTGGGACAAGTATAATAGACCCTGATGCACAATATGCTAAGAACTATATCGCTCAGATCAATCGGTCTTTATACATTCAAGAACCAAAAAGACAGAAGAATAAAAGACAAGTTTCTACACAGAGACTATCTTCTAACACTTTCCAGTATGTTTTCGCAGATCTCCGGGAACATCTACAAAACAAACGGAGAATCAACACTCCATCTGTCTCTGACATTGCTCATATTCGTCATGAAGAGCATTGTTGTAACTTCCAACCTCGGGTCGTGATCCAGTGTTGTTGTTCACCGAAAAGACGATCTGTCTTCGAACAGATTCAACATGAACCAATACCAGACGAAGACGAACCTCTTTATGCTTCCGTCAACATGACCTCCAGAAATACTGGGGGTAGAATACGATCTGATTCTATGTTAGATTCTGAAGATGATGTTTATGTCACGCCCCAGAACCAGAATACTGGAGAGCGGGGGACAGACACAGCCAGCTATGTACATTGAAGTAATTCTCACCTCGCAATACGGTCACGGCTGTCTAGATGCATGAGGGTTTACTACAAGCCATTAGTCTCTTAAGGTCAATAACAAGCCTAGTGTCTCAATCTCCAGCAAGCGAGTACATATAATAAGATGGTAGATCATCAGACATACAAAGTAAGGCGTCCCATACATTACATATTCAGATGATCATGAAGCTAGTCATACAAAATATGAAGACTAGCAAGAGTTTAAGTCATACATGATCAACCCTAGGATTTGTCAATTATGCTACAGCCCGTAGGCAGACAGTAAGTAGAGTTGCAAACGAGCTAACACTTGCTCGGCGGCTAAACGCCTCAAAAGAATATTTTACAAGGGAGTGGGAGAGCAAAATAAAAACCCACTCGTTGCCGGGATTCCTTCTAGTGTTCACCATCTGGCAGGAAAGTCGGGAGATCCTCGGTAGCTGCTCCGAAATCTGGCCATACAAAACCAGCTGGGTCAGACCCCAGAAAGAGCAAGTGCCACAAAGGAGGCTTCACTTAAGAACTAAAACCAGCATGTCAGCACATAAATCATAGGTGAAATAACATAAGGCATGAGCTAAAGAAAACAGGATGATAAACGATAAGATAACTAGAGGACTATTTCGGTACCCAAGTTACAACCCGTAAACCAAACAAGGACCGGGGTTGTAACCCTTCACCTGAACAGAACTTAGCCTCGAACCAATTATCGATAACGTAGAGCATAAACAAGCATGTCCGGAGTTATCCATGTACTGGATCTAGGCAAGACTAAACAAGATAGGACTCCATCCATCATTCACGGCCAAGCAATGAGTACGGCTTGATACTTAACTAACTAGGGTTATCACAAACTTAGTTACTAGCAAGATGCAATGAGGTACGCCTACGGCCACAAGCCCTGCAGACTATCCAGGTTATCCAGACGCAAGGTTCAAGCTGAGAGTTATCATGCCTTGTTAGGTGACTTGGATGCAACACATGACAGTATGCATAGTAATCATTTCATGTAGTGCCCCACATAACAGTGAGCTGGAAATGTGCCCTACTCATCGGTAGGCTACAAGTCCATCAAGGAAGGCGCCCAGATAACAGGATTGCTTGTAGCCGAAATACCTCTCTATATGCTCTACTTGATCAATCTAGTCATTAACCTAGTCAGATTCAGTATGAATCCCTGACCGTGGTAACCAGGGATACATGTCCTAGACATGATGCGAGACAAGACTGGTTGCTTATACAAGCATGTTCGATACAATCATCCACGGTGTCAAGAATTCACTTAGCATGTCAGGTTAGCCGTCGCAACAGCGTATCACGGTTATCATGTCGGGTTGCTTATCAAGATTACTTATCAAGGCAAGGGTGCGTCACAACGGACCACCATCAAGAATTATCATGTTAAATTACTTGTCAAGAGTACACCACGGCAGGTCACTAATCATGCAAGGCAAGTAGGGTCAGGTCCAGTTGCGCCTAAACATCAGGCTGCGCTCAAGTCAGGCTACACTCAAGTCAACATACGCTCAGGTCAGCATACGCTCAGGTCAGCATACGTTCAGGTCAGCATACGTTCAGTCAGCATACGCTCAGGTCAGCATACGCTCAGGTCAGCATACGCTCAGTCAGCATACGCTCAGGTCAGCATACGCTCAGGTTAGCATACGTTCAGTCAGCATATGCTCAGGTCAGCATACGCTCAGGTCAGCATACGCTCAGTCAGCATACGCTCAGGTCAGCATACGCTCAATCAGTATACGCTCAGGTCAGCATACGCTCAGGTCAGCATACGCTCAATCAGCATACGCTCAGGTCAGCATACGCTCAGGTCAGCATACGCTCAGGTCTGCGAACGCTCAGTCAGCATACGCTCAGGTCAGCATACACTCAGGTCCATACGACTCCTTGTCACCCAAGTCAGCGTATGCAAGACATACGCTTCCAAAAGATAGCGTATAAGGTCCATACGACTCCTTGTCACCCAAGTCAGCGTATGCAAGACATACGCTTCCAAAAGGCAGCGTATGAGTCAGACTGCGCTATGCTAAAGAGCGTACGCAACTCAGCGGCGCAAGCTAAAAAGCTCGCGCACACTGCTCACTGTCTTCTCCAAATCAGCAAGAACTCCATGGTTTGAACCTAAAACTTCAAAAGTCCATAACTTGGTCAAAATAAGTCCAAATCCAACTTTTCAAAGGTCAAAATTGGGTGGAATAAAATTCGCTACAACATGGAACCATCAAAACTTGAAAACAAAAAAGTTTGATAGATCAAAACCACCAAAATCCAAAAATAATTAATTTCTAGATCTATAAAAATTAAAGCCTCAAAATGGAAAATGACAAGTTCTAATGTGTCTTAGAAACATGAGAAGAAGCTAATAGAACAATAAAAATGGGCTCTCTTGTGGAAGCAAATTGTACTTGCCTATGGGGTGTTCTTGGTTGGTGGTGGGTTTAATGGAGAAGGAAGAAGAGTTAATAAGAAAGTGGAGGAGAGAGAAAAGTTAGGTGGGTTATAAAGGGGGAAGGTGGTGGGTTTAACATGAAGAACCAAAGAATAAACCAAGCCATCCCAAAATAAACCAAGTTAAACCATTACATGCTATGATGAACCTAATCAAGATTAAACTAAAATTAGCTAGCCAGGCAGGAAAATAAAAATACATGTCAGGATTCCGTATACGTATACTGAAAATACGTAGAACGAAAAACGGGGGTGACAGTTTACCTCGGCACCAGATCCAGAACCAGAGCTTCGACCAGGGTCTCTTCTTCTTCTCATCCAGATGATAATCCTGAGACCACGGAGGACTTCCTAGGAGAGTCCAACTTCCCAGTATTAACTCCCGTGAATAGCCCCGGGAAAGATGCTGACTCTCATAGCGACGATTCAGAACAGACTGTTTTATCGTCGATACCTCGAATGATTACCACTTATATGGTAGATGGCAATCACAAACCTTCGACTAGCACTGAGGCTCATGAACAAAGGATTTCTTCCTTGGAACAACAGTTACGAGCCATGGCGGATACACTGACTGCTATGCATACTCTTATACAAGCTCAGGAACAAACTCAGCAAGTTCAACAAACAGTACCACCAGTGGTATTAAATACTCCTGTTGCCCCAAACCTGGAATCTTCTACTATTTTGGGGGTACAGTCTAATGTTCATGTACAGCCCACTCCAAGTCAGTCCGGAGCTGGGGGTGGTACATATACTGCAGTCCCTCCTCCCAATTATGCCCAACAAGCAACGACACTACAATCTTCCGGAGCGGTCACTGAAGAGTTGAAGAATCTTCGATCTCAATTCGAAGCGTTCAAGCAAAAGGACGGCTTAAAAAGATTAGGTATCAAGCAGCCTTATCCCATACAATGGAAGGATGTATCGTACCTCCCAAAATACAAGCCTTCGACCATCTCTTTCTTTGATGGGACCACCTCCCCAAGTCAGTTCATCAATCACTTTGAGGTAAAGACTGATCAGCTGTAACCGAGCGATGCCCTCCTCACTCAGGTATTTGTTGGTTGTCTTAAAGGAACCGCTTATGAATGGTATCGAAGTCTCCCTGATGGGTGCATTACTTTGTTTGTCGGGTTCAAACAGATGTTTCTAGAACGATTCTATGAAGGCATTAACGACATGACCATGTCAGCCCTTATACGAATCAAACAGAAAAATAATGAAAGTACTGAGAGCTTCATTGAAAGATTCAGAAGAGAAGCTCTAAAAATGCCTCTCGGAACTCCCGATGCCGTCACTATCGACACTTGCAAGTCGAACCACTTACCAATCATCAGCATGTGGACAGGATCCACTCAGTTCCAAGATTGGCCTTCCTTCATCGTCAGTGCCAAAGCTGCCGAAGTCAGTGCTGAGACTTTCAAAGGTCTGGAGGTACACATGACTCCTAAAGAATCAAGTCAAAGTACTAGCAATAGTGCGCGACCCAACAATCGCAAAGGAAAAGAGACTCTTAAAGTCAATCTCCAGAGCAACAATCAAGAGGTAATATCTGCCCAAGCTACCCCAGCTCCAACAAATCAACAGCAGAGACCTCCTCGGCCGAAGGAAGAATACTCTTTCGACGACGACGATGTTCAAGGCATCTTCGAATGTTTACTTAAAGGTAACAAGATACAACTGCCAGATATCAAAAAGCCTGATGAAGCCAACAAGACGGATCATCCAAAATACTGTCTATATCACAGAATGCTGGGTCATATAATCCGGTCTTGCTTCGTATTAAAAGAAAAGATCCAAGAAATGATCAAATCAGGAGCTCTGACACTAACACCTAAAGACAAGACAGTCACAGCAAATGTGATTTCGATGCAGTTCGGTGACTTCCCTCCGTTATTGGTGGAAAATGGGATTGTCCCTATCCCCAAAGCAACCCTTGAAGTTGTGAATATTCCACCAGCCCAGAATGAAGGACTTGTTCCCGTCACCACTAAAAAGGAAGAGATTATGTGGATCCACCCCGATTTAGTGACGGAGTTTGAGACGTCTTCCTCTTCTCCTCGGAAGGCTCCTCTGTCTAAAAAGAAACTGGGAAGACTAAGTCATGCCATATGACTTCTAGCATCACACCCAATCTTTCTCTAACCTCTACTTTCATCCTAGCAGAAAAGTCACCCCCTACAGAGGTAAAAACTGTACCTCGATCCGAAGACAGATACAAACCTGCGTTTCATCTGTATAGTGCATAATCTCGTGAATTAATGGCGAAGATGGGTTATGATCTAGCCACTGCTCCTGGGTTTAAGCTCCGGCAAAGGACTCCGAGCACCTCTAGCCCTCACTTTGAGACATAATCAATCCCGTATTGGCCTCGGTTTCTGGACTGAAGCTCTCATCAAGCACCAAAAAACCAAGAACAAGATGAAGGATTGCAACATGGTTTCGGTAGACTCTGAACCTGAGCCTGAAGTCGAAGCTCTCGCCGGAACCCGGTCAGAAAAAATATATCTGAAAGATTATGCTGAAGCTCCTGAGGAAACTCCTGATGTCCCTACGGTTGTAGCTCCAGTACCCATCTCTAACGAAGGACCTTCAAATGCTCCTGCTGAGACGATTCCCTCTAAACCAACAACAGCCGACAAAGGGAAGCAACCTGCCCGCTTCGACAAACCAATCAAGAAGTTTCTTTCTCCCGGATTACAGAAGCCATATAATTTTGACATTCTGGCTCAACTTGCTAACACTCCAGCCAGGTTGTCCATCTTCGAACTTTTACATTTATCCAAGGAAACTCGAAAAACGTTAAGTGAAGCTTTACTGCAAGCAGACTCTTGCCTAACTCATCTGAAGAAGCCGGAAGCAGAGCCGGTGACTTGCCTATATTGCAACAGTGTCTTGGAAATCATTCCGAACATCACTTTACCCAAGACGATATGCTTCTAGAGGACAATCGTCATGATCGGCCTCTCTACTTCACTGGGTACATTGACACGATGAAGGTCGACCGTATTCTAATTGATCCAGGATCAGCTCTAAGTATTATACCTAAAAGTCTCTTGGATGCCTTACGTATTCCAGTTCATCATCTAGTCAAGACATTCACTACCATTTTAGGGTTCAATCAAGGCAAGAGCGAACCTCTGGGGAAAATTTGCCTAAAAATATAAATAGACAATTTTTGGGCGAGTGTCACATTCTACGTGATCGAGTTAGTTGGATCTTACAACTTGCTCTTGGGAAGACCTTTTCTCCATGAACTCAATATCGTCCCCTCCACTCTTCACTAGTGCTTCAAATACATTGATGAAAAGGGAGAAGTTCAAAAGGAAGTCGCGGACATTAATCCTTTCAGAGGAGTCGAAGCTTACTATAGTGACTTTCGTATGTACAAAGATGAGTATTCAAAAGTCTTACAAGCTATGGATGATGATGAGACATCGAAAGTTGACACCTTTGTTATTCCTGTAAAAGGGCGTATCACTCATCCGCGGTCTACTAAATCATCTGAAGAAAGCCCACTGATAATTTCTGTCAGTGGATGTACCACTTCATTGCCTTCCCAAGCTCCACAAAGTTCGCTGATAATCCCTATCAGTGGACGCACCACTCTCTCACCATCTTCTCAGGCTAGACCAGATACTCTAGTCATTCCAGTCAGTGGATGCACTACTTACCCACGATCCTCTTCAAGGGAGCTCACCTTTTCTGAGCCTTTTGTTATCGACCTTAATCGAAACAAAACTTTTGCTCGCCCTTCTTCTCCTCCTTTAGTCATTAATTTGACTAAATCTACTAAGGCTCAGCCTTCTTCTGTAAATACAACATCTGATATTAATAAAGCATCTCCTTTACAGTATATTGATGTTTGTAATCATGTACAAAGTTATTTACATTTGCTAGATAGCTTAGAGCCACTAACTATAGGAGTTGTTCAAACTCTTCATACAGAAGTATCATTAGAGTCTGCACAAAATTCATACTTCCTTGTTCCTATTAGAAAGTCAGGAGAAGCTCCAATATTCTTCTGCAAGGGGCCCCAGAATCCTCCTAATCTGGAAGACGACGATAAAAACGATAATACCGGAAGGTTACAACTACGTCGCTACAGTCAGCAGTCCAAAAACATCATCAAGAACATGGGCTATGACTTCAGAACCGGCCTCAGTAGTGGAAAAGAAAGAAGAATGCCTGTTCGAATTCCTCCTTTGAAATACGGAAGGACAAAAAGCGGATTGGGTTACATTACTGCTACCCCCTTCATCAACACAGTCCATGAGGATCCAGAATCCGACGGAGACGAACGATCTGATTCTTCCGATTCCTTTTCTTGGGATTCCGGCACAAGTATTGACGATTTTCATTATTCTACTCTATCCGCCAATATGGTCTTCGCCAACGGTCCGCAAGAAAATGATGAAGATGAAGATGATTTTGAAATATCACCCGAATCGGAACAATAGGCTCAAAGATTAGACAACCAATGGGAATTCAGGTTCGAGCAAAGAGAACCTCCTACTGAAGATAAATTGATCCAAATTGATATTGGTGAGGAGGGATCCCCCAAGCCAATATTCATCAGCGAAAGTCTTTCAGAAACAGATAAGCAAGACATGATCAAGCTTATTCATGATTACATCGATGTCTTTGCCTGGAGCTATGAGGATATGCCAGGGCTAGATCCGAAGATCGCAACACACAAACTTAATATCATACCGAATGCTAAACCGGTCAAACAACAACAGCGATGATTTCGTCCAGACATTATGGATGCAATTGAAGCTGAAGTCAACAAGCTTATGGCTTCCGAATTTATCCGAGAGGAACAACATCCTGAGTGGGTGGCTAACATTATTCCTGTTCTCAAAAAGACTGGCACGATCCGAGTCTGTATAGACTTTTGCGATCTCAATGCGGCTTGTCCTAAGGACGAGTTCCCTCTTCCAATCACCGACGTCATGATCGATAACACGTATGGTTTCGAACGAATGTCATTTATGGATGGGTATTCGGGGCACAACCAAATCAAAATGTTTCCAGGCGACGAGAGACATACTTCCTTCAGAACGTCGATCGGTACATACTGTTACACAGTGATGCCGTTTGGTCTCAAAAATACAGGAGCAACGTATCAGCGAGCAATAAGCACTATATTCTGTAAACATCTCCGAAAAATAGTCGAATGCTCCGTTGATGATATTGCAGTCAAGTGTCGACAAAAGGAGGATCATATCCAAGATTTGAAGACTATCTTTGATTTAATGCGTCAACATCAACTTAAGATGAACCCTACTAAGTCCTTCCTGGGCGTCTCTAGTGGTAAATTTCTCGACTTCGTCATTACCGCTAAAGGTATACACATGGATCCCGAGAAGATCAAAGCCATCCAAGAGATGCGTCCTCCACGCACCTTAAAAGAGCTATAAGGATTTCAAGAAAGAATTGCTTATATCAGAAGATTCGTCTCTAACTTATCAGGACGCTGCAGACCGTTCAACAAACTTCTGAAGAAAGGTGTGTCCTTCGTCTGGAACGAAGAATGTCAAAAAGCATTTGACGACATCAAACAGTACCTCATGAACCTACCAGTTTTGGTACCTCCCGTCTCGAGAATACCATTCCTTCTATATGTTCGAGCCATGGATCATTCTCTCGGTGCATTGCTCGCCCAGAAAAACAAAGATGGCCATGAACAGGCTATTTATTACCTCAGTCGCACAATGACAGGTGCTGAACCGCGTTATTCTCCAATTGAGAAAGAATGCCTAGCATTAATATTTGCCGTTCAGAAGACGCGACATTACATCATCGGTCAAACGATTCATGTCATTTCTAGAGTGAATCCCATCAGGATTATGATGAAGAAACCCGATATTCTCAACTCCAGACTGGCTAATTAGGGAATCTTGTTAGCTCAATATGACATACATTATATTCCTCAAAAGTCAGTTAAAGGACAGGCACTTGCTGATTTTTTGGCAGCTCATGCAGTTCCAGAGGATTCTAAATTATACGATGAGATTCCAGATGAAGTTATGGATTTAAATCAGGTTTCTGAAGAAACTCCTACCTGGCGTCTATTCTTTGATGGAGCGTCTAGAATGGGTCCCAATGGCGATATTGTCGCCGGAGTCAGGATTGTTCTTGTATCCCCGGAAAGGCTGACTATTCAGAGGGCTTATTCTCTGGATCAATCGTGTTCAAACAATGTAGCCGAATACAATGTATTACTCATCGGTCTTCAACTTGCTAAACATCTGGATATTTAGTATTTAGAAGTTTATGGAGGCTCCAAACTTATCGTCAATTAAATCAGAGGTACATACGAAGTCCGTCATCAGGATTTGATATCTTATCACCGAGCAGCACTCTCTATGGCCTCTTCCTTTGAAGGTTTCTTTATTGAACACGTTCGGCGAGCCTGTAATACAGAAACCGATGCTTTGGCTAATCTTGCCGCTGTGCTAGCCATACCGGTCAGACATCAACAATTGATAGTGGTTTATAACCGGAAGCTATTTTACGTCGAGAATAATTTGGCTTTGGGTTTTTCCCATGACCCAGACGAAAATTCTCTCAATCCTGATGAATTTAATTCCTCCAACCTTAACACTGGATTAGGGTTTGACAGAGCATCCTCGTCTTCTTTCGATTCTACTATGGAATACGTCTTTTCCAACAAAATAGAAGCCATGACCGAAGATTGGAGACGTCTATTTCTAGACTTTGTATTGTATGACATACTTTTCGATAATCCGAGCGAAGCAGCGTCTATCCGGCGTCGATCTCTCAGATTCTATTATAATCATACGACAAAGATACTATATCGTCGGGTCTATGACGGTCTTCTCCTCCGATGCATCGCTGGTGAGGAAGCACAACGGATTATCCGTGAAGCACATGATGGTGTCTGCGAAGCCCATCAACCAGGTCCTAAACTTCAAGATCGCATCCGACATATGGGTTATTATTGGCCCACGGTCGTGGCTGACGCCATTCAATATGCCCAGAAATATAAAGCCTGTCAAATCCATGCAGACTTTATCCATCAACCGTTAGAGTTCTTACACCCGACAGTGGCATCATGGCCCTTCGAGGCCTGGGGCATGGACATCATTGGTCCCATCAACCCACCGTCATCAAAAGGACACCAGTTTATTCTAGCAATAACCGACTACTTTTCCAAATAGGCTGAAGCAATCCCGCTATCTGAAGTCAAAACTTCCAACGTCATCAACTTCGTTATGCATCATGTCATCTATCGATTTGGTGTTCCTCGGCGTATTATCCATGATAATAGACCACAGTTCGTCAGTCAGAAATTTATTCGATTCTGTGACGACCATCGAATCAATAACCTAGCTTCTACAGCATATAATCCAGCAGCTAATGGATTGGCAGAAGCTTTCAATAAAACCATCATCAAACTCCTGAAAAAGTTCGTTTCTTCTAACAAACGCAACTGGAGCGAGAAGCTTGGTGAATGTTTATGGGCCTACCGCACCACAGTTCGCAATACGATCGGGTGTACGCCTTTCTCTTTGGTATACGGGTGTGAAGCTGTCCTTTCCCTCGAGATCCAGATTCCTTCTCTGAGAATCGCAATCTCCAATAAACTTACAACGAAGAACAATGATCATCTTCGACTTCAAGAGCTAGAAGCTCTAGACAAAAAGCGATTGTACGCTCAACAAAATATCGAGCTGTATCAGGCCCGAATTTCAAAAGCTTTTAACCGGAAGGTGAAAGTCAGAGCATATCAGAAAGGAGAACTTGTTCTTACCGTGAAACGTCCGATGACTATGACACATATGAGCAAAGGCAAGTTCGACGCGAAATTGGAAGGCCCATTCGTTGTAAACAAAGTCTTCTCAAACGGAGCATATCAGCTTACCTCTATGGATGGTAAAGTCACGACGATGCCTATCAACGGCAAATTCTTAAAGAAATATTATGTATAAATCTCGTTAATATATGATATTTTCATCTGCTGCGATTATTCCCCAGCAAATATAAAATCAGAGTTTATTCTTCCCCACAAAAGTCGTCTCGATATTGTTATCCCCAGCAAAAATTAATATTCTACCACATATCATCTTCCCAGAGAATTTGATATTCTGTCTTATTAGATCCCCAGTGGATTTAATAAAGATCTCATATAGAAAATCACGTCCATATTACCTCTGAATTTTCTATCTCAGTATCATATTTTCTATTCTATGAAAATGATATCTAGTCTTTTGATTTCCGAGTCCAAAGATCATGGAAAATTAGGTTCAAAGATATCTTTATATCTGAATTCTGTTTTCTCTAAATCAGTATTAAACTAAAATTTTTGGTTTAATATCATCTGATGAAATTACAAAATTCATTTGTATATTTTATTCTATTGAAATATGTCATGTATTATTTATCTCTGAACATATTTTCTATAAAAACATCATACACAAAATCGAAATCAGGTCAAAGTGCTCATTTCCTCAGTCAAAATCAAAATACTGATTACAAGTGAGATATCGAGGAAATATTGTGCCAGCGTGTCAAGACTTATTCCCACTTTGAATTCAAAGTAATTTCGAACTTTCAAAAATCATAAAGTTCGAAAACTTTGAAGGTGGTCTTGTAGGGTGTGAAAAATTCTGACACGCTGACAAAAGACCAAGTCAGCCAAAGGCCATACGCTCAGCCAAAGGCCATACGCTCAGTGCAAAAGTCATACGCTCAGTAAATATTTTATTATTTCTCGACTGACAGCACCGCATACGCTCAGTGGGGGATAAATCTGACACTTCGTCTTTCGTGCAAAAAATAGCTGTCTTAGGAGAATTAACCGTCGTATGGATTTTCGAGAGTTGATTTTGTCTTTTACGAGGACAGCTCATTAGCCATCATGAATGCACAGCCATCATTACTGTCATTTCTGACAGTCTATCAGCCGTCATATCCGCAACACGACGCTCGAGAGATATTTGTCAGTTATTGGGAGATATGGCGTATTCGAAAAGATTAAGGACAGCCACGTGTCTACTTCTCCAGTTATACGACTCCTCATCAAGACAGCGTATGTACTTCATACGACTTCTTATCAAGACAGCGTATGTACTCCATACGACTCCTCATCAAGTGAGCGTATAGACTCCATATGACTCCTTGCTATCCAAGTCAGCGTATGCAAGACGTACGTATCCAAAAGACAGCGTATGGACTCCATACGACTCCTCTTCAAACAAGACAGCGTATGCTAGTCATACTTCTCCAAAAGACAGCGTATCAAAGCAAATGCATTCAGAATGACTTCAAATGTACAGTCAACACACGTTCTCATGTGTCCTGTATTCGGTTATCCACTCATTTAGAAGTTATGCAACATGGCGTTCATGTCATCAATCTCTCCTGGATATACTCCACTACTCTCAACCGTACTCCAACGTGTCTCCACTAAAATTCGCCACACGTCCCTGCAGTTATGCACACGTCAAGTAACTGACTGAGCGTATGCCCAAAGCAGTTATCCAGAACTCTATAAAAGAGAGTTTCTCCACCTTCAACAGACACCATATTCAATTCAGAGAGAACAGAGAGATTGCCCAGTTGCTGTCCAAGTTCTTCGAGGTCCGAGCCTTCTTCATCGCATCGTCCAAGGGATAAAGTGATCGTCGTCTAGATCAGATTCCTACAGTTATAATTTTCTCAGAAACACAATAAATAAATAGAATTTATTTATGGAAAACAACCCGCTGGTGTCGTTGAACTCACTTTTACAATATTCCAGATCATTGAGTTATGTACCCGCTGGTGCCGCTGAACTCACATCCACAACATTCTAGATCATTGAGTCATGTACCCGCTGGTGCCACTGAACTCACTTTCATAATATTTCAGATTATTGAGTTATGTACCCGCTGGTGCCGCTGAACTCACATCCACAACATTCCAGATTATCGAGTCATGTACCCGCTGGTGCTGCTGAACTTACATTTCCAAATTCCAGATTATCGAGTTATGTACCCGCAGGTGCCTCTGAACTCACATTCCGGTCACTCTTTTAGATAGCAAGTCATGTATGACCATACCTCTGAACTTTCTTCCTGAAAGAAATCCTTCCTCATGATCCACTACCCGCACTCCCAGTGCACAAAAAGGGTAACAGATCCACAAATTTCTAAAATAGCCATGTCCTCATTACCTCTGAGTCATTTTACTTCCACCAAAAACAAATCACCCCTTTACATAGAACTTCCATGTCCTCATTACCTATGAGTCGTTCATATCCTCATTACCTCTGAATGGGAAGGCTCCATCGAAGAAACCTTCATGCCTGCCATGTCCTCATTACCTCTGAGTAGGAAGATTCTACGGTGAAAAAACCCTCATGCTTGCCATATCCTCATTACTTCTGAGTAAGTATGTTGGTTCCTATTCATCCTATTATCCTTATCCTAAACCAGTGTACGCCAAGGATAATAGGTCCACAAATATCCTCCGCTGAGTCCACTCCTGCCATGTCCTCATTACCTCTGAGTAAGTATGTTAGTTTTCTCTCGTCTTATTATCCGTATCCTGAACCAGGGTATGCCAAGGATAATAAGCCCACAAATATCCTCTGCTGACCATAAATGCCGTACTAGGTCCCCTAGTACATCCACATCTTTCCTTATCATCACATGCTTTCGGAGCCCAGCTGTTCCATAGCATTCTTTCACCCAATGCATAGAACTTCCACGTTGATAGCACCTCTGAGTTGTTCTATGTATCCTCATTCGAGTTCACTCCTACCATGTCCATATAACCTCTGAGTAGGAAAGCTCTACCATCAACCTTATATTTACCACGTCCATACCACCTCCGAGTAAATATGATGGTTCCCTCTCTCAACTTATTATCCGTACCTAAAACCAAGGTACGCCAAGGATGATAAGTCCACACAAAATCCCCAACGGAAGCACCTAAACCTATCACGTCCATGCTACCTCTGATATGATCTCCACACCAAAACAACTCTACTTTTCATGCTTCTTATTCAAAGTGTTCTAAATTTTCAATTTGAAAACTTTCAAGGGGGACTTGTAGAAGCATAAAAAATATTGCTTTTAGTCCCACATCGAAAAGGAGGAAAAGAAAGGGCTCACTCCATTCTATAAATAGAGCCCCCTTGCCTCCTTTGAAAAGGGCACCAACTTCTCTTCCCTCCTTCCAACTTGGACCCTTCCTACTACGCACCTTCGGGTGCTAAGTCGAATAAGTCTAGGGCAGCACGGGCTCGTCGAGCTCAGTCAGCTGTCCCAACCTCTGACCATCAGAGCGCCCTGCTAACTGTTAAAGCGGGCCTCTGATGGAAAGTTATAAACATGATACCTACGCACTCGTCTGTTCGGGATACCCGGGCCCACAAAATGAGTACAAAGGTTGACCGAGATGTCCTTGACTTGCGAGATGGGATCCTTCACAAGTGCAAGGAAAGAAGGGGATTCTCTATGCCGCTCGAATTCAACATGGAGCTTCATGCGGCTCAAAATTCAGAAAGCTTCATGCGGCCCAAAAGCAGCAGGGGGGCCTTAGGCGGCCCAAAATCAACATGGAAGCCCATGCGGTTCATCCAGAAGGAGCCTCATGCGGCTCAAAAACTCATGCGAACCGAAAGTCTTCTGGAGCCTCATGCGGCTCGGATAAGCTCTATGCGGTTACAACTCCGGTCATGACGACTCTTCATACAGCTCGAGTATGAAGACTCTCATGCGGCTCGAGTATGGAGACGCTCATGTGGCTCGATCTTGACGACTCTTCATACGGCTCGGTCATGACGACGCTCATGCAGCTCGAGTATGAAGACTCTCATGCGGCTCGGTCATGACGACTCTCATGTGGTTCGGGTATGGAGACTCTCATGCGGTTCGGGCACGACGACTCTCATGCGGTTTGAGTGTGATGACTTTCATGCGGCTCATGAGTACAATAGTTGGGACACATGGCTGGACATGTGTCAAAAGCCGATCATATCTCAATAATTCAGATCTGCTGCAATCAAAGTAATCTCTAGATTGGGTCGAATCCCAATAATCATAACAAACAGTGGGGACACGTGGCAGAGAATGATTCAGATTTATTTATTCAGATTTGCAAACGTCAATAAATCATCATGATGCAAATTTGTTGCAATCAGTATTAATTACTCATTGGATTCGACGTAATCTACATTAATGAGCCAGATTCAACACATTCAGGATTAATGGCCCAGATTGATTAATCAAGAGGCCACCGACTTTTGAGAGGGGGCAATCATTGTAAATCCTAATGATGCCCCCCACTCTTATAAATAGCAAGGTGCCATTCCCTTACAAAAAGGAGGAGATTCTCAGATAAAAAAAGAGAGAGACACAGAGAGCCAGAGAGCTAGAGAGAGAATATATAGAGATCAAAAGGAGAGCATTTCTTCATCAACGCCAAGCAGTTCTTCTACAGAGCCAAGGCTGCACCCGATCGTCCAAGAAGTAAGACAGAGCTGCTGTCGCTTTTTCGAGCCTCTACTGTTACCCCCCAAAATCTAAAATAAACAATTGTACTTAGATTGCTGTACCTAGGTTTTCGTCCCTAGGCTTTCTTTATACAAGCGAGTTTGTATTGTGAGTCTAAGTTCAGTCCTCCGATAATTGTTCTGTTCCTTTATAATCAATGGCAAACAGTAATATAGAGCAGGCCTAGATGACACCTATGAGTTGTCTTCTAGGAGGACCCAGTCCTTGCAGAGGACATTACCCCAGATGTCTAGGCTAGTTAGCTAGACTAGTTCTCTTACTATTTGTCTTGTCTTATTTGGATACATTGATGTATATATTTGGGATCTTGTTGTTATTCTGGATATTTTGTGGAGATGTTATCTTAGACACTTAGACTTCTTCTCATGTTTGTATTTCATTTGGTAATATTCATATCATATCTATCTATCTTATTGTACTTCTACCTTAGTTGTGATTGAGCTGTATATTTTTGTATTGTCCTTTGTTTGGAGAGCACATACTGTACAGTTACCTTATAATTGTTAGATGTATGTGACCTAGGACAGAGTTATACCGTCGACACTGCGACGTAGGCTGGCCTTACCCACTTTTCGTGTCCCTACACTGGGTGCGGGTAGGTTTAGATTTTGTAGTGGTATTTGTAATGCCTGTTGTTCGTATTACGTATTTTGGTGTCCGTGTACATAGTTTATCTTGTATTGCATAATTTATTGCTTGGCAATTCCTGGCTTGCTTTACCTTGGGTTGGTTCGGCTTGGCTTGGTTTGCCTTGGTTTATCATGAACTAAGGAGAGAACCCTTACCTACCACCACTACTACCATTTATTAGCCCCCTCATCTGTCTCTCTCTTCATTACTCTTCTTCCTCCCTTCCATTAACTCTTTCACCTACCAGGAGAGAGAGCTTAGGCAAGTGCAGCTTGCTTCATGGAGGAACTCAGTTTTTATTGTTCCATTCTCTTCCTCACGAGATTTTAGCACACTTTAATACTTGGCATTTTCAATTTCCATGGTTCAATTTATGTAGATCTAAGTTTATTTTATTTTCAGATTTTTTGGGTTTTGATCTATTTAACATTATTATTTTCAAGATCTGATGGTTCCAAGTTGTGGAGTATTTAATTCTGCCCCATTTTGACCTATGGAAGTTCGGATTTGGAGGAGAAGGATAGTTCCCAGCCGCATGACTTCTCATGTGGTAAGTTTCCTTCTTGGCCGCATGAGTTATTCAACTTCCAGCCGCATAAGGCCTCTCGGCCGCATGAGCTATTCCCGACCGCATGGAACTTGGACTTCAGCCGTATGGACTTCCCTCTCTAACCGCATGGGACTCTGCTTATCCCGACCGCATAAGACTCTGCTCATTCCTAGCCGCATAAGATCCCCTTCATCCCGAGCCGCATGTGACCTATTCATTTCCAGCCGCATGGACTAAGCCGCGTGTGCCCCGCTTTACCCAGCCGCATGAACTAGCCTCTATTCTGTCGCATGAGGACCCGAGTCATTTTTGGCCGCATAAGAGTTAACTCCCGAGCTGCATGACCCGCTTTAGTGGAGCCGCATGCACCCTCTCCATTTCTGGCCGCATGAGTGCCATATGTTTTCTGAGCCGCATATACTTGTTCTTCCTGAGCCGCATGAATAATTTTATCCTGGCCGCATGAGAACCAATTACCCCAGCCACATAGCCTTGCTTAATCCAGCCGCATGGGCTAGACTCCTGAGCCTCATATGCCTGAGCAGCACGACTCACTCATAAGCCCTTATTTGATGATTTAATTATTATTATTTTAATATTTTGTTAACTTATGTCTTATAACCCTCAGTATAACCCGGGTCTTTTGATGGAATGCTTATGCTATATTATTTTGTACATGTATCCCTGAACACGACAGTGACCCGTAGTGGTGCACTCTTGACAAGTAACATGACATGATAGTGGCCTGCTGTGGCGCACTCCTAACAAGTAAACCTGACTTGATATACCTTGATAAGCAGTTGCGACGGCTACTTGACATGACAAGTATAAATAACCTGGACACCGTGGGCGATTGTGCTTCTACAATTAAACCAGTACTGTCTTGCATCATGTCTAGGATGAGAGTCCTGAGTACCACGGTCAGGGGTGCCTACCAAATTGACTAAGGCTAATAACTAGAATAATCCAGTAGTCATGAAGAGATTTTGCAGCTACAGGCGATCCCGTTACCTGGGTGCGTTTGGGATCTGTAGCCTACTGTCGAGTAGGGCACATTTCCAGCACACTGTCATGTGTTGCACCCTCCAAGTTACTTAAGAGTACATGCGTTTTGTGGACGGTGTATCCACATGAATTCAATCCCTAATTTTCGACCTGGGTAACCTTGATGGTCTGCAGGGCTTGTGGCTGTATAATAATATCGCTGTATCTTGCTAGTAACTAGGCTTGTGACAACCCTAGTTAGTTAAAGTATCAAGCCGTACTGATTGCTTGGCCGTGATTGTTGAATGAAGAGTAACCAGTCTAGTCTTGTCTTGGTCCTGTACAAGATTATTGCATGTCCTGAATTTCTTATATTATCTTGCTGATAAATGGAAGAAACCAATTTCTGTTCAGACGAAGGGTTACAACCCCGGTCCTTGTTTGGTTTAAGGGTTGTAACTTGGTTATCTGAATCGTTCTATGGTTATTTTATCGTATATCCTCGTGATGCTCTATCTCTCCAGTTTTACTATGTTATTATTATACTCTTGTGCTAATTGCTGGTTTTAGTTCCTAAGTGAAGCTTGCTTTGTGGCACTTGCTCTTTCTGGGATCTGACCCAGCTAGTTTTGTATGGCCAGAGTTTGGAGAAGCTCTAGAGGATCTACCGACTTTCTAGCGCGATGGTGACCACCAGGCGTAACCAGGGCAACGAGTAGGTTATTTTTGGTTCTCCTACTTTATTATAAAAATATTCTTTTGAGGCGTTTTAGCCGACGAGCACATGTTTAGCTCGGTTGTATTTTTACTTACTGTCTGCCTACGGGCTGTAACATGATTGACAGATCCTAGGGTTGATCATGTATGACTAAACTCTTGCTGGTCCTGACATTTTGTAATGACTAGCTTCATGATCAGCTGAATATATAATGTTTGGGATGCCTTACTATTGTATATTTGGTGATCTTACATCGTATAACATTTACTTACTTGCTTGTGATTGAGACACTAGGCTTGTTCATGACCATAAAAGACTGTTGGCTTGTAGTTAAACTCTCATGTATCTAGACAGCCGTGACCGTATGGCGAGGTGGGATGCACTTCAATATACGTAGCTGGTTATGTCTGCCCCCGCTCTCCAGTATTCTGGTTCTAGGGCATGACATAGTTTAAGTGGTGGCCCATGCAGGTCTTGTAAAGCAAGATATGTGTGGGTTTACCGAATAGATATCTCAATCAATACTCGCCCTTGACCTCTGTTCGTATCCTTTGAATTCCAAAAATTCTTGTCCTGATCACATGTTTGTATCGTTGATCTGTCTTGGTCCTTCTTTATTGTTCCCTATGTCGTCTTTTTAGCGGCATAGTATCTGGCCCTGCCGATTAGCGAGGTGGAGTACTTTCCCTGGATCCGCAGCAACCTGGGGATCAAGCCCAGCATTCAGGAGTAGCCTCCAGAGTCATGCCCATTGAAGGAGAGCCACCAGTCCAGCCAATTCAGCCTGCAGAGCCTGATGATGGCACTTTGGTGGGTCTCATCAGGACCTTGATAGCATTCCAAGATCGTCGAGGAGATGCCTTGCACCAGGCAGTGACCGATGCTCTAACCAGAGGAGGTCATCAGGGTAACAGCGTGGCCAATAGCTTCAAGCGCTTGAACCCTCCCTTCTTCGATGGTAGCGAAGGTGCTATTGCTGCTGATGTATGGCTTCAGGACACAGAGGTGATTCTAGAAGCAGCCAGGACCCCAGAGAACGAGAAGGTGGCCGTGGTGCGCCTACAGTTATTAGATCTTGCCCGCAGTTGGTGGACGGCGCAGGCCGTTGGATTAGTGGCCCCTATTGCTTGGTCAGTATTCAGAGAGAGATTCTAGACCAAGTATTTTGATGCTGTAGCTTGGTACAATCTACAAACGAGGTTCACCTATCTGAAGCAGATGGGCAGGACGGTCGACGGATATGCGGTCGAGTTTTCGAAACTTAGTCGGTTTGCTCCTACCTTGGTGGCGACCGAGTTCGATAGAGCCCAGCAATTCCAGCAGGGGCTTCACCTGGAGATCTTATTGGCAGTTGAGCAATTTGAGCATCAGACTTTTGATGCAGTCTTGAAAGCAGCTAGGAGGCATGAATATACCTTCCAGAGGATCGTAGATAGGGCCGGAGGTCGGAAGAGATCTCACGACAAGATGAATCGGTCTTCAGCACCAGCCCCGACAGTTCGAGCTTTGACCATTGGAGCTCCGAGGCGGGCGGCCTCAGTAACGTCGGTTCAGCATTCAGCCCCAATGTACCCTAAGCAGCCGAAGCAGAGCCCTCTTTCGCAGTGGGATGTTCGTATTATGGGAAGCCAGGCCATGTGGTGGTAGAATATCGCAGGACGCAGGGATTGTGCCTGGCTTGTGGAGCAGCAGATCATAAGGTTGGATCCTGCCCGAATAGGGGTAGTTCATCATCGTCCAATCTTTCTGGTCCTTCGGTGAGAGGAACAGCACCAGTCCAGCAGCAGCAGTATCAGCCTTAGAGGCCCTTGCCGCCCCAGTCCCAGGCATTCCAGCAACAACACCTCCAGCAGTATGCACAAGCCCAAGCCCTGAGTCAGAACAGGCAGCAAGGATTTCAGCATAGGGGACCAGCACCCCGAGGGCATGGTCAGGCTATGGTGATGACCGTAGAGGAAGGATTAGCACCAGGAGAGGTAGTGGCATATACTATTCTCGTCAACTCCTTTTCAGCTTCAGCTTTATTTGATTCTGGTGTATCGTATTCATTTATGTCTGCACGATTTACGACACGGATATGACTGGAGCCCGAGTCATTATCAGTAAGGCTCAATATACTTACTAGTAACAGACTTGTGGGAGTAGATAGAGTGTTTTCCTCGTATCGGATCGTAGTTAGCGGTAGAGAATTCCCCGCTAGATTGATAGAATTCTCGATGGCCGATTATGATGTGGTCTTAGGGATGGATTGGTTGAGGAACCAGTATGTTAGAATAGACTGCCATATTGGTAGGGTTGTTTTTAGCATTCCAGGCGAGCCAGAGTTTTCCTTTTCTCGAGGCAAAGTTGAACCTTCTCCTCCAGTATTACGGATGGCAGTAGCAGCGGTGCAGTTACCCCGGATAGTCAAAGAGTTTCCAGATATTTTCCCAGAAGAGCTTCCAGGGATGCCGCTAGAGCAGAAGATCGAGTTCACCATTGACTTGATTCCCGGGACAGCCCCAGTATCAGAGAGAGTCTACAGGATGGCGCTATCAGAGTTGGAGATATTGTACAAGATGATTGAAGAACTTAGAACCAAGGGATTCATTCGTGCTAGTGGATCACCTTGGGGAGCCCCGATGCTTCTTGTAAAAAAAAAGGATGGTACATCCAGGTTATGTATAGATTATCATACCTTGAACTCAGTGACAATCAAGAATAGATACCCTATCCCGAGAATAGATGACTTGTTTGATCTCCTCAAAGGGGCAGCAGTATTCTCGAAGATCGACTTGCGTTCAGGATATCATCAGATCAGAGTTAGAGAGCAGGACATCCCGAAGACAGCTTTTAGATCAAGATATAGGCATTGGAAGTTCCTTGTTATGCCATTTGGAGCAACCAATGTGCCGACAGTATTTATGGACCTCATGAATCGTATTTTTATGCCCTACTTGGATCAGTTTGTAATTATATTCCTAGACGACATCCTGGTCTACAGCAAGAGCGTAGCGGAGCATGAGCAGTACCTCCGTGTGGTTCTTCAGATTCTCAGGGAGCATCAGCTGTATGCCAAGTTCAGTAAATACGAGTTTTGGCTCGATTGCATTTCGTACTTAGGTCATATTATCACCAGATGAGGAGTAGAAGTGGATCCCCAGAAGATTGTGGCCATTAAGACGTGGCCAGTGCCTAGCACAGTTGTAGAAGTCCGTAGTTTTCTTGGCTTGGCCGGCTATTACCGGCGATTTGTTTCAGATTTTGCTCGAATTTCAGCACCATTGACCCAGTTGACCCGCAAGGAGGTACAGTTTGCTTGGACAGCAGAGTGCCAGGATTCTTTTGAGAGATTGAAGCGAGGCTTGATGACGGTAGCTATTCTCACGCTTCCAGATGGGACCGGAGGATTCTCAGTATATTGTGATGCTTCGAGCCAAGGTTTGGGATATGTTCTGATACATCATGGGAAGATAATAGCTTATGCGTCACGTCAACTTCGTGATTATGAGAGTAATTATCCAACCCATGACTTGGAGCTGGCAGTAGTAGTATTTGCACTCAAGTTGTGGAGGCACTACTTGTACGGAGATAGGATAGAGATTTACACTGACCACAAGAGCCTGAAGTATGTTTTCACCCAGAAGGATCTTAACATGCGTTAGAGGATATGGCTGGAGCTTCTCGTGGATCATGATGTCAACCTGCAGTATCATCCTGGGAAGGCCAATGTTGTCGCAGATGCATTGAGTAGGAGAGCCGGAGTTTATTTCCTAACAGCGCAACCAAATCTGTTAGCAGACCTTCAGAAGATGGGTATAGAAGTTTTTCTCCTTTCAAGTGTGGCATTGATGGCCAATATGCAGGTTCAGTCCACTATAGTCGAGAGGATTCAGATGGCGCAGTCAGCAGATTCCAAGCTTCAGCGACTCAGAATAGAGTGTGAGGTCGGACGAAGAACAGAGTTACGCATTCATGAAGATGGTACACTTTGACATGGTAAGCATCTTTGTGTACCCACCGGTGATATCAGACAGGAGATCATGGCAGAGGCTCACAGTTCTCAGTATTCCATTCATCCCGGTGGTACGAAGATGTACCGTGATATTCGTCAGCACTTTTGGTGGAATGGCATGAAGAGAGAGATAGTCCGGTTTGTCTTTCGGTGTTTGGTTTACCAACAAGTTAAAGCTGAACATCAGAGGCCAGTTGGACTTCTTCAGCCCTTGCCGATTCTATAATGGAAGTGGGAGCATGTGACCATGGGTTTCGTGACTGGATTACCTAGATCCCCAACTGGTCGAGATGCTATTTAGGTTATAGTTGATCGGCTCACGAAAGTGGCTCACTTTCTCCCATTCAAAGTTGGTCAGTCGACGGCTCAGCTAGCAGAGATGTACCTCAGGCAGATCGTCAGACTTTATGGTGTTCTAGTCAGTACCACCTCGGACAGAGATTCAAGATTCATATTATACTTTTGGCATAGCTTGCAAGAGAGTTTGGGGACTCGCCTTCAGTTCAGCTCAGCTTATCATCCGCAGATAGATGGTCAGTCAGAACGCATAATCTAGACTCTGGAAGATATGTTGAGATCTTGTACACTCGACTTCGGTGGTTCGTAGGAAGATCACTTGTACCTGGTGGAGTTCTGGTACAACAACAGTTTCCAGGCCAGTATCCAGATGGCGCTGTTCGAGGCAATGTATGGTAGGAAGTACAGATCTATGCTAGCCTGAGATGATGTTGTAGAGAGGCCGATGCTCGATCCAAAAATGATTGCCCAGACAGTTGAAGTGGTTAGAAGAGGCAGGGATCACCTTCGAGTTGCCCAAGACCGTCAACGCCATTGGACCGATTCTCATCGACGTCCTCTTGAGTTTTCTGTCGACGACCATGTATTCCTGAGGATTTTGTCTAACCGTGGCGTCATTCGTTTCGGCGTACGGGGAAAGCTTAGTCCTAGGTATATAGGACTGTTCGACATTCTGGAGCGAGTAGGTGATGTATCCTATCGTCTCGTTCTTCCGCCATCGCTATGTGAGATGCATGACGTGTTCCATATATCCCAATTGCGACGGTATATCCCGGACCTGAGCCATATTCTGGATCATTCAGAATTCGTTGTTGGTACCAACCTTTCGTATGAGGAGAGGCCCGTGTCTATATTGGACCGGAGAGAGACGACACTCAAGAACAAGACTATCAAGTTAGTCTGAGTTGCTTGGGGTCATCACTCTTTGGGTGAGAAAACGTAGGAGCGTGAGGATGATATCCGATCGCGATATCCCGGCCTGTTTGACTCGTGAGGTATAATATCTTCCTTATGCCTCATGCCTTTGATTCCTTGCTTGCATGATTGATTGCTTGGTTGATTGCCTAGGTATAGCTTGGCTGTGATTAGTATAGCTTGTCCTTGTCTCTCTAGCCTCTTAATTAAATTTTGAGGACGAAATTCTTTTAAGATGGGTAGAGTATAATGCCTGTTGTTCGTATTACGTATTTTGGTGTACGTGTACGTATTTTATCTTGTATTGCATGATTCCTTACTTGGCTTATCTTGGCAATTCCTGGCTCGGTTTACCTTGGGTTGGTTCGGCTAGGCTTGGTTTTTCTTGGTTCATCATGAACTAAGGAGAGAACCCTTACCTACCACCACCACTACCATTTATTATCCCCCTCCTCTTTCTCTCTGTTCATTAATCTTCTTCCTCCACTCCATTAACTCTTCCACCTACCAGGAGAGAGGGCTTAGGCAAGTGCAGCTTGCTTCATGGAGGAACCTAGTTTTTATTGTTCCATTCTCTCCCTCACGAGATTTTAGCACACTTTAATACTTGGAATTTTCAATTTCCATGGTTCAATTTATGTAGATCTAAGTTTATTTCATTTTCGGATTTATTGGGTTTTGATCTATTTAACATTGTTATTTTCAAGATCTGATGGTTCCAAGTTGTGGAGTATTTCATTCTGCCCCATTTTGACCTATGGAAGTTCGAATTTGGACTCTGGATGATGAAATTATGGAGCTTGGAAGCCATGGCTGGCATGGTTCTTCTTCTCGAAATAATGGAGGAGAAGGACTGTACCCAGCCGCATGAACTTAGCCGCATGACTTCTCATGCGACAAGTTTCCATCTTGGCCGTATGAGTTATTCAACTTCCAGCCGCATAAGACCTCTCGGCCGCATGAGCTATTCCCGACCGCATGGAACTTGGACTTCAGCCGTATGGACATCCCTCTCTAGCCGCATGGGAATCTGCTTATCCCGACCGCATAAGACTCCGCTTATTCCCAGCCGCATAAGATCCCCTTCATCCCGAGCCACATGTGACCTATTCATTTCCAGCCGCATGGACTGAGCCGCGTGCGCCCCGCTTTACCCAGCCGCATGAACTAGCCTCTATTCTGCCGCATGAGGACCCGAGTCATTTCTGGCCGCATAAGAGTTAACTTCCGAGCCGCATGACCCGCATTAGTGGAGACGCATGAGACCCTGCCCTTTGAGCCGCATGCGCCCTCCCCATTTCTAGCTGCATGATTCCCATATGTTTCCTGAGCCGCATATACTTGTTCGTCCTGAGCCGCATGAATATTTTCATCCCGGCCGTATGAGAACCCATTACCCTAGCCGCATAGCCTTGCTTAATCCAGCCGTATGGGCTAGACTCCTGAGCCGCATATGCCTGAGCCGCACGGCTCACTCATAAGCCCTTATTTGATGATTTAATTATTATTTTTTATTATTTTGTTAACTCATGTCTTGTAACCCTCAGTATAACCTGGGTCTCTTGATGGAATGCTTGTGCTATGTTATTTTTTACATGTATTCCTGAACACGACAGTGACCAGTAGTAGTGCACTCTTGACAAGTAATATGACATGATAGTAGCCCACCGTAGCGCACTCCTGACAAATGAACCTGACTTGATATACCTTGATAAGCTGTTACGACGGCTACTTGACATGACAAGTATAAATAACCTGGACACCGTGGGCGATGTGCTTGTACAATTAAACCAGTATTGTCTTGCATCATGTCTAGGATGGGAGTCCTGAGTACCACGGTCAGGGGTGCCTACCAAATTGACTAAGGCAAATAACTAGAATAATCCAGTAGTCATGAAGAGATTTTCCAGCTACAGGCGATCCCGTTACCTGGGCATGCTTGGAATCTGTAGCCTGCCGTCGGGTAGGGCACATTTTCAGCATACTGTCATGTGTTGCACCCTCCAAGTCACTTAAGGGTACATACGTTTCCTGGATGGTGTACCCACATGAATTCAACCCCTAATTTTGACCTGGGTAACCTGGATGGTCTGCAGGGCTTGTGGCTGTGGAATAATCTCGCTGCATCTTGCTAGTAACTAGGCCTGTGACAACCCTAGTTAGTTAAAGTATCAAGCCATACTGATTGCTTGGCCATGATTGTTGAATGAAGAGTAACCAGTCTAGTCTTGTCTTGGTCCTGTACAAGATTGTTGCATGTCCTGAATTTTTTATATTATTTTGCTGATAAATGGGAGAAACCAAGTTCTGTTCAGACGAAGGGTTACAACCCCGGTCCTTGTTTGGTTTAAGGTTTGTAACTTGGTTATCTGAATAGTTTTATGGTTATCTTACCGTATATCCTCGTGATGCTCTATCTCTCCAGTTTTACTATGTTATTATTATACTCTTGTGCTAATTGCTGGTTTTAGTTCTTAAGTGAAGCTTCCTTTATGGCACTTGCTCTTTCTGGGATCTGACCCAGCTGGTTTTGTATGGCCAGATTTCAGAGCAGGTCCAGAGGATCTACCGACTTTCCAGCCCGATGGTGACCACCAGGCGTAACCAGGACAACGAGTGGGTTATTTTTGGTTCTCCCACTTTATTATAAAAATATTCTTTTGAGGCATTTTAGTCGAGTGCACATGTTTAGCTCGATTGCATTTTTACTTACTGTCTGCCTACGGGCTGTAACATGATTGACAGATCCTAGGGTTGATCATGTATGACTAAACTTTTGCTAGTCCTGACATTTTGTAATGACTAGATTCATGATCAGCTGAATATGTAATGTTTGGGACGCCTTACTATTGTATATTTGGTGATCTTACATCTTGTAATATTTACTTACTTGCTTGTGATTGAGACACTAGGGTAGTTTACGACCATAAGAGACTATTGGCTTGTAGTTAAACCCTCATGTATCTAGACAGCCGTGACTGTATGGCGAGGTGGGATGCACTTCAATATACGTAGCTGGCTATGTCTGCCCCCGTTCTCCAGTATTCTGGTTCTGCGGCTTGACAATATTCGAACTAGAATATCACTGCAGCATGCAGTAGGATATAGGATAAGATTTTGGAGGAACTCATTCACATTTAGGAAAAACATTTATCCGATACTCGCCATCTAAATTCTTACTGATTAAATGCTTTTCTTTGAAAATAAACTGTCCTCCTTTGATTTTTTGCTTCATTCTCAGTAATTACTTCTTTTTTGATCTGTCTTCCGGATCGTTATGGAGACACTATCTCATCGCTCCGGCCTGGAAGATACTATCGAGAGGTCAACCACCTCTCGTTCTGTTTAGTAGGGCCCCGAGACCGCAGCTCCTGTTATGCCAGCTAAGGTTGGCATTTCTGCTGTATTTGGAGGTGCACGTCCGCATGTACAGAGACCTTCCCCGTTATTCTTGATTTCTTCCAGCAGCAGCCGTCTTCGGGATCGGTTGACACAGCGTAGTTGTTCGCCTTCTTTCAGAGGATGATGGAGGCCCAGCAGTAGCAGTCCGCTCATTTTCAGTAGGGCGTAGAGAATGCCCATCAGCTAGCCCTGACGACGGTAGAGAGAGTTATTGCACAGCCCCAGGCAGGTCAGATACAGCAGTATCAACCGAGGACACCAGGGATCCAGGAGTTCTAGAAGATACGTTTGCGGGACTTCCACGACACATAGGGGATTCTGTTTGTAGATGACTGGATAGAGCACATCGAGGAGATCTTCTGGCTGGCGGAGATACCAGCTCGACTACAGATTGAGGCAGCAGGTAGCCAGATGCAAGACCTAGCCCGCACATGGTACCAGATGGACTCGAGGATCGGTATAGAAGGACAGACTTGGGCAGCCTTCAAGAAGCTGTTCAAGGATAAGTTTTTCCCTGACATACCTCTTGGCGCCATGGAGTCGCAGTTTGAGAGCTTAGTTCAGGGCAATCAGACTGTCGAGGAGTACGCTGGAGAGTTTTGCCGTCAGGAAAGATTTGTTGAGGGACTCAGTGAGACAGCAAAGGCCCAGAGGTTGCAGAAGGGGTTAGTCATGGAGGTCAAGTCCTTGACCAAGAGTGACTGGAGTGCTACTTTTGAGAAGATTCTGGTGGGTGCCCTAACAGCAGAGGATGATCTTGAGCTAAATCTCAATAGAGGACGATACGCTCATGAAGCCAGTAGCAACGGAGGCCACGCCAAAAGGTCGCACTTTTAGCAGCAACACCAACATTAGCAGAGGAAGTTCTGCCACATCAGTTCCAGGGGCAGGGCCGTGCACCTTTCTAGCAGGTGCAGCAGCAGAAGCCGAGGTTTCAGCCACATGCACTACGGCAGCAGCCCGTTGGTTGTGGCTTCTGCAGGAAGCCAGGGCATGTATGGAATGACTGCAGGAAGAGGCTCGGGAAGTGCCAACTCTGCGGTTCGACGGAGCACCAGCTGAAGGAGCGTCCCAAGTCATCGGGACGAGCAACTCAGGGAGCGGAAGCCAGGGCTCCAGCAGTACAGCAGAAGGGACCCTTGTAGACTCAGCATCAGAGGTTCGTTCAGCACCAGCAGCAGGCTAGGGGATGTCAGCAGGGACGAGCTTTCGCCATGGAAGCTTAGGACGCAGAGGCTATCGGGGAGCTAATTGTAGGTTCTATTTTTTTTGACTCCTTTCTAGCTTTTGCTTTGTTCGATTCTGGGCTTCCCACAACTTTGTGTCTGTATCTTTTGCTATTAGACACCATCTTGTTTCTGAATCGTTGCCTAGGACTTGCAAGATCACAACCGGAGGTGGCATTATCCTCGTTAGTGATATTTGCAAGGGTCGGAGAGTTGATTTGGGAGGCCGAGGACTGGAGGTGAGTCTGCTCGTAATGCCACTACCAAAATACGATATCGTGCTCGATATAGATTGGTTGAGCAGGCACCATGCCAGTATAGATTATCGCGGGGGTAGAGTTCTTTTTAGAGCGCCAGGAGAGTCAGAGTTCGAGTTCACCCGACGGCAGGTGGAACATAGCAGCGGAGTTTTCTGCGGGGTGTCAGTTGAGGAGCAGGCAGTACCACACCCTTTGATAGCAGAGTTCATAGATGTCTTTTCGGAGGATTTGCCAGGACTACCACCGGACAGAGACGTGGAGTTCTCAATAGACTTAGTACCCTGCATAGAGCCGATATCTCAGCACGTCTATAGGATGAACAACAGTGAGCTGGTAGAGTTGAAGAAGCAGGTGGATGAGCTATAGGACAAGGGCTTCATCCGATCGAGTTTTTTACCATGGGGTGCAACGGTACACTTTATACCGAAGAAGGATGGGTCGGTGAGGATGTGTATCGACTACAGGACACTCAACAACCTCATGATCAAGAACAAGTACCCATTGTCTTGAATCGATGATCTCTTCGATCAGTTGAGTGGGACAAGGGTATTTTCTAAGATTGATATGAGGTCAGGCTACCATCAGGTAAATGTGAAGAAGGAGGATATCCCGAAGACAGGATTCAGGATGCGGTATGGCCAGTTTGAGTTCATGGTGATGTCGTTTGGGTTGACTAATACCTCGGCGGTTTTCATGAACCTGATGAACAAGGTGTTCCACTAGAACTTGGACAAGTTCATGGTGGTGTTCATTGATGATATCTTGGTGTACTCGAATGCCGAGGAGAGCACGAGGAGCATTTGAGAGTGGTTCTGGAGACTCTCAGGAGGAAGGAGCTTTATGGCAAGCTCTCGAAGTATGAGTTCTTTCTGGACTGAGTTGACTTCTTGGGTCATGTGGTGACTGGAGATGGGATCTCAGTTGACCCAAAAAAGATCACGGCAGTTGAGGCTTGGACAGCACCGAGTCAGTAGCGGAGATCAGGAGCTTCTTAGGATTGGCAGGCTACTACAGGAGGTTCGTGCAAGATTTCTTCCGGGTTGCAGAGCCATTGACTAGGATGACCCGGAAGGATGCATAGTTTATCTGGTCAGAGGAGTGTCACTTCACTTTTGATGAGTTGAAGAAGCGGTTGACGGCAGCTCCGATTCTGACATTGCCATCAGGATCAGGTGGGTTCACTATCTACAGTGACGCCTCGGGAAAGGGTTTAGGTTGTGTCTTGTAGCAGCATAGGAAGGTAATTGTCTATGCTTCCTACAGCGCCCCATGCCGAGTCAGATTGGTCGGGAACTTAGATGGCCATCTGACTCGATCGCTGAGCTTGGTAAACGATAACACCTTGCGGCATCGATCAAATCGATTTGGACGGAGTTACGAGAATCGATCCAACTAATGGAACCACTTTTGTTGGAATAAGTCCTAGATGCAGCAGGCTGCATTTCGACGAGTGAGCTCTATATAAGAGTCCCTTCGATGGGACCGGACCGCTGTATGGTTTTCTTGGAGATTTTGCTGCTGGGTTTTGATGAAGTGCTTTCACATTATTTTTTGGATGCAATCTACAAATTTTGAAGCAAGGGAAAAAGAAGGAATCCTAATAAAGTGTTGGTGCCATTGTAGGAGCTCGCATAACTAAAGCTTGAACGTTTCAAAGCGCTTCGACGGTCGGCACGATCAAAGGACATGGTGGGTGATTCGGCCCTTTCTTTTCTACTCTGTCCCGCAAACAAAATTCCTTTGCCCCGAATTCATTTAAATCGACGATGCCAGCACCGTGTTCAGTAGCAGAGATCAGGAGCTTCTTGGGATCGACAGGCTACTACAGGAGGTTCGAGCATGATTTCCTTCGGGTTGCAGAGCCATTGACTAGGATGACCCGGAAGGATGCATAGTTTATCTGGTCAGAGGAGTGTCACTTCACTTTTGATGAGTTGAAGAAGCGGTTGACGGCAGCTCCGATTCTGACATTGACATCAGGATCAGGTGGGTTCACTATCTACAGTGACGCCTCGGAGAAAGGTTTAGGTTGTGTCTTGTAACAGCATAGGATGGTGATTGCCTATGCTTCCTGTAGCGCCCCACTTTCGATAGGCGACGAACTTCATACTATGCTTGCGCCAAGTCAGATCGGTCAAAAACTTAGATGGCCATCTGACTCGATCGCTGAGCTTGGTAAACGATAACACCTTGCAGCATCGATCAAATCGATTTGGACGGACGTTACGAGAATCGATCCAACTAATAAAACGACTTCTGTTGGAATAAGTCCTAGATGCAGCAGGTTGCGTCTCAGCGAGTAAGCTCTATAAAAGAGTCCCTTTGACGGGACCTGACCGCTGTATGGTTTTCTTGGAGCTTTTGCCGCTAGGTTTTGATGAATTGCTTTCGCGTCGTTTTTCTGGATGCAATCTACAAATTTTGAAGCAAGGGAAAAAAAAGGAATTCTAACAAAGTGTTGGTGCCATTGCAGGAGCTCACGTAACTAAAGCTTGAATGTTGCAAATCGCTTCGACGGTCGGCACGATCAAAGGACTTGGTGGGTGATTCGGCCCATTCTTTTCTACTCCGTCCCGCAAACGAAATTCTTTTGCCCCGAATTCATTCAAATCGACGATGCCAATTAAATGCATGCCAATCCACTAAGGTCGAGAACTCAGAAAAAAATGTATCGATTTAGAGTAATCTACTCTGAAAAATACAAGTTTATCACATAAACGAAAAAGTTTAAGGTTCTAGTAAAAAGATAGACTATTTCACATGCTGCAAAATAATATGAAACGTCGATCGTGGGTTATGATGCCTCGGACTAGTGGTGCCACGGGACGCTAAATTCGGAGTACGACTTTGGGGAAAATGAATCATTGCATGAGTTGGGAGAAATGATAATGTCGTTCAATACTGTCCGCGTTATACAAAATTGTTGCATATATTAAACTGTTCATGCCTTGGCATGGTCATGGATAGCTTGTGCACAAGTTGATTTTCCTCGACTCGGTATTCGGGGCATCAGAATCAAATCGACCTAGGGGGAATGAATAATCGTGCTTCGACACAGATGCATTACGGGACCGTCAGTCAGGCTTGCAACCTAGACTGAACGGGCCGAAATGCCGTTGAGATAGTCCCACGTGGTGTGTAATACCAATGACCGTGCATATAAGATAGTAGCATGCTCACCTATTATCTTATGCAGGTGGTAAATATTATCTCTGTTTTTATGCAGGGACGAGCACGGCCGTGGTAACAAATGGGATAAATCGGTATGTTTTACTGTATGCTTTATTACTTCAAAGATAGCTATCGATATGAACTGAATTTATTTAGTTCTAAATAGAAAGACAACTCTAAAGCATGCTTACCTTAATAATCAGAGTCGGTTTAGACGAGTGGGTTCGTTTCGTCCACTTAGCAAGTGTGCTAATCCCCTCCCCCAATTTCCCCAGGTGCAGTGGGCGCTCTAAACTGAACCTGAAGTGCGGAGAGGCATTTTGAAGCTCTTCCTATGCTGAAGTATTTTGAAGCCAATTCATTCGAAGGCTTATGTATAAAGGGGCGAATGTATGGAATGGCAAGTGTTAGTTCAGGCAGCTTGTCGAGTATGTTTTCTTTTGTTTTCAATCAATGTAGCCGCAACGACATTCAATATAATTATGACTTGCACTTCGTTGTAAGCTATGAATAAAAAAGCATATTTTTATCTTCCTATACTGTGCCTCAATTTGATGTGATTTGTGAAGTTTTAACTTGGCATTTCAATATAAAATCAACGTAACGTTCTTGCCTTGTACGAGTGCAATTCCAGACTCGTACGACATCACACTTTAGCGAGGACGATCGATTCGACAAAATAACACCGGGGACGAGCGGTTTGTCAACTCGGGGCATGACAAATTGGTATCAGAGCACAGTTATGTTTCCTCAGATTTTTGAAAGATGTTTCATTATTGGAATGTTCGTTACGATAGCTCGATTGAATGCTTGTCGACATGCTGCATGAAATAAAAGTTCCATACAGGTAAGCCCATAGATATTTTTGAAAAATTCTGACGAGTTTACTCTGTTTTGTAAAAATGACTAAGAAAAATAAGAACAATCCAGGCACAACCATCCAAACCGTGGATAGTACGTCGTGCACAAAGAGTGGCCCTAGCGAGACGACTATGGAGAAAATGCTACAGTTGATGGAACTGCAGCAACAACAGCTTCAAATGCAAATCAAGGTCCAATTTGATGCACAGCAGAAGCTGATGGACGCCCTGACTCAGATAGAGAACAAGGTGGTGGGCAATACCAAGGCAACGGTCGTGGTACCCGAGGAGACGCAAGATGTTCAAGATGTTCAAGAAGAAGATGAGGAAGAAGCTCAACCGCAAATGATAAATTCTTCTTCCTTGTTCAAAGCAAATGAGTTCCACAAGATGAATCCACCAAAATTCAACGGCCGAGCAGAGTCTGATGTGATAGTGGGGTGGCTCGCGAAGATTGAGGACTTATTTAATCTGCTTAGCATTGAAGGGTCTCAGACTGTAACTTGTGCGGCGTTACAGCTGCAACTGAGGGCTTATGACTGGTAGGCAGCTAAGAAGCAGGAAATCTACGAAGCCGATATGGACACCACGATTTCCTGGAAAATGTTCATGGAAGCTTTTCTCGAACAGTGTATTCCTCGTGCCGTCCGTCGTAAAAAAGAAGACGAGTTTATGATGCTGCGACAAGGAAATATGTCGGTCGATGATTATAACTCGAGCTTCTCGAAACTGGCAAAGTTTGCCGGCGCCTTCCTGCCCAACAAAGAAGCATGGTGTGAACGCTTCCAACAAGGCCTAAATGACGAACTGCAAAGGGACGTCATGAATCAAAGGTGCCGAACATACCGTGAATCCTACGATGCTGCTCTCAATAGTGAGCGTGTCTTTGGCCGTATGTCGCATAGAGCCGTGCCTGTTGTCCGTAACCACTTCAACAAGCGTCCTAACGACGCTGGGGGATCGGAAGTATCAAAATGTCCAAACAGATTTGATAACCGAGGCCATGGCGGATAACACTGCAGCAGATGCAATAGGCGTGGGCACCGAGCCACCGATTGCATCACGAGATCTTGCTACAAGTGTGGCGAGATAGGCCATATAGTTACATTTGTCAGAAATATGTTCCAAATCAACACAACCCACCAAGGAATGTTCCGAATCAGCATAAAGCACCTATACTGCAAGGCACAAATGCGGTGCCCGTCAACCCACAGAATCAATGCCATGGAGCTCAAGACCGAGTTTATGCATTTACTCAGGACGAGGCGTTCGCGTCCGATACTATTGTAACAGGTATATTACTCTACAAAAATATACCTGCTCGAGTACTATTCGATTCGGGTGCGACGCATAGTTTTATATCTGCTGATTATGCGAAAGAAAATAAAATAACCATGTAATCACTAGATATAGACATTAGCGTTAGCACTCCATCGGGAGTCGATATGCCTACAAACTTTATTTGTAGGGATGGCCATATTTGCATCGGGGAAAGAAATCTATCCTTGGATGCCGTCGTACTAAACATCAAAGAGTACGACATAATCCTAGGCATGGATTGGTTGGGCGCTTGTCATGCAACGATCGAGTGCGCGGTGAAGAGAGTGGTGTTTCGCCTTCCTGGCGAGACAGAGTTCTCATATTCGTGTGGTACGGTCTCGAAGATGGCAATGATGGTATCGGCAATATTGACGAGGCGTATGTTGCGTTCCGGCTGTACGGGATACTTGGCATCAGTTCAAGACACGTGGAAGGATAATACAAGCACAATGCAGACTGATGTTGTGGCAGATTTTACTGACATTTTCCCTAACGAGATACCCGGGATGCCGCCGGATCGAGAAATAGAATTCAGCATCGACACCTTTCCGGATACATGGTCGATATCAAAGGCGCCTTACCGAATGGCTCCAGCAGAACTGAAGGAGCGGAAGATGAAATTATACGAGTTGCTAGACCGCGGATTTATTCACCCTAGTGTCTCTCCGTGGGGAGCTCCCGTATTGTTTGTGAAGAAGAAGGATGGATCGATGCGGCTATGCATCGACTATCGGGAACTCAACAAGGCGACCATACGGAACAAGTATCCTTTGCCACAAATCGATGACTTATTTGACCAACTGCAAGACACGACAATATTTTCAAAAATTGATCTTCGTTCAGGCTATCATCAGTTGAAGATCAAGTCCGACGATGTATCAAAGTCTGCTTTTCGTACTCGATATGATCATTACGAATTCCTAGATATGCCGTTCAGTTTGACGAATGCCCCAGCCGCTTTCATGGACCTGATGAACCGAGTCTTCTGACCTTAAATCGATAAATTTGTAGTCGTGTTCATCGACGATATCCTTATCTACTCAATGAATCGAGAAGAGCATGTAGAACACTTGAAGACGGTACTGCAGACTCTGCGTGAACATAAATTATATGCCAAGCGGAGTAAATGCGAGTTCTGGATGAGTAGTATGACATTTCTCGTACACGTAATCTCTGTCGAATGTGTCGTGGTGGACCCAAAGAAGATTAAAGCGGTGGTAGATTGGAAACGACCTGCCTCGGCTAGCGATATTCGGAGTTTCCTAGGCTTAGCGGGCTACTACCGAAGGTTCGTGCGAAACTTTTCAAAAATAGCGTCGCCTCTGACTCGCCTCACCCAGAAGGGAGTAGTATTTGAATGGAGTGACGACTGTGAATCTAGCTTTCAAGAGTTGAAGCAACGGCTTATCTCAGCTCCAATCCTTACACTTCCAGATAGTCCAGAAGTCTTTCAGATATTCAGCGACGCATCAGGAACTGGCCTCGGGTGCGTACTCATGCAGAGAGATAAAGTCATCTCCTACGCTTTACGGCAGTTGAAGCAACACGAGAAAAACTATCTGATGTACGACCTAAAATTAGCGGCGATCGTGTTTGCGTTGAAACTCTGGCGGCATTATCTCTATGGTGTAGCTTGCAGAATCTACACAAATCATAAAAGCATAAAGTACTTACTTACGCAACGAGAACTCAACTTATGGCAGCGACGTTGGCTCGAACTCATAAAAGATTACGAGCTAGTAATCGAGTATACGCCGGAAAAGGGAAACGTTGTAGCCGACGCACTTAGCAGAATGTTTATGGGATCACTGGCCATAAATAATGAGATATGGCGAGACCTTGAAGGGATGGGTATCGAACTCAGAATTGAGTATCGATACCTGCACCTTGCTCAGTTGAAGTTAGGATCGAGCCTGCTTAGCAAAATAAAGACATACAGAAGGACGATTAATTCCTGACGAAGATGCGTGAGCTTATTTCAATAGAAAGGGTGACTGACTTTGCAAAAGACAAGGATGGAACTATGCGACTAAAAGGAAGGCTCTGTATTCCTGAAACTGCCGAACTCAGAAAAGAAATTCTGACAGAGGCACATTATGCGAAGTACTCGTTACATCCTGAAAGCACCAAGATGTACAAGGACTTGCGCACAAACGTTTGGTGGCAAGGCATGAAGAAAGATGTGGTTACATTCATGTCGCAGTGCATGGCGTGTCAGCAAGTGAAGGTGGAACACCAAAGGCCAGATGGAGAGCTGCTGAATCTCGCCATTCCCGAGTGGAAGTGGGACAACATCTCGATGGATTTTATTATAGAATTTCCGAAGACGCCGCGGGGGAACGATGCGATTTGGGTCATTGTTGATAGATTGACCAAGTCGGCTCACTTCATCGCAATTAAAGAAGGATGGAGCGTCTATCGGTTAGCACAAATCTACATCGACGAGATTGTTCGACTGCACGGGGTACTGGCCTCAATAATTTTGGACAGAGACGGGCGATTCTTATTACATTTTTAGACAAGCCTACAAGCGGCGATGGGGACCAAACTAAACTTTAGTTCTGTGTTCTACCCCCAAACTGACGGTCAAACGGAGAGGGTAAATCAAATCTTAGAGGATATATTGTGTCTGTGTGTGATCGATTTAAATACTAGTTGGGATACGCATTTGCCGCTTGCGGAGTTTGCTTATAACAACAGTTATCAGTCGAGCATTCAGATAGCTCCATATGAAGCGCTCTACGGAAGGAAGTATCGTTCACCAATATGATGGTGCGAAGTCGGAGAGCGACAAGTGCTTGGACCAGAACTGGTGGAGCATGCCGTCGAAAAGGTCCGCTTGATTCGAGATAGACTCCGTATCTCGCAAAGTCGACAAAAGAGCTACGCAGATCTTTACCGACGACCGCTAGAGTTTCTGGTCAGGGACCATATGTTTCTGAAGGTAACGCCCATGCGTGGTGTAATGCGGTTCAGCGTTAAAGGCAAGTTGAGCTCGAAATTTGTAGGCCCCTTCGAGATCATCGAACGAGTGGCAATGGTTGCTTATCGGATCGCACTACCTCCTGCCTTGGCTGATGTGCACAATTTTTTCCACGTCTCACAACTTCAAAAATACGTATGATCCAAGTCACGTGGTTAGCTGCGATCAGTTGGAGCTACATACTGACTTGTCTTACTTGGAGGAGCCTATTCAAATTTTGGACCGTAAGGAGAAGGTATTACGAAACCGGTATGTCCTTGGTCCACGTGCTTTGGTGGAACCATTCAGTTGAAGAGTCAACGTGAGAGATGGAGGCAGAGATGAAAGAGAAGTACCCTGCGTTGTTTGTCTAATTTAAGGTCAGACCCTTGTTCTTAAGTTTCAGGACGAAACTTTTTCGTAGTGGTATATTATGTAGCGTCCCGCTTTCGATAGACGATGGACTTCATAATATGCTTGTACCGAGTCAGATCGGTCGGGAACTTAGATGGCCATCTGACTCGATCGCTGAGCTTGGTAAATGATAACACCTTGCGACATCGACCAAATCGATTTGGATGGACGTTACGAGAATCGATCCAACTAATAGAACGACTTCTGTTGGAATAAGTCCTAGATGCAGCGGGCTGCGTCTCGGCGAGTGAGCTCTATATAAGAATCCCTTTGAAGGGACCAGACCGCTATATGGTTTTCTTGGAGCATTTGCCGCTGGGTTTTGATGAAGTGCTTTCGCCTTATTTTTCTGGATGTAATCTACAAATTTTAAAACAAGGAAAAAAGAAGGAATCCTAACAAAGTGTTGGTGCCATTGCAGGAGCTCGTGCAACTAAAGCTTGAACGATGCGAAGCACTTCGACGGTCGACACGATCAAAGGACTTGGTGGGTGATTCGGCCCCTTCTTTTCTACTCTGTCCCGCAAACAAAATTCCTTTGCCCCGAATTCATTTAAATCGACGATGCCAAGTTAAATGCATGCCAATCCACTAAGGTCAAGAACTCGGGAAAAAATGTATCGATTTAGAGTAATCTACTCTGAAAAATACAAGTTTATCACATAAACGAGAAAGTTTAAGGTTCTAGTAAAAAGATAGACTATTTTACATGCTGCAAAATAATATGAAACGTCGATCGTGGGTTATGATACCTCGGACTATTGGTGCCACGGGACACTAAATCGGGAGTACGACTTCGAGGAAAATGAATCATTGCATGAGTTGGAAGAAATGATAATATCGTTCAATACTGTCCGTGCTATACAAAATTGTTGCATATATTAAACTGTTCACACATTGGCATGGTCATGGACAGCTTGTGCACAAGTTGATTTCCTCGAATCGGTTTCTGGGGCATCGGAATCGAATCGACCTAGGGGGAATGAATAATTGTGCTTCGGTACTGATGCATTGCGGGACCGTCAATCAGGCTTGTAACCTAGACCGAACTGGCCGAAATGCCGTTGAGATAGTCCTACATGGTGTGTAATACCAATGACTGTGCATATAAGATTGTAGCATGCTCACTAATTGTCTTATGTAGGTGGTAAATATTATCTCTATTTTTATGCAGGGACGAGCACGGCCGTGGTAAGAAATGGGATAAATTACTATGTTTTATTGTATGCTTTATTACTTCAAAATGGCTATCGATATGAACTGAAGTCATTTAGTTCTAAATAGAAAGACAATTCTAAAGCATGCCTACCTTAACAATCAGAGTCGGTTTAGACGAGTGGGTTCGTCTTGTCCACTTAGCAAGTATGCTAATCCCCTCCCCCAACTTCTCCATGTGCGGCGGGCGCGCTAAACTGAACCTGAAGTACGGAGAGGCGTTTTGAAGCTCTTTCTATGCTGAAGTATTTTGAAGCCAAATCAATCGAAGGCTAATGTATAAAGGGGCGAATGTATGGAATGGCAAGTGTTAGTTCAGGCAGCTTGTCGAGTATGTTTTCTTTTGTTTTCAATCAATGTAGCCAAAATGACATCCAATATAATTACGACTTGCACTTCGTTGTAAGCTATGAATGAAAAAGCATATTTCTATCTTCCTATACTGTGTCTCAATTTGATGTGATTTGTGAAGTTTCAACTTGGCGTTTCAATATAAAATCAACGTAACGTTCTTGCCTTGCACGAGTGCAATTCCAGACTCGTACGGCATCACGCCTTTGTGAGGAGGATCGATTAGGAAAAATAATACCGGGGACGAACGGTTTGTCGACTCGGGGCGTGATACTTCCAGGCAGTTATGTCCCCATGAGAAGAACTACCTATCTACGACTTGGAGTTGGCAGCAGTTATATTTCCTCTGAAATTATGGAAATACTATTTATATGGAGAGCGGATGGAGATCTTTACAGATCATAAGAGCTTGAAGTATGTGTTTACACAGAAGGAGCTCAATATGAGGCAGCGCAGGTGGTTGGAGTTGATGCAGGACTTTGACATTTCCTTGCTGTATTACCCATGGAAGGCCAACGTGGTTGCCGATGGCTTAAGTAGGTATCCGACAACCATGTGTTTGACGATGGATCGTCACTTGCTAGCAGACTTGGAGAGCTTGGGGATCGAGGTGGTTGTGCTAGGAGTTCAGATGCAGATATGGGGCCTTCAGATTCAGTCGAACTTGATAGAGAGGATCAAGTCGACTCAGTTCGAGGATGTTGCTCTACGGTGTATCCGAGAGCTGGTTCGAGCAGGATTGGTGGATGATGGGTATGTTCTTACAGAGGGTGGCGTATTGAGGCACGGTTCAAGACTGTGTGTGCCCAGCGGAGAGCTTCAGGAGCAGGTAATACAGGAGGCCCACCGTTCTCAGTATTCTATACATCTAGTGCCAACAAGATGTATAGAGATCTGAGGGAGCATGTTTGGTGGTATGGGATGAAGCGGAAGGTAGCACATTTTGCAGCCAGATGTTTGGTCTGTCAGCTGGTAAAGGCAGAGAGGCAGAGGCCAGGAGGTTTGTTGCAGCCATTGCCCATTCCAGAATAGAAGTGGGAGCACATTACAATGGACTTTGTTTCGAGATTACCGCGTACACCAGGAGGAAAAGATAAGATAAGGGTCATCGTAGACAGGTTGATCAAATCAGCTCACTGTTTGCCATTTAAAGTGGGTACGTCTACTGAGAGGCTAATATAGATGTATATGCGACAGATTTTTAGGACACACGGAGTTCCGGTGAGTATTGTCTCGGATAGGGATAGTCGCTTTACTTTCCATTTCTAGCGTAGTCTACAGACTAGTTTGGGCACTCAGCTCAAGTTTAGTACTATATACCACCCTTAGACAGACTGACAGTCAGAGAGGACTATTCAGACACTCGAGTATATGCTGTAGACTTGTGTCATAGATTTTGGAGGATCCTGGGAGGATCATCTGTACTTAGTAGAGTTTGCATACAACAACAATTTTTAGGGAGCATTGAGATGTCACCATTAATAGTTTTTCCTAATGTGATTTAGTACCTCAAAATAATCCTAATCCTACTGCAGGGTTCGAATACCAGTACACAAACTCGACCTGCATGGGCCACCACTAAAAATCTGTCATGACCCGCACCCAGTGTAGGGGTACGAGAAGTGGGTACGTCCAGTCTATGCCGCAGAGTCGACGGTAGAACGCTGTTCTAGGTCATGAACATAACTAACATAATATGAAATACTCTCCAACTTGAGGCCAAGTCACATAAGGTACAACTCAATCACAATCTAGAGGTAGAATATAGCACAATAGAATAGATAAGGAAATCCTCAAAGCTGAGGTACAAACAGAAGTGAAATAAATCAAGTTAACAAACACAAGTCTCAACATCTCCATAATAATACGACTCTGAAATCAAAGACAACAACTAACATGAAAAGAAAGAACAGTCTAAACTATCTATACTATGCATGGGTATCATCCACAGCAGCTGCCTGAACCTCCCAAAGGTCCAGGTCACGAGTGTCATCTAGGCAAGCTCCATAGTAAGGGGTGTAGGGTTCCTCATCATCCTCTGTAATATTTTCAACAGGTCAAGTCAGGACATGAGTGAGCACAATACATCTCATGCAGATCATAACAGGTTAGAAAATATAAACGTGCAAAAGAGTATGATACATGAAAACTGAAAGAATATACATGATGTAAAGGAGAGAACTGTAATGGAAATATCTACTATAAGTATAGAACTATCAGTGACTAGTGATATAGAGTACAAACTAGACATGTGAACGGCTAGATTTGCACATGAATATACTAAAGTGGCTCACATGATTATACTACTTTGGAATTGTTCACATGACTATTTATACTCTCCCATACCCCAATCAATACACAAGGATCCAGACAAGTTATGTTACGCACATGATTTTTATTTGAAAGCCCACAGGTGGGTGTACGTAAAGTATACATGAAGGCTCATAACTGAGTGCACATGAATTCCACATGAAGGCCCATGAAGGGGTACACATGAAGTATAGGTTACACATGAAGCACAAGAGAAACATGGCCGTACATGAGAGCACATGAGATTACATGAGCGTACATGAACGTACATGAAGTACATGTGTATAAATGAATAACATGAAAGCGGAGAATACATGATGTATATGAAACACATGACATGATGTATCTGATGCTCCCGAGGGGGATAACATCTCAATGTAGGGATCCATATAGTACCAATCTGTGATAATATCGTGACAACATCAAATAAGGTAATCTAGAGCAAGAATACAATCCTAAGCAAGTTATGAAATGATCAGAGAATGTACTCGACTGGTATATGAATGTCTGAAGTGAATATACTGTCCGGGATGAGGTATCTGACTCCTATCCAGAGCAACACAAGTCAAGATGTATACAGGGGATGATAGATGAAATGTACTATACATCTACATGCTGTCTAGGTCAAACTAGACTAAAGTCAAAACTTGGTCAACTCTAGTCAACCACACTAGTCAACAAGGTTAAGTCCTAGCCCAAACAAGTCTAACAAGTCTCACTAGACCTAACCAAGCCTAGGCTAGCACTCACACACAATCACAATGCCACACAAGCAATCAAACATACAATTTACATATATATATGCATATATACTCAATACACACATTGCATATACTAAATTTATAGCCAAATCACATTATCATCAACATCACTCATGCTACCTATGTATGTCATATAGGCATACATTATAAACTCAAAACACATCATATATATATATATATATATATACATAATCATATGAAGGAATATATAGGTATATGCTACAATTTGTAGTTAACATATATATATATAGGCAATCTTGTATATTACATATTATCATGTATGAAGATATATATATATATATATAGAGAGAGAAAAAAAAAATATATATATATATATAGAGGGTGATGTGGGTGTATACAGAGCATGAAAGTGTGTGTGTGTGTATGATCATGTTATAGTGTACAGGGTTTTACATGCAAGGTGGTTTTGTAAACCTCCTAAATTTTACTACGATTTTTTTATATATATAATTTTGTATTATTTTTGTATGTTTCGTATCGACACGTCGCATACGAGTTCTCATTGTTGTATTTGCGTAGCGTGCGGAATTTGCGTTTCGAAAATACTCGACGAGTGCGAATATGCGTCGAGGTACATATGTTAGAAAAATATTTTTATTATAAATTTATTTTATATATGAAAGTACATGAAAAATAATATGTGATAAATATTTCTATTTTGTATAAAAGAGTTATTTTAAAATAAGTAGTGGATTGGAAAATATTGGTTTGTATAAAATATATTCTACATATTTGCAAAATTTGGCAATTGTTTATTAATCTATTTTGGCATTTACAAAAGCTATTTTATAAATTAATATTTAAGTAATTACCTTGATTTTCAAAATTAATTAATATTATATTTTAATAATTATGAAAAAGAGATCTAAAATTTTTGTTTTGTTAATATTTGAATTAGGTTGATAATTTAAACTTGGAAAAGATTTTATTTTAAATTAAATATAGTAATCTAGATTGATTTGAATTAGATTGCTAATATTTTAATTCGATTTAAATTAAAAGATGGAATTATCCATCGGGATTTAAACAAATCCTAATCCTATTCCAACTGGGAATTCCCACCTCCTATAAAAGGAGAGGTACTCCTCCAAAAATTTTCACCACAACCTAATTTAGTGTATCATGTCTGTGCCCCCTTCTCCATCCACTATATCTCATATTATACATACAACGTCCCAATCCCGGTTCGACAGATCCGAACCTCCCTTCCCGTCGCATCGGACAACCCCGATACGATACAACCCAACCCAACAATACAAATACAAAATTCTTAAACCTACAAAACTCCATCCCGGCCACCAATGGCCAACTTCGCAGCCATCCTCACCGTCTACCACCCGCAAAACACCTTCCCGACAACCACCACGTCTCCGCCAACGCCACAACCGTCACCAACCTCGTCATTCATCTCCACCACCCCCGACATCTCTGTCGTTCACCGACGCACACCCGACCCAGCCCCGAGCAACCACTGGCCGATTCCTGCCAAAACGAAAACCCCCACCGCAACCACCTGATCCCGTTCTTGCACCGCCACCTCCCGACAAACCCAGTTAAACAACCACCTACATAGCCACGACCATTACTGAGAGGCAGAGAGAGAGCCTAACCTCAGAGTGCCGCCGCCAGACCACGGTGGTGAGAACCCCTTCGTCGACTCGCCACAGATCTCATGAATCCGGCGTCGTCCCTTCCCCATCGTCGCGCGGCCGACCTCCCTCGTCCGCGTCCGCATGGAAAACCCCCATCCGTCCGGCTCCAGGAGTTTCCCGGCCACATCCGCCTCTCCGCAGCGACCGCCGCTCCGTCTCGAAGCTGCCGATCGCCCCAACAGGCCGGCCTCGCGCCTCCGTGCCAGGCGCCGAACCCCCGCGAATCCCGAGGTGCTCCGCCTACACCAAGGCCACCTGTGGCCAGCGCCTCCGCGCGTGGACCACACCGCCGCAGCCACTGGTGGTCAGCCCGTCGGAGCGTCGCCTCAACCCGCCTGAGCTCCGTGCGCCTCTTCCGTGGTCGCCCCTTCCTCGGGATCGCCGAGCCCTAATCTCCTCCGCTCGCGTCTCCTCTCTCCTCCTTCCAGCCCGGCGCGCCGCCACCTCCGCCGGCGTCGATCGCCGCCCTCCGCCGATTCCCAAGGTGAGGAAACCCTGTTCCCTCTCTGTCACTTACCCGTAAATTTGGGGGAGAAAAATAAGATGTGTGAGTAAAAAAATGGTTATTAAGTTATTAATATTATTATTAATATTAATATTATTATTATTATTATTATTATTATGATTATGATCATTATTATGTTATATTATTTATATTTATATTTATTATTATTATTATTATTATTAATATTTTTATTAGTTATTAAAAGAAAAAAAAGGGACTGTATAGTTTTATTAGGGTTTAATATTTTTTTTATAATTATTATTATTGTTATTATATCATTAGTATTATTTTAATATTTTGTTATGATTATGATTTTAATATTATTAGTATATTATCGGTTTATTAAATGAATCGATAATGAATATTTTACAAAATATATTTTGACTAAATTTGAGTTTATCCCCAAACTGTTTTTCAAAGTACTTATTTAAAATACTTTGACAACTTAGAGTTTTGCCTAAAAAGATTTATTATTCTGGACTAATAAAAACGTATTTTGCATATATAAAATATTTTCAAAATACTACGTAGAATTATTTTTCAAGTATATTACAAAATATTTTCTAAAAATAGGACACGCGTCTCTTCGCTCAAACTCTCTTTAAATTATTCCCTTACTCATAGATAATCGTGCTTCTCCATTTCCTTACAACTTCGGACCATGACACATCGAATATGGCTATCAGATAATCAGGACTTGTCGGAAACATCGCACACCCGGCGTAACAACATGCAAGATACCTTGCCATTATAGTGTTTATTTTAGTTACATTTTATTTACATATCACTGTTCATTTATTTCCAGTTCTTGATTTACCGCCTGCTCAGTGATATTAGATGTATTTTGTTATTTATCCTTTGGTTGCATATGGACCTAGAGTTAAGGGACTACCGTCGTAGTGTGTTGCATATACCTTAACACAGTTGTACCATAAGGATGTGTGAGATGAGTAGCATGTAGAGGTTCCTACGTGTGGGCTGAACCCCCATGTGCATGCGTTAGGGCTAACTGCTAATAGAGGCGTGTTAGGAGACTTAGCAGTTAGTAGAGGTACATGGTCGTGGATGCGATGTGACAGGTACATTGGATGGGGAGAACATTTTCTTGTCGTATGGGCTTCGATTGCACTTCCCTTTTAACCCGGAAGCTCCGCTGGAGATACGGGTATGAGCCTCTCAGGTTGGCCACTGTCGTTTTTCAACGTCATGCTCTTGGTCACTGGTGCCCAAGTGGGGACTATACTAGATCCCATTTACAGCCAGGGCTCATGCGACGGAAGGTTTGTTCTCACTGCATGTTTACTTTAGTTCGGTTAGTTTATCTTATTTGTGTCTTGTCACTTTCTTTGATTGTAGCATGTTTTATATTCAGTATTTATATGGCATGTTGATGTATCTTGTTACGTCTCTCTGAGAACCTGGTTATCTCGCCAGGTGTGTGTGTTTCGTGATTTCTTGCAGGTGCTCTAGCTAAGGCCATTCCTTCCTTCGTGGTGATTGCTCTTGGATTCGCCGTTGCTCTCGCTTGCTAAATTCTTCCCTTGTATATTTTTTTTTATATTTAATTTGGTTGGTAGTGGACTTTGTCTCCGCCCAACTATTGTGTACATGACGAATTCAAAGTTACTTTTATATCATATTTATCTTTGTGGATGAGATTTAGTACCTTGGTTACTGCATTTTACAGCTTATGTATATATACGAGGGTCCGTATACTTCGTATATATACAACTGGCATGATTACGTTCTAGTCCTACGTATTTCGGACTGGGGTGTTACATATTTTTGTGGTGGCCCATGCAGGTCTAGGATTAGAGTTTAGGAATCTCATCCACCTACTTGACATCCTTTCTTGACTTCAAATTCCGAACTCTCGTTCGACCTCCTTGATTTGTATCTTGCTTGACTCCTTCTACCGTAAATTCTTAGTTTCGTGTTTAGTAAGATGACTACACTAGTATATGCCTATAGGTCAAACACATGGCTAGATGGAGTACACTGACAATTAGTATGCATTGGGGTTTTATTTGAGTTATAAAGGAATTTATTTTCCTAGAAATATGATTCTTAAAGACTAGTTAATTTCAAGTTGGGTAGTAGCATGTTACCGCCTTCAATGGATAGTTGGAATTTTACTTGCTATTACGAGGTGGTATACACAAGAGGACAGCTAGATCGCGAAAACAAATTTATGATTTATGTTTTTTTTTGAAATTGCAAAATAGTTTATGATTTATTGGGATATGAAACCGATTGGAAAACATCTTTAAATTGTGACACATGATTTACGTTGAGTTCAAGTATTGGATTGTAAAAGTTTTTAAAAGAGTTTTAAATCATAAGAGAATATGGAGGGTTAGGATTTATGGTTTATTAGAGAGCTTGAGGTTTTAAATTGAGTCATATGAATTTTTAAATTTATTTAATTTTGAGCTTGAAGAGATAATGGTAAAAATTTTGTTTGAAATATTTTTGGAAGATATGAAATCGACTTTGAAGGAAAATTTAAATATTTAAATTTGCTCATATGATCTATGATATATAAAGTTATTTAGATTTCAAGTTTAAAGCCTTGATTATGAATATTTAGATTTTGAAAAAAAAAAAAAATCTTGGAGAGTAGTTGTGACTTATGGGATGCTAGATATACACAGTTGAAGGATATAGAATTAAATTTGGGAGTTATTTAAATGTTTCATTTTGTAGTATGAATTTCGGCTGGTAAAAGTATTTAAATGTTGAGTTTAAGATTTGAGAAAAAAAAAATCTCTACTTGCGATATACATGGGTTGTTTCGAAACTGACTAGAGGTTTAAAATTGTGATTAAAGTTGACAGCCTGCGATGATTGGAAAATTTTTATTGAAAAACTCTCGAGGAATTTGAAACTTTAGATTTGATCATATATTGGTAGAGAACCAAGAAATAAGAAAGGTCCCCCTAGTGAGATAGAAGTACTCCACACTGGATGCCATGCCACTTATGACTATGATATTGCATATACACAAGTATAGTTAATCATCGACCAAATCGATGAACATATCTTTGACTTACTCGACCTTCCCTCAAATCTAGATCCTTATTCGTGACCCTCTAATTGTTTTGAAACTTAGAAATGATTGGAATCATTTCCTTTGACCACACCCTCATCTATGAGACTATCTACCCTCTAGAAACTGTGCCTCTAACTTATTCTTACCTCAATCTACGAGATTCATTAATTATCTTATTTCGTGCTTTAACTTTCATTTTTGTGCATTGATTAGTACCTTATGAAAACCCACTTTATATTTTTGATCATTTGGCGTTCCCTATCGTGACTTTGATATTTGGAGCACAACACTAGACCTTTTCTTCCAACCAATTTCACATGCAAGACCTAGACGAGCTCACCTTCATGTAGGTATATCATGTCCCACTAAAACACGTCCCCTTGTACTCTATTTTTATGGCACGACTTTCGGGTCATAAAGACTAACTATAACCTATACCATGGTACCGAAATACTTTTGACTATATATTTGGACTTGATCTCGACTCAAATTTTTGGCCCGATTAAGATCTACTAAATCCGTTAAATGCTTACCCTTGTGTTTTATCTTGACTGCTTAACCCTTGTCATTTATTTTCTTGTATTATCTTGATTTACTTTGACCCATAACACCTTTTACTTTTCATGTAATATTGCGACCTTACTTTTCTCCCTTCCACTTAAATTGCTTACTCATATTTCACTGTGATTTCTCCATTGTTTATGCAACCTTGTTCATTATATAATTTCCTTGTGCGGATACGGAATTTGATCATGACAATCTTGGGTTAGTAGAAGTTAGATTGGAGAACCCCACAGTATGGATAAATAATGGAGTTGGTATAGATGGGACATGAATAGAAATGTGCGATAAAATCCGAATAGAGGAAATAGGGATGATATATTGGTTTTGATGAAACAGTCAAGGATAAATAGACTACTTGAAATTTCAAAATTTATTTTGAGGTAACTGAATATCGCGTGGAGGATTTTCTAAAGTGTTGGTGGTTTAAGAACCCAATTTATTTATGGATGCAAATTTTTTTTGATAAAAACAATGTTGACATTGCCTTCGATGACATATAGTGTTATGACGATATTTTCAAGGATAACCAATTGTTGAAGAAAGAAACCTTCCATTTTTGATGCATGGAGAATTTAGTTCTAAGATGATTATGACTATAAGTTAAGATGGGTTTTATTTCGACCATCAAAAAATGAGATTGTTAATTCAAATTTTCGAGGGAGACGAATAAATATTTTAGGAAATTTCAATTAGGATTGAGTTAGCTTTCGAGATTTATCAAACATTGAAGACAGACTTTTATTTTTGTACCCATGGATGCATGATACATTGACCAATAAATACAAATTTGTAGTAAAAAGATTTTAACTTTTACTTGGGACAATTGCTTGAAGATTTCGAAATTTTAATTTTAGAGGAAATTATAACTCGAGAAGATCTATATAAATGAGCTAGTATGATGAAGATTATGGAATTCAAAATTTGAGACTATTTACAATTCTATGACGAGATAGAAGGAAGTTGGAGTACATTTATAATCATAATTGTTTTTGATAAATTTTAAGGGGACACGGAACGAGAGTAATTTTTGGAAAGAACGATTTATGATAAGAGAGATTATATGAATATTGATGATTTTGTTACCTACTTATGAGGTTGTTCTTTTAAGGTTAATGTTAAGGTTGGTTGGGCTTAGTTATTGATTGATGGTCACATACATGATCGTAATCTAAACTGAACCCATCAAAATTTTTTTTGTCCTAGTCGATCAAATGACATATTGCCATGAAAATGTCGCTTGCCTCCCCGTCAAAAAAATTTTGTTTGCATTCCCGTCCTAAGAAGATCTCGTATAAACTCTTCATCCCCTTCGCCCTACCTACCCTAATTTTTTCCTAAATTTCGAGGACAAAATTCTTTTAAGTTGGGTAGGATGTAAACCTCCTAAATTTTACTACGATTTTTTATATATATATAATTTCGTATTATTTTTGTATGTTTCGTATCTACACGTCGCATACGAGTTCTCATTGTTGTATTTGCGTAGCGTGCGGAATTTGCGTTTCGAAAATACTCGACGAGTGCGAATATGCATCGAGGTACATATGTTAGAAAAATATTTTTATTATAAATTTATTTTATATATGAAAGTACATGAAAAATAATATGTGATAAATATTTCTATTTTGTATAAAAGAGTTATTTTAAAATAAGTAGTGGATTAGAAAATATTGGTTTGTATAAAATATATTCTACATATTTGCGAAATTTGGCAATTGTTTATTAATCTATTTTGGCATTTACAAAAGCTATTTTATAAATTAATATTTAGGTAATTACCTTGATTTTCGAAATTAATTAATATTATATTTTAATAATTATGAAAAAGAGATTTAAAATTTTTGTTTTGTTAATATTTGAATTAGGTTGATAATTTAAACTTGGAAAAGATTTTATTTTAAATTAAATATAGTAATCTAGAATGATTTGAATTAGATTGCTAATATTTTAATTCGATTTAAATTAAAAGATGGAATTATCCATCGGGATTTAAACAAATCCTAATCCTATTCCAACTGGGAATTCCCACCTCCTATAAAAGGAGAGGTACTCCTCCAGAAATTTTCACCACAACCTAATTTAGTGCATCGTGTCTGTGCCCCCTTCTCCATCCACTATATCTCATATTACACATACAACGTTCCAATCCCGGTTCGACAGATCCGAACCTCCCTCCCGTCGCATCGGACAACCCCGATACGATACAATCCAACCCAACAATACAAATACAAAATTCTTAAACCTACAAAACTCCATCCCGGCCATCAATGGCCAACTTCGCAGCCATCCTCACCGTCCACCACCCGCAAAACACCTTCCCGACAACCACCATGTCTCCGCCAACGCCACAACCGTCACCAACCTCGTCATTCATCTCCACCACCTCCGACATCTTCGCCGTTCACCGACGCACACCCGACCCAGCCCCGAGCAACCACTGGCCGATTCCTGCCAAAACGAAAACCCCCACCGCAACCACCCGACCCCGTTCTTGCACCGCCACCTCCCGGCAAACCCAGTTAAACAACCACCTACATAGCCACGACCATTACTGAGAGGCAGAGAGAGAGCCTAACCTCAGAGTGCCGCCGCCGGACCACGGTGGTGAGAACCCCTTCGTCGACTCGCCACAGATCTTATGAATCCGGCGTCGTCCCTTCCCCATCGTCGCGCGGCCGACCTCCCTCGTCCGCGTCCGCATGGAAAACCCCCATCCGTCCGGCTCCTCCGTTTCTCGGCCACATCCGCCTCTCCGCAGCGACCGCCGCTCCGTCTCGAAGCTGCCGATCGCCCCAACAGGCCGGCCTCGCGCCTCCGCGCCAGGCGCCGAACCCCCGCGAATCCCGAGGCGCTTCGCCTCCACCAAGGCCACCTGTGGCCAGCGCCTCCGTACGTGGACCACACTGTCATGCCCCGACACGGGAAATCGCTCGTCCTCGCTAGATTTTACCCGAATCATCGTCCTCGCTGGGGCGTGATGCCGCACGAGCCTGGAGTTGCGCTCGTGCAAGGCAAGATGACAGATTCACATAGTGTTCGTCTCAAATTGATAACATAAGCAGCGGAAGAAGACAAAGAATAACATAAGAATCTCTTTTATTCATATTGAACTGAAGGTTACAAAGGCTCTAAATAGCCCAACATAAAATGCCAATTGGCTACAACGCTCATGGTCTCTCTAGCTCACAAAGGATTACATTGTTCCATACATTATACCTCTTTATAGCCACCAAGTAGTCTTCGGCCGAACATCTCCATGTCGCAAGTCCGAAAGCATATGCGGAAGCTCCTCTTGAACGCCAAAGACTCCATGCCTCGGCACGTCCAAGCCAAGCTCCGCCCCGAGCCGATCATAACCTGACCTGCACATAAACTAGTAGGGGTTTAGTGCTTTCGTCCTCGCTTCACACTGATCAAGACCCGCTCGCACCCAAACCAAACACTTAATTCAACTTAGTGAGCATGCAACTTAATTGGTGATCTTTCTATTTAGCCTTAGGATCGGTTTCATGGCAATACTTAAACATAGCACATAACTTAAATGTGTCTCACATCGTGTTCCTGCAGCAGATACAATTAGACATAATCTGAAACATAAACATATGCATAATGGGTGGCAGGCCCTGCGTCTGTACCCAGCTCTCATCTAAGCCCACCGGCCCTATCTATATGAAGGTCACGGTGTTTCGCACCGTAATGGACTTGGCATCTCATATGTGTAAGCCTACAATCACTTCGATACGGGTTGCTAGCCCAGTATCCGAAGGATCCCAAACTTATGGATATCATAGCTTATCACAGCACTGGACGGTCGCAATCCGTCCAAATGTTGTGCACCATAAATACCACACATAATTCCCTCCTAGGCCGAACGGTCCCGGCGCCCCGGCGTAACCGTTCGAGGGAAGCCGCACCCGTGCACGGGCCATCCGAGTCCATTGACCATGCAATACGTTCCATATCATACAATCCATAGCATACCAACCGATCTCGTATTCCATAAACATAGTCTCGTACATAAACGGTTTCTCGTGCCATAAACGGTTTCCCGTGCCATAAACATAATCCACTATTCATATGGGGAGCTCCGTCGGCGTTATGCCCCAACACATCCATATTGATGCACGACGCCCAACGGCTTAGTCGTCTCGTACTCATAATCACGCGTCCCGTTCATAATGTTATCCGTATAGCCTACTTCCGTATTTACTTAGTCATTTCATAGCATAAGTGCCCGAGGGCACGCTCAGCGCCGTATTCAATGTTCTACGCCTAGTGTTCAATGTTCTCGGAGCCGTGCACATGATGCACATCTCGATATTTGTCTTTCAATGTTCTACCATCATGCCCTATCGCGACTCGTGCACTTGATGCACGTCGCTTCAATTGTTCGATTGTTCAATGTTCTACCTTAGTGTTCAACGCATAATTTAACACTTACTCACCGAGCCACGCTCGCTAACTCGATAACATCTTACGCATACCATAACACATTTTATTAGACGTGAAGGAATAGGGAGAGAGAGTCAAGAACCCGCCCACCTTAAGCCGATACGCCTTGCCGTTTTGCTGAGTTGAAGCGTCTCGCTTCCATAACTCGATCGCATAGCTAACTCCCGGACTTAGCCATTCCTTTGCTCTACTCGGTTGATTTAGCCTATCGTGCCCATGCCACAATCCGTTACAGGGCCTCGATTTGGTTTCGCGGACACTTCATTGCATAAGGCAAAATGCCGACCTCTTATCGTCCAGCGTAAAAGCATAGCCTGCACACCAGATCAACCAAAGTTAGCACTTGCTCAAACGAGACTTATCCTTTGCATCGATTCGATTCAAAGATTCCAACCGACTCAAAGCTTACCTTTGGTCAACGTAACACTTGCATCGATTCGCATCGATACCTCATCGGGTCAACGCAACTCTTCGAGTCAACGACTCATTATAATGTACCGATGCGGAGCGGGGCATTACATAATATACCACTCAAAATCTGGTTCGTCCTCGAACCGAAACCAACACTTAATCCAAGTGCCTCGCATAGATCGCCTCACGATCTTGTGCTACTATCGTTGGAATCATACAACTTAGATTGGATCATACACATATTTTAGGCGTCCCACCAATATATGCATTTCAGCCAAGCTCAGTTGTAGGATTTTGGGACAACTAACAAGCTCAACTTAAATCGTCAAGCATCCATCGGTCCGTACTCGACTTAGTCATATCTTAGCACCTATTCCCAAAATACTCTTCGTATGCATCATCCCATAACATGCGATCATCTTCCAACATCTTTCACATAACTTAATTCAACCATAACTTCGATCTCGTAAGTTTCTCGCCGGCCACCTAACACTCGTATTGCATCGAGCCATTGCGCATCCGATCACAACAATTCTCTGCAATGCCTATTCGCCCAATCGTGTTCTATCTCTCGCATAACTCAAGTCTTTCATCTAATCATCCATAACGCTTAGCCTTAATGACATGGACTACGTCCACATGTCTCAAATTCCTTTGCCTACCATCCGTACTAAGTCTCGTACACAACTATCCCAACACGACCCACGTTCTCGAACTGTCTACGTATCGCGTCTGGGGCTACCCCCGCTAGGTAACTTATCCAGACATCGTGCTCGTGCTCTCCCGACACAAGAGGTCAACTTGAGTCTACGATGCTCAAAGGAAACAATCTTTCCGACCCAAGGTCTCTTACGATACGTCCATCTCCTATTCTCGACCGAGTACAAATCCTTTACTCAAACTTTGATTCAATCCCGACTAGTTCGTTTCGTAACATAGATCGCACGCTCAACACACATAGCCTAACCGTTGCTCAATCCGATCTACGACACACTCTTAGGTCGTTCTACTATCCGTTGCTCTTGCGCATTGCAAAACCTTTGCAATTGCCTTACCGTATCGCTATGCTAAGCACGTTCCTCAACATCTACTCGATCATTCCTTATCCTTAATAATATTTTATGCGACTTCTTTAGGTTCATCCTATGGGACTTCAACATTCACTTGATTTGGCGGTCAAGTCTTCTAGGGTCATCTGCCCCGAAACTACGCTCGATAATTGAAGATCATCAACGAGGGACAGTTACAACGAACCATGCTATATCCTATCGCGGAGCCAAATCAATTCCCGACATTTTCTATTCGACTCTTACCCAATCCGACATACCAATCCATAATTTGTCTACCCCCACACAACTGATGTGCCGTTACTACTCGAGTCACTTAGGCACTGCCGTTGACAATATCGCACAATCCTCAATTCCACCTTCGCATCAAACCACAAATCCATATCCAAATTGCCACGCCTTGCAAGTTCGATCATCCCTACTGGATGAATCACCATACCAGTGCTCATGCGGAATGATCGTTCTAATTTTGACGTGACGCATGTGCGAGGCTGGTGTTGCGCTCGCTCAAGACAAGAATGTCAACATAGTGATGATCCGCGAAAAATCCAAACACTCTCATTTTCTTCCAAGTAACATACATCCACTCTCAATGTCTCGAAGCATTCCTACCGTTATCATCCGAACCTACATCAACTTAACTTGCATCTTATTCATCCAACAACAATGCTCAACATAATTTTCGTTCATTCGATCAGAGTATCCCCGAGTTATTGCATATCGTCTTTGATACGCCTCAATACCATCGTCGATATGCATAACTTGAACATCTTCCTTTCTCATAAGCTCAAACCCGTTGCAATCATTGCCATTATCCGAACTCGAATACGAATCAAGTCTCGTACATATCAATTCTTATATCTCTAACTCGCACTTCCAAATCGTGCTACCAACTCATCGTGCTAACCCAAATTCGTTCATACGATTTCTTCGTACCTACTCAACGCGTTCCGAATAAGTCTTCGTAGTAACCCAACATAAAGTCCGACCGGGTCGACTATTTCCTCAACGTAACATTCATTCGCATCATGTTCGGCCTATCGTTCAACTTATACTTAACGAATCCTCGTCCGACGTATCATCCATAAGTACGACTTCGCACATAATCGTTCAACTTACGCATCAACTTTTAACAAATCATTCCCACTCGAGTCTCGGTACTACTCCGTTCGTTGCGGACAAATCTATCATAACTGATACAGTCGTCTCGACACAATCTATCGCAAGTCGCCAACCGGCTTAACATAACCATCGCTAAGTGGTATTCCATATACCACTCAGAATCGAGCCTATCTTTATCGATACAACACTTCGCTATACTGATCGTATAATTGGTATTTCATATACCACTCGAAATCGAGTCATTACTCGACATCACACTTCGCATAGGTCCGACTTCTGTCTCAACTTAACCGTCCCGTATGGCGATCCTTCCGATCCCAGCTCTAACGTTAGCTCAAGTTTGACATACATTCAATCTCACCGTACCATGGTGATCATTTCGATCACACCCGCAACATTTGCTTATTCAAAGCTCAACGCGATATACGGCCAACATAAGCGTTCGCCTATACAACTTGACTTAGCGACCAACTCAACTTGTACAATCGCATCTGCGATCTTCGAATCCCGCTCGTTGCAGCTCGTGCAATAACTTAGTCTCGATACTTAAGGTCCTTACTTAATCTCGCACAACATATCGCTATCCATCCGCATAGCCATACTACGCACATCATACCGTATCGACTCGTTACACCGATGCAACGAACGATCCACGACTTGCTGCACTCTATGCAACCGACAACACATAACCACTCGCATAGCAACATAATACGCATTGCCTCACATATCGACCCGTTGCACTTCGTGCAACCAACAACACATAACTACACGTACTTCGTGCGACCAACAACGCATAGCTCCTCGCACTTCGTGCGACCAATAACACATAACTCCTCGCACTTCGTGCGACCGACCACACATATCATTGCACTTCATGCAACCAACATCACCATATTCGTTGTACTTCGTGCGACCAGCATTCCATAACTCGTTGCACTTCATGCAACCAACATCCCATAACTCGTTGCACTTCGTGCAACCAACACTCTCCGATGGCACCCGGAGATAGCGTGGTAGTCACGACATACTTGTGGCAACCGTACTCACTTAATATAGACTTATTGTATGGAACATCCAATGTAGCGTCGAGCAGATCCATGAGCCAAGCGGTTGCGGAAACAACGTAGAGTCAACTGAATTTCGATATCGAAGCGACTGAGGGTCAAAGAGATTCACGCACGGTCCAAAGGATGGAACCGCTCTGATACCAACTTGTCACGCCCCGACCCGAGAAATCGCTCGTCCTCGCTAGATTTTACCCGAATCATCGTCCTCGCTGGGGCGTGATGCCGCACGAGCCTGGAGTTGCGCTCGTGCAAGGCAAGATGACAGATTCACATAGTGTTCGTCTCAAATTGATAACATAAGCAGCGGAAGAAGACAAAGAATAACATAAGAATCTCTTTTATTCATATTGAACTGAAGGTTACAAAGGCTCTGAATAGCCCAACATAAAATACCAATTGGCTACAACGCTCATGATCTCTCTAGCTCACAAAGGATTACATTGTTCCATACATTATACCTCTTTATAGCCACCAAGTAGTCTTCGGCCGAACATCTCCATGTCGCAAGTCCGAACGCATATGCGGAAGCTCCTCTTGAACGCCAAAGACTCTATGCCTCGGCACGTCCAAGCCAAGCTCCGCCCCGAGCCGATCATAACCTGACCTGCACATAAACTAGTGGGGGTTTAGTACTTTCGTCCTCGCTTCACACTGATCAAGACCCGCTCGCACCCAAACCAAATACTTAATTCAACTTAGTGAGCATGCAACTTAATTGGTGATCTTTCTATTTAGCCTTAGGATCGGTTTCATGGCAATACTTAAACATAGCACATAACTTAAATGTGTCTCACATCGTGTTCCTGCAGCAGATACAGTTAGACATAATCTGAAACATAAACATAGTGTTCGTGCCCATCTCCGTCCCATTTTCTTAGCCTGTAGTGGTTAGAACTTAACATAAGCAAACATATGATTCACGCAACCGACCATTCATAAACATAAACATATGCATAATGGGTGGCAGGCCCTGCGCCTGCACCCAGCGCTCATCTCAGCCCACCGGCCCTATCTATATGAAGGTCACGGTGTTTCGCACCGTAATGGACTTGGCATCTCATATGTGTAAGCCTACAATCACTTCGATACGGGTTGCTAGCCCAGTATCCGAAGGATCCCAAACTTACGGATATCATAGCTTATCACAGCACTGGACGATCGCAATCCGTCCGAATGTTGTGCACCATAAATACCACACATAATTCCCTCCTAGGCCGAACGGTCCCAGCGCCCCGGCGTAACCGTTCGAGGGAAGCCGCACCCGTGTACGGGCCATCCGAGTCCATTGACCATGCAATACGTTCCATATCATACAATCCATTGCATACCAACCGATCTCGTATTCCATAAACATAGTCTCGCACATAAATGGCTTCCCGTGCCATAAACGGTTTCCCATGCCATAAACATAATCCACCATTCATATGGGGAGCACCGTCGGCGTTATGCCCCAACACATCCATATTGATGCACGACGCCCAATGGCTTAGTCGTCTCGTACTCATAGTCACGCGTCCCGTTCATAATGTTATCCGCATAGCCTACTTCCGTATTTACTTAGTCATTTCATAGCATAAGTGCCCGAGGGCACGCTCAGCGCCTTATTCAATGTTCTACGCCTAGTGTTTAATGTTCTCGGAGCCGTGCACATGATGCACATCTCGATATTTGTCTTTCAATGTTCTACCATCATGCCCTATCGCGACTCGTGCACTTGATGCACGTCGCTTCAATTGTTCGATTGTTCAATGTTCTACCTTAGTGTTCAATGCATAATTTAACACTTACTCACCGAGCCACGCTCGCTAACTCGATAACATCTTACGCATACCATAACACATTTTATTAGACGTGAAGGAATAGGAAGAGAGAGTCAAGAACCCGCCCACCTTAAGTCGATACGCCTTGCCGTTTCGCTGAGTTGAAGCGTCTCGCTTCCATAACTCGATCGCATAGCTAACTCCCGGACTTAGCCATTCCTTTGCTCTACTCGGTTGATTTAGCCTATCGCGCCCATGCCACAATCCGTTGCAGGGCCTCGATTTGGTTTTGCGGATACTTCATTACATAAGGCAAAATGCCGACCTCTTATCGTCCAGCGTAAAAGCATAGCCTGCACACCAGATCAACTAAAGTTAGCACTTGCTCAAACGGGACTTATCCTTTGCATCGATTCGATTCAAAGATTCTAACCGACTCAAAGCTTACCTTTGGCCAACGTAATACTTGCATCGATTCGCATCGATACCTCATCGGGTCAACGCAACTCTTCGAGTCAACGACTCATTATAATGCACCGATGCGGAGCGGGGCATTACACACACCGCCGCAGCCAATGGTGGTCAGCCCGCCGGAGCGCCGCCTCAACCCGCCTGAGCTCCGCACGCCTCTTCCGTGGTCGCCCCTTCCTCGGGATCGTCGAGCCCTAATCTCCTCCGCTCGCGTCTCCTCTCTCCTCTTTCCAGCCCGGCGCGCCGCCACCTCTGCCGGCGTCGATCGCCGCCCTCCGCCGATTCCCAAGGTGAGAAAACCCTGTTCCCTCTCTCTCACTCACCCGTGAATTTGGAGAGAAAAATAAGATGCGTGAGTAAAGAAATGGTTATTAAGTTATTAATATTATTATTATTATTATTATTATTATGATTATGATCATTATTATGTTATATTATTTATATTTATTATTATTATTATTATTATTATTAATATTTTTATTAGTTATTAAAAGAAAAAAAGGGACTGTATAGTTTCATTAGGGTTTAATATTTTTTTATAATTATAATTATTGTTATTATATCATTAGTATTATTTTAATATTTTATTATGATTATGATTTTAATATTATTAGTATATTATGGTTTATTAAATGAATTCGATAATGAATATTTTACAAAATATATTTTGACTAAATTTGAGTTTATCCCCAAACTGTTTTTCAAAGTACTTATTTAAAATACTTTGACAACTTAGAGTTTTGCCTAAAAAGATTTATTATTCTGGACTAATAAAAACGTATTTTGCATATATAAAATATTTTCAAAATACTACGTAGAATTATTTTTCAAGTATATTACGAAATATTTTCTAAAAATAGGACACGCGTCTCTTCGCTCAAACTCTCTTTAAGTTATTCCCTTACTCATAGCTAATCGTGCTTCTCCATTTCCTTGCAACTTCGGACCATGACACATCGAATATGGCTATCAGACAATCAGGACTTGTCGGAAACATCGCACACCTGGCGTAACAACAGGCAAGATACCTTGCCATTATAGTATTTATTTTAGTTACATTTTATTTACATATCACTGTTCATTTATTTCTAGTTCTTGATTTACCGCCTGCTCAGTGATATTAGATGTATTTTGTTATTTATCCTTTGGTTGCATATGGACCTAGAGTTAAGGGACTACCGTCGTAGTGTGTTGCATATACCTTAACACAGTTGTACCACGAGGATGTGTGAGATGAGTAGCATGTAGAGGTTCCTGCGTGTGGGTTGATCCCCCATGTGCATGCGTTAGGGCTAACTGCTAATAGAGGCGTGTTAGGAGACTTAGCAGTTAGTAGAGGTACATGGTCGTGGATGCGACGTGACAGGTACATTGGATGGGGAGAACATTTCCTTGTCGTATGGGCTTCGATTGCACTTTCCTTTTAACCCGAAAGCTCCGCTGGAGATACGGGTATGAGCCACTCAGGTTGGCCACTGTCGTTTTTCAACGTCATGCTCTCGGTCACTGGTGCCCAAGTGGGGACTATACTAGATCCCATTTACAGCCAGGGCTCATACGACGGAAGGTTTGTTCTCACTGCATGTTCACTTTAGTTCGGTTAGTTTACCTTATTTGTGTCTTGTCACTTTCGTTGATTGTGGCATATTTTATATTCAGTATTTATATGGCATGTTGATGTATCTTGTTACGTCCCTCTGAGGACCTGGTTATCTCGCCTGGTGTGTGTGTTTCGTGATTTCTTGTAGGTGCTCTAGCTAAGACCATTCCTTCCTTCGTGGTGATTGCTCTTGAATTCGCCGTTGCTCTCGCTTGCTAAATTCTTCCCTTATATATTTTTTTCATATTTAATTTGGTTGGTAGTGGACTTTGTCTTCGCCCAACTATTGTGTACATGACGAATTTAAAGTTACTTTTATATCATATTTATCTTTGTGGATGAGATTTAGTACCTTGGTTACTGCATTTTACAGCTTATGTATATATACGAGGGTCTGTATACTTCGTATATATACAGCTGGCATGATTACGTTCTAGTCCTACGTATTTGGGACTGGGGTATTACAGGTTTGATGGGAACAAGGTGTAACGTGTGTGTTTGCAGCTAAAGAGAAGTGCAATTATAGTGCTCAGTTCACATCAAGGGTTAAAATGTGTCATGTATATTAGCTAAACAAGTTAAATATCAGGAATAACAATCATATTCTCAGGTATGACATATCTATGTTTAACCTCAGGTTATGCACAAAAGAGGGGTTCACTGCAATGCACATGTTTGTAATGTATAGCTCAGGTAGTTCAGTCAATATAATTTAGTGTCAAGTGTAAGTAGGTATCAAAGTAGGGTACCTAGCACACAAGGGGTTCAGTTAAGCCAACATTAACTTAGTTAACATGGTATCCTCTGGTACATATTCACATATCCATTAGAACTATTTACAACTTAGTTAGACAAGCAAATTCCAATGATTCATTTCAGTTTCAAGTTAAGAAATCAATGAACCTATATTTCAGTTATCAAGAATGAAATCCAATACTTAATCCTACAAACTAGTTTTATATCAAATCTCAGGTCACTCTTTGATTGAAAACTTGGTTTACCAAATCAACCAAAACCAAAGTATCAACCAAATCAAAAACCCAATTCTCAGTTTAATCCAATCCCAGGTTTCCAGTTAATGTGTGTGTATTAGGTCCCTGGTTTGAGTGTGTGTGAGGGGTTCAGTTACATCTCAGATTTTAGGGAATATGTGTGTGCGCAAATGGCAGTATGGTGTTCTCAGGTTTGTATGTACGTGGGGGTGTGTGTGTGAATATAGCAGTGGTGTGTATCAGTTATAGGTTCTCAGTTGAGAGTAATGTGTGTGTAATTATATATCTGTAGGTGTCTTATGTTTATGTGTGTATATAGATTTCAGGAACTGTGTACCATTAACAATTTCCACTGTACACATGAAATTGATTTCAGTTTTCATATTCAAACCCAACCAAAACCCCAATTCAGTTCACTGTGTGTGTGTCGAATTTGTATAGGATGTGTGCATATTAGAATCAGTTTTCAGTTAACAGTCCACATGTGTCAATTAAGGGTTAAGTTCAAGTGTAGGTTACTGTTCAGTTAAGTGCAATAGGTTAACAATGTCAATGCAAGTGTCAAGTATAGTTCAGTGTAATAAGGTTCAGTTAATGATGCAAAGAGGTTCAACAATTTGTAATATGAAATATCAGATATCAAGGTTCACAAGCTCAGTTCTAGGCAAGTCGATCATCAATGTACACCCAGGTTCTCTTGCTCAAAAACCAAATATCAACCCAAAAACACATCACAGTTGGTCCCAGAGGTGTAAACTATTATCCCACACATGCTCACATATTAATAACAACAAATTAATTATTAATTACCGAATGAAAACCTAATTAAACTTAGAATTATAATGAACAGTACACTGTATCAGGAAATCCTATTTTCGAACCCAATCAAACCTAAATTACTTATACAAACACAAATTCATACTCGTATCAGAGGTGTACACATGTAGGGGTGTCACACAGGGTCTATCGTGTCCAAATAACAGGATACGACATGTCCAAACATAAAAGAAGAACACAGACACCAAACGTGCACAGACAGCCTCGTGCATATGTGCGAGTCAGTCTAGGACACGACACACGACACTAGATACCTCGTGCACGTGTCCACGTATTTGTCAGGTGTATGACTACGTGCACATATGTCTGCATCGTGTCCACACGTGTTGTGTCAAAATTTATCAAGACGTATCAGTATCGAAATATCGACTGTACACAGTCAGTATAAAATCAGTGCGCGTGTCCGTGCTCCCTCGACACGACACAAGACCATGTCAAACTCAAGTTGTGGCACATCAGTGTGTGCCCCCTCCTCCATGCCAAGTGGCAGCCCGCCACATGGCACGTGCAGTGAACACGTGGCATGTAGTAGCAGGGGACTGCACGGGGGTATCGTGCTACGTGTTCATGTCTATTTTGGACACGGACAAGACACCAAAATCAACTCAGTCGAGTTGGAAATTAATGAATACGTATAAATCAACAAATTTGTCAAACACTTTTCAAAAATAACAGATAAAAATCCTTTGTGTCATTTCAACAAACACATACATAGACACATTGATACGTGTCCGATACTGACACGAAATAGACACAGTTTCCTACCAAACTTGAGGGACAGCTAGAGGACACCTAGATCTACGCACCAATACAAAGAAATTGGAACTAAAACATAATTTAGAGGGTTTACCTATAGTGTGTCAATGACAAGAAGAAGCCTCAAATAGAATGATTCCCCTTGCTAGTCCAAAGCTCCAAATTGTACCAAAACAGAGATTTCTCTCCATGAATAGAAAATAGGGTAGTATTAGACTCTAATGCAAGAAACTAGAGTCAAAAGGAATTAAAATGAATTAGTTATGAATTTGGGAAGATGGACAAATACCATTCCTTTCCAAAAGTTGATTTGATACAAAAGAGGCGAGAACAATAGGAAGAGAGATTACATAGGGTGGGGATCCCTATGTGGCTGGCCAATAAAGGATAAAATTAGGGTTAGGGTTATGACTAATGGGCTTGGGCCAAATTTCAATGGTAAAGGAAATAACTCCTTAAGTCAAAAGTCCATGAACCTAATCATTTATTCTCCTATATGAAACTTGATTCTAAATAATTTAACTTGGGTCGACTTAAGTTAGATTAGGGTCCCACCATGCTATTCAAGTCATCATAGCTAGAGCCAACATCTAGGTTAGTCTCTTAAGTCACAACTAGTAAAATTAAAAATTAACAACCATCAATCCAATAATTAATCAAATAATTCCAATGAGTCAAAATGACCACAATACCCCTAGGCTAAAAATGATAAATAAATATCACAATCACATGGTTTGGCTCTAGGTCAGACAACCTCTAGGGTTTCACTAGCAGCACATCAAAATCACAAGTCATGCTTTTTAAATGATTAAAAATCACCAAGAATTATATTATAATTTAAATATCATAAATAAATAATTAAAATCACAAAATTTCAAAATTACCCTTATTTAGAAAACTGGGTGTGACAAGTCTACCCTCCTTAGAGAAATTTTGTCCTCGAAATTAACATGGTAGTACTCCTTCTAGGTCAACACCCCACAATCACAGTCTCAATCACACAATTCGATAATCATATGCGTCTGTCCAAAATCATGATACTCAGAATCTTTGTCATGCTAGTGAGCAAGGCTACGATAATCACAGAGTCTTTGACTAAGGTACATACCTCTAGAATCATGGTATTCAAAAATTTCGCATTGTCGCATACTTGGCAGCAAAAACCTTTAATTCCAACACCCAATAAATACGTCCAAAATCTGACTATATATCCTCACTATGTCAGCTAACACGACTATCGAAGATTCTAGATCCCATAACTGAGGTGACCTAGCCTATATGATTTATCTTAGAAGAAAATCAATCATATCACAAGAACAACAGAACAAAATTGATCAATCAACAAGGAACAGATGGAATCAAATTTCAAGACAGTTATAAGAGGCAATTACGAAAATGGAATCAAGAAGAATGGAACCTGCAACTAGATCTCCAATGGCCTATGCATCCCTGACTACCATGGCGAAAGCTCGCTCCCGCTGGCCTTCTCTAGCCTGCTGCTAATGCTGCATGTACCTCTGCTACTGAGTTGGTAAGGGTAATCCCTTCTGCTGGCCCACCAGAGCCCTAGCTCCTGCTCCCTGAACTGTCCATCCAAAAGACTCAGGACACTCTCTCAGCCGATGATCGGATCATCCGCAATACAAATATATGCCCAGCCTCTTCCGGCATTCGCCCCAATCGTGCCCTGGTTTCTTACAGAAAGGGCAAAGGATAACAAGCTGCTGTCCCGGGGCCTGCTGCTGCCTCTTCTGCTGCTGCACCTGCTGAAAGGGTACACGGTCCTGAAACTGCTATTGCTGAAAGTAGACCCCCGACTGCTGATACTACTACCGAATCTGTAAGTGGGGCCTCTGCTACGGATACTGCTGCTGAATCTGTAAGTGGGGCCTCTGCTAAGGGTACTGCTACTGAATCTGTAAGTGGGGCCTCTACTGCGGGTACTGTTGCTGAATTTGTAAGTGGGGTCCTTTCGCTGGGCCCATACTGCCACTAGCTCCCTGAGTGTCTCGCGTCCTCTTCTCGTTCGGCCCAAGATTGTCCTTCGCTGCCATGGCTCCTACCAGAATTTGCTCGATAGTGGCGTCGCGGCTGCTCTTGGTGTCCGACCTGATCTTCCTGATCAAGCCCTGCGGAACCTCCTCGCCTTCCCGGCCTCAATAAGATCGTTAATGAATCTACTCAAATGGCAGAACTCCCCGACGTACTCCTCAACGGTCTGGTTCCCCTGAACCAAACTCTCGAACTGCGCCTCCAAGGCACCGAGTGCTGTATCGGAAAAGAATTTCTCCTTGAACAGTTTCTTGAAGGCTACCCAAGTCTGGCCCTCAGTACCCACTCTAGGGTCCGTCTGGCACCAAGTACGGGCCAAGTCCTGCATCTGACTGGCTGCTGCCTCGATCTGTAATCCAGCTAGTATCTGTGCCAATCGGAATATCTCCTTAATATGCTCTATCCAATCGTCAGCGTATATGATGCCCTCTGTACCTTTGAAATCTCGGGGTCCCATATTCTTAAAGGATTGGATGTCTGGAGTCTTCGGCTGATACTGCTACATCTGACCTCCCAGTGGCTGAGCAGCCACCAGCTATACTGTCATCCTGACCAACTGGTGGGTATCGTGTATGCTCTGTCGGAAATCAGCAGACAGGCTCTACTGTATCTGCTGCTGACTCTCCAAGAATCGCTGGAAAAGGATAAACATTTGAGCCGCATCCACTGTCCCTGAAGGGAGCTGCTGCTGGAACATATCCGGAATGACGAGGGAAGACCTCCGGACAGGTGGAGGTGCACTCCCAAAAGCTACTGACGCTCCTATATGAGCAGAAACAGGAGGTACTATGGTCCCAACATCCACAATCGGGCGAGGGGTGGTAGACCTCTCACCAGCGTCTGCTGGGCCAGAGCGATGCGATCGTGTCTCAATCACCATCCTAGAGACAGATCAAACAAGGAATCAATACTAAGATAGAAACGATAATTCAAGGGAGGACAGTTATTTCAAGGAAGCAATTTTCGACAAAAATTTAGATGGCAGGAATTAAGTTAAGAGTTTTTTCTAATGTGATTGAGTACCTCAAAATAATCCTAATCATACTACAGGCTGTAGTAATACTCCAGTTCGAATACAACTACACAAACTTGACCTGCATGGGCCACCACTAAAAACGGTCAGGACCCGTACCAGTGTAGGGGCACGAGAAGTGGGTACGTCCAGCCTATGCCCTAGTATCGGCGGTATAACGCTGTGCTAGGTCATGAACATAACTAACAAAATATAAAATACTCTCCAATTGGAGGCCAAGTCACAGAAGGTACAACTCAATCACAATCTAGAGGTAGAATATAGCACGATGGAATAGATAAGGAAATACTCAAAATTGAGGTACAAACAGAAGTGAAATAAATCATGTTAACAAACACAAGTCTCAACATCTCCATAATAATACAACTCTGAAATCAATGACAACATCTAACATGAAAAGAAAGAACAATCTAAACTATCTATACTATGCATGGGTATCATCCTCAGTAGCTGCCTGAACCTCCTAAGGGTCCAGGTCGCGAGTGTCATCTAGGCAAGCTCCATAGTAAGAGGTGCAGGGTTTCCTCATCATCCTCTGTAATATTTTCAAAAGGTCCAGTCAGGACAGGAGTGAGCAAAATACATCTCATGCAGATCATAACAGGTTAGAAACTATAAACATACAAAAGAGTACAATACATAAAAATTGAAAGAATGTACATGATGTAAAGAGAGAACTGTAATGGAAATATCTACTATAAGAAGAGAACTATCAGTGACTAGTGATGTAGAGTACAAAGTTGACATATAAACGGCTAGATTTGCATATGAATATACTAAAGAGGCTCACATGGTTATACTACTTAGAATTGTTCGCATGATTATTTATACTCCCCCATACCCCAATCAATACACAAGGATCCAGACAAAGTTATGTTACGCACATAACTTTCACATGAAGGCCCATAGATGGGTGTACATGAAGTATACATGAGGGCACATAACCGAGTGTATATGAATTCCACATGAAGGCCCATGAAGGGGTACACATGAAGTATACGTTACACATGAAGCACATGAAAAACATGGCCGTAAATAAGAGCACATGAGAGTACACGAGCGTACATGAACGTACATGAAGTACATGAGTATACATGAATAACATGATAGCGAGGAATACATGATGTACATGAAACACATGACATGAAGTATCCGATGCTCCCCAGGAGGATAACATCTCAATGTAGGGATCCATATAGTACCAATCCGTGATAATATCGTGACAGCATCAAATAAGGTAATCTAGAGCAAGAATATAATCCTAAGCAAGTTATAACATAATCAGAGAATGAACACGCCTGGTATCTGAATGTCTGAAGTGAATATACTGTCCGGGATGGGGTATCTGACTCCTATTCAAAGCAACACAAGTCAAGATGTATACATGGATGATAGATGAAATGTACATTGCATCTGTATGCTGTCTAGATCAAACTAGACTAAAGTCAACACTTGGTCAACTCTAGTCAACCACACTAGGCAACTAGGTCAACTAGGTCAAGTCCTAGCCCAAACAAGTCTAACAAGTCTCACTAGGACTAACCAAGCCTAGGCTAGCACTCACACCCAATCACAATCCACACAAGCTATCAAACAGGCAATTTACATATATATATATGCATATATACTCAATACACACATTGCATATACTAAATTTTTAGGCAGATCACCTTATCATCAACATCACTCATGCTACCTACGTATGTCATATAGGCATACATTATAAACTCAAAACACATCATATATATATATATATATATATATATATATATATATAGATATATATATATATATATAAATATATATATATATATATATATATAAAATATATATATATATATATATATATATATATATATATATATTTTTTTTTTTTTTTCATATAGGCATACATTATAAACTCAAAACACATCATATATATATATATATAAAAAAAAAAAAATATAAAAATAAAAAAAAATAAAAATAAAAATATATATATATATATATATATATATATATATATATATATATATATTTTATATATATATATATATATATATATATATATATATATATATAAATATTTTATATATATATATATATATATATATATATATATATATATATATATATATATATATATATATAAGCGGATCAAAAGTCAAAATATATATATATATATATATATATATATATATATATATATATATATATATATATATATATATATATATATATATATATATATAAGCGGATCAAAAGTCCCCCTTTGAAAAACCCCCTCACTCTCGGTCATAATATTAACATTAATATTAATGTTAATATTAATGTTAATGTTAATATTAATGTTAATATTAACATTAAATACTAAAATTAACATTAAATTTAACATTAAAATTAATATTAACATTAACATTAATATTAACATTAACATCAACATTAATATAAAAATTAAAAAAATTAATATTAACATTAACATTAATATTAACATTAATATCAATGTTAATATTAACATTAACATTAATATTAACATTAATATTAATATTAATATTAACATGAACATTAATATTAACATTAATATTAACATTAATATTAATATTAATATATATATATATATATATATATATATATATATATATATATATATATATATATATATATATATATATATATATATATATTTGTAGGAAACATATATATATATAGGCAATCTTGTATATTACGTATTACCATGTATATATATATATATATATATATATATATATATATATATATATATATATATATATATATATATATATATATATATATATACTACATATATAGAGAGAGATATAAACGGTGATATGGGTGTATACAGAGCATGAAAGTGTGTGTGTATGATCATGTTATAGTGTACAGGGTTTTACATGCAAGGGGGTTTAATGGGAACAAGGTGTAACATGTGTGCGTTTGCAGGTAAAGAGAAGTGCTATTATAGTGCTTAGTTCACATCAAAGGTTACAATGTATCATGTATATTATCTATACAAGTTAAATATCAGGAATCAAAATCCTATTCTCAGGTATGACATATCTATGTTTAACCTCAGGTTATGCACAAAAGAGGGGTTTACTGTAATGTACAGGTTTGTAAAGTATGGCTCAGGTAGTTCAATCAATGTAGTTAGTGTCAAGTGCAAGTAGGTATCAACGTAGGCTACCTAGCATACAAGGGGTTCAGTTAAGCCAACATTAACTTAGTTAACAGGGAACCCTCCAGTACATATTCACATATCTATTAGAACTATTTACAACTTAGATAGACAAGCAAATCCCAATGATTCATTTCAGTTTCAAGTTAAGAAATTAGTGAAACTATATTTCAGTTATCAAGAATGAAACCCAATACTTTATCCTACAAACCAGTTTCATATCAAATCTCAGGTCACTCTTTGATTGAAAACTAGGTTTACCAAATCAACCAAAACTAAAGTATCAACCAAATCAAAAGCCCAATTCTGATTTTAATCCAATCTCAGGTTTCTAGTGAATGTGTGTGTATTACATCCCTAGTTTGAGTGTGTGTGAGGGGTTCAGTTACATCTCATATTTTAGGGAATATGTGTGTGTGCAAATGGCAGTAGGGTGTTCTCAGGTTTGTATGTATGTGGGGGTGTGTGTGTGAATATAGCAGTGGTGTGTATCAGTTATAGGTTCTCAGTTGAGTGTAATGTGTGTGTAATTATATATGTGTAGGTGTCTCATGTTTATGTGTGTATATAGATTTCAGGAACAATGTATCATTAAAAATTTCTAGTGTACACATGAAATTGATTTCAGTTTTCATATTCAAACCCAACCAAAACCCCAATTCAGTTCACTATGTGTGTGTGTTGAATTTGTATCGGGTGTGTGCATATTAGAATCGGTTTTCAGTTAACGGTCTATATGTGTCAATTAAGGGTTAAGTTCAAGTGTAGGTTACTGTTCAGTTAAGTGCAATAGGTTAACAATATCAATGCAAGTGTACGTCAAGTATAGTTCAGTGTAATGAGGTTCAGTTAATGATGCAAAGAGGTTCAGCAATGTGTAATATGAAATATCAGATGTCAAGGTTCACAAGCTCAGTTCTAGGCAAGTCGATCATCAATGTACACCCAGTTTCTCTTGCTCAAAAACCAAATATCAACCCAAAAACACATCGCAGTTGGTCCAGAGGTGTAAACTATTATCCCATACATGCTCACATATTATTAACAACAAATTAATCATTAATTATCAAATTAAAACCTAATTAAACTCAGAATTATAATGAACAGTATACTGTAACAGGAAATCCTAATTTTGAAACCAATTAAACCTGAATTACTCATGCAAACACAAATTCATACTCATGTCAGAGGGGTACACATGTGGGGGTGTCACACAAGGTCTATCGTATCCAAATAATAGGACACGACGTGTCCAAACACGAAAGAACAACATAGACACCAAAACGTGCATAGACAGCCTCCTGCACGTGTGCGAGTCGATCTAGGACACGATACACGACACTAGACACCTTGTGTACGTGTCCACGTGTTTGCCAAGTGTTTGACTACGTGCACATGTGTTTGCATCATGTCCACACGTATGGTGTCGAAAGTTATCAAGACGTATCAGTGTCGAAATATCGACTGTATACAGTCAGTATAAAATTAGTGCGCGTGTCCGTGCTCCCTGGACACGACACAAGACCGTGTCAACCTCGAGGGGTGGCACGTCAGTGTGTTCCCTCTCCTCCATGCCAAGTGGCAGCCCGCCACGTGGCACGTGTAGTGAACACGAGGCATGCAGTAGCAGGAGAAATCATGGGGGTGTCGTGCTGCGTGTTCGTGTCCATTTTGGACACGGATACGACACCAAAATCAACTCAGTCGAGTTGGAAATCAATGTATACGTATAAATCAACAAATTTGTTCAAACACTTTTCAAAAATAACAGATTAAAAATCCTTTGTGGTATTTCAATAAACATATACATAGACACATTGATACGTATCCGATACAGACACGAAATGGACACGGTTTCCTACCAAACTTGAGGGACAGCTAGGGGACACCTAGATCTATACACCCATGCAAAGAAATTAGAATTAAAACATAATTTAGAGGGTTTACCTATAGTGTGTCAATGACAAGAAAAAGTCTCAAATAAAATGATTCCCTTTGGTAGCCAAAAGCTCCAAATTGTACCAAAACTGAGATTTCTCTCCATGAACAGAAAATAGAGTAGTATTATACTCTAATGTAAGAAACTAGAGTTAAAAAGGAATTAAAATGAATTAGTTATGAATTTAGGAAGATGGATAAATATATTTCCTTTCCAAAAGTTGATTTGATACAAAAGAGGCAAGAACAATAGGAAGAGATATTATATAGGGTGGGGATCCCTATGTGGCTGGACAATAAAGGATAAAATTAGGGTTAGGGTTATGACTAATGGGCTTGGGCCAAATTTCAATGGTAAAAGGAATAACTCCTTAAGTCAAAAGTCCATGAATTTAATCATTTATTCTCCTATATGATACTTGATTCTAAATGACTTAACTTGGGTTGACTTAAATTAGACTAGGGTCCCACCATCCTATTCAAGTCACCATAGCTAGAGTCAACATGCTTGGCAGCAAAAACCTTAAATTTCCACATCCGAGAAATACGTCCAAAATTCGACTATATGTTCTCACTATGCCAGCTAACAAGACTATCAAAGATTCTAGATCCCATAACTGAGGTGACCTTGCCCATATGATTTATCTCAGAAGAAAATCATTCATATCACAAGAACAATAGAACAAAATTGATCAATCAACAAGGAACAGATGGAATCGTATTTCAACACAGTTATAAGAGGTAATTGTGGAAATAGAATCGAGAAGAACATAACTTGCAACTAGATCTCCAATGGCCTATGCATCCCTGACTGCCATGGCGAAAGCACGCCCCCGGTGGCCTTCCCTGGCCTACTGCTGATACTGTATGTACCTCTACTGCTGAGTTGGTAAGGGTAATCCCTTATGCTGGCCCACCGGAGCCCTAGCTCCTGCTCCCTGAACTGTCTGTCCAAAAGACTCAGGACACTCTCTCAGCCGATGATCGGATCTTCTGCAAAGCAAACATATGCCCAGCCTCTTCCGGTATTCGCCCAATCGTGCTCTGGTTTCTTACAAAAAAGGCAAAGGATAGCAAGCTGCTGTCCCGGGGCCTGCTGCTGCCTCTGCTGCTGCTGCACCTGCTGAAACGGCCATGATCCTGAAAATGCTGTTGTTGAGAGTAGACCCCCGACTGCTGATACTTCTGCTGAATCTGTAAGTGGGGCCTCTGCTGCAGATACTGCTGCTGAATCTGTAAGTGGGGCCTCTGCTGTGGGTACTGCTGCCGAATCGGTAAGTAGGGCCTCTGCTGCGGGTACTGCTACTGAATCTGTAAGTGGGGTCTCTTGGCTGGGCCCACACTGCCACTAGCTTCCTGAGTGTCTCGCGTCCTCTTCTCCTTCACCCCAAATCGTCCTCCGCTGCCATGGCTCCTACCAGAATTTGCTCGGAAGTGGCGTCACGACTGCTCTTGGTATACGACCTGATCTTCCTGATCAAGCCTCTGCATAACCTCCTCGCCTTCCCAGCCTCAGTAAGATCCTCAATGAATCTACTCAAACGGCAGAACTCCCCGGCGTACTCCTCAATAGTCTGGTTCCCCTGAACCAAACTCTGGAACTGTGCCTCCAAGGCACCGAGTGCTGTATCGGAAAAAAATTTCTCCTTAAACAGTTTCTTGAAGGGTGCCCAAGTCTGGCCCTCAGTACCCACTCTAGGGTCCGTCTGGTACTAAGTACGGGCTAAGCCCTTCATCTGAGTAGCTGCTGTCTCGATCTGTAATCCAGCTGGTATCTGTGCCAATCAGAATATCTCCTTAATATGCTCTATCCAATCGTCAGCGTATATGATGCCCTCTGTACCATTGAAATCTCGGGGTCCTATCTTCTTAAAGGATTGGATGTCTGGAGTCTTCGACTGATACTGCTGCATCTGACCTTCCAGTGGCTGAGCAGCCACCAGCTCTACTGTCGTCCTGACGAACTGGTGGGCATGGTGTATGCTCTGTCAGAAATTGGCAGACTGGCTCTACTGTATCTGCTACTGAGTCTCCAAGAATTGCTGAAAAAGGATAAACATCTGATCCGCATCCACTATCCCTGAAGGTAGCTGCTGCTGGAACATATTCGGAATGATGAGAGAAGACCTCCGGACAGGTGGAGGTGCACTCCCAAAAGCTGCAGACGCTCCTATATGAGCAAAAACATGAGGTGCTGTGGTCCCAGCGTCCATAATCGGGTGAGGGGTGGCAGACCTCTCACCAGCGTCTGCTGGGCTAGAGCGATGTGTAGAAGCATAGAAAATATTAGAATAATGATCCATGCGGCTCTGCGTAAGAAGCTTATGCGGCTCACACAGGAGCAGCCCTATGCGGTTCAAAGAAGACTCTCAATCGCATGCGGCTCGGGAGCGTATGCGGTTCAGCAAGGCATATGCGGCTCGATGGACGCCATGTGTGATCTTTCCCTACAGCTGGTCGTTTGAGTAGTGGCCTCATTTATTGCTCCAGCACGATTCACTGTGGCGGCCCTGACATAAAGTTTCATAATGGCCTTGCCATAATCACTGACTCATCGGGAAAAGAAGAAAATCTTTGACCAAATCTGTCAGAAGTCCCAGATTGCCACGTGGCAATCAGTCATATACGGCTCCCTGAGAACCCGTTCCATGCGGTTCGATACAACGCTAGCTCATGCGGCTCCCTGGGAACACATTCCCTGCGGCCCAATACAATGCCAGCTCATGTGGCTCACAAAGATTACACATATGCGGCTCGATGAAGCATCGTCCTATACGGCTTACAAAGAGTATCTCTCTGTGGTTCGAGGATCGTCAATCCTATGCGGCTCTGACAGGACTCACAATTAAGACACGTGGCATGGGATCAATAAGAGATTTAACCGAATCTCAACAAATATATTTGACATCATCGTCATAATTACTGAGATCAGGGCATATCATTTATCATCAAGCTAATGGGACACGTGGCGAGCAATCAGACATTGGCATAATCAATCACGAGGATTTAAAACAGCTAGCATTAATTGCTCATGAGATACGATGCTATCCACGTTAATGGCCGAGATTCACTGTAATCAGGATCAAGGGTTCAGATAGAATGAAGGAGCGTCGACATTTCAAACAGATAATCATTAGCAAACCCTAATGATCATCCCCCACTCTTATAAATAGCCAGCATCATTCCCTTGAAAAAAAAGGAGAGAGGAGAGGTCGGCAACAAAAGAATAAAAAAAAAAAGAGAGATCTACACAGAGAGAGCTCCCCCTTTCTTCTTGATAATCACAGAGAGAGAGAAGTCATGAGAGCAATCCGAGGAGAGCAAGAAGAGCGTTTCTTCATCAACGTCGAGCAGATCTTCCCCGAGCCAAGGCTACATACTGATCGTCCAAGGAGTAAGGCAGAGCGGCCGTCGCTTTCCCGAGCCTCTATCGTCACCCCCAGAATCAAAAATAAACAATTGTACTTAGTCTGCTGTACCTAGGTTTTCGTCCCTAGGCTTTCTTTGTACGAGCGAGTTTGTATTGTGAGTCTAAGTTCAGTCCTCCGATAATTGTTCTGTTCTTTTACAATCAATGGCAAACACGATGGCGACTCTGCTGGGGACTAACTTTTCCATGGCTGAGGAGTTGGTGACGCAATCAGATGCAGCCAAACTTGGCTCCACACAAAAGAAGATGGTCGTCTGCTTCGACCAACAGGCGTTCGAAGAGATGCTCTCTGAAGGCAGCGCTGGCCCGGCCCAGAAGCGCACCCGCACCACGAAGGCTCGCAAAGAATGGAGACCGAAGTCATTTGCTCCTTCTCAAGCCCTCGATAGGATGCCCTCTGCTGCTCAAGACGGCGAGAAAGATTCTCCTGCGGTCCCACTTCAGATCGTAGACAACACCGCTGTCCCCAAGTCCGGCAGAAGAAAATATTATGATGCTGGACTTGCAGGGACAAAGAGGGACTCTATGCGGACCGAACTGCAGAAGAGTATTAGCCGCAAGGAGAAAGCCCATGCGGCTACATCTGCCAACCGCACGAAGAAAACTCATGCGGCTACTTCTGTCAGCCGCATAACTTATACGACTACAGTTCCCGACAGCATGGATGAGACTCATGCGGCCAGTAAAGTCAATCATTTACAGAAAACCCATGCGGCCACAGATGCCAACCGCATGCGGCCAGCCTGCACGGTCGTGACCCCTAGCCGCATAAGAACTCGTCCGACGACAGGAGACAACCGCATGTAGACAGCCTGCACGGTTTCCGCTCCCAGCCGCATAGCATCTGCTCCATGCTCCTCTCGATCAGTTTTCGACCGTCTCTCGTACGGTCCGAACCCTGATGATTCTCTGAATGATAAGCCAGACTCTGTGATGTTCAACTTGGACTCTTCCTATTATGCACCCACGAGTGCTAGAAAGAAGAAGTCTAGGGCAGCGCGGGCTCATCAAGCCCAGACAGCTGCCCCAACCTCTGACTATCAGGGCGTCCCGCTGATTATCACACGGGCCTCTGATGGAAAGTTGTACAGAACTGCTCAAGTCCAATCCCCGGCGACGAACGGACAGAGTGGTTCCTCTGACCTGCGTGAGGCAATCTTCCACAAACACAAGGAAAGAGAAGGGGCCTCGGCGTGCAAAGAATCCTCACATAGACGTCACTGCACCCAGATCATCGTCAACTGCTGCTGCAACAACGCGGCAGTGACGGAAGATCGTCCGTCCGTCTTCCACAGACTACAGCACCCGAACTCAGAAGATGAGGCACCTCCTGTTGTCTCCTGCAATTCCGCTCAGAAGGTCCCCGCCGAGGGGAGAGGAAAGAAGACAAGCATCTCCAGTCCAAAGATATCAGCCACTACAGCTAAGAAATTGTCGACTAAACGGTTGCCCTCCACCGGAGTATACCAACACACCCGTTCGAAGACAAAATCTGCTACAACAGGAGGCTCATCGTCCCCGACCCTGAGGGTCGTAGGAGCTGGAGGTAGTACTCCTCCGAACATCCATAATAATCTAATGTTTCAAGGAGACGAACCCAGAAAAACAACCCTCCCATCGGGTACAACAGATGCTGATGTCCCCGAGGACATCCATGATTCTCTAGACGAAGCAAGCTCCGAAGCTGGGGGTAGTGTTCCTTCCGAGTCCGAACCTGAAGAAAACATCCCTACATATCCAGATGATTTCTCGACGCATGGGTACGACTCGGAGGGTACATCCTCCACCACTCCCTCCGTCACTCCTCATGTGAAGACGGTATTCATGACAGACAGCAATCAAGGCGGTTCCAGCGATCGCCAGCGCATCGACACGTTGGAGGCCATATTGCATGCCTTGGTCAAGTCTGTAGACGAGATCAAAGCGGCACTTCCTACTCTACAGGGAGTGACACCTGGCCAGACAAGCACGGGTCCCGCAATCAACGTAGATTCAAATTCAGCGGCGCCAAAGCAGGGCAATAATCCTCCTGAGATAACGGCCCCTACCGTGACAGATGAGGCCCGAGAAGTAAGAAGAGAGGTTCAAGAGCTCCGAGCAATGTTCTACGCCCGAGAAAACTCTCAAGACCTCAGAATACGGCAACCATATCCTGCTGAATGGAGGGATGTTCCCTTTCCGCCAAGATATAAGCCGTTCAATATCAACCCATATGATGGCAAGACTTCAGCAAGCCGATACATCACTTACTTTGAGGTCACTACCGACCATCTGCCCCATGATGACGCTATCGTCACGCGGTTATTCATTGGGGCATTGGAAGGAGTCGCCTTCGATTGGTACCGCAACCTGCCAGACAATTGTATCCACTCCTTCGCTGGCTTCAAGCGCTAGTTCTTGGAGAGGTTCTATGAGGTAGGGCAGGACGTTACGATGTCTACCCTCATGGACGTCGTTCAAGGAGAGAAAGAACTGACGAGAAATTACATTGAGCGGTTTCGTCAAACCGCAATGAAGTTACCATCTGGCAACCCGGACTCTTCTTTGATTGAAATTTGCCAAAAGAGACTACTTCCAACAATTAGTCTCTGGATGGGCGAAAGTCAGTTTAAGGATTGGAAGGCTTTTATCATCAGTGCTACAAGTGCTGAAGAACGATTGAAGAAGGCTCGCCAACTGGGGTTGCATATCTCGGAGGAAGAGAACAAGAGCAAGCGTCCCAACACCAGCAACGACAATGGGGATAGCCCCTCCAACAACCGGGACAACAAAGGAAAGCAGGCTATGGTGACCGATACAGCCCAGAAGCCCGAGCCACAGCCAGCAGACAAACAATGGCCTCAAATCACTTATTCCTTTGAAGACGGTCACGTCAAGCCTATCTTGGACATGCTTATACAAGGAGATAGGATTCAGCTTCCTCCACCAAGACGGGAGCCTCGGCCGGCTGATCTGGAGAATCCAAAGTTCTGCCATTACCATCGCTACGTCCACCATGCTACACACGACTGCTACCAACTGAAACGGTATATCCAAAACCTCATCGATTCGAACGCCCTGGCCATCGATTTCGAAGAGGTAACCGTGGCAGCCAACATGGTGTCCGTACAATTCGGCAGCTTCCCTCCAACAGAGACTCAGGACGGGGTTATACCCATTCCTCTGGCAATAATGGAGATTGCTAATCTGCCGTTTGCTCGCGATCAAGCCGCTGGTCTAGTACCCCTCACCACATCACGAGAAAAAATCATGTGGGTCCATCCGGACCTAGTCCACGAGGTAACTCAGCCCTCTCCACCTTCTAAAAGGAAAAGTGAAAAAGTCAGATCCTGCCGTACTGCCTCGGCGGAAGAAGAGGAAGTCTCGGCCATCACTACTCGATCCGGAACACAAGCCCAACCAGTAATCGAAAGTGCGACTGATGATCATCCGCCCACTACCAATGATGCTCCGGGATCGGCTCAGCCTTCGACGACCGACAAGCCTAGGCCGAAGGAGACTCGCTTCGACAAGTCCCTCCGGAAGGAGACACCTCAGGGGCTGGAGAGGCCCTACAACTTCGACATCTTAGCGCAATTAGCTAATACCCCGGCCAAATTGTTCTTATATGAACTCCTCAGGCTCTCAAAGGATGTCCGCACGACTTTAAGTGAGGCGCTCCAAAATGCCGACGCATACTTGGCTCAGGTCAACCTCACGGGAGATAACCAACCTGCAGAGCTCCAAGATAGTGCGTGTACGGGAGCAATGCCCAATATCGTCTTCTCTCCGCAAGATATGCTCATCAAAACTAACCTGCATGATCGCCCGCTATACTACACTGGATACATCGGCGACGTAAAGGTGGACCGAATGCATATTGATCCTGGGTCCTCTATAAGCATCATTCCGAAGGGTCTGCTACATCATCTTCGCATTCCGATGCATCGCCTGACACCTACAAGCACCGCCATTAGCGGTTTCAATTCGGGCAGGAGCTACCCAATAGGGAAGATCCGTTTGAAGTGTCAGATCGGCGATCTCCAATCAGAAGTCACCTGTTATGTCATAGATGCCGACACTTCTTACAATATCCTTCTGGGGCGGCCTTGGATACACGATTACATGATCGTGCCTTCCACGCTACACCAGTGCTTCAAATATGTCAATAAGCTCGGCTTCGTGAGGACAGAGTTTGCCGATATCGATCCCTTTAAGGGGGTCGAATCTTATTACTCAGACTCCTGTCTGTACGAAAAATCAAAGAAGCATCTGGTCGAAGAAGATGTGCAAGCTCACAACAAGACGGCCACAGGATCAGAAGAACCTCTAACGATCCACCTTCAGGCTCGCAAACCGGGCAATTCCGTACCCCTTACGGCCACTATGCGTAAGGACGCAATCAGTCTCTCCGAACAAGAAGAACAAATGAGAATCCGGCTGCCAAGGTCCGGCCAAGCGCCGAGACCCATAACAGGGCCACTTACCATCAGACTACCGAGAGTTGGTCAGCTCCAAACGGAGAAGCCCAATCCCTCCGATAGACCGCTCACAATACGACTTCCCAAGAAGATTCTTCACCCCGATGCGAGGTCTGACACTTCTAGCAAACCAGCTACCCCTCGCCTCACATCAAGTACCAAACTGGGGGTTGCTAGTTTACCAACAACTCCATGATCTGCTCCGCCAGTTGAGCCTCTGAAGATCAAGCTGACTAGGTCGTCCTCTCAGTCTTCATTTATACAGGGGGTGGCTGAAGAAGAACCAGAATTGGCCAAGTATGTGGCTGCCCACTCCGATACCCCTTCCGCAGATGATGTAATCCCTCTAGAAAAGATACCTTACTTCATCAATAAATGGTTATCTTTGAACTACACCGAGCTCAATAAGCTATGTACAATGTATGCTATGGAACACGGTATAGGCACTCACCTACATATACAGGTGACAAACGTGTACACCGCCATCCGACTTACTCCAGTGGAAGACACTTACCGAATAGTCAAGGGAGGGGACCACCCGATCATCTTCGGTCGGACGAACAACCCATATCCCCCCGCTATGGAAGAAGTCGACTTCAGGTCAGATGCCGAAAGACTGCCTCTGTATCTCTATAGCCCTCAATCTAAATATCTCATGCAGAAACAGGGGTATGATCTAGAGACAACGCCAGGACTGAACTACGGTACTGGACGACGATTACCTTTGAAGACGCCAGCCCCGGCGGGCAAACCACGAAACTACTATAACAAAACCCGATGCGGTTTAGGGTATGTAACACCTACTACGACCCCTGAAAGCTCAGATGAAGAATGCGACTGGCAGTCATATTCAACCGGATCACCGACTTTCGACTCAGATACCAGCATCGGAGATGTGTTCAGACAAGTCATGTCAGTCAACATAGCATTCACCGACGCTTACGAGGAAGACGAAGACATCCCCGAAATCCTTGAGCTAGAACCATGGGCCCAGCAATTAGACGCACAATGGAAAAAGCGGTTCGAACTGAGAGAACCTCCTACCGAAGATGAGGTCATACAAGTGGATCTCGGCAGCGAATCTTCTCCAAAACCGATCTTTATCAGTAAAAGCCTAACTGACGAAGAACGAGAATCGCTGTTAGTACTCGTCAGAGAATACATTGATGTGTTCGCCTGGAGCTATGAAGACATGCCGGGGTTAAATCCTGACATCGCTCTCCACAAACTCAATATACGGCCAGATGCAAAGCCAGTCAAGCAGCAACAACGACGCTTCCGCCCAGGTGTCATGGACGCGATCGAAACTGAAGTCAACAAGTTAATAGCCAGCGGTTTCATTCGTGAAGAGCAACATCCTGATTTGGTCGCCAATATAGTACCCGTCCTCAAGAAGAATGGGAAGATTCGAATCTGCATCGACTTCCGCAACCTGAACGAGGCATGCCCCAAAGATGAATTTCCCCTTCCCATCACAGACATCATGATCGACAACACATGCGGCTTCGAACGTATGTCATTCATGGATGGATTCTCGGGGTATAATCAAATCAAGATGTCTCCCGACGACGAAAAGCACACATCATTCCGAACGCCGATTGGTACATACTGCTACACAGTCATGCCATTCGGTCTGAAGAATGCTGGCGCTACATATCAGCGGGCCATGAGTATCATTTTCTGAGAACATTTACGCAAAATAGTAGAATGCTATGTCGACGACATCGCCGTCAAGAGTCGCCATAAGAAAGATCATCTGCAAGACCTGAGAATGGTATTCGACCTGATGAGAGCCCACAACCTGAAGATGAACCCTACAAAATCATTCTTGGGCGTATCCAGCAGAAAATTCTTAGGCTTCATCATCACGGCACGGGGCATCCATGTAGACCCTGAGAAGACGAAGGCAGTCATGGAGATGGGTCCCCCGAAAAATCTCCGCAAACTCAGAGGCCTCCAAGGAAGGCTAGCTTACATCAGAAGGTTCATTTCCAACCTCTCCGGGCGATGCCGACTGTTCACACACCTCATGAAGAAGGGAGTCTCATTCGTATGGGACGAGGAATGCCAGCGTGCTTTCGACGACATCAAAGAATATTTGTCGAATCCCCCAGTCCTGGTGGCCCCGGTCCCCGGAAAACCATTCCTGCTCTACGTACGAGCAATGGAACACTCCCTTGGTGCCCTGCTAGCACAAAATAACGATACAGGCCACGAGCAGGCCATATATTATCTCAGCCGGATAATGATCGGACCAGAACATCGATACACCGCCGTAGAGAAGGAGTGTCTCGCCCTGGTATTCGCTATTCAAAAGACGCGGCACTATGTCACAGGACAAACCATACATGTGATCTCGCGAGTCAACCCCCTCAGAGTCCTCATGACTAAACCAGGGGCCCTCAGCTCTCGCCTCGCCACATGGGCAATATTACTGTCCTCCTATCATATGATCTTCGTCCCGCAAAAGGCTGTTAAGGGTCAAGCCCTAGCAGACTTTTTGGCAGCCCACCCAGGATCGGAGTCATCCAGAATCTATGAAGAGATCCCAGACGAGGTCGTCGATTCGAATACAGCCACCCACGATAACATATGGCGAATGTTCTTCGATGGCGCCTCAAGGACCGGACCCAAGGAAAACATCGTCGTCGGGGTCGGAGTGGTATTAATTTCTCCTACTGGGCTGGTGATCAATCGCGCCTACTCCCTCACGGAACCCTGCTCCAACAATGTGGCCAAATATAACGCTCTGGTCATTGGCCTCCAACTTGCAAAAGAGCTGGGGATAGAATACCTTGAAGCATACGGCGACTCCCAACTAATCGTCAATCAGATCAGGGGCTCATACGAGGTTCGCCATGAAGACATGATCCCCTACCATCAAATTGTGATCAACATTATCTCATCATTCGAGGGATTCTTCATCGAGCATGTCCCCAGACTCCAAAATATCGAAGCCGATGCCCTAGCAGGCCTTGCCGCTTCCTTAGCAGTACCGAACCAAGCTCATCATTCGGTTGACGTAATAGGTCACGAACTGGTCTATCCCAAGAACAACGTTCAAGCCATGGCAAGTTATTCCGTCCAGACAATAAATGACACACCGGACTGGAGACAGTCGTTCATCGACTTCGTCGTATACGACATCCTCCCAGAGAATCCAAAGGAAGCTACCTCTATCAGGCGGCGTTCTCTCAGGTTCTTCTACGATACAGAGACGAAAATGTTATATCGCCGCTCCTACGACGGATTACTACTTCGGTGCTTGTCGAACGCAGAAGCCAAAGAAGCCATACGAGAGGCTCATGACGGTGTCTGCGGGGCCCATCAACCCGGCCCTAAGCTACAGGACCGCCTTCGCCGGATGGGCTACTACTGGCCCACGATGGTGGCAGATGCAATAGATTATGCCCGAAAATGCAAGGCCTGCCAAGTCCACGCAGACTTCATTCACCAACCATCCGAATTTCTACATCCGACAGTAGCGTCCTGGCTATTCGAAGCATGGGGAATGGATATCATTGGTCCAATCACCCCACCTTCCTCCCGAGGACATCGCTTCATACTTGCGATCACTGATTATTTCTCTAAATGGGCGGAAGCTGTCCCACTCGCAGAAGTTAAAACTTCAAACGTGATCAGCTTTCTTAAGCATCACGTTATCTACCGCTTCGGACTACCACGAAGAATCATCCATGATAATGGTCCACAGTTTATAAGCCATGCATTCTACCGATTCTGCGATAAGCACCGCATTCAAAATGTCGCTTCGACACCATACAACCCGGCAGCAAATGGGTTGGCAGAGGCATTCAATAAAACAATCATCAAGCTCCTCAAGAAGTTCGTCTCCTCCAACAAACACGACTGGAACGAGAAGCTCGGCGAGTGCTTATGGGCTTATCGTACCACGGTTCGAACAGCCACCAGGAATACACCATTCTCTCTGGTGTATGGGAGCGAGGCAGTCCTCCCTTTGGAGACTCAGATCCCCTCACTCCGCGTCGCCCTCACTTATCAATTGACGACGGATAATAACTACCGACGACGACTACAAGAGTTGGAGGCTTTAGATGAAAAGCGCCTCCTAGCTCAGCAGAGGATCGAGCTATACCAAGCACGCATCTCAGGAGCCTTCAACAAAAGAGTTAAAATCAGAACATTCCAAGTGGGTGATCTTGTTCTGGCAGTCCGAAGGCCGATGGTCATGACTCGAAGAAAATAGTGACAATCATGGCCACGGCTAGAACACCTGCGAAAGATAAGAATACACACCTGGCGAGATAACCAGGTCCTCAGAGTGACGTAACAAGATACAATAAATATGCCATATAAATACTGAATATAAAATATGCCACAATCAAAGAAAGTGACAAGACACAAATAAGGTAAACTAACCGAACTAAAGTGAACATGTAGTTGACAACAAACCTTTCGTCGCATGAGCCCTGGCTGTAAATGGGATCTGGTATAGTCCCCACTTGGGCACTAGTAACCTAAGCGCATGACGTTCAAAAACGACAGTGGCCAACCTGAGAGGCTCATACCCGTATCTCTAACGGAGCTTCCGGGTTACAAGGGAAGTGCAATCGAAGCCCATACGACAAAGAAATGTTCTCCCCACCCAATGTACCTATCATGTCGCATCGACGACCATGTAACACTATTAACCGTCAAGTCTTCTAACACACAACTATTGACAGTTAGACCTAACGCACGTCCTGCACGCATCAGTGATCAGCCAACACGTAAGTCCGTAGACTATATGCTACTCCTAACTCACACATCTCGTGGCATAATAGTGTCAAAGTTTATGCAATGCACTAAACTAGTGGTAGTCCCTTAACTCTAGGTCCATATGCAATCAAAGGGTAAATAACAAGGTACAACTAATATCACTGAGCAGGCAGTAATCAAGAACTAGAAATAAATGAACAGTGATATGTAAATAAAATGCAACTAAAATAAATAGTATAATGGCAAGGTATCTTGCCTGGGGTGTCGCCTGGTGGTGCGATGTTCTGTCATGTCCCAATAGTCCAATAGCCATGATCGAGATGTAGGGGTTCGAGGTTGCGAGAAAACAGGCAAGCATGATTAGTCATAAGGATAATTGGGAGAATTTGCGGAGAGTAAATACTTATTTTATTTTAGAATATATTTATAATATTTGAAAAGTATAATTTATGAGTTAAATAAATTTTACGTAAATACTTGAAATTAGTTATATATTAATTTAATTTGAGAAATACTTTTATTAAATACTTTGATAAATCAAAAATTGTATAAGTTTGTAAAAATAGAATTTTTGGTAGACATCTATGTTTTATTAGTCAAAAAAATATTCCAATAAATCTAGAAAAATATTTAGGAAAATTTTGAATATTTGAAATTACCTATATAACTCTATCATTTATTCTATACATGTAGTAAAAAAATTAATAATACAAAATTTCTAAAAATAATACTTTAATAATAATGATAATAATAATAATAAAAATAATAAAAATTCTTAATAAATTAACAAATAATATTAACAGTAATAATAAATATAATAATAATACTAATAATATTAAATAATAATAAAAGTAATATATAATTCTAATAATAATTATTATAAATCAATAACACTAAATATCTACACTTTTCCTCTTCCTCAAATGTTAATACAGCGAGGGAGAGAGAGAGAAAAGAGCAGGGAGAGAAGTGATTGGAACTCACGAAGGGGGCGTCTCCGACGTGTGGCCGGCGACCAGGGCGCGGAGGCGCCGGAGTTCGAGTGGAGACGAAGGGCGTCGGCGGTGCTCGCGGGTTGGGGCGGAGCTGTGCTCACACGGACGGCGACTTCGAGCGACGATCGGGCTGCGGTGGAGGCTTCGGAAGGGGGTGGTCCCTAGTGGCGGCGGGCATCGGCGAGGCAGCTGACCGATCGTTCACCGACGGGCAGCGCAGAGGAAGCTCGGAGGTCGGCGCTCAGCACGTAGGCGGAGGAGTTGGACGCCGATGGCGACGATCGTGAGGGCACGGCGGCGGATGATCTGGCGGAAGGCGGCGGAGGTCCGAGGGTTTCTGTGAGGCGATGGTAGTGGATCGAGCGAGAAGGCGGTGGCGGACGCCGATGAGCGGCGTTCGCAGGAGGAACGAGGTGGTCGACTGGGAAGATGGCGGCGCGTTCTCTCGAAGGGGTGGATGGCGGTGGTTTTGTGGTCTGGGGCCGGCGCCGGAGAGTTAGTGGCGCGCGGCGGCACGAAGCCGGTGGTAGAGGACGGAGGGGCACGTGCGGTGCTCTGCCCGACGCACGGGCGATCGGCCAAAGGGAGGAGGGTTCGCTAGAGGCAAACTGGCCACGGCTCAGGTGCGGCGTTGCGGAAGGCCGAGGCAGCGGATCTGAACCACCGCGAGGTCGACGGAGGCTGGAGGTCAGGTTTGGGTTTTTACCTCCTTCTTTTTCCTGCGTTCTCTGGTGTTGGTGATGGACGACGACGATGATGGGTCGGTTGGGTTTGTCGGTATGGGGAGTCAGTAATCGCGTCCTGCGAGACTCGGGACGAGTCGGTGTCCGGAGCTGTCGGACACGGAAGCATAATGTATTTGTATTGGTGGAGATTATAGTGGATGGGAGGCACGGACACGATGCACAAAGGGGTAGAAATTTTGGAGGAGTACCTCTCCTTTTATAGGAGGTGGGAATATCCAATTGGATAGGGATTGGGAGAATTTAAATTTTCCCTAGATAATATCATACTATTTTTAAATTCGATTTAAACTAAATCAATCCAAAATCAAATCCAATCTAAATAAATTCTATACTTAATTTAAAAGTTTTTAATACAGTCAATAAAATCTCTTGCAATTTAATTTACCATATTTAATTAAATATTAAATCAAACTGTTTTGAAAATATCTTTTTATAAATAATATAAAATAATAACAAATTAATTTCGAAAATTAACAATATATACACGAATAAATTTCATGTACCTTGTAAACAAAATAATTACCTAATTCATGGTTTTCTAAATTACTACAAATTTTAAGCAAGAAATAAAATAGTCTTTCAAAAAGCAAAAATAAAGTTTTACGTATTTTGTATATGAATAAATAAAAATTTTATATTTACGTATTTTACGCATTCGCACTCGACGTACGATACAAAAAAAATAAATCCATATCAAAATAAATAAAATTTTGAAATCATAGTGAAAATTTAGGGGGTTTACATCCTATCTAACTTAAAAGAATTTCGTCCTCGAAATTTAGGAAAACAAATTAGGGTAGGTAGGGCGAAGGGGATGGTAAGAGTTTGTTCGAATAGATTTACGATATCTTCTTATGACGAGAATGCAACAAAATATTCGACGATGAGGCGAGCGACAATTCAATGGCAATATGTCATTTGAGCGAATAGAACAGAAAATTTCGATGGTTTCAATTTAGATTATAATCTTGCATATAACAACCAACCAATGACTAAGCTCGATCAACGCTATCACTAACCTTAAAAAGGCAACCTCATAAGTAGGTAATAGATTCCTTAATCCTTTGATATCATCAATATTCATGTAATCTCTCTGATCATAAATCATTCTTTGAAAAATTTACTTTCGTACTACGTTCCCTTAAAAATTAAGAATTTTTTTTGATTATAAATGTACTCTAACTTTCCTATCTCGTCATAAAATTTTAATTAGTCTCAAATTCTGAATTCCATAATCTCCATTATACTAGCTTACTTATGCATATCTTTCCAAGCAATATTTTCCTCAAAATTGTTTTTTCAAACCTTCAACCAATTTGGCTCAAGTAGAAATTGAAAATCTCTTTACTGTAAATTCGTATCTTTTGGTCAACATACCATGCATCCATAGATGACAAAATAAAAGTTCATCTTTACTGTTCAATAAATCTCGAAAACTAACAGTATACCTTCAACCTTCTATCATCATAATTGAAAGCTTCCTAAAATATTTATTAGTCTCTCTCAAAATTTGAATTCAACAATCTCAGTTTCTTGATGGTAGAAATGAAACTCATCTTAACTTCTTATTCATGATTATCTTAGAACTTTAATCAAAATATAAAGGTTTCTTTCTTCAACAATTGGTTATCCTTGAAAAAATAATATCATCATAACGTCAGCATTATCTTTATCAAAAAAATTTGCATCCCAAATTTTATATATAAACTTGGTTCTTAAACCAACAACACTTTAGACGATTCTTCGCTCGATATCTAGTTACCTCAAAACAAATTTGAAATTCGCGAAGTCTATTTATCCTCGAGTGTTTTATCAAAACATAACATATCATTCCTTACTTCATTGATTTGGATTTATTGCATATTTCCATTTATGTCCCACCTATAGCTCATAATCTCGTAATTATCTTAACCAACTACATTATTTATCCATGCTGTGGGGTTCTCCAATCTAGCTTCTACTAACTCAAGATTGTCATGATCAAATTTTATTTCGCATAAGGGAATCATACAAGGAACAAGGTTGCATAAACTATCGAGGAATCGTAGTGAAATATAAGTAAGCAATTTAATTGGAAGGGAGGAAAGTAAGTGTTGCCAATATTGCATGAAGAGTAAAGGTGCTATGGTCTAAGTAAATCAAGATAATACAATGAAATAAATTGACAAGGGTTAAGCAGGCAAGATAAACGCAAGTTAAGTGTTTAATAGATCGCAATTGCATATTAGGTCGAAAAATTTAGTCGAGGTGGAGTCCATATCGGTACCATGGTAAGGGTTATGGTTGAGTCTTTATGGCCCGAAAGTCGTGCCATAAAAATAGAGTACAAGGGGACGTGTTTTAGTGAAACATGATATACCTACATGAAGGTGAGCTCGTCTAGGTCTTGCATGTGAAATTTGCTTGAAGGAAAAGTCTAGTGTTGTGCTCCAAATATCAAAGTCATGATAGGGAACGCCGAATGATCAAAATAGAAAGTGGATTTTCATAAGGTACTAACTAATGCACAAAAATAAAAGGTTTAAGCCACGATGTAAAGATAATTCATGAAAACTCCTAGATCAAGTTAAGATAAGTTAGAGACACAGTTTCTAGAGGGAAGATAGTCTCGTAGATGAGGGTATGGTCAAAGGAATGATTCTAATCATTTCTAAGTTTCAAATAATTAGATGTCACAAATAAAGATCTAGATTTGAGGGAAGGTCGAGTAAGTCAAGGATATGTTCATCGGTTTGGTCGAAGACTAACTATACTTGTGTATATGCACTATCATAATCATAGATGGTATGGCAATCTAATGTGGAATACTTTTATCTCACTAAGGTGACCTTACTTGCTTCTTGGTCCTTCACCAATATATGATCTAATCTAAAATTTCAAGTTCCTTGAAAGTTTCTCAATAAAATTTTCAAGATACTTCGTCAAAATTTCAATTATCTTAGACTGTCAACTTTAATCAAATTTTTTTTATCTCTAGTCAACCTCGAAACAACCCTTGTATATCGCAAATCGAATAATTATTATCATTTTTTTCTCTCCAAACCTTAAACTCATCATTTAATAAGTTTATCAACCAAATTTTCATACTACAAAATGGAACATTTAAATAACTCCCGAATTTAATCATATATCCTTCAAATGTGTATATCTAGCTTCCAATAAGTCACAACTACTCTTCAAAAGTAATTCTTTTTTTTTCTTTTTTTTTCTTTTTTTTCCACCAAAATTTAAATATCCATAATCAAGACTCGAAATCTAAATAACTTTATATATCATAGATCATATGAGCAAATTTTAAATATTTAAATTTTCCTTTAAAGTCGATTTTATATCTTCCAAAAATATTTCAAACAAATTTTTTTTACCATTATCATTTCAAGCTAAAAATTAAATACTTATAATTCGTAAATCGTAGAATCAATTTAAAACCTCAAGCTCTCTAATAAACCGTAAATCATAAACCCTTCATATTCTCTAGTCGTTTACAAAATCATAACTTATAAAATTTAAACACTTCAATAAATTCGAGATAAACTTTAACATATTCAATCCAACTTGAACTTAATCGTAAGTCATGTGTCACAATTTAAAGATGTTTTCCAAATCGGTTTCATATCCCAATAAATCATAAACTATTTCATAATTTGCAAAAATCTTAAATCAGAAATTTGTTTTCTCGATCTAGCTATTCTCTTGTGTACACCACCATGTAATAGCAAAATAAAATTCCAACTATCATTTGAAAGCGAAAAATATGCTAGTACCCAACTTGGAATTAACTAATCCTTAAGATCATATTTCTAGGAAAATAAATGCCTTTATAACTCAAATAAAATCTCCATGCATATTAATTGTCAATGCAATCCATCTAGCCATGTGTTTAACCTATGGCATATACTAGTGTAGTCATCTTACTAAACACGGAACTAAGAATTTACGGTAGGAGTCAAGCAAGATGCAAATCAAGGAGGTCGAACGAGAGTTCGAAATTTGAAGTCAAGAAAGGATGTCAAGTAGGTGGATGAGATTCTAAATTCTAATCCTATATTACAGGTCCGTTTGGTTCAATCATGTAACCCAAACGGCAAACTTGACCTGCATGGGCCACAACAAAAACATGTAATGCCCCAGTCCCAAAATACGTAGGACTAAAACGTAATCATGCCAGCTGTATACATACGAAGTATATGGACCCTCGTGTATATACATAAGCTGTAAAATGCAGTAACCAAGGTACTAAATCTTATCTACAAAGATAAATAATGATATAAAAGCAACTTTGAATTTGTCATGTATACAATCGTTGGGCGGAGACAAATCCACTACCAACCAATTTAAATAAACAAGAGTTATACAAGGAAAATGATTTGGTCGAGCGAAGAGAAGACGATCAAAGCGCAATCATCCTCGAAGAAAGTAGTGACAATCATGGCCACGGCTAGAACACCTACGAAAGACAAGAACACACACCTGGTGAGATAACCAGGTCCTCAGAGGGACGTAACAAGATACAATAAACATCCTATATAAATACTGAATATAAAATATGCCCACAATCAAAGAAAGTGACAAGACACAAATAAGGTAAACTAACCGAACTAAAGTGAACATGCAGTTGACAACAAACCTTTCGTCGCATGAGCCCTGGCTGTAAATAGGACCTAGTATAGTCCCCACTTGGGCACCAGTGACCTAAGCGCATGACGTTCAAAAACGACAGTGGCCAACCTGAGAGGCTCATACCGGTATCCCCAACGGAGCTTCCGGGTTACAAGGGAAGTACAATCGAAGCCCATACGACAAGAAAATGTTCTCCCCACCTAATGTACCTATCATGTCGCATCCATGACCATGTAACACTATTAATCGTCAAGTCTTCTAACACACAACTATTGACAGTTAGACCTAACGCACGTCCTGTACGCATCAGTGATTAGCCAACACGCAAGTCCGTAGACTATATGCTATTCATAACTTACACATCTCGTGGCACAACAGTGTCAAAGTTTATACAATGCACTAAACTAGAGGTAGTCCCTTAACTCTAAGTCCATATGCAATCAAAGGGTAAATAACAAGGTACAACTAATATCACTGAGCAGTCAGTAATCAAGAATTAGAAATAAATGAACAGTGATATGTAAATAAAATGCAACTAAAATAAACAGTATAATGGCAAGGTATCTTGCCTGGGGTGTCGCCTGGTGGTGCGATGTTCTGTCATGTCCCAATAGTCCAATAGCCATGATCGAGACGTAGGGGTTCGAGGTTGCGAGAAAACAGGCAAGCATGATTAGTCATGAGGATAATTGGGAGAATTTACGGAGAGTAAATACTTATTTTATTTTAGAATATATTTATAATATTTGAAAAGTATAATTTATGAGTTAAATAAATTTTATGTAAATACTTGAAATTAGTTATATATTAATTTAATTTGAGAAATACTTTTATTAAATACTTTGATAAATCAAAAATCGTATAAGTTTGTAAAAATAGAATTTTTGGTAGACATCTATGTTTTATTAGTCAAAACAATATTCCAATAAATCTAGAAAAATATTTAGGAAAATTTTGAATATTTGAAATTACCTATATAACTCTATCATTTATTCTATACATGTAGTAAAAAATAAATTAATAATACAAAATTTCTAAAAATAATAGTTTAATAATAATGATAATAATAATAATAATAATAATCAAAATTCTTAATAAATTAACAAATAATATTAACAGTAATAATAAATATAATAATAATACTAATAACATTAAATAATAATAAAAGTAATATATAATTCTAATAATAATTATTATAAATCAATAAAACTAAATATCTATACTTTCCCTCTTCCCTAAATGTTAATACAGCGAGGGAGAGAGAGAAAGGAGCAGGGAGAGAAGTGATCGGAACTCACGAAGGGGGCGGCTTCGACGTGTGGCCGGCGAGCAGGGCGCGGAGGCGCAGGAGTTCGAGTGGAGACAAAGGGCGTCGGCGGTGCTCGCGGGTTGGGGCGGAGTTGTGCTCGCGCGGACGGCGGCTTCGAGCGACGACCGGGCTGCGACGGAGGCTTTGGAAGGGGGTGGTCGCCAGTGGCGGCGGGGATCGGCGAGGCGGCTGACCGATCGTTCACCGGCGGGCAGCGCAAAGGAAGCTCGGCGGTCGGCGCTCAGCACGTAGGCGGAGGAGTTGGACGCCGATGGCGGCGATCGTAAGGGCACGGCGGCGGATGATCTGGCGGAAGCGGTGGAGGTCCGAGGGTTTCCGTGAGGCGCTGGTGGTGGATCGCGCGAGAAGGCGGTGGCGGATGCCGAGGAGCGGCGTTCGCAGGAGGAACGAGGTGGTCGGCAGGGAAGATGGCGGCGCGTTCTCTCGAAGGGGTGGATGGTGGTGGTTTTGTGGTCTGGGGCCGGCGCCGGAGAGTTGGTGGCGCGCGGCGGTGCGAAGCCGGTAGTAGAGGACGGAGTTGCACGTGCGGTGCTCTGCCCGACGCACTGGCGATCGGCCGAAGGGAGGAGGGTTCGCTGGAGGCGAACCGGCCACGGCGCAGGTACGACATTGCGGAAGGCCGAGGCAGCGGATCTGAACCACCGCGAGGTCGACGGAGGCTGTAGGTCAGGTTTGGGTTTTCACCTCCTTCTTTTTCCTGCGTTCTCTGGTGTTGGTGATGGACGACGACGATGATGGATCGGTTGGGTTTGTCGGTATGGGGAGTCAGTAATCGTGTCCTGCGAGACACGGGATGAGTCAGTATCCGGAGCTGTCGGACACGGAAGAAGAATGTATTTGTATTGGTGGGGATTATTGTGGATGGGAGGCACGGACACGATACATAAAGGGGTAGAAATTTTGGTTGAGGATTTTGGAGGAGTACCTCTCCTTTTATAGGAGGTGGGAATACCCAGTTGGATAGGGATTGTGAGAATTTAAATTCTCCCTAGATAATATCATACTATTTTTAAATTCGATTTAAACTAAATCAATCAAAAATCAAATCCAATCTAAATAAATTCTATACTTAATTTAAATTTTTTTAATACAGCCAATAAAATCTCTTGTAATTTAATTTACCATATTTAATCAAATATTAAATCAAACTGTTTTGAAAATATCTTTTTATAAATAATATAAAATAATAACAAATTAATTTCGAAAATCAACAATATATACACGAATAAATTTCATGTACCTTGTAAACAAAATAATTACCTAATTCATGGTTTTCTAAATTACTACAAATTTTAAGCAAGAAATAAAATAGTCTTTCAAAACGCAAAAATAAAGTTTTTCACAATTTTCGTGGGATGCCTTTTCTGATAGAAAATACCTGCTCATACCATAAAACCAAATATCGATTTCTATATAAAAACAATAACCAAATATTTTGTATATGAATATATAAAAATTTTATATTTACGTATTTTACGCATTCGCACTCGACGTACGATACAAAAAAAATAAATCCATATCAAAATAAATAAAATTTTGAAATCATAGTGAAAATTTAGGGGGTTTACAAAACTGAGTGCACATGAATTCCACATGAAGGCCCATGAAGGGGTACACATGAAGTATAGGTTACACATGAAGCACATGAGAAACATGGCCGTACATGAGAGCACATGAGAGTACACGAACGTACATGAACGTACATGAAGCACATGAGTATACATGAATAACATGAGAGCGAGGAATACATGATGTACATGAAACACATGACATGAAGTATTCGATGCTCCCGAGGGGGATGACATCTCAATGTAGGGATCCATATAGTACCAATCCGTGATAATATCGTGACAGCATCAAATAAGGTAATCTAGAGCAAGAATATAATCCTAAACAAGTTATAAAATGATCAGAGAATATACTCACCTATTATTTGAATGTCTGAAGTGAATATACTATCCGGGATGAGGTATCTGACTCCTATTCAGAGCAACACAAGTCAAGGTGTATATAGGGGATGATAGATGAAATTTACAATGCATATGTATGCTGTCTAGGTCAAACTAGACTAAAGTCAATATTTGATCAACTCTAGTCAACCACACTAGTCAACTAGGTAAAGTCCTAGCCCAAACAAGTCTAACAAGTCTCACTAGGCCTAACCAAGCCTAGGCTATCACTCACACACAATCCCAAAGCCACACAAGCTATCAAACATACAATTTGGATATATATATATATATATATATATATATATATATATATGCATATATACTTAATACACACATTGCATATACTAAATATATAGGCAAATCACACTATCATCAACATCACTCATGCTACCTATGTATGTCATATAGGCATACATTATAAACTCAAAACACATCATATATATATATATATATATATATATATATATATATATATATATATATATATAAAATATATATATATATACATACATATTCACATCAATGAATATATAGGCATATGCTACAATATGTAGGCAACATATATATAGGCAATCTTGTATATTACATATTATCATGTATGAAGATGTATATATACTACATATATATATAGAGATATAGAGGGTGATATTGGTGTATACAGAGCATGAAAGTGTGTGTGTATGATCATGTTATGGTGTACAGGGTTTTACATGCAAGGGGGTTTAATGGGAACAAGGCGTAATATGTGTGTGTTTGCAGGTAAAGAGAAGTGGTATTATAGTGCTTAGTTCACATCAAGGGTTACATTGTATCATGTATATTAGCTAAACAAGTTAAATGTTAGGAATCAAAATCCTATTATAAGGTATGACATATCTATGTTTAACCTCAGGTTATGCACAAAAGAGGGGTTGACTGCAATATAAAGGTTTGTAATGTATAGCTCAGGTAGTTCAGTCAACGTAGTTTAGTGTCAAGTGCAAGTAGGTATTAAAGTAGGCTACCTAGCATACAAGGGGTTCAGTTAAACCAACATTAACTTAGTTAACAGGGAACCCTCCAGTATATATTCACATATCCATTAGAACTATTTACAACTTAGTTAGACAAGCAAATCCTAGTGATTCATTTCAGTTTCAAGTTAAGAAATCAGTGAACCTATATTTTAGTTATCAACAATGAAACCCAATACTTAATCCTACAAACCAGTTTCATATCAAATCTCAGGTCACTCTTTGATTGAAAACTCGGTTTACCAAATCAACCAAAACCAAAGTATCGACCAAATCAAAAGCCCAATTCTCAGTTTAATCCAATCCTAGGCTTCCAACGAATGTGTGTGTATTAGGTCCCTGTTTGAGTGTGTGTGAGGGGTTCAGTTACATCTCAGATTTTAGGGAATGTGAGTGTGTGCAAATGGCAGTAGGGTGTTCTCAGGTTTGTATGTATGTGGGTGTGTGTGTGAATATAGCAGTGGTGTGTATCAGTTATAGGTTCTCAGTTGAGTGTAATATGTATGTAATTATATATGTGTAGGTGTCTCATGTTTATGTGTGTATATAGATTTCAGGAATAGTGTATCATTAACAATTTCCAGTGTATACATGAAATTGATTTCAGTTTTCATATTCAAACCCAACAAAAACACCAATTCAGTTCACTGTGTGTGTGTCAAATTTGTATAGGGTGTGTGCATATTAGAATTAGTTTTCAGCTAACAGTCCACATGTGTCAATTAAGGATTAAGTTCAAGTGTAGGTTACTATTCAATTAAGTACAATAGGTTAATAATGTCAATGCAAGCGTCAAGTATAGTTTAGTATAGTGAGGTTCAGTTAATGATGCAAAGCGGTTCATCAATGTATCATATGGAATATCAGATATCAAGGTTCACAAGCTCAATTCTAGGCAAGTCGATCATCAATGTACACCCAGGTTCTCTTGCTCAAAAACTAAATATCAACCCAAAAACACATCACAGTTGGTCCCAGAGGTGTAAACTATTATCCCACATATGCTCACATATTAATAACAAAAAATTAATCATTAATTATCAAATTAAAACCTAATTAAACACAGAATTATAATGAACAATACACTGTATCAGGAAATCCCATTTTCGAACCCAATCAAACCTAAATTACTCATGCAAACACAAATTCATACTTGTGTCAGAGGGGTACACATGTAGGGGTGTCACATATGGTCTATCGTATCCAAATAATAGGACACGACGTGTCAACACAAACACCAAAATGCGCACATACAGCCTCGTGCACGTGTGCGAGTCGGTCTAGGACACGATATACGATACTAGACACCTCGTGGACGTGTCCACGTGTTCGCCAGGTGTATGACTATGTGCACATGTGTCTGCATCGTGTCCATATGTGTTGTGTCGAAAGTTATCAAGACGTAGCATTGTCAAAATATCGACTGTACACAGTCAGTATAAAATCAGTGCGCGTGTCCGTGCTCCTTCGACACGACACAAGATCGTGTCAAACTTGAGGGGTGGCATGTCAGTATGTTCCCCCCTCCATGCCAAGTGGCAGCCCACTACCTGGCGTGTGCAGTGAACACGAGGCACGCAGTAGTAGGAGACTGCACGGGGGTGTCGTACTACATGTTCGTGTCCATTATGGACATTGACACGACACCAAAATCAACTCAGTCAAGTTGGAAATCAATGTATACGTATAAATCAACAAATTTGTTCAAACACTTTTCAAAAATAACAGATAAAAATCCTTTATGGCATTTCAACAAACACATACATGGACACATTGATACGAGTCCGATACGGACACGAAATGGATACGGTTTCCTACCAAACTTGATGGACAGCTAGGGGACACATAGATCTATACACCCATGCAAAGAAATTGGAATTAAAATATAATTTAGAGGGTTTACCTATAGTGTGTCAATGACAAGAAAAAGCCACAAATACAATGATTTCCCTTGCTAGCCAAAAGCTCCAAATTGTACCAAAATTGGGATTTCTCTCCATGAATAGAAAATAGAGTAGGATTAGACTCTAATGCAAGAAACTAGAGTCAAAAAAGAATTAAAATAAATTAGTTATGAATTTGGGAAGATGGACAAATACCTTTCCTTTCCAAAAGTTGATTTGATCCAAAAGAGACAAGAACAGTAGGTAGAGAGATTATATAGGATGGGGATCCCTATGTGGCTGGCCAATAAAGGATAAATTAGGATTAGGGTTATGACTAATGGGCTTGTGCCAAATTTCAATGATAAAGAGAATAACTCCTTAAGTCAAAAGTCCATGAACCTAATCATTCATTCTCCTATATGAAACTTGATTCTAAATGACTTAACTTGGGTTGACTTAAGTTAGATTAGGGTCCCACCATGCTATTCAAGTCACCATAGCTAGAGTCAGCATCTAGGTTAGTCTCTTAAGTCACAACTAGTAAAAGTCAAAATTAACAACCATCAATCCAATAATTAATCAAATAATTCCAATAAGTCAAAATGACCAAAATACCCCTAGGCTAAAAATGATAAATAAATGTCTTATTCACATGGTTAGGCTCCAGGTCAGACAATCTCTAAGGTTTCACTAGCAGCACATCAAAATCACAAGTCATAGTTTTTAAATAGTTTTAAAATGATTAAAAATCACCAAAAATTATATTACGATTTAAATATCATAAATAAATAATTAAAATCACAAAATTTTAAAATTATCCTCATTTAGAAAATTGGGTGTTACAGTACAGCTTAGAGATAGGATTAGAATTAGGAGTTATTTTATTTGTGATTTTGTTTGATCATGTTTGGATATATTAGTAATTGAGACCTTGTTTGTGATTAGGTTGGAGATCTAGTTTTCTTGAGGATATCTCTGACACATGGTACGATACATTTTGGTGGAGGTGGAAAGCTTAGCCCGCGCTTCATCGGACCTTTCGTGATCAGCGGAAGAGTCAGTGATGTGGCTTACAGGCTAGACTTGCAACCTGTATTCGTGGGAGTTCTTGACGAATTCTACGTGTCAGAGTTGAGACGGTATATGGCAGATCCTAGCAATGTACTCGATCATTCAGAGATTAAGGTGGGACCTACTCTTAGCTATCCAGAGCAGCCTGTGGAGATTCTGGATCGATGAGAGAAGGTTCTGAGGAACCAGGTGATACCCTTGGTTTGCATCGCGTGGAGGCATCATTCTCCATTAGAGTCTACCTGGGAGCGGAAGGATGAGATGCGCGAGCGATACCCATATCTTTTTAGACCTTGAGGTATGATTGTCTATCCTTCTCATTAGTTCAGTTTCGCCTTTCAATTTCGAGGAAGAAATTCTTTTAAGGAGGGTAGATTTGTCACTATCATATTTTAGCTTGAGGGTATTTTGGTCATTATGATATTTTTAAAAATTATTTTATTATAGTTTGATTGTTGGTTGTGATTTTTGACTTTTGCTAGTTGAGACTATAGAGACTAGTCTAGTGTTTGTCTTTGACCTTAGTGACTTAGTTAGCATGGTAGAATGGTGTGGGACCCTAATCTAACTTAAGTTGACTAGGGTTCATGTAGAGAATGGGTCTCCTTGGTAGTTGGCCCTTTTAGTTAGAAGGCTTATTCAACTAGCTAGTGCATTAGGCCCATTTCCATTTCCCAAGAAACCCTAACCCTAATCTCATGTGGTCGGCCCCCTATAGCAGCCATATGGAGACCCCAATCCCCCTATATAATGTCTCTTAATGCTCACTTGCCTCTTTTAGAAATTCCCCTTTAGAAACCCTAATAGTTCTTCCCGAAATCATCAAAACTCACCATTCCTCCACCAAATTGATCCCACTCACTTGTATTGGAGGTTATTTCTGGAGTAGAGGTTGAAGGGAGCTTGCTTACAAGGTTTGGAGCTCAATTGGCTATGGGAGGAGGACTTCTCGTTTTGGGCTTTTGATTGAGATCTTTCCCAATAAGTAAATCCCGCAAATTTATTCAAATCTCCATTTTCTTTCCATAGAAGCATCTATCTAGGTGTCCCCTAGCTGTAGAGTGAGTTTAGTAGGAATTGGTATTGGTTTGGTGTCCGTATCTAGAGCTGTCAAAATGGGCTAAGCCCGTAGGATCGGTCCGCCCCGCCCGCCAAAAATGTGGGTTGGGCCGAGCATTAAGAGCCCGCCAAACAGGCGGGCCTAGGCGGGCTGGCCAGTTAGTAGCCCGCCCCGCGGTGGGCTAGTCCGTGGGCCACGTGGGTTGGCCCGCCATCTATTTTTTTATAAAATTTTTAATTTTTTTATTTCGCACATATATGAGAATGTACTATAAATGATAAAAATTCTTATTTAATACAAGTAATGACTTATAAAATAATAAATTTGGTCATTTATTTACATGAATGGAGGTGTTTTAAAGAAATATCTACTATTATAATGTTTCTTGTATTTTACTTGTAATTTGATGCATATAAGGGTGAGTAGAAAATATTATATATATGATTATTTTTCCTTTTAAGAAACTAAAACAATAATTAAAAAAATTAAAAAATTAAGCGGGCCGGCCCACCTAGCCCGCGGCCCGCCGGTGGGTTGGGTTGGGTTAGAATTTTCCCAGCCCGCCAAAATGGTGGGTTGGCCCACCCCGCCCCGCCAAATGGTGGGTTATGGTGGGTATAGGCCGGCCCGCTCCGCCGGCCCGTCTTGACAGCTCTATTTGTATCAGACACGTATCAGTGTCCTTGCATAGGTGTTTGATGAAATGTCTCAAAGGGGTTTTTGTTTCTATTTTTAAAATCTATTTGAATGAAATTGTATCCTATATGTGGCTTTTGATTTCGTATTGGACTGAGATCGATTTTGTGTCTGTGTCGTATCCACAGAGGGCAGGACACGCTGTATGAGGGTGTACACGGGTGCCCTGCTCCTCGGGTTAGAAATCTGTGTGTCCGTGTCACTTGGACATGCGATACTTGGCATGGACATGGGGGCAATGACTGCAAGCATGTCCCCAAAGTCTCATAGCTTATCGTGTAGTGTCGGACAAGAATTCCTTTGCGCACTAGTTTTACACTTAGACTGAATCGCAAGGATTTTACGTCTGATACGCGCTTCATGTCGTGTGGACACGTGTCATGGACGTCTCGTGTTGTGTCTATTGTGTAGCCTTAGTTTTAGGCTACGTGTGGACACGAGCACGAGATGGGTCGTGATTCGTGTCGTGTCCACAAGCCCACGTACTGGTCGCACGAGGCAGTGCGGTGCAATATGTGTTTTAAGTTGTTTGGACACCTAGTGTCCAATTATTTTGAAATGAAATGACCTGTGAGACACGATTACATATACACGATATATTATCACACACTAATTTGGCCTTTGATTGGGTTTCGAAATGTTAATTTAGGGTTTTTGTCGAGTTCTGATACTATGTCCTGTTTTGAGTAATTTCTGAGATTTTAATTACTAATTAACTGTAAATTAATTGATAAGTTGAAATGTTTAACATAGGAATATTTCTGAGAATCATGTTTACATATATGGGTTCATTGTGATGATCGTTTTGGACTGAGATGCAGTTTTCAAGCAATGTTTATGTACTATGCAATATAATTTCTGATAAATGTTATAACTGATATGGGGTTTTTGAATAATGTGTGATGCATGAATGCAATACTTGTCTAGTACATATAGTATATGTAGGTTGGTATGTTTCCTGAGAATTAGGGTTAAATGTCTGATACTATATAGGTTTGTCTATATATATGTTAACTGTGGGTTTGGGTTTATGAATTCTGAGTTAAGAGGGTGTATATATTTCTGTGAAGCTAAGAATGAAACCCCATTCGCTTGACACTAACATGCTACTGTACACCAGAAAATATTAACCCTATACACATGTAACACTAGTGTATGACACATTTGACCCTGTACTATAATGTTTGACACAAATTGCCATGTACACCTAACCACTTGACCCCATATTTTGCCAGAACACCATAACCCCTTGCTGTTATGAAACATGAATACATAATCCCCTTGACACTAATATATTTGCTATTATACACAGTACACTTAGAACCCCCTGCTGCCATGTTTTCCTGAGATAACCCCCTCCCTCTATTAACTGTTGACACTTACTGTATGTTGACACCCTTGACACTAGTGTATTGACACTATACACATAACCAGTTGACACATTACATGTTCACACACTTGTATGACACTATCTCTATGTCACCCTATATATATAACTCACCCTATATATATGTATACATGACAATGTGAATGTGTGTATGACATATAGTATATATATATATATATATATATATATATATATATATATATATATATACATGGTGTGGCTTGCATTGTTTTGTGGTTGTGCTTGATTGCTAGAATAGCTTGGTTAGGCCTAGAAAGACTTGTTAGACTAGATTTAGGCCTAGAATGGCTTAGTTGACCTAGTTTGACTAGTATAGTTGACTAGTGTTGACCATGAGCTGACTTTAGTCAAGAATGATCTAGAAATCATATAGAGTGCATTGTAATCTTCAGTTTACCATTTCTGGACATGTTGTGACTTGTGTTGCTCTAAATAGGAGTCAGACACCTCGCTTCGGACTCTATATTCACATAAACATTCAGATATCAGGCGAGTACATTCTCTGACTGTTTTATACTTGTTAGGATTTATAGTTATGCTCTAGATTACTTTACTTAATGCTGTCACGTTATTAACACGGATTGGTACTATATGGATCCTTTTATGAGATGTTATCTCCCTCGGGAGCATCTAGATAAGTCATGTGCTTTTTATGTACATCATGTATTCATGTGCTTTAATCATTCATGTGCACTCTGGTGATTCATATACTCTTATGTTCACAGAGCCCCCATGTATACTTTATGTGCACCCATTTATGGGCCCCCATGTGAAATTATGTGCAATAACATAACTTGTTTGGATCTTTTTGTATTGATTGGGGTATGGGAGAGTATAAATGGTCATGTGAACAATTACAAAGTAATGTAATCATGTGCAAACTCTTAGTGTAGTCATGTACAAATTTAAGCCATTCACCCCTCTATCTTGTAATCTACATCACTAGCCACTGATAGTTCTTTACTTATAGTAGATATTTCCTTACAGTCATCCATTTTACTTCATGTATATTCTTCAGCGTTTCACGTATTTTATTCTATAGCAAGCTTACATTTTCTGTCATGATATGAACTGCATGAGATGTATTGTGCTCGTTTCTGTCCTAATTGGACATGTTAAAATATTACAGATGACATCGAGGAGTTCTGTCCTATGTACTATGGAGCAGGACTAGATGACACCTGCGAGCTAGACTCCCATGAGGACCCAGAGGACATTACTCCAGTAGTCTAGGCTAGTTAGCTAGACTAGTTAGCTTACTATTTGTCTTGTCTTATTTGGATACATTGATGTATATATTTGGGATCTTGTTGTTATTCTGGATGTTTTATGGAGATGTTATCTTAGACACTTAGACTTATTCTCCTATTTGTATTTCATTTGGTGATTTTTATATCATATCTATCTATCTAATCGTACTTCTACCTTAGTTGTGATTGAGTTGTATATTTTTGTGTTGTCCTCCGTTTGGAGAGTATATATTGTACATGTACCTTATAATTGTTAGATGTATGTGACCTAGGACAACGTTTTACCGCCAACACTACGACGTAGGCTGGATGTACCCACTTCTCGTGCCCCTACACTGGGTGCGGGTCGTGACCGGACTTCTGTGCGAGGACCCCCGTCGCTTAGCTTGTAATCGACCATTATGGACCTGTCTTACGTATTCACAATCTAGGGTCATGCGATATCATGCCTTAGCAAGGACGATCGCTCCTACGGGAGCGGGGCGTGACATAATGGTATCAAAGCACGACTTTACGTCCTTGGAGTTCAAGTTGAATCTCTCCGTTTTGAAAGCTCATCGTTGATAGAGAAGTTTGCGCTCTCTCTCAAATGTCCCACAACATGTCCATACAATAAGTCTAAATATTTTGCAAAATTGCACGAAAGAAATTTGATTGAACAAAAGTTCAAGTAAAGAACGGTTGGCTAAGTCAGGCTGGGCATAAACACTAAGAATCGTGTTGACCTTGGCAAAGTCGCGTACTAGATACGAATTGTGTCGAACAGGAATGAGTTAGACTCGATTCATAGAATATGGGATGACAATAGAAGTGCTATCGAATGATACTATCATCGATGCAAAATGGGCAAATCGTGCTTAGATTTTTGGGCAATAGCTCGAACGAGAATTTGAAATAATCAATTGTGATTCATAGCTTGTTTCAAGGATTGAACGAATGACTTAATCCCTGAGTGGTGTATTGGATAGCCTCGAGGTTGTTGATCGATTGAGGATACGGGGTCCCAATGAGTCTATCAGCAAGCGTCGCATGTATGCAAAGCCTTAGATCGAGTGTCATTTAGTAAGTTATAATCTTGAAGTTTTCGACGAGTTGATTTGAACAGAATTAGAATCGACGCGCACGGGATTAAAATTTTCATTGAGCACAAAATGCAAGTGATAAGAAAAAAGATAGATTGAACCGAAAAAAGTTAAAGTGTACGAACGGATGACTTGATCGAGGAAATCAAGATAAATCGTGTACAAAAACTTAGCGCGATTGGACGATAGCGTGCGTGGAAGTGATTCGAATATTTGAGAATGATTCTAAGGATTGGAATTGATGTTGCTCGATGACTTGAGTTAGCATAGATCTATACGACTTGAGGAAATTCGTTGCTCGATGACTTAAGATAGTCAGATGAATATGCGTGATTTTGGTTTTTGACTATTTGAACATGTAGCTGTTGGCCCATTGGTCATGGTCAAACCTGATTTTAATAATTGATCAAACTCTGTCTCGATATACGAATCAATTCAGATATTTACTAACGATGTTTTGGACACTGATCATTGATGGATTTCTACTCAGTTCAAGACCGAAGCTGTTTGCCACTCAAAAATGTATTTCCTTTAAAGCAATGTAATTTTTATTTTTATTGAGTCTAGGAATACATTGTACACCAATTCGTACTGGCAAATAGGCTATCCGAAATCGTTTTTCAAAACTAACCTATCTTTTTAAAATGACCTATTTTTTGAAAAATATCTATTTTACAAAAAGCTTCTGAAAGATTTTTCAAAAACTCAAAACAATTTTTTACAAAATCAACTGACCAAACACTGACAGAACTCGGCCAGAGCTCGGCCAGAGTTCGGCCAAGTTGAACGTTGTCACTCCCCGTTCCCGAAATGCGTATTTTTGTATATATACAACTCATGTGTATTTAGTTAGTATTTATCATGTATTATTCTGTATTTAAATTTTTTAGTTTCATGTTAATTAATTATCTGCTCTTTAAATTTTCATGTTAATTTTATTTCTGCAATTATATTTCTGTAATTTATTACCTGCATTTTATTTGCTGCTTTAGTGTTATTGGGTTTCGGTTTGCTGGACTCCCTTAAACCCGGCCCAACACCCCACCTACCACCACCCTTCCTATTTAAAGCTTCCATCTCTTTCTCTCACCTCATTACTTCATTCTCACCATTACTTATTCTTCTTCCTCTCTTTACTCCCCACCACCTACCAGCAGCAGGAGAAGGCAAGTGCAAACTTGCTTCTCAATCACCCATTTTTTTGGTTCATTTGCCTTCTTCTCGTGATTCCTAGAGAGATTAGTTCTTAGCATTTTTGATTTCTACGGCTGGTTTTCTCTAGATCTAAGTTATAGTATTTCGGCTGTTCATGGGTTCTTGATCCACCAACTTAGCGTGTATTTCTGGCACTGGAACAAGGCCCCATGGGACTTGGAGTTTGGGAGATGTTTCACGCACACGTTCTTACGTGCTCGCGTAAACATCAGCCCAGTCACGCACACGTCTATACGTGTTTGCGTGTATTTTTGTCACGCTAACGTTCTCATGAGCGTGCGTGTATTTCAGTCACGCTCATGTCTGTGCGTGTCTGCGTGACTTTTGAGTTACGTCCACTCTGTGCGTGCGTGTATTTTTAGTCACGCTCGCATTTGAGTGCGTGTATTTTCAGTCACGCTCGCGTTGACTGCGTGTATTTGAGTCACGCTCCTATCTTTATGCTGCGTGCGTGACTTTTCACGCTCATGTCCCTGAGCTTGCGTGCGTGACTTTTTACGATCATATTGTGCGTGACTTTTGGCGTGCGTGACTTTTCACCCTCACGCTGCGCGTGCGTGAATTATTTGTCACGCTCATACGCTCACGTTGCCAGCACGTATCACTTGTCACGCATCATTTGTCATGCTTCACTTTTCACGCTCACGCTTTCCTGAGTGTACTACTTCTTTACGCTCGCTCCTTCATGCCAGACTTGGCGTACTTTTCATGCATACGATTCTTGCGTGACTTTTGGACTTAGCTTAGACTTGTTAGCATGACTTCCTGATTTGGGAGTTTTATTTGTTCTATATTTTATTCATTTAATGTTGGCATGATAATTCCCTATTATATCCTTACGCCTTTTTGCATGAACCCGAAAATCTTAGTATGATTATATTTTAATACCTAGGGTTGTGTATTAGTGCCAAGTGTCTGGATTGGTATATGGATATCCAGTGAGACTGGAACTTGACCTTGAGAGTTATAAACTCAACCCTATTTAATGCTAATGACTTTCATGCCTTGTCACCATTAACGACGATGGTTATCTTGACTAATTTGATCATGTGTTCCTAGTTGGAACTAAGAGACTGGCTAGTCATCTTATTGAAATAAATGAATGAGACACGTTCATGTTATGAACTATTGCAATCGACTGGCTGATCCCGAAATATTGACATACATGCACATGCAGGCTTCAATCTATATATTTATTTATTTATTTATTTATTTATTTTCTACAAAAGAAGCATGTGTACCTTATGGTCAAGGCATGATTACCGTGGTTAGATTTGATTGTTGCATTACGCTATGTAAGACCTGCAACCTAACCGCACTGGTATCGTTGTAGGGTTGTGCATATCGTACCCCGTACGAAAGTACTCATTTGAATGACCATGATCCACGGCATGAGATTTCACTCAACGTAGGGACTATTAAGTCAAATAAAATAATGATTGCATGGAGAGAATGGATTCCCGAGTTCTTACATGGCAGCCCCCTTGGGACGAGTAGTACCCGACGGGCCGGCTAGTTCCCACAGGTACTGTAAATCTGCCATACGGGCAGGGAACAGTATCTGCTTTTATTATTATGGTATATTGTATATTGACGGGCGTCCTGCTAGGACTCGTCTAATTCATGCATGGCGCACATGATTGACTGGATAGACTAGCCTTGCTCGCACATAGTAAGAACTGAGGAATTCCTAATTGCGTAATTCCAGGATAACTTGGGACTCATAATAGCAAGCCGTAGGATTTGATTGGCCGTTCAAGATGATTTGTTTGTGTACTGTACTACTCTGTTGCCTAACTGGGATGATCAGAATGTCAGGACATGACGGGCCAACTTCTGTCCTTGTTTGGTTGGGAGGTTGGTTCGAAGTGTCGTGATGTGATGTGAATCCTAGTGGAAAGCAGAGATCTATTATCATTATATTCTTTTACTTACTGGTTTAGTCCTTCATATCGTCCTTCCTTGTGGTACTTGCTATTAGAGGTCTAACCTCTCTGGTTTTGCATGGCCAGATTTAGAGCCGGTTCCCGAGGATCCAGCGTACTTCTACCTCCAAGATGGTCAATACTAGAGGCATGATTGCAGGAGGACTCGAGTGGGTTCCTTACTTCACCGCTCATTTTGTTATTTACCTTTATACTTAGCCGTTTGGCACCGACATGTTAGTCGGATTGTCTTGTACTTGCTTTTACATAATTGTAATTAAGTCAGACTGCAGCTGACAACAATTGTGTATACTTACTATATCATCTGGCTATATTTGTAAAGCCAGATCTCAAGGACATTTTGACTAAACGTTTGGGACGCCTTACTGCTTTATCTTACATGTTCCCTATTTATGCTTCTTGCTTGAATGATTGAGACAATAGATGAAAAGTGACCATAGCAAGACTTTTATGTAGTATGCACCCCCTCGTCTGGTTAGACAGTATTGATCGTATTATACGGTATTCATCTACCCGTAATACGTAGCTGGCTGAGTCATTCCCCCGCTCTCCAGTATTCTGGTTCTGGGCCGTGACAAGGTTTTAGTGGTGGCCCATGCAGGTCTGATTTCAGACTTGTGGGGTGTTTTGATTTATAGGATGTTTCAATCACACATGTTTTCCCTTGATCTCTTGATTCGTTATTCTCAACTCTTGCTTGACATTCCGGTATCCTTTGACTTCATTGATCCTTCATGTCCGGTTGTTTGATTGTTCTCTTGTCCCTTTTCTTAGGGGCACTTCGTCCGCAGCGGTCAGAGCTGGGCAGCAACAACAAAGGCAACACGGACAACCTGACCAGGATGGTCAGCAACCAGGGCCAGTCTCACCTCAGGAGACTATCCAGGAAGAAGTGATAGTAGCACCAGCGGTTGGACCGCAGTATCCGAATATTCCAAACCCACCCACAGTTCCACCTACCCCTGTGGAAGTGGACACACCAGCCCTTCTGGAGATCATGAGAGGAATGATGGCTGCTCAGCAACATCAGATGTTGGCCCAGCAGCGCATGCACACTCAGCTACAAGAGCAGAATGTGTTGCTTAATCAAGGATTGCAGACAGCTTTGGAAAGAGGAATGAGGACTGATTCAGGAGCATCAGCCAGGTTTTGCAAGTACAACCCCCGTCGTTTCGAGGGCACGGAGGATGCCATCTCAGCAGATGCATGGCTTAAGGATATGGAGGCTATTCTGACAGCAGCGAAGGTGCCGGCAGAAGAACGTATGGATCTAGTGAAGTTGTTACTTCAGGATCTCGCACGTGATTGGTGGAAATCAGAGGAAGTGGGCATCAGGCGTCCTGTGGCTTGGGACAATTTTACAGCAGATTCAAGACCAAGTACTATGGAGTTGTGGCGCAGTTTGAGCTACAACAGAAATTTATCAACCTCAGGCAGGCCGACAAGACTGTAGATGCTTATGCAGCGGAGTTCTGCAGATTGAGTAGGTTTGCCCCAGAGATGGTAGCAACAGAGCGCCAGAGGGCCATGAGGTTTCAGCAAGGGTTTCATCTTGAGCTCTTGTAATTGATAGAGGGGCACAATTACCAGACTTTTGACGAAATATTAACGACAACTCGAAGGCATGAGATCACTATTCAGAGGCTTGCAGTAAGGACTGGGGGTCAGAAGAGATCCCACAGTCAGATAGAAGGAGGAGGGGGAGCAGCGCCCCGAACAACAGCACCATCCACTGGCATTCGTATCCACGATGTGGCGATACGAGGACCAGTACCACCCAGGCAGCAGCAGCAAACAGCAACAGAGGAAGAACCAGCAACCCCCGGCGGGATGCACTTATTGTGGAAAGATGGGACACACTAGAGATGTGTGTCGGACATTGAATGGACTGTGTCTGATATGTGGAAATCCAGACCATCGGGTTACCACATGTCCTATAAATTTGAGGTCAGGAGGACCAGGGCAACAGTTTCTTGCTCTGTCTGCACCAGGGGCAGGCCAGTATCGAGGACCAGTAGTGGCAGTAAGGCCGTTGGCACAGCGTCCGTTAGTATCGCAGGCTCAGATGTTTCGGCAGTAGGGACCGCCGATGCAGCAACACCAGCATAGACCACCCCAGCATCATCAAGGCAGGGGCCAGCAACAGCATCAGGCTAGGCCGCCGTATGGAAATCAGCAAGGAGGTCGAGGGCAGGCATTCACTCTGTCCTTGGAGGAGGCATTGGCATCGGGAGATGTTGTGGCAGGTAACATTCTTGTCGCCTCATATCCCGCAGTAGCATTGTTTGATTCGGGAGCATCCCATTCATTTATATCTGCACGATTTGCGACACGACTAGGAATGGAGTTCGAGGCATTGCCAGAGAGGTTGAATATACTCACTGGTAATGGGCTCGTAGGAGTTAGTAGAGTATTTTAGCGTGTAGCGTTGTAGTTTGCGGGCATTCCTTACCCGTCCAGTTGATAGAATTTCCTGTAGGAAATTTCGACGTTATCTTAGGCATGGACTGGCTGAAAGACAGTCATGCGACAATAGATTATCGTAGAGGGAGTGTATCTTTGATATTCCAGGCATGAAGAGGTTTACCTTAGTCAGATCAGAGGCAACTCAGCAAGAGCAGGGAGTAGTGACGGCAATGGAGGAAGTTCAGATTCCGAAGGTAGTTGAAGAATTTCTAGATGTATTTCCTGAAGAACTTCCAGGTCTACCACCAGTTAGAGATATTGAGTTCAGTATAGAAGTGGCACCAGAAACTAAACCGATATCAGATCGGGTTTACAGGATGGCGGATTCAGAGCAGGCCAAGGTATATGAGCACATAGAGGAATTGAAGGAGAAGAAGTTCATCCAAGCTAGTGTATCACCGTGGGCAGCACCAGTGGTACTTGTGGGAAAGAAGGATTGGGTCATCCAGATTGTACATTGACTACAGGAAGCTTAACGCGGCAACAGTGAAGAACAAGTACCCATTACCCAGGATCGACGACTTATTTGATCAGTTGAGCAAAGCTAGAGTTTTCTCCAAGATAGATCTTCGTTCAAGGTACCATCAGGTGAGGGTTCGGAAGGAAGACATTCCCAAGACAGCATTCAGGTCGAAGTATGGGCATTATGAGTTCTTAGTAATGCCGTTTGGTTTGACCAATGCTCCAGCAATATTCATGGATTTGATGAATCGTATCTTTATGCCATACTTAGACCAGTTTGTCGTTGTGTTTCTTGACGACATTCTCATATACTCTGCTAGTGAAAAGGAGCATGAAGACCACCTCAGGAAAGTGTTGCATGTTCTGAGAGAGAACCAGTTGTATGCCAAGCTCAGCAAGTGTGAGTTTTGGTCGGATCACATTTCATTTTTGGGACATATCATATCAGGAGCTGGAGTAGCAGTAGATCCCAGGAAGATAGAAGCAGTAGAAAGTTGGCCAGTACCCAAGACCGTAGCAGATGTACGGAGTTTCTTGGGATTAGCAGGATATTACAGAAGGTTTGTGTCAGACTTTGCAAGGCTTTCAGCACCCATGACCCGCTTGACCCGGAAGGATGTACCATTCCTTTGGTTGGCAGAATGTCAGGTATCATTTGAGACTTTGAAGCAGAAGTTGATATCAGCACCTATTCTTACATTACCAGTTGGACCCGGAGGTTTTACAGTATATTGTGATGTGTCGGGTAAAGGACTTGGATGTGTCCTTATGCAACATGGGAAGGTGATAGCATACGCATCTAGGCAGCTTCGGGACCACGAGAAGAATTACCCAACTCATGATTTGGAGTTAGCGGCAGTAGTGTTTGCTCTGAAGCTATGGAGGCATTACTTATATGGTGACCGAGTGGAAAATGTACACAGACCATAAAAGTCTGAAGTACATCTTTACTCAGAAGGAACTAAACATGAGGCAGAGAAGGTAGTTGGAGTTGATCAAGGATTATGACGTGGAGCTTCAGTATCACCCAGGCAAGGCTAATGTAGTAGCAGACGCTCTTAGCAGGAGAGGCGGCGCATTTATGTTGACAACACAGAAGCACATCTTAGAAGACCTTCAGGAGATGGGCATCGAAGTTATATTTCCTAGTGATATAGGAGTTCTAACTAGTTTACAAGTCCAATCTAACTTGGTAGACAGGATCAAGGCAGCTCAGGCACAGGACCCAAGGATTCAGAAGCTTAGGGCAGAATGTGAGTCAGGACTCAGGAAGGAGATGGGGATTCATGAAGATGGTACACTTAGGTTCTGATCGCATTTATGTGTGCCTAGTGGAGATATCAGACAGGAGGTCATGGCAGAAACTCACAGTTCTCAGTATTCTATTCACCCTGGAGGGACCAAGATGTACAAAGATATCAAGCAGCACTTCTGGTGGAACGGAATAAAGAGAGAGATAGCTAGATTTGTTTCCCGTTGCTTAGTATGTCAGCAAGTGAAGGCAGAACAGCAGAGGCCAGCTGGGTTATTGCAACCACTTCCTATTCCGGAATGGAAGTGGGAGCATATTACAATGGACTTTGTGATCGGTTTACCAAGATCACCAAGTGGTAAGGATGCTATTTGGGTGATAGTAGATCGGCTTACGAAGGTAGCACACTTTCTTCCTTTCAGAGTAGGACAATCTACAGAAAAGTTGGCAGAGTTGTATATACAACAGATAGTCAGGCAGCATTGAGTCCCTGTTAGTATTGTGTTAGATCGAGATACCCGTTTTACATCACATTTCTGGAAGAGCTTACATCATAGTCTGGGTACCAAGTTAAGGTTTAGCACGGCCTACCATCCGCAGACAGATGGACAATCAGAAAGAACGATTCAGACTTTAGAAGACATGTTGCGAGCTTGCACTCTAGATTTTGGAGGGTCTTGGAAGAGTCACCTGCACTTGGTCGAGTTCTCATACAATAATAGTTATCAAGCCAGTATCCATATGGCGCCATTTGAAGCATTATATGGTAAGAAGTGCAGGTCACCGCTTGCATGGGATGATATCGGGGAGAGGAAGATGTTAGGCCCAGAAATAATTGTTCAGACGGTTGAAGTAGTTAAAGGAATTAGAGAGCGACTTCGAGTTGCGCGGGATCAGCATCGTCATTGGGCAGACCAGCATCGTAGGCCATTAGAATTCTCTGTTGGGGACCACGTATTCTTGCGGATCTCACCTACTCGTGGGGTCATTAGATTTGGCGTTCGCGAGAAATTGAGTCCGCGGTACATGGGCCCATTTGTTATCCTTGATCGGATAGACGATGTTGCTTATCGTTTATCACTCCCACCTTCGTTACGAGAGGTGCATGACGTGTTTCATGTATCTCAATTACGTAGGTATGTATCGGACCCAAGCCATGTCCTCGATCATTCTGAGCTGGTTGTTGGTACCAACCTGTCTTACGAGGAACAGCCTGTGTCCATTTTGGACCGAAGAGAGAAGATACTCAAGAACCGAACAATTAGTCTTGTCCGTGTTGCTTGGGGTCATCACTCCTTGTGAGAGTCAACGTGGGAACGTGAGGATGATATTCGATCACGATATCCACACCTGTTTGACTCACAAGGTATATCTCTTTCTGTATACCTTGATTGTCTTGATTTCTCATGCTTATCACTTTATGGGTAGAGCTACTTGATATCGTAGATTGATGGATTTACATATATAGTACTTGCTTTGATATGGTAACAACAATTGCTTGTTCACTAGCATTGCTTGATCACTAGAATTGTTTGTATTAGTTTAGCCCCGATGTTTCTATCCTGCTTGGATTTGAAATTCTGAGGACGGAATTTTCTAAGGTGGGTAGAGATGTCACTCCCCGTTCCCGGAATGCATATTTTTGTATATATACAACTTATGTGTATTTAGTTAGTATTTATCATGTATTATTCTGTATTTAAATTCCTTTAGTTTCATGTTAATTAATTATCTGCTCTTTAAATTTTCATGTTAATTTTATTTCTGCAATTATATTTCTGTAATTTATTACCTGTATTTTATTTGCTGCTTTAGTGTTATTGGGTTTCGATTTGCTGGACTCCCTTAAACCCGGCCCAACACCCCACCTACCACCACCCTTCCTATTTAAAGCTTCCATCTCTTTCTCTCACCTCATTACTTCATTCTCACCATTACTTCTTCTTCTTCCTCTCATTACTCCCCACCACCTACCAGCAGCAGGAGAAGGCAAGTGCAAACTTGCTTCTCAATCACCCATTTTTTTTTTGGTTCATTTGCCTTCTTTTCGTGATTCCTAGAGAGATTAGTTCTTAGCATTTTTGATTTCTATGGCTGGTTTTTCTCTAGATCTAAGTTATAGTATTTCGGCTGTTCATGGGTTCTTGATCCACCAACTTAGCGTGTATTTCTGGCACTGCAACAAGGCCCCATGGGACTTGGAGTTTGGGAGATGTTTCACGCACACGTTCTTACGTGCTCGCGTAAACATCAGCCCAGTCACGCACACGTCTATACGTGTTTGCGTGTATTTTTGTCACGCTAACGTTCTCATGAGCGTGCGTGTATTTCAGTCACGCTCATGTCTGTGCGTGTCTGCGTGACTTTTGAGTTACGTCCACTCTGTGCGTGCGTGTATTTTTAGTCACGCTCGTATTTGAGTGCGTGTATTTTAGTCACTCTCGCGTTGACTGTGTGTATTTGAGTCACGCTCCTGTCTTTGTGCTGCGTGCGTGACTTTTTACGCTCATGTACCTGAGCTTGCGTGTGTGACTTTTCACGATCACATTGTGCGTGACTTTTGGCGTGCGTGACTTTTCACCCTCACGCTGCGCGTGCGTGAATTATTTGTCACGCTCATACGCTCACGTTGCCAGCACGTATCACTTGTCACGCATCACTTGTCACGCTTCACTTTTCACGCTCACGCTTTCCTGAGTGTACTACTTCTTTTACGCTCGCTCCTTCATGCCAGACTTGGCGTACTTTTCATGCATACGATTCTTGCGTAACTTTTGGACTTAGCTTAGACTTGTTAGCATGACTTCCTGATTTGGGAGTTTTATTTGTTCTATATTTTATTTATTTAATGTTGGCATGATAATTCCCTATTATATCCTTACGCCTTTTTGCATGAACCCGAAAATCTTAGTATGATTATATTTTAATACCTAGGGTTGTGTATTAGTGCCAAGTGTCTGGATTGGTATATGGATATCCAGTGAGACTGGAACTTGACCTTGAGAGTTATAAACTCAACCCTATTTAATGCTAATGACTTTCATGCCTTGTCACCATTAATGACGATGGTTATCTTGACTAATTTGATCATGTGTTCCTAGTTGGAACTAAGAGACTGGCTAGTCGTCTTATTAAAATAAATGAATGAGACACGTTCATGTTATGAACTATTGCAATCGACTGGCTGATCCCAAAATATTGACATACATGCACATGCAGGCTTCAATCTATTTATTTATTTATTTATTTTCTACAAAAGAAGCATGTGTACCTTATGGTCAAGACATGATTATCGTGGTTAGATTTGATTGTTGCATTACACTATGTAAGACCTGCAACCTAACCGCACTGGTATCGTTGTAGAGTTGTGCATATCGTACCCCGTACGAAAGTACTCATTTGAATGACCATGATCCACGGCATGGGATTTCACTCAACATAGGGACTATTAAGTCAAATAAAATAATGATTGCATGGAGAGAATGGATTCTCGAGTTCTTACATGGCAGCCCTCTTGGGACGAGTAGTACCCGACGGGCCGGCTAGTTCCCACAGGTACTGTAAATCTGCCACACGGGCAGGGAACAGTATCTGCTTTTATTATTATGGTATATTGTATATTGACGGGCATCCTGCTAGGACTCGTCTAATTCATGCATGGCGCACATGATTGACTGGATAGACTAGCCTTGCTCGCACATAGTAAGAACTGAGGAATCCCTAATTGCATAATTCCAGGATAACTTGGGACTCATAATAGCAAGCCGTAGGATTTGATTGGCCGTTCAAGATGATTTGTTTATGTACTGTACTACTCTGTTGCCTAACTGGGATGATCAGAATGTCAGGACATGACGGGCCAACTTCTGTCCTTGTTTGGTTGGAAGGTTGGTTCGAAGTGTCGTGATGTGATATGAATCCTAGTAGAAAGCAGAGATCTATTATTATTATATTCTTTTACTTACTGGTTTATTCCTTCATATCGTCCTTCCTTGTGGTACTTGCTATTAGAGGTCTAACCTCTCTGGTTTTGTATGGCCAGATTTAGAGCCGGTTCCCGAGGATCCAGCGTACTTCTACCTCCAAGATGGTCAATACTAGAGGCATGATTGCAGGAGGACTCGAGTGGGTTCCTTACTTCACCGCTCGTTTTGTTATTTACCTTTATACTTAGCCGTTTGGCACCGACATGTTAGTCGGATTGTCTTGTACTTGCTTTTACATAATTGTAATTAAGTCAGACTGCAGCTGACAACAATTGTGTATACTTGCTATATCATCTGGCTATATTTTGTAAAGCCAGATCTCAAGGACATTTTGACTAAGCGTTTGGGACGCCTTACTGCTTTATCTTACATGTTTCCTATTTATGCTTCTTGCTTGAATGATTGAGACAATAGATGAAAAGTGACCATAGCAAGACTTTTTTGTAGTATGCACCCCCTCGTCTTTGTTAGACAGCATTGATCGTATTATACGGTATTCATCTACCCGTAATACGTAGCTGGCTGAGTCATTCCCCCGCTCTCCAGTATTCTGGTTCTGGGGCGTGACAAACGTTATGTGAACGTTTGTTTTTGAACTTGGTCTCCCTTCAGTTGTGGTTGGTTACAAAGAGTTCTGTCCGAATTCTGCCAGAATTCTGCCAGAGTTCTGTCTTTGGAAAACTATAAATAGAGAAGAATTTCGATCATTTTAAAGACACCAATTCACTTTCAATCTCTTCTCTTCTAAAGCTTAAATTTCTTCCAAAGAGTTCTAAAAAGCTTCCATTTTCAAATCCCAAGACAGTTACAATCCTCTAGTCGATTTGCCGGTACCGTACGGTCTAGAAGTTTCGGAGCGATTGTAATCAGAGGCTTGATTGAAGATTGACTCTTCACAATTGAAGTTGGTCGAGTTCTTCGTATCAAAGCTCGTGTTTGTAGAAGTTGCAAGGACTTCGTATAAAAACTTGCTGGATTTTCCAATAGTGGATTCAACTGGAAGCTAGAGTTCTTCCGATTGCACTAGTCCTCACAAGAGGAAAACCAGTATAAATCTCTGTTTTTGCGTTTGCCTTCTGATCACTCTTTTTATTACTGTCATTTATTTTGTGATTATTTTTATATCTGTGATCTAACTGCTAACAAGTTTTATTTAGCAATATTCTGCTGCCTACTCTATTCACACCCCCTCTAGAGTATTCTGCTTTACGATTTTGTTCCTACAATTGGTATCAGAGCGGGTTATACAGGTAAAGCAAGGTAAAATTGCAGTTATATTCAACTATTATATAGATCACAGTATTACATATAGCAACTATAAAATTCACAAGTGAAGGCCAAGCCACAAACAGACCTCCACTGTTTGACGGCACAAACTACACTTATTGGAAAACACGTATGAGTTTCTTCCTAAAATCTCTTAATTTTGACTTATGGTCTGTAGTTATTGATGGCTACAAAAAGTCTCCTCGTATTAATGTTGATGGAGTTTTAGTTGAAAAACCCCATAACAAATACACAAAGGATAAAAAGAAAAAGGCCAGTCTTGACGCACGTGCTATTAATGCCTTATTTTATGCTTTAGACATAACTGAATTCAACAGGGTGTCTACCTGCACAACATCAAATGAAGTGTGGAAACTTCTCGAAGTAACACACGAAAAAACAACACAAGTCAAGGAGTCAAAGATCAGCAGACTTACTCAAGAGTACGAGGCGTTCAAAATGAAGCCAAGTGAATCAGTCACTTAGATGTTTACCATATTCTTGGAATTGTAAATCCTATGTCTTCACTAGGCAAGGAATACTGTAACCATGAAAAGATTCGCAAACTTCTACGAGCTCTCACAAAGAACTGGATTCCAAAGGCTACAACAATCATTGAAAGGAACGACCTCTCAACAATGTATCTAGAAACACTCATGGGTAAGCTACTCACTCACGAGTTAGAACTTCAAGAATTTGAAGATGCTACACCAAAGGAGAAGTCAGAGAAGTCGATCGCTCTCAAGGCTCAACATAGAAGAACTGTCGAAGATGATTCTGACGACAGCGACTCTGACTCTGATCTTCTGGTAAGAAAATTCAAGAAGTTCATGAGATTTAACAGGAGAACAAAAGATAGCAACAACAACAACAAACGAGGAACATCCTATTTGCTATGGATGTAAGAAGAAATGACACATAAAGAAAGATTGTCCAACAGCATCATCATCAACAAGAAAAAGCAGCAAATATGACAAAGGCTACCTGAAGAGATCTATATCAAGGAAGTACGCCAACACAAGCATATGGCATGAAAGCGAAGCCAGCGATTCAGAAGATGAACAATCAGATGATGCTGCAAATGTATGCTTGATGGCTTGCGATCAGGTAATCACTAATCCTCTATTTGATCCTTATGATAATTTCATCTTTGAGCAACTAGGAGAGGCTTTCAGTGACCTACTAAATGATTACAGAAAACTGCATAGTAAATATCAAACCTCTAAGAAGTTACTCAAAGAGTACAAAGGTGAGATAGGAAGACTTACCGACTATTTGCCATTGATAATAAAAGAACAGAACAGTTATATCGGAGGACTGGACTTTTACTTCACAATACAAACTCGCTCGTACAAAGAAAGCCTAGGGACAAAAATGTAGGTACAACAATCCAAGTACAATTGTTTAGTTTTTCTGGGGGGTGACGGTAGAGGCTCGGAAAAGCGACGGCAACTCTGCCTTACTCCTTGGACGATCGGACGTAGCCTTGGCTCTGGTGAAGAAATGCTCTTGGACATGTGGGGAGACTCCTTTGCGCCTTCGGTTGCTAGATCTCTGGATGTCTCTGTAGTCCTCTCTCTTTTTTTCGCTCTCCTTCTCCTTTTTTGGAAGGGAATGGCACCTTGCTATTTTTAGGAGTGGGGTGTGATCATTAGGGTTTGCAAATGATTGCCTCCTAAAGAAGTCGGCGGTTAAGGATCAATTAATTTGGGCCATTAATTCTGATTGTAGTAAATCTAGGCAATTAATGTAGATTATATCAAATCTTTGTGAGCAATTAATGTTAATTACGACAAATCTTTATGATATGTAGCCGTCAGTTCGGATCTCCTACCCACGTGTTCACTCCACTTGATTGCAATAAATCCGACTTGATCCGGATAATTATGATGATTGTATTGAATCTGAATGAATAAATCTTGATTGATTTGGTGCCGCGTGTCCTGCTATCACCATGTTGCGAGCTATAGGAACGCGGGGAAAACCGATCTTCTGGCACCTGTCCTAACTACGGGCTACAGGAACAGAGTGTCTTGACAGAGCAGCATGAAGGTGGCAGCCGCATAAGTATGGCCTATGAAATCTGAGCCGTATAAACCTAGCCACGTGTTAAGGCTGCATAAGTGTGGCATCTCAGCATTTGAGCCGCATGGAGATGGTCCATATTATCCGAGCTGCATGAGAATAATGGTCGCATAGGGTGGCTTCTCAGGACATGAGCCTTATGATCCGAGCTGCATGAGGATACTGGCCTCATAGGTGGCTTCTCAGGACGTGAGCCACATGAAGACGTCCCCTATGATTCGAGCCGCATGACAATACTGGCCGCATGGGAGCTTTGGAATTTAGAATTTGGTGAATTGTGGCGGCTGTAAAAAAAAGATTTTCTTCGTTTTCCTAGGCACACGCCATTATGTCAGAGTCTTTATTTCGACTTTATGTCAGGTCTGTCACTTTGTCAAGGCTGTCAGCCGTCAGGGCATTAAATGCAGTGATTTGGTTCATAGCCAGTTGTAGAGGAAACTGTTGAGGGCCACGTGGCTCCTTTCTGAGCCACATGCAGCTATCCGAGCCGCATGAGGCTCTAAAGGACTTTGAACCGCATGGATGTTTAATGGATTTTCTGAGCCGTATGGGGATCATTCTGTTGGAGCCACATAGGCTATTTTTGTTCTTTTTCATGCTTCTACAAGACCCACTTCAAAGTTTTCAATTTTGCAAAATTGAAATACTTTGAATAAGAAGCATAGCTATGTTCATAGGATGTTCTTCTGGCCGCATAGGACTTCTTGACCGTATGGACTTCCTGGCCGCATGGATTGCTCTGGCCGCATGAATCGATCTGGCCGTATACTCTCCTCTCTGCCACGTAAGCGTCATTGATTGCTCTTGATTTGAGCCGTCTTTTGGGGGGAGTCCCAAGAGTCGGCTTATTAAATTTTCGGATTTTCTTTGGATGAATCTCCTTCATGAGAGGGGACAAAATCCTAGGAGTCAGTTTTGCCTGCAGCACACGACCCGAAGCGTTCCATCGGTCCACGTGTTTCCCCCTTTTTGTCCTCCTATAAATAAGAGTAATTAAGAGAAGAAATTTCTTTACTCTCTCCTTCAATTCAAGCCTTTTCTGCCCTAACTGTCATCCTCTTCTTCGATCACCGATGGCTCCCAAGAAGACTGTTGCGGCGAAGGGTAAAAAGGCGGCGTCTTCGTCGGCTGCGACGACGAAGGAAAAAAAAGCTGCTTCTACTTCGACTGCGACGATGAATGATAATGCGGTAGCTCCTCCGTAAGCCGACGTGCCCGCAGTTCACCCCGACGTCCACCCCACCATTGCTGGTAAGGACTTGCATGAACTTCAAATCCTAACTGTTGTGGCTACGTCGCATGCTCTTATGCGTGGGCCTTCATCTTTATGTGTGCCGTATCTACGTCTCATGTCCGAGCCGCATGGGGTATGCCCTATGTTTGAGCCGCATGAGAATTGTTACTGTGGCCGCATAAGAACTTCGCCAACGGTGCCGCATAAGCTGCGCTGGACCGCATAGGCTCGCACGAATTCGTTTGTCGCATGAGCCGCATAAACTTATCCAAACTCTGTCGCATGAGACTTCGTTAAATAGAGCCGTATAAAGTCACTGCCGCAAGAACCTTCGCTGGACGGAGCCACATAAGTGTTTTCTGAGTTGGGCCGCATGAGACTCCATTGAATTGGAGCCGCATAAGCTCGAAAACACCAATCAGTTCTCCTTGTCCATCTTTTTAACTTATTTTTTGTCCTCTTTTTAGTAAATTTTCCAGTTAATGCTGCGAGGGAACCTCTGGTGGGTCGTGCTCAAGCCGCTATGGGCTATAGGTACGACCAGATAGTTCGGTATGTGGCGGACCAGTTTTCTAGTGACGAGCCTCTGACGAGGTTGAATGCCATCAAGAACTAGCCCTTCTACATTCTCTGCGCCATGATGAACTCGGGGAAATTGGAAGGAGAATACCCGAAGCCTGCGTTCTTCTTCGGAGACACCTTGACTGTGAAGAACAGTCAAGTTCTGGACGTGTCAGAGAATTGGAGCTTTATTTCTAACGGGATGGCGATCCGTATCCCTAAAATGGAGCTACACTTTCCACTATCTTGGTTTAATATGCTCCCGCTGGACAGGAAGATGGAAGAATCTTTGACCCCTACCCGGAATGGGATGTTTGTGGGCGACATCCATTACAACAATAGCATGAAGACAGTGTGTGCGGGCAAGGTGCATGCCAGCCGCTATGTAATGGGATTGGCCCCGGGCACTTTCTTGAATGTGCCGGGTCCCAATTTTACGTTCTCTGCAGTCGACACTTTCCTGAACCGGCTTGCTCGGAAAGGCTCCTATCCAATTGGTCGGTTGGCGCTCCCGAGTTGGATACACCCCATTCCCCTATGGATCAATCTGTCTTTGTGGATCTCGCGAAAGTATGAGACTCTTCTGCGTGAGATTGGTCTTTATCACGCTATTCGGGGCACCAGCCACGGCTTGCCCGTAAACAAAAAATTATTCATGGCTCTGCTGGAGATGTACAACCGACGTACGGGAACCTTCTATACACCTGTAGGGGAAATGGGGCTTGCACTCCATGAGATGTACATGGTTTCCAAGCTTCCTTGGGGGATGAAGCTTTTGATGTGTACACTCCTACGAATGAGGAGTTCGAGGAGCTGGAGGAACGGTATCCAGGCTTCGTAGCTATTTATCAGGAGATATTGTGCCACCATAGCACGTGCCAGCAGATAGCCAAGAAAAAGGATAACAGCTCGGAAGGGAATGCTCCCCACACTAAGGCCTGGGTAAGCTATCTCTTCTCGACGGGTGCCTCAGGCCGGGTTACTTCCCGAAGTCCTCAATCCCGGGAGGCGGTTCAAGCCTTGGTGTCGTCGGCCAAGAGGGTGGCCACCACAAAAACATGTAACGCCCCAGTCCCAAAATACGTAGGACTAGGAACGTAGACATGCCAGCTGTATTTATACGAAGTATACTCCAATATATGGAAGCCTCGTATAAATACATAAGCTGTAAAATGCAGTAGAACCATAACTAATCTCATCCACAAGAATAAAAGGAATAAAAGATATCATATAAAGATAATGAATTGTCTTGATACAATATGTTGGGCGGAGACAAATCCACTACCAACAAAATAAGGAAAAGTACATAGAAAATGAAATGAGTGGCGAGCGAAGCGAAGACGATCCAAGCGCAATCATCCTCGAAAAATAGCAATAAACACGGCTAGAGCTAAAGCACCTGCGAAAGACAATAGCACACACCTGGCAAGACAACCAGGTCCTCAGAGGGACGTAACAAGACACATAATAGCATGCCATATAAACTGAATAAATATTGCTCAATAAATAAGTCAATCAAATTTATAACATGGTCCAATACGCACCTACTGAACGAGCGTACCATCCCCCCAACCAAACAAAGACAGGAGATGGTAAACTAATTCACTGCGACGTATCTTTCCATGCTATGAATCCGATATGGTATCCGGACCCCAACAAGGTTCAATACCTTCTCATCGAAGTAGTAAGTCACACCTACAACCAAACAAGGACAAGATGTGACGAACTAATCCGCGACAAGTTATTGTTCCAAGCCACGGTCAGATACAAGTACCCAAACCAAAAGTACTCGTACCTAACGGATAGGGTAGCCTGCCGTTCTAAGTGAAATGTAGTTAAGAACAATCCTTCCTGCACATGGGCCCTGGCTAAATAGGATCGACGTAGTCCCCCTTGGGCACCAGAGGCCCTATCAATAAGAGCATGACGTTCCGCAGAATCGTCAGTGGCCGTCAGTAATCTTGGGTCATCAACCCCGTATCTCCAGCGGAGAGTCCGGGTCACAAGGGAAGTGCATCGAAGCCCATACGCTAAGGAATTGTTCTTCCCGCCCAATGCCTACTGTGTTGCATCCACAACACAAACTACTATAACCGCTAAGTCAAACTAGCATGCAATCTCTATTAGCGGTTATTCCTATCGCACGACTTGTACGTACTGGTGGCCAGCCAATCACGCACTTCCGTGTTCTATATGCGACACACAACTTCGTGTTACCACGTGTCAAGGCCAATGAATGCAACACACAAGGTGGTCCCTTAAATCTAGGTTTAATGTGAGAAAAATAATACATAGCAGGAAAAATAAATGAACAGTAAGTTCTAACAGTTATGCCATGTATCACTGTTTATTTGCATAAAGAAAATAAATAATGCATGAAATATGAGCTAAAATAATTAAACAGCGAATGACAAGGTGTCTTGCCTGGTAGAGCGCCTGGTGTGCTGCGATAATCATGGTGGCACGAACTGCGACTTTGGTATAACAACTACACAAGTGGACCTCTGATGGTGGCACGGACAGTTCCATTGGGTTCAGAAGGGTCAATTTAGTTAGGGTGGACATAAGGTAGTCTCGAAATGGGCAAAGGAATAGGAACTATAGGACTTAGTCATGGACGGAAGGATAATCAAAGGGTATGGGATAAATAAATAAATAAATAAATAAATAATATATATACGAACTAAAACTATTTATAATACTCAAGAACTATCTTTATAAGTCAAAATAGTTATAGAAAAATACTTAAAGTAAAAAAAGTCGGTTTGGCTAAAACACTAAGTTTCATAAATTTTGTGATGTTTGACAGAAACGATATTTCACTAAATAAAGAAAATATATAATTAACATAATATTCTAGAAACTATTTTTATAGGTAACCTATTTTTGTCAAGTACTTTTTAGTATATATAATAATAGGAAATAATATTTATTTATTTTTAGGGTTTGAATCTAGTTTTGAAAATAAAAATAAGGTAAGCCTAGTACAATCTTTTTGTTACAATAATATGAGAGATGCTAAAATAATACTTACTAATAAAAATAATCTCAGATAAGAATATTAATAACTAATAATAATAATAATAATAATAATAATAATAATAATAATAATAATAATAATAATAATAATAATAATAATAATATACAATAATACTAATGATAATTACTAAAAAGAAAAGAAAAAAACAATTATCAAATAAAACAAAACAAAAAATAATAACTTAACAAACTATCACTCTGTTCTCTCAACAGAGAGGCCAAAAGAAAAAAATAAATAAAACGAAAGGGAAAGAAGAAACGGGAGAGAGAGATGGACGGAGGTCGGCCGGGCGCTTGGGGCTACGGCGGAGGGAGCGGGATGAGCGGAGAGGACTGAGGTGGAGGGTGGCGCTGCGGTGGCGCGCGTGTCGAGGTGGTGAAGGCGCGGGGAGCGGCTGTCAGGCGGAGATGCGGAAAGAGGGGCACGGCGACCGGTCTTCCACCGGCGGAGGTGAAGACTCGGCGGCGAGGGTTCGTGCAGTGGCTGGTGGCTGAGGAAGGAGGAGAGGGCGGTCTCGGGGCGGATCGAGGAGGCTAGGGCACGGATGTTTGACGCGGCGGACGACGCGGAGGGTGCTGCTCCGGCGGAGAGGAGACCAAGGAAAAAAAAATGAGCGGCGGAGATCGGTCGATGAGGAGCAAGGGAAAGGGGGTTTCCGGTCGGGCTTAGTCGGCGACCGGCGACGGAGGCAGCGCTCAGGCTGAGACCGCGACGGCGCAGCTTCGGCGAGGTAAGGTTTTCGAGTTTTTGGTTTTTGGCTTCTTGTGTTCCGGCGACGTGGGCAACCGTGTGGCGGTGGTTATTGTGGCGACGACGGGGATGGTCGTGGTGGCGGTTGGCTGAGGTGGTGATGCGGATGTCGGGTGGCCGGGGGTGTTGACGACGGTGTAGGGTTGTGGTGGTGCTGGTCACCCAGGCGGAGGTGGTCGTGAGGGCAGTGGTAATTCTTGTGGCATTGGTGGTGGTCGGTGGAAGAGGAAAGGTCGGGGAGTGGCCGTGGCGTTGGCTGTGTCGGGGTCGACGGGTAGTGAACGGAAAAAGAGCAGGCTAGGGTTAGGATTAGGGCTAGGGTTAGAGAATTAGGGATCAAAATTAGGGTTGATGATGTCGGGGTGTGTCCGACACAGGAAAGATAATGTACATGTAAACTAATGGAATAAGATTTGGACGATGGAACACGGACACGGGGCACGCACCATTGGAGAATTATTTGTGGAGGAACAATATGGATGATAAAAAATATTGGAGGAGTACCTGCCTATTTATAGGATGTGGGAATTCCCAATTGGATAGGAACTAGGAATAGTTAAAACCCAAATTAGATATTTTCTAATTTAATTTAAAGCAATCAAATCCAAATCCAATCTATATCCAAATCTAATTTCAAATTAAATATCTAATTTAAATCAAATTAAATTTCTGGTATAAAATCTATGAGTTAAATCAATTTCAAATATGTAACCATTTAAATAAATCCAAAAATATTTAAATCAAGTTTTAAATGTCCCAATAATTTAAATATGTTTTCCAAAAATACTATAATAATTAATTTCAAAAATACATTATTATTTACAATATAAACATAATACATTTTTATGAAATATATACGGGAATAATAATATTTATTATTAATAACTGTTTTCACGAAGACTTTGAATAAAATAATAATTTGGAAACTTGGGTATGATAACAAAATAATTATTATGTATATTATTTTGAAACTATAAAAAGATAGAGAATATTTTTCTAAAATATGTACGCTCACACATATTCGCACTGGTCGAGCAAATTCGAAAAACGAACCTCTTCGTGTACGACGTACAATACGACTACACGACGTACAATAATAAAATTTTAAATCAGTACCAAAATTTAATAAAAATAAATAGTAGAAATTTAGGGGTTTTACATCCTACCCAACTTAAAAGAATTTCGTCCTCGAAATTAAGAATTAGTAGGGGGGTGAGAGGGCACAACGGTAGATAGAAGGGTTCAAAGTTTATACGGTCGTAGTCTAGGTTGAGGATACGATTAAGAGACGATTGTAATCGCTCTTAAATTCAAGTGATTCGAAAGTCAAAATTGTAGAATTAGGGTCGAGGGAAAGGGCGAGTAGTTTAGAATGAAGATATAACAACATCGGGTGAGAATGGTCGTAGTAGATAGAAGGTTAGAGGGAGTTCTAGTATGACGCCTTCGTCCTCCTAAAATAGGTGAGGGCGAAGCAATATAGAGTTCGAAGGAGGCGTTATCGAATACGAATACGTTATTCAAGAACGATCGAATAATTTCAAAGGAATTGTCAAGGCAGTCGTGGATGAATTTCTAGAGGGTAAGTTTAATTATGTTCCATCCACGTAGAATAATAGACAAAGGCGAACCAAAGTGCACTCGGTTGATCAGACCGTCATGCACCGGTTCTGATTAGACAATATGTTAGTGAGCGCGCTCAATAGCATAAGTCTTGAACAAACTCGATAAAATGGATGAGTTTGCAAAACTAAATTATAGTAGCAACATTAGTCAAGGTGGTAAAATATAGGCACGAGATTAAGATTAAAATACGGAACAAATATGAATAGTCTAAGAGTCATAGGAATCTAAGTCCTATACTATCATTCTACGGTTTTATTGACCAAGGCTTGGTCGACTAAATGGGTTAGGGCCCTCTAAACTTTACAAGTACCAAGGGATTGCTAGGTCACAAGGCATTCTACCCAACTTAAAAGAATTAAACTAATGGTATTTGGGACAGCTAACTAATAGGGTCAAACTCTAGCAAGCACGAAGGAAAGATGAAATTTGGATGGAAGGAAGCAAGCAAGATGCAATTGATAAGTCAAACGGTAGATAAAATCAAGGAAGAGGTCAAGTATGTGGATGAGATCCTAGACTTCTAATCCTATTCGTAGGCTTGCTTGGTATGGTAAAGTAACCAAACAATTTATCTTGACCTGCATGGGCCACCACAAAACATGTAACGCCCCAGTCCCAAAATACATAGGACTAGGAACGTAGACATGCCAGCTGTATTTATACGAAGTATACTCCAATATATGGAAGCCTCGTATAAATACATAAGCTGTAAAATGCAGTAGAACCATAACTAATCTCATCCACAAGAATAAAAGGAATAAAAGATATCATATAAAGATAATGAATTGTCTTGATACAATATGTTGGACGGAGACAAATCCACTACCAACAAATAAAGAAAAGTACATAGAAAATGAAATGAGTGGCGAGCGAAGCGAAGATGATCCAAGCGTAATCATCCTCGAGAAATAGCAATGAACACGGCTAGAGCTAAAGCACCTGCGAAAGACAATAACACACACCTGGCAAGACAACCAGGTCCTCAGAGGGACGTAACAAGACACATAATAGCATGCCATATAAACTGAATAAATATTGCTCAATAAATAAGTCAATCGAATTTATAACATGGTCCAATACGCACCTACTGAACGAGCGTACCATCCCCCAACCAAACAAGGACAGGAGATGGTAAACTAATTCACAGCGACGTATCTTTCCATGCTATGAATCCGATATGGTATCCGGACCCCAACAAGGTTCAATACCTTCTCATCGAAGTAGTAAGTCACACCTACAACCAAACAAGGACAAGATGTGATGAACTAATCTGCGACAAGTTATTGTTCCAAGCCACGATCAGATACAAGTACCCAAACCAAAAGTACTCGTACCTAACGGATAGGGTTAGCCTACCATTCTAAGTGAAATGTAGTTAAGAACAATCCTTCCTGCACATGGGCCCTGGCTAAATAGGATCGACGTAGTCCCCCTTGGGCACCAGAGGCCCTATCAGTAAGAGCATGACGTTCCGCAGAATCGTCAGTGGCCGTCAGTAATCTTGGGTCATCAACCCCGTATCTCCAGCAGAGAGTCCGGGTCACAAGTGAAGTGCATCGAAGCCCATACGCTAAGTAATTGTCCTCCCCACCCAATGCCTACTGTGTTGCATCCATAACACAAACCACTATAACCGCTAAGTCAAACTAGCATACAATCTCTATTAGCGGTTATTCCTATCGCACGGCTTGTACGTACTGGTGGCCAGCCAATCACGTACTTCCGTGTTCTATATGCGACACACAACTTCGTGTTACCACGTGTCAAGGCCAATGAATGCAACACACAAGGTGGTCTCTTAAATCGAGGTTTAATATTAGAAAATAATATATAGCAGGAAAAATAAATGAACAGTAAGTTCTAACAGTTATGCCATGTATCACAGTTTATTTTGCATAAAGAAAATAAATAATGCATGAAATATGAGCTAAAATAATTAAACAGCGAATGGCAAGGTGTCTTGCCTGGTAGAGCGCCTGGTGTGCTGCGATAATCATGGTGACACGAACTACAACTTTGGTATAACAACTACACAAGTGGACCTCTGATGGTGGCACGGACAGTTCCATTGGGTTCAGAAGGGTCAATTTAGTTAGGGTGGACATAAGGTAGTCTCGAAATGGGCGAAGGAATAGGAACAATGGGACTTAGTCATGGACGGAAGGATAATCAAAGGGTATGGGATAAATAAATAAATAAATAAATAATATATATACGAACTAAAACTATTTATAATACTCAAGAACTATCTTTATAAGTCAAAATAGTTATAGAAAAATACTTAAAGTCAAAAAAAGTCGGTTTGGCTAAAACACTAAGTTTCATAAATTTTGTGTTGTTTGACAGAAACGATATTTCACTAAATAAAGAAAATATATAATTAACATAATATTCTAGAAACTATTTTTATAGGTAACCTATTTTGTCAAGTACTTTTTAGTATATATAATAATAGGAAATAATATTTATTTATTTTTAGGGTTCGAATCTAGTTTTGAAAATAAAAATAAGGTAAGCCTAGTACAATCTTTTTGTTACAATAATATGAGAGATGCTAAAATAATACTTACTAATAAAAATAATCTCAAATAAGAATATTAATAACTAATAATAATAATAATAATAATAATAATAATAATAATAATACTAATGATAATTACTAAAAGAAAAGAAAAAAAACAATTATCAAATAAAACAAAACAAAAGATAATAACTTAACAAACTATCACTCTGTTCTCTCAACAGAGAGGGCAAAAGAAAAAAAAACGAAAGGGAAAGAAGAAACGGGAGAGAGAGAGATGGACGGAGGTCGGCCGGGCGCTTGGGGCTACGGCGGAGGGAACGGGGTGAGCGAAGAGGACAGAGGCGGAGGGCGGCGCTGCGGTGGCGCACGTGTCGAGGTGGTGAAGGCGCGGGGAGCGGCTGTCAGGCGGAGATACGGAAAGAGGGGCACGGCGACCGGTCTTCCATCGGCGGAGGTGAAGACTCGGCGGCGAGGGTTCGTGCAGTGGCTGGTGGAAGAGGAAGGAGGAGAGGGCGGTCTCGGGGCGGATCGAGGAGGCTAGGGCACGGATGTTTGATGCGACGGACGACGCGGAGGGTGCTGCTCCGGCGGAGAGGAGACCAAGGAAAAAAAAACGAGCGGCGGAGATCGGTCGATGAGGAGCAAGGGAAAGGGGGTTTTCGGTCGGGCTTAGTCGGTGACCGGCGGCGGAGGCAGCGCTCAGGCTGAGACCGCGGCGGCGCAGCTCCGGCGAGGTAAGGTTTTCGAGTTTTGGGTTTTTGGCTTCTTGTGTTCCGGCGAGTGGGCAACCGTGTGGCGGTGGTTATTGTGGCGACGACGGGGATGGTCGTGGTGGCGGTTGGCTGAGGTGGTGATGCGGATGTCGGGTGGCCGGGTTGTTGACGATGGTGTAGGGTTGTGGTGGTGCTGGTCACCCAGGCGGAGGTGGTCGTGAGGGCAGTGGTGATTCTTGTGGCATTGGTGGTGGTCGGTGGAAGAGGGAAGGCCGGGGAGTGGCCGTGGGGTTGGCTGTGTCGGGGTCGACAGGTGGTGAACGGGAAAAGAGCAGGCTAGGGTTAGGATTAGGGCTAGGGTTAGAGAATTAGGGATCAAAATTAGGGTTGATGATGTCGGGGTGTATCCGACACAGGAAAGATAATGTACATGTAAACTAATAGAATAAGATTTGGACGATGGAACACGGACATGGGGCACGCACCATTGGAGAATTATTTGTGGAGGAACAATGTGGATGATAAAAAATATTGGAGGAGTACCTGCCTATTTATAGGATGTGGGAATTCCCAATTGGATAGGAACTAGGAATAGTTAAAACCCAAATTAGATATTTTTTAATTTAATTTAAAGCAATCAAATCCAAATCCAATCTATATCCAAATCTAATTTCAAATTAAATATCTAATTTAAATCAAATTAAATTTCTAGTATAAAATCCATGAGATAAATCAATTTCAAATATGTAACCATTTAAATAAATCCAAAAATATTTAAATCAAGTTTTAAATGTCCCAATAATTTAAAATATGTTTTCCAAAAAATACTATAATAATTAATTTCGAAAATATATTATTATTTACAATATAAACATAATACATTTTTATGAAATATATACGGAAATAATAATATTTATTATTAATAACTGTTTTCACGAAGACTTTGAATAAAATAATAATTTGGAAACTTGGGTATGATAACAAAATAATTATTATGTATATTATTTTGAAACTATAAAAAGATAGAGAATATTTTTCTAAAATATGTACGCTCGCACATATTCGCACTCGTCGAGCAAATTCGAAAAATGAACCTCTTCGTGTACGACGTACAATACGATTACGCGACGTACAATAATAAAATTTTAAATCAGTACCAAAATTTAATAAAAATAAATAGTAGAAATTTAGGGGTTTTACAACCAGTGACAGATTTGGGAGTCAAACCGACTCTCTTGGTTATTTTTATCAGGATACCCAAGAGCTGTCAGAGAAGGCGCTCATGGCAGAATTCTTGATGGTATGGCTGCAAAATTACGTAGTCTCAGGAGGAGCTGGTTTTATTGAGAGGATCTGCCGTAATTTTATCCTCCCTGCTGTGAAGCTAGTTTTTGGAGTCAAACTAGCTCTTCTCTCGGCCATGGTGTGCAGTATACACCGTGGCCTCCGTACTTTTACGTCCAAGGTCATTGCCCGCGATGTGACAAAAGACTTTGAACGGACTGAGCTGCCCTATCCTTATCTGATGGGTTGACTGCAGATGCACTGTCCGTCTTTGATGAGGCCGGGTTCCGAAGATGGCATGATTGCTGATGACACTTTTATCTTCCGTTATTGCAACGAGCCTTGGGAGTATGAGACCATGCGTGCCTGCCGGATGGCGCTGGCGAGAGCAGATAGGTACGACTTTTTCGTATCCGTCCCTCGTCTGAGGAAATAGCGGACGTACATCTCGACGATATTGGGCCTCCTCAGCTTCTACACGGCTAGATGCTTCTGTGGTTGCATAACATCCGTCCCGCCCACCTGGTATACCGAAACTGTAATACGGTCTTCCTGGAGCCTTACCTGCCCAGCAGGTTTACCCGACAGTTTGGATACAGCCAGTTTTTTTTGGACAGTCCCAGCTCTTGTTTGGGTTTTGAAAGTAGCCTCCTTGACGATATCAGGTCCTGGCACTACTATGATACGTTCCATACCCGTACCACTTTCTCGGTTCCTGATGTTGAGGTACCGGTAGAGATTTTGTATATGGCGGCCCTATACCATGTTATGGCAAACAAGCTCCCCGTCGGTTTTAACCCGGGCGCCAGTTTTATTGTTTGTACTGGCCTGGACGAGAAGCCCTAGGGGCCAAGACGAGGAAGAAGAAGAAGAATATAGTCAAAGTGCCAGACTCGGACTCCACCAATACGGATGATGAGGACGACGAGCATGATGCAGATAACTCTTCCCTTCCGGTGGAAGATGTTGGGGCGGATCAGCCTCCTGTTATGTCAGATGAGATGGTGGCGGATCAGCCACCTGTTGTACCTGGTCCTGTACGGAAGCATAGCAGGCAAATCTCCTCTGTTGGCGGTATTCTCACTCCTGGAAATGAGCCAAGGTCAGGCGTCGTAAGCTAACTATAAGGGAGGGAAGCGAGAACGTCGACCCCGCTTCGGAGGTAGATCGAGTTACTACCATCTTTATTCAGTTCTTATTTTCTTCTAAACTTTGATCTTAATCATTTTCCTTTTCTCTCGTAGATGTCAGAAGAAGGGGAATCTCAGGAATCGGTTACTGTTTCTGAAGTCGATTCGGCCCTGAACACTTTGATCGATGACATGTGTGACAGGATTATTTCGGCCGGGGCTCTATTGGCAGCGGATGAGGGATCTCAGGATACTGAGGTCGTGACTCGAGACGACGGGGGCTTCGATGAACCTGTCCCCGAAACTGCTGGCTTTCATCAAGGTGATGCTGATCCAGTCGTACCTCCCTCCGGGGCGGCTGGGACAGAAGAGCCAGCTGAATTCGGTTTGGGGGGTACTAGTGAGGGGACTATGGCGGTTGTGAACGAACCTCAGCCTCCACGATCTTCCTTTGGTAAGATAAGCCAAATTTTGACTAATGAGGAGGCCCATTCGCTCTATCATCACATCCTTCGGGTTACGTCGATTGATGGTTGCTCTGGGCATGCAAGTCCTGCCCTTTCAGTACGGATGATGGACCTTGTTGAGATAGGCTCTGCCGAAGGGGAACTGGCGGACATGAGTGTACCCTTCCTCTTTCGACTCATATTGAAGGACCTTCCGCTGGCTCGAGTTCAGGAAGTCAGGTGGGGGCACAGCCGGGGCAGGAGACAATGGTCCCTGCGTCCTCCTTTGCTTAGGCGGCTCCGAGAGTCGACCTTTCTGCTTTGCCGAGTGTCCAGACTCTTCGGGTGGCGGAAGAGGAGTTAGCTGCTATTCGCGCATCTTTCCGCTCGGAATTTGTCTCTCTGGTGGCAAGTTCTAGCGTGCCCCCTTCGACATTGCCAGCCACACTTCTTTTGACGCCGTCCTCTACGGAGGTTCTGGATGAAGCATCACAGGACGTGGTTGACAGCTTCTATCGCCACTTGAAAAGAGGGGTCGCGGCTGCTGTGGAACGAGGTACCCCTTTTGCCTTGGCCCGGCGATGCACCCAAGGTCATATCGATATTCTTAAGACTCTTTCCGGTGGGGCGGGGGTAGCTGCGCTTCTGGTGCGGAAATTGCTAGAGGTTGACCAGCTGGTGGCCCAGCTTCAGGTGCTGCGGCAAGATGATATGTCTGCTGCTATAGATCAAGAGCGTGGTTTCCTCATAACTGTCGTAGAGAAGATAAGGGCTGCTCGGGATAAGACCAAGTCGGTCATACTGAAGGACCTCCGTGATCCGTCTCAGCTATATGATCAGTTGAGTCGCATTAGTGAAGATGTTACGTATCGGAAAGCGACTGCCTCCCGTGGGGTCATTGACATGCGGAAGCAGATCCTTGAGCTTCAGAGGAAGTTAGCTTTCTTGGAGACTGAGCTCGAAGCTGCCCGCACCGAAAGAGGGCTGATTATCCAAGAGGCTGACAGAGTTAATCGAGCTTCTGCTGGCCTGGAGCTTGCCCTGAAGAAGCTGGAGGATGGGTGGCGGGCACACATGTACTTGGATAATACGGAGCGGTTGTCCCAGGAGGCCGAGCGCCGAGCTAAGCAGCGGCTTGAACGGGGGACCACCTTGGTGAAGAACCGTCTCCTGGAATTATGTACCGCCGAACCATAGACGGCTTTTTTCCTTCTTTTGTTTCTGTTATTTTCCTTTTTTTTTGAGAGGGACGCAGTCCCAGAACATGTAGTACTTTCGGCTTTCAAATAAAAGAGTATGTTTTATTTTCCCCTTTATTTGTGTTGCTTATTGGGTTTATGGTGTTGTGGTGGTGTTTACCCCTCTTGGGGGACTGTTTGTGGACCTGTTACCCTTGGCATACCTGGGTTTTAGGTATGGATAATAAGTTTGATGGGGATACCTAGAATAATTCCACGGTAAGGTAGTCATGGATGTTCCTGGTATCGGGAGAAAGAATGCCATGAAGCAGCTGGGCTCCCGGGGCATGATGAGGAATGATGTGCATGTACTAGGAAACTTAGTACAACATTTGTAGTCAACAGAGGACATTTGTGGGCCTATTATCCTTGGCGTACCCCGGTTCAGGATACGGATAATAAGATGAGAGAAAACCAACATACTTACTCAGAGGTAATAAGGACATGACAAGTATGGGGGTTTTACCGCAGAGTCTTCCTACTCAGAGGTAATAAGGACGTGGCAGGAGTAGACTCAGAGGAGGATATTTATGGTCAACAAAGGACATTTGTCGACCTATTATCCTTGGCGTACTCCGGTTTGGAGTACGGATAATAAGTCGAAAGGGAACCAGCATACTTACTCAGAGGTAATGAGGACATGGCAAGCATAAGGGTTTCATCGATGGAGCCTTCTTACTAAGAGGTAATGAGGACGTGGTAGGAGTGGGCTCCATGAAGGGGTACATAGAACGACTTAGAGGTAATAAGGACGTGGAAGTTCTACGTAACGGGGTGATTTGTTTTTGACGAAAGTGAAACGACTCAGAGGTAACATCGACGTGGTTGTTTTAGAAATTTTGTGGATCTGTTACCCTTTTTATGCACTGAGAGTGCAGGTAGTGGATCATGAGGGAGGAGCTCTTTTAGAAGAATAAGTTCAGAGGTATGGTTATACATGACTTACAACCTAAAAGAGTGACCGGAATATAAGTTCAGAGGCACCTGCGGATGCATAACTCAGCAATCTGGGATATTTGGAGAAAAAAGCGTAAGTTCAGGGGTACATAACTCAGCAATCTGGGATTTTGTGAATGTGAGTTCAGCGGTACCGCCGGGTACATAACTCAATAATCTGGAATTTGGAGAATGTAAATTCAGCGGTACCGGAGGGTACATAACTCAATAATCTGGGATTTGGAGAATGTCGTTTAGACGTAATATTTCTTTAGGAACTTGCCTTTGACGGGCAACATGAGCAAGTCTTCGTTTTGTTTCGCGAGACGGTAAGCACCGTTGGAGAATACAACCTCAATGATAAAAGGCCCTTCCCACTTTGGCTGGAATTTGCCGGCGGTTTTGTGAGTCATAACCATCGGCTTCCGAACTGCCAGAACGAGATCGCCCACTTAGAATGTTCTGATTTTAACCTTCTTATTGAAGGCTCCGAAAATACGTGCTTGGTATAGCTCGATTCGTTGCTGATCCAAGAGGCGCTTTTTATCTAAGGCCTCCAACTCTTGTAGCCGGCGACGGTAGTTATTGTCCGTCGTCAATTGGTAAGTGAGAGCGCTTTTTATCTAAGGATATTTGTGTCTCCAATGGGAGAACTACCTTACTTTCGTACACCAGGGAGAATGATGTGTTCCCAGTGGCCGTTCGGACTGTAGTACAGTACGCCCATAAGCATTCACCAAGCTTCTCGTTCCAGTCGCATTTGTTGGATGATACGAACTTTTTGAGCAACTTGATGATGGTTTTGTTGAATGCTTCTGCCAACCCATTTACTGCCGGATTGTATGGCATCGAAGCAATTTTCTGAATTCGATGTTTGTCGCAAAATCGATAGAAGGCGTGGCTTGTAAACTGCGGACCATTATCGTGGATGATCCTTCGGGGCAGTCCAAAGCGATAGATGACGTAATACTTGAGGAAGCTGACCACGTTTAAAGTCTTTACTTTTGCAAGCGGAACAGCTTCCGCCCATTTAGAGAAGTAATCTGTGATTGCGAGTATGAAGCGATGTCCTCGAAAAGAAGACGGAGTGATCGGACCGATGATATCCATTCCCCATGCTTCGAATGGCCAGAATGCCACTGTCGAATGTAGAAATTCGGATGGCTGGTAGATGAAGTCCGTATAGACTTGGCAGGCTTTACAGTTTCTTGCATAGTCTATTGCATCTGCTATCATCGTGGGCCAGTAGTAGCCCATTCGGCGAAGACGGTCTTACAATTTTTGGCTAGGCTGATGGGCCCCGCAGACACTGTCATAAGCTTCGCGTACGGCTTCTTTGGCTTCTGCATTTGACAGACATCGAAGCAATAATCCATTGTAGGATCGGCGATACAACATTTTTGTCTCTGTATCGTAGAAGAATCTGAGAGAACGCCTTCTGATAGAGGTGGCTTCCTTCGGATCCTCAAGCAGAATGTCGTAGACTACGAAGTCAATGAATGGTTGTCTCTAGTCTGTTACTTCGTCGATCGTCTGAACGGAATAACTCGCCACGAATTGAACATTGTTCTTGGGACAGACTTGTTCATGGCCTATTACATCCACCAAATGATGAATATGGTTCGGCACTGCTAGAAAAGCGGCAAGACCTGCTAGGGCATCGGCCTCGATATTTTAGAGTCTAGGGATGTGTTCGATGAAGAACCCTTCAAATGACGAGATGATGTTGATCGCTATTTGGTGATAGGGGATCATGTCTTCATGGCGGACTTCGTACGAACCCTGGATCTGATTGACGATTAACTGTGAATAGTCGTATGCTTTAAGATATTCTACCTCCAGCTCTCTTGCAAGTTGGAGGCCAATGACTAAATCATTGTACTCGGCCACATTGTTAGAGCAGGGTTCCATGAGGGAGTAAGCACGATTGATCACCAGTCCGGAAGGAGAAACCAGCACCACCCCGACTCCGACGACGATGTTGCCCTTGGGTCCGGTCCTTGAAGCACCGTCGAAGAAACATTCGCCATATATTATCGTGAGAGGCCACATGCGAGTCGACGATCTCATCTGGGATTTCTTAATATATTCTGGCCGACTCCGAGCCTGGATGGGCTGCAAAAAAGTCTGCCAGAGCTTGACCTTTAACAGCCTTTTGTGGGACGAAGATCATATGGTAGGGAGACAGTAATATTGCCCATGTAGCGAGGCGAGTGCTGAGTGCCCATGGTTTAGTCATGAGGACCCGGAGGGGGTTGACTCGTGATATCATATCTATGTTTTGCCCCGTGACATAGTGTCGCGTCTTTTGAATGCGAACACCAGGGCGAGGCATTCTTTCTCCACGGTGATAGATCGGTGCTCTGGCCCGATTATCATTCGGCTGAGGTAATATATAGCTTGCTCATGGCCTGCATCGTTGTTTTGTGCTAGCAGAGCGCTGAAGGAATGCTCCATTGCTCGTACATAGAGCAGGAATGGTTTTCCAGCAACCGGGGCCACCATGACTGGAGGGTTCGACAAATATTCTTTGATGCTGTCGAAGGCACGCTGGCATTCTTCATCCCATACGAATGAGACGCCCTTCTTCATGAGATGGGTGAATGGCTGACATCGCCCGGAGAGGTTAGAAATGAACCTCCTGATGTAAGCTAACCTCCCTTGAAGTCTTCGGATTTCTCGAAGATTTCTCGGGGACTCATCTCCATGATTGCCTTTGTGTTCTCTGGATCTATATGGATTCCCTGGGCGGTAATAATAAAACTAAAGAATTTTCCACTGGATACACCCAAGAAGGATTTGGTAGGATTCATTTTATAAGTTGTGCGCCCGTATGAGGTCGAATACCGTCCTCAGATCTTGCAGATGGTCTCCCTTATAGCGACTCTTGACAGCGATGTCATCAATATAGCACTCCATGGTCTTGCGCAAGTGGTCCCTGAAGATGATACTCATGGCTCTTTGATATGTGGCGCCAGCATTCTTTAAACCAAAAGGCTTGACTGTGTAGCAGTATGTGCCAATAGGTGTTCGGAATGATGTATGCTTTTCGTCGTCGGGAGATAACTTGATTTGGTTGTACCCCGAGAAGACATCCATGAATGACATATGTTCGAAGCCGCAGGTATTGTCAATCATGATGTCTGTGATAGGGAGGAGAACTCATCTTTGGGACACGTCTCGTTCAGATTACGGAAGTCGATGCAGATTCGAATCTTTCCATTCTTCTTGAGAACCGGTACTATATTGGCGACCCAGTCAGGATGCTGTTCCTCATGAATGAAGCCGCTGGCTATCAGTTTGTTGACTTCGGCTTCGATCGCATCCATGGTGCCTGGGCGGAAGCGTCGTTGCTGTTGTTTGACTGGCATTGCATCTGGCCGAATATTGAGCTTGTGAAGAGCAACATCGGGGTTTAGCCCTGGCATGTCTTCATAGCTCCAAGCGAACACATCAATATATTCTTTGACAAGTTCTAATAGTGATTCTCGCTCTTCGTCTGTCAGGCTTTTACTACTGAAGATTGGTTTTGGAGAAGAGTCGCTGCCGAGATCCACTTACATGACCTCATCTTCGTATAAGCAGGAGTCTGAGTCGTAGGATTCGACCCCTTTAAAGGGATCAATGTCGTCAAATTCTGTCCTCACGAAGCCGTATTTATCGACATACTTGAAGTACTGGTGCAGCATGGAAGGCACGATCATGTAATCGTGTATCCAAGGGGGCCCCAGGAGGATATTGTAGGAAGTGTCCATATCTATGACGTAACAGGTCACTTCTGACTGAAGATCGCCAATTTGGCACTTCAAGCGAATCTTCCCAATCGGATAGCTCCGCACGAATTGAAACCGCTGATGGCAGTGCTTGTTGGCGTCAAGCGATGCATAGGAATACGAAAATGATGTAACAGACCCTTCGGGATGATGCTTATAGAAGAACCAGGATCAATGTGCATCCGATCCACCTTTACGTCACCGATGTATCCAGTGTAGTATGACGGACGATCATGCATATTGGTTTTAATGAGCATATCCTGCAACGTGAAGACAATGTTGGGCATCGCTCATGTGCAAGTACTGTCTTGGAGATTTGCAGGCGGGCTCTCTCCCGTGAGGTTGACCTGAGCCAGATATGCATCGGCATTCTAGATTGCATCACTCAAAGCCACACGAACATACTTGGAGAGTCTTCGGAGCTCGTATAATGACAATTTGGCTGGTGTCTTGGCCAATTATGCCAAGATGTCAAAGTTGTAGGGCCTCTCTAGCCCATAAGATGCCTCTTTTCGGAGGGATTTGTCAAAGCGAGTTTCCTTCGGCCTAGGCTTGTCGGTCGTCGGAGGTTGAGAAGGTCTCCGAGCGTCAGCAGTAGCCGGCTGATGTTCTTCAGGCGAGTTATCTGGTGTAGGTTGGGATTGTGCACCAGACCGAGGTAACGACAGCTGCGGCTTCCTCGACATCTGCCGAGATTGTGTGGCATGATCTGACTTTTTCATTCTTTTTCTTGCCAATGGAGGGTGGTGTGGACTGAGTCACTTCAGGTACCAAGTCTGGATGGACCCATATGACCTCTCCTCGTGACGTGGTAAGAGATACTAAAACAGTAGCCGGATCTCGAGGAGGTGGAAGATTAGCAATCTCCATTGTCGCCAGTAGGACGGGTATGCCGTCTTGAGTCTCTTTTGGAGGGAAGCTGCCGAATTGTACTGACACCATATTGGCTGCCACGGTCACCTCATCGAAATCAATGGCCAGTACTTTGGGCTCTCTATTTGGTAGTAGTCGTGTGTAGCATGGTGGACGTAGCGGTTGTGTGTAGCATGGTGGACGTAGCGGTGGTATCGCTTCAGTTGGTAGTAGTCGTGTGTAGCATGGTGGACGTAGCGGTGGTAATGACAGTACTTTGGGCTCTCCATTTCTGTCGGCCGAGGTTCCCGTCATGGTGGAGGGAGCTGAATTCTATCTCCTTGTATGAACATGTCCAAGATGGGCTTGACATGGCCGTCTTCAAAGGAGTAGGTCATTTGCGGTCATTGCTTGTCTGTCGGTTTTGACTCAGGCTTCTGGGTTGTGTCGGCCACCATAGCCTGCTTGCCCTTGTTATCCCGATGTTGGAGGCGTTACCACCATTATTGTTGTTGGTATTAGGGTGCTTTCCCTTGTCATCTCCCTCCGAGATGTGCAATCCCAGTTGGCGAGCCTTCTTCAACCTGTCCTCGGTGCTAGTGGCACTGATGATAAACGTCTTCCAGTCCTTAAATTGACTTTCGCCTATCCAGAGGCTGATTGTTGGGAGCAGTCTCTTTTGGCAAATTTCAATTAAGAAGGAATCCAGATTACCAGGCGGCAACTTCATTGAGGTTTGGCAAAACCGCTCAATATAGTTCCTTGTCAGCTCCTTCTCCCCTTGAACGACGTTCATGAGGGTGGACATTGTGACGTCCTGTCCTACTTCGTAGAATCTCTCCAAGAACATGTGCTTGAAGCTGGCGAAGGAGTGGATGCAGTTGTCTGGTAGGTTGCGGTACCAGTCGAAGGCGACCCCTTCCAATGCCCCGATGAATAATCGTGTATGGATGGCATCGTCATGGGACAGATGGTCGGTGGTCACCTCGAAGTAAGTGATGTACCAACTTGCGGAGGTCTTGCCATCATAGGGATTGATGTTGAACGACTTATATTTTGGAGGGAAAGGGACATCCCTCAATGCAGCGGGGTATGGTTGCCGTATTCTAAGGTCTTGAGAGGCTTCTCGAGCGTAAAACATGGCTCGGAGCTACTGGAGCTCTCTTCTTGCTTCCCTGGCCTCATCTGCAGCGGTGGGAGCTGACATTTTAGGAGAATTATTGCCCGGGTTTGGTGCCGCTGAGTTCGAGTCTGCATTGACTGCGGGACCCAAGTTTGTTTGGCCAACCGTCCCTCCTTGCAGAGTAGGGAGGGCTGCTTTGATCTCGTCCACCGATTTGACCAAAGTACACAGTATGGCCTCTAGAGTGTCGATGCGTTGGCGATCACTGGGACCATCTTGTTCGTTGTTTGTCATGAATGTCGTCACATGAGTAGAACTGGAAGGGACGGTGAATGATGTGCCCTCCGAATCATACCCTGTACCGAGAAGTCATCAGGGTATGTGGTAATGTTATCCTCTGGTTTGGACTCAGAAGGAATAGTACACCCAGCTTCAGGGCTTGCCTCGTTTTGAGAGTCATGGACGCCCTCGGGGACATCGGACCCTACTGTATCTGACGGGAGAGTTGTTTCCTCGGGCTCATCTCCTTGGAACATCGGATTATCATGGATGTTCGGAGGAGTTCTACCCCCAGTTTCAGTGACCCCTAGTGATGTAGATGATGAATCTTCCACTGTAGAAGATTTCGTCTTTGAACGGGTACCTTGGAAAACTTCGGTGGTGGACAACCATTTAGACGACAGTTTCTTAGTCACAGTTGTTGAAATCTTCGGGCTGGAAACGTTTATCTTCTTCCCTCTCCCATCGACGGGGATTTTCTGAGTAGAGTTGCAGGAGACGACGGGAGGAGCCTCATCCTCTGAGCTCGGCTGTTGTAATCTTTGGAAGACGGACTGCCGGTCTTCTCGTACCGTCGCGTTGTTGCAACAGCAGTTGACAATGACTTGGGTGTAGTGATGTCCGTGGGAGGACTCTTTGCACACTGAGGCCTCTTCTCTTTCATGCGCTTGTGGAGGATAACCTCACACAAGTCAGATGGGTCTGGAACGACCATGTTTTCTTCCAGGGTTTTGGAAGACTTTTGGGAACCACTCTGTCCGTTTGCCGCCGGAGGCTGGACTCGAGTGGTTCTGTACAACTTTCCATCAGAGGCCCGCATAATAGTATGTAGAGCGCTCGGATGGTCAGAGGTCGGGACAGCGGACTGAGCTCGCCAAGCTCGCGCTGCCCTTGACTTTTTCACTCTAGTGCGTGAGGGCACATAGTAGGAAGAGTCTAAGTGGTGTCGCAGAGAGTCAGACATATTTTCTCGGGAGCATGAGAGATCAGGACCATAGGAGAGGCGATCGAAGACTGAGCCTGAGCCTCGTGGAGCAGACAGCCTGCGGCTGGAATCAACAGTCTTCATGCGACTGGCAATCGTAGCCGCATGGGCTTTCTTTATACGGCTGAAAGTCTTAGCCGCATAAGTATTCTGCATCCGGCTGGCAGTTTCGGCCGCATGGACATCATGCAAGCTGCTGGCAATCTTGGCAGCATGACTGTTCAGCCTGCGGCTAGTGCCTTTGTTTGGCTTCTTCCTAGAGCACATAGAATCACTCTTTGTCCCTACAAGTCCAGCATTATAGTGCTTTCCTCTGCCGGACTTGGGGACAGCAGAGTCCTCTATGGCTTGTCGCGGGGCCGTATGAGAGTTGTCTTTGCCGTCTTGGGCAGCAGAGGGTACTCCGTCCAGAGTTTGGGGAGGAGCAAATGATTTTGGCCTCCACTCCCTGTGAGCTTTCTTTGTGTGGGTTCGCTTCTGGACCGGGCCAGCGCTTCCGTCGAAGAGTATTTCTTTAAATGCCTGTTGGTCGAAGCGGACGACCATTTTCTGTTGTGTGGAGCCAAGTTTGGCTGCATCCGATTGTGTTACCAACTTCTCAGCCGTAGAGAAGTTTGTCCCCAGCAGAGTCGCCATCGTGTTTGCCATTGATTATAAAAGAACAGAATAGTTAAATCGGAGGACTGGACTTTTACTTCACAATACAAACTCGCTCGTACAAAGAAAGCCTAGGGACGAAAACCTAGGTACAGCAATCTAAGTAAAATTGTTTAGTTTTTCTGGAGGGTGACGGTAGAGGCTCGGGAAAGCGACAGCAGCTCTGCCTTACTCCTTGGACGATCGGACGTAGCCTTGGCTCTGGTGAAGAAATGCTCTTGGACGTGTGGGGAGACTCCCTTGCGCCTTCGGTTGCTAGATCTCTGGATGTCTCTATAGTGCTCTCTTTTTTTTGCTCTCCTTCTCATTTTTTGCAAGGGAATGGCACCTTGCTATTTATAGGAGTGGGGTGTGATCATTAGGATTTGCAAATGATTGCCTCCTTGAGAAGTCGGCGGTTAAGGATCAATTAATCTGGGCCATTAATTCTGATTGTAGCAAATCTAGGCAATTAATGTGGATTACATCAAATCTCTGTGAGCAATTAATGTTGATTACCACAAATCTTTATGATATGCAGCCGTCAGTTCGGATCTCCTACCACGTGTTTACTCCACTTGATTGCAATAAATCCGACTAGATCCGGATAATTTTGATGATTGCATTGAATCTGAATGAATAAATCTTGATTGATTTGGTGCCGCGTGTCCTGCTATCACCATGTTGCGAGCTATAGGAATGCGGAGAAAACCGATCTTCTACCACGTGTCCTAACCGCAGGCTACATGAACAGAGTGTCTTGACAGAGCCGCATGAAGGTGGCAGCCGCATAAGTATGGCCTATGAAATCTGAGCCGCATGAGAGTGGTTTCCCGCTGAGCCGCATAAACCTGGCCACGTGTTAAGGCTGCTTAAGTGTGGTATCTCAGCATTTGAGCCACATGGAGATGGTCCCTATTATCCGAGCCGCATGAGAATACTGGCCACATAGGGTGGCTTCTCAGGACGTGAGCCGCATGAAGACGACCCCCATGATTCGAGCCGCATAGGAATACTGGCCACATGGGGAGCTTTGGAATTTGGAATTTGGTGAATCATGGCGGCTGTAAAAAAAGATTTTCTTCGTTTCCCTAGGCACAAGCCATTATGTCAAAGTCTTTATTTCGACTTTATGTCAGGCCTGTCACTTTATCAAGGCTGTCAGCCGTCAGGGCATTAAATGCGGCAACTTGGTTCATGGCCAGTTGTAGAGGAGACTGTTGAGCCACGTGGCTCCTTTCTGAGCCGCATGGAGCTATCCGAGCCGCATGAGGCTCTAAAGGACTTTGAACTACATAGATGTTTAATAGATTTTTTTAGCCGCATGGGGATCATTCTGTTAGAGCCACATAGGCTATTCTTTGTTCTCTTCCATGCTTCTACAAGTCCCACTTCAAAGTTTTCAATTTTGTAAAATTGAAATTCTTTGAATAAGAAGCATGGCTATGTTCATAGGATGTTCTTCTGGCCGCATAGGACTTCCTGGCCGCATAGACTTCCTGGCCGCATGGATTGCTCTGGCCGCATGAATCGATCTGGCCGCATACTCTCCTTTCTGCCACGTAGGCGTCATTGATTGCTCTTGATTTGAGCCGTCTTTTGGGGGAGAGTCCCAAGAGTCGGCTTATTAAATTTTTGGATTTTTTTTGGATGAATCTCCTTCATGAGAGGGGACAAAATCCTAGGAGTCGGTTTTGCCTGCAGCATACGACCCGAAGCGTTCCATCGGTCCACGTGCTTCCCCCCTTTTGTCCTCCTATAAATAAGAGTAATTAAGAGAAAAAATTTCTTTACTCTCTCCTTCAATTCAAGCCTTTCCTGCCCTAACTGTCATCTTCTTCTTCGATTTCTGATGGCTCCCAAGAAGACTGGTACGGCAAAGGGTAAAAAGACGGCGTCTTCGTCGGCTGCGGCGGCGAAGGGCAAAAAAGCTGCTTGTACTTCGACTGTGCCGACGAATGATAATGTGGCAGCTCCTCCGCTAGCCGACATGCCCGCAGTTCACCCCGACGTCCACCCCACCATTGCTGGTAAGGACGTTGCGTGAACTTGAAACCCTGACTGTTGTGGCTACGTCGCATGCTCTTATGCGCGGGCCTTCATCTTCATGTGTGCCGCATGTACGTCTCATGTCCGAGCCGTATGGGGTATGCCCTATGTTTGAGCCGCATGAGAATTATTACTGTAGCCGCATAAGCACTTCCCCAACGGGGCCGCATAAGCTGGGCTGGGGCGCATAGGCTCGCACAAATTCGTTTGTCGCATGAGCCGCATAAACTTATCCGAACTCTGTCACATGAGACTTCGTTAAACATAGCCGTATAAAGACACTGCCGCATGAACCTTCGCTGGACGGAGCCACATAAGTGTTTTCTGAGTTGGCCGTATGAGACTCCATTGAATTGGAGCCGCATAAGCTCGAAAACACCAATCAGTTCTCCTTGTCCATCTTTTTAACTTATTTTTTTGTCCTCTTTTCAGTAAAATTTCCAGTTAATGCTGCGGGGGAACCTCTGGTGGGTCGTGCCCAAGCCGCTATAGGCTATAGGTACGACTAGATAGTTCGGTATGTGACGGACCAGTTTCCTAGTGACGAGCCTTTGACGAGGTTGAATGCCCTCAAGAACCAGTCCTTCTACTTTTTCTACGCCATGATGAACTCGAGGAAATTGGAAGGGGAATACCTGAAGCCTGCGTTCTTCTTCGGAGACGCCTTGACTGTGAAGAACAGTCAAGTTCTGGACGTGTCAGAGAATTGGAGCTTTATTTCTAACGGGATGACGATCCGTATCCCTCAAATGGAGCGTCATTTTCCACTATCTTGGTTTAATATGCTTCCGCTGGACAAGAAGATTGAAGAGTGTTGGACCCCTACCCGAAATGGGATATTTGTGGGCGACATCCATTACAACAACAGCATGAAGTCAGTGTGTGCTGGCAAGGTGCATGCCAGCCACTATGTAATGGGATTGGCCCCGGGCACTTTCTTGAATGTGTCGGGTCCCAATTTTACGTTCTCTGTAGCCGACACTTTCCTGAACCAGCTTGCTCGAAAAGGCTCCTATCCAATTGGCCGGTTGGCGCTCCCGAGTTGGATACACCCCATTCCTCCATGGATCAATCTGTCTATGTGGATCTCGCAAAAGTATGAGACTCTTCTGCATGAGATTGGTCTTTATCACGCTATTCGGGACACCAGCCACGGCTAGCCCGTAAATAAGAAATTATTCATGGCTCTGTTGGAGATGTACAACCGCCAGACGGGAACCTTCTATACACCTGTAGGGAAAATGGGGCTTGCACTCCGTGAGATGCACGTGGTTTCCAAGCTTCCTTGGGGGATGAATCTTTTGAGGTGTACACTCCTACGAATGAGGAGTTCGAGGACCTGGAGGAACGGTATCCGGGCTTCGTGGTATTTATCAGGAGATATTGTGCCACCATAGCACGTGCCAGCAGATAGCCAAGAAGAAGGATAACAGCTCGGAAGGGAATGCTCCCCACACTAAGGCCTGGATAATCTATCTCTTCTCGACGGGTGCCTCAGGCCGGGTTACTTCCCGAAGTCCTCAATCCTGGGAGGTGGTTCAAGCCTTGGTGTCGTCGGCCAAGAGGGTAATCACCACCAGTGACAAATTTGGAAGTCAAACCCACTCTCTTGGTTATTTTTATCAGGATACCCAAGAGCTATCAGAGAAGGTGCTCCTGGCAGGATTCTTGATGGTATGGCTGCGAAATTGCGTAGTCTCAGGAGGAGCTGGTTCTATTGAGAGGATCAGCCTTAATTTTATCCTCCCTGCTGTGAAGCTAGTTTTTGGAGTCAAACTAGCTCTTCTTCCGGCCATGGTGTGCAGCATATACCGTGCCCTCCGTACTTTTAAGTCCAAGGTCATTGCCCGCGATGTGACAAAAGACTTTGAACGGACTGAGCTGCCCTTTCACTGTCTGATGGGGTGGCTGCTGATACACTGTCCATCTTTGATGAGGCCAGGTTCCGAAGTTGGCATGATTGCTGATGATACTTTTATCTTCCATTATCGTAACGTGTCTTGGGAGTACGAGACCATGCGTGCCTGCCGGATGGCGCTGGCGAGAGCAGATAGGTACGACTTTTTCGTATCCGTCCCTCGTTTCACTACTGAGGAAATAGCGGACGTACATCTCGACGATATTGGGCCTCCTCAGCTTCTAGACGGCCAGATGCTTCTGTGGTTGCGTAACATCCGTGCCGCCCACCTGGTAACCGCAACCGCAATACTGTTTTCCTGGAGCCTTACCTGTCCAGCAGGTTTGCCCGACAGTTTGGATACAGCCAGCTTTTTCTAGACAGTCCCAGCTCTTGTCTGGGTTTTGAAGGTAGCCTCCTTGACGGTATCAGGGCCTGCCACTACTATGATACGTTCCATACCCGTACCACTTTCTAGGTTCCTGATGTTGAGGCGCCGGTTGAGATTTTGTATATGGCGGCCTTATACCATATTATGGCAAACACGCTCCACGTCGGTTTTAACTTGGGTGCTAGTTTTATTATTGGTACTGGCCTGGACGAGAAGCCCAGGGGGCCAAGACGAGGAAGAAGAAGAAGAATATATTCGAAGTGCTAGACTCAGACTCCACCAATACGGATGATGAGGACGACGAGCATGATACAGATAACTCTTCCCTTTCGATGGAAGATGTTGGGCTGATCAGCCTACTGTTATGTCAGATGAGATGGTGGCCGATCAGCCACCTGTTGTACTAGTCAGTATGGAAGCATAGCAGGCAAATCTCCCCTGTTGGCGGTATTCCTCACTCCCGGAAATGAGCTGCGGTCAGGCGTCGTAAGCTAACTATAAGGGAGGAAAGCGAGGACGTCGACCCCGCTTCGGAGGTAGATCGAGTTACTACCATCTTTATTCAGTTCTTCCATTCTCCTGAACTTTGATCTTAATCATTTTTTTTCCTCTCGTAGATATCGGAAGAAGGAAAATCTCAGGAATCGGTTACTGTTTCTGAAGTCGATCCGGTCCTGAACACTTTGATCGATGACATGTGTGTCAGAATTATTTCGATCGGGGCTCTCTTGGTGGCGGCTGAGGGATCTCAGGTTGCTGAGGTCGTGACTCGAGACGACGGGGGCTCCGATGAACCTGTCCCCAAAATTGCTGGATTTTATCAAGGTGACGCTGAACCAGTCGTACCTCCCTCCGGGGCGGCTGGGACAGAAGAGGCAGCTGAATTCGTTTTGGGTGGTACTGGTGAGGGGGACTATGGCGGTTGTGAATGAACCTCAGCCTCCGCGATCCTCCCTTGGTAAGATAAGCCAAATTTTGACTAATGAGGAGGCCCATTCACTCTATCATCACATCCTTCGGGTTACGTCGATTGATGGTTGCTCTGGACATGCAGGTCCTGCCCTTTCAGTACCGATGATGGACCTTGTTGAGATAGGCTCTGCCGAAAGGGAACTGGCGTAGAGGAGCGTACCCCCTCCTCTTTCGACTCATATTGAAGGACCTCCCGCTGGCTCGAGTTCGAAAAGTCAGGTGGGGGCACAACCGGGGTAGGGGACAATGGTCCCTGCGTCCTCCTCTGCTTAGGCAGCTCCGAGAGTCGACCTTTCTGCACTACCAAGTGTCCAGACTCTTCGGGTGGCGGAGGAGGAGTCAGCTGCTATTTGCGCATCTTTTCGCTCGAAATTTATCTCTCTGGTGGCATGTTCTAGCGTGCCTCCTTCGACATTGCCAGCCACACTTCCTTTGACGCCGTCCTCTACGAAGGTTCTGGATGAAGCGTCACAGGACGTGGTTGACAGCTTCTATCGCCACTTGAAGAAAGGGGTCACGGCTGCTGTGGAACGAGGGACCCCTTTTGCCTTGGCCCAGCAATGCGCCCAGGGTCATATTGATATTCTTAAGACTCTTTTCGGTGGGACGGGGTTAGCTGCGCTTCTGGAGGCAAAATTGCTGGAGGCTGATCAGCTGGTGGCCCAGCTTCAGGTGCTGCGGCAAGCTGATCTGTCTGCTGCTATAGATCAAGAGCTCGGTTTCCTCATAACTGCCGTAGAGAAGATAAGGGCTGCTCGGGATAAGGCCAAGCCGGTCATAATGAAGGACCTCTGTGATCTGTCTCAGCTATATGATCAGTTGAGCCGCGAGAGTGAAGATGTTATGGCTCGGGAAGCGACTGCCTCCCGTGGGGTCATTGACACATGAGAGCAGATCTTTGAGCTTCAGAGGATGTTAGCTTTCCTGGAGTCTGAGCTCGAAGCTGCCCGCACTGAAAGAGGGCTGATTATCCAGGAGGCTGACAGAGTTAATCGAGCTTCTACTGGCCTGGAGCTTGCCCTGAAGAAGCTGGAGGATGGCTGGCGGGCACACATGAACTTGGATAATACGGAGCGGTTGTCCCAGGAGGCCGAGCGCCGAACTAAGCAGCTGCTTGAACGGGGGACCACCTTGGTGAAGAACCGTCTACTGGAATTATGTACCGCCGAACCATAGACGGCTTTTTGCCATCTTTTATTTCTGTTCTTTTTTTAGAGGGACGCATTCCCAAAACTTGTAGTACTTTTGGCTTTCAAATAAAAGAGTATGTTTTATTTTACCTTTTATTTGTGTTGCTTATTGGGTTTACGGTGTTGTGGTGGTGTTTGCCCCGCTTGGGGGACTGTTTGTGGACCTATTACCCTTGGCATACCTGGGTTTTAGGTATGGATAACAAGTTTGATGGGGATACCTAGAACAATTCCACGGTAAGGTGGTCATGAACGTTCCTGGTATCGGGAGAAAGAATGCCATGGAGCAGTTGGGCTCCCGGGGCATGTTGAGGAATGATGTGCATGTACTAGGAAACTTAGTACAGCATTTGTAGTCAGCAGAAGAAATTTGTGGGCCTATTATCCTTGGCGTACCCCGGTTCAGGATACGGATAATAAGACGAGAGAAAACCAACATACTTACTCAGAGGTTATGAGGACATGGCAAGTATGGGGGTTTTACCGCGGAGTCTTCCTACTCAGAGGTAATGAGGACGTGGCAGGAGTGGACTCAGAAGAGGATATTTGTGGTCAACAGAGGACATTTGTGGACATATTATCTTTGGTGTACTCCGGTTTTGGGTACGGATAATAAGTCGAAAGGGAACCAGCGTACTTACTCAGAGGTAATGAGGACATGGCAAGCATGAGGGTTTCTTCAATGGAGCCTTCCTACTCAGAGGTAATGAGGATGTGGTAGGAGTGGGATCCATGAAGGGGTACATAGAACAACTCAGAGGTAATGAGGACATGGAAGTTCTACGTAACGGGGTGATTTGTTTTTGGCGGAAGTGAAACGACTCAGAGGTAACATCGACGTGGTCGTTTTGGAAATTTTGTGGATCTGTTACCCTTTTTGTGCACTGAGAGTATGGGTAGTGGATCATGAGGGAGGATCTCTTTCAGAAGAATAAGTTCAGAGGTATGGTCATACATGACTTACTACCTAAAAGAGTGACCGGAATGTAAGTTTAGAGGCGCCTGCGGGTGCATAACTGTAACACCAAGTTTTCCAAATGAGGGTATTTTTGTCATTTTTTTAAAAATTTTAGAATTTAATTTGAATTATTATTATTATTTATAATTAATATAATTTTTGAGTGATTTTTAGAATAATTGTTTTTGGTGTTTTAGAGACCTTGACTTAAGTTGACCTTGTAGACTAACCTAGTGGAAAACCTAGGTCATGACTTTGTGATTAGGATTTGAAAACCTAGGTTGACTTAAGTTCATGAGGATTAACTCATTGGGATTAGTTTGGTAAAAATAGGAGCTTTGCCTCTTTAGGAAACTTGCCATTTGGAAGAGGTGAGCTCCATCCTTGTAAATCCCTAGAAAATCCATTTCTTCTCCAAATTCCATCAAAGAAATTGCATTAGGACCTAATGATAGTTTTCTTGCTGTTATTAATGAGTATTTACAGGAAGAACACAATTTGAGGAAGTTTGGTGGTTGTGGAGCTTTTCCCATTTGGGGATTTTGACCCATTGTTCATCTATAGGTATAATCCTCTATAATTCATTTTAAATTCTGTAAAAATTCATTCTAGGTTGCCCTAACCCTAGCCTAACTATAGGAATAGGGTTTTCCAAATTTTTGTGTCGTTTCGTGTCCATTCTGGACACGTATCAGTGTATACTACTATGTGTTTGATGAAATGTCCCAATGGGCATTTCGATTGATTTTTAGGAATATAATTGAATAGAAATCTAGGTTTTAATCTCGCTTATGAGATTCCACTGCACTGAGCATGTATTGGTGTCGTGTCGAGTCACTACGGACACACGTACACGCGGGTGCACACGCGCGCGCGCGGGCACTGTAGCTGCCCTGCTACTCAAGGTTTTTTGCGAGCAGCACACGACACGTCGACACATGAAACTTGACACACACGAAGGGGCGACCACTGACACCACGTGTGTCAAGTTGCACGGCCTCTCGTGTCGTGTCGGATACGGAATCGCGCGTGTATGGATAATGCACTATGCGTCCACAGTAATGAGTTTTGTTCTCTGTTTAATTTCAGTTTTAAATGTTTTTAATAGTGATTTATATTATTAATTAGGTCCTAAATATAATGTATGACATATGTTAGAATTAATTTACATATTAGTTTAGTTTTGATGTGGGGAATTGGATTCGATTTGGGATTTACTGCATGTTTTCTGATACTGTCAATTCCAGTCCTTCCAACCATTTTTAATTCCCTATTGTGTGGTGTTTACACTTGATTTTGATCCTACATGTTACCTACCATGTTAGCTAAGCTTTTGCATCCAATTGTAGGCCTTTGGTAGTGAGTATGAGATTTTGGCTTTTGAGTTCAATTTCGAATTTCAAAAACCTGGGTTGTGTTCAGATATGATCCTGTGGTTTATAGGGTATCTGAGTTCATTGTTGAGCTAAAAGTTAATATGTTTAACCCTGAGTTCTTTGTAAACTCAGTTCATGTGTGTAATAACCTGAGTTTCACTGCTATGTAAAACCTGGAAATATTTGAAACTGAGTTCCTTTTGTTCACTGTTTTACTGAGTTAGGGATTTTATTTGATTACTTAGTGTTGTTCTTCCTTTTCCTGAGAATGAGTTCTGCATTTAGACTGTATGAGAATGATTTGAACCTGAGATTTGTTGGTTCTTCCTGTAGCAAAAACCTGTGAATGTTTCAAAACCTGAGTTCTAGTTTCCTTTGAACTATTGTTAATTGATTTCCTTTACATTCATGTCAAAACCTGAGATAATGATTGTATAGGCTGTTAACTGATTATTTGGTTGAGAGTTGATTCCAGTTTCCTAATTTATTGAACTATTTTCTGTTTTTGGGGTTCCTACAAAAACCTGGGAGTGTAACTGGGTTCCAGATTTTGTTTCCCTTGTTAACATTGGGTTGCAACTGTGAATGAGTTCCTCCTTACTGTAAACTGAATTTGAATTCGAATATAGAAATCTGGGATTGGTCTCCTTCCCTCTTAACTAAGTTTCACTCTTAAAATACTGAATGAATGCTAACATGTCAATTTCTGCATACTCTTGTTTCATTCACTTGTACACTTCACTGTTATGGACTGAATATTACACTGTTGAGTGATAGTAGATTCATTCCTTCATGATGTAAACTGTGAAATGATTTTCATTTTAAAACCTGAGTTTAAAACCCCTCTTTTCACTGATTGACTGATTTATGGAGTTTGGGTTTGGTTGTGTTTTAATTCTTTAACAAACCTGAGCATTGTGGACATGAGTCACATTATATGGTTCAATGTTCTTCTTTTAACTGTCATGAGAAAAACTGAGTTTTGAATCTCTAATGTTGGACTGAAATATGGGTTTCCCTAACTGTTAAAACTGAAATTTTGTTCTTAGGAAATGATTTTTGTGTTCCTTTAATGTAATTGACCTGGGCATTGTTGAGGGCTGTTGTACACTGATTTGGGGTGGTTTTGATGTAATTTGAGTACAAAAAACTGAGAATGCTAGTAGGGGCTAAAAACTGATTTTTGAGTTGATGTTGAAAACTAATTTTGGACTATTTGTGAACTAATTTTGGGAAGATTGTGAGCTGAGGTAATTGTTACTGTTTTAAAACTAAATTGTGGACCCTTAAACTGTTTTGAAGTTGTTTTTAAACTAGAAATCATGTGTGGACTGAAAACTGGAAAATGGTGAATGTTTAAACTGATTTTGGTTTCATGTGGACATTGGAATGATTCCAGTGTTGTGTAATTCTGGGAATGACGTGTGGCTGGACTGTTTTGGGTTGAGTGATAACTGTTAAGGCATGTGGTCCCTCTCTACTGTTTTGCCACTGTTTTATATAACTAGTATACACACCCACTGATTTTGGCATTCCCACATGTACACTCTTGCCCCTCACACACACTAATATGTATCACACATGTTCCTCTCACATACCCTTGACACACACTCTCACTATTTGATACGATATCACACTCACATGTCTCATATCACATACACACATACACTTGGACACATAGCCATGTGTCCCCCTCTCACTTTTCATATATGTATATATATGTGATTTTCCTATTAGTTTATATAAATAGATATATGTGTATTCCTATATTAGGGTATATTATGATATCTATGTTTATCAGAGATTAGATATATATGTGTGTAGTATATAAATGTTTTGAAGGATGATTTAGCATGGTTTGCCTATTGGCCCATGGTATAGCTTATTAGCCTATGGCCTATGTGGTGGTTGCTTAGCTAGTGAGACTAGATTAGATTTGTTTAGTCTTGTTAAACTTAGATTAGACTTGTTAACCTAGTTAGACTAGTTTGACTTAGGTTTGACTTGGTTGACCTAGTTTGACTTCTAGGGTTGACCAGAGTTGACCAAGAGTTGACTTTGGCCTAGATTGACCTAGATTCATGTAGAACGTATTGTAGTGAATATTATTTACCATTCTGGACTCGTTGTGACTTGTGCTGTTCTAATAGGAGCCAGACACCACTCCTCGGACAGTATTTTCATCTCGGACTTTCAGTTAGCAGGCGAGTACATTCTCTGATCTTTTCATACTTACCTGGATTTTATTCTTGCTCTAGATTACTCTACATGATGCTGACACATATCTTCACGGATTAGTACTATATGGATCCCTTCCTGAGATGTTATCCCTTTACGGGTGCATCGGGTATTACATGTTCATGTACTTTATCATGTGCATCACGTACTCCTTGTACTCGTACTAGTTCATGTTTTTACATATTCTCATGTGCTTTCACGTGCCTCATGTACTACTCATTACATGAGTTCACGTATCTTAGTTGTATTCATGTGCTTATAACGTAACTTGAATGGATCCTTGTGTACTGATTGGGGCGGGGTGGGTAGAATTGGTTATGTGAACACTATCCTAAGTAGCTGTATAAATGTGCCTCCTTATTTGTATTCATGTGCCCCTAAGCCGTTTACATAACCATATTGTACTCTAAATCACGTAGCCACTTACAGTCTCTACTATCATGTATTTACTTTCAGTTACAAAATATCTCCTGTTTACTCGTACTTCCTTTTCAGCACTTCCTGTATTTTACTCTATTGCATGATTTATACTCCTAACCTGCTATGAACTGTTTTGAGAGATATGTGCTCGTTCCCGTCCTGACTGGACCCGTTGAAAATATTACAGTGAATGATGAGGCTCTGGTGCCTATCCCTCTTGGTGCAGCATTAGATATCACTAGTGACTTGGACCTGCTAGCAGTTGATGTTACTTCCATTAGTTTAGGATTGTCTTACTATTTTGGGATTTCTATTTTAGACTTTGAGATATTCTGAGATGTATTATTTTAGACACTTAGAATTCTGGATTTGTATCTCTGTGATGTTACATTCCTGGTTGCTATCTATCTTTATCTTTCTATCTCATTCTTGTTCTATCCTAGATGTGGTTGAGTTATATTGTGTTATGTCACCCCCATTCGGGAAGTATAACTGCTATCCTTCAATTGTTAGATGTTGTGACCTAGGACAGCGTTCTACCGCCGACACTGCGGCGTAGGCTGGACGTACCCACGTCACGTGCCCTTATTCTAGGGTGCGGGTCGTGACACATTTTTAGTGGTGGCCCATGCATGTCGAGTTATGTAGTGGTATTCGAACTAGAGTATCAATACAGCCTGCAGTAGGATTAGGATATGCTTTGAGGGTACTCAATCACAGTTAGGATTCCTTGAAAGATTCCTGGGATGACCCTTGAGAATCTTATTTAAACTTCAATTTGAAATCCTTTTCCCTTGTTTTGTTCGCTCTCACTCCTTGATTATTGAATTGGACTTTGACGAATCGTTGTTGATTTTGATTTTCCCATCCAGATGAATTTTATGGCCTGAGTTACGGTACCTTCTGATAACATATATTGACAAAAATATAGGGATGGTAAAACGTCTACATGATTATGGAACCTATAGTTTATCGCAGCCATATTAGCTGGCGTGGAGGAAACATGGAGACCTGGCTTCGGATGTACGTATCTCGGTTATGAGATTTGGAATTTCTCGCAGCTATACTAGTCGGCATAGCGAGATTTCCAGACGACATGATTGTAGAGGTGCATACCCTAGTTATGGAATCTATCATTATTCGCAGCCTTGCTTACTGGCATGGCGAGGACTCTGAGTAACATGATTTTGGACAGACGCATATGATTATCAGATTGTATCTTGAGAAGGTTTTTAAACATATCATCTCTATCGTACCATTCTGTTGTATAAATTGTACCCCATCATCAAATAACTTAGGAGTAGGAGTATGAGTAGGAGTAGCCTAGCTGTTACTACAACCTTGTGTAACTTTTGCTATAAATTTCCTCCTAATACAATGAATTGGTGATTTTGCTAGACCTTAACTTAGATCTGATGTTGTAGCTCTGGTTTCAAAATGGTTCCTTCCTTTAAACAGATAAGCAGAATGGATTTTATAATTGTTTCCTTCTTGCCATTATATCCGGTATTACCTTAAATATATATATAGTGGACACAGATACATGCCTGACACGTATGCACACTACACTTGTTTACCAACCTATCTAAATGCATGTTAATATGATTAATGTTAAGTTCTCAAAATCCTAGTATTCTAATATAGTGCAGTATCAGCGACTAGTTCTCTATTACTCCATATTAAATTCGTAATTTTAATTTAAATTTCACGTTATTAGTTTGGCTTACATCACTACACATGTATGTTATATACAGGGTTTCATTTTCTTAAAGCAATTGGTTGAGTTTTGTGTTGAATTGTCAAATCTGAGACTGTGTACATAGTAAACCCTTAACCTTGGATTCTAAGTTTTTAGTTCAAATTGCAGCTTTAAATTGTGAAGTTTTGAGCCATATACATGGTTGTGTGCAGTTATATAATGTTAGGTTCATACTCTTACATGTTAAGTTGTGGTTAGGGTACACATTGAGTTGATTTTTTTTATGTTCGAATTTCTCCAAAATTTTGAAAAGTGAATACATGATAACATTTTTATTGCTTTCAAATGTGTAGTACAATTTCAGATCTAATATGTAATATTGAGCTAGCTGAATGATTGAACCCTTCATTTCAAGTCTTAACCCATGTACACTTGACACTCTACACTAGTGTTTACAACTGCCATGAAAACCTAACCCTTCAGCTCTATGTTATGTTCACATAGCTAAATGGATATATATATAGTTCTGTATACATATTATAGTGTATGTAGATGCATAAATTAATCCTTACCTCTCTATACATGTATCGTGATTGGATTTCCAATGCTATTGACTTTCGTCCCTTAAACTTTTGATTTGATTTTTTTTTTATTTTTAGTACCCCTTTTATGTTTTAATTGGTTGTTGATAATTACCAGTTTTCAGATAGGATGGTAGACTGCTGTACAGCCTTAATGATTGTTGTGTTTTATCCTTTCCAGTATGGCACCCATGACCCGAGCCTGTCGCCTGAGAGCAGCTGCAGCTACTGACAGTGTGCTTCCACCTCCTATTGCTCAGGAGGTAGTGACCCCTCAGGCTGACCCAAAGGTAGTGGCACCTTCCGCCATCGAGGAGGTGTTAGCACCCTCACCAGAGAAATCCCCTCCACCACCTGTTACTCAGGAGAGAGTGGCAGTCTCATCTGAGACCAAGAGTTCTTCCCCATCTCCTCCTCTGCCTCCAGGAGCAGTACCCCATACCATACCCTCGGCAGGTTTGTTTTCTAACGGAGCTCAGATATCCAGACTTCTCTGGGATGTGATGGAGACACAAAGAGTTCAGGCTGAGATCCTGAAGGAGCAGGGCCGTAGAATCCAACTGCTGTGGGATTTGGTACATTCAGGAGGAGAGCCTAGTTCTAAGAGGCCGAGGAGCAGTGTATACCCAGAGCCCCATGAGCACCCAGACTATCAGCCTAAACCAGCCTACCCAGTCCAGACTCCTGTTCAGCAGAGGCCAGCTGAGAGAGTGCCTACCTGCACCTTCTATAAGAAGCCTGGACATGTGTGGGACATCTGTAGGAAGAGAAGAGGAGTGTGCCTGTTGTGTGGGTCAGCTGCACACAGGCTGCGAGACTGTCCTGCTGCACTTATCCCAGCCAGGACTCCGCCTTCGGGAGGGAGTTCCAGCCACCAGACCTAGTTGGAGGTGAGTCCTTGACCTATATCTTAGCCAGTCTTTGAAAATTGATGCACCCTACCATATTGTTGTATGTTTTGATACCTTGTGATTGCCTAGTACTGTAGTATGTTGGTGTAAGTAGATGAGACCCCAGACTGATATTACATGCCATGACCCCTTAGGTTACACTTTCCAACTGAATGATTTAAATAGGTTCTGAGATTTTGATTGTGGGGGTTTGACCTAGAAGGGGTACGATCATCTTAATTTCGAGGACGAAATTTTTCTAAGGTGGGTAGGATTGTAACACCCAGTTTTCCAAATGAGGGTATTTTGGTCATTTTATTAAAAATTTTAGAATTTAATTTGAATTATTATTATTATTTATAATTAATGTGATTTTTGAGTGATTTTTAGAATAATTGTTTTTGGTGTTTTAGAGACTTTGACTTAAGTTGACCTTGTAGACTAACCTAGTAGAAAACCTAGGTCTTGACTTTGTGATTAGGATTTGAAAACCTAGGTTGACTTAAGTTCATGAGGATTAACTCGTTGGGATTAGTTTGGTGAAAATAGGAGCTAGTTTGATTAGGAATGGCTTGTGAAGTCACAAGTCATTTTATGACTAATAGGCTTATTGGCCCATAGCCCACACCCATTGAACCAAGCCCTAACCCTAGAAATCTGACCAGCCCATTATGGTCAGCCCCTCCCCTATTTATATGCTCCTAAAACTAGGGTTGCCTCTTTAGGAAACTTGCCATTTGGAAGAGGTGAGTCCCCATCCTTGTAAATTCCTAGAAAATCCATTTCTTCTCCAAATTCCTTCAAACAAATTGCATTAGGACCTAATGATAGTTTTCTTGCTGTTATTAATGAGTATTTACAGGAAGAACACAATTTGAGGAAGTTTGGTAGTTGTGGAGCTTTTCCCATTTGGAGATTTTGACCCATTGTTCACCTATAGGTATAATCCTCTCTAATTCATTTTAAATTCTGTAAAAATTCATTCTAGGATGCCCTAACCCTAGCCTTACTATAGGATTAGGGTTTACCAAATTTTCGTGTCGTTTCGTGTCCATTCTGGACACGTATCAGTGTATATTACTATGTGTTTGATGAAATGCCCCAATGGGCATTTTGATTGATTTTTAGGAATGTAATTGAATAGAAATCTAGGTTTTAATCTCGCTTATAAGATTCCACTGCACTGAGCATGTATTGGTGTCGTGTCGAGTTACTACGGACACACGTACACGCGGGTGCACACGCGCGCGCGCGGGCACCGTAGCTGCCCTGCTACTCGAGGCTTTTTGCGAGCAGCACACGACACGTCGACACGTGAAACTTAACACACACGAAGGGGCAACCACTGACACCACGTGTGTCAAGTTGCACGGCCTCTCGTGTCGTGTCGGACACGGAATTGCGTGTGCATGGATAATGCACTGTGCGTGCACAGTACTGAGTTTTGTTCTCTGTTTAATTTCAGTTTTAAATATTTTTAATAGTGATTTATATTGTTAATTAGGTCCTAAATATAATGTATGACATATATTAGAATTAATTTACATATTAGTTTAGTTTTGATGTGGGGAATTGGATTCGATTTGGGATTTACTGCATGTTTTCTGATACTGTCAATTCCAGTCCTTCCATACCATTTTTAATTCCCTTTTGTGTGGTGTTTACACTTGATTTTGATCCTACATGTTACCTACCATGTTAGCTAAGCTTTTGCATCCAATTGTAGGCCTTTGGTAGTGAGTATGAGATTTTGGCTTTTGAGTTCAATTTCGAATTTCAAAAAACATGGGTTGTGTTCAGATATGATCCTGTGGTTTATAGGGTACCTGAGTTTATTATTGAACTAAAAGTTAATATGTTTAACCCTGAGTTCTTTGTAAACTCAGTTCATGTATGTAATAACCTGAGTTTCACTGCTTTGTAAAACCTGAGAATATTTGAAACTGAGTTCCTTTTGTTTACTGTTTTACTGAGTTAGGGATTTTATTTGATTACTTACTGTTGTTCTTCCTTTTTCTGAGAATGAGTCCTGCATTTAGACTGTATGAGAATGATTTGAACCTGAGATTTGTTGGTTCTTCCTATAGCAAAAACCTGTGAATGTTTCAAAAACTGAGTTCTAGTTTCCTTTGAACTATTGTTAATTGATTTCCTTTACATTCATGTCAAAACCTGAGATAATGATTGTATAGGCTGTTAACTGATTATTTGGTTGAGAGTTGATTCCAGTTTCCTAATTTATTGAACTGTTTTATGTTTTTGGGGTTCATACAAAAACCTGGGAGTGTAACTGGGTTCCAGATTTTGTTTCCCTTGTTAACATTGTGTTGCAACTGTGAATGAGTTCCTCCTTACTGTAAACTGAATTTGAATTCGAATATAGAAATCTAGGATTGGTCTCCTTCCCTCTTAACTAAGTTTCACTCTTAAAATACTGAATGAATGCTAACATGTCAATTTCTGCATACTCTTGTTTCATTCACTTGTACACTTCACTGTTATGGACTGAATATTACACTGTTGAGTGATAGTAGATTCATTCCTTCATGATGTAAACTGTAAAATGATTTTCATTGTTAAAACCTGAGTTTAAAACCCCTCTTTTCACTGATTGACTGATTTATGGAGTTTGGGTTTGGTTGTGTTTCAATTCTTTAACAAACCTGAGCATTATGGACATGAGTCACATTATATGGTTCAATGTTCTTCTTTTAACTGTCATGAGAAAAACTGAGTTTTGAATCTCTAATGTTGGACTGAAATATGGGTTTTCCTAACTGTTAAAACTGAAATTGTGTTCTTAGGAAATGATTTTTGTGTTCCTTTAATGTAATTGACCTGGGCATTGTTTAGGGCTGTTGTACACTGATTTGGGGTAGTTTTGATGTAATTTGAGTTCAAAAAACTGAGAATGCTAGTAGGGGCTAAAAACTGATTTTTGAGTTGATGTTGTAAACTAATTTTGGACTATTTGTGAACTAATTTTGGGAAGATTGTGAGCTGAGGTAATTGTTACTGTTTTAAAACTTAATTGTGGACCCTTAAACTGTTTTGAAGTTATTTTTAAACTAAAAATCATGTGTGGACTAAAAACTGGAAAATGGTGAATGTTTAAACTGATTTTGGTTTCATGTGGACATTGGAATGATTCCAGTGTTGTGTAATTCTGGGAATGAAGTGTGGGTGGACTGTTTTGGGTTGAGTGATAACTGTTAAGGCATGTGGTCCCTCTCCACTGTTTTGCTACTGTTTTATATAACTAGTATACACACCCACTGATTTTGGCATTCCCACATGTACACTCTTGCCCCTCACACACACTAATATGTATACACATGTTCCTCTCACATACCCTTGACACACACTCTCACTATTTGATACCATATCACACTCATATGTCTCATGTCACATACACACACATACACTTGGACACATAGCCATGTGTCCCCCTCTCACTTTTCATATATGTATATATATGTGATTTTCCTATTAGTTTATATAAATAGATATATGTGTATTCCTATATTAGGGTATATCATGATATCTATGTTTATCAGAGATTAGATATACATGTGTGTAGTATATAAATGTTTTGAAGGATGATTTAGCATGGTTTGCCTATTGGCCCATGGTATAGCTTATTAGCCTATGGCCTATGTGGTGGTTGCTTAGCTAGTGAGACTAGATTAGATTTGTTTAGTCTTGTTAAACTTAGATTAGACTTGTTAACCTAGTGTAGACTAGTTTGACTTAGGTTTGACTTGGTTGACCTAGTTTGACTTCTAGGGTTGACCAGAGTTGACCAAGAGTTGACTTTGGCCTAGATTGACCTAGATTCATGTAGAACGCATTGTAGTGCATATTATTTACCATTCTGGACTCGTTATGACTTGTGCTGTTCTAATAGGAGCCAGACACCACTCTTCGGACAATATTTTCATCTCGGACTTTCAGTTAGCAGGCGAGTACATTCTCTGATCTTTTCATACTTATCTGGATTATATTCTTGCTCTAGATTACTCTACATGATGCTGACACGTATCTTCACGGATTAGTACTATATGGATCACTTCCTGAGATGTTATCCCTTTACGGGTGCATCGGGTATTACATGTTCATGTACTTTATCATGTGCATCACGTACTCCTTGTACTCGTACTAGTTCGTGTTTTTACATGTTCTCATGTGCTTTTACGTGCCTCATGTACTACTCATTACATGAGTTCACGTATCTTAGTTGTATTCATGTGCTTATAACGTAACTTAAATAGATCCTTGTGTACTGATTGGGGCGGTGTGAGTAGAATTGGTTATGTGAACACTATCCCAAGTAGCCGTATAAATGTGCCTCCTTATTTGTATTCATGTGCCCCTAAGCCGTTTACATAACCATATTGTACTCTAAATCACGTAGCCGCTTACAGTCTCTACTATCATGTATTTACTTTCAGTTACAAAATATCTCCTGTTTACTCGTACTTCCTTTTCAGCACTTCCTATATTTTACTCTATTGCATGATTTATACTCCTGACCTGCTATAAACTGTTTTGAGAGATATGTGCTCGTTCCTGTCCTGACTGGACCCGTTGAAAATTTTACAGTGAATGATGAGGCTCTGGTGCCTATCCCTCTTGGTGCAGCATTAGACATCACTAGTGACTTGGACCTGCTAGCAGTTGATGTTACTTTCATTAGTTTAGGATTGTCTTACTATTTTGGGATTTCTGTTTTAGACTTTGAGATATTCTGAGATGTATTATTTTAGACACTTAGAATTCTGGATTTGTATCTCTGTGATGTTACATTCTTGGTTGTTATCTATCTTTATCTTTCTATCTCATTCCTGTTCTATCCTAGATGTGGTTGAGTTATATTGTGTTATGTCACCCCCATTCGGGAAGTATAACTGCTATCCTTCAATTGTTAGATGTTGTGACCTAGGACAGCGTTCTAACGCCGACACTGCGGCGTAGGCTGGATATACCCACGTCACGTGCCCATATTCTAGGGTGCGGGTCGTGACAATAACTCAGCAATCTGGGATATCTGGAGGAAAAGCGTAAGTTCAGTGGTACCAGAGGGTACATAACTCAGCAATCAGAGATTTTGTGAATGTGAGTTCAGCGGTACCGGCGGGTACATAACTAAGTAATCTGGGATTTGGAGAATGTGAGTTCAGCGGTACCGGAGGGTACATAACTCAATAATCTGGGATTTGGAGAATGTAGTTTAGACATAATATTTCTTCAGGAACTTGCCTTTGACGGGCAACATGAGCAAGTCTCCATTTTGTTTTGCGAGGCAGTAAGCACCGTTGGAGAATACAACCTCAATGATAAATGGCCCTTCCCACTTTGGCTGGAATTTGCTGGCGGTTTTGTGAGTCATAACCATCGGCCTCCGAACAGCCAGAACGAGATCGCCAACTTGGAATGTTCTGATTTTAACCTTCTTATTGAAGGCTCCGAAAATGCGTGCTTGGTATAGCTCTTGCTGAGCCAAGAGATGCTTTTCATCTAAGGCCTCCAACTCTTGTAGCCGGCGACAGTAGTTATCGTCCGTCGTCAATTGCTAAGTGAGAGCGACGCGGAGCGAGGGTATTTGAGTCTCCAATGGGAGAACTGCCTCACTCCCGTACACCAGGGAGAATGGTGTGTTCCCAGTGGCCGTTCGGACTGTAGTACGGTACGCCCATAAGCATTCACCAAGCTTCTCGTTCCAGTCGCGTTTGTTGGATGATATGAACTTTTTGAGCAATTTGATAATGGTTTTGTTGAATGCTTCTGCCAACCCATTTGCTGCCGGATTGTATGGCGTCGAAGCAATATTCTAAATTTGATGTTTGTCGTAGAATCGATAGAAGGCATGGCTTGCGAACTGCGGACCATTATCGTGGATGATCCGACGTGATACTTGAGGAAGCTGACCATGTTTGAATTCTTTACTTCTGCAAGCGGAATAGCTTCCGCCCATTTGGAGAAGTAATCTGTGATTGCGAGTATGAAGCGATGTCCTCGGAAAGAAGGCGGAGTGATCGGATCGATGATATCCATTCCCCATGCTTCGAATGGCCAGGACGCTACTGTCGGATGTAGAAATTCAGATGGCTGGTGGATGAAGTCCGCGTGGACTTGGCAGGCTTTGCACTTTTTTGCATAGTCTATCGCATCTGCTGCCAACGTGGGCCAGTAGTAGCCCATTCGGCGAAGACGGTCTTGCAATTTTGGGCCAGGCTGATGGGCCTCTTAGGCACCGTCATGAGCTTCACGTACAGCTTCTTTGGCTTCTGCGTTTGACAGACATCGAAGCAATAATCCATCATAGGATCGGCGATACAGCATTTTCGTCTCTGTATCGTAGAAGAATCTGAGAGAATGCCTTCTGATAGAGGTAGCATCCTTCGGATCCTCCGGCAGAATGTCGTAGACTACGAAGTCAATGAATGGTTGTCTCCAGTCTGGTACTTTGTCGATCGTCTGAGCGGAATAACTTGCCACGAATTGAACGTTGTTCTTGGGACAGACCAGTTCATGGCCTATCACGTCCACCAAATGATGAATATGGTTCGGCACTGCTAGAGAAGCGGCAAGGCCTGCTAGGGCATCGGCCTCGATATTTTGGAGTCTGGGGACGTGTTCGATGAAGAACCCTTCAAATGACGAGATGATGTTGATCGCTATTTGGTGATAGGGGATCATGTCTTCATGGCGGACTTCGTACGAACCCCGGATCTGATTGACGATTAACTGTGAATCACCGTATGCTTCAAGATATTCTATCCCCAACTCTCTTGCAAGTTGGAGGCCAATGACTAAATCGTTGTACTCGGCCACATTGTTAGAGCAGGGTTCCGTGAGGGAGTAAGCACGATTGATCACCAGTTCTGAAGGAGAAACCAGCACCACCCCGACTCCGACGACGATGTTGTCCATGGGTCCGGTCCTTGAAGCACCGTCGAAGAACATCTGCCATATATCACCGTGAGAGGCCGCATGCGAGTCGACGATCTCATCTGGGATTTCTTCATATATTCTGGCCGACTCCGAGCCTAGGTGGGCTGCTAAAAAGTCTGCCAGAGCTTGACCTTTAACAGCCTTTTGCGGGACGAAGATCATATGGTAGGGGGACAGTAATATTTCCCAAGTAGCGAGGCGAGAGCTGTGTGCCCTTGGTTTAGTCATGAGGACCCTGAGGGGGTTGACTCGTGATATCACATGTATGGTTTGCCACGTGACATAGTGTCGTGTCTTTTGAATGGCGAACACCAGGGCGAGGCATTCCTTCTCCATGGCGGTATATCGGTGCTCTGGCCCGATCATCATTCGGCTGAGGTAATATATAGCTTGCTCATGGCCTGCATCGTTGTTTTGTGCTAGCAGAGCGCCGAGGGATTGCTTCATTGCTCATACATAGAGCAAGAATGGTTTTCCAGCAACCGGGGCCACCAGGACTGGAGGGTTCGACAAATATTCTTTGATGCTGTCGAAGGCACGCTGGCATTCTTCATCCATACAAATGAGACGCCCTTCTTCATGAGATGGGTGAATGGCTGACATCGCCCGGAGAGGTTAGAAATGAACCTCCTGATGTAAGCTAACCTCCCTTGAAGGCCTCGGAGTTCTCGAAGATTTCTCGGGGGACTCATCTCCATGATTGCCTTTTTCTTCTCCGGATCTATATGGATTCCCTGGGCGGTAGTGATAAAACCCAAGAATTTTCTACTGGATACCCCCAAGAAGGATTTGGTAGGATTCATTTTTAAGTTGTGCGCCCGTATGAGGTCGAATACCGTCCTCAGATCCTGTAGATGGTCTCCCTTATAGCGACTCTTAACAGCGATGTCATCAACATAGCACTCCATGATCTTGCATAAGTGGTCCCTGAAAATGATACTCATGGCTCTTTGATATGTGGTGCCAGCATTCTTTAAACCAAATGGCATGACTGTGTAGCAGTATGTGCCAATCGGTGTTCGAAATAATGTATGCTTTTCGTCATCGGGAGACATCTTGATTTGGTTGTACCCCGAGAAGCCATCCATGAACGACATACGTTCGAAGCCGCAGGTGTTGTCAATCATGATGTCTGTGATAGGGAGGAGGAACTCAACTTTGGGATACGCCTCGTTCAGATTGCGGAAGTCGATGCAGATTTGAATCTTCCCATTCTTCTTGAGAACCGGTACTATGTTGGTGACCCAGTCAGGATGCCGTTCCTCACGAATGAAGCCGATGGCTATCAGTTTGTTGACTTCGGTTTCGATCGCATCTATGGTGTCTGGGCGGAAGCGTCGTTGTTGTTGTTTGACTGGCTTTGCATCTGGCCGAATATTGAGCTTGTGAAAAGCAACATCGGGGTTTAGCCCTGGCATGTCTTCATAGCTCCAAGCGAACACATCAATATATTCTTTGACAAGTTCTAGTAGTGATTCTCGCTCTTCGTCTGTCAGGCTTTTACTAACGAAGATTGGTTTTGGAGAAGAGTCGCTATCGAGATCCACTTGCATGACCTCATCTTCGTATAAGCAGGAGTCTGAGTAGTAGGATTCGACCCCTTTAAAGGGATCAATGTCGTCAAATTCTGTCCTCACGAAGTCGTGTTTGTCGACATACTTGAAGCACTGGTGCAGCGTGGAAGGCACGATCATGTAATCGTGTATCCAAGGGGGCCCCAGGAGGATATTGTAGGAAGTGTCCGCATCTATGACGTAACAGGTCACTTCTGACTGAAGATCTCCAATTTGGCACTTCAAGCGAATCTTCCCAATCGGATAGCTCCTACCCGAATTGAAACTGCTAATGGCAGTGCTTGTTGGCGTCAGGCGATGCATAGGAATACGGAGATGATGTAACAGACCCTTCGGGATGATGCTTATAGAAGAACCAGGATCAATGTGCATCCGATCCATAGAGATATAGACCTTGTATACATAGACACACAGAATCAATTGGCTGACATACTCACAAAACCTCTAGCGGAAGATCGTTTCAATTATTTACGTCGAGAATTAGAAATTTTAGATGTTAATAATATTAATTTATTTTGTTTTATTAATTAATTTATTCAATACTCAATAACTACTTTCGAGACAAGCCTAAAAAGATTATGTCTGACATCACGACTATTGTCGAAGTGAAGCAGTATTTAAGAGTTTCCTGGTGAACCTCCATTAGTTGGGACAGTACTCCTACAGCTAATCTGTAACAGATGCTGAGTAAAGAATATTAATTTATAAAATAATATTAATTATATTATTTGAAGTTTAAAATTATTAAACTTTGAATTAAATATTTGAAATGAATTGATGAAAAAGATGTGGCCCCACAAATTGTTTTTATATAGCCAGGAGAACCCTTGGCGAATTCGGCCCGAGTTCGGTCTGAATTCGGCCAGAGTTCGGCTGGGAATATATATGTATTAGTCAGAACCCGAGGCCCCCATCTTCTTCATTCTTCCAAGCCACATCAAACATCAGTAGCAGCGCCCCAAAAATCCTAGTTCTTCTCCACCTTCCTTCTTCCAATCTAAGTGGAGATCTTAGTCCAAAATTTAGATTCGTGCGGAGAATTTCGTCCTCTACAGCATACCTGATTCTCAGAAGGTATAATTCCTTCTCTCCTCCACTTTTAAATTATTAGGGTTTCTAGTTTTTGGGATAGAATGCCTAAGGGATTCAATCCTTTCAAGAGGAAGAAGACCCATGCCAGTGAAGAGGCATCGTCTTCTGATCCGTATACAGATTCCCTCTTTTCTCCGGTCCAATCTGATTACGGTGCATCGGACGAGTTTTATTTCAAAACTCTCGACCAAGCTCTACTTTGGTATGCCGACTTTATTATGCGTACTATATGTACCGGATCTCCGATCAAGTGGACTGTATTTCCTGACCACCGTCCTTACTTTGAGGCATTAGGGTTACATCACTTTGCTACTTTACAATTCCCTATAGCTACTTATGCCATTAGACTATTTTACTTTAATTTCATGTTACACACTTTTATCGCGAGAACTCGTGTCGGCGGGATAGATATCGAGTTCAATGATGAATTGCTAGCAAAAATCCTTGGTCTACCAAACGAAGGTGCCCCTCTCGATGACATCACTGATTTCGATTTCCCTGAGGGTACGACTCTCGTTAGTTTCAAGAATGAGCTTTGTGCGCCCGTACGTGCTCGTCCTGGAAAGTTCAAGGCCAATAACTTGATCTTGTTTAACTACAAAATACATCGCATCATCTATTCCACTCTACTTCCAAAATCTACTTCAAAAGATGCTGTCACTGCACTTGAACTTTCTGCTTTGTATCACATTCTTAAGGGGATTCCTTTTTCTACCCCTAAGACTACCATTCAGATGAAGGGTAGATGTCGCAGAAGAGACCGCAACCTCTCTTATGCGATGATCATCCCATGCATCTTTCAGAGATTTGATATTGACTTATCCACTTGTGCTCTGGACCATGAGCCCAAGTTCCTCAAGCTTTCTCGTCGCAGCATTGCCACTGTTCCTCCACCTACTGCACCTCCTCCTTATGCACCTACTCCTACTGCACCTGGTCCTCCTCAGTCTTACCCTATGACCTTTGAGGGTATTCACCAGCATCTCTCAGATCTGTAGACATTCTTTGTTGACACTTCCAGGTAACATGAGTTCCGTGATGTGACTCGGTTCCAGGCTATTGCCAACTCCTTCGCCGATCTGAGATTTGTACAGATTAGTCACTCTGCTAGCTCTATTCCTCGAGATCCTTCTGTATCTGGCTACCGCATTGACCATGAGGCAGTCCACTCTCTGTTCCAGCCAGGAAATGCATACGATTGGTATCGTACATCTGGTGCTACTCCGTATACTTCTGGAGCTGGCACTTCTGGAGTTTGCCTATCTGGACATGCTGGCATGACAACCGATGATGATGAGGATGAGGATGACTTTTGAGATGTTATTCTATTTGAGACTGATGATATTATCAGTACTTTTTTATTTTGGATATAATTTGTGACTTTGATAGACATATGTTTTTATGCCTCAGTTTGGCATATTAATCAGTTTAGTTTATTATTCAGCTTAGCATTTTATTTGTTTCAGCTTTATAGCATTATCTTTCTTTATTCTTCATATAAACTGCCTGTGACAAATACCATGCCTGTGTTGTTTATACCATTTTATCTTATTTTGATAGTTATACCATGCCTGTGTTGAAATAATGTTAGAAATAATTCCCTTATTTTAATTTTTTTTTGTGTTTCTTCACTGATTGTTACTTATGCATTTATTGCGGGGGAGCTTTCTCTTTCGCAATTATTTTGCTAGGTGACAACGGAGGAGAAATAAGATCTAACATCTTCATGGATACAGGTTATGAACAATTTTTCTTATTTTATATCTCAGTACATTCGGTACACTTTTGAATTGATCAAAACCAGATGTTATATCGGTCAAGGTTTGTCAATTATCAAAATAGGGAAGATTGTTGGCCCATTGGTCATGGTCAAACCCGATTTTAATAATTGATCAAACTCTGTCTCGATGTACGAATCAATTCAGATGTTTACTAATGACATTTCAGACACTGATCAATGATGGATATCTACTCAGTTCAAGACCGAAGTTGTTTGCCACTCAAGAATGTATTTCGTTTAAAGCAATACAATTTTTATTTTTATTGAGTCTAGAATACATTATACACTAAGTCGTACTGGCAAATAGGCTATTCGAAATCATTTTTCAAAACAGACCTATTATTTTAAAATAATCTATATTTTTGAAAAAAATTTATTTTACAAAAAGTTTCTGAAGGATTTTTCAAAAAGCTAAAACAATTTTTCACAAAATCAACTAACCAAACCCTGACTGAACTCGACCAGAGTTCGGCCAAGTTGAACGTTATGTGAACGTTTGTTTTTGAACTTGGTCTCCCTTCAGTTGCGGTTGGTTACAAAGAGTTCTGTCCGAATTCTGCCAGAGTTCTGTCTTTGGAAAAACTATAAATAGAGAAGGATTTCGATCATTTTGAAAACACCAATTCACTTTCCATCTCTTCTCTTCTAACGCTTACATTTCTTCCAAAGAGTTCTAAAAATCTTCCATTTTTCAATCCCAAGCCAGTTACAATCCTCTAGTCGATTTGCTAGTGCGGTGCGGTCTAGAAGTTTCAGAATGATTGTAATCAGAGGCTTGATTGAAGATTGACTCTTCATAATTGAAGTTGGTCGAGTTCTTCGTATCAAAGCTCGCGTATGTAGAAGTTGCAAGGACTTCGTATGAAAACTTGTGGGATTTTCCAATAGTGGATTCAACTGGAATCTAGATTTCTTCCAACTGGACTAGTCCTCACAAGAGGGAAACTAGTATAAATCTCTGTGTTTGCATTTTCCTTCTGATCACTCTTTTTATTACTATCATTTATTTTGTGATTATTTTTATATCTGTGATCTAACTGCTAACAAGTTTTATTTAACAATATTCCGTTGTCTACTCTATTCACCCTCCTCCAGAGTATTCTGTTTTACGATTTCGTTCCTACAGTAGCTAGTTTAAGGGATAATAATCGAACTTGATCTTGAATGTCGAGGAGATTATCCAGTTCGTACGATAGCATCAGTCGTACGACTCGAAATTCGTTGCAAATGAAGATCATCAGGTTACGTATATCATCGACGGTATTGAGGTGTATCAAAGATCGATATACGATATGTCGGGGGTACTCTGATTCGAGGAATGACGCTCGTGCAAAATGTTATTTGTTTTGATGGATGCTATATTTGAGAATTCGATGAAATGAATGTTAGATGAAAATGATCGTGTCTTGATAGTTATGCCAAAAACCATAATGTCGATATTTTTTTCTTGTGCGAGCGCAATTCCAGCCTTGCCCATGTGTCACGTCTGATTTGGGGATGATAGTTTCGCGTAAGCGTGGACATGGTGATTCATGTCATGTGAATGATCGAACTCTGGAAGATATGGCAATTTGGATTTCTTCGACTTGTACTTTGAGGCGAATGTGGATTCGAGGATTGATCGAACTTATGATAGATGATTTAATAAACTTGAGGAGTGAGGACATCCAATCCACGTATTGAGAATGAATTAGTCTAGACCGGAAACAATAGTCACGATCTAATGAGAACGATTCCTCTGCGGGAGCATTGTATGGTGATTTCATGCCGATTATGGATAATCGGACTCGCGTGAGATTGGGGCGTGACATATTGTTAAAGTCAGATGACCTTGTTATCGATTATGTGAATTAGGATAAATGACTTAAGGAATATGAAATGAGAATTATGGTTTAACGACAAGTCATCTCGTAACGTACTTGACTTTGGAAAGAATGGATAGGTGGATTTGATCGAACATGTTTGAAGAAATTGGCTATGCAAACTGCTTGTTGAGCGAGGGATATTAATATGTCGAGGAAATGGTTGAATATGACTCATTATTGGATGGCTTTGTTGAATGACTCAGACCCCTTGTACTAAGTGTTACAAGTGTGAATAGAACATATATATATGCTCGATGTTTAGAAATCTGAGTGATGCGAGCATGGGTAGAAAATTCCGTACTATCAACTTGGTTTGACCATAGGATTGGGGTCAGTGTTGGCATTATTGTTGGAAAACTATGATTCCAATCCTGACATTGACTTTGGCCTTGAGAAATGGCCTAGCGGGTTAGGCGAGATGTCCATGTTGCAAGAGTTAGCATTGGAAGGATTTATCTTGAGGATTGGTATGGATGGATAGAATGATTCTAGAACATGAAAATGCCCCTCATGAGACTCGGCTGACATGCATGTATTTTAGGGACGCCTGAATATGTGCTCGATGCGACTCGAATGAGAATGATGAATTCTTTATCACGCGGCTTGGCTGAAATGCATGAATTTTGGGGATGCCTGGAATATGGACCCGATCCAACCAAACGATACGTCAAATTCAAATAAGATTTGTGGAATGGAAAAGTGTCGAGTTTTTTGAAGTCGTGTTTAAAGGAAAGATTGATAGTAGTAAGAGCGTGGCTCGGATTGAAGAAATGCATAGGCGGAGGGTGTACGAGAGTCCATAGATCAAAGTGCTTTTTATGTAAGTACTCAGTTAGTTTCGAGGATAAAACTTTTTCTGAGTGGTGTATGATGTATTGCCCCGTCCCGCTTAGTCAATCGGAGGAATCGAAATACCGACGACGTTCGAACTTATCTTTGCAACGGTTGCTCAAAGTAGTGCTCGGTCGAGACGACTCCACGCTTAGGTGGGATAGTTTCAGTGAACTTGCCTCATCTTAGCCTTCACATAATAAATCACATGTTTTCAACTTGCACAAGTTAGGCTTGATAATAAAAGAGACGCATCCACATAGCTAAGAGAATAATCCCCATGGGTCGAAATGTTTTAGAAAGGTCCCACGGTCGGATTAGAAGTCTGCTCAGCGTGCTTTCAAAATGACACTCGGTCCTTCGTCCCGTGGCTTAGGAAAAGGGAGTTGGCCTAAGTTGCTCAGTTGCCAAAAAGCTGGAATTAGCCTAAGTCATAGGCGTCGCCCGCGTATATGCTTAATAAGCATGCACGGTCCCGTCGTCCAAGGCTTGGCATAGCCTTCGCCTATTCCGTGGTTTAAGTAGTATTGTACGGCTTGTGGCTTAAGTCTAGGCACCGAAAGAACCTGGTTGTTCAAGCCAAATTTGTGCATAGCACGTTCCGTCGATCCAAGGCTTGGCATAGCCTTTGCTAGTCATGTCGTTGCATGAATAAGTTAGATAAGAGTTTGGCTGGGCTATCGAAGTCATAACAAGCACTATTTCCTATTGTCTGCGGTTGTCAAGTCACATTGTCCCACGGAACATGGCTCATCATATAAGGTATATGACTTGAGCAATAGTGTCGCCTAGAGAACAAGTCAATCTAAGGTACGAGCCACAGTTGGTTTAGTGAAAAGCATGCCACGTACAAAAGAAGCACACGAGATCGGTCCCGCTACTTGGGAGCCTCGATAAGAAAGCACACGAGATCGATCCCGCTACTTGGGAGTCCCGATAAGAAAGTACACGAGATCGGTCCCACTATTTGGGAGTCCCGGAGTCTTGATAAGGAAGTGCACGAGATCGGTCCCGCTACTTGGGAGTCTCGATAAGGAAGTACACGAGATTGGTCCCGCTACTTAGGAGTCTCGATAAGGAAGTACACGAGATCAGTCCCGTTACTTGGGAGTCTTGATAAGGAAATTCACGAGATTGGTCCCGCTACTTGGGAGTATCGATAAGAAGTTGGAAAGCATGGTCATGATTAAAGAAGGACTTGGAAGATCGAGTTGAGTCTTGCATTGTCATTGGACAACTTGTGCACAAGAGAAAATTCCTCGAACGATCCGGGGCGCCGAGTTCGTGTCGGCCTAGAAGGAATTACAGATATTGTATGACTTTCATCGATGGTATGACTCGATTGAAGTGAACGTTACAATATAGGTTGTAGGTGATTCGGTGGGAGCTCGTACCTCACACACAAATGGTCACCGTATGCAAAGATCCAGTATAGCTTGACATTGCTAGTGACCACTCATATAGATGTGTCGGCATAAGATCTACTATCTGCATGTATGCCTTTGGATTGCGTCGAGTACTAACAAGTTACGAGTTGGGTTAACAAGGTATAATTATAGCAAGCTCTAGCCTTTTATCAGCGCGTATTAGGTGTGCACGGTTGCAAAGCGATTCTGGAGCCTAAGATTTGGTTATAATCAAGGATACGTGCTTTGGCATGAATGTGGCGTCGTCATCGGGTCGTCTCAAGTTATGTCAGGAAGGGCCGTAAGACAAGTTTGGTTAAATTTGGTTGATCCTTGGGAGGCACGGCCTCGATCTTAAGGCACGATCAAAGTCTATTGGCACGACCAGCACGAGTCATTCCCTCGGCGTCATTGCACGAGAATGGTCTAGAGGCACATAAAAACAAGTAAAAGTCTTGGCACAGTCGAGTTTGCATAAATTTCTACTTCGTGAGGCACTGCCTCGAATGTGCATTGAAGTCACGAATAGAGTATAGCACGACACTGTCGTTGCGTTGCCAAGTATTGTTCGAGGCATTTTTGTCCTAAATTTGATCATAAGGCAAGACTAGAAGGACAAACAAAAGGGATTAAGTTGCACAAAATAAATGCAAGTGTCGGTTATGTATGGGTGGGCGAAGAGCTCCCTCTACCAGTACAGTTGAGTACTGACATGCACACAGTTTTCATGTACAGGCACAGGTAGAAGCCCGATGGCACGGAGCTCGCTTGGATGCGTCGAGACACAGAGTTCCTTGGCGTTTCGAGGCGTGTTCACTTGGATGCGTCGAGGGACGGAGTTCCTTGGCGTTTCAAGGAGTGCGGCCACATAGAGTCAGAACTTATATGGAACATAATGTATGGACATTTATTGCCATTCTGCAGAATCTGCCACTCGTCGCCTTGAAGCTAGTATTGAGAATTGAGAGAGAGCAGAGTGACTTGTAATATGAGAGAAAAATGAGCTTTAGAGACTTATAATTCGGCCTCGTGCCCACATATTAGTCTTTGTTCAATATCAATAAAAGAGTATTTTGCATGACTTATGTTTTGCTTCAAATTTCCACTGCTGACTATTCAGTGTTTCTGTTCGGGACTTCCGTACAATAACCCCCATCGCTTATCCTATAATCGACCATTCTGGACCTACCTTGCGTGAGCGCAATCTAGGCTCAAGCGGTATCACGTCTTAGTGAGGACGATTGCTCCTACGGGAGTGGGGCGTGATAATGGTGATGACCCACAAAACGGCTGGAAAGTTTGAGCCCAAGTGGGAAGGACCGTTCATCATAGAAATGGTATACTCTAATGGTGCCTATCTGCTAGCTAAGCCAAATGGTGACTTGCTAATGATGTCCATCAACGACATGTTCCTAAAGAAGTATCACGTCTGAAGACAGAACCAGCATAGGCACCCACATCCCCAGAAAAGGGTGACTATGAGTTATGGTAAGGGGATCTCTCTCCCTCCCACCTATATATTCTCTCAAGTAGATGAAGCACTTCATGTCCACATTACCTCTAGATTGCTCCTCTACACCTGGAAGATGCGACTACCATGTCCACATTACCTCTGAGTAGTTGTTCTTCTCGCATCAGTTCTATGATTATCCCAGCGGTCTAAAAACCAGTTCACGTCCATATTACCGTTGGATTGTTATTCTATACCCCGGAAAAGATCAAGCCTACCACGTCCATATTACCTCTGTCAAGCAAATCCATTATCAATATTCCCTCTTTATTCTTGAGACAAAAGCAAAGGGAACAAGAAAGATTCTACATATAAAAATATGTGGCTACAAAGACCTATTACAGACTCTTCGTAGTTACATACACAAAAGCAAAAAAACTGAAATTGCGGTACAAGCTCCCAATAGCACGGGCGAGGCGGTGACAGACCAGTCACTTCCTGGTCAAAAGGAAGCCACTGCTCGAAGCTGCTACTGGCCCGAGCCGAGGATAAAGACCAGCACAGAACTCCCTTATCTCCCTAGCTGGTCGGAGAGAGCAACTACAGCTGCAGGCCTTGCCATTCCTTGGTCATCATGACAACCAATGCGAGGTCAGGAAATAAGGGTTCGAGACACTATTGACGCCTATGACATCTAGGACGGGGGACGTCTCGAGATCCAGTAGTAGTTCTACTACAGCTTCTTCGGATGAAAAGATTTACCACCGACGGCCGCCTCAAGCAAACTCCAAGGTCATGAGGAATCGAGCATCTGATAAGCAAGGCCATTGTTGAAGCAGCTGAGTCTTCTCTTGAAGGGGACAATCCTTTATACACGCTGTTCGTGTGGTCCAAGCACGAGCCAGACATCGGTTAGAAATAAGCTTATAAGTGAAGCTAAAGCTCCACTCCATGACAGATAACAGTACTACGAGTGTCGAAAGAACGTGACTCTGAACCTCCTCTGCTAAAGAGATTCACAATTCCTGCAAAGTCGCAAGACACTCCAATATCAAGAAGCCATCAGGAGCCCATTGATGAGTCAAGACAATTAATGCTAAGATCTAGGCGTGACACATGCCATCACCCAGTTCGTACAGTCCTGACACGTGTTCATGCTTTTGTTTAAAGTATCCCGAGCTTGACTCAAGTTCGGGAAAATTTGAAGGGGACTTATAGAAGCATGAAAAATCTAAGCTGAAGACATCCTTTCGCCCAAGCGCAGAAGCTGCAAAAGACTGAGGCTCGGTGCTAAAAAGAGAAAACTAAAGATATAAAGAGAAGTCCCTTTATTGTCATGTCTACCAAAGTCTAGTAGAGACACATCAGTACTATACATAAGGGACTATCTTTGTTCTTCTATAAAGGATCTAGTACAGATTCGACAGAGCTAAGAAGGAAGTTCCTTAAAGAGCGGATATTTATTGCTCTTTGCTTCAGAAGCCAAAGACTTCAAGCCAGAGGTGCAGCCACCTGCCTGCGCCAACCTCAGAAGCAAGATGGTGGTAGGCCCCCCTCTCCTTCTTTTACTTCAGAAGCTAATGTCTTCACTCCTGAGACGCAGCTACCTGCTTGCTCCAATCTCAGACGCGCAAGGGTGTCATACCATTCCCTTCGCAGCCAAAGCCTTCACTGTTCTAAGGCACAGCTACTTACTTGCGTCCGTATGAGGTACAAAATGGTGATATGCTCACACCATCTCCATTCCCACAGCACAGTCATCTTCTCCTGTTCAGAAGCTTATGTCACTTTTCTATAAGAGACTTGGGAACTCCTATCGCAACTAATGCGAGTCAGCCTGTCGCCCCAGAAGCACAGTAACCTCGCCAACCTAAAGTACAAGTCTACATGTCGCCTATATTACAGTGACTCTGGTATCCCAAAATACAGCTTCATAAGTTTCTCTATACGCACAGAAGTCTCGTCATCATTCGAAGCCAAGTCCACTCATCGTCTGAAAGAACAGAGGTTCTATCGTCTCCGGAAGCACGGTCTGCTCATCGCCCTAGAAGCACAGCAGTACTTAGTCCTCACCAGAGGCACATGAAGCATGGGCCCACCCCAATTGGTTTGTTTAACCCATCTCTTGCAGAGAAGATTGGGATTAAATCATGATTGATATCATTTCAGATTGATTTAAATCTTAGACGAGGATCAATTAGACTCCAAATTTAGGATAAAATCCCAAGATTTACTCGACTGCATCCGACAAAACAAATTGGCACATGCCACATGCCACCTCCTTCGGTTATATTTATAACCACCAAAGATCTCGTTTGAGGGGAATCCGGATGTCCGCCACATGTCAGCACCGTAGAAGCCCGTACCGTGCAACGACGACAAATTCTTTCATATCTCAGGAACCCTAATGCGCATCGCATATGTGCTCGGTTCTCTATAAATAGAAGGAGTTCGTCTTCCCCCAAACCATCAATCGACAGAGGGAAAATTGATAATCGACAATCTTCAATGGATCAACAATCTCTATCCATGAAGAGTCGACCACCGTCATGCACCGATCAACCATAGAACCAACCAACTAACCATCTTCAAGGAATCTTCATATCCTGACAGCCTCTTGATTGGTAACCCAGAGTCCCATCAAAGGTGCTAGAGAGCCATAGCAAGGTTGATTCATCGTCAGATCGTCAACGGAGTAAAGGAGCCGCTACAACGCTCGATCTCCACCATTATACTTTCCCAGAAACCACTTCTCCCTGTACTTAGAATATCCTGTTTAGGACTTCCTTATTTGTACACGTATACTTTATACTTTAATAAAGCAAAAAGTTCGTTCAACCTTTTGTTATGTCGAACAGGGATAAGGCTGTAGCAGCCAGAATCTTCTCTGTGGCTTTGACGTTGAGCGGGTACTGAGATACAGTTCCCACTATCATGCTGCTGGCTGCAGCCATCTTAGGCCTGCAGACACGTCGAGTCTTCCTCGGTTGTACGAACTGCTTCGAAGCCTTCGACTTTTTACCAGAGAGAAGATCTTCAAAAGACTGTTGGTCGAAGCGTACAACCAGCCCGTCTTGAGAAGCTCCCAATAAGTTATCATCAGATTGCGACAGTTCCTCCTCGTTGGAGGAGAAGGTAGTCCCTAGCAGAGTTACCATTTTGTTCGATATAATAAAAGGTTGAACGAACTTTTTGCTTTATTGAACGTATGAGATATCTATTTACAAAGAAGGAAGTTCTAAACAGGATATTCTAAGTACAGGAAAAAGAGGTTTTTGGGAAAGTATGACAGTAAAGATCGAGCACTGCAACGGCTCCTTTACTCCGTTGACGATCTGACGACGAATCAACCTTGCTATGGCTCTTTGGCGCCTTTGATGGGACTCTGTGGTCATCAATCAAGAGGCTGTCTGGAAGAAAAGATCACTTGAAGATGGTTGGTTGGTTGGTTCTTTGTTTGATTGGTGGATGAGGGTTGTCGAGTCTTCGTGAACAAAGATTGCTAATCCTTTAACGATTATCAATTATCGATTTTCCTCTATCGATGCTTTAGTGGAAGAAGAACTCTTTCTATTTATAGAGAACCAAACACATATGCGATGTGCATTAGGGTTCTTGAGATATAAAAGAATCTGCCGTCATTGCACAATGTGGGCTTCTGCAGTGCTGACACGTGGCAGGCATCGAGATTCCCCTCAAACGAGATCTTTGTGGTTATAAACATAAACGAAGGAGGTGACACATGGCATGTGCAAATTTGCTTGCTCGGATACAGTCAAGTAAATTTTGGAATTTTATCCTATATTTGGGGTCTAATTGATCCTCATTAAAGATTTAAATCAATCTGATATGATATCAATCATGATTTAATCCCAATCTTCTCTGCAAGAGACTGTTTAAACAAACCAATTAGGGTAGACCCATGATTCATGTGCCTCTAGTGAGGACTAAGTACTGTTGTGCTTCTGGACGACGAGTAGACCGTAGTTTTGGAGACGACAAAACCTCTGTAATGTCAGGCGACGAGTGAACTTGGCTTCGAATGATGACGAGACTTCTGTGCATATATAGCAACTTATGATGCTTTCTTTCAGGATACCAGAGTCACTGTGTTGTAGGAGACAAGTAGGCTTGTGCTTCAGGTTGGCGAGATTACTGTGCTTTTGGAGCGACAGGCTGACTTGTATTGGTTGTGATGGAAGTTCCCAAGTCTCTTGTAGAGAAGTGACTTAATCTTCTGAACCGGAGCAGACGACTGTGCCACGGGAACGGAGATGGTGTGAGCATATCAACATCCTGTGCCTCATACGGATGCAGGTAAGCATATACGCCTCTGAACAGTGAAGGCGTTGGCTGCAAAGGAAAGGGTATGACACGCTTGTACATCTGAGATTGGCGCAGGCAGGTAGCTGTGCCTCTGGAGTGAAGACACTGGCTTATGATGTTAAAAAGGTGAGGGGGTATACCACCATCTTGCTTCTAAGGTTGGCACAGGCTGGTAGTTGTGCCTCTGGTTTGAAGGCTTTGGCTTATGGAGCAAAGAGCAATAAATATCTGCTCTTTAAGGAACTTCCCTCATAATTGCCACCGTAATATAGGAAATTCCAAGGGTCTAAGATTAACATTCAAAGTGCTGAGTCTTAGGTTTGCCCCATTAATACTGGAATTCTGATCGTCGGCCATGTGCCGTGCGCTCTGGGCTATTCTCAGTTCTATAAAAGGGGAAGTTCTCCTCTGAAGAGTCGATGTCTTCTTCTTGGCATCCTTCACCACCAAGCGAGATCCAAACTTAACTTTGAGTGGCAATCGTCCTTGTTTAAGTTGGCTACGGGTTGAGACTTTTCTTGTTTGTAGGAGCCATGTCCTTGTAGAAGAACTCTGTGTAGAAGAAGCCATCGCTGTCCTTGAGAAGTATGTAAATATTCTTAGGGAGTTTAACTTTGAGCCTCAGTCTTTTGCATCTTATGCGTTTTGGCGAAGGAATGTCTTCAGCTGAGATTTTTCATGCTTCTATATGTTGGAACACACCTGTATTGTGTACTTTCGTCTTGCTACTCCCAGGCCGCTTCTTGGGCTTGTTGGCCGAGATATGATGGTTTTTGGATAGCTGCTTGAGAGATGGAGAACCTGTGCCGCGTTGCATGGGACAACACGATGTTCGTCTTCTTCTTTGCTCGATGACCCCCGATCGAGTCTTTGATGTACAACTGCCATTGGTCACAGTCTTTGGAAGACGGACAGTCTCCTTGGTGGCGATGTGGCTGCCTGGTGACAACAATAGTTGATGGTAATCTGGGTACAAATATGCCTTGGTTTAGGCTTACCTTGCACTGCAGGCTCCTCTTCGGCTTTACTCTTGTTGGAAAGCGTTGGGGTCTTCATTCTTGTACCCCTATTGCATGCACAAGGAAGCAGCGCACATGAGTGATGATACGGAGATAGCTTCTCTCTTCTTAGTTCCTGCTTGCGGGACACACTTAGGTCCTGATTAGAAAGTCGCTGATGAGGTAGACTCCTTCCATGCTTAGAGGAACACTGTTCGCGTGAGTCTTTCTCAGTGGAGTGCACCCCTTGGCTTGAGTTGTGCACATGAGTGCTCGAGCGACAGCGGGGTTCTACCAATCGAGGCATTGAGACACTCGAACAAGTTTTGTATAGATTTCCATTGGCTGCATGCGTGACTGTCAATACGGGCCTTTTGTCGACTATTGGCATAGCACGTTGGTTGCACAAGGCGCATGCTGCCTTGGATTTCTTTCTACTACTCCAGAGGGTGTATAGTATTCAGAATCCAATGTAGTGGTAGGCATAAAACATTGGTTGCGTAGGGCACGTGCTGCCTTGGATCTCTTTAAGTTACCTCTAGGAGGTGCATAACGTTCAGAGTCCAATGTGGCCTTATCCGATGGTTAGGCCATTCTGTCAAAGGCATATCTTCTTATCAGCATTGCTCCCTCCGTAAGTAATGTAGCTACGTCGCACTTTCTTCGGCGTTGTGCCTTTATTATGCCCGCCATAAGAGAGCCGCACTCTTCGCTGTATTTTTCCGGAGTGGAAATCGAGCGAGGCGGCATGGCTGCAGTAGCCGAAATCTTCTTCGGGGCTTCATCGGTCAGGGGGTTCTAGAGCGCAGTCACCTCCATCGTATTGTTCGTCGCAGCTACATTCAGCACCCAGATGCGTCGAGTCTTCTTCGGTTTTATACTCGACTTCTCCTCAGAAAGGAGATCTTCAAAAGCTTCTTGGTCCAAACGTACGACCAACGTCTTCTGGGAAGATCCCAGCAAGTTGTTGTCCGAATGCGCCACTACCTTCCCGTTGGAGGAGAAGAAAGTCTCTAGCAGCATCCTCTTATTTGCCATGACAAAAGGTTATACAAACTTTCTGTATTTTAAACATAAAAAAGAGTACAATCGATTGCTAAACAGGAGATCTAAGTAAAAAATTTCTAGAAAAGTGTGGTGGTAGAGATCGTGCACTACAGCGGCTCCTTTACTCCGTTGACAATCTGACGACCAGTTGAACTTGCTTCGGCGTTCTGGTGCTGGTGATTGAAACTCTAGGATTAACAATCAAGAGGATACCGAAGTTAAACATTTCGAAGCCTCGAAACTCCTTTAATTTATAGGGAAGCACATATGCGATGTGCATAAGGATTGTACAGATATGCTGCACGTGGAGATATGGAAGAATCTCAAGGCAGCATGGTGAGGGCTACTGCTGAGCTGACACGTAGCAGGCACGATATTCTCTTCTTTCGAGATCTTTGTAGGAATGAAATCGTAAAGCAGAATTCTCTAGAGGGGATGAATAGAGTAGGCAGCGGAATATTGCTAATTAAAAACTCGTTAGCAGTTAGATCACAGATATAATAATAATAATCATAAAATAAATAATAGTAATAAAAAAGAGTGATCAGAAGGCAAACGCAAACACAGAGATTTATACTGGTTTTTCTCTTGTGAGGACTAGTCCAGTCGGAAGAAATCTAGATTCAAGTTGAATCCACTATTGGAAAATCCCGCAAGTTTTCATACTAAGTCCTTGCAACTTCTACATATGCGAGCTTTGATACGAAGAACTTGACCAACTTCAATTGTGAAGAGTCAATCTTCAATCAAGCCTCTGATTACAATCGCTCTAAAACTTCTAGACCGCACCGTACTGGCAAATCGACTAGAGGATTGTAATTGGCTTGGGATTTGAAAATAGAAGCTTTTTAGAACTCTTTGTAAGAAATATAAGCTTTAGAAAAGAAGAGATGAAAGTGAATTGGTGTTTTGAAATGATCGAAATCCTTCTCTACTTATAGTTTTTCCAAAGGCAGGACACTAACAGAATTCGGGCAAAATTCGGACATAAATCTTTGTAACCAACTGCAACTGAAGGAAGACCAAGTTCAAAATCAAACATTCACATAATGTTCAACTTGGCCGAACTCTGGCCGAGTTCTGTCAGGGTTTGGTCAGTTGATTTTGTGAAAAATTGTTTTGGCTTTTTGAAAAATTATTCAGAAGCTTTTTATAAAATAGATGTTTTTCAAAAACATAGGTCATTTTAAAAGGATAGATCAGTTTTGAAAAACGATTTCGGATAGCCTATTTGCCAGTACGACTTGGTGTAGAATGAATTCCTAGACTCAATAAAAATGAAAATTATATTGTTTTTAAGAAAATACATTCTTGAGTGGCAAACAGCTTCGGTCTTGAACTTAGTAGATATCCATCTTTGATCAGTGTCCAAAATGTTGTTAGTAAACATCTGAATTGATTCGTATATCGAGACAGAGTTTGATCAATTATTAAAATCCAGTTTGACCACGACCAATGGGCCAAAAATCTCCCCTATTTTGATAATTGACAAACCTTGACTGATATAACATCTTGGTTTTGATCAATTCAAAAGTGTACTGAGATATAAAATAAAAAAATATTCATAACCTGTATCCATGAAGATGTTAGATCTTATTTCTCCTCTGTTGTCACATAACAAAATAATTACAAAAGAGAAAGCTCTCCCGCAATAAATGCATAAGTAACAATCAGTGAAGAAACACAAAAAATATGAATAAAAATTGACATTCAACACAGGCATGGTATAAACATTTACAGTAAAATAAGATGAACAGATATGGTATAAACAACACAGGTATGGTATTTGTCACATGCAGTTTATATGGAAGCATAAAAAATGATAATGCTATAATAAAGCTGAAACAACTAAAGTGCTAAGCTGAGTAATAAACTAAACTAAGTCATATGCCAAACTGAGGCATAAAAATATATGTCTATTAAAGTCACAAATCATATTCAAAAATAAAGAGTACTGATAATATCTTGGAATGTCGAAGCATAAACATAAAACAAAAATATCAATCTAAAAAAGTAACAACTCAAAAGTCATCCTCATCATCATCGGCTACAGTGCCAGCATATCCAGATGGACCAGCTCCAGAAGTGCCAGCTCCAGAAGTATGTGGAGTAGCACCAGAAGTACGATACCAATCGTATGCATTCCCTGGCTGGAACAGAGAGTGGACCGCCTCATCATCAATGCGGTAGCCAGATACAGAAGGGTCTCTAGGAAGAGAGCTAGCAGAGTGACCCGTCTGTACAAATCTAAGATCAGCAAAGGAGTTGGCAATAGCGTGGAACCGAGTCACGTCACGGAACTCATGTTCCCTGGAAGTGTCAACGAAGAATGTCTGCAGATCTGATAGATGTTGGTGGAAACCCTCAAAGGTCATAGGGTAAGACTGAGGAGGAACAGGTACTGTAGGAGCAGGTACAGGAGGAGCAGGTGCAGTAGATGGAGGAGCAGTGGCAATGCTGCGACGAGAAAGATTAAGGAACTTGGGCTCAGGGTCCAGAGTACAAGTGGATAAGTTAATATCGAATCTCTGAAAGATGCATGGGATGATCATCGTATAAGAGAGGTTGCGGTCTCTTCCGCGACATCTACCCATCATCTGAATAATAGTCTTAGGGGCAGAAAAAAGAATCCCCTTAAGAATGTGATATAAAACAGAAAGTTCCAGTGCAGTGACATCATCTTTTGAAGTGGATTTTGGAAGTAGAGTGGAATAGATGATGCGATATAATTCGTAGTTAAACAAGTTCAAGTTATTGGCCTTGAACTTTCTAGGACGAGCACGTGTGAGCGCACAAAGCTCATTCTTGAAACTAACGAGAGTCGTGCCCTCGGGGAAATCAAAATTAGTGATGTCATCGAGTGGGGCACTTTCGTTTAGAAGACCAAGGATTTTCGCTAGCAATTCATCATTGAACTCGATATCTATTCCGTCGACACGTGTTCTCACGGTAAAAGTATCTAACACGAAATTACAATAAAATAGTCTAATGGCATTAGTAGCTATAGGAAATTGTAAAGTAGCAAAGTCATGTAACCCTAATGCCTCAAAGTAAGGATGGTGCCAGAAAATACAGTCCACTTGATCGGAGAGCCGGTATATATAGTATGCATAATAAAGTCAACATACAAAAGTAATGCTTGGTCGAGAGTTTTGAAATAAAAATTATCTGATGCACCGTCATCTGATTGGACCGGAGAAAAGAGGGAATCCATATGCGGATCAGAAGACGATGCCTCTTCACTGGCATGGGTCTTCTTCCTCTTGAAAGGATTAAATTCCTTAGGCATTCTATCCCAAAAACTAGAAACCCTAATAATTTGAAACTGGAAGAAAGAAGGAATTATACCTTCTGAGAATCAGGTATGCTGTAGAGGATGCGATTCTCGGTACGAATCCAAATTTTGGGCGAAGATCTCCACGTAGATTGGAAGAAAGAAGATGGAGAAGAACTAGGATTTTTGGGCGCTGCTGCTGTTGATGTGGTTTTCGAAGGGATAAAGAAGATGGGGGCTCGGATTCTGACTGATATATGTATATACCCAGCCGAATTCGGACCGAACACGGGCCGAATTCGCCAAAGGTTCTCCTGGCTATATAAAAAAAATTTGTGGGGCCACATCTTTTCATCAATTCATTTGAAATATTTAATTCAAAGTTTAGTAATTTTAAATTTTAAATAATATAATTAATATTATTTTATAAATTAATATTCTTTACTCAGCATCTATTTCAGATTAGCTGTAGGAGTGCTGTTCCAGCTAACGGAGGTTCACCGGGGAACTCTTAAATACCGCTTCGCTTCAACCGTAGTCGTGGTGACAGACAAACTTTTTCTAGGCTTGTCTCGAAAACAGTTATTGAGTATTGAATGAATTAATTAATAAAATAAAATTAATTAATATTATTGACATCTAAAATTCCTAACTCTCGACGTAAATAATTGAAACGATCTTTCGCTAGAGGTTTTGTGAGTATGTCAGCCAATTGATTCTGTGTGTCTATGTATAAAAGGTCTATATCTCTATTTTGTTGATGATTTCTAAGAAAGTGATGTCGAATCTCGATATGCTTAGTACGAGAGTGACATATTGGATTCTTAGTCAAATTAATAGAACTAGTGTTATTACAGAAAATGGGTATGTGTGTAAAATACAACCAATAGTCTTCTAAAGTTTGCTTCATCCACAAAATTTGTGCACAACAATGTCCTATGGCGATATACTCAGCCTCGGTTGTTGATAATGCGATAGAATTTTACTTTTTGCTAAACCAAGAGACTAGTGCTTTTTCTAGGAAATAACATGTGCTGCTGGAACTTTCTCAATCTACTTTGCATCCGGCAAAATCAGAATCAGAATAACCGGTTAGGTCAAATGACATGATTTTGGGATACCATAAGCCGACAAAAGAAGTACCTTTAAGGTATCGGAAGATACGCTTAACTGCACACAGATGTGATTCCTTAGGATTGGCTTAAAAACGTGCACACAAGCAAAAACTAAACATAATGTCTGGTCGACTAGCAGTTAAATACAGTAAGCTACCGATCATACCTCGATACTTACGTATGTCGACAGGTTTGCCTTGTTCATCAATATCAAGTTTGGTTGAAGTCGCCATTGGAGTGCTAAGTGGTTTGACTGCTTCCAGGTCGAACTTCTTTAATAGATCTTTTGTGTATTTTGCTTGATTTATGAACGCCCCGTTGTTGGTTTGTTTGATTTGCAGTCCAAGAAAAAATTTTAGCTCTTCCATCATGCTCATCTCAAACTCATTCTACATACACTTTGAAAATTCTTGACAAAGAGATTCATCAGTAGATCCAAAAATAATATCATCTACATAGACTTGAATCAAAAGAATGTTGTTATTCAAAGATTTTATAAATAATGTAGTGTCAACCTTTCCCTTTGAAAAATCGTTATCAAGTAGAAAAGAGCTTAAACGATCGTACCAAGCATGAAGGATTTGTTTCAAACCATATAAGTCTTTCTTCAAGTTGAAAACATAATCAGGATATTTAAAATCAGTAAAACCGGGAGGTTGAGCTACATAAACTTTTTTTTATAAAACCATTTAAAAATGCGCTTTTGACATCCATTTGAAATAACTTAAAATTATGAAAACATGCAAATGCACATAACATGCAAATGGATTCTAATCTCGCAACTGGGGCATAGGTTTCATCGTAGTCGATACCTTCTTCTTGATTGTATCCTTGAGCTACGAGTCAAGCCTTATTACGAGTTACTAAACCATTCTCGTTCAGTTTGTTTCGAATACCCAACGGGTGCTAATGACCGGATGATCAATGGGCTTGGGAACAAGTTCCCAAACTTGATTATGTTCCAATTGGTTTAATTGCTCTTGCATAGCATCTAACCAAATATTATCACTACATGCTTCTTCAATATTTTTGGGTTCAAGCTGTAAAATAAATGCAACAGAAGAAGCTATATCTTTACTAGAGGAACGAGTACTTACACCCTTGGTAATCTCACCAATTTCCAAGTCCTTTAGATGATCTGCCAAGAATCTCATCTCTTTTGGCATATCCTCAGGATTGTTGGTTTTGGCTTCTTTGCTTGAAAGTTCTACATCTTTCTGTGAAGGTTTCGCAGTAGCTGTACTTGGTGTAATTACGTCTTCATTGTCGTCATCGTCTAAGTGTTGATTTAGCTCATCAAACTTGACATTAATTGATTCTTCGATTATCATGGTTCTTTTGTTAAAGACTCTGTATCCTTTGCCCTTTGCTGCATAACCTAGAAATATACCTTCATTGGCCTTTTTATCAAATTTACTCAGATTATCTTTAGTATTAAGAATAAAGCATTTACAACCAAAAATCTTGAAATATGAAATAGTGGGTGTTCTATCAAACCATAGTTCATAGGGAGTCTTTTTCGATATAGGTCGAATTAGAACCCTATTGAGAATATAGCACGCTGTATTGACAGCTTCAGTCCAAAAGTATCTATGTAGACTAAACTGGTTTAACATTACTCTAGCCATTTCAGATAGAGTCTTGTTCTTACGTTCCACAACTCCATTTTATTGTGGAGTCCTAGGGCAAGAGAATTCAAACAAATAATCGTGTGTGACACAAAATTGCTTGAACTCTGCATTCTCAAATTCGTCGCCATGATTACTACGAATGCGAGTAATCATAAACCCTTGTTTATTCTGTACTTTCTTACAAAAGGTGACAAATTCTGATAATACATCGTTCTTGCGTGCAAGAAAATATACCCATGTATATCTAGAGAAATCATCTATAATGACAAATACATATAACTTACCACCTAGACTAGCAATTCTACTTGGTCCAAATAAGTCCACATGCAATAGTTGTAGAGGTCTAGTGGTACTTACAACGTTCTTGGATTTAAAGGCAGATTGGGTAGCTTTGTTCTTTTCACATTCACTACATACCGTATCCTTCTTGAAAGATATGTTCGGTAAGCCGCGTGCCAACTTCTTTGTAGATAGTTTTGAAATTGTATCGATGTTTGCATGACCGAGTCTCATATGCCATAGTTGACTCTTAATGCTTTTGGCCATCAAACATCTACCTGCTTTGTTAGCATCTTCTAACAGATAGAAAACATATATGTTGTATTCCCTGATACCTTCAAAGATAGTACAACCAGTTGAACTATCAATAATAGTACATTTGTCTTTAACGAAATTAATTCCATAACTATGATCAGCTAAATGGCTTATGTTGAACAGATTATGTTTTAACTCGGTAACTAGACAGACATCTTTAATCACATGATAGGAAGCCTTACCAATGTCACCGATACTGATTATGTACCCTCTTAAATTATTACTGAAGGAGACGTATCCTTCTTTATTTTTCTTTGACAGTGTTGTGAATAATGAAGCATAACCGGTCATGTGCCGTGAGCAACCACTGTCGAGGATCCATTTGCTCCTGGCATGTGAAGGACGTTCCACCTACAAAATAATTTGCAGATGAAACTCTTGGTACCCATTTCTTGTAGGGTCCTGACTGGTTAGTTTTTGGTATCCATGCATAACCATTTAATTCTACTAAATTTATGATTCTACATGCAGAGGATATATGACCAATGAGGCCATAATAATAACATTTTGTATGTTGAGTGTTGAAAGTTGTGTGAGGTGCATGATTGGTAGGTTTTGGTTTTCTAGTATAGAAGAATGCATGCCTATTAGTCGTCTTGGGCATAGGTTTGGTATGATTTGGTCTGACAGTGTTTGGTTTGGGCGTGTTCCGATGATTCGATAATTGACACGTGTTAAAAATAGAAAGCATCAAACTTTAGGACATTTTTCTAAACTAATTTCTAACTTTTTGGATGTGTCATATAATCTAGTGTAGTCAGATGTAAGTGTTTCTATTCTGACTTGTGCCCACTGGAGACCCTTTCTCTCCTTAGATAGGTCTTCCTTTAGCTGGATGATAGTTTGGTCTTTTTCTTTGGATAACTTAATAGTCTCGTGTAATAATAACTTAATAGATGAAAGCTCACCAAACTCAATAGAAGAGTCATTTTTTCTAACATCATCTAGTTGGTCGATAAGTCTTCCTATCTCACCTTTGTACTCTTTGACTACCTTCTTAGAGGTTTAATATTTACTACACAGTTTTTTCTGTAATCATTTAACAGGACACTGAAAGCCTCTCCTAGTTGCTCAAAGGTGAAATCATCATAAGGATCAAATAAAGGATTAGTGATTACCTGATCGCAAGCCATCAAGCATACATTTGCAGCGTCATCTGATTGTTCGTCTTCTGAATCGCTGGCTTCGCTTTTATGCCATATGCTTGTGTTGGCGTACTTCCTTGATTTAGATCTCTTCAGGTAGCCTTTGTCATATTTGATGCTTTTTCTTATTGATGATGATGCTGTTGGACAATCTTTCTTCATGTGTCCTTTCTTCTTACATCCATAGCAAATAGGATCTTCCTCGTTGTTGTTGTTGTTACTATCTTTTGTTCTCCTATTAAATCTCATGAACTTCTTGAATTTTCTTACCAGAAGATCTTGATCTTCAAAGTCAGAGTCGCTATCGTCAGAATCATCTTCGACAGTTCTTCTATGTTGAGCCTTGAGAGCGATCGACTTTTCTGACTTCTCTTTGGTGTAGCATCTTCAAAGTCTTGAAGTTCTAACTCGTCAGTGTGTAGCATACCCATGAGTGTTTCCAGAGGCATTGTTGAGAGGTTGTTCCCTTTAATGATTGTTGTAGCTTTTGGAATCCAGTTCTTTGTGAGAGCTCGTAGAAGTTTGCGAATCTTTTAATGGTTATTGTATTCCTTGCCTAGTGAAGACAAAGGATTTATAATATCCAAGAATCTTGTAAACATCTGAGTGACTGATTCACTTGGCTTTATTTTGAACGCCTGGTACTCCTGAGTAAGTCTGCTGATCATTGACTCCTTGACTTACGTTGTTCCTTCGTGGGTTACTTCAAGAAGTTTTCATACTTCATTTGATGTTGTGCAGGTATACACACTGTTGAATTCAGTTCTGTCTAAAGCACAAAATAAAGCGTTAATAGCACGTGCGTCAAGACTGGCCTTTTTTCCTTTCATCCTTTGTATATTTGTCATGGGGTTTTCCAACTAAAACTCCATCAACATTAATACGAGGAGGCTTTTTGTAGCCATCAATAACTACAAACCATAAGTCAAAATCAAGAGATTTTAGAAAGAAACTCAAATGTGTTTTCCAATAAGTGTAGTTTGTGCCGTCAAACAGTGGAGGTCTGTTTATGGCTTGGCCTTCACTTGTAAATTTTACAGTTATCATGTGTAATTTTGTGATTTCTATAACAATTGAAAAATAAATCAATATAGCTGCAATTTTACCTTGTGTTACCTGTATAATCCGCTCTGATACCAATTGTAGGAACAAAATTATAAAGGAGAATACTCTAGAGGGAGGTGAATAGAGTAGGCAGCAGAATATTGCTAATTAAAAACTCGTTAGCAGTTAGATCACAGATATAATTATAATCACAAAATAAATAACAGTAAGGAAAAAGCGTGATCATAAGGCAAACGCAAACAAAGAGATTTATACTGTTTTCCCTCTTGTGAGAACTAGTCCAGTCGGAAGAACTCTAGCTTCTAGTTGAATCCACTATTGGAAAATCCTGCAAGTTTTCATACGAAGTCCTTGCAACTTCTACAGACGCGAACTTTAATACGAAGAACTCAACCAACTTCAATTATGAAGAGTCAATCTTCAATCAAGCCTTTGATTACAATCGCTCTGAAACTTCTAGACCGCACCGTACTGGCAAATCGACTAGAGGATTGTAATTGGCTTGGGATTTGAAAATGAAAGCTTTTTAGAACTCTTTGGAAGAAACGTAAGCTTTAGAAGAGAAGAGATGAAAGTGAATTAGTGTTTTGAAATGATCGAAATCCTTTTCTATTTATAGTTTTTCAAAGGCAGAACTCTGACAGAATTCGGGCAGAATTTGGACAGAACTCTTTGTAACCAACCGCAACTGAAGGGAGACCAAGTTCAAAATCAAACGTTCACATAACGTTTAACTTGGTTGAACTCTGGCCGAGTTCAGTCAGGGTTTGGTTAGTTGATTTTGTGAAAAATTGTTTTGGCTTTTTGAAAAATCCTTCGAAAGCTTTTTGTAAAATAGATATTTTTCAAAAACATAGGTCATTTTAAAAGGATAGGTCAGTTTTGAAAAACGATTTCGGATAGCCTATTTGCCAGTACGACTTGGTGTACAATGAATTCCTAGACTCAATAAAAATGAAAATTATATTGCATTTAAGGAAATACATTCTTGAGTGGCAAACAGCTTCGATCTTAAACTGAGTAGATATACATCTTTGATCAGTGTCCAAAATGTCGTTAGTAAACATCTGAATTGATTCGTATATCAATACAGAGTTTGATCAATTATTAATATCAGGTTTGACCATGACCAATGGGCCAACAATCTTTTGGGGAGTTATCAATATAACTGAATAAACGATACATGGCCTGTGCTTACTTGTTGATCGGATGAATCTAAGCAGATTCTATTCCTATCCCCGAAGTTGAATTTTGTCTTATCTTAGGGGGCCATTGGTTTAAACAAACCAGTAGGATATGGCGCTCGTCTATAAGAACAAAATTTGTCCTTATCTGTCGTTTAGACAAACCGATAAGATATTGCAGTGGTTTAAACAAATCGATATGGAGCTATCCTCAAAAGATATACACAACTATCTGGCCACGTTGAACAATGTCACTTCGTAATGCTGTGCCACTATGCGAGTTGCGCTTCTGATGGAGCTTTAATGCCACCGTGCTTCTGGGTGACGAGCGTGCTAGTGCTTTAGGCGACGGTGTCACTGCGCTTTTAGGGCTACAAGTGGATTGTGCTTCAGGCATCGGGGTCGTTATGCTTTAGGGCGACAAAGTTACTGTGCTTTTAAGGCGACGAGTCGATTGTACTTCAAGCGACGGGTAGACTGTACTTCAGGCGACGGACTGTGCTTTAGGGCGACGAGTAGACTAGGTCTTGAAGACGGAAGAGCCATTGCACGTCTAAGTTGTAGCGAGGGCACTACATGAGGGAGTGAGCTAGCAATGCTCCTGAGTCGAAGCGAGGGTGCAGTGAGGAGGCTGCACTTCCGAGTCGAAGCAAGGGTGTAGTAGGTGTAGAGGCTAAAAATCAAGCTGTATCGCTCCTGAAGTCATATCATAAGGTTGTGCCAACATCAGGTTGTGCAATGTCAGGTTGTACCAACATCAGGTTGCGTAGGAGATAGGTTGCATGCGTGCCACGTGGCAGTCTCCTCGAAAACCTATAACGACATCATCATTGCCTGGCAGCTGACAACACACATATCAAGGAGAATCTGTTCGAATCCCGTACAACATGGATCTCGAGAAGATTTTGTCAGATTTAATGACAGCTAGCAGTTTGCGCAATGTGTTACGGTGCACGAAGATGTACTTAGGCACAAGTTGAAGATGATAGCTAATAGTTCGCATAATGTATCAGGGTGCACGAGGTTGTACTTAGGCGCAAGTAACTATATTGTGCCTCCGTGCAACCTGATGAAGCTCGTGCAATGTGATCGTTCAGAGCAGGGTAATGTAGCACGCAAGCCACTAACTTCGTAGAAAGTATCCACTACATTGCTCACGACCATGTGCATCTCACTCAAATGATGCTACGTGTCCACAGCAGTTGGTGCAACCGCTCGTACAAGTTGTTATATTACGCTCCACGCAACCTGATGAAACTCGCACAAAGAGATCAAACAGTATTCAGAGCAAGGTGATATGGCGCACAAACCACTAACTTCATAGAATGTGCCCACTACACTGTCCATGACCACATGCATCTCAATCAAACGATGCCACGCGTCCACAGCAGTTAGTGTAATCGCTCGTGCAAGTGAACAGGAGACGCGCAACGTGAAGTGCGCGCAACCGAGAATAACTGCTAAACAGTTATTTTAGTAACTCTATAAATAGAGTTTCAAATCAGTCTCAAAGTATCACGATTGATCATAATCTCCTGCTAATGTGTTGTTGCATCCTCCAAAGACTCATATCTTCGATATCACATAGTCCAAGGGATAATGTGATCGTCTTCTGGTCAGATTCCTATTGTTGTACTTCCCCAGAAATCAATTGTACTCTTTCTCAGTTTATAGAAATCAAATTCCTCTTTTTATTTTTCGCAAACAAAATGGTGATTCTGCTGGGGACGACTTTCTCCTCCGACGAGAAAGTGACAGCTCAATGTGATACCACGTCGATCGGCAAGACGCAGAAGACCCTGGTCGTTCAAGTCGACCAGACGACCTACGAGGCCATGATCAATGCTGGGGGTGCCAAGCGCACTCTGCCGCTGCTAAGATCAAGACGCGCTCTTTCTGGACTCCTAAGTCCTCAATGGCACAACCTGCTTTCTCTATGCAACCTGCGCATATTACTGCCCTGGCACAACCTAAGGAAAACAGCCTTTTGGCTAACCCCTCTACTTCTCCGATTTTGAAATCGAAGGAGACTTCATCCCGATACACTGCTGTCTAAAACAAAGAAAAGTGCCCTTTAGCCTTTTCCTTCCTAGCACAACCTGTGCCTATTCCTGCTATAGCACAACTTGCGCACATTACTGCCCTGGCGCAACCTAAGGGAAATAGGCTTTTGGCTAACCCCTCTACTTCTCCGATTTTGAAATCAAAGGAGACATCATCTCGACACACTTCTGGACAAAACAAAGGAAAGTGCCCTTTAGCCTTTTCCTTTCTGGCGCAACCTGTGCCTGTTCCTGCTCTGGCGCAGCCTGCGCATATTTCTGCATTGGTGCAACGTAAAAGGAAACACTGTTTAGTGGTTCCCTCTTCGTCATCAAGTCATAAACTTAATAAGAAATCACTAAATCAAGGAAATTGCTCTTTGGCTTTTCCTCATTCTGCTCGAGTCACTAACTGGATGGAAAGTGTTGCTGATTGCGCTTTTGCGCCTCTCAGCACAAGAGTGGATTTAGATAGAAATCCTACTCTCCTTAATAGAAACAAACAAATCTCTGTCAGGAAGATGGATTCTATTCAGAATGAACTTTCTATGCAAAACAGTGTTATACCTACTCTAAAGATGTCATGGCAAGATCTACTGACCCTACGTATTTCAAGATCCCGATAAGGCAAACTGTGATGGAACTGGGGATTCCCAGGACCCTTACTTGGTGTACGTATTGATCGATAGAAAGTTAAACAAATTTAATACGTGTTCTAACCCTTCATAGGTGGAAACTAGGGTTCACGAATTATACCTGCGACAGAAAGAAGGCAAGTAGTTCCTGGCAATCTCGAGCGGACGACCCCAAGATCTTCTGCATGTTTTCCTTCCTCGAGTTGGACGTCGTGTGGACGATGATCTCCCAACCTTTTTTTCTCCTTGGCAGCCCCCTCTTTCTCTTCTTACGTGATCACGAATTTAGAGAAAGCTTCATATTTTTGATCTGTCATTTGGCGGCCAGAGAATAGAGGATATATATAGGCTACGGCAGGGACCATAAGGAGAAATTAGGGTTAGGCCTCCTAACAGACCTGGATATCCCGTGTTCAGCCCGAACACACAATCCAGGCCCATTAATAATAGTTCGGTCCACTAATGAGCTATTGTTGCACTACCTCACTCATCCCAAATTTGTTTATGGGCTCCTTTTATTATATGCTCGTTTGGCTCCCCATGTTAAGATATCGAATGTTCGTCGATCAAATTAAGTTACTGACAACTATATTGATTTGACATCTTTCATCCTTAAGTAGTACCGCTCAACTTTATTTGTTATGTCGAATATAATCCACCTGCAGGGTTTATATGACAATCCTTATGACCTCTTTAAGGGGACATCATCAACCCGATGTATCGGGACATGGATACCATTTATAATCAACAACCCATCATACATATAATGTTATTACCCAATTTATAGAGGTTGTTGACCCATAATAAATCTCACTCTTTCATGAGTTAAAGTAGTGCACAGTGCATATACATGTCTGTTATTATATCCGGATTAAGAGCACAAGCATCCATAATAACAGAGGTGTTTGTTCACTTATGTAGTTAGTACAAAGAGAACAACCTCAAGTGGTCTTGTTCAATACACGCAAAGTGTACTAGTGTAAACCTATAGTCAAGATAGAATAATACCAGATTATACTACAACCTTTCCAGTAGATTGTCCAAGTCCATCTAGGTTGTGAACTATTTATATACTCCATAGGGAACTGATAATAAGATCTTCTGTGTGACACCATACACCATATTATCAACAATATAAAATATCAGACATTTGCATTAACACTTGCAACAAATACAATATGCAAACATTTTTCCATATGATTCTCATTCAAAATTTAAGAAAATAAGGTTACTACAAAAGTGACGCTTTTAGTATATAACCCTAACAATCTTCCGTTTATACTCAAAGCATTGCTTTTCAGTATACTGTTACAAATCTCCCACTTATACTTAAAGCCATGCTGCTACACATTTGACTTCCTTTTACTCAATATGACAATCAAAAGCCTTAGCTGGTAAGCTCTTTGTAAAGGGATCAGCTAGGTTGTCGGCTGATACTATCTTGATCACAGCAACTTTTTCTTTCTTTACGAAATCTTGTATCAGGTGGTACTTGCGCTCAATGTGTTTACATGGCTTATGGGCTCGTGCTTCCTTCGAGTTTGCAACTGTACTACTATTTTCACAATAAAGTGTAATAGACTTAGGCAAACTAGGTACCACATCCAAGTCCAACAGAAATTTTTTGAGCCAAACTGCTTCTCTGGCTGCCTCAGAGGCTGCCACATACTCGACTTCCATGGTGGAATCAGCAATACATTTTTGCTTGATACTCCTCCACACAATGGTTCCACCTTCCAAAGTAAACACATAACCTGAGGTTGATTTCCTGGAATCCCTATCTGGCTGAAAATCTGAGTCTGTATACCACAAGAGAACTAAACTATCTGCCTGGTAAACTAGCACATACTCTTTAGTACTTTTCAGGTACTTCAAAATATGCTTTACGGCAGTCTAGTGCTCTTATCCTGGGTTAGACTGATATCAGCTGACAATACCTAAGGCAAAGCAGATGTCTGGTCTCGTACATAGCATTGCATACATTAAGCTTCCTACTACTGAAGCATAAGGAACTGCTTTCATGTTCTCTATCTCTTTAGGTGTCCTCGGACACGGCTTCTTTGATAGCACAATTCCATGTCTAAAAGGTAAGAATCCTTTTTTAGAATTTTGCATACTAAAATGAGTTAGTACAGTATCGATATAGGAAGCTTGGATAAGTCCAACATTCTTTTTTTACGATCTCGTAGAACTTTGATCCCAATGATGTGACCTACTTCTTCCAAGTCCTTCATATCAAACTGTTTAGATAACCATACCCTTACATCAGATAACACCTTCATATTATTTCCAATGAGCAAGATGTCATCCACATAAAGTACTAAGAACACCACCACGTTTCCGTCACACTTTCTGTATACACATGATTCATCCTGACATTAATCAAATCTATAGGATTTTATCACATGATCAAAATATAAGTTCCAAGATCTAGAAGCTTGCTTAAGTCCACAAATGGACTTCTTGAGCTTACAAACAAGATGCACTTGGCCCTCTTCAATGAATCCGTCTGTTTGCTTCATATAGATTTCTTCCTCAAGAATTCCATTAAGAAAAGCTGTCTTGACATCCATTTGCTAAATCTCATAATCGAGATGAGCTGTAATAGATAAAAGAATCCGGATAGACTTAAGCATGGCTACTGAAGAAAAGGTTTTCTCACAATCGATACCCTCTCTTTGAGTAAAACCTTTTGCTACAAGCCGAGCTTTAAAGGTTTCAACCTTACCGTCTGATCCTCTATTTCTCTTATAGACCCACTTGCATCCAATGGCTTTTATACCAACGGGTGGTTCTACAAGCTTCCAGACCTGATTAGAATCCATAGGTTCTATTTCAGATATCATTGCTTTTTGCCAAGACTCTGTATCTTTGTCTTGGAGTGCTTCATTGTAGGTACAGGGATCATAATCTTGTTCCTTAGGGACGAAGTCTGACGACTCTCCCAAGAACATATATCTATCAGGTTGTATCACAACCCTCCCACTACGACGAGGTACTATCGATTGTGGTATAACATTTGTGACATGTTGTGTAGTTATTTATAGTACATCTTCTTGTACTGTTAGTACTAAAGTATTTGGTGTCTCAACTCTCAGTTCTTCTATAACAACTCTACTTGTAGGTTTATGGTTCATCACATAGTCTTCCTCTAAGAATCGGGCATTGGTGCTAACAATGACCTTCTGATCCTCAGGACTATAAAATAAACCTCCTTTCGTTCCTCTTGGATAGTCTACAAACAAGCGTACTTCTGTGAGAGATTCTAACTTATCTGCTTTTACATTCAACACATGTACTGGACTAACCCAAATGCGAACATGTTTCAGACTAGGTTTATGCCTAATCCACAACTCTGTGGGAGTAAGAGGTACTGACTTAGAAGGAACCAAGTTCAAAATATAAGTTGCAGTCACTAAGGCATATCCCCAAAATGAATCAAGTAAATCCAAATAACTCATTATTGATCTAACCATCTCCATAAGAGTTCTATTCCTTCTTTCGGCTACATCATTCTGCTGGGGCATTCCAGGTGCAGTCAATTGGGATGTAATACCAGCCTCTGATAAATAATCCCTAAACTCTCCAAAGAGATACTCGTCACCACGATCTGATCGTAATGACTTGATACATTTACCATAACGTTTCTCCGTTTCAGCCTTGTACTCTTTGAATTTCTCAAAGAACTCAGACTTACGTCGCATCAAATAAATGTATCCATACCTTGAATAATTTTCAATAAATGTGACAAAATATTCAAAGCTATCTCTAGCTTGGATAGTCATGGGTCCACACAAAGCAAAATGAACCAATTCCAACACATCTTTGGCCCTATACCCCTTTGCCGTAAAAGGCCTTTTGGTCATTTTACCTTCCAAACAGGATTCACAGGCTGGTAGTATCTCCACTTCCAATGAAATCAAAGGTCCATCTTCAACCAATCTTTGAATCCTTCTTAGGTTAATATGCCCCAATCGCAAGTGCTAAAGATATGTTTGGTTCATACAAGAAGGTTCTTTTATCTTATTTAAGTTAGAGGACATATTCTTCATTTCCATAAGTTGCATTGTGGGCAAAATAGGAGTAATGACATACAGATTATCAACCAATGCACCAGAACAGATAAAATATTTATTCTTTCTAATAACAATATTGTTATTAAAATAAACTGAATATCCATCCTTAACTAACATAGAAACAGAAACTAAATTTCTTCTAAGTGAAGGTGCATAAAGACAATCTCTTAATGTCAAAGACTTATTTCTACCAAAAGATAAAGTAACATCACCTAATACAACGACCGCTACTTTTGTAGCATCACCCATGAACAAGCATATCTCTCCATCACTGAGCCGTCTGGTTTCCTGGAACCCCTGTAATGTATTACAGATATGATTAGTGGCTCCTGTATCTCCACACCAGGTGCTGGTAGATAACACCGCTAAACATGTTTCAACTACTAGTAATTGAGATATGCCTTCTTTGTTCCCTTGTTTGAGAAGTGGACAATCAGTCTTCCAATGTCCTGACCCTTTGTACTTAAAATATTTGCCTTTCGGCTTTTTCACCGTGCCTTGATGTCCCATGCCTTCTTTGCCGAGTTTGCCTGTTTCTGAATATTATTCTTCTTCTTACCGCCTTTTGGCTTAGAAGTAGAAGCCTTTTCAGAAACAAAAACATGACCATTCTGCCTAAAGAGAGATTCTGCATCTTGTAGCTCTTTTGTAAGTTCTGCCAAACTATACAACCTTTTGTTCATGTTATAATTAAAGCAGAAATTATCAAAACTTTTAGGCAGAGTCCCGAGAATGATATCGACCTGGGATTCTCCATCAATTTCAACACAAAGGATCTCCATCTCATTCAGATGACCCATCATCTTGAGAACATGATCCCTTACTGGTGTACCCTCAGCCATTTTTGTATTCGTCAAACACTTCATAGCAAACTGCCTAGCTGCTCTACTCTAATGTCTGAAGAGTTTTTTGAGGTTATACATCATGTCATAATCCATGGCCATGGCCTGATGCTGATGTTGTAGTACATTTGACATAGATGGCAGAATGTAATATCGTGCCATCTCATCTGCCTTTTTCTACTTCTTATAAGCCTCTTTGACCTCTTCATCAGAGTTAGCATTAGGCTTAGGTGGGCATTCCTCAACAAGTACATATTTGTACTCCTCAGCAGTCAAGACAATATCCATATTACGTTTCCAGTCAATATAATTAGGTCCAGTAAGTTTGTTTTCTTTAAGAATCACCATGAAAAAACCTATTTTTGAAATCCTGAGGATCATATAAATAAAAATTATGTAGGGCAAAATCTTTTTGAATTAATTTAATAGAAATTTACCAACACCTTGAACATCATGAATTTAGCATGCCACGATAGTGTGGACGTATACAAATTCAACTTTGTACAAGTAGGTACTACCTATTAATTTTACTATCATGTCAACATAACTTTATAACAAATAAAATTAATATGTTGGTCTTGTTCTGGTCATACAGATAATAGCAGTAACTCCGATGGGGATGATACCATTATTTTTATCTAAGTGTATACCATTATTTAATACTAAGTCCATTACCTTGTAAAAAGTTCCTTCAGATGGAGAAGTGAACACATACTAGGTAACTTTCTACAATTATCCCTAATAAAGTTTGTACTAGTGATCCATAAATATACTCATCCGATATGGAGGAAGGCACTAAAGCCAACGCACAAGTATAATTACATCATCTACAAACCAGTAATGGAGACCATAGGATTTATACTAGACAAATATCCTATCCCACTTAGTTATTTAACAATGAGGTTTTTTCTACTAGGTGATTTTATGTCCATGTTGTCCACTATTAGTGTATGCTTAGTTTTTCAAAAAAAATATCCATAAAATAATAAACATGCAAAATCAGAAAAAGCAAAATGACAACAAATAATAGAAAATATCCAACTATTATGGTCATCTTTCCTGCTTCGTCCTCAACTATATGAATCCAAAATCTGGCGCTGCGCAGATATATTCGGGGTTCGACCTGCCCGGTCAGGTCGCGGGGTTCGGGGCACCGCCCCGAAATTTTGTTTTTAGGTTTTGGCTGTCGATTCCTTCATCGAAAATCATCTGTCCGCCTATGGACTGCTTCAAACCTGCATCTCGTCCAGTGTCAGAAACAACCACCACTGTCATCACGATTGATCAAAAATAATTAAAATTATATCAATCCTATAGCTCCCGAAGGAGTTCACACATAATCTAGATTGAAAAAATAAAATAATAAGCACGACCAACCCTCGTGATTTTAATTACATCCGCAGCAACAACAACATCCACGACATGTCCATGGTTTAAACAACACAATCAAAAACATACATTGGACCATAATAGTTGGATCTAAGATGCCTGTAAAATCGAGTTAGAACAGATCTACATCTACCATTTATTACACAGCGTAGGTTTTATTGGACAACATGGACGTGTCAATCAATACGTAGATCCAAAGTGGCTCTGATACCAATTGATGGAGTAGGGGATTCCCAGGACCGTTACTTTGTTGTGCGTATTGATCGATAGAAACTTAAACAAATTTAATACGTGTTCTAACCCTCCATAGGCGAAAACTAGGGTTCACGAATTATACCTGCAGCGGGAAGAAGACAAGTAGTTCCTGGCAATCTCGAGCGGACAACCCCAAGATCTTCTGTACGTATTCCTTCCTCAAGTTGGACGTCGTATGGACGACGATCTCCAAACCTTTTCTTTTGATTGGCAGCCCTCTTTTCTCTCTTTACGTGAATCACGAATTTAGAGAAAGCTTCAGATTTCAGATATGTTGTCACGCCCCGCTCCCAAAATAAGGCGAGCCGAGTACGTAACAACATCCCCAGGCTACGCGACATATGAATACTCCAGTACCCATATTCGCAATTGTCGCCCGTAGGGTTCTAGGATAGGTTGATCACTGGTCACATGATGCATAGAATAATAAATCACAGGTTGATTAAAAGATATTCTAAACTATGAACAGAAATTTTATTATTCTACCCGATTACAACCCAATACATATTTTACATTACCAGTTACGAAGTTTTACTAGTTAATACCAAGTCAACCTCCTCTTTGTTTCATTCGTAAAGCTTCTCTTCAGTGTGCATTTGCATTATCTCCTAACCTTCATCAAACCTAGTGAACAAAACTAGGTCGTCAATACAACGAGCAAGCCCTCAGTCAAAGGAGTAAAGTAGGTAAGGTAAGATGATAAAATTATCGAAATTGTGCTGAAAGAAAGGATGATTAAAAGGTATATTCACTGATAAAATTTCTTATCGTATTAACATCTTTTCCTAAAAGAATGTAAGTGTGTCAGGTATAAATGTGTAAGCAATCAAACAAATCTTGTATGGAAAATACAATATTTAGAGAAACACTTCTGGATCATACAACTTCTATTTTCTCAACAATAATCCCATTTACTCGGGATCAGGTTTATACTAAATGGGCGGTGCTTAGATTTATCCGTCCCATTAGTATCAGGATCACATATTGATGTGATAAAATCAGGATAACACATGAATGGTTTTCTGAGTTATCGGAATCAAGTGTTATAACAATTGTCGTATGACTTGAAAATTTTCAAGAATATCGGAGCAGGCTACATTGGATGTTACAGGACCGAATTCGGGGATTCGGAATCCAATAGAAAAACAGGAAACAGGAAAGTGAGCTAAGCCTCACCCCGACAGACCCGTATGGCCATACGAGTGCCGGTAACAGGAACTGATCAGTTTTGTAAAATATAATATTGCAAAGATTTCGAAGGTGTGATCCAAAGTTTTCTCTCCCATCCCAAATAAAATACTTACCAAAATGTAACTTAGTTAAAGTACATTTCAATTTTATATCTTATTTTTTGTGTGATAGAGAACACACATTAAACGAGAATAAAGTTAAGCAGGAGATTCCGTCTTAGCAGAAATAAAATATCAAACTAGAATTTGTGCGCCTAAGGCAACACTTTCAAGGATTTCAGGGTTATGTTTGTATTAGAAACTTTGATAAAATTAGGAACTAGGGTTTAATCATTTCGACATTTCTAAAATGGCTAACTCTGAAATTTCTCAAAAAATTCGGCAGTCTCATTTGTATTTACTGACCCGAAAATATTCCAGAACATATAAATACAAAAAAATAGTAAATGGGCACGCCGACCCCTTCGGTGGAGCAACCCTCAACACCGGCAACACGCAAATATAAACCGGGTACGCCGACCCCTTCGGTGGAGCAACTTTCAACACCGGTAAACACATGCAGTTATATATAAGTTGATAAATCAATTTCGGACAAAGAATCCTTCTTACCAATCTATACTTTACCTTAGCAATTAGCTATTTTGCAAATTTAGCACTGATTTCGGGTTAGCTACACAAGTTCAACAAACTCAATACAATCCATGAATTATAAAGTTACACACACTAGATCACAAAACCATATAAGAATAATTACTCTTAATAAATTGCATATTAAAATATCTCATTTGCACTTTATGGATTAGAATAAAATTTCCCTTTTAGAAAATATTTTCGAACTTATCGAGATACAGGCTAGAAATTAGAGTTTTCTCTTTTAGAGATTTCCAAGGTCTGAGAGTATTAGGTTCAACTTGATTTATAATTTTACATCGCCTAAACTAAATTTAAACCTCATATTAGAATATGAGCTAATAAAAGAAAAATTAAAGTATCTTTAAAATTACTAGAATATACATTTAGAACAATTATACTTAAGCCCAGCTTATATCATGAGATTAAAATCTATTTATAATAGATTTTTATTTATATAAAATAACAAGGAGGATCCTACAATTTGTATACAAGATGGATTTGTCAAATAGCCTTAGGATGTAGTCTGGAAGACAAATATTAGAAATTAAGGTCAATATTACTCTCAATATTATATCGAGTACAATCTAAGCTTTCTTATATAACTTAATTATACATCTTTGATGATTTCTATTCAAATTATAAGGATTCTCAACAATTATATATATATTTTTAATATATATAAATATAAATCAAGTCCTACATATATTAGTCCATCTAGGACAACTCTAGAATTGATACTTAAATATACCTTCAACTCCCTATCGGACACGGCTTGTATCCATATATTCATGTATATATACACTAAAAATATATGCACATATATGTATACACACGCCATTTCTACTATTGACAAAAGTAGTACATAATCCAAAAAAAATTCAATCATGACACATATTGATATCCCCTTATGTACGTGTCCGTATCGTATCCTAGTTCCATTTCAATGTGTCTGACTTACTTTCGACATACATGTATGTGTCATAATATTTATATAAATATATAATCCTAGCCAATCATCTATACTAAGTCATTATTATTCAAAATTACAACACTAATTCTACACTAGAAACCATATATATGATATTGATCATATGGCTTACAAAAATTGGTAACCAAAATTTGAAGAAAGATTTTATGAGCAAAATTGAAATAAGGAAAGTGGGCTTGCCTTGGAAAAATTAATTTGGGTTTCGAATTGGGGATTAGGGCTTGTTCCTTCTTCTTCTTCTTCTCCAACTTCTCCTTCTTTACTCCATCTTCTTGTTCTTCTTCATTTCTTTTAGAAAAGGGGTTAGGGTTTGATGATAGTGGTGGTGGTGATGATGATGGAGATGGAAATGAACATGATGGTGGTGTTGGAGGTTGTGATGGAGGATGGCGGTGAAGGGGGAGCCGATCGGACATATGGCCGGCCGCCGTAGGCGGTGCCGACGGCTGCGGCCAGAGGAGGCCGAGAGAGTGAGGGAGAGGAAGAGAAAACCGAGAGAGTGTAAGAGAGTTCGAGAGAGAGAGAGAACCGTGAGAGAGTGAGAGGTTTCGAGAGAGAGAGAGAATCCGAGAGAGAGAAAGAGGGTGCGGGAGAGAGGGAGAGGGAGAGAACGAGTGAGAGAGAGAGAGAGGTGTTGCTTCTCTCCCCTTCTCTTGGTTTCTTATATATGTATATATATTTTACTTTTTATTTAATAAAGAGAGAGAGGATGTGTACAGGTGGGATTCAAAGAGAGATGGTTGTTTGATGAGTCATTGCTTGGGTTGGTGAGGGTTTGACACCTAGTAGGTTGAGGTGTCAATGTGGCTTTTGTAATGCAAAACTAAGTCATGGACTTTTATGCAAACATGTATATATACAAAATAAAAATTCATCTAATTAAATTATTAAATTATTTTCATTATAATAAAACATTAATAATTAATTAGAGGGAAAAATATATTAAGAAATGTACAAATAATTAAAATAAATTGAATGGATACGACTATGACACTCTACCCACCTTACAAAATTTCGTCCTCGAAATTTAAAATTTATAGGTAGGATTTTAAAAAGAATTATAGAGAGAAACAATATTTTCTACCCACCTTACAAAAAATGAAGTAGTAATATATTTTCTGAATAAATACTTCAAAATTATATTCATTAAAAGCTTTTATGAATATAGAATATGAAGATACTTGAATTCATTAATGATCTTAAAATTCCATAAAATCAATAAAATTGTCAGATACCATAACATTGTGTGTACTACATAATCAAGATCATATTCCTTATTTCTCGTTTTTTGGCGTGATATAGTAATCTTGTGCCTCGCCACTGCGCATATGGTTGCAATCAAGATACCATTTCACTATTAGGATTTGCTACCTCTTCCTTGATAGCCATTGAATGAGTGGAAATTATGATTTTTGAGGTAGCCTTACACGTTAGGGTATCCTTGGAAATTCAAAAGATACTAGAATCTGTACTTAGAAATTCATCTTTTTCTTTTATCCTTTATCTGAGTGTCAGAGTACTATATAATAATATAAAATTTTCTGACAAAATTTAGTAGGAAAATCTCATATATCTATGTTATTAAAAATACCGAATAACATTTTAAGTTATTTAGAACACTGGTTTTCAAATCCAAACATTAGTAAAACAAAATAAAATCTAAATATCAATTTTTGAAATCCGTCACGAAGAAATTATGTCTAGATTCCCGAAATGTTATTGAATTCTTGAATCATGTTTCGAGAATATGTGCCTTGCCAATTTTGGATGGCCAGTCCGAATGGCTGCAACAACTTCTCATTTCACGATTCAATTGAAGGATTTTCGAATTCTTGACACAAAATTTTTTTTAATATTCCTTCACATGAAATTCAATTACAGAAAGTCAAATAAAAATATTGTTTTAGTAGAAATCCAATGAACAATTAATAAGAAATGTAAGCCTAGGTATTTAGATGGAAAATGATTTCCAAAATCAAGAATACTACTAGAACGAAAATGTATTGAAAAGAGAGGATACAATTCCAGATTTTTTTTTATGAACTTTGGATAAAACAAAGGAATTGAAGAATTTCAAGAAAATCAAATTTTACGAAATAGTTAGATAACATGAATCTCAACAAGGAAAGAGGAGATACGTCAGGATTGAAGCAGGGATAAAATCAAGAAGTCGAGGAGTCATATTCTCAATAGGCTATATTCAATACTATATATAATAAATACTATACATATTCCTTAGATAAGATTAATGCTACTACTAGATTACCCATTACTTCTTAGCTATATATTTATATATATGCCAATCCCAAAGGACATAGTATACCCAATCTAAATGGAAGTCTGCAATCCTTATTGACCTATTGGCTTCATAACCCTTATTCCTTTTTTTTTGATGTTTAACTATATAATAGTTTTAGATAAATCTAAATTCTTCTAGATAAATCTAAACTCCATGTCCCTTAAAGATATCCAGTTTGAGATCCTTAAAGGATTTTCTAGATCCCTCACCAATTTAAAAGAGAGTACTTGTCTAATGCTCTCTAAATAACTTAACCTAAATTTTCTGGTTATGCCTATGCTTATAATACCCTTGATTTCCTGAATATCATGTATTCCTAAATGACAGTCTTAGGTTAGGATTCTTAACTATATGGAATCTCTACAAGAAATCCATTAGACAAAGATCTATATGGAAATCGGAATGAAACATAGTTTATGGATAAGTAGACTTCTTCTAAGAGTATATCTTAGGGTATATAGCTCAACCTATAGGTTTTCTTAAAATCTAGACCTACATCCTATCCTAGGTTTTCTAATTTTTGAGACCTACATCCTATCCTAGGTTTCCTATTTTTCGTGACCTGCATCCTATCCTAGATTTTTCATTCTTCGTCGACCTGCATCCTATCAAAGGTTCTCTATTTTTCGTGACCTGCATGGGCCACCACCAAAAAGACGTGTCATGCCCCGCTCCCAAAATAAGGCGAGCCGAGTACGTAACAACATCCCCAGGCTACGCGACATATGAATACTCCAGTACCCATATTCGCGATTGTCGTCCGTAGGGTTCTAGTATAGGTTGATCATTGGTCAAATGATGCATAGAATAATAAATCACAGGTTGATTAAAGGAAATTTTATTGAAATAATAAATCATATGGCTTACAAAAATTGGTAACCAAAATTTAAAGAAATATTTTATGAGCAAAATTGAAATAAGGAAGGAGGGCTTGCCTTGGAAAAATTAATTTGGGTTTCGAATTGGGGATTAGGGCTTGTTCCTTCTTCTTCTTCTTCTCCAACTTCTCCTTCTTTACTCCATCTTCTTGTTCTTCTTTATTTCTTTTAGAAAAGGGGTTAGGGTTTGATGATAGTGGTGGTGGTGATGATGATGGAGATGGAGATGAAAATGATGGTGGTGTTGGAGGTTGTGATGGAGGATGGCGGTGAAGGGTGTCACGTACCGCTCCCGTAGGAGCGATCGTCCTCTCTAAGGCGTGATGCCGCACGAGCCTAGATTGCGCTCGTGCAAGGCAGTTCTATAATGGCCGATTACATCGGTGGCGACGGGGTCGTCGTACAGAAGTCCCAAGCAGAAATATTGAATCATGCAGCAAAAATTTAGAACAAGTACACATGAACATAAGTCATTCAAAAGAAGCTTTTTTATTGATATTGAACACAAGATTTCCTTTCTGGGTGCAAGGCCAAATTACAAGTCTCTCGTGCTCACTTTTCTCTCGTTTACAAAGTCACTCTCTGCTCTCTCTCTCTCTTGATTACAATGCTTGAGTCAGCGGAAGCTTCGGAAGGAGATGTCCATACATTATGCCCTGTATAAGTCTTCAGATCATGCGGCCGCACGCTTCGACTCGCCAAGGAACTCCGTGCCTCGACGCATCCAAGCGACCTCCGTACCACGAGCTTCTACCTGTGCCTACACATGAAACACTGTATGGGTGTCAGTACCACTGTACTGGTGGAGTGAGCTTCTCGCCCACCCATACATAACCGACACGTTCCATTTACTTTGTGCAGCTTAAAATCCTTTCGATTGTCTTTCTAGTCTTGCCTTAGGATGCATTTTAAACAAGATGTCTCGGTCTATACTTAGCGATGCAACGACAAGGTCGTGCAACGACGGGGTCATGCTATAATGCCAACGTATGTTTCGATCGAGGTAGTGCCTCATCGCTTAGGTACTTGACCAAACTTGAACTCGGGACGGCAGGGTCGTGCCATACTCTATTTGCGACTTTGACATATTCGAGACAATGCTATGCTGAGGAGCAACTTACGTGCACTCGGCTGTGCCAAGACCTTTACTTAAACTTCAGCGCCACTAGACCAATTCTCGTGCCAACGATTCAAGTGCCAAGGACGGCAATGGGATGACTCGTGTAGGCCGTTTCTCTAGACCTTACTTAGACTTGTCCGTGCTTCAAGATGAGGCCGCGCCTCGCAAGTTATCAAGACTTATCGTGCTACCGCCTTGCGGCCTTCCTGCTAGACCCATTTGCTAACTTAGACAAGACTTGTGGACCATAGTATCACTTCTAAGAACATCCCGATGACATCTATCGTGCCAAGCACGGTACCTATGCTGCAGCCCAGTCTTAGGCCCAGTCCTTGTGTTACCGACTAGACCTGCATTCAAGTACTAGACCCAAATCCAAAGGCATACACGTGGTGTGCCGCTATTGCCGACACATCTACATGAGGGGTCACTAGTAATTTCAAGCTATCTTGGACTGGCTCGTGGGATATCCACCTGTACCAACACGGGTAGCTAGCCCGGTGGGGTGGAACTCTCCCATGCGGTCATCCAGCATCCTACTTTAAGCCACACTCGCTTCCCCCGGGCCGAATGATCCCAGCGCCCCGGTGATCACTCGAGAAGACTACACCTTGTCGACAAGTTGTCCAATGACCATGCAAGTCTAAACTCGATCTACCAGTCTTTCCTTAACATGAACATTCTTTTCCTTCTTTCTATCAAGACTTAACGAGACTCCCAAGCCGCGGAACCGATCTCGTGTTCGGGACATATCAAGACTTAGCGAGACTCCCAAGCCAGGGGACCGATCTCGTGTGCGGGACATATCAAGACTTAGCGAGACTCCCAAGCCAGGGGACCGATCTCGTGTGCGGGACATATCATGACTTAGCGAGACTCCCAAGCCAGGGGACCGATCTCGTGTGCGGGACATATCATGACTTAGCGAGACTCCCAAGTAGCGGGACCGGTCTCGGCGACAACCAGTCACGTGGACTTCCTTTGTTCGTGGCAAGCTTTTCACTAAACCGACCGTAACTCGTGCCTTAGGCAGGCTTGGTTCTATAGGTGACGCTAATGCTCAAGTCATAGACTTATATGACGAGCCTTGTTCTCAAGGGACTACGTGACTTGACAACCGTAGATAGAGCGGGACAGTGCTAGTAATGGCTTCGATAGCCCAACGCAACACTTGTCTAACTTGTTCGGGCAACGACTCGACGAGCGAAGGCTACGCCGAGCTCCGAGTCGAAGGAAAATGTGCTATGTACGGGGTCGACTTGAACAACCAAGTTCGTGCCTAGACTTAAGCTAACGAGCCGTGCAAGACGACTTAACTTGCGGGACGTGCGAAGGCTATGCCAAGCCTTGTGGGACAAGACCGTGCATGCTTTATCAAGCATTCATGCGGGCGACGCCTATGACTTAGGCTAATTTCCAGTGTCGGGACAAAATGACGGGACCGTGCATGCTTTTCAAGCATTCACGCAGGCGACGCCTATTACTTAGGCTATTTCAAGTGTCGGGGCAACTTAGCAACTTAAGCCAACTTCCTTCTCCCAAGCCACGGGATCGAAGGATCGAGTGTCAATTGAAAGCACGCTGAGCCGACTTCTATGAAGACCGTGGGACCATTTTCCATGTTCTAGGACATTCCGACTCGATGGGATTATTTCCTTAGCTATGTTGGTGCGTAGCTTTTAGATTAGCCTACCAGTGCAAGTTGAAAACAAACGAGTTATTAAGTGAAGGCTAAGATGAAGCAAGTTCACCGAAACTCCCCCACCTATGCGAGGAGTCGCCTCGAACGAGCGAGCCTTCGAGCAGCCGTTGCAAGGCTAAGTTCCAACGCCGTTGGCGTTTCGATTTCTTCGATTGACTTTGCGGGATGGGGCACTACAACATACACCACTCAGAACAAGTCTCGTCCTCGAGACTTTCCTGGTGGCGAGCCATCCTATCATTTTTATGGCCAAGACTTAATTGTACGCACTTCGCCTACGCGTTTCCTCAATTCCGAGCCACGCTCTCACAACTATCAATCTTTTTTTTAACATGATTTCAAGATCTCGACACTCTTCCATTCCCCAAGTCTCATTTCAATTTAACATATCACTTGGCTGGATCGTGCACGCATTCCAAGCGTCCCCAAAATACATGCATTCACCAAGCCGCATGATAGAGGATTCGTCATTCTTACTCGAGTCGCATCGTGCACATACCCAGGCGTCCCTGAAATATATGTATGTCAGCCGAGTCTCATGAGCAGGGTTTCCTATATTCGTGATTCACGCTATCCATCCATGCCAATCCTCAAGATCAATCCTTCGATTGATAACACTTGCAACAGGGGCGTCTCGCCTAACCACTAGGCCAATCTTTGCGAGGCTAAGTCAATGTCAGGATTGGAATCATAGTTCTCCAATAATAATGCCAATACTGACCCCAATCCTAGGGTCAAACCATTGTCGGTAGTACGGGGTTTTCTATCCAAGCTCGTGTCACTCAGATTTCTAAACATCGAGCAAGATCGCCTATTCGCATCAATGTATTCGTTGCGCATATTCAAATCCATTCTTATCACCAATTCTAACCAATTCATGTATTCGATCACGAGGTCGTCTAGCCCGACAATACGTTGCGCCCCAATCTCACGCGAATCTGATTACCCACGGTGGTTCATGAATCACCAAGCAACGCACCCGCAGAATAATCATTCTCATCGGGACGTAACTCTTGCTTGAGTCTAGACTCGTTCATTCTCGATACGCGGATTGGACCTACGCAATCCTCAATTTCAGTCGTCAAGCACGCTAGATCATTTTCGAGTCATCTTCGCGTCAAACCACAAGTCGAAGCAATCAGATTGCCACGCCATCCAAGTTCAATCACTCCCGCTGTATGAATCACCATACCAGCGCTCACGCGGAGTGATCGTCTCAAATCGGTGCGACACATGTACGAGGCTGGAGTTGCGCTCGCATAAGACAAGAATGTCGACGTTGGGGTTATCGTCGAAGTAAATCCAAGCATTTCATTTTCATCCAAGCCAAGATCTCAATTCGATAGTCTGCCCGTCATTCGTTCAACTAGAAAATCCTCAAGCCAAGTTTATCCTTTCCTCGATACATTTCAATATCCCGAGTATAGCATCCATCGGAATAATCATATTTGTACGATCGTCATTCGCCGAGTCAGAGTACCCCCGATTTGTCGCATATCGATCTTTGATACGCCTCAATATCATCGATGATATGCGTAACCTGACGATCTTCCTTTGCAACCAATTTCGAGTCGTGCATCTGATGCTATTGTTCGAACTGGATATACCACAATTTTTCGATATTCAAGATCAAGTTCGATCGCTATTCCTCAAGCTCGTTTCAAAATCGTTGTTCAAAACTCAAGTCACATTTCATTTGAATCAATCCGATATCGTACGTGCGATCCTCTAAGTTTCCTCGATCAAGACCATTCATTTTCATTCATTGTTTCAAATTATTTCAATATCGTTTTCTAACTCGCGTTGCCTATTCGCAAGTTGTCCGAACGAGATGCTCGTTCGGGACATTCGAAGTCACGACCAACTAAGCGTGACACGTTCTAAGGCTTTGCGCGATCGCATCGCCTCGACGACATACTCGTCGTTACTCGTAATCCTCAATTCGCTCGAATGATTTCTAAGAAAATCCATACACCACTCGGATTCGAGCCATCTGATCTATCCCACAATCACGTTCGCGTCATTCTCTAAGACATTCTTCGGATTCGTTCGACGAATCCCTAGCGTAATCGCTCATGTCGCATCGATGTACTAAGTTGTTCGCACTATTTCCTCGAAATCCAAGTCAATCCTCCGTGTACGCCTAAGCGTTAACTCGATAGCATTCCTATCGATAGACACTCTAAGTGCAGCTTCACTCCCGACCGAGCGGAACTTGATATCGTTCGTAACTCGATTGCACCAAAAGTCGAGGTGCGCGATACGCGACGCAACTTAGCCAAAAGGCCGTGTGCATAGCTATCCCGTGTGGACAATATTCAAGTTTGCAGGCTCAATTGTTAGGGTCAATGTAGGACTAGTTAGGCATGCACGCGACATGTTAACTTAGCAGGTATTCTCTATCGAGTCAAGTTTAACATCGTTCGGCACAAAGGCCTACAGATGTGTTTGACGATAGCCTACCGATGCGTTTTGGTTGAACGCTTGTACGAGCTTTTGAAAATTATTTAGACTTATTGTATGGACATGCCGAGGGACATTTGAGAGAGAGCGCATACTATTTTCCAACGACGAGCTTTCAAAACTGAGAAACTCGACGTGAAGTCCAAGGACGTAAAGCCATGCTCTGATACCATTATATCACGCCCCGCTCCCGTAGGAGCGATCGTCCTCGCTAAGGCGTGATGCCGCACGAGCCTAGATTGCGCTCGTGCAAGGCAGTTCCATAATGGCCGATTACATCGACGGCGATGGGGTCGTCGCACAGAAGTCCCAAGCAGAAATATTGAATCATGCAGCAAAAATTTAGAACAAGTACACATGAACATAAGTCATTCAAAAGAAGCTCTTTTATTGATATTGAACACAAGATTTCCTTTGTGGGCACAAGGCCAAATTACAAGTCTCTCGTGCTCACTTTTCTCTCATTTACAAAGTCACTCTCTGCTCTCTCTCTCTTGATTACAATGCTTGAGTCAGCGGAAGCTTTGGAAGGCGATGTCCATACATTATGCCCTATATAAGTCTTCAGATCACGCGGCCGCACGCTTCGACTCGCCAAGGAAATCCGTGCCTCGACGCATCCAAGCGAGCTTCGTGCCACGAGCTTCTACCTGTGCCTGTACATGAAATACTGTGTGGGTGTCAGTACCACTGTACTGGTGGAGTGAGCTTCTCGCCCACCCATACATAACCGATACGTTCCATTTACTTTGTGCAGCTTAAAACCCTTTCGATTGTCTTTCTAGTCTTGCCTTAGGATGCATTTTAAACAAGACGTCTCGGCCTATACTTAGCGATGCAACGACAAGGTCGTGCAACGACGGGGTCATGCTATAATGCCAACGTATGTTTCGATCGAGGCAGTACCTCATCGCTTAGGTACTTGACCAAAGTTGAACTCGGGACGGCAGGGTCGTGCCATACTCTATTTGCGACTTAGACATATTCGAGACAATGCTATGCTGAGGAGCAACTTACGCGCACTCGGCCGTGCCAAGACCTTTACTTAAACTTCAGCGCCACTAGACCAATTCTCGTGCCAACGATTCAAGTGCCAAGGACGGCAATAGGATGACTCGTGTAGGCCGTTTCTCTAGACCTTGCTTAGACTTGTCTGTGCTTCAAGATGAGGCCGCACCTCGCAAGGTATCAAGACTTATCGTGCTACCGCCTTGCGGCCTTCCTGCTAGACCCATTTGCTAACTTAGACAAGACTTGTGGACCATAGTATCACTTCCAAGAACATCCCGATGACATCTATCGTGCCAAGCACGGTGCCTATGCTGCAGCCCAGTCTTAGGCCCAGTCCTTGCGTTACCGACTAGACCTGCATTCAAGCACTAGACCCAAATCCAAAGGCATACACGCGGTGTGCCGCTATTGCCGACACATCTACATGAGGGGTCACTAGCAATTTTAAGCTATCTTGGACTGGCTCGTGGGATATCCACCTGTACCAACATGGGTAGCTAGCCCGGTGGGGTGGAACTCTCCCATGCGGTCATCCAGCATCCTACTTTGAGCCACACTCGCTTCCCCCGGGCCGAATGATCCCAGCGCCCCGTAGATCACTTGAGAAGACTACACCTTGTCGACAAGTTGTCCAATGACCATGCAAGTCTAAACTCGATCTACCAGTCTTTTCTTAACATGAACATGCTTTTCCTTCTTTCTATCAAGACTTAACGAGACTCCCAAGCCGCGGGACCGATCTCGTATGCGGGACATATCAAGACTTAGCGAGACTCCCAAGCCAGGGGACCGATCTCGTGTGCGGGACATATCAAGACTTAGCGAGACTTCCAAGCCAGGGGACCGATCTCGTGTGCGGGACATATCATGACTTAGCGAGACTCCCAAGCCAGGGGACCGATCTCGTGTGCGGGACATATCATGACTTAGCGAGACTCCTAAGTAGCGGGACCGGTCTCGGCGACAACCAGTCGCGTGGACTACCTTTGTTCGTGGCAAGCTTTTTACTAAACCGACCGTAACTCGTGCCTTAGACAGGCTTGGTTCTATAGGCGACGCTAATGCTCAAGTCATAGACTTATATGACGAGCCTTGTTCTCAAGGGACTACGCGACTTGACAACCGCAGATAGAGCGGGACAGTGCTAGTAATGGCTTCGATAGCCCAACACAACACTTGTCTAACTTGTTCGGGCAACGACTCGACGAGCGAAGGCTACGCCGAGCTCCACGTCGAGGGAAAACTTGCTATGCATGGGGTCGACTTGAACAACCATGTTCGTGCCTAGACTTAAGCCAACGAGCCGTGCAAGACGACTTAACTTGCGGGACGTGCGAAGGCTATGCCAAGCCTTGCGGGACAAGACCGTGCATGCTTTATCAAGCATCCATGCGGGCGACGCCAATGACTTAGGCTAATTTCCAGTGTCGGGACAAAACGACGGGACCGTGCATGCTTTTCAAGCATTCACGTAGGCGACGCCTATTACTTAGGCTATATCAAGTGTCGGGGCAACTTAGCAACTTAAGCCAACTTCCTTCTCCCAAGCCACGTGATCGAAGGATCGTGTGTCAATTGAAAGCACGCTGAGCCGACTTCTATGAAGACCGTGGGACCATTTTCCATGTTCTAGTACATTCCAACTCGATAGAATTATTCCCTTAGCTATGTTGGTGCGTAGCTTTTAGATTAGCCGACCAGTGCAAGTTGAAAACAAACGAGTTATTAAGTAAAGGCTAAGATGAAGCAAGTTCACCGAAACTCCCCCACCTGTGCGAAGAGTCGCCTAGGACGAGCGAGCCTTCGAACAGCCGTTGTAAGGCTAAGTTCCAACGCCGTTGGCGTTTCGATTTCTCCAATTGACTTTGCGGGACGGGGCACTACAAAGGGGAAGCCGGTCGGCCAGATGGCCGGCCGCCGTAGGCGGCGCCGACGGTTGCGGCCAGAGGAGGCCGAGAGAGTGAGAGAGAGGAAGAGAAAACCGAGAGAGTGTGAGAGAGTTCGAGAGAGAGAGAGAACTGTGAGAGAGTGAGAGGTTTCGAGAGAGAGAGAGAGAGAATCCGAGAGAGAGAAAGAGGGTGCAGGAGAGAGGGAGAGGGAGAGAACGAGTGAGAGAGAGAGAGGTGTTGCTTCTCTCCCCTTCTCTTGGTTTCTTATATATGTATATATATTTTACTTTTTATTTAATAAAGAGAGAGAGGGTGTGTACAGGTGGGATTCAAAGAGAGATGGTTGTTTGATGAGTCATTGCTTGGGTTGGTGAGGGTTTGACACCTAGTAGGTTGAGGTGTCAATGTGGCTTTTGTAATGCAAAACTAAGTCATTGACTTTTATGCAAACCTGTATATATACAAAATAAAAATTCATCTAATTAAATTATTAAATTATTTTCATTATAATAAAACATTAATAATTAATTAGAGGGAAAAATATATTAAGAAATGTATAAATAATTAAAATAAATTGAATGGATACGACTATGACATATGTTATTTGGCGGCCAGAGATTTGAGGATATATATACAGGTTACGATAGGACCATGAGAAGAAATTAGGGTTAGGCCTCCTAACGGATCTGGATATCCCGTGTTCAGTCCGAACACACAATCCAGGTCCATTAACAATAGCTCGGTCCACTAATGAGCTATTGTTGTACTACCTCCCTAATTCCAAATTATGTTTGTGGGCTTCTTTTATTATATGCTCGTTTGGCTCCCCATGTTAAGATATCGAATGTCCGTCGATCAAATTGTCACTGGCAACTGTATTGATTCGACATCTTTTATCCTTAAGTATCACCGCTCAACTTTATTTGTCATGTTGGATATAATCCACCTACCGGTTTACATGACAATCCTTATGAGCTCCTTAAAGGGACATCATCAATCCGATGTATTGGGACACGAATTCCATTTACAATCAACAACCCATCATACGTACAATGTTATTATCCAATTCATAGAGGTTGTTGACCCATAATGAATCTCACTCTTTCATGAGTTAAATTAATGCACACTACATATACATGTCTATTATTATATCCGGATTAAGAGCACAAGCATCCATAATAACAGAGGTATTTGTTCACTTATGTAGTCAGTACAAAGAGAACAACTACAAGTGGTCATGTTCAATACACACAAAGTGTACTAGTGTAAACCTATAGTCAAGATAGACTAATACCAGATTACACTACAACTTTTTCAATAGATTGTCCAAGTCCATCTAGGTTGTGAATTATTTATATACTCCATAGGGAACGGATAATATGATCTTTTGTATGACACCACACACTATATTATCTATAACATAGAATATCTGACATTTGCATTAACACTTGTAACAAATACAATATGCAAACATTTGCCCATATGATTCTCATTCAAAATTTAAGGAAATAAGATTACTACAAAAATGGTGCTTCTAGTATATAGCCCTAACAAACTGCTAGTATCTCAAGTAGATGCATAAGTAGCACCCCTGTCAGATTTGCGCACCTATATCAACAGGTGCCAATTAGGGTCAACCTCGAGAAAACATAAGATGTATCAAGCGCAACCTGCACCAGTTATTAACTTGCGCCAGAGAAAGAATTTTGAGGTAAAAAATCCTATGACTTATGCTAACAAGCTTAGCATGTCCTTGTACACTCAAGGTACGGGACACCTCAAGAACAGGAATCATGTCCCGAATATCGTTAAGGACTACATTCCTGCAACTTCTTCTTGTCCTGTTAGTGATCTCCGTGAACTCTTGATTCAGAAGCAGAAGGCTGCAAATCCATCCCGTCCAGCGGTGGTCCAACAGCAAGAACATCATTGCAATCACCACCATGAAGTCGTTATCAAATGCTACTGTCAGTCAGCTAAGCGGTCTGTCTTTGATCGTTTGAACTATGTTCAGACTCCTGAACCTATCCTAGTGGACGAAGATGAACTACTCTATGCTTCTGTCAACATGGCATCTCAAAGCACTGGGGTGGAAAACGTTCGAGACGTAATGCATCCCGCAATCCCAGTCAACAGTAATCAGATCGGATTCATGAATCCGGCGAAGGAGTATACCAATATACTAGATCAATAAGCCGAGACACGATCGGTCAAAGGAATCTTCCTTCCAACCAAGATTCTCTCAGTCAACAGGACACCCCTATCACTTATTTTGTGGGTGATTCCTTATATGACTTTGATGCTAATAGTGAAAGTTCTAGAAGGACCATCTTTTCTACTAGCGCGTCTTCAATAGAATGAGAAGTGACTACTTATATCACCATAGAAGATCAAGATGCTTCCAGTCCTAACAATCAAGAGCAAAGAATTGCTGCTTTGGAGGCTAGTTTGAAAAATATGGCTGAGATGATGATAGACATGCATGCTGTGATTATGGCACAACATACACTTCCACCAGCTGTGAATCTGCTTCCGACTCAAGAACCTGTAACAACATCAGCTCCCATCAATATTAATCTGGGGGTACAGTCTCCTCACACCACTTCCATTCCTGTGTAGACTATTCCAAGTCAATCTGGTGCCAGAGGTGGTACTTATCATGCTGTACCCCCTCCTAACATATCAAATCAATCTACTGCTCCACAATCAACGGAAGATACCAATAAGGCCGTAAAACTTTTATGTACTCAATTTGAAGCTTTTAAACAGAAAGACGGCTTGCAGAAGCTTGGGATTAGGCAGCTTTATCCCATAGAATGGAAGGAAGGCCAATTTTTCCTAAAGTATAAACCCCCTACTATTATGTTGTTTGATGGCAGCACTTCGCCAAGTCAATACATCAATCACTTTGAGGTAATGATTGATCAACTCCAGCCAAATGATGCTCTACTCACTAGAGTATTTGTCGGATGTTTAGCAGGTGCAGCTTACGACTGGTACCATAGTATGCCAGATGGTTATATAACCTCTTTTTCTGGATTCAAACGGATGTTCCGAGAACGATTTTATGAGGGAACAAATGACATGACTATGTCTGCTCTCATCAAAATTAAACAGCGATACAATAAAACAATTGAAACGTTTATTGAACGATTTTCCCGTAAGGCACTCAAAATACCTCTTGGGACTCCAGATGCTCTGACTATAGACACTTGCAAATCAAACCTATTTCCTATAATCAGTATGTGGACCGAATAGACATAGTTCCAGGATTGGCCTTCATTCATAGTGAATACTAAAGCGGCAGAAGAAAGTGCTGACAAGTTCAAATAATTTGGTATTCAGATGCCTAACCTTGATAAAGATAAACATGTTACACCTAATAATAGTGGCTGTCAAAACAACCGTAATAGTAAAGAGACTTTGGCTATCAATGTTAAAGGCAAAGACACTCTAGCCGTGAACATAGGTCAATCAACACCTACTCCAATGACCCCACAACATAAGGCACCACGTCCGAAACAAGAATATTCTTTTGATGAAAATGATGTCATGAGTATCATTGACTGTCTGATCAAAAGCAATAAACTTCAACTGTCAGAGGCAAAATGGCTAGATGAAGTGGGTAAAACTGACCACCCCAAATACTATTTTTACCATAGATTTATCGGCCATCCAACTCGAGCATGTTATGTGCGCAAAGGCAAGATCCAGGAGATGGTTAATTCTGGAGCAATTACTCTCCAACAAGATGAAAAAACTGTAACTGCTAATGTTGTCTCTCTACAGTTTGATGATTTTCCTGCTCAACTTGTACAGGACGGCGTCATTCCCATCCCGAGAACCACTTTGGAGATTGTTAATCTCCTACCTGCCCGAACTAATGGTCTTGTTCCTTTGTCTATTGATAAAGGAGAGATTATGTGGATCCATCCTGATTTGGTGGCTGACTTTGAAGCACCTTCTTCATCCACAATGTCTAAGAAAGCAACCAAGTATAAGTCATGTCACATGACCGTTGGGTGAATATTGTCCGCCACCTTTAACTACCACTTTTACTTCTAATGCAAATCCTTCTTCTTTTTCCACTTCTGAGACAACAATGTCAAAGTTAGAAGCCAAATATCAACCAGCTTTCCATCTGCATAGTTCACAGTCTCGTAAATTAATGACAAAGATAGAATATGATATACAAAAGGCTTCCGGCTTGAATCATAGAAAAATATCTTCTGTACCTCTTTCTTTATGCCTTTCACATAACCAATCTCGGGTTGGCTTGGGTTACAGGGCGAACTCTTCATCTTTTTAAAAGAAATCTTCCAGAAACAAGGCAAAGAATTGCAATATAGTATCATTTGAACCTGTATCTGAAGAAGAGGCCTTAACTGGTACCAGGTCTGGAAGGATTTACCTAAAAGATTATTCAGAAGGCCAGGAGAACCCTGCTCTAGCTCTAGAGACTCCTCCAGCATTATCTTCTCCTGCTGTCAATGTTCCATCGGCTTCGTCGCCTCCAATGGAACCAATTCTTCCAAAACCAAGGACAACTGACAAAGGAAAACAACCTGTCTGCTTTGACAAAGTATTGAAGAAGTCTCCAATTCTACGACTCGAAAAGTCATATCACTTCGATATACTGGCTCAACTGGCTAATACCCCGGCAAGATTGTCAATTTTTGAACTACTGCATCTCTCAAAAGAAACTCGAGAGATATTGAGTGGAGCTTTAATGCAAGCAGATACTTGTCTAGCACTCCTCAACAAGCCAGAAGAGGAGCCTGTAACTTGCCTTCATTGTCATAGTATGATGGAGCTGATGCCAAACATCACCTTTACACAAGCTGATATATTGTTGTTAGATAATCGTCATGACCGACCTCTCTACTTCACAGGATATATCGATACTATGAAGGTTGATCGCGTCAAAATTGACCCTGGGTCTGCGCTCAGCATCATGCCAAAGACTTTACTAGATGCCTTAAAGATTCCTGTACGTAATCTTTCAACAACCATCACAACAATCCTGGGATTTAATTCTGGAAGAAGTGAACCTTTGGGAAAGATCTGCCTGAAAGTTCAAATAGGTAATCTTTGTACAAAGGTTACTTTCTATGTGATTGACAACCATGGCTCTTATAATGCTTTGCTAGGAAGACCCTTTCTACATGAGGATAACATTGTACCATCCACTCTACACCAATACCTTAAATATATAGACGTCAATGGAGAGGTCCAAAAGGAAATAGCTGACCTAAATCCTTTCAAGGGCATTGAAGCATATTGTACTGATTCTTGGATGTACAAGGAAGAATTCATAAAGGTTATATTAGCGATGGATAGTGAGGAAGATCAGAAAGATACTTCAAAAGATGTTCTCCTAATCCCTATCAAAGGACGTACTACTCGTCCCTCTTCTTCTCAGGCTTTGACTATCCATCTTTTCTCTCATAACAAACAACTTCCTGCTGTAGGAAGGGAACAAAGGGAGCTCACCTCTTCTGAGCCTCTCGTTATTGACATTCGTCGTAACAAACCTTCTCCTTCTCCCCCTCTGGTTATCAACCTCCCTAAGCCTTCTGTTAAGGCCAAAAATCCTTCATCTTCTCCTCTGGTTATTAACCTTACTAAACCTTATGTTAAGGTTGAGAATCTTATTGTAAATGATGATGTATAAATCAATAAAGTAGCATCTCCTTTACAGTATACTGATGTTCTTTATTATACTCGATGTTATTTAGAAATGGTAGATAACTTCGAACTACTTACCATAGGAGCAGTTCAACCTCTCCAAGACAAAGTATTGCTCGAACCAATGTAGGACTCCTTCTTTTTAGTTTCTTCCAGGAAGAAAGATGAACTTCCTATATTTTTAGTAAAGGAACAGAATAGAAGATCACCCTGATAGCGAAGAAGAAAATCACGATAATCGAAGACTTCAACTACGTTGTTATAGTCAGAAATTAAAAGATATCATTCAAAAGATGGGCTATAATTTTAAAGCTGGTCTCAATGCTGGTAAAGAAAAATGAACTCCTATTCGTATCCCTGCTCCAAAAGGAAAGTCACAACAATATTACAGCAAAATGAAGCAGGGATTGGGTTATACTTCGCTAATTCTGACTCCAGAAGCCTCTGAATTCGATGAAAAAGAACGATCTAATTCTTCTGGTTCTGTATCATGGGATTCAGACACTAGCGTTTGGCATGTCCATCGAGTGACGCTATCTTCCAATATGGTAACTACCGAATTTTTGGAAGATGATGAAGACTTTGTCGAAGCCTCTGAATCTGATCCTTGGGCACAAAGGATGGATACTCAATGGAGCTTCGCTTCTAGCAACGTAAGCCACCTACTAAAGATCAGTTGGTTCAAGTCGATGTTGGAAATAAAACTTTCCCAAAACCAATATTCGTCAGCAAAAGCCTTCCTGAAGTGGATAACAAGAACTGGTCCAACTTATTAAGGAATACATTGATATATTCGCTTGGAGCTATGAAGACATGCCAGGATTAGATCCCCAGGTTGCTACCTATAAACTCAACATTCTGACAAATGCAAGGCCAGTCAAACAACAACAACGTCGATTTCGACCTGACATGATGGACGCTTTAGAAGCCGAAATCACGAAGCTCATTGCCTGTGGCTTCATTAGAGAAGAACAACATCCAGACTGGGTGGCTAATGTTGTCTCAGTTTTGAAGAAAACAAGAAAGGTCCGAGTCTGCATCGACTTCAGAGACCTTAATGAAGCTTGCCCCAATGACGAATTTCCTCTTCCATTCACTGATGTCATGATCGACAATACTTGCGAATTTGAACGTATATCTTTTATGGATGGATTTTCATGATATAATCAAGTCAAGATGCATCTAAAATATAAGAAACATACATCTTTTTGCACTCTTCTTGGAGTCTATTGTTATACAGTTATGTTGTTTGGTCTCAAAAATGCTGGTGCAACTTATCAGCAGGCCATGAGTACTATCTTTCATAATCATTTGCGAAAGACGGTTGAATTCTATGTAGACGATATTGCTGTCAAAAGTCATCAAAAGAAAGACCACGTTCAAGACATGAGAAGTATATTCGATCTAATGCGCCAGCATCAACTCAAGATGAATCCCACAAAGTCATTCCTGGGAGTCTATAGTGGCAAATTTCTTGGATTCGTTATTACCTCTAAAGGTATACAAGTTGACCCTGAAAAAATCAAAGCCATTCAAGAGATGCGTCCACCACGCAACCTAAAATAGATACGATGATTCCAGGGACGGCTTACGTGTATTAGGAGATTCATCTCAAATCTCTCTGGACGCTGTAGACCGTTCACTCAACTCATGAAGAACGGTGTGTCTTTTATTTGGACTGAAGAAAGTCAACAAGCATTTGAAGACATAAAACGGTACTTGATGAACCCTCCAGTTCTAGTGGTGCCTCCAGTCTCAAGAGTACCCTTCCTGATGTATGTTCGAGCAATGGACCATTCATTAGGTGCTTTATAAGCTCAGAAGAATAAAAAAGGTCATGAACAGGCTATCTATTATCTTAGTCGTATAATGATTGGAGCTGAACATCGATACACCCCAGTAGAAAAAGCATGGCTAGCTTTGATGTTTTTTGTTTAAAAGATGCTACATTATATTACTGGCCAAACCATTCATGTTATTTCTAGAGTTAACCCTCTCCGGGTCTTGATGAAGAAGCCCAGTACACTCAATTCTAGACTTGCATCATAGGCTTAGCACAATATGATATGGTTTATGTTCCTCAAAATTCTGTCTATAAATAGTGCAAAACTTTTAAGAATGTTATCCACACCTATCCTATCATCACCAATGTCTTTCGAAGATGCACCCAAGAAGGCTGAGGCTATCCCAAAGATTGATGCAGCCATCGGCATTCATTCTGACGAGCCTTCGCCACCCATTCAGCCAGAAGTGGAAGAAAGCTCGGCTGTTCCTGAATCAAAAAAGGACATTCTTGCCAAACTGGTGGAGCCTTGAAGTACTGTTGAGGAAGGCTGCTTGTAATCTACTAGTGTCATCGGACAATAATGTCTTCGAACTTCTTACGAAATATGTCTTCAATCAAGAGGGCTCTTGTCCACGTTAATTTATGTATTTCCTTCTATCTGAGTTATGCAATAAAAGGAATTTTTTTATATTCTGATTCTCTATATTGATATCTCTTTGTCTTCAACATGATATTTCTTGAGAAAATTTCCATTAATGGGCATCATGGCGACTCGACCATCCATACCAGTTAATTGATAACCGCCGTTCGAAAAAACTTTGCTTACAACGTAGGGTCCTTCCCACTTTGCTTCGAATTTGCCTTTCCTCATGTGCGTCATAGCCATAGGACATCTGACGGTTAGAACTAGTTCTCCTTTCTGAAATGTTCGGACTTTGACTTTACAGTTGAAGGCTTTTGATAGGCGAGCTTGGTATAACTCAATATGTTGCTGAGCTAGGAGCCGTTTCTCGTTAAACACTTCAAGCTCCTGAAGTCTCAGACAATTACTGTTTTCGGTTGTGAGTTCATTGGAAATGGCAATCATTAGGGAAGGGATCTGGATTTCCAATGGTAAGATGGTCTCGCATCCATATACCAAAGAGAAAGGTGTGCAACCTTTAGGAGTATGTACGGTAGTACGTAAGCCCACAGACATTCTCCAAGGTTTTCACTCTAGTTTTGTTTGTTAGTAGAAACAAACTTCTTGAGGAGTTTGATGATGGTCTTGTTAAATGCTTCCGCCAACCCGTTAGCTGCAGGATTGTACGCTGTAGAAGTAATATTATTGATCATGTTGTCATTGCAGAATCGAGTGAACTTCTGACTGATAAATTTTGGCCCATTATCATGAATGATTCGCCAAGGAACACCGAATCTGTAGATGACATAATGCTTAATAAAATTGATAACACTACTTATCTTGACCTCAGCTAGAGGTATAGCTTCAGCCCACTTTGAGAAATAATTAGTTATAGCCAATATGAACCGTTGTCCTCGAGACGAGGGAGGGTTAATAGGACCAATGACATCCACGTCCCAAGCTTCAAAGGACCATGATGCTGCTGTCGGGTGAAAGAATTCTGATGGTTGATGGATGAAGTCAGCATGCTCGATATTTTCTTGCATACTCGATTGCATCAGATACAATCGAGGGCCAATAGTAGCCCATACGGCGAATACGATCATGTAGTTTAGGACCAGGCTAATGTGTACCACAAATACCGTCATGAGCTTCACGAATTATTTGTTTTTCTTTCTCTCCTGTGAGATAGTGTAGGAGTAAGCCGTTAAATGTTCGTCGGAGAGTGTCTTTGTAGCATTTTTATAATAGAATATGAGTGACCGCCAACGAATTATTGTAGCCTCCTTAGGACCTTCGGGTAAGATATCATGGACCATGAAGTCTATGAAATGAGTCCTCCAATCTTCAATGATGGTACAAACTTTAATCGAATTGTTGAATTCCATGTTTGAGTTGTCGACTTTAGTACTTGAGTTATTCTCAACGTAAAATAACTCTCTATTAGTGATGACGATCATGTGTTGCCTTCTTACTGGAATTGCTAATACTGCTGCAAGATTAGCGAGTGCATCAGCCTCTGTATTACACACTTGGCGTACATACTCGATAAAGAAACCTTTGAATGAAGTACCCAACCTGATTGCTGCATCATGATATGGAACCAAATCTTGATGTTGAACTTCGTACGTGCCTCTTGTTGGTCCAATGATTGTATCATATTTTTGAATATGGTTAATATATTTAGTTTAGCATTTCATTACCACTAATCTTTATTCTATCACTATAGCTTTTCTACTTATACTTATACCTTTGGTGATATATGCCTATTAGTTTACATATTAGTGATATGAGCTTTCTGTCTTAAGTTTAATTGAGTTGCCAAAATCAAAACTATGTTTTTGATTGTGGTTATTCAATTAAGTTTAATCATTATGATATCACTAACATTTATGTTATCACCTTAGCACTTATACTTAAACTCAGTATTGTCCGAATATGCATTAAACTTATCACACTTGCTACTATCTTTATTGCTTTGTTCGTCTAACATGTACATGCAGAAAAGCAATAAGCACGATCAATATGGACATATGTAATGAAGAAATTATGGTGGGCCAAAGATGACGGATCCCATAAGATTTCTCTTAATCACCCGACGACATCTCCGGAGCCACACACTCGGGGGTTTCGCTGCCGCCAAGGGAAAAAGCCAACATCTATCAAAAAAAGAAGCCATGCCATGCCATCATCATTTCAAGACTTTGAAGAAGCCTGCACCTGCTACAATATATTTGGAGTCTATAATGAGTCTTAGGAATAATTGTAAACATAAAAAATGGATGGTAAAATCGAAAGCTAGGGTAGAAATTAGTCCAGGATCATTTTTGGATGCAAACCGGCATACTGATGGTATACCGGTCTATACCGACGGTATACCGATTTTGTTCACAGAAAGTTTTATGTCTACAAAATTGGCATACCGACGGTATACCGGTTCATACCGACGGTATACCGGTTCAGTAACATTGAAAGTCCAACGGTCGGATTTCCAGCATTAAATGATCCCAACGGCTATATTTCGAGCCGTTGCAATCCCAGACCAGTATACCGACGGTATGCCGACTCATACCGACGGTATGCCGGTCGCTGACTGAAAAGTTGCCTTTGGCTCTTTTCAATGCTTTGGTTATAAATTATCTTGAACCCCTTCATTCAAGGTTGATGCTTTGAGCCTCAAAATTTCTAAACCACCAAAGCCTATCCACAAACAACTCTACAAAGCTTTCATTTGCCATCCACAAATTGTGTTAGAGTTATTGAGTTGAAAAGTGAGATCTTCATCTTATTGTATAAGGAGATCAAGACCTACTGTGAAAGGTTAAAGTTGGAGAGTCTTCGTATCCAAACTCTCAGTTGAAGTTGGAGAGTCTTCGTATCCAAACTCTTGGTTGAAGTCGGAGAGACCTTCGAATTAAAGCTCTCGTGTAAGAAGTTGGCGAGTTCTTCAGATCCAAACTCGTGTGTAACTATTTACTCAAATAGTGGATTAAAGCCAGAGAGAGTTTCGGGACTGGAGTGCCTCTTGGAAGGATACCAGGATATATCGTGTGTCGATATTGTTATTGCTTCTTCTCTTGCATTTATATTTTTAAATTGTCCATTAGCTTGTGCTAAGTGCTTGATTAGTTAGCTTGACCCTATTCACCCCCCTCTAGGGTTCCTACAATTGGTATCAGAGGAAGGACTCTATTGTTAGGCTTAACATCCTTAGAGTAGATCCTTGTTATTTTTCTATGGCATCGTATTCCTCCTACTCCTCCTCCGATAAAGAGGGTTTTACTTCTAGTAGCATAGACAATCATGTTTCTTCTAAATGCAAGAAATGCTCTAAGTGGAAAGCCATGGCTAAACAATCCTTAGAGATTCTTGACAACCTTCATTCTACAAATGAAGAACTTTCTGAAAAGGTTATTCATTTAGAAGAAGCAAATGAGTTTTTGAGAAATGAAAATAATGTTTTATTATCTAGACTTGATTCTCAAAACTCATCGTGTGTTTCTTTAAAGAGTTTGAATGAGGCTTTAATTTTGAAAATCAAATCTCTTTCCTCATCAATAGAGGATCTTAAGAGGCAAACTCATGAGCTAAATCATTTGCATGATTCTTCTATTGACTCTTTAAAGAAACAAAATGATGATTTTATTTCTAGAATTATTTTATTTGAAAAAGAGAATAATGCTTTAAATGTTAAATTTGATTCTCTTACTTGTATGCATGATGATTTGATATTAGAACATGATATTCTTAAGACCAAATCCATGCATGCTTACTCTAGAGACATTCATCATTCTAGTATGTCACATGTTCATAACCATGCTCATTCTGATACACTAGCATTAGATGCTTCTATTGCTCTCGCATTGGACACATGAGCTTTACATGCCCTATTCGTTAGACCTTTACTACCAATGCTAGAGTAAGTTCTATATGGGTCCCTAAAGCTAATAAATGTGGATCCAAGTTTATTTGGATACCAAAGTCTTCATCTAATGTTGTAGGTGAAGCTTCTTATATCGGGACATAGCACTGAGGAGCGTGTTGGTGGTTGCAAAGCTCAAAGAATCTAGCATGTTTCTCTTGATGTCTTGCTACTAGCTCACATTGATATCTGTAGAAGCATGGAAAATATCAGAATGATGATCTATGCGGCTCAGAACAGGAGAACCCCATGCGGCTCATACAGGAGCAGTCCCATGCGGTTCAGAGAGACTCTTAGTCTCATGCGGCTCGAGACAGGAGAGTCCATGCGGCTTACATAGAGACAGTCCTGCAGTTCAAAGAGTCCCCCAGCCACATGCGGTTCAGAAGTACATGCGGCTCACATTCAACCAACAGAGATATGCGGCTCGATCAACACCACGTGTCCCCATGGGACCCCTTCACACAGCTGGCCATTGAGCAATGGCCCTATTTAATGCTCTACCATGATTTGACAGCTGACGGCTCTGACATGAAGTGTCATAATGGCCCTGTCATAATGACAGACTCTTTGGGAATAGGAGAAAATCTCTGACACGATCCGAGATTGACACGTGGCTACCCCCATGCGGCTCCAGTGAAGAACAGCTTCATGCGGCTGGCAAGAATCGTCTTTCTGCGGCTCACCAAGAAGCCATCCCATGCGGCTCGCGAGTACTATACTTATTCGGCTCACTGAGAAACCATCCCATACGGCTCGCAAACACTATACCTATGCGGCTCACTGAGACGCTGTCTCATGCGGTTCATGGATATCATGCGGTTCTGATAGGGTCCACCATTAAGACACGTGGCAGAGATTCAATGGTCCCCCCGACTTGACAGCTGGTAGCAAGGAGGATTATGAGATGTAAATCAATCAGAGATTTACCATATCCCAATGACCATATTTAACGTTATCCTCATAATTAATGAGATCAGGCCATATCATTCATGATCAAGCCAATGGGACACGTGGTGAGAGATCTAAGCTTGACACAACCAATCATGAAGATTTAAAGCAATCAGCATTAATCATTCGCAGGATTCAGTGCTATCCCCATTTTATGGCCCAGATCCTTCACACTTAAAACTAAAGGTCCAGATTGGTTATACATCAGGCCGCCGCCACTTTGAGAATGGGTAATCATCCAAACCCTAATGATGCTCCCCACTATTATAAATAGCAGGGTGTCATTCCCTTGCAAAAATATACAAAGAGAGATATACGCTATCAGAGAAAAAAAATTCACAGAGAGAGAGAGAAGCCAGAAGAGCATTACGAGAAGAGCAAGAAGAGCATTTTTTCGTCAACGCCAACCATCTCGTCACAGGAGCCAAGGCTGCATACCGATCGTCCAAGGAGTAAGGCAGGGCTGCCGTCGCCTTCCCGAGCCTCTATCGTCACCCCCCAGAATCTAAAATAAACGATTGTACCTAGACTGCTGTACCTAGGTTTTCGTCCCTAGGCTTTCTTTGTACAAGCGAGTTTGTAACGTGAAGTAAAAGTCCGGTCCTCCGATAATTGTTCTGTTCTTTTATATTTCATGGCAAACACGATGGCGACTCTGTTGGGGACTAACTTCTCCACGGCTGACGAGTTGGTGACGCAATCGGATGCAGCCAAGCTTGGCTCCACGCAACAGAAGATGGTCGCCCGGTTCGACCAACAGGCGTTCGAAGAAATGCTCTACGACAAGAGCGCTGGCCCGGTCCAGAAGCGAGCCCGCACAAAGAAGGCCCGCAAGGAGTGGAGACCCCGATCCTTTGTTCCTACTGAAGCTCTTGCAGAAACACCCTCTGTTGCTCAAGGCGGCGAGAAAGACTCTCCTGCGGCCCCACTTCAGACCGTAGACAACTCCGCTGTCCCCAAGTCCGGCAGAAGAAATACTATGATGCTGGACTTGCAGGGGCAAAGAGGAACTCTATGCGATCCGAGCCGCATAAGGGTATTAGCCACAGGGAGAAATCTCATGCGGCTACATCCGCCGGCCGCATAAAGAAAATCCATACGGCCACATCTGTCAGCCGCATAGCTTATGCGGCTACGGTTGCCGACCACATGGATGAAACTCATGCGGCTATAGAAGTCAATCGCTTGCAGAAAACCTATACGGCCACAATTGCCAACCGCATACGGCCAGCCTGCACGGTCGTATCTCCTAGCCGCACAAAAATAACTCATCCGACAGCAGAAGACAACCGCATGCAGACAGCCTGCACGGTACCCAACTCTAGCCGCATAGCATCCGTTCCACGCTTCTCTCGATCAGTCTTCGATAGTCTCTCATGCGGTCCTGACCCTGATGGTTCTCTGGTTGATAAGCCAGACTCTGTGGTAGTCAACTTGGACTCCTCCTATTACGCACCCGCAAGTGCTAAAAGGAGGAAGTCTAGGGCAAAGCGGGCTCACCAAGCCCAGGCAGCTGTCCCAACCTCTGATTATCGGGGCATCCCGTTGACTATCACACGGGCCTCTGATGGAAAGTTGTATAGAACCGCTCGAGTCCAGCCCCCGGCGGAAAAAGGACAAAGTGGTTCCTCTGACCTGCGGGAGGCGATCCTCCATAAACACAAGGAAAGAGGAGGATTTTCGGTGTACAAAGAGTCCTCGCTTGGACATCACTGCACCCAAATCATCGTCAACTGCTATTGCAACAACGCGGCAGTGACGGAAGATCGGCCATCCGTCTTCCAAAGACTACAGCATCCGAGCTCAGAAGATGAGGCACCTCCTGTTGTCTCCTACAATTCCGCTCAGAGAGTCCCCGCCGAAGGGAGAGGGAAAAAGACAAGCATCTCCAGTCCCAAGATATCAACCACTACAGCTAAGAAACTGTCGTTTAAACGGTTGTCCTCCACCGGAGTATTCCAACACACCCGTTCAAAGACAAAATCTGCCGTGATGGGAAATTCATCATCCGCATCGCTGGGGGTTGTGGGAACTGGGGGTAGCACTCCACCGAACATCCGCAACAATCCGATGTTTCAAGGAGCCGAGCCCGGACAAACAACTCTCCCAACAGCTACAACAGACGCTGATGTCCCCAAGGACATCCGTGACTCTCAAGACGAAGCAAGCTCTGAGGCTAGGGATACCGTTTCCTCCGAGTTCGAGCCCGAAGAGAACATTCCCACCAATCCCTATGACTTTTCGGTGCATGGATACGACTCGGAGGGAACATCCTCTACCGTTCCTTCCATCACTCCTCATGTAAGGACGGTGTTCATGACGGACAGCAATCAAGGTCATTCCAGTGATCGCCAGCGCATCGACAATCTCGAAGCCATATTACTTGCTTTGGTCAAGTCTGTAGACGAGATTAAATCGGCCCTTCCAACTCTGCAAGGAGGAACGCCTGGCCAAACGAGCGTGGGTCCCGCGATCAATACGGACTCGAATTCGACGGCACCGAACCCGGGTAACAATCCTTCCGAAATAACAGCCCCTACCGCGACAGATGACGCCCGAGAAGTAAGAAGAGAGGTTCAGGAGCTCCGAGCCATGTTCCATGCCCGAGAAAACGCTCAAGACCTCAGAATGCGACAACCATACCCTGCTGAATGGAGGGATGTTCCATTCCCACCAAGATATAAGCCGTTCAATATCAACCCGTATGATGGCAAGACCTCAGCAAGTCGGTACATCACATACTTCGAGGTCACCACCGACCATCTGCCCCACGATGATGCTATCCTCACACGATTATTCATTGGGGCGTTGGAAGGAGTCGCCTTCGACTGGTATCGCAATCTGTCGGACAACTGCATCCACTCCTTCGCCGGCTTCAAGCGCATGTTCTTGGAGAGATTCTACGAAGTAGGGCAAGACGTCACCATGTCCACCCTCATGGACGTCATCCAAGGGGAGAAGGAGCTGACAAGGAACTACATTGAGCGGTTCCGCCAAATCGCCATGAAGCTGCCCTCCAGAAATCGAGATTCCTTTTGATTGAAATTTGCCAAAAGAGACTGCTTCCAACGATCAGTCTCTGGATGGGCGAGAGTCAATTCAAGGACTGGAAGGCATTTATCATCAGTACCACAAGTACCGAAGAACGACTGAAAAAGGCTCGCCAACTGGGATTGTACATCTCGGAAGAAGAAAACAAGGGCAAGCGTCCCAACAACGATAATGGGGGTAACCCCTCCAACAATCGGGACAGCAAGGGAAACAGGCTATGGTGGCCGATACAGCACAAAAACCTGAGCCGAAGCCCGTAGACAAATAATGGCCGTAAATCACTTACTCCTTCGAAGACAGTCACGTCAAGCCCATCTTGGACATGCTCATACAAGGGGACAGGATTCAGCTTCCTCCACCAAGACGGGAACCGCGGCCGACAGAGATGGAAAATCCAAAGTACTGCCATTATCATCGCTATGTTCATCATGCTACACACGATTGCTACCAGCTGAAACGGTACATCCAGAACCTCATCGATTCGAACGCTCTGGCCATCGATTTCGAAGAGGTAACCGTGGCGGCCAATATGGTGTCCGTACAATTCGACAGCTTCCCTCCGACGGAGACTCAAGACGGGGTGGTCCCCGTCCCTCTAGCGACAATGGAGATTACTAATCTTCCATCTCCCCGAGATCAGGCTGCTGGTCTAGTACCCCTTACCATATCACGAGGGGAGGTCATGTGGATCCATCCAGACTTGGTATCAGAAGTGTCTCGACCTACACCATCTACCACCGGTAAAAAGAAAAGTAGAAAAGTCAGGACCTACCACACAATCTCGGCAGACAACGAGGAAGCCACAACCGTCGTCACGCGGTCCGGAGCACAATCCCAACTTGTGGTTGACAATCCAGCCGAAAATCATCAACCCACTACAACTGATGCTCCGGGACCGGCTCAGCCTTCGACGACCGACAAGCCTAGGCCAAGGAAGACTCGCTTCGACAAATCCCTCCAAAAAGAGGCAGCCCAAGGACTAGAAAGGCCCTACAACATTGGCATCTTAGCACAATTGGCTAACACACCGGCCAAGTTGTCACTGTACGAACTCCTAAGGCTCTCCAAGGACGTTCGCATTGCATTGAGCGAAGCACTCCAAAATGTCGATGTCTATCTGGCTCAATCCAACCTCACCGGGGAGGACTCACCCATAGATCTCCAAGACAGTGCCTGTACGGGAGCAATGCCCAACATCGTCTTCACTCCGCAGGACATGCTCATCAAAACCAACCAACATGATCGCCCGCTATACTACACAGGGTACATCGGCGACGTGAAGGTGGATCGGATGCACATAGATCCTGGCTCTTCCATAAGCATCATCCTGAAGGGTCTGCTACATCATCTCCGTATCCCAATGCACCGCCTGACACCTACAAGCACCGCCATCAGCGGTTTTAATTCGGGCAGGAGCTACCCTATTGGGAAGATTCGTCTGAAGTGTCAAATTGGTGACCTCCAATCCGAAGTCACCTGCTACGTCATAGATGTAGACACTTCTTATAACATCCTCTTGGGGCGCCCATGGAGACACCCATGGAGACACGATTACATGATCGTGCCTTCCACGCTACACCAGTGCTTCAAGTATGTCGACAAGCACGGCTTTGTAAAGACAGAATTTGCTGATATCGATCCCTTCAAAGGGATCGAATCCTACTACTCAGACTCCTGCCTATACGAAAAGTCGAAGAGGCACCTTGATGAAGAAAATGAACAAGCTGGTACCGAAACGGCCATGGGATCAGAAGGACCTCTGACGATCCACCTCCAAGCTCGCAAACCGGGCAAGTCGGCACCCCTTACTGCCACTCTGCGGAAGGACGCGATCAGCTTCTCGACGCAAGAGGAGCAGATGACAATCCGGCTGCCAAGGTCCGGCCAAGTGTCGAGACCCACAACGGGGCCACTAACAATCAGACTGCGGAGAGTCAGTCAACCCCAAACGGAGAAGCTCAACCCCTCCGACAAGCCGATGACGATACGCCTTCCCAAGAAGGGTCGTCACCCCGATGCAAGGTCTGACACTTCTAGCGAACCAGCCACTCCTCGCTCCACATCAAGTGCCAAACTGGGGATCGCTAGTCTGCCAACAACTCCACGCTCTGCTCCATCAACTGAACCACTAACAATCAAGCTTCCCAGGACATCCTCTCAGTCTTCATTCACACAGGAGGTAGCCGAAGAGGAACCAGAGTTAGCCAAGTATGTGGCTGTCCACACTGATGTTCCCTCCGCTGATGATGTAATCCCCCTAGAAAAGATACCTTATTTCATCAATAAAGGGTTATCTTTGAACTACACCGAGCTCAATAAGCTATGTACAATGTATGCTATGGAACACGGTATAGGCACTCACCTACACACACAAGTGACAAATGTGTACACCGCGATCCAGCTTACTCCAGTAGAAGACGCTTACCGAATAATCGAGGAAGGAGATCATCCGATCATCTTCGGCCGGACGAACAACCCGTATCCCTTCACCATAAAGGAAGCCGACCTCGGGACAGATGCCGGGAGACTACCTCTGTATCTGTGTAGCCCACAATCCAAATATCTCATGAAGACACAGGGGTATGATCTGGAGAGGACGCCAGGTATGAACTACGGCACTGGGCGACGATTACCTTTGAAGCCGTCAGTCCCGACGGGCAAACCACGGAACTACTATAGCAAAACTCGATGCGGGTTAGGGTATGTAACGCCTACTACGACCCCTGAAAGTTCAGATGAAGAATACGACTGGCAGTTACATTCAACCGGATCACCAACTTTCGACTCGGATACCAGCATCGGAGATTTGTTCAGACAAGTCATGTCAGTCAACATGGCATTCGTCGATGCTTACGAGGAAGACGAAGACATCCCCGAGATCCTCGAGCTAGAGCCATGGGACCAGCAATTGGATGCACAATAGGAAAAGCGGTTCGAACTGAGAGAACCCCTACTGAAGATGAGGTTATACAAGTTGACCTCGGCAGCGAATCTTCTCCAAAATCAATTTTCGTCAGTAGAAGCCTAACAGACGAAGAACGAGAGTCGCTGCTAGAACTTGTCAGAGAGTACATTGATGTGTTCGCCTGGAGCTATGAAGATATGCCAGGGTTAAATCCCGACATTGCTCTTCATAAACTCAACATTCGACCAAATGCGAAGCCAGTCAAGCAACAACAACGACGCTTCCGCCCAGGCATCATGGATACGATCGAAGCCGAAGTCAACAAACTGATAGCCAGCGGCTTCATTCGTGAGGAGCAACATCCCGATTGGGTCGCCAATATAGTACCCGTTCTCAAGAAGAATGGAAAGATTCGAATCTGTATCGACTTCCGCAACCTGAACGAGGCGTGCCCTAAAGATGAATTTCCCCTTCCTATCACAGATATCATGATCGACAATACCTGCGACTTCGAACGTATGTCATTCATGGACGGCTTCTCGGGGTACAACCAAATCAAAATGTCTCCCGACGACGAAAAGCATACATTATTCCGAACACCAATTGGTACGTACTGCTACACAGTCATGCCTTTTGGTTTGAAGAATGCCGGCACCACATATCAAAAAGCCATGAGCATTATCTTCAGAGACCATTTACGCAAGACAGTGGAGTGCTATGTTGACGATATAGCCGTTAAGAGTCGCTACAAGGGAGACCATCTGCAGGATCTAAGGACGGTATTCGACCTAATGCGAGCGCACAATTTGAAAATGAACCCTACGAAGTCCTTTCTGGGCGTATCCAGCGGGAAGTTCTTGGGCTTCATCATCATTGCATAGGGTATCCATGTAGACCCTGAGAAGACGAAAGCAATCATGGAGATGGGTCCCCCGAGAAATCTCTGCGAACTCAGAGGCCTCCAAGGGAGGCTAGCTTACATCAGAAGGTTCATTTCCAACCTCTCCAGGCGATGTCGACCGTTCACGCACCTCATGAAAAAAGGAGTCTCATTCGTATGGGACGAGGAATGCCAGCGTGCTTTCGACAGCATCAAAGAATATTTGTCAAATCCTCCAGTTTTGGTGGCCCCGATTCCTGGAAAACTATTCCTGCTCTATGTACGAGCAATAAAACACTCCCTCGGGGCTCTGCTGGCATAAAACAACGACGCAGGCCATGAGCAGGCCATATATTACTTCAGTCGAATGATGATTGGGCCAGAGCACCGATACACCGCTGTGGAGAAGGAATGCCTCGCCCTGGTGTTCGCCATTCAGAAAACGCGAGACTATGTCACCGGACAAACGATACATGTGATCTCACGAGTCAACCCTCTCAGAGTCCTCATGACTAAACCAGGGGCACTCAGCTCTCGACTCGCTACATAGGCAATATTGCTGTCCCCTTATCATATGATTTTTGTTCCACAAAAGGCAGTCAAAGGTCAAGCCCTGACAGACTTCTTAGCAGCCCACCCAGGCTCGGAGTCCTCCAAAATATATGAAGAGATCCCAGATGAGGTCGTCGACTCACATGCAACCTCTCACGAGGCTATATGGCGAATATTCTTCGATGGTGCTTCGAGGACCGGACCTAAAGGCAATATAGTCGTCGGAGTCGGGGTAGTGTTGATCTCCCCTTCCGGATTGGTGATTAATCGCGCTTATTCTCTCACCGAGCCCTGCTCTAACAATGTGGCCGAGTACAATGCTCTGGTCATTGGCCTCCAACTTGCAAGAGAGCTGGGGGTAGAATACCTTGAAGCATACGGCGATTCCCAACTAATCGTCAATCAGATCCGGGCCATACGAAGTCCGCCACGAAGACATGATCCCTTATCACCAAATAGCGATTGACATCATCTCGTCATTCGAGGGGTTTTTCATCGAACATGTCCCCAAACTCCAAAATATCGAAGCTGATGCCTTAGCTAGTCTTGCCGCTTCCCTAGCAGTTTCGAGTTATGATCGCCAATCAGTGGATGTAATAGGCCACGAACTGGTCTGTCCTAAGAACAATGTGCAATTCGTGACGAGTTATTCCGCACAGACGATCGATGAGGCCCCAGATTGGAGACAACCATTCGTCGACTTCGTCGTCTATGACATCCTGCCCGAGAACCCAAAGGAAGCCACCTCCATTAGACGGCAGTCTCTCAGATTCTTCTACAATACAACGACGAAAATGCTGTATCGCCGCTCCTACGACGGATTACTACTTCGGTGTATGTTAAATGCAGAAGCCAAAGAAGCCGTACGAGAAGCTCACGACGGTGTCTGCGGGGCCCACCAGCCCGGTCCTAAGTTGCAAGACCGCCTTCGACGAATGGGCTACTATTGGCCCACGATGGTGGCAGATGCGATAGATTATGCTAGAAAATGCAAAGCCTGCCAAGTCCACGCGGACTTCATTCACCAACCATCCGAGTTTCTACATCCGACAGTGGCGTCCTGGCCATTCGAAGCATGGGGAATGGATATCATTAGTCCAATCACCCCACCTTCCTCCCGAGGACATCGCTTCATACTTGCGATCACTGATTACTTCTCCAAATGGGCAAAAGCCGTCCCACTCACAGAAGTCAAGACTTCAAACGTGATCAGCTTCCTTAAGCATCACGTCATTTACCACTTCAGATTGCCCTGAAGGATCATCCATGATAATGGTCTGGAGTTTGCAAGCCATGCATTCTATCGATTTTGCAATAAGTACCGTATTCAGAATGTCGCTTCGACACCATACAACCCGATAGCAAACGGGTTGGCAGAGGCATTCAACAAAATAATCATCAAACTCCTCAAGAAGTTTGTCTCCTCCAACAAACGCGACTGGAACGAGAAGCTCGGCGAATGCTTATGGGCTTATCGCACCACAGTTCGAACAGCCACCGGGAATATACTATTCTTCCTGGTGTACGGGAGTGAGGCAGTCCTACCATTGGAGACTCAGATCCCCTCACTACGTGTCGCCCTCACACATCAATTGACGACAGACGAAAACCATCATCGTCGGCTACAGGAATTGGAGGCACTAGATGAAAAGCGCATCTTGGCTCAGCAACGAATTGAACTATACCAAGCATGCATCTCTGGAGCCTTCAACAAGAAGGTCAAAATCAGAACATTCCAGGTGGGCGATCTCGTCATGGCAATCCGAAGGTCGATGGTCATGACTCATAAGACCGTCGGCAAATTCCAGCCAAAGTGGGAAGGCCCGTTTATCATTGAGACAGTATTCTCCAACGGTGCTTACCGCCTCGCAAAACAAAACGGAGACTTGCTCATGTTGCCCGTCAACGGCAAGTTCCTGAAGAAATATTATGTCTAAACGATATTCCCTCCAGCTCATCGAGTCATGTACCAGCTGGTACCGCTGAACTCACATCCACAACATTTCAGATTATCGAGTCATGTACCGGCTGGTACCGCTGAACTCACATCCACAACATTTCAGATTATCGAGTCATGTACCGGCTGGTACCGCTGAACTCACATCCACAACATTTTAGATTATCAAGTCATGTACCCGCTGGTACCGCTGAACTCACATCCATAATATTTTAGATTATCGAGTCATGTACCGGTTGGTACCGCTGAACTCACATCCACAATATTTCAGATTATCATGTCATGTACCCGCTGGTACCGCTGAACTCACATCCACAATATTTCAGATTATCGAGTCATGTACCGGCTGGTACCGCTGAACTCACATCCATAACATTTCAGATTATCAAGTCATGTACCCGCTGGTACCGCTGAACTCACATCCACAATATTTCAGATTATCGAGTCATATACCCGCTGGTGCCGCTGAACTCACACTTTCTCAATATTCTAAATTACCGAGTTATGTACCCGCTGGTGCCTCTGAACTCACATTCTGGTCACTCTTTCAGATAGTAAGTCACGTATGATTATACCTCTGAACTTTCTTCCTGGGGGAGATCCTCCCTCATGATCCACTACCCGCACTCCCTGTGCACAAAAAGGGTAATCGATCCACAAATTTCCGAAACGGCCATGTCCTCATTACCTCTGAGTCGTTTTCACTTCCACCAAAAATAAACTGCCCCCTCGCATAGAACTTCCACGTTCTCCTACCTCTGAGTCGTTCTATGTACCCCCTCTTCATTGAGCCCACTCCTGCCATGTCCTCATTACCTCTGAGTGGGAAGGCTCCGTCGAAGAAACCTTCATGCTTGCCATGTCCACATTACCTCTGAGCAAGTATGTTGGTCCCCTTTCAAGCTATTATCTGTACCCACAACCTGGGTACGACAAGGATAATAGGTCCACAAATGTCCCCTGTTGACCACAAATGTCCTCTGTTGACCACAAACTTCCTCTGTTGACCACAAATGTCCTCTGTTGTCCACAAATGTCCGCTATTGACCACGAATATCTTCCGTGAAGTCTCCCATGCCATGCTCTCATTACCTCTGAACAGGAAAATTACACGATAAAAAAACCCTCATATTTGCCATGTCCTCATAACCTCTGAGCAAATATGTTGGTTTTCGTTCATCCCATTATCCGCTGAACCAGGGTACGCCAAGGATAATAGGTCCACAAACATCCCTTGCTAAGCTTCTTAGCATAAATCCACCATCTCACCATGCCCCGGGAGCCCAGCTGCTCTACGGCATTCTTTTTTCTAACACTAAAGAACACCCATGACCACTTTGCCATGGCTGTTCCGGACATCCTGTCCAAACTTGTTATCCGTACCTAAAACCAAGGTACGCCTAGGGTAACAGGTCCACAAATAATCCTCTAGCAAGTTCAATTCCACAAATGCCACAAGTACAAGAAAGAGAAGACGAGTTGAAACATGCTCATTTATTCAAAATTCAAAGGGCTACATCATTTGGGATCACGTCCCTTACAATAAAGAAAAGAAAAAAAGAGAAGAGAAGCAAAAGAAAACAGAAAGCTGATTACTGCTCCGGGGCACATAACGCCCTGAGACGGTCCGTCAGCAAGGCAACCGACCGCTCAAACCTCTGGGTAGCTCGACGCTCTGCCTCTTGGGTCAGCACCGCCTCGTCCTCCAGTTGAGCATGGGCTTGCCAGTTATCCTCGAATCTCTTAAAGGCCCGCTCCAGGTTAACAGAAGATCGGGAAACCTTCTCGGCCTCCTGAACGATTGACTCCTATTCCGTCTGAGCAGCCTTCAGCTCTGACTCTAAGAAGGCCAACTCCTTCTGGAGTGCGAGAATCCGCTCCTTCGTATCAGCGATCCCACGAGAAGCAGATTCCTTCCGAGCTTGATAAGCCTGACTTCGACGACCTAGCCGGTCGTACGAAGCAGAGAACTTGTCAAGGTCTCCCCGCACAACTGGTCTGGCAGTATCTCGAGCAAGTTTGATCCTATCCCGAGCAGCAATGAGGAAGCCCCGCTCCCGTTCAATCGCAACAGGCAAACCCGCCTGCCGTATCGCCAGCAATTGGGTCACAAGCTGATCAGCCTCTGCTAACTTAGGCTACAGGAGTGCAGCCAACCCTACCCCGCCAGGAAGGGATTCAAAGTTGCGACCTGACCCAGAGCGCACCGGAGAGATAGAGAGAAAGGGGTCCCCCGTTCTACAGCAGCGTCTACGCCCCTTTTTAAGTGGCGATAGAAGCTGTCGACCACATCCTGCGTCACCTCGTCCAGAGCCTCCGAGGAAGCTGGTGTCAACGGGAGTGTGGCCGGTAACGTTGATGAAGACGCAATAGAATCTGCCGCTCCCGCCACAAGAGAAACAAACTCCGCATGGAAGGACGCATGAATAGCGGCCAACTCCTCTTCAGCGGCCCGCAGAACTTGAATGCTCGGCAGGGTCGAGAGGTCAATCTCTGGAGCCGTATAATCGGCAGAGGATGAGGTGGAGACCATCGCCAGCTCCATTCCCATCTGCCCGGGGCTGGCGGGAGGCCCCTCGACATGAGATGGCAAATGAGAGGAAACATTCCTTTCTTCCAGATCACGGCAGGCCAAGCCTTCCCCAAGAACATCCGCGATGGGAAGTAAAGGGTCAGGACCTGCAGGGCCAAGGCAACCATGAATCGATTTGACCCGGAGGATATGTTGATAGAGCAAATAAGCCCCCTCACTAGTCAATATTTGACTTATCTTACCAGTGGAGGAGTGTGGAGGCTGAAGTTCGCCTACAACCACTGCAGCCTCTTCACCAACAGCCTCCGAGTCAGGTATAATAGACTCCTCTGCCCTTGCATCCTCGGGAGGGGATGCACCGAGAGAGGCGTCCCCTTGCTGAAGTTCAGCGATCTCGGAGACGGGCCCAAGGAAACCTTCGTCACCCCGGGCCGAGGCCTCAGCAACCTGGGAGCTTCCAGCCGCCGCTGAGAGAGCCCCAGCAGAAAGGACCGCTGCACACACGCCGCTAATCAAAGCAGCAAGGGCCGGATCAACTCCAGGGGCAGTAGACGGTTCAGGAGAGGCCGGTTCATCAGATGCCTACAAAGAAAAGTGATTAAGTCATATCTCCGAGAGGAAAGAAAACTACAACAAAGAGATGGCTCCGACTTGGTCTTACCTCCGGAACAGCGTCTGTACCTTCACCCCTCTCCGTAATAAGTAGCCTACGGGGTCCGACCGCCGCTCTCTTCACAGAAAAGGCTACTCCTCCGCCAGTGGACTCACGCCTGCCTCGCTTACGTGAGGGACCAGGTACGACAGGCGGTAGTTCTACCCGCACTACCTCCGGTACAGATGGCAATTGGTCTACCGCCTCATCTAATATAACCGACGGTTAATTCGTCATTATCTCATCTGCCATGACGGGAGGCTGACCCACTATTGCCTCGTCACCAGAAGAAAGAGAGTCCTCGTCGTCCTGTTCGTTGTCTTCCTCAATTGTGTCGAAGGACTCGGAATCGGGCGTAGGAACTCTATTCGCTCCTTTCTTCTTTGCCCTCGACACCATAGCCTTCTCCGCCAGGCGAGTGCCCACAATGAAGCTAGTCCTCGGGTTAAAACCGAGGGAAGGAGGATTTGCCGTAACATGATATAAGGCCGCCATATGCAAGATTTCCCCTATCACGTTTGCGGCAGGGACCAAGAAGCTAGTCCGAGTATGACAAGTGTCATAGTAGCTCCATGCCCTAATACCGTCAAGAATGCTACCTTCAAATCCCAGGTGGGAACTGGGACGCCCGAGGAATAGCTGACTATACCCAAATTGACTGGCAAACCTACTGGGCAAGTCGGGCTCTAAGTACACAGTGTTGCGATTGCGGTAAACTAAATACGCAGGGCGAATTTTACACAGCCAGAAACGTATCTTTTCAGGTAAGGAATGAGGAGGTCCAACACCATCAACATGAACACTCCTCACTTCTTGGTCGGTGAAACGGGGAACGGACACGAAGAAATTATATCCGTCCACCCTCACCAGCATCCTCCGACACGCCGGCATGGTGCTACATTCCCAAGGATGATGGTGATACCTGAAAAAAAAGCATCGTCGTCCGTAACGCCATCCCCCGTCCCAGGTCTCATCAAAGACTGATAATGCAACAGCAGCCGTCCGAACAAGTAATGATAAGGCAGTTCTATACGTTCAAAGTCTATTGCCACGTCACGAGCAATGACCTTGGACGAGAAGGCACGGAGACCATGCTGAATACTGTATACCATAGCAGGAAGAAGAGCCAGCCTGACCCCAAAGGCCAACTTCACGACAGGGAGAATGAAGTGGCGACTGATCCTCTCGATAGAACCTGCCCCTCCTGAGACCACACAATTGCGCAGCCACACCATTAAAAACCCCGCCAAGAGTGCCTTCTCTGACAGCCACCGGGTACTATAATAAAAATAGCTGAAGGAGTCAATCTGGCTCCCAAATTTGTCACTTTTGGACTTCGACCTTCTAGCAGTCGACACCAAATCCTCTACTTCCCTAGGAGTTTGACGATCCCGGGAAGTAACCCGGCCAGCAGCGCTGAATTTGAAAAGGTATGAGACCCAAGATTTGGTATGGGGAGCGTCCCCTTCTGAGCTGTTATTTTTCTGGATAGCCGTTCGGTGACAGGTGCTATGATGACACAATAGTTCTTGATACACAGTAACGAAACCTGGGAATCGTCGGTCTAAATCCTGGAACTCTTCATTCGTCGGAGTGTACACTTCGAAGGGCTCGTCTCCCCAGGGGAGCTTGGAGACAGCATATATCTCGTGAAGAGCGATCCCCAATTCCCCCACAGGGGTGAAGAAAGTCCCTGTCCGATGATTGTACATCTCCAGAAGGGCTATGAACAATGGCTTATTAACGGGCAATCAGTGGCTGGTACCCCGGATAGCATCATAAAGATTGACTTCTCGCAGAAATTCCCCGTAGTTCCATAGAATCCACGAGGTCAGATTAGCCCACGGGGGAATAGGGTGTAACCAACTCGGCAGTACCAATTTGCCAACAGGATAGGACCCTTTGCGAGCAAGCTGGCTCAGGAAAGTGTCAGCCTGAGTGAATGAGAAGTTAGGACCGGGGGTATTGATGAAGGTACCCGGAACTAACCCCATCACAGATCGACTGGCCGGATCCTTGATCGTGCGCACTGACCCGGTGGTTTTGTTGTAACGGATGTTACCAACAAACATCCCCGGTCTGGTTAGAGTGAGGGTGTCTGGCATCTGCCTGTCCAAGACGATCATGTTGAACCACGCAAAAAGGAAATGGCGCTTCATAATGTGGATGTGAATCGGTATCCCGTCCAGGTCAAAATCCCAACTCTCGGAAATATCCAGCACTCGGGAGTTTTCTATGATCAACGTATCCCCAAAGAGGAAGACCAGTCTCAGATACTTCCCATCAGACTTTTCGGAGCTCATCATGTCACTAAGGAATTAGAAAGATTGAACCCTGATAGCTGTTAGTCGCTCCAAAGGTTCATTAACAAGGAGCTGCTTGGATACTTGATGAACTAAATTATCCGGATACATGCCCAAGGCGAACTGATGCGAGCCAACCAGAAGTTCCCCCGCAGGATTTACTGGCAGATTCACTGAAGAAAAACAAAAGAAACAAGTCAAAAAGATAGCTGAAACACAAACTACGTGATGCTTATGCGGCTTAGCTCAGTATAGCCTCATGCGGCTCAGTTTGAAAGAGTTCATACAGGTCAGTCCGAATGAGCTTATGCGGCTCAATTTGAAAGAGCATATGCGGTTAAGTTCGAATAGGCTTATGCGGTTCGGCTCGAAATGAACTTATGCGGCTCAGCGCGGATGATCTTATGCGGTTCGAAAGGAGCATATGCGGATACGGTCCAATTCGAATAAGCTTATATGGTTCGGCTCGAAATAGGCTTATGCGGTCCAGTGCGGATGAGCTTATGCGGTCCAGTTCAAATGATCTTATGCGGTTCAGTTCGAAATAAGCTTGTGCGGCTCAGTTTGAAAGATCTCATGCGGCCCAAGTCCAGATGAGCTTATGCGGCCCTGATGATGAAGTAGTTATGCGGCTGTAAACAACAACTTTCATGCGGCTCAGGCCTGGGTCATATCCCATGCGGCCAGAACATGAGTCGGATACGCAGCATACTTGGAAATACAGGCTCGTGCATAAAATATGCGGCGTAGCCATGACAGTTCATGTTCCTACCAGCAATAGGCGGGTGAACGTCGGGGTGAAAAATAGGCACGCCAGCCGTCGGAGGAGCCGCCACGTTCGCCGCCGCGGTCGATGAAGACGCGGCCTTCTTGCCCTTCGCTGCCGCAGAAGACGACACAGCCTTCTTGCCCGTAGCAGCAGCAGTCTTCTTGGGAACCATTGCCGATCGCTGATAGGAGAAGACGAAGAGGAAGTCGACAACAAGGAGTTCGAGCAAAAGAGAGAAGGTAAAAAAACCCTCAAAGAATAAAATTACTCCTATTTATAGGCGAAGGAGGCTCGAAAAATCAAACAAACGCCTCGATCCATGCGCCGTCTAAAAGAATAAAGAAAAAACCGCTTCGGTCAAAACAAAACTGACCCTTGGGATCCTCCCCCAAGAGGCGGTGAATCAAGGGCATTTAATGCTGAATATTTGTACACGTGGCTAGGACACGTGGCAAAAAGTCTATGCGGCCTAACAACTCATGCGGCCAGATAAATCCATGCGGCTGAATCATCTATGCGGGCAACAAAGGCCATGCTTCTTATTCAAAGTATTTTAATTTTACAAATTAAAAACTTTGAAGGGGGTCTTGTAGAAGCATAGAAAATATCAGAATGATGATCTATACGGCTCAGAACAGGAGAACCCCATACGGCTCATACAGGAGCAGTCCCATGCGGTTCAGAGAGACTCTTAGTCTCATGCGGCTCGAGACAGGAGAGTCCATACGGCTTACATAGAGACAGTCCTACGGTTCAAAGAGTCCCCCAGCCGCATGCGGTTCAGAAGTACATGCGGCTCACATTCAACCAACAGAGATATGCGGCTCGATCAATGCCACGTATCCCCATGGGACCCCTTCACACAGCCGGCCATTGAGCAATGGCCCTATTTAATGCTCTGTCATGATTTGACAGCTGACGGCTCTGACATGAAGTGTCATAATGGCCCTGTCATAATGACAGACACTTTGGGAATAGGAGAAAATCTCTGATACGATCTGAGATTGACACGTGGCTACCCCCATACGGCTCCAGTAAAGAACAGCTTCATACGGCTGGCAAGAATCGTCTTCCTACGGCTCACCAAGAAGCCATCCCATGCGGCTCGCGAGTATTATACTTATGCGGCTCTCTGAGAAACGATCCCATGCGGCTCGCAAACACTATACCTATACGGCTCACTGAGACGCTATCTCATACGGTTCATGGATATCATTCGGTTCTGATAGGGTCCACCATTAAGACACGTGGCAGAGATTCAATGGTCCCTCCGACTTGACAGCTGGTAGCAAGGAGGATTATGAGATGCAAATCAATCAGAGATTTACCAGATCCCAATGACCATATTTAACATTATCCTCATAATTAATGAGATCAGGCCATATTATTTATGATCAAGCCAATGGGACACGTGGTGAGAGATCCAAGCTTGACACAACCAATCATGAAGATTTAAAGCAATCAGCATTAATCATTCGTAGGATTCAGTGCTATCCCTATTTTATGGCCCAGATCCTTCACACTTAAAACTAAAGGTCCAGATTGGTTATACATCAGGCCACCGCCACTTTGAGAATGGGTAATCATCCAAACCCTAATGATGCTCCCTACTATTATAAATAGCAGGGTGCCATTCCCATACAAAAATATAGAAGGAGAGATATACGCTATCAGAGAAAAAAAATCCACATAGAGAGAGAAGCCAGAAGAGCATTACGAGAAGAACAAGAAGAGCATTTTTCGTCAACGCCAACCATCTCGTCACAGGAGCCAAGGCTGTATACCGATCGTCCAAGGAGTAAGGCAGGGCTGTCGTCGCCTTCCCGAGCCTCTATCGTCACCCTCCAGAATCTAAAATAAACAATTGTACTTGGACTGCTGTACCTAGGTTTTCGTCCCTAGGCTTTCTTTGTACAAGCGAGTTTGTAACGTGAAATAAAAGTCCGGTCCTCCGATAATTGTTCTGTTCTCTTATATTTCATGGCAAACAATATCCTTCAGTTGCCTTCTATATAAATCAATGTGAGATACAATACTACCATGCTTAGTTAATCTTCTTATTAATTCTTTTATCTAGCATGACTAGTTACTCGGCTTAAATGATTAGTTCACGCTATGTAGTTTATCACTCATTTTCTATTAAGTGTGACACATTTGATTTATGCATGCTTGTTATTCTTAATCTCTTTATTATGAAGCATGCATATCACTCTAGTCCATAGGAGCTTGATTTTGATTTGAGTTAATAGGATTTTAACTCTCCGTTTTTAAATTTTTTGAAATAGTTACTTCTTACCGATTTCTCCTTTATATGTATTATTTACTTTAAATCGGTATTTGTGAATATATATGTTTAGCACAAGCTTCTTATCACTTGACAAGTATACACTTATACTTCCATTTTAACCTTGTGCTTACATAATATATCCATTATTGATTCTCATATTTTATTTTAATTAAACCTCTTATGAATTAATTATGTTTTTGCCTAATAAAGCTTATTTATATGTGCTTTGAATTTGTGATAGTTTTTCAAACATTCATTAAGGATACATGACTATATTCATTAAAATTTCCATTTACATGTAGATCATGTATTTCTTATGTTGATATTTTTTTGTAAAAATATCTTTATTTGGGCATATGAGTTAAGCAAAAGTTTTATATTGACTTGAAGAGTATTTAAATATACTTGTTACCTTCAAACTTGTGCTTATCTCATACCTTAGCTATTGATTCCTTTGACTAAATTTGTTCTTCTTGAATCAATTAGGTTCTTCCTTAAAGTCTTCTTTTGATGATATCTTCTTGACTTTTTGGTTGGCATTATGGATACATGTTCTTAATTGATTTTTGATCTTTTCATGTATGCCTATTCGTGATATATATAGTTTCATATATATAAATGATTTCTAACTTTTGATATTTATTTGTTTTATACATTTAAGTTAGGATGTTGAGAGGAAATGTTTATTAATGTCTTGCTCATGACTAATTATGGAAGTTCTTTTAAGAATCACATTGTTTTGTGCTTTGTCTTGTTTTTATACTTACCTCATTTTTAGTGCACATTTTCAAAATATATATCTTCTATAAACTCCTATTGTGTACTATGAAAGCATTTTCATAAAATATGATTCTTGATATCTTTAGCACATTTATAGCTTTCTTGATCTTAATGATCTTTCCTTGCTCATTCCTTGGATTTATGCTTCTTTTGAATTATTATTGCCCAAATGATTTTTGTAGCACATAAGAATACTTGTAATTGATACATCATATTACTTATGATTTTAGCTACTATGGTTTGAGCTTTTGTGTTGAGATTTTTCATTTCTAGAGAATACACTTATTTCATAATGGCTATAATATCTTGCATTCTCTAGATCGATATATTATTTCATTATCTTGGACCAATCTCAACCTTGGCAAAGAGATTTATTTTATTATGTTTTCATGAGTATCTCTTTTGGTCTATACTTGATAAGAGATTGATTCAATTTTTTGTTATCTTATACTCTTATCCTTGCTTAATAAAGAGTCTACAAATTATTTTGACCATTCAAAATGTATTTTATTTATTGAGAACTCTTTGCTTAATCAAGTATTTTTAGTGTTAGTGACTTAAGATTTAATGAGCATATTTATCTTGTTAATGGCTTCCCTCATTAATCTTATTTGGATTATATAGTTTGCTTATTTGTTATATATTATTAAGCTATATAATTTTGGCTCACTTTCACACATCTAACTATATTCCTATACTTCAATCTATATATGATATGTTAGTTTATAATAACAAGATCTGTGATTCTTCTAAATGTAATTTGTATCCTATTTTAGAAACATATATTTGTTCTCTAAAACTAGTTTTACAAATTCTTGATTAGATCTTGTTTCTCTTGGAGGTTTGTGATTCTTCTAAATGTAATTTGTATCCTATTTTAGATACATATGTTTGTTCTCTAAAACTAGTTTTACAAATTCTTGATTAGATCTTGTTTCTCTTGGAGGTTTGTGATTCTATTATGTCTCCTTCCTTATTAGTCATTAGCATGTATCTCTTAAATTTCTCTTACCTTTGAGTCATGATTTCATCGTATCATCATTTACATCTCTTCTTGATTATGTTTGCAATTATTTAAATGAAAATGACTCTTTTCCATATATTTTTATTGTTTTATAAGATTTTATCATAAATATGGATTTGAGATTTTCTTTATGAGATTTGTTGGATCATGTTTAATTTGTTTATTTTTATTGATAAAATATCCTAATGGTTGAGTAGTCCTATATTATCTTATTATATGATTATCAAACTAATTTATTACTCTACTTTGACTACTCATGGATTGCCACATATGGGCCTTTGCTAATTGAACTTTATGGGTTATTAATTTACCATTAGCAAGGTTTGGATTTACCCGTTGATGCGTACATATATGGTGAAACATACCTAGTCCATGTAAAGTAATAAATTGGTTGATTCTTTCTTAAATAGATAATCATGGACATGATGTTTGAGTTTTATTTTTATTTTTATTTTTGAGCTATATTCCGTCTATCATCATGATTGTTCTTAATTGACTTTATTCTTTTTCATGATGACTTTTTCTCAAAGGATAACATGAATTGATCTATCATATTTAAATATGAGATCCTTCTATATAGAAAAATGTATGTCAACTTTTGATTATACGTGCTGAATTAGAATATTCTTTTGATCCTTCATCTTTAGTGGCTATTAATTGGATATCTCTTCTTGACTAAAGATGATATTATTCGTCTTATGACGATGTTATAGCCTTATATGCATTGAGCAAGGGGAAGAAATCCAAAGTTGATTTACCCCTAGATCTTGTAGTTATCTATTTTATGCTATAAGAGCTTTGGAACTAGATACGCATATTTTGAGGGAGAGCAAATTAATTGGTCCAATTCATGTATACCCTCTAATATGTCGTATACCTAGTTCATCATGGACCCATATTTTTTTCTATTTCATATCCTATTGATTGAGGTCATAATATTTTTATTTTTGAAGGGTTTATGAGAGTGTATGTGATTGTCCTTATTATCTTATCTCTCTCTTTCATATGGGTTAAATATGTCATCTTGCTAATACTATCTTTCAGATCTTATCTTGATGAATATTCTGCTTTCGTTAATTTGGCTTTTCTTTCATGCTTAATTGATTTGGCTTTCCTTGTTGAGGACTTATCCAAAATTCATGATTTTTATCACCTTTGGTAGTACTTTGAGGGGGAGCATTCAAGTCGACTGAATTTCTCTTTCTCAAGTATTTTTCTCCTTTACCTTCATGTTTATCTAAAGGGTATTCATATAGCATGATAAGGTAATTGAGTTCAAATGCATGAACTTGGATAAGCATATATATTTTGCAAATAATGAGATTACTTTATATCAATTGCAATATTTTATATTGATAATTCTTTTATTTTGTTCTACTATTTATTTGTGGACAATTATGATTATTAATGGTTTCTTTGATCAATGTTTCAAGTTTACATCTTTTTAATTGGTATCATGTTTATTTAATGTCATATCTCAATTGTTAGTTGCAATTATCTATTCCTCATGGCTTTTGATTGAAATCCTTTATTTCATAGTTCTCTTCCAAAACTAGAGCAATATTTCATATCCTATTGTGTTTTGGATTTATTCCTTGGATTTCAAGTTGGTAAACTACTTATTTCTTATTTTTCAAATTCTTTTAGTTTTACCAACCATATTGTGTTTTGACAAGCAATTTTCTATTTAGTACTCTACATTTGGTATGTAGCTTTATAAAACTTGTCATTACACCCTTCTTCCATTATTTTTCTTTAGTATTTCATGATCATGATTGTCTATGCCTTCCTCATGCTCTGATTTATGTACTTAAGATTAATTTTCCTTTATCTCTTAGTACGGGAGAGCCTATTTTTGATCATGGCAAAGGGGGAGAAGTAAGTTTAAGTATGTAGTTATAAGTAACCTAAGTAGTATACTTTTAGTGATATTGCTTATGTCCTTTGTATATTAGTGATACATGCATCTGTTCTGTCCATAATAAACTTAACCGATTTGCCATAATCAAAAAGGGGGAGATTGTTGGCCCAATGACTGTATCATGTTTTTGAATATGGTTAATATGTTTAGTTTAGCATTTCATTATCACTAATCTTTATTCTATCACTATAGCATTTCTACTTATACTTATACCTTTGGTGATATATGCCTATTGGTTTACATATTAGTGATATGAGCTTTCTATCTTAAATTTAATTGAGTTGCCAAAATCAAAACTATGTTTTTGATTGTAGTTATTTAATTAAGTTTAATCATTATGATATCACTAACATTTATGTTATCACCTTAGCACTTATACTTAAACTCAGCATTGTCCTAATATGCATTAAACTTATCACACTTGCTACTATGTTTATTGCTTTGTTCGTCTAACATGTACATGTACAAAAGCAATAAGAAAGATCAATGTGGACATATGCAATGAAGAAATCATGGTGGGCCAAAGACGACGGATCCCACAAGATTTCTCTTAATCACCCGACGACATCTCCGGAGCTACGCACTCGGGGGTTCCGCTGCCGCCAAGGGAAAAAGCCAACATCTAAAAATGAAAGAAGCCATGCCATGCCATCATCATTTCAAGACTCTGAAGAAAACTGCACCTGCTACAGTATATGTGGAGTCTGTAATGAGTCTTAGGAATAATTATAAACACAAGAAATGGATGGTAAAATCGAAAGCTAGGGTAGAAATTAGCCCAGGATCATTTTCGGATGCAAACCGGCATACCGACGGTATACCGGTCTATACCGACGGTATACTAATTTTGTTCACAGAAAGCTTTCTGTCTACAAAATCGGCATACCGACGGCATACCGGTTCATACCGACGGTATACCGGTTTAGTAATGTTGAAAGTCCAACGGTCGGATTTTCAGCATTAAATGATCCCGACGGCTACATTTCGAGCCGTTGCAATCCCAGACCGGTATACCGACGGTATGCCGACTCATACCGACGGTATGCCGGTCGCTGACTAAAAAGTTGCCTTTGGCTCTTTTCAATGCTTTGGTTATAAATAATCTTGAACCCCTTCATTCAAGGTTGATGCTTTGAGCCTCAAAATTTCTAAACCACCAAAGCCTATCCACAAACAACTCTACAAAGCTTTTATTTGTCATCGACAAATTGTGTTAGAGTTATTGAGTTGAAAAGTGAGATCTTCATCTTATTGTATAAGGAGATCAAAATCTATTGTGAAAGGTTGAAGTTGGAGAGTCTTCGTATCCAAACTCTCGGTTGAAGTTGGAGAGTCTTCGTATCCAAACTCTCGGTTGAAGTCCGAGAGGCCTTCCAATTAAAGCTCTCGTGTAAGAAGTTGGTGAGTTCTTCGAATCCAAACTCGTGTGTAACTATTTACTCAAATAGTAGATTAAAGCCGGAGAGAGTTCCGGGACTGGAGTGCCTCTTGGGAGGATACCAGGATATATCGTGTGTCGGTATTGTTATTGCTTCTTCTCTTGCACTTATATTTTTAAATTGCCCATTAGCTTGTGCTAAGTGCTTGATTAGTTAGCTTGACCCTATTCACCCCCCCTCTAGGGTTCCTACACCTCTAACTTGGTTGACAATCAGTTTGGAGTCTCCATAAACTTCAAGATACTCAAAATCTAATTGTTTAGCCAATTGGAGACCAATGAGCAGAGCGTTGTATTCAGCCACATTATTGGAACACGAGTCATCTAAAGAATAATCTCTTTGAATTGCTAACCCTTCCGGTGAGACGAGGACGATTCCAACTCCAGCGACAATAGCACCTTTTGGTCCGATTCGGGATGTACTATCAAAGAATAGGCACCATGTAAGAATTTCTTCTGAAATTATGTTGGACTCCAATGTTTCGTCTGGAATCTCGTCGTAGAGTTTAGACGTTTCGGGAATTGGATGAGCTGCCAGAAAGTCAGTATGAGCTTGACCTTTAGTTTATTGTCTGTCGCGGGAACCGAAACGACCTTTCTTTAAAAAGGCATGCTTATTCACTCATCAAACTTTTTAGGCCTACATTTATTATCGTTTTTTTTACTTTCTCGTAAATAAAGCTACAAATAATAAATACTCAAAATTCCCAGTAGTGTTAATCAAAATCATCAATTATGTCTTTAGAAATCCAGATGTTTTCAAAGATATCTTATCTTTATGATAAATCTGTATTATTACAGATATCGACTTTTTAGACATGATATCCTGTCTTTGAGTCCCAACTGACTTAAAGATAATCAATAGAAAAATGAGTTCACGTTCACATTACCTCTGAATTCTATTTTCTATATCAATAGATTCACGTCCACATTACCTCTGAATTCTATTATCTATATTAGAGACTTATTACGTCCATATTACCTCTGATAAATTCGTCTTTTGAAATGACAATATTCTGAGTTATATTCTGTCACATCCATATTACCTCTGAACAGATATAATTTGTATTGTTATTTTCTTTTAGGGGATATGTCATGTCCGGTACCTCTGAACATATTTTCATGTCCTTATCTATTACTTATATCTACTGTAGGTATATAATAAGTAATAGAATCACAAAAAGAGCATTATTTTTATTGCCATAATGTTCAAAAGTACATTATTTGAAAGACATGAAGACAAAAGATCCTATAGACTACTTCATTGAGGAGGCTGAGTGCTGAAATCAATGATCAATATTTTCAAATTCTCAGCCCTCTCTAATCTGGAATCAAGTATCCTTTGTCTTGTAAGAGCTCTGTCGGACTCTGGATCAAAAGGTTGTAGCAATTCTGCTCGGCGTTACAGTTCTGCACCTTCGATTTGGATAAGTGCACCCCACTGCCTCTTCAAGTCATCTAATTGACTTGCAGCAATCTGATGCTTCTCCAATACTTCTTCTTCGCATCGTCGAGCTGATTTGGCTGCTTCTTGAAGCTGAGCCATTTCAATTTCTAGTTCCTGGAGACGAACTTGATATTCAACATCTTATTTTTCTTTCTCTACAGCTTCAGTCTTATAGCAATCAACAGAAGAAGTTGTCTCAACAATACGAGATTCCAACTCTACAGAACGCTGTGAGAAGGCTACCATAGAAGCTTTGAACTTTGTTTTTCGTATTGCAGCTTCACGAGTCATCACCACGCATTCAGCATCTACAAGTTTTTAGATGTTTTCTCTTGTTAGATCTTTGTAAGACTTGATCGATTCTTCAAGTTCATTCAAAATATGATCTAAATAATTGACTCTATCCAGATCGCCAATCTTGCGAATGACTCCAATGTGGAAGGAGGAAGGGCCCCTTACAGACTCATAAGGTTGGTCCTTTTCTATGACCATCTGAATTAAAGGCTTTAGAGATGTGAAGAAAGCATTAATATAAGCGTCGACAACAGCTCTGTTCATCGCTGAGATCCTCGAGGTAGCTACTCTATTGGAATTCTTATTTTTGAAGTAACTGGAGGAACTATAGATTGTACACCAGGAGATTCGAGTACTGGCATCATAGAAGAACTTCTCTCTCCAGTTTGGGTCCCCATATCCAGGAGAGCCATAGTTGAGCTAAAACTGAATGTGGTCGATGCAGGTTTCGCAAGTGTTCCTACAGGACCCACTGTAATCAAAATACACAGTCATTACATATAAATTACAGGAATTAAGGTAAATAAAAGTTAAAGTTTTACCTAATCCTAGCAATCCATATGGATTTCACGTGGCATGTCCAGATCATAACGGAGTCTGGCCATGGTAGTTTCAGACACAGCTGCCTGACTACTCCCAGCTTCGGAACCGCATGATAAGAAATAGATGCTTCCGACCCCTGATTCTACTTGTTCAGTTGGGGCAATCATTTCTGCATCCTTGACAACAAAAGCTTGGTTGGTAGGGGTTTAAGTCTCTGCAGTATCAGTGTTAAGATTTTCATTGATCCTAGCATCTTCAAGAGCCACGGTCTAATTTTCATAATCATCAGATTTATCATTGTTTTTAGGCTCATCAGTTTTTGGACTTGAAGCCCATTTTCAACAACAGGGTGCTCCTCACCCTCAACAATAGTATGGCCTTCTTCAATTGGTAATGCTTGATTCAGCAGGATTTTTGCTGAAGTCTGATCTCCTTCAACGGCGCTTGTAGAATCATCCTCAAATGTATCGCCGTAATCACAGCCTTTGAGAGCCGCTATCATTTCTCGATCCTCTAGAGTGAGTAGAAGTTTGGGCTATGGAAGGAACAATGTCATCAAGATTAGAATCTGTGAAAGGCAACTGCTTCTCAGGAATTGTAGTCTTTGGGACTCCTGGAGTTGGAGATGACCTTATAATTCCCGCAGCAGCTAACACAGTCACGAGAATCGTCATTTGTGTGACTAGAGCCCCAAAATCCCTTCTTTAACGATCGGAGCTAGAATGCTAACCTCTGCAGATAAAAAAAGATCAATGTTGATATGTTACTCAATCAAGATCACATTAAAAGAATATTAAATTTACCTGGTAGAGGTGGTATATCTTATAAAGGCAACGTTTCTTGACGGTCTTTTGGAGTCACTATTAATCTCCTTTTGGCCTTCCGTACCAGAGGTGCCTCAGGTTCTTCTTCAACCTATTCAAGGTCACCTTGTATATTGGGATCTCTAATAACCCCTTCTTGGGCAACTTGGCCGCTTCTTGGAACTGAAGAAGGAGTTGTCTCTCCTGCTCTAGAGGATGCTCCAGTGTGTATCTGTTTTGTCTGGGATCACGTGGTCTTGGTGGTGGGCTGCTCTGTAATGACCAATATAGTCTTCTTTTTCTTCCCTACAGCCTTCGGAGAAGAAAGGAGATCACCAGGATGTGAAGGGGATGATGACTCTCTAGTCTTTCTTTCATATCAAGTCCTTTTGTTGGGGACTTCTCCTTCCGTATATTCAATGATACATCTAGTGGAACGTTGACTTCGTCAAAGAAGCCTACGAGAAAGGCTTCCAGAGGTTCATCAGCAGGTTCATGATTCTCTTCATCTCTGATGGATTGTGCAGTACGAACTCCAGCTATTGAACGTCTATCACTGGCAAAACTGTTATCCAGATTGAAGTTTAAGGTGAAGGTGTTGGCTAAAGTATAAAAATTTGCGTATGTATATAAAATACGTGGGCCTATCTGAGAGTCATGGGGCATCGAGAATGTGGCCTTAGTGCCTCTTGCATTATAATATCTCCAAGCCTTGGCAACATCTATTAGGTAACCCTTAACCTGTAAATAGGTGGTGGCATTACCTACATGCAGTTGATCATGGCCAAACTATCGAGCAAATTGGCTTGGTAAATACGGTTCTAGAAAGCACTCGTCTTCAAACCGGTACACTAGATGTGAAGGCCGGATTGTCTTCAACCATGTGAACTCAGTCGAAGATAGACGGAGAGATGCTGCTTCTAGATCCATGAGTTGTGAAGGGACATTCTCATGTCCTGGAGGAGAAGGAACACATTGAAATCTCCATCCAGACCCTCGGTTTAAAGCTCTTCGACATTCTGACAGCGTATTTATGTTCCATCGAGTGTTAGAATAATGCCTGATAAAATCACCTCCGACTGTACCCATATCGGGGCCCATCAAGTCAGGTAGTGCAATAGCAACCACCCAAATAGATATGTGTATGGCATTTCGATATGAGGGAAGTTGTCCCCTATAATTATTATCGTACACCATGGTGTTAACGAAAGAACGCAAGCCTATATTCAAGCGACATGTCATCGCCGAAAGAAGATCCATCTTGTAGCCGAATACTAGACGTACTGTGGTGAATAGCACACCTCTATGGAATCGGTCGACGATACTGGCTCCGGGTATTAGAAACTGCCGTAGCCATAAATAGATGAAACCCGCCAGCTGGGCTTCTTGAGACATGGTTTTGTAACCCAATCTAAGATAAATTTCGATTGGAGCACCAACAGTAAATGGGTACCAATCTATATCCAAGATGTTATCATAATGCTTAGTTTTTTCAATCAATTTTTCAACATCGCTGCGGCCGAGCGGTTTGAAGAAACAAGGATTGCAGGGTTGACTCTCGATAATCTTTTCTTCATGAGCATGTCCTAGAAAAAAGTATGGCAGCCATTTGGTAGTATAGCAAGTCCCTTTGGAAGAGCTCTTGTAATAAAGGAAACATATCAGATAGTGGCATAATAATTCTTCGAACACAACTACCATCTTAGAGTTCTCTGCAGAGACAGTTTTCAATTCCTCGTTTGTTTGCACATATTCTTCATAAGGGTTTTCACCTATTGGCAAATGTGAAAGATACTTCAATTCATGAAGAGCGAAGCCGATTTCCGCGTGAGGTGTCATGAAGGTACCGGTCCTCTCATCATATCTTTCAACTAAAGCCAAAAAAATGTGAGCGTTCGGGCGAAAGCCATGAGCAGTGGTCCAAATCGGATAATAGAGTTCTAATTCGAGAAGTTTATCCTTAAAATGATCCAAAACCCAAACCACTACACTCCTCCAACATTTCATGTTGGGATTCACTAAGCCCGTTAAGCGCATGGTTTGGTCTGGGTATTTTCCTTCAGGCTTTGCAAACATGTTCGTGAAAATAGGTACTCTGACGGAAAACAGCATTGATGAATCTTTAGGAGGTATACAGCTTGGTCTCAAACCTCTAAGATAGGAACTGTATCTCTGTGAAGTGCTGTAGAACAAATCCTTATTCTGTGGACCCAATATGTAGCATATCCTTCCGACTCTGGCCTGATGAATTGGAGTCAGATCCCATGCCATACGTCGGGGATAACTGGAAAATGCATATCGAGACAAAGACAAGTGTCTCGGCATTTCTGAGAGGTACATGATTATGTCCCCACCTTGATAAAATTTGTCTTCTCTCTTTTCTTTGGGCTGGGAAGTCTTCTTGATCGCCTCTCCAAATTATAAAGCGGGTTTCTTATGGCCGACATTATCCAGACTTTCCAAAGGTTCATCGTTCATCAATCATAATAAATTAGGATTTTCTTCAGCTGCGAGCACAGCTCTTCGGGACTCAAGAAGATTATAATAAGGATATTGTACGTGGGATAAGTCTTCTGGGTACTCTGAAACGTTGAAGGCCGAAGCATAAATTTTAACATTTGGGTCTTCTCTGAGATTAACTATATAAAGGCAAGCAAACAGAGGTTAATCTAACAAAAAAGTGTCTGGTTCAATGAAACAGAATATATGACATCATATGTTGTGCAACACTTATGTTGCACAATATTTTGTATTGCACGACTTCAATTTTGCACGACATATCAGGATAGCGCCACATCTATGTTGTGCGACGTATCGGGTTGCGCAACTCTTATGTTGTGCGATATTTTGTATTATGCCATATCTGTGTTGTACGACATTTCTGTCGAAACAAACATCTGTGTGGCACAACATCTCAAGTTGGCCAAACTGATTATACAGAATCAGAAAGCACAACTCTCGAAACGACGCATAACACTGTCTGGACAGCAACCAAACACCAAGAAGAGGGGCGCAAGTCAGAAAACACGCCTAATTCTAAAAAGAGTAGTCATGCATGTTGTCAAAATCAAACCAAACCCGAAAAAGGGTTGGTCGATATTCGTTGTCAAACGTTTACCTTTTATGGCCAGTTTGGCAGTCTCTCGTCATGACGAAGGGGAGCACACTGAGCCGCGTGTGTGGATGGAACGCGAGAAGAAGGCTCGACAATACCCTTTCCCTTCTCGATAGCAGATTTCTTGGGCGCCATTGATGCTAGTCAAAGCTTGGGAAGAAGAGAAGAAGATAGGGCTTTGAAGAAAAATTAAACTTCGGTAAAAAATAAAAAGTCTGAAATGTACTGTTATTTACAGCTTCAAAAGTTGAAATTGATCGCACAATTTGCACTCAAATAGTGGAGTTGGATGAAATTGGCGCAACCCAATCAAAACTAGCATGATTCAAAGTATTTTAAAACTTTGAAGTATTTTCAAATTTTGAAAACTTTGAAGGGGGTCTTAGGCTAAAAATAAAGTTACACCGCTCCTGAAGTCATATCATCAGGTTGTGCCAACATCAGGTTGCGCAACATCAGGTTGTGCCAACATCAGGTTGCGCAGGAAACAGGTTGCACGAGCGCCACATGGCAGTCTCCTCGAAAACCTATAACGACATCATCATTGCCTGACAGCTGACTACACGCATATCAAGGAGAATCCTTTCGAATTCCGCATAATGTGGAGCTCGAGAAGATTTGGTCAGATTTAACAACAACTAGCAGTTTACGCAACGTGTCAGGGTGCACGAAGATGTACTTATACGCAAGTTGAAGATGACAGCTAGTAGTTAACGCAATGTATCAGGGTGCACGAGGTTGTACGTAGGCACAAGTTGCTACATTGTGCCTCCGTGCAACCTGATGAAGCTCGCACAATGTGATCGTTCAGAGTAGGGTGACGTGGCACACAAGCCACTAACTTCCTAGAACGTGTCTACTACATTGCTCACTACCATGCGCATCTTACTCAAATAATGCCACGTGTCCATAGCAGTTGGTGGATCCGCTCGTGCAAGTTGCTATATTGCGCTCCGTGGAACCTGATGAAGCTCGCGTAAGGTGATTAAACAGTATCCAGAGCAAGGTGATGTGGCACACAAACTACTAACTACGCAGAACGTACCCACTATACTGCCCACGACCACGCACATCTTAATCAAACGATGCCACGCGTCCACAGCAGTTGGTGCAACCGCTCGTACAAGTGAACAGGAGGCGCGTAACCTCAAGTGCGTGCAACCCAAAATAACTGCTAAACAGCTATTTCAAGAACTCTATAAATAGAGTTTCAAATTAGTTTCAAAGCATCACGAATGATCATAATCTCATGTTAAAGTGCCGTTGCATCCTCCAGAGACTCGTGTCCTCGATATCACATCTTCTAAGGGATAAAGTGATCGTCTTCTGATCAGATTCATATAGTTGTACTTTCCAGAAATCAATTGTACTCTTTTGTGCTCTTTCTCAATTTGTAGAAATCAAATTTATCTTTTCGTTATTCATAAACAATGGGTAGGATGCGCTTCTTAATCGAAAGAGCTAGTTTTTGTCAAAGCCTTTAAGGGCGATTAATGACTGCTCTTCTTGATGGACGAGTCGGTCGTCCTCTTCTTTAATTATCGTTGTCTTTTGGGAAATTCGAGAAGTTTGTGGCCTAGGACTCTATAACCACCACTTTTTTGAAATGAGGGTAATTTTGTACTTTTGTAATTTTTATCATTTAATAATAATATTTAAATCATATTATGATTTTTGTTTATTTTCTTTATTTATTTTGTATTATTTAGATGGGTGAATTGTGATTTTGGTTGTTGTTAGCTTAACCCTAGAGACCGCTTCACCTAGAGACTAACCATGACCAAGGAGACTCGACCAAGTAACTGGATTGGCTAATTACCTATTTTTAGGCTAAGGGTATTTTAGTCATTGTACAGTACTTTGAATTTTAGTAATTTATTAATTAAATTGCTTGTGCGGTTTGATTAGTAGCTGAATTGGTGTTTTGGTAGTATAAGTAGTTTAACCTTAGCCAACCATGACTAGAAGCCTAATGCCATAGTTAGACTTAAATTTTCATCATTTAGATTTAATTTAGAATTTATTAGTTATTTTTAGAATGATTTAAATGAATTTTAAGTCATTTTCTAGTTAGCCTTTTAAAGCCCTTTTGACTTGGGCTTTATTAGCAACTTAGGGAGCCTAGGACCATGTGCAAACCCTAACCCTAACACCCCTACACCTGGTCGGCCATAGCAGCCCCTTTCTTATTGTGTAGAGAAACACATTAGCCTCCAAGAGTAACCCTAGCCTCCACTCTCCAAAAATCCCAACTTTTTCATCCGGAGTCCGTTTCTTCCCAAACGAATTCCGTTGCGCTCGTAGGAAGGAGATGATCTTGCTGGAGTACTGCTAGCAAGGAGGAGGATGCAATTTCTTAGAAGAAATCGGCTGACAAAGCGCTCGAGGAATTCCTTTTATTGAGATTCCGAGGCTCAATAGGTAAATCTTGATCTACCTTTGTTTCTCCTAAATTTTCTTCATTATTGCATCCATATAGGCACTCTTGATCTTTATATGAAGTTTCGTAGGATTTTGATTTCGTTTGATAGCGGTATCGGACACGTATCCTTCTCACGTTGCACGTGTTCGACAAAATGCTACTTAGAATTGAAAAGTGTTAATTTTCGATTATATTTTCACGAAATCCTTCCTTATATGATTTGTAACAAATTTCAGGAAGAAGGATCAGAAATTGACACGATTTCGACATCCGAACAGACACGGACACGCGTGCACGAGATCCCGTGCACGATCTCGTGCATGCCCTGCTGTCTGTACATCATTACTCGACGCACAGAGCTTCGTCTCATGTGAAATTTTACAAGCACGTAGGGGAAACCTCTTACCATATGCCCGTAAAATTTCACGATGTTTAGTCGAGCGAGCGAGGAGTAATCGTGCGTGCACTGGTCGGCTGAACTGTGCACTCGGGCAAAAATTTGCCGCTGGCACGACCTTCGTACGAGAACACGGTGCGTCGAGGACCCATACCAGGAGTTAGAACACGTAGCCCTATACCTAGACTATCCAGGATTTCGATCCCGAGTCGTGGCGTGGCCCGACGTGCGAGCCACGAGCGGCGACCCGCATGTACGAGTAGGCACGCACGCGCGCGCGCAGGCCGCCCGCTGTTGCATGAGCCGCTTTGTCGTATCGCTGGAACTTCGTGTCATATCGATGTGTCCTAGATCTACCCTGTGTCCCTACCTAGCCGTGTGCACGAGCACGAGGCTTCTCGTTGTACGTATGACGCGCAATCGAGCGAGAACCCCCTCTTCGACATGCGAAATCAATTTTTCGATACGCACTCTCTGGACACGACACGGATACGGTTTCAACCACTGGAGTACCCGAGCATGTACCACGTGTCGAGACCAACGTATTTGCCAAGTTTCGTGAGTTGGTTTGGAGTATTTTGTGATTTGGGTCGTTTTGTCGAAATTGCATTTTTTTGGTTCAATATTTTGAATAAAAATGTGATATTTTTTCTCTTCGACTCTTAGTCGATATTTTCTGACTTGTTAACATATATATGATATTTTGGACTTGCGGCAAGTGATCCGCGGGATTATTACCTTTTTTTTTTGCCTTTTTAAAGTATAATTGGGTTTTCCTCCAAAATAAAATTGAATAGTTTTATAGTATTTTGATCGAATTTGTGATATTTCGATTTCTTGAGTTTTAACAGATATTTCCGGAGTTTATATCAGTAATATGGTATTATGGAGATGTGGGAATTTAGCGTTGGTTTTTATTTCCTAATATTCTACCATTTGTGTATATATATATATATATATATATTTTTTTTTGTATATATATATATATATATATATATATATATATATATATATATATATATATATATATATATATATATATATATATATATATATATTTATATATATATATTTATATATATATATTTATATATATATATATAGCTTTTGCTTTATGTATAATACATATACATATGAATATAAATATGTATTGATGACTTTTATAAGAGTTAAACTTATTCTCGGATTTCATTCCTTTCCCTCTTCAAAATCATTTTTTTCCTTTTTCCTATTGAGTTATCATGTATAGTATATATATATATATATTTATATATATATATATATATATATATATATATATATATATATATATATATAATATATATATATATATATATATATATATATATATATATATATATATATATATATATATATATAGTTTCCCTTTAAATAGATATATGTGTATATGTATTTATATATGTGATATATCCCATAAATGAGAACTTGGTTTTTAATCTCAGATTTGAGTCTTTACATAGCAGTCCTTTATCACATTTTCATTAGTCTCATATTATATAATTATGTGTATATATATATATATATATATATATATATATATATATATATATATATATTTTTTTTTTGAGAAACCCCCTTCTTATTATTAATCAAGGCTCAAAATGCCGAAGCCTGACGAGTATACAATGTAAAAACAAAAGGTATACCACCAAAAGGAGAGACAGGGGGTTGGACAACCATGCCCTACAAAACAAAAAAATTAGAAGTAGGGGTGCCAGAATGAAGGAGGACTGTGAGAGCACAGAGAGCTCCTTTTGCGACATTGTCGGAAGATTTCCCGGATTAGCTGATTGGAGGAGTATTGGTGGCCCTCGTATCTCGCTTTGTTGCGGTTCTTCCAAATTGTCCAGGTGGCAGCCGCTGCTACGATCTGGTGGCCGTGGGACGCGGCACCCCAAAGGGCCAGAAGATCGTTAAAGCGCCCGGCACCTGGTTTGATGTTGAAGTTGCGATTGAGGATGCTCCAGATCTGGTTGGGAAGGCTTCCCTCCCGGAAGATGTGGTCGATGGACTCCGTCTAACGGTCGTTGCAGCAGTCGCAGGCGGACGCCAGGCTAATCCCGATGGAGTTAAGGATCTCATCGGTAGGTAATTTCCATCTCATGGCTCTCCACAGGAGGAAGGACCATTTATTAGGGATGCAAGAATGCCAGAATCGTGCAATGAAGTGGTTCTGACCGTTCACTTGGATGGCGATTCTCACCGATCGCACTGAGAATCCTCCTGAAGCTTCCAGAGACCATCTCAGCGTGTCCGATTCGGTCCCAATGCTCAGCCTGTGCTGACGAATGCTATTGACCGTGTCATTGCCGAACCATTCGCGAATCCGGTCCCAATTCCAATCGTTATTGGAATGATTCCACAGGTCTTTGATTCTACTGTTGCTTGGGGAGTAAGAAATATTCGGGATAAGACTGGTACCGATCCATCTCTCCAGGAAAGGGCTAGCCTCGCCATCGCCCAGATGAAGTCTTATCGCTGGCTCAGCCAAATTGCGGCCTCATAAAATACGACGCCAAGCCGCAGAGGCTCTACTGTTAGCTCTGGCCGTCGTAGGGTGGATATGTTTGAAGTATCTGGCCTTCATAAAACTAGTCCACAGATTATCGGTCGTGCGTAATTTCTACCACAGCTTCATTGAGAAGGCATTAATGGTGTGATTGAGTCTGGTGAATCCAAGCCCTCCGTGCTCAATCGGGATAGCCATGGCTTCCCAGCTGGCCCAGTGATGTTTGTCTTGTCCTTTGTTGTGCCCCCAGAAGAAGTTGCAAAAGATCTGCTCGATCGATGCGATGACCTTCTTGGTCGGGGAACAAGCTGCTAAGGTGTGGATGGGGACGGAGTTGAGCACATGTTTGATGAGGATAATTTTGCCTTCCGGGGATAGGGTGGCATTGTGCCATCCTTCGATCTTATTCCTGATTTTGGTGATCAGGTTCTCGAAGATACTGGCGTTGGATTTTTCGTACACAAAGGGGCAACCGAGGTAGTTGAACGGGGGATGGTCCACCGAGAAGGAGGTTAGGTTGATTAATCTGGTTGCGATCTCGGTTTTGATGCTGTTGTGGGCGTAAATGATGCTCTTGGATTGGTTGATTTTCTGCCCTGAGCATCTGGAGTACCGCTCCAGGCTGTTGTGAACCACCTCCGTCTATCCGACATCCCCAGATGAGAAGATGAGTAAATCATCTACAAAGGCTAGGTGGGGGATGGTGGGGCATCTGCTGGATGTGTGATATTGCTGGAAGTTGTGTATGTTGGCCATGTTGTTGAGGTTTCTGCTCAGCGCGTCGGCTGCAATGATGAAGACCGTGGATGATAGAGGATCGCCATGTCTGACGCCGCGGCTAGATTTGAAAAAGCCTTCAGATTGGCCATTGATGACAGTGGAGAACCAAGAGTTGCTGACGGCTCTCCAAACGGTGTTGGTCCACTTCTCGAAAAATTCGAATGCTCTGAACACCCAAATCATGAACTGTCAATCGAGTCTGTCGTATGCTTTTTCTATGTCAATTTTGATGGCGATGTTGCCCCCTCGAACAGGAAATTTCATACAGGTGATGAGTTCTTGGGCCAGCATGATGTTGTCCTGGATGTTCCTCCCACGAACGAACCCGCTTTGCTCCTCCGAAATGATTTTGGGAAGAGTGTCAGTCATTCTGGTGGCGATGATCTTGGATATGATTTTGTTGGTGAAGGTGCATAGACTGATGGGTCTAAAATCTCGAAAGGAGTTGGGGTTGTCTTTTTTGGGATGAGGATGAGATTGGCGCTGGAGATCGCTTTGGGGTAAGGTGCTCCTTCAAGGAAGGCTACGGCCGCGTCGATGATGTCCCGTTTGATAATCTTCCAACAGGTACGAAAGAAAATGCCGGTGAAGCCATCCGGTCCGGGGGCACTATGCTCGTTTAATGCCCATACCGCATCTTTCACCTCCTGGTCAGTCAGGGGGCGTTCCAACAGAGCGTTATCGGAGTCATTGATAATGGTAGGGATTTGGTCGAGGAATGATGTGTCTTTGTGGACCGTCTCCTTGGAGAATAATTTTGTGTAGTAATCTGTGGCTGCCGTTTGGATTCCCTTGTGGTCTGTTCTGATGATGCCTTGCTCGTCCGCTATATGATGAATCGCCAGTTTGTTTCTTTTGCCATTGACGCAGGCGTGAAAATATTTAGAGTTTTTGTCCCCGTCGCTGTCCCATTTCAGTCTGGCTTTCTGCTTCCAAAAATCGGTCTCAACTTTGAGCCTGAATTTGAGCATGGCCTTAGTCAGGTTCAGAGCCCTCCTGGCCGTAAGGGATCGGTCAGTGATGAATAAAGCTTCTGCTCGAGTGACGTCGTCTTCTGCGACACGTATCGCTTGGAAGATGTCGCCAAAGGCCTGTTTGCTCCACTTGGAAAGGGCTTTCCTGGTGGCTTTGAGCTTGTTGCTGACCCGAGTCAGAGGATTGGTGGACTCCTGACTGCTCCATGCTTCTGTAACAATATTCAAGAACTGAGGGTGGTCGGTCCAGAAGTTAAGGAATTAGAAGTTCTTTTTGGGTAGATTGGTGTTGATTTTGATCTCCACCAGGATAGGGGCATGATCAGATTCTGTGGAGTTGAGGTGGGACAGGGTGGTACTGATCCTCATGTCGTGCCAGTGCGCGTTGGTGAGGGCTCTGTCCAGGCGGGAGTATTGTCGGCGATCTCCATCCTGCATATTACACCAGGTGAATTTGCTGCCTTTGAACTGGAGAGGAGTGAGATGGGCGTTGAATATGAAGTCGTTGAAGTCTTACATTGCTGACAGGGGAGTGGGCCGTCCTCCGATCTTCTCTTCTCTGCAGGTGATGGCGTTGAAGTCCCCTATACAAAGCCATGGGGTGTTTGTGTTGTGGAGGTAGGTGTCGAGGAGATCGTTCCAGAGGAGTTTGCGTTTGGTGATGACGCAGCTACCGTGCACCGCAGAAAGGATGACACGCTTCGGAAGGATGGGGTGGGTGACCCAGCATGAGAGGGCCTGTTGGGGGTCCTGGATGATATCGAGTTTGACCTCCTTCGAGACAAGGATCCAAATATCTTGCTTGCCAGCAATAGCCGTGGGAAGGCCCAGAGTCATTTGGATAGATTTGAGTCTTTTGGCGGGATATATATATATATATATATATATATATATATATTTTTTTTAAAAAAAAAAAATATATATATATATATATAAATATATATATATATATATATATATATATATATATATATATATATATATATATATATATATATATATATATCCTTAATGAATGTGAATATATCTATATGTGTGTGGATTTCTTATGAATGTAACCATAGGGTATTGGGACAGATTAGGATCGACTCTATGAGCTTAGTTTAGTCGAGTTGACCGACAAGTTGACCAAGTTGACAAAAGTCAACTTTGGGTCAAACTTGATCCAAATCGACTCAAACGAACTCCGAATGACTTGAAAACTTGTGTGTGACCTAAAAATTAGTAAACGGACTAGTTGAATTAGTCTTGACCATGTTTGACCAGTGTTGACCAGGTTTGACCAGAGTTGACCATGCTTGACTTTGACTTAGAAGGACGTAGAAGCATGTAGAATTGCATTGTAGCCCTTTCTTATGATATGTTGTGACTTGTGGATACTTTAAATAGGTTTACATCACTCCATTTCAGTTACACATCCTCATCAGTAGCTCGGATTGTCAGGCGAGTACATTCTCTGACCGTTTCATTCTTGCTTAGACATATTTACTTGTTATAGACTAGTTTACTTGTTGCTTTCACGATATTATCACGGATTAGTACTATATAGATCTCTTCATGCGATGTTATTCCCTCGGATACATCGGGTATATTGTTCTCATGTACTTTATTATGTGCATCGTCTACTCATTGTATTCGTACTTATTCATATATACTCATGTGACATTCATGTACACTCATGATCATGTGAGCCTTCATGTATAACCCAGTATGCATGTGAACTAGCTATCCATGTGACGCACTACCTTTATGTGCAATAATATAACCTGGACAGATCCTTGTGTACTGATTGGGACAGGGGGAGTATTTATTTGGTTATGTGATCTACACCATTTCATGTATAACTCCAAACTAGATTTAAGTCATGTATAACCTAAGCCTGTTTACATAACCAAACATGTACTCTAAATCACGTAGTTAGCTCAGTTTTTTATCTATGTCATGTATATCTATTTCCACTATATCATGTTCTTCTTTTTACAGTCTTTCTACTATTTCTTTACAGCAGTTCATGTATATTATTCTATAGCTTGTTTGATATTTTCTTTCATGTTATGAACTGTATGAGAGATATGTATTCGTTTCTGTCCTGACTGGACCTGTTGAAAATATTACAGATGATGAGGATTGCTGTGACACATACTATAGAGCAGGCCTAGTTGACACAGGTGACCTGGACCCTCAGCAGGATCTAGTAGTTGCTGAGGACTTGCCATGAGTTAGATTAGACTTGTATTATTATCTAGTTATGAGACTTTGTGATTGTATTGAGATTTATTATGGTGTGGTTTACACCGGGATTATTCTTCATGTTGTGACTCTTTGTTGAGATTATTTTTCTCCTATTCCATCTTAGTTATTGTGATTGAGTTGTACCATATATAAATCATTCTCCAATTGGAGCATATTCTAGATTGTGTTAGATGTTGGACCTGGGACAGCATTCTACCACCGATACTGCGGTGTAGGCTGGACGTACCCACGTCTCGTGCCCTTACACCGGGTGCGGGTCGTGACACGTTTTTAGTGGTAGCCCATACAGGTTCAATCGCAACTATTATGATTTCATAGTGGTACTCGAACTAGAGTATCACGACAGCCTGCAGTAGGATATATGATATAAGTTAAGGTACTCAATCACATTAGAAAAACTCTGATCCAATACTTGCCATCTAAATTTTTGTTGATTAAATGCTTTCCTTGAATAAATAGACTGTCCTCCTTTGATTTTTTTTCACTTCATTCTCAGTAGTTGCTTTTGTTTTGATCTGTCTTCAGGATGGTTATGGAGACACGATCTCATCGCTCCGGTCCATGCAGGTCCTAATTCGTATTAGTACGATGTTGTGGTAGTACAGCGACTTAGTCGTACTACTACGAGCCTGCTATAGAGTATAGGAAGCAAGGTGTTAGAATGCGGGGATACTCAATTACTATTAGGATTCCTTGAGAGATTCCTGGGACGACCCCTGAGAATCTTATTTTAACTTCGATTTGAAATCTTTTTCCCCTAATTTAATTCACCTATTACTTATTTGATTCACTCATTACTCCTTGTTATTGAATTTGATTTTGATGGATTTATTATTGAATTTTGAACCTTGCTGATTAGTTGTTAACTGTGAGTTTGTATTTAAATATATTTTTATTTATATTTATTTTATTTTGGAATTTAGGGTATAACCTGATAACATATTAAGGACAGTGAGAAAGGTAAATGTCTACTTTAATTATGGAGTTAGGATTTATCGCAGTCATATTGGCTAGCATGACAAGGATGTAGAGCCTGATTTAGATATACTTATCCTAGTTATGGAATCTAGATTTTCTTGCAGCCATACCGGTTGGCGAGGTAAGAATTCTAAATAACATGATTATAGGGTGTATACCTTAGTCACGGACTCTATTGTTTATTGCAGCTATGTTTACTGGCGTGGCAAAATTCTAGCAACATGATTTCAGGATGACGAGTATGGTTATCAGATTATATCTCAAAATTCGTTCATTCCTTTGAACAGATGAGCAAGAACAGGTTTTATCATTATTTTTTCTTGCCATTATTTTTTGTATTCCTATTTTTCCTTAACTTAGTTAACTATGTCCCAACTACATCAATCACATATCTCGTATCTAAATCTGTCGTCTATATTTTGAAATCTTTGAATCTCCAGACCTTTTTACCTTGGAAAGGTCGAGGAAGCGACGTAAATCATCTAGCTCGGAAAGCATGTAATTTGTTATTTTATGATAATCTAGGTAGGGATATAAAATATTGGCCTTTGATATAGAATTTTGAGATAGAGATGTTGTAAAAAGTGAGAATAGAATCAAGAGATTTATATTTTCAATCTAGGAATGATCACATACAGAGAAATATTTGGATGTAGATAATAGATGTATTCTTAGCTGACGAGGATATTCAAGGTCGACATAGTTGAGGACTTGATAAATTTTGGTTATTGATTCTTGAGACATTTACTTTAAGGCTATGATGTTAAATTTAGGGACCTAGTAATGGAGAAGAGATTTTAACTGTATTCGATGGCAATACGAAATTGAATAAGATATTGCAAGAAAATGGCTAAGGACAGAAAGAACACAAGGATTTTTGAGTTAAAGAAAATATAGAGATTTTTGAGGAAATTTTAAATTTTAAGGAGAATAATATTTGAGGGTGTATATTGAAGAAAATATGCAGGTTGATTTTAATGGAGAATAAGTTTTGTAAGGCCTAGTAGTTTCAGATCAAATAACACGAGGAGAGTAATTTGAACAAGTTCAAGAATTTTATAAAACTTCATTTACGGGTTTCGGATCTAATTTAAGACAAGTGAAAGAATTTGGATTTAAAGATGATTAAGTGGTTAGTATTGAGTGCTAATAAATAAAAGGGTATGCTTCATGAGTAATATTTTGGAATTCAGTAATTTAGCTTACGATGATCATGACAAGGTCCAATATTCATAACAAAAGAGTATAAATTCTTGGTGGTAGTCATATAAAGGTTAATTTTTATATTTGGACTTATGAGATAAGGATATGATTGATAAATGATGATTAGATAAGCTTGATGGTATCAGAGAGAGATGATTAACTTGACTTTCCTATGAAACCTTGTCTTCTATTTTCCCTATCAAGAGGAGAAAATTGACTTATTCCATATCTTTGAATTATCCTTTAAAATTTTCAATATCATTGAACCTGAACTCCATTGATCACGACCAATCAACTTTGGTCATCTTTTCTTATCATATTAATATCCTGGGTCGTACTCAATTGAATTAAATTTAAGTGTGACCTAGATTTCCATCCTTGGATGCTCGTGCTCAGACTTTGATGACCTTGTTACCCATCTTGCCCAAATTTTGATTTACCCAGAGATTGATCAACTTAGATCGTGTTGAGACTAAATTTTCTTTTATATATATTGTGATTGGATTTTAATGCTATTGACAGTCGTGCTTTAAACTTTCATTTTTGATCATCTTTAGAATAGTAACGCTTTATAGTTAATTCCCAGTTGTTTTATATAATCACCAGTTTTCATATAGGTTGATAGGCTGCCTTACAGCCCGATGATTTATTATTTCCTTATCTTTTCCAGAATGGCACCCACGACCAGAGTCTGTCCCCAGTGCGCAGCTGCAGATCCGGATGAGACCGAGATTGCACTTTCCGCTTCTATTGCTTAGGAGGTGCTAGCAGCCTCACTAGAGAATTTTCCTCCATCTCCTATCCTTCAGGAGAGGGCTACAGTTTAGCCGAAGACTGAGGGCCTCCCTTGCCTCCTAGAGTGGTACCCCATGCTATTCCTGATGGGGCTCATATTTATAGACTTCTTTTAGATGTGTGGAAGGTACAGAGACTTCAGGCTGAGCTTATGAGAGAGCAGAGTCTCAGTATCCAACTGTTGTGGGATTACATGCATTCGAAGGGAGAGCCTAGTCCCAAAAGAGCAAGGAGCGGTTTATATCCAGAGCCTCAGGAGTACCCAGGCTTCCAGCCTAGACCAGCCTATCCAGTTCAGATTCCTGTCCAGCAGAGGCCAGTTGAGCGAGTGCCTACCTGTGCTTTCTGTAAGAAGCCTGGGCACGTATGGAAGGACTGTAGGAAGAGACTAGAATTGTGTCTATTTTGTGGGTCAACTGCACACAAGATAACAGGTTGTCCTACTACACCTCTCCCTAGTCGAGGCCTACCACCGGAAGAGAGTTCCAGCTACCAAACCAAGTAGAGGTGAGTTCTTGACCTATACCTTATCCCATCTTGATGATTACTGTACCCTACAATATTGTTTGTATGTTTTGATACCTTAGGACTACTTTTGATCTAGTATGACTATAATGGCTAGATGATGAGACCCCAGACTGATATTACCTGCCATAGCCCTGTATGGTATCCTTCCAACTGCATTATTTAGATATGTTTTCTTAAGACCATGATTGTTGGGGGTGTAACCTAGAAGGAGTAGGATCATCTTAATTTTGAGGACGAAATGATTTTAAGGAGGGACAGACTTGTAACCACCACTTTTCTAAAATAAGGATAATTTTGTACTTTTGTAATTTTTATCATTTAATAATAATATTTAAATCATATTATGATTTTTGGTGATTTTATTTATTTATTTTATATTATTTTGATGGGTGAATTGTGATTTTGGTTGTTGCTAGCTTAGCCCTAGAGACCGCTTAACCTAGAGACTAACCATGACCAAGGAGACTTGACCATGTGACTAGATTGGCTAATTACCTATTTTTAGGCTAAGGGTATTTTAGTCATTGTGCATTACTTTGAATTTTAGAAATTTATTAATTAAATTGCTTGTTATGCGGTTTGATTGGTAGATGAATTGGTATTTTGGTAGTATAAGTCGATTGACCTTAGCCAACCATGACTAGAAGCCTACTGCCATAGTTAGACTTAAATTTTCATCATTTAGATTTAATTTAGAATTTATTAGTTATTTTTAGAATGATTTAAATGAATTTTAAGTCATTTTCTAGTTAGCCTTTTAAAGCCTTTTTGACTTGGGCTTTATTAGCAACATAGGGAGCCTAGGCCCATGTGAAAACCCTAACCCTAACACCCCTACCCCTGGCCGGCCATAGCAGCCCCTTCCTCATTATGTAGAGAAACACATTAGCCTCCAAGAGTAACCCTAGCCTCCAGTCTCCAAAAATCCCAACTTTTTCATCCGGAGTCCGTTTCTTCCCAAACGAATTCCGTTGCGCTTGTAGGAAGGAGAGGATCTTGCTGGAGTACTGCTAGCAAGGAGGAGGAGGCTTTTTCTTGGGAGAAATCGGCCGACAAAGCGCTCGAAGAATTCCTTTTATTGAAATTCCGACTCTCAATAGGTAAATCCCAATCTACCTTTGTTTCTAATGAATTTTCTTCATTATTGCATCCATATAGGCACCCTTGATCTTTGTATGAAGTTTCATAGGATTTTGGTTTCGTTTAATAGCGGTCTCGGTCATGTACCCATCTCACGTTGCACGTGTTCGGCAAAATGCCACTTAGAATTAAAAAGTATTAATTTTCGATTCTATTTTCACAAAATCCTTTCTTATATGATTTGTAACAACTTTTGTGAAGACGGATCGGAAATCGACACGATTTCGGTATCTGAACGGACACGGACACGCGTGCACGAGATCCCGTGCACGCCCTGCTGTCTGTGCATCATAACTCGACGCACATAGCTCCGTCTTGCGTGAAATTTTACGAGCACGTAGGGGCAACCTCTCCCCACATGCCCGTAAAATTTCACGATGTTTCGTCAAGCAAGCGCGGAGTAATCACGCGTGCACTGGTCGGCTGAACTGTGCACTCGGGCTAAAATTTGCCGCTGACACGGCCTTCGTACGCGAACACGACGCGTCGACGACCCATACCAGGAGTTGGAACACGTAGCCCTATACCTAAACTACCCAAGGATTCGATCACGAGTCGTGGCGTGGCCCGACGCGCGAGCCACGAGCGGCGACCACATGCACGAGCACGCACGCACGCGCGCGCGCAGGCCGCCCGCTGTTGTGCGAGCCACTGTGTCCCGTCGGTACGACTTCGTGTCATGTCGACGTGCCCTAGACCTACCCTGTGACCCTACCTAGCCGTGTGCACGAGCACGAGGCTTCTCGTTGCGCATGTGACGCGTAATCGAGCAAGAACCTCCACTTCGACACGCAAAATCGGTTTTCCGATACGCACTCTCTGGACACGACACGGACACGGTTTCAACCACGGGAGTACCCGAGCACGTCCCACGTGTCGAGACCAACGTATTTGCCATGTTTCGTTAGTTGGTTTGGAGTATTTTGTGATTTGGGTCGTTTTGTCGAAATTAGGTTTTTCGGGTTCAATATTTTGAATAGAAATGTGATATTTTGATTCTTCAACTTTTAATCGATATTTTCTGACTTGTTAACTTATATATGATATTTTGGACTTGCGGGAAGTGATCCGCGGGATTATTACCTATTTGTTTGCCTTTTTCAAGTATAATTGGGTTTTTCTCCAAAATAAAATTGAATAGTTTTATAGTATTTTGATCGAATTTGTGATATTTCGATTTCTTGAGTTTTAACTGATATTTCCTGAGTTTATATCAGTAATATGGTATTCTGGACATGTGGAAATTTATCGTTGGTTTTTATTTCCTAACATTCTACCATTTGTGTGTGTATATATATATATATATATATATATATATATATATATATATATATATATATATATATATATATATATATATATAGCTTTTGCTTTATGTATAATACATATACATATGAATATATATTTATTTCAACCTATAAACTATATGAATATAAATATGTATTGATGAGTTTTGTAAGAGTTAAACTTATTCTCAGATTTCATTCCTTTCCCTCTTCAAAATCATTTTTTCCTTTTCCTATTGAGTTATCATGTATAGTATGCATATGTCTATATATATATATATATATATATAAATATATATATATATATATATATATATATATATATATATATATATATATATATATATATATATATTTTATATATATATATATATATATATATATATATATATATATATATATATAAAAATATATATATATATATATATATATATATATATATATATATATATATATATATTTTTTTTATATATATATAGTTTCCCTTTAATTAGATATATGTGTATATGTATTTATATATGTGATATATCCCATAGTTGAGAATTTGGTTTTTCATCTCAGATTTGAGTCTTTACACAGCAGTCCTTTATCACATTTTCCTTAGTCTCATATTATATAATTATATGTGTATGTATGTATATATATATGTTTCACATAACAAAATACCTGGAAATCGGCTTTTGAAAATAAAACTTGAAAGAGTACAAGAAGTACAAATTATTCTGGGAAGTATTGCTATGGAAGTCTGATCTGAAGGCGATCACTTTGTTCCTTGGACCATACGATGATGATGAAGATCACTGCTAGAAGATGAACAGTTGGAAGAACTAAGTCACCAGAAAGGTATCGACGTACTTGGGCACTGATGGCAAGGCCGAATGCTTTCCTGCTTTACTTCACTCTGTTCTGGAAGAAAGGTTGAAGAAGAATGCTCCGAAAAATCAAAGCCTCTGGGCTCTGATCTCTATGTATTCTCTATTGTCTCTCTGTGCATGATGCTTTTGATGTGTAAAATAAGTCTATTTATAGACATGACTTCTTGGACGTAAAAAGCAACACATTTGAGTTTTTACGCTAGCAACTGTCACCCACAATGGAAGTTACCCTCTTCATACGTTGACACGTGTCCCATTATATCAACAAAAATAGGAAGCACGTACACACGTTCTTCAATAAGTGTGGCATGAAAGCCACGTGGACAAAACACGTTCTCATGTAGCCAGAAATAATCGGGCGTAAAAATGACCCGAAACATATACTGAGCGTAAAGTGGCAAATTGGCGTAAAAACAGCCCAAATAAACTTCCCAGCGTAAAGTGGCTAAAATAGCCTTGAGCGTAAAGTAGCTCAAATAGACTTTACACTCACAATAGTTTTGAGCGTAAGAACTCACATAACTATTGTGCGTAAAAAGAAGTAATTTCATTGAGCGTAAAGTGGCCTGTTTTGCACTAAACGACAATATCGATTTCTGTGTAAATCAAATCTCTTTGAATTCTACATTTATACACTGTCAACAAATCATTATGTCAGATGCATTAAATGCATGATCTAACAGTCATTTCCATCGTAAAGCATCTAGCGTAAAGGGTAGCCAGCGTACATAGTAGCTAGCGTAAAGGATAGTTGAGCGTAGAGTTCTCCTTCTTTGACTTGATTTATGAGGTACTTTTTACGCTCCTACAAGACCCCCTTCAAAGTTTTCGAAATTTGAAAAGATTTCAAGAATTTCGAAATGCTTTGAACATGAAAAATGGTGCCGGTCAATACTTAATCGTCATAATGAATTTTTTCTTGAAAACATTCGAACACCTCTTCATCTCCCCGAGTTGCATTAATAATAATCAATTTCCCATAAGGAATATGAAGAGTTGATTTGATTGTATATATAAGGAGGAGTTCTTCATTCTCACTTTTCATCCTCATATTGTCATGGCACCAAAGAAAGAGACGGACAAAGAAAAGGCTCCGAGCTCGGAGATCGAGCGAGCACGTAACTTTGTAGAGTGCTTTGGACTGACTCCAGTGATCTTCGGTCGTATAAATGGTGGCCCTCAACTGCGTACGAAGGATCAGGTGATGCAGAAGCATTCCTCAATCTGATGCGTCGTTCCGGGATCCACAACATGCACGAATTAGGTGCCTCCCTTCGTCAGCCCAACGAAGGAGAGAAGAAATAGTAATATGTTATGTAGAAGTGTCTTGACACTTCAACTTATCTGTAGGGGCCTACTCCCCCTTTTTTTTTATAAAAATAAAAATCTTAGTATTGATTTCATCTTTATTCGGGTAGAATTGTTCCACGCCTTTTTTGACTGTATCTATGGTTGTTCATTCCCAAGAGAAACAAACCAACACGTGGCAACTGTCCTGTGGTCACGAGCGCCTTTTATTAGGATATTTCCCGAAATAAACTCACACCAACCGTTTCTTTGACCCTTTATAAATAGCTGAGCTTCGACCCTTTATAAATAGCTCAGTTAAAGAATGTTTTATGCATTCTCATTCTCATTCTCATTCTTTTTCTCCGAAGATAGCTATTTGCAAGATTTCATTCTCCAACAAGAGATTGACAATGACGATGCTTTCCGATGTCGTTGCTTTGTACGCTCAGTCATCAGACGTTGATTCAACCACTCTTAAAGCCAAACCATCTGACCTTGATGGTAAGTTTGATTCATAAAACAATTGTCTTCCATTGAGATTTTTGTTGAAAACAGATGTCTATCTTTAATAGATAAGGCACGCCTATTGAAAATGAGCGCAAATCTTTGACAGATATGGAGCGCATAAAACACAGGCGCAAAGCCTTTTGCACATGAAACACGGGCGTAAAAAAAGGCCTTGTTAAATAAGGTGCACATGAAACACGGGCGTAAAAATGCCTTGTAAATAAGATGCACATGAATCACAGGCGTAAAAATGCCTTGTTGAATAAGGTGCACAAGCAACACTCTTTAATTGGCCAGTATGTGGCTGATGATACTTCTGTTAAAAAAAAAAATTCTCTGTTGTTTTCTGCAGAAGCTTGGCTGAAGATCTTATCCAGAACCGGTATTAGCGACTTGGATGCTGTGAGGAGCATTATTCTGACATCAACATTAGAGAGCTCATGCGCTTTTGACGCGCAGATCAGACAACTCAGAACTTTTCGTGGGATAACAGGGTCTTCCTCAGATGGTAGGAAGAGCCTTTATACACGGAAAGTTGGATGGTGGAGTCAACTCTATCCCGAGAAATTGGGTAGTAGAGTTCCTTTCACGGGAGGACTAGGAATTGTATCCCAATGCTGGATATATTCCTATCTCTTCTGAAGGGCCGCCATTTCTCCACCAATTGTATTGGCAGCAACGCATCTTCGGGCTGCCATACTCTGGGATTCTCTTCTCGTCTGAGAGAGAAGACCAGAGTTAATTCCTACTGTTCTGATTGCCATTGAGGCTCAGACAGCAAGGAATTGACACCCACAACGAATCCTGATGAAGAAGATCCAAACAAGAAATAGATCTCGATTAGGTCATCGTTGTTGTATAGAATGAAAATCCAAGATGTAATAGATTTCCATTATGATTTGTAAGAAAGTCTAAGAAATGTAATAGACTTTTAGGATATGAGAATGGAAATGACAAGTCTTCTAAACTCAATAATTTGTATCTTATCGAGAGGTAGTATATATATGATAAATAATGAAATCTTGTTTTCTGTTTAGAGTATACAATACTATCAGAGGTAATATAGACATGACAGCATGTAAGAACTCAAAGAAAAGTAGATTAATATCTATTCAGAGGTCAAATGGACATGATAGATAATGAAATACAAGCAGATTTAATATTTATTCAGAGGTCAAGAGAACATGATAAATAATAAATCCAACTTTTTATGCCAACTGGTAAGATAGAAGATTTAAAATTTCCTCTCAAAGGAGATGAGTAATCAGCTTATCCAAACATTGGTAGCTGGGGAAATAAGAAGACAGGTGTCATAGAGAATATCGATAAAAGAATAAATGAACTAGAAACAGAAAGTCGATTCAATTCCATAAAATGGATGGATCTGATGTAACGAATGGATAGGTCTTTTGGGAATGAAAAGTTGTTTCAATTTCCAAGATCGATTCGTTAATAGATCTCTCCTATAAATAGGTGAGAACTCTTTGTAACATTTCATTCTTTATTTCCATTCCTCTATCGAAAATGTCTTCGAAGGACGTGCAACAAAAGAATGAAGTCTCCATGAAAGTTGAGGACGTCATCGAGACGCGCCCCATTGAGTCAATTGTGTCAGACCCAACCAAAATAGGCGAAGGCTCTTCTACGCCCAAGCCACCACAAGACATCCTCGCTTTCTTAGTAGAGCCAGGGAAAACTCCTAAGGAAGAAACACTGAGGATGGCTGCCTGCAAGTTCTTTGTGAACTCAGGCAATGATGCCTTTGATGCATTGGCCGACTATGTATTTAATAAGGAAGGCAGTGGTCCTCGTCCTTAATACTTTATTCTGAACAAAAATAATAATAAAGGAGATTTTATTTTCATTTTGTCTCTTTTTTTTTATACATAGTACTTCTTAAGAAATTTGCCATTGATCGACATCATGAGTAGATCTCCATTAGGCTTAGATAACCGATAGGTGCCATTGGAAAACACAGTCTCAATCACATAAGGACCTTTCCATTTTGCCTGGAATTTTCCTTTGCTTTTGTGAGTCATCACCATCGGTCTTCGAACAGATAATACCAGTTCGCCAACCTTAAATACCCTCTCTTTAACTTTACGATTGAAAGTTCGAGATATACGGGCTTGATATAGCTCAATATGCTGTTGTGCTTGAAGACGCTTCTCGTCTAATCCTTCAAGTTCTTGGAGTCGTAAGCGATCATTATTCTCTATAGTTATCTCATTAGCAATGGCTATTCGTAGAGATAGAATCTGAATTTCCAATGGAATGACAGCCTCACATCCATAAACCAGTGAAAATGGTATAAAACCAGTAGGAGTTCGGACTGTTGTTCGATAAGACCATAAACATTCTCCAAGTTTCTCATTCCAATCACGTTTATTAGAAGAGACAAACTTTTTGAGAAGTTTGATGATCGTTTTATTGAAAGCTTCGGCTAAACCATTAGCAGCTAGATTATAAGCCGTAGAAGCCAAATTTTGGATTCGATTCTTATCGTAGAATCGATAAAATGCCTGACTGGCAAATTGTGGTCCATTTTCATGAATTATCCGTCGAAGAATCCCGAAACGATAAGTGACATGGTGCTTAATGAAGCTGATCACATTAGATGTTTTCACTTCAGGGAGGGGAATTGCTTCTGCCCACTTAGAAAAGTAATCAGTTATAGCCAATATAAATCGATATCCTTTAACGGAAGGAGGGTCAATCAGACCGATGATATCCATACCCCAAGCTTCGAAGGGCCAAGAAGCTGCTGTAGGATGTAGAAATTCAGAAGGTTGGTGAATAAAGTCAGCATCAATCTGACATGCTTTACACCTTTTGGCGTAATCCACAGCATCTGCTATCATGGAAGGCCAATAATCCCCCATTCTTCGAATGCGATCTTGTAATTTTGGACCTGGTTGATGAGCACCACAGACACCATCATGAGCCTCACGGAGTGTCTGTTTAGCTTCATTTTTTGAAAGACAGCGCAACAAGAGTCCATCGTATGAACGACAATATAACATATGTAAAGATGAATCATAATAGAATCGAAATGATCGTCTCTTAATTGATGCAGCTTCTTTTGGATCTTTAGGTAAAATCCCATAAACCGCATAATCAATAAATGGACTTCTCCAATCCCTCTGCTGGGAGCTTGACTCTGTAGTATAACTCTGTTCAATACACAAATTATTCTTGATACAGAATAAATCTCGGTCCAATAAAGTAATTGTATTTTGTCTTGGGATTGGAACAGCCAAGTGTGCAGCTAGGCTAGCAAAAGCATCAGCCTCTACATTCTGAGAACGTGGTATAAATTCAATAAAGAATCCTTTGAATGAAAGGACCAATTCGACTACCACTTGATGATAAGGGATGAGATCAGGATTTCTGACTTCATAAGTCCCTCTAGCCTGATTAACAATCACTTGAGAATCTCCATAAGCTTCCAGGAATTCAATATCCAATTGTTTTGCGACTTGAAGACCAATCAGTAAAGCATTATATTCTGCTACATTGTTAGAGCATGGCTCATTGAGAGAATAGGCACGGTATATGACCATTTTGTCAGGAGAAACTAAGACGATTCCTACCACAGAGACAATATTACCTTTAGGTCCAACCCGTGATGCTCCATCAAAGTATAATTGCCAGATATCATTCTTCGAAGTCATATTGCAATCCACGACTTCATTTGGAATGTCTTCATATAGCTTTGATGTTTCAGGTATAGGGTGAGCAGCTAAGAAATCAGCTAATGCTTGACCCTTCACTGATTTTTGAGATATATAAACCATGTCATAAGGAGTGAGCAACATCGCCCAGGTAGCTAACCTGGAGTTAAGAATGCTTGGTTTTCTCATCAATACCCGAATGGGATTTATTCTGGATATGACATAAATAGTCTGTCCTGTCATATAATGTCTTGTCTTTTGGACAGCAAAAACTAAAGCCAGACATTCCTTTTCTACAGGAGTATACCTGTGTTCAGCTCTAACCATCATTCTGCTAAGATAATAAATTGCTTGTTCATGCCCCAAATCACTTTTCGTGCAAGAAGAGCACCAAGTGAATGATCCAAAGCTCGAACATATAGCAAAAATGGTCTTCCTACCACTGGAGGTACCAGAACATGTGGATTTGTAAGGTATTGCTTGATATCATTGAAGGCTTTCTGACATGCTTCATCCCAAACAAATGATGCACCCTTCTTTAATAGACGGAAGAAAGGTTGGCATCTCCCAGAGAGATTGGATATGAATCTCCTGATATACGCAATGCGACCTTGGAAGCCACGGAGTTCTTTTAAATTGCGTGGAGGACGCATTTCAAGAATTACTTTAACCTTATCAGGATCAACATGGATACCCTAAGAAGTAATGACAAATCCTAAAAACATGCCACTGGAAACCCCTAAGAAAGACTTAGTAGGATTCATTTCAATTGATGATGACGCATTAATTTAAATACTCTCTTCAAGTCTTGAATGTGATCATCTTTTGATCGACTTTTAACAGTAATATCATCTACATAACATTCAACTATCTTCCGTAAATGTTCTTGAAAGATGTTGCTCATGGCCCGTTGATACGTGGCACCGGCGTTTTTAAGACCAAACGGCATAACCAAATAGCAGTAAACCCCAAGGGGTGTACGAAAAGCAGTATGCTTCTCATCTTCTGGATGCATCTTAATTTGATTGTATCCTGAGAATCTGTCCATAAAAGATATGCGTACAAAACTGCATGTATTGTCTATCATGACATCAGTAATTGGAAGTGGAAATTCGTCATTTGGACAAGCTGCATTAAGATCTCAAAAATCTATGCAAAGTCGGACTTTTCCATTCTTCTTCATAACAGGAACAATATTGGCAACCCAGTCTGAGTGTTGTTCTTCACGAACAAAGCCACATATAATTAACCTTTTGACTTTTGCTTCAATTGCATCCATCATATCTGGTCGAAAACGCCGTTGCTGTTGTTTTATAGGCTTGGCATTAGGAAGAATATTGAGTTTATGAGTAGCAACTTTGGGGTCTAGACCTAGCATATCCCATAACTCTATGCAAAAATATCAATATATTCTTTGATCAGGTTTATCAACTCTTTTTTTTCCTCTTCAAAAAGGTTTTTACTGATGAATATTTGTTTAGGCGTAATTCCATCTCCAACATCAATCTGGACAATCTCATCCTCTGTAGGTGGTTGTCGTTGTTCAAAACGAAGTTCCCATTGAGTGTCCATCTGTTGAGCCCAAGGATCATTCTCAAATGGCTCAGATTCATCATCAGTTTGAACCATATTAACTGAGAATACTTGTTCAAATTCATCATAATAGTCTCCTCTATCATATGAGGGATGAGATGTATCAGATTCGATAAATAGGATTTATTCCGAATCTGATGATTGTGAAGAGCTAGAAGAGAATTCTTCTTGAATATCGTTATTAAACATATGGAACGGATCATATCCCAACCCATGACGAGTTTTCTGATAAAACGGATCACCACATAATAGTAATCGTCTACCCTTGCCTTGATTAAGACCTTGCATAGTCTTTAAATCATATCCCATATTCTGGATAATCTTGAGAGATTGTTGACTATTTCTGTCAATTTGGATTCTTCCTTTATCTTTATCTCTCAAATCATCTGTCTGAGCAACATGGATATTTCTAGCCGTGTCAAACACAATTTGGTGCTTGTATTTTTTATCAGACGGAATCACGAAATAAGATTCTTCGTGATGTCTAAAAGTTACACAAGCTTGTGATGAAGCAACTACAGGAAGAAGATTGGGAGAAGATGTTAGGAACCTCTGAGCACAAGGTCCAATATTGACATGAGGAGGAAAGGAATTTTTCTTGTTGTCAATGTATAAGGTTTCCTCTGTGTCTATGTCATCTTTATACTGATGATTTTGATCATCAGAAGATAAAGTCATTCTTTCAACATATTTGACAGCCATATACTCAAAAAGGAAATCTTCATTGATATTGGAAAGTACAGAATGATCAATATTTACATCATTTGCGATTTGACTGCTACGCTTTGGATTAATCACTAATGGACCATCATCCGTTTTTTGCGTAGATTTGCCAAGATTGACAATCAATGGTGGTTCTGGATCATTCGTACGAGAAGTACGCCCTTTGACCTTGATCATAAGAGGTTGAACTTGGCTTTTAGTAGGAATATTCACTGATTCCTCAGATGAAGCTTGAGTTCTTCCTTTGACCTTGATCATTAAAGGTTGATTGTTGACAGATTGGGGTTGAATTCGCCCTTCGACTTTGATCTTCAAAGGTTGCTCTTCTGGCGAATCTTCATCAATAGACTGATCTTCGACAAATGATCGATCTTCAGCCATGTTTGATATTTCCTTTACATGTTCTTATTTGTAGAGCCTCGAATCAAAAAAATAGGCTTCGACACCCTTGAAAGGATTGATATCAGCAAACTCAGTCTTTACAATCCCTTGGGAATCCACGAACTTGAAGTATTGATGGAGAGTTGAAGGCACGATGTTATGCTCATGTAACCATGGTCTTCCAAGAAGGATGTTGTAGGATACGTCTGAATTAATAACATAGAATGTTGCCATAGTTCGAAGATCACCAATCTGAATCTTCAGACGAATCTTCTCCAGTGGTTTGCTCTTTCCAGAGTTGAAACCAACTATTGTGGTACTAGTGTAAGTTAAGTCACTAGTAGGAATCCTCAATGGTCTTAGCATACTTTGAAGAATAATGCTAATGGAAGACCCAGGATCAATGTAAATTCTGTCAACTTCATTGGATTCGATATACCCGGTGTGGCACAAAGGCCTGTCATGCTTGTTATACTTCAATAGCATATCTTCTTGTGTAAAGGTGATGTTAGAAATTGCTTCCATCATACTATGACATTGTGGACATGACACTGGTATATTATCAGGAGTCTTGAGTTGGGCTAAGCAGGAATCAGCTTGCAGCAAAGCTTCACTCAAAATTTTGCGACTTTTTTTAGAAAGGCGAAGCAACTCGAAGATAGATAATCTAGCCGGAGTATTAGCTAACTGGGCTAGAATATCAAATTTATAGGGTTTCATCACCACCCTCTGACTGGAAGTAGACTTCAATGGGACGTCGAAGCGTACCGCTTTCTGTTTTCCCTTTTCATCACATCAGGAATAAGAGACGGTTGAGTTGATGGTGTTTCAACATTCTCTGCTTCTTTGGGGGATCCCTCATAATCTTTGTGTTACTCTTTTCCAGATCTTGTACCAGGAAAGGTTTCTTCTTCAGACTCAGAAAAAGGAAGTACCATATTGCAGGATTTAGTCTTACTTCTCTTAGTCTTCTTCTTACGAGGATTGTTATACAGAACCTCAGAACCCAATCCAACAGTGGATATTTAACTTTGAATTTGTAAAGGAAGTCGTATTCCTTTATCATAATTCAAACATTCTGCCTTTTGAAAATCATAACCCATCTTCTTCATGAGAAGGACAGATTGTTGACTGTACAAGTGAGTAGGCAACGGACTTTCAACAAGTGGTTCAACAGAGAAAGAAGAAGAGATCTCTGTAACTACAGAAGAATGAGGAATAGAGGTCTCTGTAGCTACGGGAGGAGAAGGATTCGGGATACGAGGAAAGATCCCTGTAGGAACTTTTTTATAAGCAGCAAAGACTTGTTGTGCCCGGTATAAGGGAATACTATTCATGGCTAGCCACTGCTGATGAGTAAGCTTGAGCTTGGTAGGAGGAGCCAAACTTGGAGGACATATGTTCAATCCTCTCAGTCTATCTTCTAAAGGAAGGCCATCCCATAGATGATCCAAATCATCAGGATCTGGAATAACATGAGAAATCATGTTGCAGGTTTAACTTTCTTACCTTTCTTGGATTTTGAAGTTTTACCTTCATTTTCCGACTCAGGTACTAAGTCAGGATGCACCCACATAATTTCTCCATTCTTTAATATGAGAGGCAATAATCCTTCATTTTCCTCTTTAGCAGGCGGGATATTCACAATCTTCATCGTCGCCTTCGGAATTGGGATAATTCTATCTGGGATTTGTTGTGGAGAAAAATCTCCGAATTGAAGAGAAACCATATTGGGTGTAACTGTATGCTCATCATTAGTTAGAGAGATGGCATTGGCATTAATCAATTCTTGGATTTTTCTTCTTTAAGATATAGCAAGCCCTGGTGGAATGATTTATGTATCTGTGATAGATACAATATTTGGGATTGTCAGTCAGATTCACCTCATTAGGCCTCTTTGGCTCCGGGATCTGGAGTTTGCCACTCTTCACCAGACATTGAAATATTCCTGGGATATCACTCTCGTCAAAAGAATATTCTTTTTTTGGCTTAGAAGACTCTGATTATTCGGCGTCGTTTTGCTTTTGCAAAGATTAACCATAAGTGTGTCTTTTTCTTTTGCATTACGATTGCCAGAATTATTACCCGGGATTACCTTTCTTTCCTTTATCCTCTGAGGCAAAAATCATCCCATATTCACGAGCCAACCTACCATTGGTCTCGGCAGAAACTGCTGCTATGATAAACGAAGCCCAATCTGTAAATTGGGAACCCATGAAGACAGCGATGGATGATCGCAGATTCATCTTGTATGTATCAATTAACGCTGAATCTGGAATACCAGAAGGCATCTTTAGAGTCGCCTGTCAGAAACGTTCAATGAACGTACGAGTATCTTCTTTCTCCTTTTGCTTAATTTCTATTAAGAAGGACATGTTCATGTCCATACCTCCTTCATAGAAACGGGAAAGAAATATTGCCTTAAATTCGTCAAAAGACGAAATACAATTATCGGGTAAACTACGATACCAGTCGTAAGCTGAACCCGTCAAGCATCCAATGAATACTCGAGTGAGAATAGCATCATTTTTTGCAAATGTACAGTCATAATATCAAAGTAATTGATATACTGACTAGGAGAAGCCTTTCCATCAAACAATACCATTGACTGTGGCTTGAATTTCGGTAGAAAGGGTATATCATTCCAATGAGGAGGATAAGGTTGCTTAATCCCTAACCTCTGGAGTTGATCCTTTTGCTTCAAAACTTCAAACTGTGCTTTGAGCTCACGTACTGCTTGAATGGCTTCGTTGGTTTGCGGAAGCACATTTGATTGAATAGTTGTTGGTTGTACCGTAACCCCCACCGGAGATGGTACATCTTCTGGAATGATGGGATCTGGAGATGCAGAATTTTGGTTAACAGCAGGCTCTTAGATATTCAAAGGTATATCAATCCCTTGGCTATCTTAAGTTTGTGTTGCTACCTGTACCGGTGTTACAATTGTCGGTTGAGCAGTTTGCTGAGCTGTTATTATTTGACGGATGCTTTGCATCATGTTAAGCATGTCTTCAATGATTGCTCAACGACAGTGAGACGTTGTTCTGTATTAACAGATGACGTCTCTGGTTCATCTCCAATAACATAGGATTCAACTTCTCTTGAAGATATAGAGGGATTAGTATAGAAGTATGAATCGACACTATCAGTTTCGGACTCAAGAGATTGAGTACCCCCAGCTTCTGAATCAGAAGTCTGCAACTGTCTTTGTCTTCTTGATCGAGTATTCTAATATACTCCTTCAAAGGAATCAAGAAGTCTATTGAATTGTTGTTGACCTGGGGTTTGGGACGTGTTCCGTCTAGGACGTCTTCCTCTGTTGATATGAGATGCCATGTTGACTGATGCATATGACAACTCATCAGCTTGTTGTTGGGGCGCATTAAAACTTAACCAATCAAAAACTGACCGTTTGGAAGCCGAACAACAACATTTAATCACAATCTGATGACACTCACAATGATGATTTTCTTGGGGGAGTGTTACGGGAGATTGTCTATTTTTACGCTTTTGCATTAGCAATTCACGTAAATCAGAAGAAAGAGTAGTCTTCTTTATTACATTTGGGGGTAGCAAAATGCTTAGTCCCTTGTGTATAAAGAAGATTACTGGCTACATTCGCAGAACCAAACTGTACATTTTCACGCGCTTGGAGTTGCGTACGTAAATCTTGAGATTTTTTAGTACGAAGGACTCCATCTTTATTGCGTGTAATTTGTAGGTTTGGTACTTTACGTACAGTAGTATAAAAAGGTTGTTGGTTGAAAATAGAAGTTTTACCAACTATGTTTTTATGCTTCATGCGTGCAGGTACATTCACTTTAGATACAGAAGCATCATTTTGAATTTTATCTACACTGTCACAGACAGGATATTTACCTTTACGCATAGAGCGCAAAACATGAGTATCTACCGCGTCATAGATGGGAGATTTTCCTTTACGTGTAGAACGTAAATTTTTTGTGTCTACCACGTCACAGACGGGTGACTTATTGTTACGCTCAGAACGTAAGGCATTGGAGTCTGCCACGTTACAAACGGGAGACTTGGTTTTACGTCGAGAGTGTACAGCTATGGAGTCTACCACGTCACAGACGAGAGACTTGTTATTACTCTCAGGGCATAAATTCTGATTTTTACGCCCATGGCATGGTACCGAAGTAGAGACTGCCTCATCACAGATGGAAGCCTCTATAACAGGGGTAGGAAGGATTCCTTTGCCTGCAGAGACAGTAGGAAGATCCGAGGATGCCTTGGATTTGCGAACCCAAACTTTTCGCACCTTCCTCGATTTTTGAACATTGGAGCAGCGGTTGCTACCCCCAGTCCGGAGCATTTCTTCATAGGCAGTCTGGTCGAAGTGTACAACCAGGGTCTTCTTGGTCGAACCGACCGAAACATCATCGTATTGAGCAATTGCCTCCTCGTCAGAGGAGAAGGTCGTCTCCAGCAGAGTCGTCATTTTTGTTTCACTTAACAAAATGCCTGGAAATCGGCTTTTGAAAATAAAACTTGAAAGAGTACAAGAAGTACAAATTATTCTGGGAAGTATTGCTGTGGAAGTCTGATCTGAAGGCGATCACTTTGTTCCTTGGACCATACGATGATGATGAAGATCACTGCTAGAAGATGAACAGTTGGAAGAACTAAGTCACCAGAAAGGTATCGATGCACTTGGGCACTGATGGCGAGGCCGAATGCTTTCCTGCTTTGCTTCACTCTGTTCTGAAAGAAAGGTTGAAGAAGAATGCTCCAAAAAATCAAAGTCTCTGGGCTCTGATCTCTGATCTCTATGTATTCTCTCCTGTCTCTCTGTGTATGATGCTTTTGATGTGTAAAATAAGTCTATTTATTGACATGACTTCTTGGGCGTAAAAAGCAGCACATTTGAGTTTTTACGCTGGCAACTGTCACCCACAATAGATGTTACCCTCTTCATACGTTGACACGTGTCCCATTATATCAACAAAAACAGAAAGCACGTACACACGTTCTTCAATAAGTGTGGCATGAAAGCCACGTGGACAAACCATGTTCTCATGTAACCAGAAACAATCGGGCGTACAAATGACCCAAAACATATACTGAGCGTAAAGTGGCAAATTGGCGTAAAAACAGCCCAAATAAACTTTCCAGCATAAATTGGCTAAAATAGCCTTGAGCGTAAAGTAGCTCAAATAGACTTTACACTCACAATAGTTTTGAGCGTAAGAACTCACATAACTATCGTGCGTAAAAAGAAGTAATTTCATTGAGCGTAAAGTGGCCTTTTTTGCACTAAACGATAATATCGATTTCTATGTAAATAAAATCTCTTTGAATTCTGCGTTTATACGCTGTAAACAAATCATTATGTCAGATGCATTAAATGCATGATCTGACAGTCATTTCCATCGTAAAGCAGCTAGCGTAAAGGGTAGCCAGCGTACGGAGTAGCTAGCGTAAAGGGTAGTTGAGCGTAGAGTTCTCCTTCTTTGACTTGAGTTATGAGGTACTGTTTACGCTCCTACAATATATATATATATATATATATATATATATATATATATATATATATATATATATATATATATATATATATACACACACACACACACACATATATATATATATATTTATTTTATTATTTTTTTTCATATATATATATATATATATATATATATATATAAAATATATATATATATATATATATATATATTGCCTTAATGAATGTGAATATATCTATATGTGTGTGGATTGCTTATGAATGTAACCATAGAGTATTGGGACAGATTAGGATCGAGTCTATGAGCTTAGTTTAGTCGAGTTGACCGACAAGTTGACCAAGTTGACAAAAGTCAACTTTGGGTCAAACTTGATCCAAATCGACTCAAACGAACTCCGAATGACTTGAAAACTTATGTATGACCTAAAAATTAGTAAACATACTAGTTGACTTAGTGTTGACCAGGTTTAACCAGAGTTGACCAGGTTTGACCAGAGTTGACCAAGGTCGACTTTGACCTAGAAGGACGTAGAAGCATGTAGAATTGCATTGTAGCCCTTTCTTATGATATGTTAGACCATGTTGTGACTTGGGGATTCTTTAAATAGGTTTACATCACTCCAGTTCAGTTACACATCCTCATCAGCAGCTCGGATTTTCAGGCGAGTACATTCTCTGACTGTTTCATTTTTGCTTGGACATATTTATTTTATATAGACTAGTTTACTTGTTGTTGTCACGATATTATCACGGATTAGTACTATATGGATCTCTTCATGCGATGTTATCCCCTCGGATACATCGGGTATATTGTGCTCATGTACTTTATCATGTGCATCGTCTACTCATTGTATTCGTACCTATTCATGTATACTTATGTGACATTCATGTACACTCATGATCATGTGAGCCTTCATGTATAACCCAGTGTGCATGTGGACTAGCTATCCATGTGACGCACTACCTTCATATGTAATAACATAACCTGAACAGATCCTTGTGTACTGATTAGGGCAGGGGGAGTATTTATTTGCTTATGTGATCTACACCATTTCATGTATAAGTCCAAACTAGATTTAAGTCATGTATAACCTAAGCCTGTTTACATAACCAAACATATACTCTGAATCACGTAGTTAGCTCAGTTTTCTTGTCTATAACATGTATATCTATTTTCTACTATATCATGTTCTTCTTTTTACAGTCTCTCTACTATTTCTTTACAGCAGTTCATGTATATTATTCTATAGCTTGTTTCATATTTCCTTTCATGTTATGAACTGTGTGAGAGATATGTATTCATTTCTGTCCTGACTGGACCTATTGAAAATATTACAGATGATGAGGATTGCTTCGACACTTACTATGGAGCAGGCCTAGTTGACACAGGTGACCTGACCCTCAGCAGGATCTAATAGTTGCTGAGGACATGCCATGAGTTAGATTAGACTTATATTATTATCTTGTAGCTTCCCTTTCCGAAAATTTTTTTGGAAATATTTTTTAATTTTATTTTAATTGATTTAAATAGTGATTTTTAAATTTGTATTTTTATAAATAATTATTTAGTTAATTATTACGGTAGACGATTTTAGCCGTGGTTAAGTTTGAAGTACCAAACGACCAGGAATCATGGCACGGATAGTGCAGTGACGTACTTTGACTAGAGTTTAGCCATGGTAGGGGAATGCCGAGCCATAGGAGTGTCCTAACTGAGAAAACCAGACCAAGGTACGACTTAACCCTACCGAAGATTTTATTTATTATTTAATTATATTATTGAGTTTTGGGGAACCCGGTTGTACCGAATCTGTCCAGATTGGACCCAAGTCAAACCCAAGCCCATGTAGTCGTGTAGTGGGACCAAATTCGACCTTGTAGACATGTTTGGCAAATGCAAATATTTTGTATATATTAGGAATTTGCAATTAATTACTAAATAATTGTTATGGGTAGAATATAGATATTATTGTTATTAAATAGCGTTTAGAATATTGTACGAAATTCTGGAGCCAAATAAATGGGGTGGTTGATGAGTTCACCGCGATATATTATTGGTTTAATTTAGTGTTATTAGGATTATTATTATTATTATATTTTTGACGTATTTGTTAAACAATTTTACTTTATTATTATTGGTTATGTTTGTTTTATATAAATAAATATTATTGTATATGTGTCCATATTTATGTAGGTAGGCCCTATCCTAGGAATAATTGTTATTGGGATTTAATTGAGTTTTATGGAGATTGTATATAAGGATATATGTATATCGATATACATATGGGTAAATATATATAATATATATTAAATTTGTATTGATATATATATATATATATATATATATATATATATATATATATTATATATATATATATATATATATATATATATATATATATGTGATTATATATATATAATATATATATATGTATAGTGTGTGTATGTATATATATATGTATATAAATATATGTATATGTGTGTATATATATGTATATATATGTTTATTTGCGTAAATATACACGTATAAGTATATATGTACATAGGCCTATATATATACATATAGATATTAATTGCTAATAGGAAATGAATATATATAAGAAATAAAAAAAACAAATATTGGTGAGCTCAGCCCGAAGGCTCAAGCCCGGGCATAGCATTCCCCGAAGCCCAAAAGGCCCGAGCCCACGGCCCACATCCAAGAACCCAGCCTAGTTTCTTAATCCCCAGACCGAGAGGACAGGCAACCGCGACTGCTAATACACGCGAGCGAGAGATCGAGGAAAAACGCAAACCCTAATCTCCTCAAATGAACGACCACCGCCACCCCATCCTGCGCTCCCTAGAGGCCTGACCGCGCGCGCCGCCGCTGTGCGCCGTCAGTCGTCGGCCGTCGGCCGATGGCTGGCCGCGAGTAGCCGCGCGAAAGGACACACAGAAACAACAGCAGAACGCAGCAACGGGCGGACTTTGTGCCGACTTTCGTCGCGTACGCATGTTCACTTCACGAACCAGTTACTCCGATATGTCGACAAACCTTACGGCTTTAATTCCCTTCAATTGTATCGTATCTAGATGCCTAGGCTACCGCAAGACGACGCCAAACGGCCCAAAAACCTGTTCGAAAATAGGGTATACACAGTCCAAATGCCCATGTTTGAGGATCGACCCCGATCGATCTAAGGCCA